>CM019822.1:149752655-151002655 GCA_009763385.1 Coix lacryma-jobi var. lacryma-jobi | reverse complement strand
CTCCAAACGACTCCGAGAAATTCGCACGAAAGACTTTCCCAAAGGGCGAAATCACACAAACAAGATTGCCCCGAGGATCCAAAATACGACTGAGATTCGGCTTAAAACGAATCTCATAGTCGTCATCAAAGAGTTGCGAAACAGAAAGAAGGTTAAAATGCAAGTTAGAAACAAGAGCAACATTGCGCAACACAAAGTGGTCATTAACTCGCACCGACCCACGAGACAACACTTTACCTTTTCTATTGTCGCCAAAGGTGATGAATTCCTTTCGGCGACTGGACTAAGACTGGAGAACCACTTGGCATTTCCGGTCATGTGCCTCGAGCAACAGGAATCCACCAACCAAACGTTCTCCAATCGGTTTACCTACATCAATAAAAAGACATAGGGTGAGCATACGGTCCAACACTGGGGTTAGTGAAGTAGGAGGAATACCAGTGTTGGGTCGGCTGCTCAAAAGAATGGTTAGCAGAAAAACCATTCCTAGTACGCCTACGGGAAGAGCGATCACCACGTAGAAAACGTGGTCCGCTAAGGGAGGAGCGTCCATCGCGATACTCAAAACGCGATGGGGGAAAACGCTCAACTACAAAGCCTCTGCCACGGGGTCCATAGCCCACAACTGTAGGCTCCCGCCGGGCACGTTCTCTTCGCGGCCTAGGCCTAGGAACTTGAGGTTTTGGACCTCTAGGCCTAGCAGCACACCTCTGAACATTCGGCACATGTACATCATGGAAAGGATGGTACATGTCCGTGTTGTTCATCTCCTTTGCACGGCGCGCCTCTCTCTTGCGCCGAAAGCAAAACTCACTCAAGTGTCCATCTCTCCCACAGTCCTCACAATGATACCTCACCGCTCTCATAGGGGGTTGTTGGTACTCACGGTAGTGGGTGTGGATCACTTTGCCCTTCTGTGGCATAAGCTCCTCTTGGATGGGTGGCATGGTGTCCAGCTTGTTCTTGAGGTGGTTTGGTTTTGGAGCCCATGATTGTTTCTTGGGTGGAGCTCTCGGAGGTTCAACAAATACCCCATCCTTGGTGTTAGGCTTGAGAGGCTCTTTGGGTGGAATCTTAGTAAGCTTGGGAGTAGTGGTGGAGTTGGGCTTCTCACACGGGTTCAGACCACTCGACTCTCCAATCTTGCCAAAAGATGAAACACACTCAACACCCTGAGCAAAGCCTACACCTGGACTTCCAGTAGCTCGCTTGAATTGGGAGATCATCATCCCAAGCTGCGGCTCACCACTCGACACCCATGACAAGATGGTCCGAAGGTATGTGTTTTCCTCCTCGGTTTGCATCTTGTCATGCTTCACGTTCGCAATCTCCATCTCCAAACCCTCACACAAAGCGCATCTAGACACACACGTGCTACCCGAGCTGGCCTTCTCAAGAGACACAATCTTGGCATTCTTCTCTGCCAACTCGAATTGCAAGCCTGCACAAGACTTGCACGCACCCAACAGCGAGGATCTAGCCTTCAGCTCATCCACTTCGCCTACCAACACAGCATACTTACTTCTTAAGGTGAGAAGATCAGTCATGTGTGTGGAGCACATCTCACACTCCTCCTCTGTGACAACAACGGTGGACTTGACAGATTCAAGTTCCTTCACCGTATCCTCTCACTTCTGCCTAAACTCCTTCCTCTCTCTAGCAGCGCGCCTAAGCAGCTTGTCTTGACTAAGAAGAGCGGCAGTAAGTTTCTCGACCTCAGCAGAAAGCTCATCGGGGGTCTGAGATACCTGGGAGGTGTCGTCGTCGTCGTTTCGAGGAATGTCCTCCAGCTCACCGTCAACCTCCTTGCCGAGAGCCATGGTGCAGAAGCCCTCGTTGTCGGCGAAGAAGCAGAGGCCGTTCAGCTTGTCCTCGATCCTCTTCTTCTTCTTGGACTCGTCGTCGCTTGAGGAAGCGGAGTCGTCATCCGAGTCGTCGACGTCGCTGAGCATGGCGAAGAAAGCACACTGCTCATCCTGGGCCTTCTCCAAGTACTTCATCTTGATGTACTCCTTGTTGAAGCCGCCCTTCCGCTTGTGCTTTGCGGGGACGTACTTCTCCTTGCGCTTGCCGGAGTCGTACTTGTGCCCATGATCCGCCTTGCCAAAGACTTGCTTGTTCTTCTTCGGGCAATTGGCGATGAAGTGGTTGGGGTCGCCGCACTCGAAACATCCCGAGCGTCCTCCTCCGCGGCGACGGTTCATGCGGTTGTTGTGAAACCGCGAGAACCGGTTGGCGAGCAAAGCCAACTTGTCATCCCCCATGAATTCCAGCTGCTCCTCTGTGACAGAAAGAAGAGAAGAGAGTGCAAATCCTCCAGAGGGGTTAGCAGAAGAGCCAGAAACCAAAGCCATGGTCGGGCCATAAGGATTTTCATAAGAAGCCCTCGCCATGGCGTCAATCTCACTGGACATGAGCTTACTAAAGAGCTCGTCACATGTGAGGGTCACATAGTTCAGCGATTCGATGATCGCCTGAACCTTTGAGTCCCACACCGATCGATCAAGAATATGCAAAAGCTTCAAAGCTCTCTCATGATCATCGAAACGCAACAGCTCCTTGTTAGCCCTCATCTTGTTGAGAATCACCTGAAAGCGAGCGAATAAACTTTCTATGCTCTCGCCAGGCATATGTCGAAAGTTCTCATACTCTCGCTTGAATGACTCGTAGAGACGGGTTTTGACTTGAGAGGTTCCCTCATGGAAACGCATGAGGGTAGCCCAAATCTCCCGAGCCGTAGCGAGGTGAGAAACGCGATCAAACTCGGACATGCTCAAACAGGACAAAAAAGGGCATTACGGGCTCGGCTATTGGCATCGTGCTCATTGATCTGATGCTGAGTCACACGAGCAGCCAAGACCACGTAATCAGCAGAGTTGCAAATATCCCAAATGGAAGCACCAATACTATGCAGATAGGCCGACATGCGTATATTCCAATACGCATAGTTCGTCCCATCGAAAAACGGCGGTTCTTCCGATACAGAACTGTTCTTCCGCGAATTCAACCTGATCTCCTCTGAATCAAAAGCACTAAGGCTTAGACTTGGTATGAGGAGTTCCTAGGAGGTTAGTGAGCTATCCCAAAGAGATCATGGCTCGAACCTAACTCCAAATCGGTGAATTGGAAGAATTCGGAACAAAAGGAGCAAACTCGATCCAAAACGAAAATCGACCGATCTAATAGCTCGTGAGGTTAGAGATGATTTCCTTTGGTGGAAAGAAGTACCTCATGATCTAGAACAACTCAGTTCAAACGGATTTGCAAAAGACGCACCGAGTAGAGAGATCGATCGACGGGAAAAACATGGAGAAAAGCAACCCGCGAAGAACACGAACAAAACGCGAATCACAACCACGGATTTGCAACCGTGTGGCTACCACACGCTACAACAGTGAGATTGCGGTCTCACTTCCTCAAAATCTCACGGGCACAGAGGTATGGTTCTCTTCTCTGTGGATCTCAGTTCGCTACAGCAGGGAATGGGAGAGCAGGAAAACCTAGAAGCAAAAGAGCAAGTGACTGAGATTCGATGGGAGGTGGGTGTCTCCCTCTACTTATCCTAATTCTAATTCCCACTCTACCCCTAACTAATTACATAGCGAACCAGCTAAACCCTAGGGTTATTCTGGACCAACTCGAAGATAGTTGTGATCTGACGGTCACGCCCGCAAAACTGGTAGCGTTGCCTCGACGCAACCTCACCGATTGCTGTCACGTGCCGCCATCGCTCTGCTTGTCCTTTTCCCGGACTTCGCCCCCGGTTTTGAGGCCCAAACCGGGCAACCAGCCTTCACGACCAACCCCCGGTTTTGAGGCCCAAACCGGGAAACCAGCCGTCCATCGCCTGAGTTTTGAGGCCCAAACTCAGAAACCCGCAGCACCCAGATTTTGAGGCCCAAACCTGGAAACCGTCCTCAGCCCGAGTTTTGTGGCCCAAACTCGGAAACCATAAGCGCCCAGTTTTGAGGCCCAAACCTGGAAACCGTCCACTCGATGGTTTTTCTATGGCTCAACCACCAAACCGAGCCGAAGAGGGGATGCACCGCCCGTGCACCCCGTCCACCCGCAAGTCTTCACTCGTTGTTGTCCCAGGCTGTCAGCCACCACAGCTGATCCTCAGGCCACCGGTCCCCCAGTCCAAGCCTCACGTCCGCCCTTCGCCACTCTCGGTCCATCGGCACGGCACGTCTCTACTTGACCTTCACCTTGCCTTCGATCACTGTATCCGTGCCCGACACCTGCACAACACAAGCCAAAGAACATGTGCATTATCCCAGTTGACAATCACTCATTACTCAGAGACTCGGCATACACTCATGTATCCGCACACTTTCTTGGCCAAATAAGCCATACTTGTACAACCAAAACCAATCTTCTCCCTTATGGCTGGTATTAGCCCTCGAATTGCAATGCTAACTACATCTGGATCTGATAATGACAAGATATAGCATTGATGCTTCATCTCTCTGAACCTCTGAAGATATTGGCATCTAGTCTCATTGTTTCCCTGTCTTACATCGACTAGGTCCACAACTCCCTTTTCCAAAACTCCAGATCGAAATACTTATGGAACTTGTCTTCCAAATCTTCCCAGCTTTGAATGGAATTGGGTGGTAGAGATGAAAACCACGAGAAACCCGAGCCAGACAAAGATAAAGGAAACATCCTGACCTTAAGTGTTGGCTCATCACCAACTTCCCCAAGCTGGACCAAGAACTAAGTTATATGTTCCATAGTTGTCACTGAGCCTGTTCCTGTGAATTTGGTGAAATCAGGAACCCTATACCTTGGAGGAAAGACAACCTGATCATACGATTCTGGATATGGTTTCTTATAACCAGTCAATGTAGTTTTCAGCGTCAAGCTGAACTATTTCTGAACCATGTCGGTGACTCGACTCATCAACTGATCTACTTGATTCACCGGCCCTTGATAGCCGATGTTCTGCCCCCCAAAAGTATTGCCATGATACCCCGGATTCTCCTGAGCATCCAAAGTATAAAAATCTATCACATAATGATACCCAGGAGGAACATCACCAGGTGCTACATTCCGTTGATAAGGTTTTGCATTGAAATCCTTGGCAATCCTTCTTGCATGGGGAGCTATTTTTGTAGCCGATGAGTATATATTGTTACTCATATTCGGCTCTTGCATTGGCTGCGGTGTCATGCCCCCAGGGCTAACTATCATTTGATTCCCATTACCTTTAGGGTTGTTCATCTGTAAACCCCCGGAAGTTCTAGCTCCTTGATTGCCTCCAACTATATACGTTGGACCTCTTCTATCATTACCCAAGTGGAAAGCTTCCTTAATGGCATTCGAGAGGCTGTTGAGGAATGTTTCATTATGATTCATCAACGTGGCAAACATTGCTTTGTTAATTGTTTCTTGCATGGCGTTATGTTGGATCTGGATCATTGGATCGACATGACCCTCTAGAACCACCCTTGGAAGATGAGACTTCTGGATAATTTTTTTATCCCTGGTTCTACTGAAACTTAGCAAACACATGTGTCGATATTGCTCAACGGTTTGTTCTATCATTTGTTGGAGCTCATCTGGAAGTTCATCCATCATCACGTTCAGCACTTCATCATTGCCGATTGTCATGATCAGACGACTGTTGTCCCACCACGCATGCCAAAAGAATGTGTTGACACGAAATTTCAGACGAGAATGCCAACACACTCAACCACGGTCCTCAGAGGCTGTGTAGAGCAAGGTCTTGACCTCCTAGACCTTCAATGGATGGTGGTGCCGAATCTTGGTGAGAACGACTTTGGACGTGCCAGTCAATTTGACCTGTAATTGACAAGGAAGAGAAAAGTCGTCAAATTACGGAACCTGCCGGTTTGATGCCAGACAGATCCAAATTATGCAGCTCCGATATAGCCATTGTCATAGGACGTTGACTAGAAAGTCAACTCCCAAGAGAAAGTTGAAGCATTGACATTATTTAAAGCAAAACGGCAGTTGTACATATAAAGGAAGTATTTAGAGTAAAGCACAACCGATAAGCTTGAACATGGATATTTATCAAAGATCTATGTATACTTTTGAATGGCATGAAATCAACGAATCGACTAATTGCATAGGCAGTTCTATCTGTTAACAGTGGAGTGTTTCCATGCAGCCATAATAACAAATAGATCGATAAAGTAGCTTAAACATCAACAATGGGGTGTCTCCATATAGCCATAATCATGACCAAGCTAAATCACGTCTGATGCAACGAGCAGATCTATTAATTCCAGACCACTTAAAAGTATACATTATGAAGAGAGCATAACTGGATCGACTATTTAGCCGATACAGGGTCCATGAAGCACGAACAAGATCTATTCGTTAAAACCACAGTTTGACTTAAGATCAAACAAATCTAACCTATCATGCATATCAGTGGGGTTCAGAAATACAACCATAATAAACATGTCAGATCAGATCTTTTTAAATTCTTAAATCAAGCCAAGATTTAAACGAATATCTCGAATGCACGGCATGTAACAATCAAGATTGACAAAATAGTCGATGAGAGGCTTAGATCGGCTATTTTCCTTGGTATAAGCATGTAGAGCCTTTGGATAGCCGAGACTAAACAACATTTGAGCTTAAACTAATTTATCAATCTTGATTGGGCAAGATATTGTTTAAATTAAAAGAAAAACATTAAAGCATAAACAACATCGATAACTTGATGAATCTATTAGCTTGCCAAAACCAATAGAGCCGATAACTAGTCAAGATCGACTAAAGCAAGAGATTGATCAGAGTCAAGACAGTCTTACAAAAGGTGAACTTAACCGATAACTAACCCATGTCATAGATAAACAAGAGTTTGGTCGATGCCAAATACAGCCTTATTGAACGATAACACGAGCCATTGGTGAAACTTACAAGCAAACCAGAGGTCGGTCAAGCCGATGCAACCCTGCCTGGTTGAAGGTTTCACCGAGTTCAACCTTACTCCTACTCCTAGGGTTTTGGCTGGTGGCCGATGTGTTGATTGATTGATTGTTTTTCAAATCGGGTTTCTAGCTACTTATAACCCGTTAGATTCCTATTCTAACACGACTAGGATACATAATAATAAAACAAAAACCGACACGGACCTGAACTCCTTGGCTAGGCTCGACACGTCTTCACGCCTGGCCTATATGAACTTTGGTCGTGTCCGAATCAATCAGGCTTCTTTTATTTTTTCTGGCTGATTCTCTCTTTAATAAACCAGCCGCTTGTGCCTACAAAATAATAATCTTTTTCGGTCTAAAATCTGGTGTAAACACCTTCATTCCGGAGTTTTTAGAGTTTTCCAAATGTTGAACATATATTGCTAAATTAAACAATGGATCCATAGAGAAAGCAATCATACTTATTGAATCAAGAGGTGCATGTGTGTGGAAAAATGGAGTCGAATGCTCTTGAAAATATCACTTCCTTCTGTTTGATGTAGTCATGTGGTATCATTCTAATTCTACTGCTGGGCACGTGCCCATTTTTTTATAATAGCGAGGTTCCGATCACTGTCCCTTTTTATTTCCTCGGGATCTTTCTTTTTGAGGTTTCAGACACTTGTCCTTTTTTATTTCTTCGGATATTTTATTTTTATTATTTTTGCATAGCTACATGCTTCCAACAAACTTTTGAAAAGGATAATAAAAACTTTGAGAATTTATGCGGAGAATGGAAAACGTGTAAGTGAACTTGATTCAAAGAGCATAATAACTTCTCATAGGGTCAACAAAGCTTAACTTAACTCAATGTTTTAATGATCATGTTTAATTAAGAAATTCTCTAGAATTTAAGTGTCATTTCAAAACAAGATATATAGTAGCTCATGTTCATATCATATCCATCGATTACTTTAGACTAGGATCAAGCAATTTGCTTCCCACAAGTTTCAAGTTTTTGATGTTTATATCCCGGAAGAATTCAAAGTTTAATACTAGGCATATAGACAGAGCTTTTAATATTTTTGGATTTTTCGTTTTAGATTTCAGGGTTCTATTAATCAGAGATAAATTAGAGCTTATTTATTTATTCTAATTTTGTCACACTCCAAAATTTCTGATTTTGGGTTGTAAGTAGAAAACACTAAATAAATAAATAATTTTAATATTTGAATAAAATTGATCAAGTTTAGCTGGAGCTAGCGCCACTTAGTTGCAGTAAAACAAGAATTTTTAAATTTTGGTAAACTAATTTGATGGGCTATGTTTGATGTGATGGTTGGTTGTTGTTTGACGTTGTGTTGTGAGTGGGTAGAGTTTCAAAACACGTTGGTAGGTCGTCTATCTATATTCGGTCTGTTTTTTTCTTTTCCAAAATAAATTTATCGTTCCGAACTCTATCCTTTTCTTGGACTTTCCCAAGGTCCTTTTTGTTGTGTCCCAAATCACTTCTTTGAGTCCATCATCTATCATCATATCGCTACAAACTTCATAAGAATTTTTCCGACTTTTCCGGGACATTTTCTCATTTATCTGAGAGCATATTTTAGGTCCTCTAAAATATCTTTTCATGAGCTCTAAATATTTTATTTGGGTTCATCATGTTCCAAAATATCTCTGAGAATTTTCTGAAAATTTTCGGAGCCACCGGAGTATTTTTCGTGGCTTAAATAACAATTCTGGATTTTTCTGGAATTATTTTAATCCTGGAATTAATTAATCCCAAAATTAATAAAATATCCTGTTTTTCAAACTTATGCAAACCCTACATATATATACATACCGGTGTTCATCTCGACGCAAGGATTCCAAAAGTACGGCCCGTTTCGCGAGCTGTCACTCCTATCATCCCAGATGTGAAGTTGAAGTTTCGGATCTCCTAAACTCCGCTGAACTCTTCGGCGAGCTTTTCCGATCAAACCGTCGCGTTCGGGCATCAACCACCACCATCATGAAGTAGCTCTCGCAATCTCTACGCCGTCATGTCTTCCTTTCTCACGAATCTATCACCGTTTGATTATTTCCTAACATGTTTTCTCTTTTTTCTTCCTGTTCTCCGGCCACATCGTCCTTGTGCGTGCCTATCCTCGGGCCGCAGGCGGACCCCGTGCCGCCGCCCGAACCCTGCGCCCTGCTGCCTTCGCGTGCTGCTCGCCAACAGCAGACGCCGGCGCCCTGGGGCTGCTCGGCCTTCGTGCAGGGAGGCCACAGGCTCCTGTCCGGCACCGCCGCTGTGCGTGCAGGCCAGCCGCGACGTAACGCGGTGGCAGTGGCAGCAGCTGGCCGGCCCCTCCTCCCTTGGCCGTCGGTGCAGCAGCAGACCATAGCCATGGCCATGTTCCTCCTGTACGAGATAGCACGCAGAGAAGAAGACAAGATTGAAGATGATCGTAATTACGAGTTTGCTACTAGTTTGTAATCTTCACCATTCAATCATCTAATCTCGGTTTTACTTCTTTCCATTTGCGTTAGTTAGGTGTCGCCGCGATCTGTGAATTAATATCTTGTCGTGATGTTATTTAATTAAAATAAAACAAGTCGGTAGTTCTTCCTTTTCCTTTTATATATAAAACTTCCGATAGCACTACAAGGAACCTGTTAATTCATGATGAAAATTTTTCGTCAAGGATTACCAAAAAATCGTCACCAAACATTATCTATGATGATTTCAGGTATTGTCATGGATTGAGCGTCATGGATTAACCTTCGTGACGATCTGTCTAAATTCATCACGGATTAACGTAATCCATGACGATCATAATTCATCATGGAAGAGACCGAGGCCTAGTTAGCTCAGCACAAATCCATTTCCTGTGATGAAAAATAATCGTCACGGATAAATTGCCATATCACCATGAATGCTTACATGGATGATGATGTGGAGACATCAGCCCATTTATTAACAGGCCAAAATTTAAGATGAGCTAATTTTTGACCAAGTTTTAACTATTTTTGCACCTTTTTCCGGCATTTTTGCAGCCTAATTTCGACCATTTTGAAGCCCACATGCACAGCCCATAAAGCTAATAATTGTAGCAATTTACAAGTAAAATGCAAATACCAACAACTGTCCACACATAGCACATGCAATATACAACCCATATTTTATGACATAGTACAACAAACATACAACCCATATCGATAAGCTCATTTGCAATTATATAAGAACTCAATCTAGGACACCATCAGCTTCAATTACATTAGGAATATTGCAAATGGACGATCACAATGAAAAATACTGAGATCCAAAGATACGACAATTATCGAATTCTCAATATCAGCATTTGGCTTGTCTAACTATAGTTTCCAGCTGCTCAGTTTCCAACTGCTTAAATTCAAGGTAGATGCAGGCACAGCCACACAGGCACTTGATGCATAAAAGAACCTGCCATAGAAACAGACAGAATTTTAACTTTATTTCAAAGGATGATAATTACATTAACTTCAGTTGGAGACATGCTAGAGGCTGCTACTGATTTGCACAGTTTGTCAACAAAGATCAAAATGTTTTTTAAGCATGCCATTTTTTATACTAAGACTAAGACATGAGTGCTCTGTTAATTGTCTTGCTTTATTTATTCTCTTTTATGCATACGACTCATGACAGAATATAAAAAAATTATTGTTGTGTCAAGCAATACAATAAATAGATTGCTGAAGTAGTAAGCAACATCTACTTATCATTATGTTATATGCAGTCCTAACAAAAAAAATTCTTCAACCCCAACAGAATTTCATACAGAAGAAAATATGACCAGAAAAATGTACACCTAATGAATGGTCCTAGTGCCAAGGGGGGCCGAGCTTAAGCTTGTCCCACGAATTAAAATGGGACCAGACTTCTGCAATGCAAAAAAAAATTGCCAAAAAGTAAATCAAATGTACATGATAACATGTCAATCCTAGTACAGGATTCATCAAGCACAATGGAATCACATCTCATCGGTGGATCTACGGGTCTGAACAAAGGAAAAAGAAATTCTTACAGTGTGAAGTGGGCTAGTAGATCCTCGTACCTGTATCATACCGACCCGCAAACAAGCTGTCTCATGTCGTGCTGCTCAGAATAATGAGTCAGAGTGAATTTGTGGAAGACGAGATTGAGAGTGAATTTAGGAAAAGAGAAATAGAGTGATAAGGATCTAACCAGAACCCACTGTAACTCGATGCCAGCGAGATGTCCAGGACAAGCAGATCCGCTAGTGGTTAGGAGCCCTCGTTGGATCCTCCTCGACTCATGCGAAATCCTCGGATGATCTCAGATTCCACGCTGCTGGAAGGAGGTCGAGGCCCATGGCCGAGCTCCTCCGTGCCACCAATGGAAGCAGGTTGAGGCCCACGGCCAGATTTCCTCCGCGCCCCGCCGGAAAGAGATTGAAGACTCAGGGGAGCCGGCGACCCACCGAGGTGCCGAGTTTGGAACCCACCGAGGAGCGGCGGAGGAGCTCAGATTGCGGCGCCATAGAGGAAGCCGCGTGAGCTGCGGAGTGTGGACGCGGTTGCGGATGGCGGAGGTGACCGGGAAAGGAGAATGAAGCTAGGGTTGGGAGAGAGTCGAAGGCTTATATACGATGTGGGGTGGATCTCGTCCGTTAATCTAATCGGACGGTTGAAGACGAGCCAGGCTTAATTTGGGCCGCGTGTCTGCTGGGCTCTTTTTTAGGGTTGGACACAGCTAGGCCTTATCCTATTCCAATTTAATATTTATTCATTTCTAGTTTAGTATGAAAATGCAATTTTAAATAATTATATTATATAAAACATGTGTGTTTGCCAAGCCACTGCCTTAGATGTGTCTGCCTATGCAAACGATCCATCTAGTGTGAACTCGATAGGAAGTCTGGGCCGAGGGAAGGAGAGAGTTGCACGTGCATGCAACAATAAATTAAAAAAGTTCTGAATCCTATCACGAACTAGTCTAGCGTGAGTTCTTTAAATTGCATCACAATTGTTTCCCGTCCACGCCAAATATTGTACATCATATAGTAGGCATAGTGTCTTTCTTTTTAATTTTCCAACTGCTCCAAATACGTGATAGTAGGCCTAGTGTGTTGGTCCTGTTTCGGACATAGGACGGCTCCTGGATCCAAATCCCTACTTTGCTAAAAAAATTATATATAATTTCTATTTGCATTTTTCCCTTCACACCGAATACATGATATATAGCGGTCCTATTATTTGAGCTTGGGTTTGACTCCTACTTGGCTCAACTTTTGTTATTTTCTCTTTGCACCAAATACATGACAATCGGCCTATTATTTTAGGCTAACTAGAGTATAACGAATTTAAAATTATACACTGTGATGGTTCGAATAAAACCATCATGAGTTAGCGGGCCAGGAATATCCACTGGTGTCCATCCATGACGAAAAAGTATAAACATCACAGATTACGTCTGTCAGTGACGATCTCTAAATCCGTCACCGAGAATTTGTCACAGATTAACAGGTTTTTTTGTAGTGCGACGCGTCTTTCAGCGATAGCTCCGTTTTAGTCGTTTCGTGCGATCCCGCGACCGTAGTAACGAGCTCTCTTTTAATACGTTGTTTTGTCTCGTATTGTGTTGTTCTTAGTCATTTTTGTTCGCTTGTATGTTTGCCTATGTGTGGTGTGTGCTACGAGTAGAGGACGACTAGTTGTGCGCACTGAAGATCAAAAGGTGATGAGTTAAAGCTGTCGATGTGAGAATTGGTCAAGTGAAATAGGCAAGTATAACATGGGACCCTCCATGTTACCTACGCACTTATAATCTACTATTCATGTGCATGTGTCAAATTTGCAAGCCATAGGTTTATCTAGATGATTCAACTCTATACCTTGCCACCAGGCGATATATGCATATGGGTAGATCTGCTAGTGCTTAACTCCAATCTATATGAACAAACAAGATGACTAATAATATGTGCAAAACATACTGATAACTTGTTTCCATAGTAATGTGAACATCTGACCCCCTAAATGATGTTCTGCGGGCAAAAGCTGGGACATACAGTACAACTGTGAGGGCTACATGGCTCTGGTTTTAGTTAGTTTGAGGACCTCTCCTCGCTTGATGGTGGTTACCTCAAAGGGCACAAAAGGGGCTTGCCGAGACGGATATAGGACAGCCTCCAGTCTCATGTGTATAGCCGGGAATGAATGTGCCATCGGGAAGGGGTTCCTATGTCTCCTTGCCGATTGGAAACCTAGTGGCCACTATCTCGTTAGGGGAACTTCAAAAGACTTCATAGTGTACCCTGCCTCACTTCCTTGGTAGAGGTGATATGGACTTTGCAACCCCTGGCACATTGGGATCACGGCTCACGGGTAAAGATGTACAAACTCTGCAAAGTATTAAAACTGATATATCAGTCATGCTCACGGTCACGAGCGGCTCGGAAAACTTGCAGACTAATAACTTTAACAATATATACTTTATGTTCATATTACTGTCAACTTGTAAATTTTGATGTGGTTGCTCATAATATTTTTCATGTGGTTTGATTGGGATTTAAGCACACCCTGATGACTATATTATGCTAAAATGTTGACCAACCTACAAGTGCTAACCGCAGTAAAACCATGTCTAGCCTTTTGAGCTTCATAACCCCATGTTGCTTACTGAGTACGACATGTACTCACCCTTGCTATTTCCCCCACACCCCAGTCTCTATCAGAGTCGCGCAGCGGAAGCGTGGTGAAGACACAGATAAATTCTCAGAAGACTGATGGACGTGCTAGGCGTATGTTACCCCCAGTCAACTGTCCCTGTGAAGAAAGGAGTCTGAAGAGAAGACTAGTATCCGTTCCGCTTAACTTTGATGTAAGTGTTGTTTTCGATATCTAGAACACTGTTTTGATATCTTTTCCTCTGTGGTTGTATATGTGGACTTCCTGGGCACACATATGGCATACCTAGTTTTGTTCTTTAAAACCGGGTGCTACAAATTTTAATAAAGCAAACTAAATAGATATAAATGTAAATATAAAGATAACTCGTTAGATAAAGACATACCTGACAGTGGGGCTCCTCCCCATTGGTGAAAAAAACCTTGGGGGCTCCTCCCCCAAGAAGGAGATCACTCTGGCGGCGGCGGTCGATAGTGATGATACTGGGGCATGGACCAGAAGGCATCCCAATACTGATTTGTTTGATCTTGATTTTATCGAATGTTCTCAACCGCGTTCTCCATTCTGGCAATCCACTGTTGTTGCTCCATCAACATCCGGTTGATGTCGGCTTGGTCTTCTGATATTCTTGTCAGTTGGGTACTGATGTTTTGATGAGCCATTTGGTCATCATGGTACCCTACACTCGAGACCGAGTGTCTAGGTGGTTCATGTTGAGTAGATGGTCCTGGCTGGTCTACTAAGCGTCTTCCCTGGTACTGGTCATAGCGGGATCTCCTCCGCCACTCCGTACTGTCGGCTTGCCATGAATCTTCTGAATGGATGGACGGTGATGGAGCCCATGGAGAGTATGGATCTTGATATTGTGGCGGGTGTCTTGTTTGGACTCCATCATCGTACGTTGTGTGTGCTGGTCCCTCGGGGATCGGGTCGGCTCCATAATAGTATGTTGGTGGTGCATTCACGAACCTTGCCGATGTGCTTCTCTGTGTAGTGGTGATTGGCTGCAGACCGACAAGAAAGCTCCATGTGGTATAGACACTGAGTTCTGGGTTAGGAAGCAGAATCTCAGTGCTCATACCTCGGTACATCATATGAATAATATTGTTGTTTTTCTTGAGGATCTGGGCTTGTCTAAAAAAGTCGAAGGTCATAATGGTATGGCCTTCGGTAATGTTTTGCACTAGACAAGATTGGGTCAAACCCAATTTGATAGCCAAACGGTATACAAGAGAAGAACATTCTATATCCCCTTTGGACGGGCCAAAAACTTCCATCCACTGGTTGATCATGTGGATAACGAGAGACACTCTTCGTTTCTTCACAACAGCAAAAAGAAGTCTTAACTCATCTTCCCTCACTGTTCGAGTTTCTGGTCTAGGGAAGATGGTCGAAGAAATAAAACGATGAATAAAACGAAGAGTGGGCAACTGAATATCATTGTTTTTGGGTTTTGAACAAATATCTAAATCTATAATCTCTTTCCAAAACTGCTCTTTATTAAAGTCAGGTAAAGCATTTGAAAGATCAAAAGCGCAGTTGGAATCAAAACCCAAATGATCACTAAGTTCCCTCCAAGTGAGTGTAAACTTTTTGTTGAACATGCGGAAACTTATGCCAGTAGCTAAATAAACCAAAGTGCAGAGGAACTCGATGGTAAGGAGCTTCACTCCTATCTCATCGACAGGCATAAATCCCATCCAACCCAACGTAGTGAAGATAGTGAGGAATTCGACATCCATACCTGTATCTTGTAGAAGTTGTGGGTCGTAGGTCAGCGTTGGCCTGAAGGTCCTATTCTTTAGGCTTCTAAATCTTGCCTTCTCTTCATTCCCTTGCAACTTAAGCTCCTTTTCCTCCATTACTACATTCATACCTTCGGAAGTGGAGCGAAACAAGGATGCTTGAGAGGGTGCCGGCGAATCAACGTCCATGTCGGAGTTCGCTCTTGAGCTACTCCTCGTGAGGCGTCCAAGCCCGATCTTTCCGAAGAAGGTCTTCTTGCTCATCCTGTTGAACAGAGAAAAACAAACAAACAAACAAGAACAGACTATGGAACAGGTTAGAAAATATAAACAGTCAGTGATTAGCCGTTCTCAAGTCAGTCGTTCGGAGGTTAGTTCATCAAGAGAGTTATTATGATTGAATTGGACAACACTACTTCTCTTTGAAACTTATTCTCTACCCAAAATTTAGAACTTCTCACACTCCTACTTTCTTTTCTCTACCAAACTCTTCCTTCTCTCTTGGTTTCTCACACTAGATTGAAGGTTTGAACTAGCAAACAGATTTGAAAACAAATTCTGCTGAAAGGAGAGGATTGAGAGGCTTGTGAGTGAGTGTGGAGAGCTCCGAGAGGTGGCTTTTTATAGCCGTGGCCAAGGCAGGCCGACCGGCCTAGTGGTGGGGCCAGCTGGCCCCCCTCTGGGGCCCACCTGCTGTTCTTCCCTCCACTCAAACGTTGCTTCACTTCTAAGCAAGAATTTTCGTCCATACAAAGTTCAAAGTGTTCTGGTGCTCGGTTGAGTGGTTAGGAAGCAAAGTAGTAGTGATTCCAAAAGGTGGGTCCGAAGAAAATGGGTCCCGATGGTGAAAAATAATGACCATGTAGAAAATTTTAGAAAACTAAATTACTTTTAGGAAATGAAAAAAGATTATGGATGCAAAGACATATTTTGTGCCACCACAGTAAATATTCTTTCGGGTTTTTACACACCGTAAAAATTATTTACGCGGGGCCTGAATTTTATGTTTTCATATTTTTATTTGGTTTTCAAATGCATAAGGAGAAATGAAAATGCAAGAAAGTAAACATGGATAACTACCGAGTTACCTTCCGGTGAAGGTTTGGGGTTTTAAAGTCCACCGAATTGGACTTCTCCAAAGTTGTTATTCTGGAGGGGTTGTAGCCTTCCTTGAGGATGATGCCTCTGGTGACTGTTGATCTCCCTCTTCACTTACCACCTTTTTGTTGATCCTAACTCAGGCTTTGACTTGAATGGAAAACATTCTTCTTGTCCATTGATGTTGAGTCTGACTTCTCCAGTTCCAACGTCGATGTGGGCTGATTGCATGTCCAGTATTCAGAAAGGGTCTCCCTAGAATGAGTTACACTTTCGAGTCTGATTGCATGTCCAGTACCACAAAGTCAACGGGTACGAAGAACTCTCTAATCTTGACTGGAATGTCTTCAGCAATTCCTACTGGATAGCGGAGTGATTGATCGCCAAGTTGCAGGCACAAGTCTTGAATGATGAAGTTTATCAAAGACTGTCTTGGGCATCATGCTCACACTTGCTCCGAGATCACATAGCGCATTGTTGAAGTGTTGATCACCGATTGAACAACTGATAGTAGGGCATCCTGGATCCTTCTTCTTCTATGGAGAAGTGTTGAGGATGGCTGCACTACATTCTTCTGTCAGCTTGATCACCTCAGTGGTGGGCAGTGGTCGTTTGTTGTTGAGGATGTCTCTTAGATATCTTGGATAGGTGGGTACCTGTATAGCATCTAGCAGAGGAATATTGATGTATAATTTTTGAATTACTTCAACAAACTTACTGAACTGCTCATCCGCTGTGGCTCTCCTCTTTCTACGTGGAAATGGTAGGTGGTTGGTGTCATGATAATCTTGCATCATTTCTGGTAGTGGTGGATCTACTTCTTCAACTTCATCGTCTTTCTTTTCTTCTGATACAGTTGGCGTCACTGGCGCTGTCTATCCTCTTGCTCCTTTTGGATATGGGGGATCACGAGTGACCTTCCCACCTCTAGTAGTTATAGCTTGTGTCTGCTCAGGGTTAGTGGCAACCAGCAAAACAGCAGCCAATTTGGCTAAATGTATCTCTATATTTTTATTTATATTGATTTGTTCTTTTAGAGCAGAAGAAAACTCATCCATTTTTGCATTTATATCCTCTAAAGCTTTATCTTTAAAAACAAGTAGTGTCATTTACTCTAGCCTGTTCTACAATTATATCTCTTAAAGGCATTTGCTTAAAATGGGAAGAATTGAAATTGTCTGAGGACTTACCTTGATAAGTGGAGTGTTGATTCCATCCTTGCTTTTGTAGTGTAGAAGAGTTGTTGATGATGTTCACATTATCCTGATTGTTCTCTTCACTTCTAGTCTGAGCATCGAATGCATCTTGAATAGCTTGACGATCTCTTTTGTATTTCTCGCATTGGTCTAACCATCCTAGTAAAACATCCATCTTTGTTGTCAGTGCCTTCACTTCTCTTGGGGCTTCCTCCATCTGGTGATAGCGTTGATTCTTGTCTTGTTTCCAGCTCTGATTCTCAGCTATCCTTTTGTTGACACTTACTAACGTCGCTACCAAGAGTAGAGATAAACTCTATCCCCGGCAACGGCGCCAGAAAGCTTGTTGGGTATTTTAAATGCACACAGAAAAATCCGCAAGCGCACGGATACCGATGTAGCTTTCACCCGAGAGTATTCCAGGGTATCGATTTCCACGGGGAACGTGAAGTGTACTAGAAGAATTAAGAACGTCCAAGAAAAGAATGGTAATGTGGTTAGAGAGGGATATAAGGGTTTTCTAAGCGGGTCTATCTAATTAAAGGCTCACTATACTTTACTTACTTCGGAGCAACAGTACCTTTCCGATTCTCGAAAAAGACTGGGAAAAGGGTAATCGGGAGAAGGCTGCCAAAAAGCTCTACGAAAACACCAATCCTAACGTGGTGGATTATAACAATCTACAAAGGTGTCACCCCTGTAGCTACCACAACTATGCGGAGGATTGGGCGCAAACTCAGGTAAACCCTAGTCTAGACACCGTGTCTACACTAACGCTTACTACTCTAATTACGTACGATAACTAGAACACTCAATACGAGCGGAGATCCAGTAAATAAAATAAAGTAAGAACTGAAATTAAATATAATACTTAGAAGTAGTAAATGAAGAACCTGGAGATTACTTGAAGACGAACCAGATGCTGCACCAATACAATGTCGAGGAAGATCCGACAGATCCGGCTCCTCCTAGCTCTCTCCTTCTCCTCTCCCTAATCCAATCTCTAATTACAACTAGATGATGAACTAGACAACTAGAACTAGAACTAGACGAACTAGATCTAAATCTAGATGAACTAGAAGAGATTCATCCAGAGGGACCTCTACTTCTACTTGAAACCCTAGTTTCTGATGTGGAGATGAATAATGAAGATGGAGATGGTCTTGGGGGCGCCCCTGGGGTCTCCTTATATAGTCCTGGATGGAGTAGGGGGCAAGGAATTGCCACGTCATCGATCCGCGTCACATTTATCGCCCTTCGTCGGATCCTTTCATCGAATTTTGTAGACCATGGGATCAAACCGACCTTGTACGGACGTGAGGACTCTTGGAGATCTCGGGAGAATATTCCTTAACAAATCTGCGCAGAAAACCGGAAAAGAACCGGACTCTAAGGGCCCGAACCGGAGCCGAACCGGTTGAACCAGGCGCTGTCTGCGTTAACTAGAGAGAAATAAGGTTTCTGGTCAGCTGGGCCGTCCGGCTTGACCGGCCCAACTGCCTCCTTTGCATCCCGAGCGAACAAACCGGCCAGGGGGTGAATCCCCTTGCGACACGTGTCCCTGTGGTCCTGCCGTACGGGCGACCGCAGGCTCCCGCCCGAGCGTTCTGCGCGGTGCGTGCGTGCACCCCAAGCTGGGCCACGTGTCCGTTCTCCATTGGCCGCGGGGAGGGAAAGACCACGCCGCCTCGTCCACGCATGGATGCGGGCGCATGATGCTGCCGGGCCAGGTGTCGCGCTTTGGTTCGTCGAGCACTGGCACCTGCTCCTCACGCGGACGACAAAATTCTGTTGCTGTTGGTTTACTTTGGGGCGCTGATGTCAGCATGACGTCCGCGTCCCTTTTTAATTTGAAAACTTTGTATCTTCTTCACCCGGACTTCAAAAATAGTAAACAATATATCCATTTCGATCAGCGCAACGAGCTCTACGCAATGGTGTACTCCAATTTGCCATCTGAGATAGTTTTATTTGGTGAAAAATTCAATATCCTGCAAAACAACGGAGATCACCAAAACTCGTGGAACTCGTTAGAATAAACCCTACAACTATGCTTTATGTTTCATTTCATGTTAATTCATGCAATAGTTGATGGTATAATATTGACTATAAGGACTGTCAACAAGTTCCCCCAAGCTTACCCTTTGCTAGTCCCTTAGCAAAGTCAAACTCAACAGTGGATCAACAGTTGCTGCAATATCTTCACTTCTTAACAAGTACTCATGCATTCAAACAAAAGTTCTCATATGGATTAGAAAAAAGTATCATATTATTCATCACGGGGCTTAGTACTTTACCTTGAATCCTGAGTAATTGAAAGATAGAATGATCAAATCAAGCACTATGTCTCTAGTTCTTTCACTTCACCATTATCCCGGAGTTTTTATGAATTTTCAAAAATATTAAAAACATATGTTGCCAAATTAAACAATGGATCCAAAGAGAAAGTCAACCGTACCATTGAATCAAGAAGTGCATGTGTATGGAAAATGGAGTCGGATGCTCTTTTTGAAATATATCACTCCCTTTTGTTTATCAGAGACACATGGCTATCAGGCTAATTCTACTGACGGGCACGTGCCCATTTTTTCTGATATTCTCTTTTTTTCTTTTTTTTCGAGGTTCCGGACACTTGTCTCTTTTTATTTCCTTGGGATCTATATTTTTGATGTTTCGGACACTTGTCCCTTTTTATTTCCTCGGATTTTTTTTCTTTTTTTTAATAGCCACATGCTTCCAACAAACTTTTGGGAGGATAATAATAGATAATCATGAGCATTTATGCGGAAGATGGATGGAATATGTAAGTGATCTCAATTCAATAGCATGATAACTTCTCATAGGGTCAACAAAGCTTAATTTAACTCAATGCCATTATTAGTCATATTTATATTGAGAAATCTCCGGAACTCTAGTGTTGTTTAGAACAAGATAATAGCAGCTCAAATCATCACATGTCATATCTATCAATTACCTAGACTCTGGATCAAACATTTGCTACCCATATATTTAATTTCATTTTTAAGCATCATTATTAATCAGCAGAACTCATGCTTTGAAGGCTAGGTACTTGAAAGAAATTAGATAGAGCAACTATTCATCATTTCCATGTAAAAGATCAGAGAGAGAGTTCTTCTTTTATTATTAACTTCTTAAAACAAACTAAGCAAACTTAACACAGTATTAACCTAACACACTATTTATTTAACCTAACACACGCTTATTATAAATAACTAAGATAGTGAATAATACATACCTGGATTACGAAGATAACGGGGGTGTGTCTCCCCGAAGCCAATTCCCTTAATAGCGTTGAGCCTTCATGTGCCCATATTTTTTTTTATTTTTAATTAATTGTGAGCCTTCATGTGCCCATATTTTTTCATTTCATTTTATTTATGTATAGAAAGAAAACCTACGAGGATAAGGATACTTACCTGGATACATGGGGGTGCTTTCCCCCAAGCTGAATGTTGACATAGTCGTTCGATCTTGCAATGTAGCGGACTCGCAGTGAAAATGTTCTTCCTCTATCAGAGCATTAATTGATGTTGATGGTTGTGGAAACAGTGCTCTAACAGTGGATAGAACATCCAGTTGCTCATCAGCTTTTCTTGGTCTTTCAATCCTGTGAAACTCAAATAGACAACAAGACTTGTGGAACAGATTAAGCGTTAGTGGTTGGCCACTTAAGCCTTAGTTGTCCAGAGTTTCAGTAAAATCTCTTTCTCAATATTTTTGTATTTTTATTTTTATGATGCAATTACAATCTAACAAAATGAATGCATTTTTATTTTTATGTCACCATGGTGAATATCTCATGTGGGTTTTTACACACCACAAAATTATTCACATGGGGCTTTAGGTTTTATGATGCAATGCAATAAGTAAAATATATTTTTATTTTCTCTTCTTTTTTATGTAATGCTAATGTAGAAAAGTAATATGCTATGGAGGAATGACGATGGGAAGTAAACATGCAAAAATAGAAACTAATGTGGTAAAGATAAATATGGATAACTACCGATTTTACCTTTCGGCGAGGGTTCAATGTTTTAAGTCCTCTGAACAGGACTTCTCACCATGTTCATTCCTGAGGTGCCTCATTTGATCTTGATAGGTAGACCTTGATAACTACACCTCTTGATATGGTGTCACCCATGTTCTTCGTTCGCCCAACAATTTGGAGTGAAGCATTAGTTGTGGAAGCTGGCAACATTTTGCTTAGTGTGCATGTTCTTATAGATCCAGGACCTTCACTCTATAGAATATGGGAGTTGACAAACTCCTCTATGTTTTGCTTAACAATGTGTCCTGCTCATAAAGACAAGGTAGAGATCAAGTGCATGGGCTCTGTTGGTGGAAAAACACCAACAGAACCAAAAGTTTTATTCCTCTCTAACCTTAGGTACATCAAGCAAGATAAACTTGTTGTTTATGTGTTCTATTTAATCTTAACATGAGTGATAGGATCAAAAGATGAGCATGGAGTAGCATCTTAAAATATTTAACAGATCAGATTATTTAACCCAAGGAAGGATAATCTATGCATAATGTGTCGATATTTCCATGATTGTGATATATCATTTTCCAAAGGTTAGATGCATAACATTTTAACTCATTGGTTAAGATAGTGAGATTGAAGATAGTAAAGCTAAGAACAAAGAGTAAAGAACGAAACATGTTGAGTTGTTTAGATTTGATTAAGTGAGGTGCAACTTAAACATGTTTGGTTCTTTATGTACGTGCATACCAGAATCAAAGAGAAGCTTTTAAAGTGATGGTCACTTACCTTGAAATGTTACCTTTATCATTGAAGAGTGATGTGTCAAACCACCTTGTGGAAGCTTCTCTTGTCTAGCTGGTTGTTGTTCATGAATGGCTTGTCTTCTCTTGCTCATCTCATATTGGCCTGAGTGATAGGAGCTTGAGAGGAGGAAGGACACAATGGGATCATCTTTAAAGGGATCAGCCTTCCTTCTCTATGTGTTGTCCTATCAGTGAAGGTGTGTTGTTCCTCAGGTCCGTACGATGGTCTCTGTCTTCTAGTGGCCCAGCTCAGACTTGTTCACCTATTTCCATGGAGTGAGTACGTGCTTTGATTGTAGGTATTGTTTTGTGGCACTCATCTTCTGTCTTGTTCTACGGATCTCACTTCTCCATGTCTAGTGAGTTGTGTCTCCCTTGCGCAAGTTGAAGTTCATGTGTCTCTTCATCTCCAGTGTGGGTTCATCTCAGGACTTTCCCAAATTGATATTGAAAGTTTTCCTGCAGGGGTTAGTCCAACAAGATATCCAACATCCACTATAGCATACTATTAGTTCAAAAATCAACCTAGACACCACGTCTAATTTGATTTAGGAAGGCATTTTAAGCTAAGCATGCTTAATTTAAAAACCTTTGAAAGCAAGATCATCACTCCTAAACTAGGCACCATGCTCAATTTAAGAGATGTATGAAAGTACTTCAAACCTAAACATATTCTATAGTAGATGAAGGTAGCATTAAAACATTAAAGAGATTTACTCAATTGGTGATGAAAGAGCATGATTAGTGTATAGCACATGAGCATGTCTTAAAGGTAGGGACAACCAAAATAGCAACATGTTAAGAGATGTTCTTACAAAGTGTATCCCCCAAGCTTAGATTTGCAAAAATCAAGATTGGATGAATGTAATTCAATGTTGCATGATGATTAGTTGGACATACCTTGTGTTTGTCATTCCTTCGAACTTTTCGCTACAGACCTGCAAAGGTTAGTGACAAGAATACCCGAAGGAATATTTTAACAATTATATCCTTATGCTCATTACACAAAGGCAGTGTAGCAGGAGAGTGAACATTGATCTAAAAAGTGCTTGTTTTAGGACACTGAGCTTGTCTTTGGGAAACCTTCAGAATGAGATTTGGTGAAGTGGATTCCCCTCCAACACCAACTTAAGAGCCCAACGAGATCTACAAAATTTGTGATAAACATATGCATCGACAACCACCCTTTTGAAGTTTTTGTAAACAGAAAGCGTGAGGGGGTTGAAAATCTCGAGTGTGGTAATGTTAGACAGACCAATTGAATCAGGAGATGTTTCATATGAGCATGGATTTAAAGAGGTGTTTATGAAGTAGCTTCCATGCTCTTTGATATCATCCTCCTCGTTTTCAGAGAAGAACACCGAAGGATGGGATTCATAATTTTCTAAAGTGTGGGGTGTTTTCTCTAGAGAAGGTTTTGTGACAGCCAAATTATTAGAAGGATTTGAAGGAATTTCAAATTTGATTGTGTGTTCCTCCTCGTGTTGGTCGGGGTTGAGCTCGACTTCTTCTTCTGGGAATTCATCAAAAATGCTAGTGTAAGGAGTGTCTTCAAGGATTTTATTTAGGATGTCTCCTCCTTCACTAACAAGTGTATGTGAGAATGATCCTCCAAAAGCTAAATCGAGATGTAGAGCAGCTTCCTTGTTAAGACCACGATAGAAGTGAAAGTGTAGGACATGGTTAGGCAAGGAAAGATTTGGGCCAGAATTGGTAAGGTGTTTGAACCTAGCCCAAGCTGCTCCTAGCGTCTCCTTCTCTTTTTGTTTAAATGTAAGAACTTCGATTCTAAGGTCAGTGATTCGAAAAAGTGGGAAGAAAGCAAGACAAAATTTGTCCCGAAGTTCATCCCAATTTCCATTTGTTCCCCTTACGGAATGATCATACCATTTTCTCGCTTTTCCCAAAAGGGAGAACGAGAATACTTTCCATTTTATGGTCTGTTGTGTCATGCCAGCAATAGTCCGACAAGAACACAATTGCTCAAACTCCCTAAGGTGGGTGTATGGATCTTCGTCTTCTGACCCAGAGAAGGATATCTCCCGAACCATGGCTATAAGAGCAGGGCGAAACTCATAGCCATCTGTATGAATGGGGTGTGATGATGGTGGAGGCTCCAATAAGTCGCCCTTTGGAGCAAATAATTTAAAGATAGGAGTGAAATCCATGTGGTAAGAAGTGTGGTGGTGAGGTAAAAGTGGTGATAAAAGAAAAAGGAACGCAGACGAACTTGGTTCCATTCTAGAACAGCTACCATTCCCCGGCAACGGCGCCAGAAAGCTTGTTGACACTTACTAACGTCGCTACCAAGAGTAGAGATAAACTCTATCCCCGGCAACGGCGCCAGAAAGCTTGTTGGGTATTTTAAACGCACACAGAAAAATCCGCAAGCGCACGAATACCGATGTAGCTTTCACCCGAGAGTATTCCAGGGTATCGATTTCCACGGGGAACGTGAAGTGTACTAGAAGAATTAAGAACGTCCAAGAAAAGAATGGTAATGTGGTTAGAGAGGGATATAAGGGTTTTCTAAGCGGGTCTATCTAATTAAAGGCTCACTATACTTTACTTACTTCGGAGCAACAGTACCTTTCCGATTCTCGAAAAAGACTGGGAAAAGGGTAATCGGGAGAAGGCTGCCAAAAAGCTCTACGAAAACACCAATCCTAACGTGGTGGATTATAACAATCTACAAAGCTGTCACCCCTGTAGCTACCACAACTATGCGGAGGATTGGGCGCAAACTCAGGTAAACCCTAGTCTAGACACTGTGTCTACACTAACGCTTACTACTCTAATTACGTACGATAACTAGAGCACTCAATACGAGCGGAGATCCAGTAAATAAAATAAAGTAAGAACTGAAATTAAATATAATACTTAGAAGTAGTAAATGAAGAACCTGGAGATTACTTGAAGACGAACCAGATGCTGCACCAATACAATGTCGAGGAAGATCCGACAGATCCGGCTCCTCCTAGCTCTCTCCTTCTCCTCTCTCTAATCCAATCTCTAATTACAACTAGATGATGAACTAGACAACTAGAACTAGATGAACTAGATCTAAATCTAGATGAACTAGAAGAGATTCATCCAGAGGGACCTCTACTTCTACTTGAAACCCTAGTTTCTGATGTGGAGATGAATAATGAAGATGGAGATGGTCTTGGGGGCGCCCCTGGGGTCTCCTTATATAGTCCTGGATGGAGTAGGGGGCAAGGAATTGCCACGTCATCGATCCGCGTCACATTTATCGCCCTCCGTCGGATCCTTTCATCGAATTTTGTAGACCTTGGGATCAAACCGACCTTGTACGGACGTGAGGACTCTTGGGGATCTCGGGAGAATATTCCTTAACAAATCTGCATAGAAAACCTGGAAAGAACCGGACTCTAAGGGCCCGAACCGGAGCCGAACCAGTTGAAGCAGGCGCTGTCTGCGTTAAGCGGAGAGAAATAAGGTTTCTGGTTGACCGGCCCAACTACCTCCTTTGCATCCGGAGCGAACAAACCGGCCAGGGGGTGAATCCCATCGCGACACGCGTCCCTGTGGTCCTGCCGTACGGGCGACCGCAGGCTCCCGCCCGAGCGATCTGCGCGGCGCGTGCGTGCACCCCAAGCTGGGCCACGTGTCCGTTCTCCATTGGCCGCGGGGAGGGAAAGACCACGCCGCCTCGTCCACGCATGGATGCGCGCGCATGATGCTGCCGGGCCAGGTGTCGCGCTTTGGTTCGTCGAGCACTGGCACCTGCTCCTCACGCGGACGACAAAATTCTGTTGCTGTTGGTTTACTTTGGGGCGCTGATGTCAGCATGACGTCAGCGTCCCTTTTTAATTTGAAAACTTTGTATCTTCTTCATCCGGACTCAAAAATAGTAAACAATATATCCATTTCGATCAGCGCAACGAGCTCTACGCAATGGTGTACTCCAATTTGCCATCTGAGATAGTTTTATTTGGTGAAAAATTCAATATCCTGCAAAACAACGGAGATCACCAAAACTCGTGGAACTCATTAGAATAAACCCTACAACTATGCTTTATGTTTCATTTCATGTTAATTCATGCAATAGTTGATGGTATAATATTGACTATAAGGACTGTCAACACCTTTCCCTAAGGACTTCAGCTTTCCCAGGAGTAGTGACATAAATGATCCTCAAGCAGTAGCATCTAGTTGCTCACGTGACTTTTGAGTGAGTCCATTGAAGAATCTGTGCATGAGCAACCAATCTTCCATTCCATAGTCCGGGCATTTCCAAATGTAATCTTGAAAGCGTTCCCAAGCTTCTGGAATGGTTTCTCCTTTCCGCTGCTGAAAACTTCTAATCTTTCCTCTTAAGGCATTGGTTTTGCCTATAGGGAAAAACCTCGATAGAAAAGCTTCTGAACATTTTCACATGTGTTGATGTCTTCCTTATTAGCATAGAACCACTGCTTCGCTCTTCCCTCCAGTGAGAATGGGAATAACCGAAGAAGTATGATGTATTGGGCAATGTTCTTGATGATGATGTCGCTTCCGATCTCCAAGAAATCCTGCAGCTGGGCAGTAGAATCTTCTTGTGCTTTTCCACTGAATGTAGTAGCTTGGACTAGGTTGATAAGGCTTGGCTTGAGCTCAAACTCTAAGTTATCCATCTGGAGTGTTGGTCCAGTCCGAATGGTTCCAATGTTGGGAGCAGAGAACTCTAGCAAAGTCTTGTTGGCCATCGTCTTCACTACTTGACTCAATCTTCTTCTAGGTTGAGTTGCTTTTTGATAGAACAGTGATTGATCACAACTGAACCTGTATTACCCTGTATAAGATATAAACAAAAGTAGAACAAGGGTAATCCTGTAAAGACAGAGGTGATGATTCTTATCTAAAGTATATATGTTCGATGAATTCTTCTGTAGGCATATAAAAGTTCCTAAAAGCTCCCCGGCAACGACGCCAGAAATGCTTGTTGGCATTTCTTAGCATCGCTACCAAGAGTAGGTTAGAATCTACCCCCGGTACTAATGCCAGAAATGTGGGTAGACATCTCATAGCATCACTCTAACGCTAGGCTGTCACCACTAGCAGCAACACTAGAGATGTGATCGTATTTATAACAAGGCACTTTGATAAGATATGAAATAAAGATTATCTGCAAACGCATAGATAAAATACACCCGTTGTAGCATTTCACCCAGCAATGTTCCAGGTATTGTTATTTATAATTCTACCATCGGGAGCTTAACAAGGTTAAGAATAAGAATGATATGGCTTTAGAATTGCACACATATATAATTAGACATGAATCTAATTACTCACCTCTCGTCTAATAGAGGGGTAAGGCAAAATGATAATGATAATGATAATTAAGGTAAATAACAGAGACTAGAAGGGAATTCATAATTAGAGAGAGAGACTCATATGATCAAGCAGAATTGAGAACTAATAGATACGTTAAGAGATTAGACTCCTAAGTTATATTACTTATATTAAGTCTAAGTTAGTCCTAGCATATGATATCATCTATAGCATAATTAATCATCCACCCATACATAAGGAACATTACGAAAGAAATTCATATCCAGAGTAATTCCTTCAGTGTAACCAGGTTCTACTTGTCCTAGACTCGGTGAGTGGACTACAAAGGACTCAACAAGGCTATAAGAGTCACCCTCGCGATCTACCACTTGCTGGCCTGGAGAATAGGGTGCATTTGTAGGTAAACATAATCTAAGCACCATGCCTACTTTATATCGACCACTTAATCCAATCCGGAATCGAACTAAGCGCTTTACGAACATATGTATGAACTTACTATCAATTAGAACTATATCAAGCATACTACTAGAATAAACTATGAATGAAATAAAGAGAAACATAATGATAATTGAAATAGCACAAAGTCGATTACAAAAATTACCAGAACTCCTGATGACGATCCAGAATCCTGAGCCGCGCTCAACTCTACTTGTTTCTACCTAATTCTAATTCTATTCTCGATGTAGAGCTCTAATCTAATCTCTAATCTCTGAATCCCTAACTCTGTCTCTCTAATTGCCTGATGAAGATAGATCTGATTAATATATGAGGGATTCCTTCAGGGAGGGGGGTCCGGGGCTGCTTATATAGCCCGGTGGGATGAACCGTGACCTTCGGATCAAACCCACCTTGATCAAGGGCTTAGATGCGTCCAGGAGGTCGATTAGGTCACGCTCCACGAAGATGGGCCGAGGAGGGACCGGGCCTAGGCCGGCCGGCCTGGGGTGGGGCCGGCCGGCCCCACCTGTCATCCTCCAGGTGTTTGCTTCGCCGTGACGTCTTCTGGGAGCTTCCTTATTGCCCTAATGCGCCTTTCCATCTGTTTGCACGATTTGTCTTATTGGAGAAGGATTCAATCTCTTTCCATCTTCTGTAAAACTCCCTAAAAAACACTAATTCACCAACGTTGTTGAATCTGTCAGTTTAGTCCCTGTATTATGTTGTTTGATGATCACTCCAGGTTGTTCTAGAAGCTTCCATGTTGTAGCCAATAGGAATTCTCTCGTCAGGACTCCATTTGTAGCAAAACATATGACCGTTTCGATCGTCTCGACGAGCTCTTCACAATGGTATGGTCCAATTCATCACTTGAGATACTTTTATGTAGTGAAATGTTGATGTTCCTGTAAAACAAGTGAGGACTACACAACTCGTGGAACTTGTTAGAATCAAACCCTACAACTATATATTGTCACATGTTTATCATTGTTTTATGCACTAGTTGATGGTATAATGTTGACTGTAAGAACCGTCAACAATTGCCTTGACATAAACAAGGCCAGGATCAATAGCTCAAGGGGGGATTGGCTGAACTTACAATTCAGCCAAACCACCTTTGAATCTTCATCAAGCATTCATCTCCAAACGATGGTTTGTGCAACACTATCCTCAGCTTCCTTAGTTCTTGAGTTTAAATATACATAAAACTTGACCAACTAAAATTGAACTCAATGAACCAACACTACTTCTTGCATCCTTGCAATGATCAAAGAACCACACTTCATGTTAAAATTTGAAAAGTGACATGCTCATAACATCTTTGAGATAGAAGCTTGCATAAAGTTTGTTCCATATACATGTACTTATGCTTGTGGGAAAATATTTTGATAGGAAAAACATGTTGACTAAGATGTTGTGAAGTGTGATATAGTTCTGGCTTATGAATCCTACCGTTTCTATTCAAAGTACTTGGAGAATTTATTTTGAAAATGATATAAAACCATGGTATCACATATTCCTCATTTGGTGGGAAATTCCTACCAAAGCCAAATTTGTTATCCTGCAAAAAGATTTAAGCTTTCTACATACGTTGCTTGTTATTGTGTTGAGTTTGGTCAAGTCTTGTTGACCCTTGTTGAGGGATTTATCATGCTCCCAAGATCAAGATCACGTACACTCCACATACACTTGCCGCTCCTACACTGGGAGTGCACAAAAACATGCCTCCATTAGATCCACCAAAAAAAGTTCTGCTCCTACACTGGGAGTAGACAAAATAAAATATGTGTCCTTTTATACTCCATGATTTAGAATAGTGATTTCTCTCTACAATATATGTTTTAGAAGAGACATGGGCTATGCAAAAGTGTATAAAAAAGAGGGACACATGAAGGTCCCAAAGAGAAAAAAATAGGCAAGTACCCATAGTAGAATTAGGGGTATATTCAATACCCACAAAAAAAATGATGAGCACATGAAGGCTCATGCTTAAAAAAAGGGGAGAAAGATAGCCATGTCTCAAGGTAATAAGTTATGATCATGTCTGTGAGCATCTAGGCCCCCAGTGGGTTTCGGTGATTGGATGACAACGGTAAATTACTATGACTAACGTGTGTTTTGTAGAAACAGTTGAGTTAGGTCATGGTAATGATGATCGTGAGGGCACTATGGTATTCATGCCCCCTTAGCGATGGAATTCGTTCGGTCTTCAAAGGATGGACGACGAAGACGGTGATAGGCTAGTGCTAAGTGTCATTTGATGTTGAAGGACACTTAGAGTAGCATAGGTCTTTGCTTTATCTTTGGCCGTGCTATAAAGAGGGGTTTGAATGAGTAGCTTGACCTAGGTGAGACTTTTGAGTTAGGTGTGGTGCACACTTGTTAACCAAAGCCCTAGGTAGCTTAGAAAGGTCCCTAAGATCTTAAGGAAGAAAGTTCGTGAAGGGAGCGTCGCAAACCGAAGTCGTTTCGGACTTCAAAATGTGACCGGACGCTTCAACCCTAATGACCGGACGCTGGGGCGTGCGTCCGGTCAGTTGGTTTGGCTGAGGAGCAGGCTTGGCTTCGACCGGACGCTCTTCAGTATTCGACCGGACGCACCAGGAGGTGAGTCCGGTCGCGTCCAGAGAGGTTCCAGAGAGGGAAATTGATGACCGGACGCGTCCGGTCAGTGGTGATCGGACGCATGGGTGCGTCCGGTCAGTGTATCGTACTGGTGTCAGGGCTAACGTCACGTAGCCGTTAGACACTGACCGGACGCGTCCGGTCACCCCGACAGGTGCGTCCGGTCAGTGTGTAACTGGCCGGACTTACCCCTTCGTGCATGTTTCGAGTTGGGGGGTATAAATATGCCTCCCCCTCATTCATGCTGTCTCTCTTGCTCATTTGAAAGGTTGCCAAACACATTGTGATTCCAAGTGAGTGCAAGAGGCCTAGTGAGATTGAGAGATTTGATAATTGAGTGATCAAACACCTCATTAGTGAATAGAGAGTAGCAAGTGTGCATCCACTCATCTCATTAGCCTTGCGTTGGTCAAGTGAGAGTTCTTGCTTGTTACTCTTGGTGATCGGCATCACCTAGACGGCTTGGTGGCGATCGGAGAGCTTGGTGATCATCCGGAGGCATTGTGGATGACCCAAGCCAAGTTGTGACCGGTAGCGAGCGATTCACCGGGCCGGAGTGGCGAAGAATCAGCTCGTAGTGAGCACTTGATCCTTGCGCGGATCAAGGGGGAGCGATACCCTTGCGCGGGTGCTCCAACGAGGACTAGGGGGGTGTGCCGACACCTCGATACCTCGGCAAAAAGATCGTCGTGTCATCTCTACTCTCTTCTCTACGCATTTACCTTTGAGCAATTCAATTCCGCATTTACTTGTTGTTCTTTCATAAGTTGAATTGCAATGCTAGATTAGAAATGGTTTAGCGATAGTCTTTTGTGCAATTGATTCTTGTCAAACACTCTTCTAGGCACTAGGGGGTTAATTGGGGCTTGATAAGTTTTATTATCGCAAGAAGTTTTAGAAAAGCCCAATTCACCCCCCCCCTCTTGGGCATCTTGATCCTTTCAATTGGTATCGGAGCCTCGTGCTCTCGATTTAGGCTTAACCGCCTAGAGTTAAGATGTCCGGAGGTGATGGACCACCTCCCATGTTTGAGGGTGACGACTTTCCATATTGGAAAATCCGTATGGAGTCGTACCTAGAAGCGGTTGATGTGAAATGCCGTGATGCCGCCATAACCGGCTTTGCCAAGCCCAAGGAAGGCACAAGCCTCACTCCTAATGAGGAGGAAAATGATAAATGGAATGCAAAGGCCAAAAACATTCTTTTTAGAGGCATTTGCAAAGATGTGTTCAACCGTGTTCGGAACCACAAAAATGCCCATGATCTATGGGAAAACATTTGTGCGCTCCATGAGGGAACCAAGAGTGAGCGTGAGGAACGCTATCATTTAGTTATGCAAAAACTTCACTCTTTTGATATGCATGCTAATGAAAGTGCAAATGAAATGTACTCACGGTTGAATGTTCTTGTAGAAGAGCTAAATGGACTTGGCCTCACGCAAATGCAACCATCCGATGTTGTGAGGAAGATTCTTTGTGTCCTTCCAATTGAGAAGTATGGACACATCGTGACGGTGCTACATCAAGGTGATCTTTCCACCGCTACACCAACTCAAATCTTGGGAAAGATCAATGCGCATGAGATGTACATGCACATCACACCAAGTGGTGGCTCCTCCACCGACAAGAAGAAGGACTTGGCCTTCAAAGCTAGCCATGACAAGAAGGGCAAGTCCAAGGCTATTGTGGTGCATCATGAGAGCACAAGTGATGAAGAAGATGACTCCAACATTGCTCTCATGGTGAGAAGGACCACCAAGATGTTGAAGAAGCTTCACAAGAATGGAGTCAACTTTGACTCAAGAAAGAAGAAGTTCTTCACAAGTAGCAAGAGGAGGCCAATCTCCGAAATGGATTGCTACAATTGTGGTGAGCTTGGCCATCTTGCTCATCAATGCACCAAGCCCAAGAAAGAAAGCTACAAGAACAAGAACAAGGGCAAGAAGTATGACTCATCAAGTGAAGATGAGAAGAAGGATGAAAAGCCCTACTACAAGAAGGATGGCAAGAAGAAGAAGCAATACCACAAGAAAGGTGGAAAGGCTTACATTGTTGGTGATTGGCTCACCGACATTGATTCCTCCGGTGGCTCATCAAATGAAGATAGTGATGATGGGAAGGAGAGGGTGGCCGCTTTAGTCATTGGATCCTCTACACCACCACCACCACCGTCGCCATCATCACCTACACACCTATGCCTTATGGCCAAGGGTGACCGGAAGGTACAAAACGATGATGACTCTAGTGATAGTGATGGTGAATTTGAGGCTCCCACTTATGATGAACTTGTCAAATTGCTAAATGACTACTCTAAAATCATAAGAAAGACTAGAGCTAAGAATGAGAAGCTTGTTGATGAAAATGAATCTCTTGTTGAAAAATGTGATCATGCTATTCATGCTAGTGATGAACTAAAAGATGAACTTGCAACTATGTCATCCACTATCAAGGAGCTCAAGTCCTCTAACAAGGAGCTCATAGCTAAAAATGAAAAACTTGATAAGATGTATAGTGACTTTACCACTAGTTATGCTTTGCTAAAAGAACAATACACTCAAGTGAAAGTTGATTATGATGCTCTCACCATTTCTTATGATATGCTTTCACATGAGACACATGATGCTCCTAACCTTGTTGTTAAGTGTGACATAGCAACATCTTGTGAGGACTTGGTTAGTGAGCATGATGAGCAAAGAGCTAGTGGCAAAGGCAAGAGTGTGGTTGTGGCCGATCACTATGATGATTACATCAAGATCAAGAATGGGAATGCAAAGCTCAAAGTTGATCTAGAGAAGCTTGCAACCACAAAGCAAGTCATTGTTGAGACCCAAGATGATGAGTATAGCATGACACTTGAGCTTGACATGCTAAAAGAAGAGAACAAGAGATTGAAGATGGAGAGAGATTACAAGATGACACCATCTCAATTAGAGCTCCAACAAGAGAATGACAAGCTCAAGAAAGAAAAGGAACACCTCACCACCGGATTGAGGAACTTCACAAAGGGCCAATGTCTTCAAAGTGAGCTTCTCATGAACACCGTCATAAAGACAAATAGAAATGGCATTGGCTTTCTTGAAGAGAAGATGAAGCAACGCAAAAGCATCACTAAGCCAAAGAAGAAGAAGATTGGAAGATGCTATGAGTGTGGAAAGGAAGGTCACTTTGCTCATGATTGTGAAGAGCCAAAGCCCACACCCTTGCCCAAGCATGCTAGGCCCTTTGCTTTCAATGCTCACTACATGCTTAGACAAGATTCTAGTGGCAAAGTGAAAGTCATGTTTATGGGGCCACCTAACAAGAGTAGACCAAAGCAAATTTGGGTTGCCAAGTCACTAGTTGAGAAGGTTAAGGGACCGCAACAAGTTTGGGTCCCAAAAGCTCAAGCTTGATTTTTGTGTGTGTAGGTGAACTACAAGACCGGTGGATCTCATTGGGTGATTGATAGTGGTTGCACACAACATATGACCGGTGATCCCCGGATGTTCACCTCACTAGAAGAGAATGTCAATGACCAAGAAAAGATTACATTTGGTGACAACTCAAAGGGCAATGTCAAGGGATTGGGCAAAGTGGCTATATCAAATGATCATACCATCTCCAATGTGCTACTAGTTGCATCATTGAGCTTCAACTTGCTATCCGTTGGGCAACTATGTGATCTTGGCTTTCAATGCTTGTTCACCGACAAGGAAGTGGTTGTGACCAAGAAAGATGATACACAAGTGATATTCAAAGGCTTTAGATACAACAATCTCTATCTAGTAGATTTCACCTCCGAAGATGCCAACTTGAAGACATGCTTGTTCACTAAGCAATCACTTGGTTGGCTATGGCATAGAAGATTAGCACATGTTGGAATGAACACTCTCAACAAGCTATTGAAGAAGGATTTGGTTAGGGGCTTGAAGGATGTCAAATTTGAGAAGGACAAATTGTGTAGTGCATGTCAAGCCGGCAAGCAAGTTGCAAATACACATCCAACCAAAGCCTTTGTGTCAACATCAAGAGAGTTAGAGCTACTTCACATGGATCTATTTGGACCAACAACATATGCTAGCTTGGGTGGAAATCTCTATTGTCTAGTGATTGTTGATGACTACTCTAGATACACTTGGGTATTCTTTCTTCATGACAAATCCGAAGCAACTCCTTCATTCAAGAAGTTTGCCAAGAGAGCCCAAAATGAGTTCGACTTGAAGATCAAGAAGATAAGAAGTGACAATGGAAGAGAGTTCGACAACACCCACATTGAGCAATATTGTGATGAAGTTGGGATCAAGCATGAAGTCTCCGCAACCTACACACCACAACAAAATGGGGTAGTTGAGAGGAAGAACCGAACACTAATCACCCTAGCAAGGACTATGTTAGATGAGTACACTACACCGGAAAGATTTTGGGCGGAAGCAATCAACACCGCTTGCTATGCATCAAACCGGTTGTTCCCCCATCGTCTCCTTGGCAAGACCCCCTATGAGCTACTCAACAACAAGAAGCCGGATGTATCCTTCTTTAGAGTGTTTGGGTGCAAATGCTACATCTACAAGAAGCACCAACACCTAGGGAAGTTTCAACGCCGATGTGATATTGGTTTTCTTGTTGGTTACTCATTGAAGTCCAAAGCATATCGAGTATTCAACCATGCCACCGGGATGGTAGAAGAAACATATGATGTGGAATTCGATGAATCTAATGGCTCTCAAGGAGAGCATGGAAATCTTGATGATGCAGGTGATGAACCATTGAGGGAAGCCATGAAGAACATGCCGGTTGGAGCTATCAAGCCTAAAGATGATGATGATGATGTGCAAGTCATTGACAAGCCATCTTCATCCAATGTACGACTTGATGATGACAAAGATGGAAGGGATCCAAATGAAGATACTCATGTCTCCCATGATCAAATGGTGGTACAAGCTCAAGATGTTGGTGCTCCACAAGCGGCCCCTCAAGTGGTTGATCAAAGGACTACTCCTCTACTACAAGCTCATCCTCAAGATCTCATCATAGGGAGTCCTACAAGGGGTGTAATGACTCGATCTCAAAAACTTGCTTTATTTATTGAACATCACTCTTTTGTGTCTCTTGTTGAGCCCACCATTGTAGATGAAGCTCTAGGTGATCCGGATTGGGTGAATGCTATGCATGAAGAATTGAACAACTTCACCCGCAATCAAGTTTGGACACTTGAGCGACCTAAAGGCGCAAGAGTCATTGGAACAAAATGGGTGTTTAGAAACAAGCAAGATGATCAAGGCAAGGTTGTTAGAAACAAGGCAAGGCTAGTGGCAAAGGGGTTCTCTCAAGTTGAAGGTTTGGATTTTGGAGAGACCTTTGCACCGGTTGCAAGACTTGAAGCCATCCGTATCCTCCTTGCATATGCATCACATCATGACATTAAACTATATCAAATGGATGTGAAAAGTGCATTTTTAAATGGCTTTATAAATGAACTAGTCTATGTTGATCAATCTCCCGGGTTTGAAGACCCTAGATATCCTAATCATGTTTATAGGTTGTCCAAGGCGCTATATGGGCTCAAGCAAGCCCCAAGAGCATGGTACGAGCGCCTCCGGGACTTCCTCATTGAGAAGGGCTTCACCATTGGGATGGTCGACACCACACTATTCACCAAGAAGCTTGATGGAGAGATCTTCATTTGTCAAGTCTACGTTGATGATATCATCTTCGGGTCAACTAATGAAGCATATTGCAAGGAATTTGGTGACTTGATGTCGAAGGAGTTCGAAATGTCCATGATTGGAGAGCTCACATTCTTCCTAGGCTTCCAAGTCAAGCAATTGAAGGAGGGGACTTTCATATCTCAAGAGAAGTATACAAAAGACCTCCTCAAGCGCTTCAACATGGATGATTGCAAGCCTATCAAGACTCCAATGCCAACAAATGGACATCTCGACCTAGATGTGGGAGGTAACCCGGTTGACCAAACTCTCTACCGCTCTATGATTGGTAGTTTGTTATATTTGACCGCATCTAGGCCCGACATCATGTTTAGTGTGTGCATGTGTGCTCGGTTTCAAGCCGACCTTAGGGAATCACATCTTGTAGCGGTGAAAAGAATCCTTAGGTACCTAAAGCACACCCCAAGCTTTGGCCTTTGGTATCCCAAAGGAGCTAACTTCCAACTCGTTGGGTATTCCGATTCGGATTACGCGGGTTGCAAAGTAGATAGAAAAAGCACATCCGGAGGGTGCCATTTGCTTGGGAGATCACTAGTGTCATGGAGTTCAAAGAAGCAAAATAGTGTGGCCTTGTCCACCGCCGAGGCGGAATACATAGCCGCGGGTGCTTGTTGTGCACAAATCCTTTACATGAAGCAAACCCTTTTAGACTATGGTGTAGTTCTAGAAAGGGTACCTTTGTTGTGTGACAATGAGAGCGCGGTTAAGCTTGCTAACAACCCAGTTCAACACTCTCGCACAAAGCACATAGATATTCGTCATCACTTTCTTAGAGATCATGTTTCAAAGAAAGATATATCCTTAGAGGGAGTTAGAACCGAAGATCAATTGGCGGATATCTTCACAAAACCCCTAGATGAGAACACCCTTTGTAGATTGCGAAGTGAGCTTAATGTGCTTGATCTAAGTAACTTTGTCAAAAGGTGAAAGGGGGTTGTCTTTGCATTGCATTGTATCATATGCCATGTCTAAATTCCGCTATGCATATAGGCCTGTCAGACGTGGTTAAGATAACCGCCCTAAAAAGCGTGTGAAGAAGCTTACCCATGAGCAAACTTGACAAGCAACCTAGATTCAAATCTCGTATTGCATTGCATATGCATGTTTGTTGCTTTGTCGTTTCTTTTCGGTTATGTTTTGAGCAACTGCTGTGTTCGTCCACCGCTAGGGGGAGCATTTGAGGCTCCAATTGGTTAATTCCCCTAGTTTTGGTGGCCACATGTTGTCTCCTCGGGTTTTATTGCCTATTTTATCTAGAAAACTAACTTAGCCTATGGCAACATATTTGAAAAATTTGAGGGTTTGAGAGAGGTCACTCCTCTAAGTTCCAACTAGTGTTTATTTGCATCTTCTTTGAGTTGGAACTTGGTTGGGAGAAGTCGGCGCGAAAAATCGAGTCAAAACAGGGTTTTCCCTGTGACCGAACGCTTCGACCGGACGCTCCCGGTGCGTCCGGTCAGTGCAAATCACGCGCAGATGAACAGTACCTGCGGCGCGTCCGGTCACAAGTATTTGCGTGAGTCCGGTCGTCTGCTGCCGTTTGATCGGACGCTCCGTGCGTCCGGTCGCGTACGACAGGACGCGTCCGATCGCTGAAATCAAGTTTCGGGAACTCTCTGTTCGTGACCGGACGCTCGGGTCCTGTGCGTCCGGTCACACCCCCGTGAGTCCGGTCGCAACTTAACTTGCGCAATAACTTCCTCCGGCTGACTCATGGGCCCCTCCTCACTCGTCTTCTTTCTTCGACCGCGCCCGAGCCGTGCCCTTTCTTTCGTGCCGCCGTGACCCTCCTCGGCCGCTCGCATCGCCGTGCCCGTGCCCGCACCCCTCCGCCGCGCCTTCGCCTCCCTGCCGGCGTTCAACCTGCCGGATCCGTCCCTCGCCGGCGCTCGGCTTCACGTCGATCGTACCTCTCGTCCGGCGAGCACCTCCTCGGCCAGCCCAGCACCCTCCCCGTAAGCTCCCCACACCAACCGTGCCTGCAACGTGTTCGTGAAAATGCCCCAACCAACTTTCCTGTCAATCTAACCACGTTTTCACCTTAATTCTCGCGCAGATCCTTCCGGCGAGAGGTTGTGGTGCCCGCACGTGTCGGTCTCTTCCCTTTGCTTGTCCGTTCATCGCGTCATGTCAGGTAGCAAAGCCATGCCTCATATCTCTCTTTCCTTTTGCTTTGCTTCCGATAGGCTTCTTTTCTCTAGATTATATGCTTATATATATTCCCACCTATCTATTGCAGCGAGTCGGGACCGTTTCAGTGAGCCGTGTGGCAGTGACAGCAAAATCCGGGGCCAAGCTCGCGGATACGGAACGAGGCCAAGCCTCTGAGGTTCAGTCCAGTTTCTCTTGTCAGTGGCAGTGATCCTCAGTGGCAGTTGGTCTCCTCAGTGGCCGTGGTTTTCTGTTGCCGAGTTTCTCAGTTACTCTCAGTGCCAGTTGTTCTGTTCTTGTAGCGATGGCTCGCTGCAAGAACGTCGGCGGAGGTCCCGGGGCAGACCCTCCTCCTCCACGTCCTCCTTCTGGTGACAAGGGGAAGAGGCCGCAGAAGATGGTGTCCAAGAAGCGCAAGCGCCTCGATCGGGATTCAGAGATCGCGCTTGCAGCCGCTCGAGCAGCCGAGAGAGCCGAGCAGGGGGGGTTCGACAGGTGGTCTCCGGATTCTCGACCAGTCTACAGAGCCGGCCAGTCCGGGCAGTGGTCAGCAGACCGGTTCGCGCATTCGCGACTTTCTCACAAAGCAGCAGGTAAAGGCCTTGCTTCGGACTGAGGGCGGCGTCGTCCGGATTCAGGATCACGAGTACTCTCTCGACGACCCAGCTGAGCTTCTCCCTCCAGACTTCCAGTTCCCGTCCGAGGCCGCTTTAGCTCTCGCAGCGGCTACAGCCAGTGGTTCAGCTCCAGAGCCCAGCTCAGCTACAGAGACCCAGGCAGAGGGTCAGACAGAGGAGCAGCCAGCTCAGCAGCCACTCCGCAGGTCCACCCGCTCTCGCACTCAGGTGTCTCCTCGACCTGAGGGGCAGAGGCGGGGTGGACGACCCCCCTCCGAGGCCACAGGGACCCCCACCTGTGGAGCACTTGGACCTGCGGGCGGCGACGGCACGTCAGGTACAGGCTCTACGTCTGATTCCGTACGAGGAGTGGTTCCCAGCTGCCAGGCACCCTCAGGCCGCCGAGGGATTCTACACAGTTCTTCAGGAGGATTTTTACAGAGCCTATGTCAACAGCGGCGTCCACATCCGTGCTCACAGAGTTTGCCCGCTGGAGACGATAGTTGCAGTTGCTGGTGAGGCCATCCGACCGATGCTTTCATACCTACCTGGCTTGGCAGATCTACTTGGTCGGGGTGGCCTGTACATCGAGGACTGGGTGCGACAGTTTTACGCGTCCCTGTGGATCTCCCCGGATCACCGGTTCCTCCACTTCGCTCTCAGGGGGAGGTCCTACAGGCTCTACAGCTGTAAGTGCATCTAGCCCTTAGTGGGTTTTGGTGAATTGAGTGACAACATAATTAAAGGTCTAACAAGTTTGCTAAGTGTATCAAAGGTTCAACAAGAAAAGCAAACTTGATGATATTCCACATAGTGTTGAAATGAAGGCCAAAATTGTGTATTGTTGTATTGGAAGATCATGGAAACAATCTTGTTCAAGCAAAAGACAACAATGCAAATAGAGTTGATGATATGGCTTCTATGTTGTGGGATATCATGGCATCATGAGAAAGCAAGCATATTTGGCAAATGACAAGTGAGACATGGATTGATGATTTTGGAATGGTCTCAACAATGGGTTGCTTTTCATGAGCGAGAAGAGTTTGATAGTGAAATAGCTTTGATCAAGGTTGAAGAATGAATCAAGAATGCATAAGTGAGTAAATGGCAAGCAAAGTTGAAATGACAAAGGACACAACTCATATTGGATATAAGTCATTCTCTACTTTGGTTTGCTTGTATGGATAAATGTTTGGAGAATCACTTTGCATTGATTTGATCAAGCTAGAAGTATGAAGATGGAGATTGAAGTGAGTGTTGAGTGTCAAGCCAAAAGGAGAGGATATTAGGAATCGTGAATTGGCTTGACCATATTAATGATGATCCATATATGTCTCTATGTGAGTCAAACTAAAGCTTGATTGATCTCAACATGCATATCTACAAGATGTTCAAGCAAGGATCACAATATTGAAGAAATGGTTTTCAATGGATGCTCAATATGATGTGACTTGAGTGTGGCTTGATAAGGTGAAGATAGCAAGGAAAGGGCTTCGAGGTACTAAGCGACGGTGAAGGTCAAGAGACCGAAGTACTATGGCTAGGGTGAAGAAGAGAGTACTTGCATTGAGTCGAGGTACTAATCAAGCTATGAGGATTCATATTGTGTTGAGGATCAAATCTTTAGTGGAAGTGACTTGAAGCCATGGATTGAACTCATATGTGTGGAAATGGTTCAAGTCACATGCTCAAGGTGTGTTTGCTCAAAGAAAGGAGACAAAGATGATTGCAACCCCTTTCGAAGTGATATCAAGAAGAAATGGCATATGAAGACATTGAAGACTCAAGTGGTTAAAATGGTTATATTTTCTTTGTCTTGAGTATAGTTATGCCGTACTATCAAGGGGGATGCAATACGAATCATAGACAAGTCTCAAGTGCTCAAACTAACCGAACCCGAGTGCTAACATGAGAGAAAACACTTAGCACTGCACCTGCACTTGTTGATCTTGGGCTTGTTCTCTGTAGGGTTGGATAGCCCTCGAAACAAGCTTTCCGGAAAGTCCAAGATCACTGAAATCGGAGTTCGGAGTAAAAAGTTATGGCGTTTTTCGTGAGGTCACCTGTGCTGTCTCAGGGAGCTGCGGCAGTGCCGCTCTGTCGAGCGGCAGTGCCGCTCCCCGGCAGTGCCGGGCTAAGTGCGGCAGTGCCGGGCCTGTACAGCCAGTAACGGCTAGTTTCTGACCTCCAACGGCTAGTTTTGGGTGTGGGGGGTATATATACCCACCCCACGCCTCCAGAGCCTGCTGCTGGTGCCCAAAAGACTTCTAACACATCCAAAGCCATTTGAGAGCTCTCCCCAACCCTCTCTTGTGAGAGTGACATGCTTAGTGCATGATTAAGTGTTGGGGCTGTGTGATTAAGAGCTAGAGAGCATATTAGAGCCTTCCAAACCTTGAGCACTTGTCGGGCTTCGTCGATCTTCGTTGTGCATCTTTTACTCTTGGAGGTGAAGCCTCCTAGACGGCTAGGCGTCGCCCGGCGAGCTCACGTGCTTGTGGTGAGCAGCGGGAAGTTTGTAATCCTCTTGTGGAGCTAGTAGAATTACCCCTCACTTCAAGGATTTGGTTCCTTGACTTGAGACCGAGGAAGAGTTGCAAAGCTCTTGACCTAAGTGGTCATCCTCAACAACGTGGAGGTAGGCAAGCCTTGGTGGCGAGCTGAACCACGGGATAAATCACTTGTCTCTTGTATTTACTTGTGTTCATTCATCATACTTGTGAGCTTGTGATTGATTCTAGGATTTGGCCCCGATCTATTTCATACAACATATTTGGCTTGGTTGAGTTGGTTCTGCAGGTTCAGGAAACCAAGAGCAACACTTCTATTCATATAGAATTGGTTTCCTATGGCTAGTTTTTGAATTGCAGGCTCGGGTAGTTTGTTGGCGCGGCAGTACCGGGCTGAGGCCGGCAGTGCCGGGGTGCGGCAGTTCCGGGCTTAGGGCGGTAGTGCCGGGCATCTCTAACAAAGTTTTGAGCTGTGATTTTAAACAGGCCTATTCACCCCCCCCCCTCTAGGCGACATCAAGGTCCTTTCAATTGGTATCAGAGCCTGGGCTCTCAATTACGGGCTTAACCGCCTTGAGAGACGATGTCGACAAGTGAGGAAGTATCTCTAGAACTTTTACTTTTCGATGGCTCAAATTATGCGTCTTGGTCCGCTAGTGTGCTTACTGTTTTTAGGACCATGGGTCCTCATATCGAGCGGATTGTTGATGTGAGCATTTCACCTTCTAGTGATGATTTGACCTATCTATCTAAAGAGGAAGTGAAATGCTTACAACACAATGCTCAAGCCTCTAATGTCTTATTTAGTGCTTTGAGTGAAGATGTTTTTGATGCCGTCATATTTGGAGATGGTGAACCTCTTGAGGATGCTCATGTCATTTGGACCACACTCAAAGAAAGATATGACAAGTCCAAGTGTGATGAGAAGTTGCTCTCATTGGAGGAACCACTTGAGGAGTGCTCAACTTCGCCAACAAATGAAGAGCCTCAAGTGATTCTCCCAAAAGGCATAGCTGATCATGGCACACCCACTCCCTTACCAACATATGTGAAAGGTAATGAAATGGTTGGTGAGAACAAGGATTATACATGTGGTACTTCTACTTCCTATAGTTCTTGTGAGACTAACATTTTGAAGGAAGAAGAAGCTTGTGATCGGTGGAGGCCAAGTGATGAATCCACTTCACCAATGTGCTCAACTATTCATGCCACTTCTCATGTATGTCTTATGGCAAAGGGTAAGAAGGTAAAATCAAAAGCCAAACCTTCTCCACCTCCCAGTGACATCTCTAGTAGTGATCTTAGTGATACTTCTAGTGATGATGATTCTAGTGATGAAGAAATAAATAACATAACTAAAAATTTGGATAGAAAGACCAAGTTATTTATTTCAAAGCTAATGGAGGACTTAGAGGCAACACAAGCTGAGCTAGAATCTAGAGAAAAGACTCTAATTAAACAAGAGGATCTATACATTGCTAGCAAGGAAGCTATTGCATTGGAGAGAAGTGAGGTGGACATCTTGCACAAGGCTTTGGCCAAAGAGCAAGATGTCCATGCTCTCCTAAAGAAGGATCATATTACACTCAAGGAAAAGTATTGTAGCTTGAATGGCAAGCACAAAGAACTTGAGGAGCAATATAGCCTTCTTTGGGAAAGCAACTCACATCCTTCCAAGGCAAGTGATGTCTCTACTCCCTCCACTAGTCAAGGTTGTGGAAAATGCTTTAATCTTGATTTGAATATTTATGCCACTAACCTTGCTAATATGGAGGCTATGAGAAAAGAGATTGCTAGGCTGAATGAGATCATAGCAAAAGAGTGCATGGATGGCAAGACTCAAAACAGTGGCAAGAAGGTGGAAAATAGCTCTGAGTGTGCTCAGTCCATGATCAAGGGCAAAGTTGGTACAGATCAGCCTGCACAGATGGTGGCACAACAGCAGCCCCGAGCAGCACAGCCACCCAAGGGCGGCAAGTGCCGCTATGAAGGGCGGTAGTGCCGCTCCCCACAGAAAAGGGAAGGCTACCACTTATGCCCCTGGTCAGGTCAAGCTCATGAAGAAGGTCTCCAAATCAAAGCAAGAGCCCCAGAAAGCAAAGAAGACTCTCATCACTTGCTTCAAGTGCAAGAAAGAGGGTCACCATGTAAGGGATTGCTCCTTGAAGAAAGAAGCGAAGGTCATGAGCAACATTCAAGAGAAGAAAAAGATGGCTCATGGCAAGTGCTCCAACATGGGACACAATGCCTCGATGTGTTCCAACAAGGTTGATGACCAAGCCACACTTCCAAACAAGAAGATGAGAATAAGTAAGAGGAAGTGTTATGAGTGCAATGAGAAGGGTCATGAAATTGCATCATGCCCCTACATGAAGGACAAAGGCTTGACATCATCAAGTAAGAGGCTCACCGGTAAGGAAGCAAACAAGAAGCAAGATAAGAAGATGTCTTACAAGAACAAACATCGCATTTGCTACATTTGCCGAGGAAAGGGACATTTAAGTATGGATTGTCCCATGGGTAACCCTCCTAAGCTCAACTCATCAATTGATTTAAACTTGCTTAGGAGACCCAAAAATGACACTTGTGCTAGAAAGGTGATTGGTTCACCACATACTAGCACAAAGGCCATTTGGGTGCCTAAGTCTCTTGTGACTAACCTTGATGGACCCATCTTGGTATGGGTACCAAATTGTGCTTAGTAAGTGTTGTAGGTACTTGAAGGTGATATGAAGCCTTGGGGTGCTTGAGCAAGTCTTATTGAAAATATCATCTCAAGCTATCAATCTTATTCATATTGACTATTCTATCAAGATTGACCCAAGGATGAATTGATGGATATATCTCTAACTTCATACTCATCTCGGTAACAAGTACCTAACCCTTGCTAGCTAGCCACTTGACTTGTGTAGTCTCTAATAGTTCACAAATATGTATGTTTGTGAATTATTAGGTGTGGCTAGAGTACTTTGAGTTCAAATGAATCATCTTTCGTATGATGCTTTTAATGGCTCTCTAGTAGAGCAAGATCTTATTCATGTTGTAGGTAATGAGGAACCACTTTGTGAGACAATCAAGAAAATGCCCATTGGTGATATAAGACCACAAGAAGTTCTGGGTACAAAGATAGGAGATCCTCAAGCTACTATTGCACCAAATTCCGCTGACATCTCTGATATGGTAGTACCATGCCTCAGAGCGGCAGTGCCGCGCCTCAGAGCGGCAGTGCCGCCCCTATGCAGATAGTAGTGGCTGAGATAAGTCCAAGCCATGGATGAAGTCTACAACATGATGATAAGCAAAGTGAAGATGAAGAAGCCACCTCATCCATTATGTTTCAAGAAGGGTGGTAACATCTAAATCTCAAGTGCAATTTATTTCAAATCTTATCTCTTTGTGTCTTGTGTAGTCACTTAGGGAAAGAAACCACTTGAGGATATGTATTGGTTGTTGGTCATGGAAGAAAAGTATGATTGGAATTTCACAACAAGCAACATACATGACTTGGTGTTCTTTGTGGACCTTAAACCAAGAACTTCAAGAAAGCTCAAGTAGAAGCACTTATCACTCAAATCTCAAGAACTCTCTACTTAATGAAATCTTGTCATATGGTAGATTGGCAAATTATCATTCTCATCTTATGGCCATCTACATGCTCAAATGGTTGTGAGTATTTCTTGGCATAAGTTAAATTTGATTGTTCTATTGTTGCCATGACCTAGACATAGAGTAAAATGCCATGTTCTTAAATGAATAGAGTGCTATGTGAGAAATTCAAATACTTAGAGCACTTATAATAAGGGAATTTACTCTATGACTAGAGTTGTGAGACTAACCATTTCTCTAAGTGATTTATGTAGTCTCACTAAATGAGAATGTGTTTCTTAAATGGAGTGTGCTATCATATCAATGCCATCAATCCAGAACTATGTGATGTGTTCTCTCTAGTTAATTTTGGGTTGATTCGTCTATGTTAGCCACTCACCATAATATGGCTTAAATCTACCCTTTGGACTTAATTGACCAACCATGCACATTCACATTTCCATTCGACTCAAAAGAGTGTGCATGCGGCATTAAGGGAGATTTAATCCATGTTATGAGGTTTCTCTTTTTGGTAGCTCATTTGCCTTCCACACATAAAGGGTTACTAAATGAGAAACTAGTGCTTGTGCTACTAATACCTCTTGTGTTGAGCTTATTCATAGGAAATCAATAAGAAGAGGTTGTGCTTATTCATTTGGATGCATCACAAGCCTAAAGGTTACTCTTCACCTAAAGCAAGATGAGGTTGGTAGAAGTCGAAGTGTGTTGACTCACTCTCAAGATGTGGAGGCTCCTCATGTTGAAGATAATCTACAACCTACTGCTGATGTGCGAGCAGCAGTGCCGCTCAGCGGGCAGCACTGCCGGGCCACGGGCAGCACTGCCGGGCCACGAGCAGCACTGCCGGGCCATGAGCAGCACTGCTGCACCATGAGCAGCACTGCTGCGCCACCTCCACACACAGCAGCTGACAACCGTCCATTTTGTGGACCTAGAGCATGATGTTGAGGTTGAGTTGGATATGCTACATTAGAAGAATTCACAAGACTTCAATCATTGACAAGAGGACTGAATGGTAATGACATCTTGTGAGTATTCTAAGCCAAAACCACCACATTATTGGACAAGAAGAGAAGAATTGTAAAAATTATCAAATCTGTCCAGAAATCTGAAATTTTGAGTTAGCTGCTTTCAAGCATGAATTTGGAGGTTCAAACACTGATGAATTGACCTGAAACTTTGTGAGCATGATATATACATCTAGTACTTGCTGTTGTACAGTTTTCATGGAGATTGATTGAGAAGAACACCAGTTTTTTTGGTTGAATTATGTCAGTTTCAGCAATGCAGTTTCAGACTTGAGCAATTTTGGTGAAAAATTGATTTGACTGACTAAATGGAGTCCAAATGAGCTGAAATTTTTACAGAAGTTAAAGGACTCATAGATGCAGCTCTGTACCAAATTTCATGCATATTGGCTTAATGGTCTGAGAGATATGAATTTTTCTCCAAGGAAGACAGAATCTGAAAAGTTGGATTGCAAGCAGCTTGAAGGAGTTTGAAATGAGTTGAAACATAGTGTAGACTTCTCCTTTGACCTCATATTGTTGATGTGCATAAGTGTGCTTTGTGTACTCTTGTATGCACAAATTTAGGGGGAGTTTACTTTCTATCTCATGAGACAAAATGCCTTCTCTCAAGCTCATATTGTGTAATCTCAAACATTGGAGAAAAGAAGAACTTCAAAGGAGGATGGATAGTTCCAATGGAATCTTTGGGTGCTCCAAAGATTATTCTTGGAGGTCTCAGTCTTTATAAACTGAATGCTCCTAGTTTTGTTGTCGGATGCCCCAATCCTTTGGAGGAACTATATTTATGTGAGTTGAAGAAAAGAAGTAAAGATTGGATGTTCATTGCTAATTCTTCATCTAAAGCTCATCAAGTCACATGGATCCATCCCTTTGATCACCCAGGATCTCGTCAACAAGAGTGGTAACTCCTAGTTCACAATTTGCAAATTTCATGAACTTTACCATTTGCTTTCTATGTGAGTTGCTTTAGGTAGAGAAAGAACTAGGAACCTAATGTGGATCTTGGATGATCACAAGAGCTTTAATTCACCATGAATCATCAAGTGAAAAACTATGGCCATCCAAATCATTGAAATCTTACTTATATGATGGTCATGTCAATCAAAATTTATGTGGTGGTCTAGCTACCTTAGTGGTGGTATGTTTCTTGGCATAATTTCAATTGTTGCAAACTTATCATGCCTTGACCAAAATATAGGGTGAACTCCTCTAGACTCTTAAACCGATTCAAGTGCATTTCACAAGTAAATCGAGTACTTGGTGCACAAATTGAGGGGGAGCTCATTCTATGTCTTGTGTCTTTTGGGGACTAACATTTTCTTCTAGTGAACTTGTGTAGTCTCTTGGTGAGAATGAGTTTCTCTTGGGTATTCTACATAACCAAATCAATCCAAATTGGTAAAGATATCTCTCATATTCATTTGGATTGCAACTTTAACTCTTATGTAGCTACTCTCCATAATATAGCTTAAATTCCCTTGATTGGACTTAATTGACCAAAAGTGCATATGTTCTACTTTTCACATACATATGTATGCACTATCAAATAGGGGGAATTTAGTCTATGCTATGAGGTTTGCAATTAGTGATCCACATGCCTTCCACATCCAAATGGTCACTAGTTGTAAACTGTAGCTTGTGCAATTTAATGTTATCTCTTGTCCTTGTGAGCATTCCCTAGGAGACATCTAGGTGATATTATGAGATACGAGCATCCATTCCTATTGGCATCAACTTGTGAAGATTCCTTCCATTGGTGTCAAACTATGAAGATCATATTTCAATTGATATTGGTGGATAATCTTTCAATTTGGTATATCAAGAAATATGTCTTCAATTGGTATCTCAAAATGAAAACAAGAGCTAGCAATGGATTTTCAACTAAGATGGAGCACAAGTTTGAAATATCTCCTTGAAGATGATGAAAAGGAGAGATGGGCACAAATGAGATCTTTTGCTTAATGAAGTGCTAGGCCCATCAAAGCACTAAATTCAAAATCATCATCATGGTGGAGATTATGAGGCTTAGAACAAAGGTATATCACTCTATGAACATTTGTATTACCTTTGTGCATCTAGGCCCTTACATGCTAGAGTGTGCATGTGTATGCAATATTTTGAGTCACACCATGAGTTTGTTCTTATGGTGACGATTAGAGAATGAGTTAGATATTTGGTTGATACCTCTTGTGGTGATTATGTGAGTTTGTCTCATGTTATGTCACCTATGTGAGGTATGAGCTAAATATGCTAACCTCTTGAGAATCTTGACTTAAAGTGTTGCATACTTTGTTTGGTAGAAAAACATAGAAGAGAAATCATATATGCTAAACTTTTACCTACCTCTAGCCCTCACTTGTCTACCATCATTTCTTCCTTTTGGTGGAGAGATCCTTTTTGGAGATTAATGCCAAAGGGGGAGAAATTTTGGGGGACATTGTAAGGGAAGAGAGATTGATATGAGGATGGAAAGGGGTAAAGGAGAAGCATATAAGATTTTTCAAAATTATGTGGTGTGTGCAAGGATAGTTTAAATTGATGCTCTTGATAGGGACAAGTTATGCTAGTGTGTGACATTCATGTGAGTGATGCTTGTATTCTCTAGTGTTGTTCAGGCAGGTGCGGCAGTACCGCTCTCTGGTGCGGCAGTGCCGCTCTCTGCTGGCCAGCAATCTCTGAGTGCATGAACTGTCTCATGAGCATCACGGTTATCATGTTGACACCTTGCACCCCACGAATGCTAAGATATAAGAGAGTTTCCACACTTTGTCTTAAATATGTGCATTTGGCATTTGAAGCCAAAATTTGAAGTTCCTTTCAATGCACACATTTAGGGGGAGCTCACTATATCATAGGATTCAAAATCTTAATGTTTATCAATCTCTTGTAAGCTTTAATTGTGTTGTCATCAATCACCAAAAAGGGGGAGATTGTAAGTGCATCTAGCCCTTAGTGGGTTTTGGTGAATTGAGTGACAACATAATTAAAGGTCTAACAAGTTTGCTAAGTGTATCAAAGGTTCAACAAGAAAAGCAAACTTGATGATATTCCACATAGTGTTGAAATGAAGGCCAAAATTGTGTATTGTTGTATTGGAAGATCATGGAAACAATCTTGTTCAAGCAAAAGACAACAATGCAAATAGAGTTGATGATATGGCTTCTATGTTGTGGGATATCATGGCATCATGAGAAAGCAAGCATATTTGGCAAATGACAAGTGAGACATGGATTGATGATTTTGGAATGGTCTCAACAATGGGTTGCTTTTCATGAGCGAGAAGAGTTTGATAGTGAAATAGCTTTGATCAAGGTTGAAGAATGAATCAAGAATGCATAAGTGAGTAAATGGCAAGCAAAGTTGAAATGACAAAGGACACAACTCATATTGGATATAAGTCATTCTCTACTTTGGTTTGCTTGTATGGATAAATGTTTGGAGAATCACTTTGCATTGATTTGATCAAGCTAGAAGTATGAAGATGGAGATTGAAGTGAGTGTTGAGTGTCAAGCCAAAAGGAGAGGATATTAGGAATCGTGAATTGGCTTGACCATATTAATGATGATCCATATATGTCTCTATGTGAGTCAAACTAAAGCTTGATTGATCTCAACATGCATATCTACAAGATGTTCAAGCAAGGATCACAATATTGAAGAAATGGTTTTCAATGGATGCTCAATATGATGTGACTTGAGTGTGGCTTGATAAGGTGAAGATAGCAAGGAAAGGGCTTCGAGGTACTAAGCGACGGTGAAGGTCAAGAGACCGAAGTACTATGGCTAGGGTGAAGAAGAGAGTACTTGCATTGAGTCGAGGTACTAATCAAGCTATGAGGATTCATATTGTGTTGAGGATCAAATCTTTAGTGGAAGTGACTTGAAGCCATGGATTGAACTCATATGTGTGGAAATGGTTCAAGTCACATGCTCAAGGTGTGTTTGCTCAAAGAAAGGAGACAAAGATGATTGCAACCCCTTTCGAAGTGATATCAAGAAGAAATGGCATATGAAGACATTGAAGACTCAAGTGGTTAAAATGGTTATATTTTCTTTGTCTTGAGTATAGTTATGCCGTACTATCAAGGGGGATGCAATACGAATCATAGACAAGTCTCAAGTGCTCAAACTAACCGAACCCGAGTGCTAACATGAGAGAAAACACTTAGCACTGCACCTGCACTTGTTGATCTTGGGCTTGTTCTCTGTAGGGTTGGATAGCCCTCGAAACAAGCTTTCCGGAAAGTCCAAGATCACTGAAATCGGAGTTCGGAGTAAAAAGTTATGGCGTTTTTCGTGAGGTCACCTGTGCTGTCTCAGGGAGCTGCGGCAGTGCCGCTCTGTCGAGCGGCAGTGCCGCTCCCCGGCAGTGCCGGGCTAAGTGCGGCAGTGCCGGGCCTGTACAGCCAGTAACGGCTAGTTTCTGACCTCCAACGGCTAGTTTTGGGTGTGGGGGGTATATATACCCACCCCACGCCTCCAGAGCCTGCTGCTGGTGCCCAAAAGACTTCTAACACATCCAAAGCCATTTGAGAGCTCTCCCCAACCCTCTCTTGTGAGAGTGACATGCTTAGTGCATGATTAAGTGTTGGGGCTGTGTGATTAAGAGCTAGAGAGCATATTAGAGCCTTCCAAACCTTGAGCACTTGTCGGGCTTCGTCGATCTTCGTTGTGCATCTTTTACTCTTGGAGGTGAAGCCTCCTAGACGGCTAGGCGTCGCCCGGCGAGCTCACGTGCTTGTGGTGAGCAGCGGGAAGTTTGTAATCCTCTTGTGGAGCTAGTAGAATTACCCCTCACTTCAAGGATTTGGTTCCTTGACTTGAGACCGAGGAAGAGTTGCAAAGCTCTTGACCTAAGTGGTCATCCTCAACAACGTGGAGGTAGGCAAGCCTTGGTGGCGAGCTGAACCACGGGATAAATCACTTGTCTCTTGTATTTACTTGTGTTCATTCATCATACTTGTGAGCTTGTGATTGATTCTAGGATTTGGCCCCGATCTATTTCATACAACATATTTGGCTTGGTTGAGTTGGTTCTGCAGGTTCAGGAAACCAAGAGCAACACTTCTATTCATATAGAATTGGTTTCCTATGGCTAGTTTTTGAATTGCAGGCTCGGGTAGTTTGTTGGCGCGGCAGTACCGGGCTGAGGCCGGCAGTGCCGGGGTGCGGCAGTTCCGGGCTTAGGGCGGTAGTGCCGGGCATCTCTAACAAAGTTTTGAGCTGTGATTTTAAACAGGCCTATTCACCCCCCCCTCTAGGCGACATCAAGGTCCTTTCAACAGCTCACGTGCCAGAGAGTACCTCGGTCTGACAGCGTATCCGACTAGAGTGCACACCGTTTGCTATGGAGAGACCGAGCCACCCAAGCGACCTCACGCAGGAGAGATTCCACCAGCGGACTTGGTTCGTGCCTGCTTCCGGGAGCCGTTCGGCGAGGGGTCCAGCCGGCGTCCTCGTGACTTGACGCCGACGGCCCGTCTCGTGAACGAGGTCATGAGGCGCACTCTTCTTCCCCGGACAGGCTACAGAGAGGGGCTGACACGTATACAGATCTGGCTAGTTCACCACCTGGTTTCACAGCTCGAGTTCGACATTTGGGATGTCATTCTTTCTGAGATGGAGGACACATTGGCCGAGGGCTTCAAGGGTCACCGCCAGCTTCCCTATGCTCACATCATCTGTTACCTCTTGAGGCGGCTTATTCCGGGTTTGCTTCCAGAGCTTCTCCAGTCTCCGACGGAGTTCCCCGTGTACGATACTCGCCAGATTGCCGGGGACCGTCCTGACACTCGTCCGAGAGGTCAGCGCCAGAGGCCGGTTGTCACCGAGACAGAGGCACAGCAGGACGAGACTGTCAGTCAGTTGGCAGAGGCTGAGCTTGCAGCACTAGAGGCAGAGGGAGAGGACCCTGACGATGAGTTCCCGTCTGACAGCACCGACGATGACTACGCTCCTCTTCCGAGGATGCGTCCACAGGGAGCTCACGACTCCGAGGCCTCCTCCTCACGTATGGCCGGCTCCGATCCAGCTCTTCTGGCTATACTTTCTCGGATGGAGCAGCAGCAATCCCGTCTCTCTGAGGAGGTTCAGCGTCAGGCTGAGGAGCAGCGCCGACAGGCACAGGAGCAGGCTCGACTGGCAGAGGCACAGGCAGTGGCAGCAGCTCAGGCACAGGAGCGCCAGGACGCTCTCCAGCGGCAGATGATTCAGCTCCAGACTCAGACTCTTGCCTTCATGGAGAGGATGGCGGCTCTTCCACAGTTACCTCAGCCGTCACAGTTTCAGCTGCAGCAGCCAGGACCGTCGACCTCTTACTTCACGTCAGTGCCTCCGTCGACGGTCTCGCCCTTCCCTCAGTACCCGCAGTGGTTTACCTCACCTCAGCCAGGGCAGCTGCCAGGGTTCACACCGCTCCGGTCAGGCTTCACTCCTACTCAGACGGAGTCGGTCCTAGTGACACCGAGGAGCCTGGAAGCCTCTTTCAGCGAGCTCACCGGCCTGCCTACACCGCCCGAGTTTCAGTTGCCGGTGACCTCAGCTCCAGCTCCTGCTCCAGCTACTGGTACCACAGAGACACTACCTTCCTCAGTAGCATCGTCCGAGCCGCCGACCTTTCAGAGTCAGACTCTTCCTGTCAGCTCAGCTCCTGAGACTTCGTTGACAGTGTCAGTGGTCGCGACTGAGACCGTGGACCCTCTTCCAGAGGCCGCTCCAGAGACAGTTGAGCAGACCCAGACCGCTTCTCCTTCACGTCCAGTGTCAGAGGGTCAGTCAGCTCACAGTACGTCTGTTAACACGGAATTTTCGCACTATGACAAGTGGGCCAGCATAACGCAGGTTCAGAAGAAGTCACCACCTAAGGGATTCGACAAACAGCGAACGCGGTCGGCTAAATTAGTGTATTCGGCAAGGCTGTGAAGGCGACTAGTCGATAGCGAGCGGGTTCGGCAATATGGCGCTGCGGTCGGCTACCTCAGGCTAAGTCGGTTTGCGACAAATACGGCATATCAGAAGATTCGGCAACTGAGGATCTCGTCGTTGTTAGTACGTGCCGATTATTAAGGGAGGCTTAGAGTAAAAGACGTCGTATTTTAGATAAATTTCCTATTTTGTAATCGTGTCCTCCTAGGATTCGTAGAACACCAGGGTATAAATATAAACCCTGAGACTATTGTAAAAACGTTCACAATCAATACAACCAACCCGGCCCCGTGCCGTCTTCGAGTCCAAGTCGTGTCGTCGTGTTCTTCGAGAGGAGCCATCGATCCGTCGACCTCCATAAGTTCCGGCAACCTTGTTATCATGTCTAGTATCGTGCGGCGGATTTAGATATGGTGCAAGTAGTCTCGTACGTTAAGCTTACTATCGTGCGGCGGATTTAAGCTTATGGCGGGAAGTTTTTGCTTATGTCTCGTATCGTGCGGCAGATTGAGTCGTAAGTAAAAATAGTTATCGGCTCTGTTAGATTTGGCAGATCTAATAGATTCATTAAGTTATCATGTGTTATATGTTTTATAATGTTTATTTCGTTGTAACACTTCATTGCCCAATCTAGATCTTGCTCAGTTCGGCTTCATCTGGTATAAGATCTATCCTGTCCTTTTACGATTATTTTTGTGAAACTTTCATACGATAGATCTATTGTTTGTAATAGCCGATTCGACCATATCTAGATTGCCACACGGCGAGGGTTCATGCACGTTGAGTATGCTTGATCTATGATATAGCTAGGTGTCGTGCGGCAGGCGCAGGCTTTAGATTAGTTCAGTCATGCTTAGTTTGTATGTTCAATCCCCATGGACCCCAACTCGGTTGCACAATCGAGATTGGTTAAACTTTAATTCATAGTTAATATACCATGCAAGTACAAATCTCATGCAAACGTATTCGGCAACTTGTTATCCACGTAAATTCGTTCATACTGCCGAATGATCTTTAAACCTTTTGGCAGATAGCTTTCATAGCTATATGTCGTCGTAAGTGGCTTCAGGGCCGTACATCTTGGAACTGTCTGGTCATGCCCGGCATGTTCCAAGCTTTGTATTTAACAGTTTCTCTCCCTTGTCAGTTGCAGGGCAAACTGACTGGCACGCACCGGACTTCCGAGCACCCGGGCCACGTTTGAAGCCAGCTCTTCCGGCTTGCTGTGTGTTGGCACAGCGCCACTTTCTGCGTCAACACACTTTTTTAACACTTCATTGCCCAATCTAGATCTTGCTCAGTTCGGCTTCATCTGGTATAAGATCTATCCTGTCCTTTTACGATTATTTTTGTGAAACTTTCATACGATAGATCTATTGTTTGTAATAGCCGATTCGACCATATCTAGATTGCCACACGGCGAGGGTTCATGCACGTTGAGTATGCTTGATCTATGATATAGCTAGGTGTCGTGCGGCAGGCGCAGGCTTTAGATTAGTTCAGTCATGCTTAGTTTGTATGTTCAATCCCCATGGACCCCAACTCGGTTGCACAATCGAGATTGGTTAAACTTTAATTCATAGTTAATATACCATGCAAGTACAATTCTCATGCAAACGTATTCGGCAACTTGTTATCCACGTAAATTCGTTCATACTGCCAAATGATCTTTAAACCTTTTGGCAGATAGCTTTCATAGCTATATGTCATCGTAAGTGGCTTCAGGGCCGTACATCTTGGAACTGTCTGGTCATGCCCGGCATGTTCCAAGCTTTGTATTTAACAGTTTCTCTCCCTTGTCAGTTGCAGGGCAAACTGACTGGCACGCACCGGACTTCCGAGCACCCGGGCCACGTTTGAAGCCAGCTCTTCCGGCTTGCTGTGTGTTGGCACAGCGCCACTTTCTGCGTCAACACACTTTTTGGCACGCCCGGTGGGACCATCTTTTTCCTGCAGCCATGGTTGAAGTCAATGAAGCCGAGGCCAGCAACAAGGCGGGGCTCGTGCAGGTGCAGCTCGCTGAACTACCCGACGAGTACAAAGAGCAGGTGGATGATGCTTGTGCCGAATTCCAGGCCAAGTGCCTAGAAGCCTTCTCCAAGAACAAGAGCAGAAAGGTTCGTCGTCTGCACGATCTGCCGAAGCCCGTCCAGCCCAACCCGAATGATCCCGAGGAGGCGGAGGCAGTGCTGAAAATGTCTCACATAATCAACGAAGCTGTCTCTGGTGCCATCGGTCGCATGCATGGGGCGTTCCTCAACACTTTCCGCACCATCATGATCGCCCAATTTGGCCCCAAGGCCGATGAACTCATGAAGGCGGAGTTTGGCCCTATAGCCGGACCACATCTTTTCAACCTGCCAGATCACCTCAAGGGGGCAGAAGCTGCTGGTGAGGAGACCCCGCCTAAGGCTCAATCAGGCGGGTTGACCATTCAAGAGAAGCACACGCCGCCAGAGGGCCAATTGCCGACTGTGGGTCAGCTCGCGTTCGGCACTAAGGGTCAGCCGCCAGAGTCAACACGCAAGATCTCCCCGCAAACCTATAGGCTCATAAAGGACTACTACGGAAACGGGTACCATGAAATGCTTGAACCTCACAACATAGAGGGCGCCCCACATCCAGGATATGGGAGGCCGACGACCGAAAGACCGCCGACTCTAATGTCGATGTCATGCTAGAGAAGATGGCAGATATGATGCAGCGCACTTTCGGCTTGAAGCCTAAGGGCACTTATGCTTACAGATCTCCGTTCCCCGAATGGTTTCACCGTGTGGCTCTGCCTCCCAGAGTCAAAGTGCCGACAGACCTGTCCAAGTTCTCCAGCTTAGACGACACTAGCACGGTGGAGCACATCAGTCGCTATCTGCTCCAGCTTGGGGAGGCCAATACCGAAGACGCATTCAGGGTTCGGTATTTCCCGTCGTCACTCACCGGACCGGCGTTCGCTTGGTTCACGTCACTACCGCCGGGCTCTATTCTCTCTTGGGCAGATTTGGAGCAAAAGTTCCATACACACTTCTACACGGGTACCAAAGAGAAGAAACTGGTGGACATCATGTACGTGCGACAAAGGCCGAATGAGACGCCGCAGGACTACCTGCGCAGGTTTAGGGAAGTCAAGAGCCAGTGCTTCGGCATGTACCTGCCGGACGACCAGCTTCCACCGTTGGCCGTGGCAGGCATGCTCCCGAGCGTCAGAGACAAGCTCTTCGGCCAGGAGTTTGAGGACCTGGGTCATCTCTCTCGCCGGCTAAATGAAATGACTATCCAAGCGCAAGGTTTCCGGAGGGAAGGGCGCTTCCAGAAGGACAATGTCGCGGCCCAAATGTATCAGGCTTTCCTGGACGAAGCTGATGACTATACCGATGCCGAAGACGAGGTGGCCGCTGCAGAGCTCAACTGGGGCAAAGAGCCGACCCAGGCCAACAAGCAATGGCTGCGCCAGCAGAAGGGGGCATACGACTTCGACGTCACCAAGACCGACAAGCTCTTCGAGTTTCTAGTCGCCGAAGGAAGAGTCAGGCTACCTCCGGATCACCCGATGCTGCGTCCTGGAGGGGTTAAAGACAAGAAATACTGCGGCTTTCATAACACTAACACTCATTCTATTAATGATTGCCGTGTGTTCAGGACAAGGATCCAGAAGGCCATCCAGCTCGACGGACACATCAAGTTCAATGGCAAGATGAAGATCGATGCCAACCCCTTCGCCCAGAACGCCGTGTTTTCTCAGTAAACATGGTAGCCCCAGCAGATCCCAGAGGCAAGGGCAAAGTCAAAGTCCTCACCTCCGACAAGGCACGTGAATCTGGCGCAGTGGATCCCGATCGGCAAATCACTGGCGATGAGCTCCGGCAGCGCGCCCAAGCCACGAATAACCAATACGAGCGTAGAGAGTCATCTCCCAGGCGCAGGCCTACCCACAGAGATCTCCTTAACAAATGGCGCCGGCAAAATGAGAAAGAGCAGAGCGTCTCCAACGCGAAGAGCGAGAACTCGCGGAGGAATGCCAGCGTGAAGACGGTCACACGGGAGAGCACCGGTATCGTCTGGAGGAGAGGGCTTACCACAGAGAACAGGCCCATCGCTGGGAACAAGAACACCGCCAAGAGCGGGAGCAGGAGCACTGGGACTGCCCGTTCTTCCGCCACTGCTGGAACGAAGGCTTGAAACTGCCTGCCGTCAACAACTGCCCCGAATGCAGCGATCAGTACAGGGGGTATAGGCAGGATCGGGTCAACCGCCGTCCCGTCCACGAAAGTTGGGAGCACGCATCCCAATGGACGATCGGCGCCTAAAAATAAGAAGCCCGGATCGGCGGGCCAAAAGATATGCCGACCAGGAGTGGGTGCACCACCAGGATGACAGCGAGGAGGCACAGCCCCGCCCATATAGGTGGCAAAAGGGGCAGTGGTGCCCGCCAGGCTCAGAAAGAGCCAAAAGGAGGGTGCAGCGCCTCCGGAATAGGGAATTGGAAGAAGCAGCCGCCGATGGGAAGAAGCAAGAGTGGCGCCCGAAGAACAAACCAGACGACACTGGCAAGGGCGCTGGCGTGGCCATGACTTTCTTCCTCCCCCTGGAATTCATGGCTCCAACCAGCCAGGGGGCACAGGACGAGGCATATTCGGACTCCGACGAGGCCGAGCACGACGAGCTCGCGGCACAGCTCGTGTTGTCTCAGAAGGCAGCATTTGACAAACCAGCCAAGCATCGGCATTTAAAGCCGTTGTATGTCAAGGGGTACGTCAACGGAAAGCCGCTGACCAAGATGTTTGTCGATGGCGGCGCAGCGATCAACATCATGCCTTATGCCACCTTCAGAAAACTGGGCATGAATGATGAAGATCTGCTCAAAACGGACATGATACTCCGTGACTTTGCCGGCAATCCCTCTGACACTCGGGGGCCGTGCACGCGCAGAACTGATGATTGGATCCAAGACGCTCATCACGACCTTCTTTGTCATTGATGGCAAGGGGGCATACAGCCTGCTTTTAGGCAGGGATTGGATCCATGCCAACTGCTGCATACCTTCGACCATGCACCAAAATACTCATTCAGTGGGTTGGAGATAACATCGAGATCGTCCAAGCTGACGACTCGGTGAGTGTTGCTACCATTGAGCCCACTTACTGGGAATTCGACGGAGTAGATTGCTTCTCCGATCGTGTGTGGGGAGAAGGTCCTGTCAACGTCTACGACAGGGATCAACAGCCGATCCAAGCAATCGGCTCTCAAAGCTTCTTTTAGATGGATAACCCAACCGACGACAGCGAGGGCAAACTGGGACGTGGCTTCACGTCGGCCGACAAGCTGGAAGAAGTGGATGTTGGCGACACAAGTAAAAAGAGGCCGATGTTCATAAGTTCTAGTTTAGACCCTGACTTTAGAGTGCAATTAGTAGATCTTTTGAAGGAGTTCAAAGAGTTTTGCGTGGGACTACACAGAGATGCCCGGATTAGATCGGTCCATTGTTGAGCATAAGTTGCCGATCAAATCTGGATACCGCCCATACAAACAACCTCCGCGCAGGATCTACAAGGAGGAGGTATTGGCCGACGTAAAAAGGAAGTGGAAAGATTGCTAGAAGCTAACTTCATTCGGCCGTGTCGATATGCGGAGTGGATCTCCAATATTGTCCCGGTGTACAAGAAGAACGGGAAGATGAGAGTCTGCATCGACTTCAGGAACCTCAACAAAGCCACTCCTATGGACGGTTATCCAATGCCGGTGGCCGATTTGCTAGTAGATGCTTCGGCCGGTTTTGAAATTATAAGCTTTATGGACGGCAATGCAGGTTACAACCAGATCTTCATGGCTGCAGAGGATGTGGCAAAAACCGCCTTCAGGTGCCCCGGCCATATAGGTTTGTTTGAATGGGTTGTCATGACTTTTGGTTTAAAGAATGCCGGTGCCACTTACCAGCGAGCCATGAATTACATATTCCATGAGCTGATCGGCAAAATCGTAGAGATCTACATTGATGACGTGGTGGTCAAATCCAGAGGCAAAGAAAGACACTTAGCCGATTTAAGGAAGACCTTGGAGTGCACAAGGAAACACGGTTTAAAGATGAATCCAACCAAGTGTGCATTTGGGGTGTCGGCTGGTGAGTTTCTGGGATTCTTGGTCCACAAGAGGGGCATCGAAGTCGGCAAGAAGAGCATGGAAGCAATTGATAAGGTAGTGCCGCCGACCAATCTCAGAGAACTGCAATCACTGCTCGGCAAAATCAACTTTATCAGAAGGTTCATATCCAACTTGTCCGAGCGTGTGTTGCCATTTTCTCCACTGTTGAAGCTCAAGAAAGATCAGGAGTTCGTGTGGGGTGACGTGCAACAAAAGGCTTTTGAGGAAATCAAAGAATACATGAAGGCACCACCAGTATTGGTCCCTCCACAACTCGACAAGCCTTTCAAGTTGTACGTAGCGGCCGGCAACCTAACAATAGGGTCGGCCCTCCTGCAAAATTCGAAGGAAAAGAGAGAGTCATAGCCTATCTTAGCCGAAAGCTACTGGACCCCGAGGCGAGGTATTCGGCTACGGAAAAGTTGTGCTTGTGCGTTTTCTATTCCTGTACCAAGTTTCGGCACTATCTGTTGAATGCCGAATGCGTGGTAGTGTCGGAGTTTGATGTAATCAAGCACATGTTATCAATGCCGATTTTGAGTGGAAGGATCGGTAAATGGGTTTTATCTCTTTCTGAGTTTGACTTGCGTTTTGAATCGGCAAAGGCTGTTAAAGGCCAGATTATAGCTGATTTCGTCACTCACCATCGTGGTCCTAACGCTAACATAGTAATCATTGCCCCCTGGGCATTGTTTTTTGATGGATCGTCGTGTAGCAAAGGTGGTGGAGTCGGGATCATGTTGATTTCTCCTAAGGGGGCACCTTTCAAATACTCTATACCGATCGAATACCCGGTGACTAATAATCAAGCTGAGTATGAGGCGCTGCTTCGAGGATTGCGGTTGCTCGTGGACGTTAAGGCGGACGCCGTAGAGATCTTCGGTGACTCGGAGTTGGTGATCAGGCAGCTGACAGGTGAGTACGAGTGCAAAAACGACACGCTGCAGGAATATCTCGTAGGTTGCCAGGAGCTCCTTAGACAATTTCGATCAGCAACCTTGCAACATATTCCTAGGGGGCAAAACGAAGAAGCAAACCAGTTGGCTCAGGCAGCATCCGGGTATAGGGAGAACCAAACTATTTTTGCACTTAAGGAAGAGCAATAACCCCAGAAGACGATCAAGTAATCCTAAGTGATAATCAGGCAATTGAAGACTGGAGAGACAACATCGCCGATTACCTCAGGGACCCGTCCAGAAAAGTCTCCCGAAAACTCAGGTACAAGGCTCTTAAGTTTACGCTCTTGGGCAATCAGTTGTACCACAAGTCCATAGATGGGGTTCTGCTTAAGTGCCTGAACCAAGACGAGGCTAGGAAACTGATGTATGAAGTGCACGAAGGTGTATGTGGTGCACACCAGTCGGCTCACCGTATGAGATGGATAATCAGGAGGACAGGATATTTTTGGCCGACTATGCTCGAAGATTGCTTCGAATACTACAGAGGTTGCCAGGATTGCCAGCGATTCGGCAATGTGCAAAGGGCCCCAGCATCGGCCATGAATCCGATCATTAAGCCTTGGCCTTTCAGAGGATGGGGCATTGATTTAATCGGCCAGATCCACCCTCCATCTAGCAAGGGACATAAGTTTGTTCTGTTAGCCACGGATTATTTCACTAAGTGGGTTGAAGCCATCCCATTGAAGAAGGTGACATCAGAGAACATGGTGTCCTTCGTCAGGGAGCACATCATTCACCGATTCGGCATCCCTCAGTCTATCACTACCGATCAGGGGACTCAGTTCACTTCCTCGAGTTTTGTGACTTTGCCGAAGGAATGGGGATTAAGCTCTATAATTCCTCCCTTATTATGCACAGGCCAAATGGCAGGAGGCTTCAAATACATGATTAATCATTAAAAAGAAGGTCAGCAAACAAATCAGAAGGTCGGTGAGAACCTAAAGGTGGCACTTGGTACTCACGAAGCTTTGTGGGCTTACCGAATGGCTTGTCATGGGTCGACTCAGACGTCACCATACGAGTTGGTCTATGGGCATCACGCAGTGCTACCATGGGAGTTGCAATCGGGGTCAAGACGAGTTACATTGCAGAACGATCTAGCCAAAGAGGATTATAAAGATTTGATGATGGATGAGCTAGAGGATTTGCATTTGATTCGTCTCAAGGCCTTGGAAAATATTGAAAAGAACAAGATACGCGTTGCCAAGTACTACAATTCGAAAGTAAAAGGAAAAGGATTCGAAGAGGGAGACTTGGTTTGGAAAATTGTCTTGCCGATCGGTACCAAAGACAAGGTATTCGGCAAATGGTCCCCTAACTGGGAAGGGCCTTTTCGAGTTCTGAGACGTGCTCCGGGTAATGCGTACATTCTAAAAACCCTTCAAGGAGAAGAGTTTGCTAGGGCAATTAATGGACGTTATCTAAAGAGATTTCATCCTAGCGTGGAAGTCGGTGCATAACGGAATCAGGGACTAGCGGGCGCCGACGGCCGATACAAGGTTGTGTCGCCCTTAGCACAAAAATGGCCGATAGGTTCTATCGCCCTTAGAGCAAAAAAGCCGCCACGGCATGTGTCGCCTTTAGCGTGAAAAATGCTAAAACAGAACCAAGTGCACGCGGTGCTGTACAATCGGTTCAATGAAGGGATCGAACGCTAGACAAGCACAGAAGGGATTGTACGCGTGAACATAGCATCGTTCATAAGTTTGGGCGGTACGAAGGTGCAGAGATCAGTTGCCAAGCACCTTGTTGATGACCGTCTGCGGATTGGTGACTGCGGTAAGGGCGTGAGCGTGGTCCTCGTAGGAGTCCAGAAAGTCGTCAATCTGTTCGACGTCCTCCGGACATACCCCGCCGGGGAAGCCAACTGGCGTCACGGAGAAGTCCTCCTCCGTGCGGACCGTGAGCGCCGACAGCCCCAGCGCCACGCCGTGGTGCACACCCTGCAGGGCGACCTGCTCGATGCGGCCGTGCACGTTGGCCAGGCGCGCATCGGCGGTGACGCCCTGGGCGTTCACCCGATCTGCGACGGCGTTCGCTGCCATCTTCAGGCGCTCCAGTTCTTCTGACAGTGCTGTGGACGACAAAGCAGAATGGATCGGTTAAGAGATCAACACGAACGACCGGAAGCCGATCCAGGATTAGGCGTTCATACCCGTGATTGCGTCGCAGAACTGCCGTCGCTGGTCCTCCCATTCCAGCTGGTCAATCCCGTACTGCTTCGAGACGGCGGCCAGCTCTTCCCGGGACTCGTCCCGCAGCGCCATGAAGTTCAGGGCGTCATTGTGGTCATAGAGGCCGTCGTCGGAGTCCCGGTCCGGGTTCGCCTCCCAAGGATGGGAGTGGTAGGAGAGGCTGTCGGAGGAGCTCGACGAGCCGGATGGTGGAGACTCTGGCCTCCCCAGCGCTGGAGAAGGCCGGGCATGCCCGCCGGCGGAAGAGATGACGGGAATCCTGTTGGCAGGCAGTAACAAGTGTGAGCGGGGTTTTCAAGAAACTGCCACAAAAGGCGTAAGCGAGGAGTCCTACCCGCGCTGACGGAGGCGCCGAGCGCGACTCCCCTCGGCCTCCTCAGTCGCCGGGCGTTTGCCGCGGTCATCATGGCTCGCCATTGCACTCAGGGAGTTAGGGTTTTCTGAGGAGGAATAGGCAAGAAAGCCAAGGCAGCGAGAGTTCTAGAGGAGCAGATGCAAGATGGGGAGAAGGTAGGCCTCCAGGAGCGATTTATAAAATCGGAACGACGATTGTGGCTAGAGTCCCGGGATAGCACGCCGAATATCAACCGACGGATTGGGGCTTTCTCGCTTCCCAAGATGGGCCTCTGCAGTATCGGGCTGTGCGAACCGTCTGGATGCACTCACATGTTCGGCGGAGATTGGAACGCATGGCTTCGGCAAAATTGCCGATTTAGGAGTTCGGGACAAACACCGGCCAAATTGCCGAACGGGTTTGCACGGTTAGTCGTGATGTCACCAGAATGGTAACTGATGGGATGCAAAATACAGATATATTACAAGAAGATGTTTGAGTCATTCTGATACGGGGCTACTGAAGTTAAAAGTTCATTACGCGGCCATCTCAGTTGTTCAAGAATTGATTTATGGCCGCGAGAGTATCGGCTTTGACTTGATTAACATGCTCCAGTGCCTTTCGGTCCTCCTCTTCGGTGCCTTGTGTCTGTGAAAGCCTCGTGCTAAGTTTGATATCCTCATCAAGCACTGCTGACAACTTGGAGGATGTTGTTTCAATGATATTCGGTAAACCCGATAGCCGAGAGGTGCATGACTGAATATCAGAGTTGACCTGGGCTAGTTGAACTTCCAATTCAGACCTCTTTTCCTGCAGTTCTTTCAACTGAGCCTCCAGAGTCTCTTGGGAATTCTTGGCCTCTTGAAAGTGAGTGTACAGATCATTGACTTCTTGAGTACACTTAGACTTGGCAGTCCGAAGATCAGTGCTTCTGATTGCTCGTTTTACCTTGGCAAAACAGTCATCCAGTGCAGATACGGCCTCCAGATGGAGCCTCAGATTTTCTGGAATGACCTCAGCAATGGGCTCGAGGAAATTTTTAACCTCGTCGGCGTCTCTGACTAAGGACAAGATGTCTTGATTCAGAAAATTTGTTATGTTGCTCAGGACATCTTGGACGAGTGCCGACGGTCTTTCGGCCGCTGTTCTTTTGCTCAGGAACTTGTTGACGTCAAATGCATACTCGGAGGCTGAACTGATGGAAGTCTATGTTGATTTGGATAGGTTAGCCGGCCAAGGTAAAGTATAAAGGAGGGATGAAATGAGGAATTAATTCTTACCTGATGAGTCGGCTGATTGACAAGGTCTTGATCTGGTTGAGGGCCGGATTGGCCAGCAGGGTCTGGAGTTGAACCAATGAAAGTCTCATCGATTGTGTCATCTGTGAAATTATTGATCAGTCGAGGGAGGCGAAATCTGCTGGTTGAAGAGGTGATTAGGAACATACCAATGATGGCATCATCCGGATCCTGGGTGATCATGTCTATTTCCCTGGTGTCTGCATGCTCATGTTCCAAGGTAGTAGAGACTGGGGGCACTGTTATTTGAACGTTTTCTTGTTCAGAGGAAGAAGCCTGTAGTGACATACAAGCCAATCAGGAATAAGTTAATAGTGATGGAAGAGCTAAAACATCTTACTTTTGGAGGAGGTGTGTTCTGCTTGGTCTTGGTGTGCCTAGAACGGGAGGATTCCTCAGAGGCCTTTCTTTTCCCTCCTTTAGCTGAAAGGACGATTGATGAAGCTGCTTGGGATTTCATGAACTGAGACAATGAAGGAGCGTTGTGCCCCAGGACAGTGGTTGGACCAGCTTGATAATATTGGATGGGCCTGATGTCGGGATTGGGTATGAAGTCCTGTGGAAATTCTAAAAGAATTAGAAACCCCAAGGATTGAACACTAAAATAGTAGATGATTTGTTATTGTACCTCGCTGTCAGAATTGAAATCTGCTTGGACCTCTAGGCACATGGGGTGGACTGGACTGTTAAAAATATGATCATGCCATTCTTGCCACCAGGACTCAAAAAGGGGATGAGCAGACTGAATCAAGTGGAGTGGTACTGGTTGGTAGTCTGGCAGATCTTGTCCCAGCCTGAATACCCGATGGGCCTGCATCCCTATTGTGATCTGCTCTTTGGATTGAATTTGCTCTCTAGGCCTGATGACAGTAGAAAAGATGAGTTTTGGAGGAAGCTGTCCACAACCCAATTGCCTGGCTGCTATGTTGGGGTGATAGAACTCATAGGTGTGCTTCACTTGTCTTCCCCTGTTGAATTCGGCTGGTAGAATGCAAGGTTTGATAAATGAGTTGAAGACTCCTGTGGCCATTTCATCTACGCAGCCATCATCAAAGCTGAATTTAATAGGGAAAGTAAGGTTGTCATCCTCCCTATAAGGTAGCCAGAGTACCTGATTAAAGCCCTTGTAAAATAACTTGAAGAGATGGCCAATACTTTTGTTAATGGTTATAGCAGTGGCTGCTTCCCCATAAGTTTGGCAGGCCTTTTCTGTGGCTTCTTCATCCTCAGCAAAGTTGCTGGAAGGGAAACTGAGATTGTCCAATGGCACGGCAATTATTTGGTGCATATATAGCTGAAGCCACATCTGGACAAACCACCAGGGGCCATTAACACAATCAATTGGTGGTAATCTGACTGTGTCAGCATGAGTGGCATGATACATTTGGGTGGAGGTTTGATGCATCATATGGTATATGGATCCCAGGAAAAGTTTGCCTAGAGGAATTTGCTTTCCTTTGAACAGTTTGTCAGCCAGTGCAATGTAGTTAAGGGTTGGCTCGTTGGATCTCCCACAGAAGATGAATCTGCATAGCCACATGTTCAGAAAGGCCCTGTGCTCTGTCTCTGCCACTGGGCTTGGCGCTTTGTTGTGGATTTCGACGTACTTCATCCATCCAACGTTGACATCAATGGACCTCTGGGTAATTTTCTCTAACAGTTCATCGACGTTCGTGGTCGAAGTAATATTCAAGCCACTCATCATGAAGACATCGGCTAATGTGATCGTCATTATACCATGGCCAAATACAAAAGCATTGAGAGCATCCGACCAAAAATGAGAAGCTGCTATGAGTAATGACTCATTTTTGGGCATTTCGGCCAGAGACAGCTCCAGGGCATGATGAATGTCTTGAGTTTCCCAATAGGGACCAAATTTTGCCTGGATTCTTCTATACCAGTTCCTCCAGCCAGTGACCGCAGGCAAAGGCCAGTTCTTGAAGGTGTACCGCCACCTGTTCGGCGAAATGACTCCATGCTTGAAGGGAATTCTGTTGGTCTCCATGCTGATGATGTTGGTTGAATTGGGGATTCCCATTGGACCCAAAAAGTAGGAATCGGGATCCGCATCACAAGGAATCAGAATTTCGTCCCTAAAGGCCTGAAAGAAGATATGTGCAGGAAAAGTTGAAAGAGCCGAATGCCGATAGGAATTGACCGAACGTATTGAGGGGAAAAGCGGGGATTACCTCTGGAATCTCATCACAGGTTGCCATTATGGAGCTCAAGTGGAAATTGAAACTGTTGGCGATTTGGGGAAAATGCGGAGTTTGAAGCAGTGCCGATCTAGGTCGCACGATGGACTTGTGGTCAATTTCAGAACAAATGCCTTTATTCAGAAATTGAGGGGGCATGTGTTAACACGGAATTTTCGCACTATGACAAGGGCCAGCACAGCAGCGTTCAGAAGAAGTCACCACCTAAGGGATTCGGCAAACAGCGAACGCGGTCGGCTAAATTAGTGTATTCGGCAAGGCTGTGAAGGCGACTAGTCGATAGCGAGCGGGTTCGGCAATATGGCGCTGCGGTCGGCTACCTCAGGCTAAGTCGGTTTGCGACAAATACGGCATATCAGAAGATTCGGCAACTGAGGATCTCGTCGTTGTTAGTACGTGCCGATTATTAAGGGAGGCTTAGAGTAAAAGACGTCGTATTTTAGATAAATTTCCTATTTTGTAATCGTGTCCTCCTAGGATTCGTAGAACACCAGGGTATAAATATAAACCCTGAGACTATTGTAAAAATGTTCACAATCAATACAACCAACCCGGCCCCGTGCCGTCTTCGAGTCCAAGTCGTGTCGTCGTGTTCTTCGAGAGGAGCCATCGATCCGTCGACCTCCGTAAGTTCCGGCAACCTTGTTATCATGTCTAGTATCGTGCGGCGGATTTAGATATGGTGCAAGTAGTCTCGTACGTTAAGCTTACTATCGTGCGGCGGATTTAAGCTTATGGCGGGAAGTTTTTGTATGCTCTATATCGTGCGTATCGTGCGGAAGATTGAGTCGTAAGTAAAATATCGGCTCTGTTAGATTTGGCAGATCTAATAGATTCATTAAGTTATCATGTGTTATATGTTTTATAATGTTTATTTCGTTGTAACACTTCATTGCCCAATCTAGATCTTGCTCAGTTCGGCTTCATCTGGTATAAGATCTATCCTGTCCTTTTACGATTATTTTTGTGAAACTTTCATACGATAGATCTATTGTTTGTAATAGCCGATTCGACCATATCTAGATTGCCACACGGCGAGGGTTCATGCACGTTGAGTATGCTTGATCTATGATATAGCTAGGTGTCGTGCGGCAGGCGCAGGCTTTAGATTAGTTCAGTCATGCTTAGTTTGTATGTTCAATCCCCATGGACCCCAACTCGGTTGCACAATCGAGATTGGTTAAACTTTAATTCATAGTTAATATACCATGCAAGTACAATTCTCATGCAAACGTATTCGGCAACTTGTTATCCACGTAAATTCGTTCATACTGCCGAATGATCTTTAAACCTTTTGGCAGATAGCTTTCATAGCTATATGTCGTCGTAAGTGGCTTCAGGGCCGTACATCTTGGAACTGTCTGGTCATGCCCGGCATGTTCCAAGCTTTGTATTTAACAGTTTCTCTCCCTTGTCAGTTGCAGGGCAAACTGACTGGCACGCACCGGACTTCCGAGCACCCGGGCCACGTTTGAAGCCAGCTCTTCCGGCTTGCTGTGTGTTGGCACAGCGCCACTTTCTGCGTCAACAACGTCGTCCGACGAGGAGACCTACCTGGCTTAGTTCGAGACTCTTCCGCGCACCTCGTCGCCCGGCTCGTCTGCTCCACTCCCGCCTTCCGACCCTTAGGTTTTGGTCTTTGATGCCAAAGGGGGAGAGAGCATATGTTAGACGTAGGGGGAGCCTGTGAGAGGGTTTCGGTTCTTTTGTTTGATCTTGCACTCATATGCATACATGTTTATCTTTTGGCACCCGTACGATATGTGTATGTCTTTTGGTTGTGACATGTGGTGCTACACTTGTTATATACTCATGTCACTCGTTTATGCTCAGTTGTGACATGTCATGCTTCACTCGTTATCTTATACATGTCACTTGCTTATGCTCATTTACTTTGCTTCCGCACTTATACTCCGATAAATGAGCTTGTTCATAAGTACTTGTGTTAATTCTTATATGTTGAGTACTTATGTGGACTTGGTTCGTATAAGCAAGCCTAACCCCTTTTGATCTTATTGTCACATGCTTATATAAAACAAGTTGTTGAAAACCTCACCTCTCTTTCAAACATACTTGAGGTTGTCATCAATCACCAAAAAGGGGGAGATTGTGAGCATCTAGGCCCCCAGTGGGTTTCGGTGATTGGATGACAACGGTAAATTACTATGACTAACGTGTGTTTTGCAGAACAGTTGAGTTAGGTCATGGTAATGATGATCGTGAGGGCACTATAGTATTCATGCCCCCTTAGCGATGGAATTCGTTCGGTCTTCAAAGGATGGACGACGAAGACGGTGATAGGCTAGTGCTAAGTGTCATTTGATGTTGAAGGACACTTAGAGTAGCATAGGTCTTTGCTTTATCTTTGGCCGTGCTATAAAGAGGGGTTTGAATGAGTAGCTTGACCTAGGTGAGACTTTTGAGTTAGGTGTGGTGCACACTTGTTAACCAAAGCCCTAGGTAGCTTAGAAAGGTCCCTAAGATCTTAAGGAAGAAAGTTCGTGAAGGGAGCGTCGCAAACCGAAGTCGTTTCGGACTTCAAAATGTGACCGGACGCTTCAACCCTAATGACCGGACGCTGGGGCGTGCGTCCGGTCAGTTGGTTTGGCTGAGGAGCAGGCTTGGCTTCGACCGGACGCTCTTCAGTATTCGACCGGACGCACCAGGAGGTGAGTCCGGTCGCGTCCAGAGAGGTTCCAGAGAGGGAAATTGATGACCGGACGCGTCCGGTCAGTGGTGATCGGACGCATGGGTGGTGCGTCCGGTCAGTGTATCGTACTGGTGTCAGGGCTAACGTCACGTAGCCGTTAGACACTGACCGGACGCGTCCGGTCACCCCCGACAGGTGCGTCCGGTCAGTGTGTAACTGGCCGGACTTACCCCTTCGTGCATGTTTCGAGTTGGGGGGTAAAATATGCCTCCCCTCATTCATGCTGTCTCTCTTGCTCATTTGAAAGGTTGCCAAACACATTGTGATTCCAAGTGAGTGCAAGAGGCCTAGTGAGATTGAGAGATTTGATAATTGAGTGATCAAACACCTCATTAGTGAATAGAGAGTAGCAAGTGTGCATCCACTCATCTCATTAGCCTTGCGTTGGTCAGTGAGTGAGTGCTTGTTACTCTTGGTGATCGGCATCACCTAGACGGCTTGGTGGCGATCGGAGAGCTTGGTGATCATCCGGAGGCATTGTGGATGACCCAAGCCAAGTTGTGACCGGTAGCGAGCGATTCACCGGGCCGGAGTGGCGAAGAATCAGCTCGTAGTGAGCACTTGATCCTTGCGCGGATCAAGGGGGAGCGATACCCTTGCGCGGGTGCTCCAACGAGGACTAGGGGGGTGTGCCGACACCTCGATACCCGGCAAAAAGATCGTCGTGTCATCTCTACTCTCTTCTCTACGCATTTACCTTTGAGCAATTCAATTCCGCATTTACTTGTTGTTCTTTCATAAGTTGAATTGCAATGCTAGTAGTAAATGGTTTAGCGATAGTCTTTTGTGCAATTGATTCTTGTCAAACACTCTTCTAGGCACAGGGGTTAATTGGGGCTTGATAAGTTTTATTATCGCAAGAAAGTTTAGAAAAGCCCAATTCACCCCCTCTTGGGCATCTTGATCCTTTCAATGTCTACAAAGGGAGTATTTTTTATATCATAGTCCACACACATGCACATCTTGATCTAAGAGTATGACACTTCTCTCCTTGGATCCTTGATTTGACTTTACAATATATGCAATACAAGTATGCAATCATGTTTATCCCTGCCAAGCTCCACATAAACCTTTTAGAAGTAGGGACATCAAAAGAAGGCAAAACTCCGCTATGCCTTGGTAAGGAATCAAACACTATTGAGTGATCCAAGAGCATCATTTGAGGAGTATAAAAAGTGAACTATGCACCTTCTTGATAAAATTTTTTAAAACCTCCAAGTTGCTAAGATATGAATCAGGGAAGATGACTTAGCTTCGAGACCTGTTCCACTTTTCAACATCCCAAAGAAGCATGTTAAACAGTGCCACATATCCCACCTGTATAAGGAATGTTTTGGAATTATCCTTTTATAATAGCTGTATATCTTAGGAATGTTATGCTTATGTTTACTTTTATCTAAAGCCTTACTCGAGGACGAGCAAAGGGGGTAAGTGTGGGGGAGTTTGTTGGCGGTCCTTAACTCATACTTTATAACCGCCAAAGACTCGCATAAAACCAACACCAAACATAGATTAGGGCTTACAACTAGCTATTTCCACAAGTTTGGTATTTGGTCAATTACAGGAGGGCATTCACGTAAATGACTTCAAACGGGCTCCAACACATACAACATATGGCATGCAAATGCACCCAATATGAGCCCAAAGGGGATCTAGCACTTCTGGCCCATCGGAGAAATGGAGCTCAAAGCACATCACAACAACAAACTAGACGTGGAAACCTCGATGGACATGGCCCACATCACCTTAGGGACCCACTAGAGCGAGCCGGGCACGAGAGGGGCCACCAGGGGTGCGCCCGCACCCCTGGTGCGTGTAACACCCTAGGTGTTCACCGCCAGTCGAGCAGTCTGTTTGGTATGTCAAGTGATGTTCAAGATATGATTTCAAGTGTGGTCACTGATGACAGAAGTTTCAGGATCAATCTCAGAGGCGGAACCTCAGTTTAAATTAGTCGGGAAATAATTAACAGAGCCAATTAATAATGATTGTCAATTTATGATTATTCAGGATTAATACTAAACCTGGATTTTTCATATGTCCCATCTCAGTTCCTGTCTATAGTAACCGGTGAAAAAGTTTCGTGAAGTTTGGAATAAAAAAGTCACATGAAATGACGAGTCGCGGCTTTGCCTATACTGGCTGATTAACTGAAGAAAATTATTTGAGTTCAACCAAGTCTTGTAATTATGACCAATCAACTATATATGAACTCACGACCAAAAGTTATGAAAGTTTCGTGTTGAGCAGATGGCCAGAAAATGTTCCGACCGACGAGAAACCCTAATTCGGATCGTGCCGGGTGACTGCTTTGACCGACGTTGAACGGTATTTTTGGATGTTTGTATGTCAGTGCACCTTAAACGAAAGTTGTAGTATAGATCGAGAGGAACAAATTTCGTTTTATAGCCGAGACGTGGATCGGTGCAGAAAATAGTGAAAATGAGCTCGCAAGATGGAGTACGGTGCAGTTTTCCGGCTCCGAAAATCAGTTAAGTCTTTACTGCGAAATTAGAATTTCGGTCACCGCGAAGCTGCCGTCGACGATTGTTACCGGGTAAACCACATTGAGAATTTGACTGAGTGCCTTTAATGAAAGTCGGAGTACTCGGCAAGACGACGACAACAAAATTAGTTTCATCAAAATCGGAGCCCGTTTGAGCAGTGTTTGCAATTTTGGAGTTTGACCGAAAGTTTCTGGAAACTTGCCATTTTGAGAAAGAAATTCTAAAAAAAAATGTCGAGCTCTTGCATCAATAAAAGGGCCGAGGCCGGCCCTCCCACCGGTCTCCTCCCCTTTCCCATTCTCGCAAAAAAAAGAGAGACTGACGCTCTCCCCTCGGTCTCCCTTCTCTCGCTCTCTGTTCTCCATGGCAACACCTCGAGCTCCCTCCTCCCAAGGCCATCGGCGAGCCAGGCGCTCCTCCTCTCCTCCCTGGCGAGCAGGCGCTCCTCCTCTCCTTTCCTGGCCGCTCCCTGCTCCTTCGCTCTCCCCTTCTGCGCGCGTCTGCAGAAGCCGCGCAAGGCCGCGACCCTTTCTGCCGCGCATAGCCGCGGTCCAGCGTGGCCAGGGCGAGCAGCGCAAGCAGCAGTAGGCCAGCGATGGCCAGCAGCAGCGCCGGCTAGCCAGCAGAGCAGCCCCAGCAGAAAACCTAGCCCATGTCCCGGCCTCCCCAGCCCGAGCCCGGTCCTTCCCGTGGTCTTCCCGTCGTTCTCGCGTGAAAAAGAAGAAGCGTAGATTTTCATGCTCAAACTCTTTGTTGGTCTTTTTTTGTAATGTGGCATGACTCATAGATTTACTAACAAGTCCTTTTATGTTTTCTGCAGATCCAGAGGTCCTTGATGCATATGTGTTTTTATTTTCGTTTTTAATTAATGGGCAAATCTGATAGGAATTTGTAAAATACATAATAAATTGTGTGTTCATCGAAAAATTGCAAGTGAGGACTTTTTGGAATCCTTGCAAAGATATCTGTCTAGTGAATGTATAAAATGTTGGGTGTTAGTGGATGTTTTGTGTTGTGATGATTTATTTGTGTTAGATAAGTTTAAATAGGGAGAAATCATATCTGACGTTGTGATGCTTAGTTTGTTGTGAAATTTTTATGGTAGGCTTGTGAGGTGCTAGGTGTGCTGTGATAAACATTTTAGATTTATTGGTGCAAGTATGATTTAGTTATGAATTTATCTTGTTCTCAGTCATTAAATAAATAAAATGATTTGTGATAAATGTTTGCATGTAGAAATAGAAATGGTGGTTCCACTGCCTTTCTATGATGTTGTGGTAGCTTAGGTAATTTTATTATGTTCATGTGTTTACAGAAAATATGTTTTATAGATTTACCTTGCTTTCACATGCATTTTCGTGAATTAAACTGCCATGTTTTAATAAATAATCTATAAGACCTAAGCATGTAATCTTTATATAGTAGTCATATTTTGACATGATCTATCATTTATAAATATATGAGCCCAAAATTAGAAGTTAAAACATCACCTAAAAATAATTCATATGTTTAATAATTAAATATATAATAGAAACATGGTAATAGAAGAATATGTATGTGTTTGATATGTTTGGTTTGTTGCATATTGATCTGAGATAAATGATGTGTGCTCATGTTTATAAGCATTTGATTAGCAAAGTGGATTATAAAATTGCTGAAATGGCTGCATGTGTAGTTTCTGTTGTGGTGATTAGTTCATGATGATAATGATGTTTGCTGAAGATGTGTTCTATACAAAAGTTGTATATAACTGCCTCATCTTGCTTGTCCTAAAATTTCATGATTTTAGGCCAAGTGGTTTGGGAGTTATAGCTTTTAGAAGTTGTGCTGTCAGGTTTTCATTGCTTTGAGTGCAGATCTGATAAAGTGAATTGTTGGCTAATTTAACTTGTGAAACATGTGTTTACGATAATAGAAGAGTTGTAGTACTTTTCATAATCTTTCTAAATTGTCTTGGATCACTATTTTTGGTGGTCTAGAACCTGAGTTACAGGTGTTTAAAGTTAACTGTCCTTGTTTGTATTGTTTGAGTTAGATAACTGTAGAATCACCTGTAGGTGCTTAAAATAAAGTTGCAGTTCTTTTTCTAAGCTTTCTATAAAGTCCAACAACTACTTTATTGGACATATAGAGCTTGAGTTATTGCTTTTTTAGATAAATGGCTGAATCTGTCCAAGTCTGGACAGAGGTGCCTTCTTTGACTTGTTTGACTTGTTAACTAATGATTCACCTTGAGCTAATAATAAAAAGGTTTAGAATGGTTATAAGCTTTCTATAATGTCCAATTGTATGATTATGTGATGCAAATTCTTGAGTTATGCCTTTTCTAAATTTTGTCAGCTTTTCTGTCCAAGAATTGGACAGAGCTGCTTTGTCTCTGTTTTTGACCAGGTTAACCTCTGAATTAGCCCTGTGTTGAATAGCAAAGTTTTGATAATCTTGTTAAGGCTTGCCAGAAAGTCTTAGTTTACCTTGTTTTGATGTCTGTAGCTCGAGTTATGTTTAAATTAGTTAAATACTATCCTGTTGTCCAAACTGTGTGCATAAACCCAAGTTGATTGCTATAGTTTAACTTTGTTTAGAGAATATAATCAGTAATACTTGTGTTGTATGCCTATGTTGTATCGTGAGTGTTTGCCTTGCATTCATACGCTCACATTATGCATCTCATTTAGGTAACGGTAGATACATCATGAAGGACATGATGGTGAAGCTAAACCCAAAGATGGTGTTGGGTGGCCATCCCGAAGAAGGTGTTTGGCGAACCCCACAAGCTCCTGAAGCGGTGATGACTCGAAGTGGTGCCAACTAACACTAGCTTAAGTGTTGTTTACCAGGCAAGCCCCGGAGCATTCTAAGTCTCCTACCATTCTTTTATAAATGCAATCGAGTCAATATAATGATTGTTGCATTAAGTTATAGGAGTTGAATGATACCATTGATGCACCTTGTCCACCAGCAATTATTATCTTGATATCCTTGTTAGGTATAGGCTCGATTATATGCTTAGCCCTGCTTATACCGGTAAAAGTCGGGTGATTTCCTGTCTCCTGCATATAGGTGGATACTGATCATGACTAGCCTAGTGCTATCATGGAGATAACCATGTGTTAATTAATTGAGACCGGGCGGGATGTAGGAGCAGCAGGACATGGGTTCTGTGTGCTAGTAGTCTCCCGTCTGTGTCGCATAGGACCCGTTCAGGAAGCGCACCTTAGTCAAATTAAATGCGTCAATCACTTAACGGAGTAGGTCCGGGTACCTCCCGTGAAGCCGAGTAAGGTTATTCGAGCCGGTGATGGAGATGTTGACGCCTAACACCCAGGGCCTCAGCTGTACCATGGGCAACTATTCTGAGCAACCTGGCATGGTCCGAGGGCAGGCGGGGCCTGATCAACCTGGCATGACCGTGGGCAGCTATAGGTTAAGCGACCTGGCACTGAGATAACCCCCGGTGTAGAAGGGCCCATGGCCGTCCCGCGAATCATGTTCTCGAATTTCCTGCATGGCAGCCGACGGCTACCTGGCAAGGTGTGATCGGGCGAGTGTGCGACATTTTATCCCCAGCTGGGTAGGAATCAATTATAATCGCCATCGCTCCTGGACAGTGAGTAATTGACTGGCATGTGTTACCGTAGAACTTATGGAACTAAAGATAGTTATGATGTTGAATCTGAAAGGCTATTGATTAAATAGTCACTCTTGCTTGATTAATTAGACAAGTGATGGCTCTAGATCTGGTGCAAATCTAGTTAATCAGGTTGATTACATAAAATTGACTGCTAATACCCTAATGATGGTTATTAATAATGAAAACGCTTTTATGCAAAAGGGTAAGTATGGCCAACCCTAGATACAGCCTTGCATACTCCTTGGTGTCACTTTATTTCTGGTTTATGGCGGGTAAGTCTAGCTGAGTACATTCGAGTACTCAGGGTTTATCCCACCTTGTTGTAGGTGAAGGTTAGGCCTGCCTAAAGGTGATGGCCAGTGCCGGTGGGCTCGATAGTTTCATACTTCTTCTCTTGTGTTGTTGTTGGAGGATGTCACTCAAGCTAGCAAAGTATTTCAACTTATAATTATGGTAATCATTTCAAAGCTATGTTGCTTCTTCTAAATTAAGTGGAACTCAACTTGTATTATTATTTGTGAACTCTGTTGTAATATTATTTCTGCTGCAAGCTTCGTGGACATGATTTGTATTTGCTTGACCATGCGATCTTGGTTGAGATGTTGGAAATGTTTGAAATCCTCTGAGATTTCCAGACTACCTGGTTCATATGGGCTCAAGTGTGCTAATTCAGCTGCTTTGGCGGAGGTTTTCGCACTTGTGCTCTTCTAAATTGGACGGTTCTGTCACAGTGCGGCCGCACCACCAGGTGCACCGACCGAGCCAACTTTGGTCGGTTGCAAGATACCGCCTATCTAACGTCAGTTATCGAGGTGTCCAAGTGCAATAAACCCTGCAACGTCGGTTTGGAGGCCGGTTTGGCCTTTCCAAATGAGGAGGAGAGGTCCTCCACCCCTCCAAGGCACCTCACCTATAAAAGGAGGCCTCCACCCTCCTCACAAATCATCCAAGTACTCATCAATACATATCTCAAGAGGGATCCATGGAAGAAGGAGTAGTGCCTCATATAGTATAGCTCTAGTAGCTATCTAGAATAGGGAGCGAGTGAGATCTGAGCGGGAGAAGTGCCAGAGTGGTCGGCTACCTCCACGAGTGTACTCGACACGCTTGTACACTTAGCGGGAGGAACACCAGAATCACTGGTATAATCTTGTTTGTACCTCTATGATCTTGCATACTACTTATGTATAAGAGTTTGTGTTCATCTAGGTTCTAAGTTCTTATCGTGTTTAAGCTTTCACTAACTTAGTCTGCGGGACCATCTGTTCACCTTTGATTGGGTGCTCTAGTAAGTGGGTGCAAGCCCTAGCTACTGCTAGAAGTAGTGGCACTTAGCGTAAACACGGTGTTTAGGCTAAGTGATCACAGGTTGGTTGCCTGGGTCTCCACAGTTGAGGAGGTAGGCGGCAGGTGGTGACAGCCTTGTCCGTCCTTTGTAATCCACCCACGTTCAGGATTCCAGGTAGAGCTGTATCGGCATAGGTTGGGAAACCAACCTCACCCATTGACCGAAGTAGGCTTTGCTAGCTGAGCTTATATCACATTTGGATCAGTTCCTTAGAAGAACCTTGCTACCCTTGTTACCCTTCTCCGTGTATTATCTGGGAGAACTAGACAAAGAGACCGGAGCCCACCGTTCCCTATAGAAAATACGATACCCCGAATACTCTGGGTGAAATGCTACAGCGGTACTTCAGTGCGCTTGCGGACTTTTCTGCTTACTGAAGGACCGAGAATGCAAAAGCAAGGCGACCAGAGGGGGGGTGAATGAGAGCCAAAAAATTTCTCTCGAAACTTTGGCCTTTGTCCCAAAAATCAACCCCCAAAAGCTTCGACCGAAACGTGATGCCCACGACCCTTGGAAGAGGGTGGATGATCCCGAGGATCACAGCGAGGCACCACCAAGCAAGAGCGAACCAAACACCAAAAGCGTCGGCTCAAGTTCGACCCCAAAAACCGACCCTCGAACGTAGATAGAAGGCTACGTCGAGAAATCTCCAAATACCTATGCTAACAAGTAGCAAAGATACCTAGAGAGGTTTCTTGGTTAACTCTAGGGCCAAACGAGAAGTCCGAAAACCAAGCGGAAAAGCCGGGAGACCAAATGCACTGAAAACGACAAGTCTGCGAGTTCCCGGACTGTCCGCGGGTACGGTCCCAGATTGTCCGTGAGGGGATGGCGGACTGTCCGCCGGTGAGAATCCCCAAACCGCAGTGTTGCTGAACTTGTTCTGCTCAGGCCCGGACTGTCCACGACCTAGCACTGCGGACTGTCCGCCTTTCAATAAAAAGCGACACAGCCGAAGAACACAGCCACTGACCCGGCTTGCCCCCGATGCGCGGACTGTCCGCCGGTGGAACCGCGGACTGTCCGCGACCACCTAGAGAAGGCGATTTTGATCGCCCTTCTCTCAAATCTCCCCAAATTCGATCCAAATCAAAATCCCTTGATCCCAAAATTGGAGAAGATGATCACGAGGTAGTTAGGAGATTAGCACCAAGAAATCATCCGCTCAAATCAACTCAATCAACGGGAAATCGAAGGGGAAGGTGTATGAACCGAAAAAGCGCCACAAAACTTGAATCGACCCGATCTACTTGTTCGTGAGGAGTTAGATGAATTCCTTCGGTGGAAATGATCTCCTCACATCAAAGAACAAGTTAGTTCAAGTGGATTCGAAAAAGACGCAGCGCAGAGGGAGATCGAGTGACGTGAAAATCGTGGAGAAAAGAAGAATGCGGAGAACAAGTTCAAAACGCGAATCAAGACCACGAATTGCCAGCCGAAATTCGTCCCCCCGAGGAGACAACGGGAATCCGGTCCTGTTTCCGCAAAATCCAAATACACAGAGGTATTGTTCACCGTCTCTGCGGATCTCAGTAGTTACAGCAGGGAATGAGAAGCAGGAAAACCTAGAATGAAAATAGTAATGACTGAGATAGTCTGGAGGGAGGGGTGGCCTCTCCTTATATAGCCTAATAAGGGTATTTCTGACCAACTCGAAGTTGATGGTGATCCGACGGCCACGCCCGCACAATTGGTAGCTTCGCCTCGACGCGACCTCACCGATTACCGCCACGTGCCGCCACCACTTTGCTCGTCCTTTTCACGGACCTCCCCCGGTTTTGAGGCCGAAACCGGGAAACCTGGGCCATCACCCGATTTTGAGGCCGAAACCGGGAAACCTGTCGTCCGTCGCCTGAATTTTGTGGCCCAAACTCAGAACCCCGCCAGCAGCCAGGTTTTGAGGCCCAAACTTGGAAACTGTCCACTCGGTGGTTTTTCTGTGGCTCAACCACCAAACCGAGCCGTAGAGGGGATGCACCGCCCGTGCACCCCGTCCACACGCAGATCTTCACTTGTCGCTGTCCCAGGCTGTCAGCCACCACGGCCGATCCTCAGGCGATCGGTCCGTCAGTCCAAGCCTCACGTTCGCCCTTCACCGCTCTGGGTCCATCGGCATGACACGTCTCTACTTGACCTTCACCTTGCCTTTGATCACCATATCTGTGCTCAACACCTGCACAACACAAGCCAAAGAACATGCGCATCATCCCAATTGACAATCACTCATCATCTCAAGATCCGGCATACACCCATGTATCCGCAATCTCCCCCTTGATGAGTGCATTGTCAACTACCAACACAAATCATATGAAGGTAGAAGAAGAAGGAAGAAGAAGAAAGCGAACTCAACCAATCGACTAGAAGCGAAGCAAAGCCAACAGAAGTCGAATGGAGTGAGCGAGACAACTTGGTTCCCAAAGACATGGGCAACGGCTCGACGCAACCAAGCAAAGCAAAGCTAGCCCTCAAGAAGAGGTAGAACAGGCTCAACACCGCTAGTGAGAAGATAGTTGGAGCAAAAGAGACAAAGACAAGCTAGTCCCTCCAGAAAGAGGCAAAGGCTCAACACAACTAGCAGAATCGCTTCAAAACCATTGAGAAATCGCACAGGCTGAAAGTCGCTCCAAACCAATTGAACAACTCATCAAAGCAGAAATCGAGCAAACTCCCCCTTCAATAGTGCACACAACTAGGGCTATGATTTGTCAAATTTCTCCCTCTTAGTTGAAAATGCACACAACAAGGCAAATGCATATGAGTCACAAATGCAAGTTAGTAGCTTCAGGTATATATTCCATAGAGTGAATAGATGCTCTAAAGAGTGTTGGTCCAACTATTCAACAAGCATAAATGCCAGCAAAGGCTCAAACTGATCACAGAATACGAAATATGAACATATGAGCAAAGTAAGCAGTTTTAAGCCATTCAGAAAGGGTTTCACCATCAAGATAGCACCAACATGTATAGACAGGAAGTTACTCAAGTGCTAATCATGTATACAAGGTGAACTACCCCTAGCAAAAGTCAATCATCATGCTATAGAATGAAACATAGACTTGTGTTTTCAAAATTTTATCGGAGTTGCATCGGGATTACACAAGTTTAATTTTCAGCATGTGATTGCGAGAGGTTGAAAACTTGACATTGCCTAACTTTTCAACCGAGCTAAGCCTATGCATAAGCAATTAGAAGCTTGAAGCAACGGTTTTGGTCTTACACTACACGGCTCAAGTTTAACTCAATGTGCAATGAGAAACAGTCTCGATACCGTGATGTGCTGTCAAGTGATCCCATCTCGATCTTTTCAATTCACTTAGACTTGCTTCAAATTTTAATCGAAAATGAATAGACCAAGCAAGTGAAGGACTCAGAACTAGATACATAGCAACCTAGCATATATGAAAATCACAAGTGACTTCAACACCTTCTACACATGCTAGTTGCCAAACTCAATGGTGAACATGTTTCATATTTTATGTTGAATTAAGCATATTCATAGTTCTGAAAAGAAGCTCAACTCACAACATGTATCAGTGATCAAAAAGAGCCTAAGCTACAAGCATCATCATGCATCATCAGAGCATACACTAATCAGAGCATAGATTCATTCTATAGATTATAGACATGAAGCTCGAAAAGATAAAGATGCAAAAATGATGAAATGCAAAAACTAAACAAAATCGAGACAAAAGAAGTTAGACTATGATACAATAACCAAAATGTTTCCCCAACTAAAAGGGGAAACACACACCAAGCTCCCCTCTCAACCTAGCAAAGGTTGATTGGTCCAAAGGCTTGGTGAAAATATCTACCAACTGAAGATGAGTATCGACATAGTGAAGGTCGATATCACTCTTCTCATAGTGGTCTTGTGACACCCTAGTGTCAAGCACTGCATTAGGAACCACATTTAGCTACCAAAATGCATAAGCAATGCATTGCATCATTTCATGTGCATATGAGTGCTTTTTGCCTTTTTGTTTATTTGGATTTTGGATTCCTATTGGACTTGATAGTTTAAGTGGATTTCTATCTTGGCAAATAAGTTTATAAAATAAAGAATATTGAGTAGAGTGCTTTTCATGTTGGCATTTTGACCTAGTTCAAAATAGTTTATCAGATAAAAATGAGGCAAGCAAAATGGTTTATGTTTCAAAATTGGCTTTATTTATGTGGAGGTTGTAAAAATGGTTTTCAAAAAAAGTGTATTACATGAAAGTTGTAGAGAAAATTATTTTGAGCAACTTTTATTTTTGGGTCAAAGTCTAGTTTGGAGTTTTTGAAACTGTTTTTCAATGGTCAAAGTTTGAAAAGTTTTTGGAAAAAGAAAAAGGAAAACGATTTTTCCCGCGCCCTCACTTTTGGCCCAACCGGCCTTTCGGCCCAACTCACCGCGCCGGCCCAGCGCTTGCCCGCTCGCCCGCGCGCGCCCGCCCGCGCATGGCGCGCCGGCCAGCCTGACACGGCCGCGCCGTACGCCGGCCGCAAGCGCCGCGTGGCCGGCAATCTCTGCGCCGAATCCGCCCTAGCCACTCCCCGCTCGATTCTTCTCCACCCGATCACGCCACGATCGCTCTCGCCCGCTCAGCGCTCGCCTCGCTCGCCGCGCACACACCAGCGCCTGCGCTCGCCTCACCCGCCGCGCCGCCGTGGCCCCCGCCACGACCACCGGCCGGCCAAGGCCCCGGCCAAGACCCCGAGCGCTCTCACCGCTCCCTCACTCACCCGCACACACACTCTCCCACTCTCGCTCGCACTCTCCTCCCCACGCCACCGAGCAAGAACGAGCGCTCTGCTCGCTCTCGCCGCGGCCACCCCCGCAAAACCCCTTCGCCGTTCCGGCCACGCCGGAGCCTCGCCGTCCGATTCCTTCCGCGCACCACCACACCTTCACCTTGGACACACGGTGCGCACCTCCGCGCCACCCGCCGAGCTCCACCGACGCCGGAGTCCGAAGAGCGCCGCCGCAGACGCCATCAGCGCCGCCCGGAGCCCGGAGCCGTTCGTCCCCGACCCGACCTCCACCGCCTCCCTCCTTCGTCCTCAAGCCTCACCAAGCCAAGGCAAGGTGAGAACACCCTCCACCCGCAACGCTACCGCTCTCTCTCTCCCTCTACTCCCCGGCCGAGCGCCATGGGCGCCGCCGCGGCCCTCTCACATGGCCAAGCTCCTCTGGAGCTGTTCAAGCCAAACCAACCCCATAGCCTTGCTCCCTAGGGTTTACTTAAGCTTTCGCCTCCTCCAATTTCACCGGCGACCGCCGGAAACGGCATAGCCGTGTGTCGCCGCCGCCGCCGTCCGCCACCGCTCGTCGCCGGCAAGCTACGGCCACCCTCTGGCCAAACCATCACCACCGATGGGTCCGCCTCATCGAGACGAGTCCATCGAGCACCGCACCACCGCCGGAGACCTCACCGCCGGCGAGCAATCGCCGGTCAAACCTCTTCCCTGTTTCGCCCTCTCTGACGGGTGGGTCCCGTTGACCAGCGGACCCCGCGCGTCAGCCTCACCTGGCCCATGGACCGGGTTCATGCAGGTCCAGCCGGGAAGATTCAAACGTTTTTCTTTTTTTGTTTTATTTTCCAGAAATGCTTGTTATTTTTGTGTAGCTCGTTTTACAAGTCCAAATGAAGTACTTTCAGTTTTGCTAGCTTGTTTATGAGTAGATCTATCATGAAAAAATATGAAAGTATTTTTGGTGTAAGTTTATTTTACTGTTTTTATTTAATTCAGTTTATGTGCTTTTATTTAGTAAAATGGAATTAGGTGTTTTCTGGTTGAGATAATTCATGGGAAAATTTGTGTAGGTTTCTTATCATGATATGTATCTGTGAAAAATATATGAGGCACTGTTTATGTGGAAAAAGTTTCGGTTATGGGTTAAAGTCCTTTTTGACTGATTTCTTGGAATAAGTGTTAAGGTATTTTATATGTCAAAATAAATTGTGGGAAAAATTATACAGTCTCGGTGTATGTAGTTTTAGTGAGGAAAAATGGAAGCATGGGCTGTTATGTGAAGAAATCTGATGTTGTTTTGTAAATGTACTTTTCTGTGTTTTCTTTTGGAAATTCATGTAAGAAATAATATAATGTTTCTGTTCATGGAACTTTCTTGATAAGTATGAAATGTGAAGTAGAATCTGGGAAAAATTTGAAAATGAGTTTAGCACCCTTTTCCAGTAGGGTTGTAGTTCAAATGGTTTAATTTGGAATATATTTGTTTATTTTGTGTAGGCTTGTATATTTATGCTCTGACAGCAAGTTTTCTACAGTGAAATGTTTATGAGTATTTGAAGCTAGGAAAATTATAAAATATGCTGTTTGACACTTTTTGTGTGAAAAGTTAGTTCAAAGCACCTTTTGAGCAGTTTATTTGTTCTTTTTATATCTGCTGTTCTGCATTTTATTTCTGGCTGAAAATTGTTCAATAAAGTCCAGCAGATGTTATTTGCCTTCTGGAATTTTTGTGGATTTTTCTGAGTTCAGAAAAGTGCACTTGCAGTTCAAACCTGAGTTCTTTTGAATTATTAAATAAGAAATAGGTGAAATATTGGATTTTGTTTTATGAGATAAATAAGTATTTACCTCAATGTCAAAAGTGGTTCAACAAGTTGGTTTTGTTGGTTTGCAAGAGATGTTCTTTACATACCGCTACTTTCCGTACCACGTATTATTTATTTATCATTTTCAACCACATTGCAATAGGATCGACAGTTCAGGATCAAGACCAGGAGCAGGAGATAAACGTCGAGCAGGAGATCCCGGAACTTCATCAAACCGAGGAAGTCGACCCCGCGGCCGACACTAACCTGCCTGAGTGCTCCTCCCACGAGGCCTCAGTCTTCTCTCAAGGCAAGCCCCGGAGCATTTTAAGCCTCCTATCTTTTGCAATTAAAATTACTTGAGTCCTTTTATATTGTGATGCATTAGGTATAGGAGTTGATTGAATCCTAATTGATGCATTATCCTCCCTTGATTACTGTTACACCTGCCTTGTTATCGTGTACTTATTTATCATATAGAATTGCTTAGTCTGCTAAATAAAAGTAGTAGTTAAGGATGTTTCCGTATTACCCCTGGTGGGTATTTACCGGATCACGGTTGGCTATATTTGCTATCGTGGAAAAGAACCTGAGTAGTAATGAAATACGGTCAACTGGAAGGCAAGGCACAAGTTTGGAAACTTGGGGCAGTCCGTCTATTGGATCGTGTAGGTTTGTATCGATGTTGGCCCTCGTTCATTTTTGAACGCGCCCTTTTACTTAGGGATATGTCGGTGCTGTAATCATCGACCCCAAAGCCGGTTAGAAGCTGTTCGGGCTGGTTTCGACCCGTGTAGCGCCCTCTAGTATGGAAATGCGATCTGCCGCGTGAGGCCATCGCCAGGTTCCAATTGGGCGGTCTGTGCTTGAACCGCGATGATTACCACCACGAACAAGCGTCGAGCGGTTGCCCAATGCATGGACCCGACGGGGAAAGTGTGGGCTGGTATTAAAGGTCTTTCACCAGCTGGTTTGGAATTCGATTCGAGTCACCGTCTCCCCCGGTTAGTGGGAAACTATGGCGAGCTTCACCACGATACAACTCCATGTGATGTGTAAAATGTGGATAAGTCAACTGGATATGGTTATGTTATTGCTTGCTAGACTCAAGTGAGTGCATTAGTTCAGGTGCAAACCTAGACTAAGGAATAGGTCTAAAAGTGACAGCTCATCAATATCATTAATTACCCCTTATCTGAAATTGAGCTTTTCGCAACTAAAGATCCCAGCTCCACCCAAAAAGGCCTTGCATCTCCTTGGTGTCTTTATTTTCAGTTGGACGGGTAAGTCTAGCTGAGTACATTCCCGTACTCAGGGTTTATCCCGTTGTTGCAGATGGCCAGGTCTACTTTGGCTATTGTAAGCACTGCCTCTACCCAGTGGAAGGTGATGAGGAGTAGCCCCAGGGCAGGGTCGTCCAGAAGCTTCCCTTTTTCTTTTGCTGGTCTGAGACTTCTAGTGGCACATTATCTAAAAAGGGAAGAGTGAGTTGTGTTGAGTTGGATTTATCAAACAATGTTTTATTTGAACCACATGTATGGTGGTCGTGTTTCAAAACTTATTTAAGCTTCCGCACTTTAAATTCGGGTTTGTAATAACTCCGTCTCAAATTCGTACTCTGATGTTTTAAATTCGGTTCGATTATTCTGTGTTGTATCCTTGCGAATGTAATTCTTGGACGATGCGATCCTGTATGTTGTATGTTGATAGAAATCCTTCGAGATTTCCGGACTACCGGGGTTATATGGGTTCAAGTACGAGTCGATGTCAGACGGATTTGACTAGACGGTACTTGAGCTCTTATAATCAGGACGGTTCCGCCACAGCTGGTATCGGAGCATGGTTCAAGTTATTGCATCCGCAAAAAGCTATTTTCGAACTAAATGGGTATTTCAAAACTATTTTCAAAACTATTTCCAATTACTAAGTATGCCCAGTCTCGTCCTTAAGCCTATACTAGGAATCAGGTGGCTTAACTGCTAACAGGGTTCAGGGTTTTGCTTCATGCTTAATCTTTATTTGCTGGTCCATTCTCGGGAAAAAGAGAATGCGTCGATCGCGAAAACATGCATAAAATGATTTTGTGAGACATGAGAGCATGACCGTCCAACCGTCGGTCTAGGTGAGAGTTCTTATACCAAGTATGTGCGAGCTCCACGCAGACACATACGAGGGTATCAATGTTTTGAGGGTGTTTTCTATGTTGGTGCATGGTGTTTAGTGTTGGCTCTATGCATTTTGCGCATATTAGCCAATACTCAGTTGTTTTATCATTGGGGATTGTTTTGGGCTGAAATGAATCTTCTGCAGGTACACTAACTAGGCGATCGAGTAGAACGTGTAGATAACGCATGAGAGATCGATCTTGCCACCGACTAGAACGTTAGGACTTACGAGTCATGTTAGTGAGTGAGAACGTAAGTACGATCATGCATCATGTTTAAATTCTTGCATTTACATTACCTCCCCTTAATTAAAAGTTGTCTCTTTTCTATAAAATTTGCCAACTTAATATCCGTCTCACGAGAGTTCGAAACCCTTTTGTTTCTACAGATGGCCCGGACTAAGCTGACTGCTCGCAAGGCCACCGGAGGAAGAGGAGTTCCGCGTCACCGCTTGGCCACCAAGCTGACCCGGAAGACGTACTTGACCTACTTCGGTTTGCCGACTATCCTTTGGAGGATTCTGCAGGCCGTGGGCTATGAGGAAGGACAGAAGCCCAGGTACTCATGGTAGAAGGAGATCTACGGACAGGATTCGTTGGTCATGGTGGAGATCAAAGTCAAAGCTTTGCCTGCAAAGCCTCACTGGACAGGATGGACAGAGATCACCAGAGGCACATGTGCCAAGGATGGAGCCAACAGGGCAGCATACCTGGTGTTGAAGGATATCATCGCCCGTTTTCCCGCCGACCTAGCTAGTGCTATGGCAGGAGTGTTTCCTCGTGGATCACTTTTTCCATTGCGCTGGAAGCAGACTTTGGAGTCAGTCTTGACAGGGAGCCCAGAGGAGAGGTTCTACTGCGAGACGCCTGCGATGAGTGCCACCGGAGCTTTGTTAGGTGTATGTGAGAGTTTGGAGCACACTCTCGAGAGCGTGTCCTTCACCATCACAGCCACCTACCAGAGCAAGAGGAAGCTACAGGAAGAGTTTGATGCCGAGGTAGCTCGCCTTCAGGAGAGGATTCAGCAGGTCACTCTTGAGCGTGACGACGCCCGTACTACAGCAGCAGCACAGGCCACTGCCAGGACTGTTGCAGAGCAGATGTACCTGACTACCGCCCTTCAGAGGGATGAGGCCCGCACCGCGCTCGACCAGCTCAGAGAGGGAGCTCACCTCCTGATACAGCAGATCCATGGACAGCAGACCTACATCGACCAGCTCCACGAGGCAGTCCATCAGATGCACCACGCCGCGCAGGAGGCCGTCGCCCCAGCAGCTGCCGAGGTCCCCGCAGCGAAGGCCCAGGATCCCCAGGACGGAGAGGTCCTTGGTCCCGACGCCCCACCGGAGGAGGATCATGCTGACGAGCCTATGATCGACGCCGACGCAGAGGACGCCGCATCCGCCGCTGGAGACGCCTGAGCGTTAGTTCGTTAGGGATCGTTTTCTTTTGTATAGCTTGAGCATGCTCGCTAGTGATGTAACACCCTAAACATGAGTTGGTTTTATGTTTGAGATGTATGATGGCATGTATGTCTTTTGGACAAAGTCCAGACTTCGATCTGACATCTTTTATGGAAATCCGTCGTTTGCATGTCTAATTTCGAGCGATTATTCTGTGATGTTGTATGGAAATGAGTAATTATACTTGGTCGTGTGCTAAATTTTCGAATTATGTACAGCGCAGTGGAAGCATGGTGGGCCCAGTACCGTGCATCGTTGCCCGCAAATGCACGTGTCACTTGGGACCAGTTCTCGACTGCTATGCGCAACCACTACATCCCTAGTGGTCTGATGGATATGAAGATTGCAGAGTTCATGAGGCTGTCACAGGGAACCAGATCTATGTCCGAGTATCTACACAGCTTCAATAACCTAGCTCGCTACGCCCCCGACTTTGTTAACACTGAGGCCAAAAAGATCGCAAGCTTCAAACGTGGCATGAGTGCCGCCATGCTTTCTAAGATGGGCAACAGTCACCGCACCACCTTCAGTGACTTCGTCATCGACTGCCTAAACCAAGAGGCCAATGACAGCCGGCTGGCAATAGAGACGCGCCGTCAAGCGAACGAAGGAGGTTCGTCTCAACAGAGGACCCCTTTCGGAGCACGCGCCCCGTATCGCCCGCCAGTGGCTGGAGCAAGGTTCCGACCCCCGCAGAGGAAGATCACCACCAACCGTCCCCGTCCCGGTTTTCAGAAGCCCTACACCGCTCCTCTGATGCAGAACAAGAATAAGGCAGGAAGTGTAGGAGGTCCCAAGACCCCATATGTGATTGGACCATGTTACAACTGTGGTCAGACTGGACATCTGTCACGTCAATGCCCTCGTCCGAAGAAGCAGTACACCCAGCCTCCACCTCGCGCAGGTCATGTGCATCACACCACCGTGGAAGAAGTGCCGGAAGGAGAGCCTGTCGCCGCTGGTACGTTTCTTGTTAATCAATGCCCCGCAGTTGTGCTGTTTGATTCTGGAGCATCACATTCTTTCGTAAGTGAGAACTTTGTTATAAGGAGTAATCTTGAGTTGGTAGAGTTAGACCGGGGATATCAGATAAGTTCCGCCGGAGCTGTTCTCTCCGCGCGTAAAATGGCTAAAGGAGTGGAAATGACCTTTGGGGATAAATAGGCCATAGTGGACCCCATAGTCATTCCTGGTCTAGGTCTGGATGTAATCTTGGGTATGGGTTGGATGAAACTCTGGAAAGTCAATCTAGACATCGCAGAGAGAGTAGTGTCCATGGTTAGTCCCAGAAACGGGTTTTCTTTTCGGTTCAAGTTACCTCGAAACCCCCATGAGATCGGAGTGTTGTTCAATATCACAGCCAAGCAGATAGCTGAGATCCCGGTAGTATGTGAGTTTCCAGATGTCTTTCCTGATGAGTTGCCAGGACTACCACCAGACAGAGATGTGGAGTTTGCTACAGAGTTAATCCCTGGAACGGCACCAATTTCTCGGAGGCCGTATCGGATGCCAGCTAACGAGCTAGCAGAGCTCAAGGTTCAGTTGCAAGAGCTTTTGGATAAAGGTTTAATTCGTCCTAGTTCGTCACCTTGGGGATGTCCCGCCATCTTCGTAAAGAAGAAGGATAAAACTTTAAGGATGTGTGTGGATTACAGACCGTTAAATGCAGTAACTATAAAGAATAAGTATCCCTTACCCCGAATCGATGTCTTGTTTGATCAGTTATCAAAGGCAAAAGTGTTCTCCAAGATCGACTTGAGGTCAGGATACCATCAGATTAAGATCAGAAGAGAAGATATACCAAAAACAGCTTTCTCCACCAGATACGGACTCTATGAGTATCTAGTTATGTCCTTCGGGTTAACCAATGCACCAGCACATTTCATGTACCTGATGAATTCGGTCTTCATGCCCGAGTTGGATAAGTTTGTTGTAGTGTTCATCGATGATATCTTGGTCTACTCTAAGAACGAAGAGGATCATGTTGAACATCTTCGAGTCGTCTTAGCTCGACTTCGAGAGCACAAGTTGTATGCTAAGTTTAGCAAGTGTGAGTTTTGGTTAAAGAAGGTACCCTTTCTTGGTCACGTTCTTTCAGAGGAAGGAATTTCCGTGGATCCCACGAAGGTACAGGAAGTTATGGATTGGCAAGCACCCACTAACGTAAATGAGGTACGCAGCTTTCTAGGATTGGCCCGGTACTACCGTCGGTTCATTCCAGATTTCTCAAAGATCGCAAAGCCTATGACTCGTCTAACTCAGAAAAATAAGAAGTTTGAATGGACTCCAGAGTGTGAGGCAGCTTTTCGCACTCTGCGAACTTTGTTGACTTCGGCGCCAGTTTTGGCTCAACCAGATTTGGAGGAACCTTTTGATGTGTTTTGTGACGCATCCAAGATCGGACTCGGATGTGTACTCATGCAGAATGGAAGAGTTATCGCCTATGCTTCCCGCCAGTTGAGACCGCATGAAGAGAATTATCCCACTCATGATTTGGAATTGGCAGCCGTAGTGCATGCACTCAAGATTTGGAGGCATTATCTTATGGGAAATCTATGTCATGTGTACACAGATCACAAAAGTTTGAAATATATCTTCACCCAACCAGAGTTGAACATGAGGCAAAGGAGATGGTTAGAATTGATTAAGGATTACAACCTTGAAGTGCATTACCACCCCGGAAAAGCGAACGTTGTAGCCGATGCCTTGAGTCGCAAGATTCATTGCAACTCCTTGCAACCCCTGTTGGAAGATGGATTTAACCTTATGCACCCCGTTATGCTGAACAATATCACTCTTCAGTGCACCTTAGAAAGTGACATCATCGAAAGACAAAAGACCGATGAAGAGATCTGTCAGATTAAGAAGAGGTTGGAAACCAATAGTTCTTTGAACTTCAGAACCGATGAACAGGGAATCTTGTGGTATAACCAGAGGTTGGTTGTTCCTAAGGATACGGAGCTGAAAGAAAGAATTCTGAACGAAGCTCACAATTCAAAGTTATCTATCCACCCAGGAAGCAGTAAGATGTACCAAGATTTGAGAACAAGGTATTGGTGGTCAAGGATGAAGAAAGAAGTTGCAGCTTATGTTGCAAGGTGTGATACTTGCTGCAGGATAAAAGCTATACATCTGAGACCCGTCGGATTGTTACAGCCGTTATCTATCCCAGAATGGAAATGGGAAGAGATTAGTATAGATTTCATCACAGGTCTTCCCACCACTCAAAAAGGAAATGATTCTATCTGGGTTATCGTGGATCGGTTATCAAAAGTGGCTCACTTCATACCAATTAAGACTACCCACCGACTGCATCAGTATGCCGACTTGTACATTTAGAACATCTTGAGGTTACACGGAGTTCCAAAAAGGATTGTCTCTGATAGAGGACCCCAGTTCATAGCGCGTTTTTGGGAACAGTTGCACAAGGAGCTAGGGACTAAGTTGGTAAGAAGTTCCGCTTATCACCCCCAAACCGCAGGACAAACAGAAAGAGTGAATCAGATTTTGGAAGATATCCTCAGAGCTTGTGTTCTATCCTCAGGAGAATCATGGGAGAAATGGTTACCCCTTGCCGAGTTTTCATATAACAACAGCTATCAAGAAAGCATAAAGATGGCACCGTTTGAAGTATTATATGGATGAAGGTGCAGAACCCCAGTAAATTGGGTTGAATCAGGAGATCGAGGATTTTATGGGTCAGATTATGTAAAGGATGCTGAAGAGATTGTGCAAACAGTACAACAACACATCAAGGCAGCACAATTCAGACAAAAGAGCTATGCAGACACACGGAGGAGACCCCTGGAATTTCAAGTAGGAGACTATGTTTACCTCAAGGTCTCACCCATGAGGAAAGTCCAACGTTTCAGAATCAAGAAAAAGTTAGCACCCCGATATGTGGGACCGTATCAGATCGTAGCTAAAAAGGGAGAAGTAGCCTATGAAGTGCAGTTACCCCCAGAGATGAGCGCAGTTTTCCCAGTGTTCCATGTGTCCCAGTTGAAGAAGTGTCTTCGAGTTCCAGAACAAGAAGAAGTTCAGGCCCCAGATGTCACAATCAGATCAGATCTGGAGTACTATGAACAACCTCAGGAAATAATGGATACCAAGACTCAAGAGACTCGTAACCGAACAGTGAAGACTTACAAGATTCTTTGGAGCAATCACGGACCCAACGAGGCAACTTGGGAAACCGAGGAGTACTTGCGCGTAAACTATCCCGCTTTTGTTAAGAAATGGTACGTAACCCAAATCTCGGGACGAGATTTCTTTAAGGGGGGAAGGGCTGTGACACCCTAGTGTCAAGCACTGCATTAGGAACCACATTTAGCTACCAAAATACATAAGCAATGCATTGCATCATTTCATGTGCATATGAGTGCTTTTTGCCTTTTTGTTTATTTGGATTTTGGATTCCTATTGGACTTGATAGTTAAAGTGGATTTCTATCTTGGCAAATAAGTTTATAAAATAAAGAATATTGAGTAGAGTGCTTTTCATGTTGGCATTTTGACCTAGTTCAAAATAGTTTATCAGATAAAAATGAGGCAAGCAAAATGGTTTATGTTTCAAAATTGGCTTTATTTATGTGGAGGTTGTAAAAATGGTTTTCAGAAAAAGTGTCTTACATGAAAGTTGTAGATAAAATTATTTTGAGCAACTTTTATTTTTGGGTCAAAGTCTAGTTTGGAGTTCTTGAAACTATTTTTGAATGGTCAAAGTTTGAAAAGTTTTTGGAAAAAGAAAAAGGAAAACGATTTTTCCCGCGCCCTCACTTTTGGCCCAACCGGCCTTTCGGCCCAACTCACCGCGCCGGCCCAGTGCTTGCCCGCTCGCCCGCGCGCGCCCGCCCGCGCACGGCGCGCCGGCCAGCCTGACACGGCCGCGCCGTACGCCGGCCGCAAGCGCCGCGTGGCCGGCGATCTCTGCGCCGAATCCGCCCTAGCCACTCTCCGCTCCATTCTTCTCCACCCGATCACGCCACGATCGCTCTCGCCCGCTCAGCGCTCGCCTCACTCGCCGCGCACACGCCAGCGCCTGCGCTCGCCTCACCCGCCGCGCCGCCGTGGCACCCGCCACGACCACCGGCCGGCCAAGGCCCCGGCCAAGACCCCGAGCGCTCTCACCGCTCCCTCACTCACCCGCACACACACTCTCCCACTCTCGCTCGCACTCTCCTCCCCACGCCACCGAGCAAGAACGAGCGCTCTGCTCGCTCTCGCCGCGGCCACCCCCGCAAAACCCCTTCGCCGTTCCTGCCACGCCGGAGCCTCGCCGTCCGATTCCTTCCGCGCACCACCACACCTTCACCTCGGACACACGGTGCGCACCTCCGCGCCACCCACCGAGCTCCACCGACGCCGGAGTCTGAAGAGCGCCACCGCGGACGCCATCAGCGCCGCCCGGAGCCCGGAGCCGTTCGTCCTCGACCCGACCTCCACCGCCTCCCTCCTTCGTCCTCAAGCCTCACCAAGCCAAGGCAAGGTGAGAACATCCTCCACCCGCAACGCTACCGCTCTCTCTCTCCCTCTACTCCCCGGCCGAGCGCCATGGGCGCCGCCGCGGCCCTCTCACATGGCCAAGCTCCTCTGGAGCCGTTCAAGCCAAACCAACCCCATAGCCTTGCTCCCTAGGGTTTACTTAAGCTTTCGCCTCCCCCAATTTCACCGGCGACCGCCGGAAACGGCATAGCCGTGTGTCGCCGCCGCCGCCGTCCGCCACCGCTCGTCGCCGGTGAGCTACGGCCACCCTCTGGCCAAACCATCACCACCGATGGGTCCGCCTCGTCGAGACGAGTCCATCGAGCACCGCACCGCCGCCGGAGACCTCACCGCCGGCGAGCAATCGCCGGTCAAACCTCTTCCCTGCTTCGCCCTCTCTGACGGGTGGGTCCCGTTGACCAGCGGACCCCGCGCGTCAGCCTCACCTGGCCCATGGACCGGGTTCATGCAGGCCCAGCCGGGAAGATTCAAACGTTTTTCTTTTTTTGTTTTATTTTCCAGAAATGCTTGTTATTTTTGTGTAGCTCGTTTTACAAGTCCAAATGAAGTACTTTCAGTTTTGCTAGCTTGTTTATGAGTAGATCTATCATGGAAAAATATGAAAGTATTTTTGGTGTAAGTTTTTTTTACTATTTTTATTTAATTCAGTTTATGTGCTTTTGTTTAGATAAATGGAATTAGGTGTTTTCTGGTTGAGATAATTCATGGGAAAATTTGTGTAGGTTTCTTATCATGATATGTATCTGTGAAAAATATATGAGGCACTGTTTATGGGGAAAAAGTTTCTGTTATGGGTTAAAGTCCTTTTTGACTGATTTCTTGGAATAAGTGTTAAGGTATTTTATATGTCAAAATAAAATATGGGAAAAATTATACAGTCTCCGTGTATGATGTTTTAGTGAGGAAAAATGGAAGCATGGACTGTTATGTGAAGAAATCTGAAGTTGTTTTGTAAATGTACTTTTCTGTGTTTTCTTTTGGAAATTCATGTAAGAAATAATATAATGTTTCTGTTCATGGAACTTTCTTGATAAGTATGAAATGTGAAGTAGAATCTGGGAAAAATTTGAAAATGAGTTTAGCACCCTTTTCCAGTAGGGTTGTAGTTCAAATGGTTTAATTTGGAATAGATTTGTTTATTTTGTGTAGGCTTGTATATTTATGCTCTGACAGCAAGTTTTCTACAGTGAAATGTTTATGAGTAGTTGAAGCTAGGAAAATTATAAAATATGTCGGTTGACATTTTTTGTGTGAAAAGTTAGTTCAAAGCACCTTTTGAGCAGTTTATTTGTTCTTTTTATATCTGCTGTTCTGCATTTTATTTCTGGCTGAAAATTGTTCAGTAAAGTCCAGCAGATGTTATTTGCGTTTTGGAATTTTTGTGGATTTTTCTGAGTTCCGAAAAGTGAACTTGCAGTTCAAACCTGAGTTCTTTTGAATTATTAAATAAGAAATAGGTGAAATATTGGATTTTGTTTTATGAGATAAATAAGTATTTACCTCAATGTCAAAAGTGGTTCAATAAGTTGGTTTTGTTGGTTTGCAAGAGATGTTCTTTACATACCGCTACTTTTCGTACCACGTATTATTTATTTATCATTTTCAACCACATTGCAATAGGATCGACAGTTCAGGATCAAGACCAGGAGCAGGAGGCAAACGTCGAGCAGGAGATCCCGGAACTTCATCAAACCGAGGAAGTCGACCCTGCGGCCGACACTAACCTGCCTGAGTGCCCCTCCCACGAGGCCTCAGTCTTCTCTCAAGACAAGCCCCGGAGCATTTTAAGCCTCCTATCTTTTGCAATTAAAATTACTTGAGTCCTTTTATATTGTGATGCATTAGGTATAGGAGTTGATTGAATCCTAATTGATGCATTATCCTCCCTTGATTACTGTTACACCTGCCTTGTTATCCTGTACTTATTTATCATATAGAATTGCTTAGTCTCCTAAATAAAAGTAGTAGTTAAGGATGTTTCCGTATTACCCCTGGTGGGTATTTACCGGATCACGGTTGGCTATATTTGCTATCGTGGAAAAGAACCTGAGTAGTAATGAAATACGGTCAACTGGAAGGCAAGGCACAAGTTTGGAAACTTGGGACAGTCCGTCTGTTGGATCGCGTAGGTTTGTATCGATGTTGGCCCTCGTTCATTTTTGAACGCGCTCTTTTACTTAGGGATATGTCGGTGCTGTAATCATCGACCCCAAAGCCGGTTAGAAGCTATTCGGGCCGGTTTCGACCCGTGTCGCGCCCTCTAGTATGGAAATGTGATCTGCCGCGTGAGGCCATCGCTAGGTTCCAATTGGGCGGTCCGTGCTTGAACCGCGACGATTACCACCACGAACAAGCGTCGAGCGGTTGCCCAATGCTTGGACCGACGAGGAAAGTGTGGGCTGGTATTAAAGGTCTTTCACCAGCTGGTTTGGAATTCGATTCGAGTCGCCGTCTCCCCCGGTTAGTGGGAAACTATGGCGAGCTTCACCACGATACAACTCCATGTGATGTGTAAAAGGTTCAACTAAAATGTGGATAAGTCAACTGGATATGGTTATGTTATTGCTTGCTAGACTCAAGTGAGTGCATTAGTTCAGGTGCAAACCTAGACTAAGGAATAGGTCTAAAAGTGACAGCTCATCAATATCATTAATTACCCCTTATCTGAAATTGAGCTTTTCGCAACTAAAGATCCCAGCTCCACCCAAAAAGGCCTTGCATCTCCTTGGTGTCTTTATTTTCAGTTGGACGGGTAAGTCTAGCTGAGTACATTCCCGTACTCAGGGTTTATCCCGTTGTTGCAGATGGCCAGGTCTACTTTGGCTATTGTAAGCACTGCCTCTACCCAGTGGAAGGTGATGAGGAGTACGCCCAGGGCAGGGTCGTCCAGAAGCTTCCCTTTTTCTTTTGCTGGTCTGAGACTTCTAGTGGCACATTATCTAAAAAGGGAAGAGTGAGTTGTGTTGAGTTGGATTTATCAAACAATGTTTTATTTGGACCACATGTATGGTGGTCGTGTTTCAAAACTTATTTAAGCTTCCGCACTTTAAATTCGGGTTTGTAATAACTCCGTCTTAAATTCGTACTCTGATGTTTTAAATTCGGTTCGATTATTCTGTGTTGTATCCTTGTGAATGTAATTCTTGGACGATGCAATCCTGTATGTTGTATGTTGATAGAAATCCTTCGAGATTTCCGGACTACCGGGGTTATATGGGTTCAAGTACGAGTCGATGTCAGACGGATTTGACTAAGACGGTACTTGAGCTCTTATAATCAGGACGGTTCCGCCACAGGTCTCGCAAGAAAATGAAAGCGCACATCAATGTGTTTGGTCTTAGAATGCAGCACGGGGTTCTTAGCAACGCTAATCACACTCGTGCTGTCACAAAGCAATGGAACTCGAGAAAAATTCAGACCTAGCCGCGGCAACTGGGAATAGCAGCTAGCCGCGGCAACATATTCAGCCTTTGTGGTAGACTGTGAAGGACCGAGAATGCAACCAGAAAGCGCCCAGAGGGGGGTGAATGGGAGATTCAAAATTCCTTTCGGAAACTTGTCGCCACTGTCCCGAGAATCACCCCAAATGCAAACCTAGAGCTTGCAAGTGTCCACGACCCTAGATGTAGGGTGGATGCTTCCAAGAAGCACAGCGAGACACTATACAACTCTAGAAACCCAATCCAAAAGCCGGAAATCAAAGCCGACAACGGAAGAGCGAACCTCTGAAGAAACAGCGCAAAACAGCACTGACCGGACTCACCCTGCGTCCGGTCAACACCCACCGGACACGTCCGGTCGAGCAAAAACCAATTTGGGAGCTTACTGTTTCTGACCGGCCTCTTGATAGAGCTGCGTCCGGTTAGTTGTCCAGCGTCCGATCAGAAGGAGACAAAGACTGTGAACAATGTGACAGTCGAGTCCGGTCACTGAGTAGAGGGAGCGTCTGGTCAGTCACAGAAAATCTTCGCGTGACATTCAACCACCGGACGCGTCCGGTCAGTGTGCTGACAGCGTCCGGTCACCCCGACTCAGCACCGTTTGTCCAATGATTCAACTCAATCTCACCCAAAACGAAACCTCTAGGGTTCAAACCTGGTGAGATGAGTTACAAGGAGGATAGTGAGCTACTCCTAGGAGATCATGGCTCGAACCTATCGCCAAATCGATGAATCGAAGGATTTCAGGGGAAAGGAGAAAAACTTGACCCGAAACAAAAATCGACCGATCTACTAGCTCGTGAGGTTAGAGGAGAAATCCTTCCGTGAAAAGAAGTGCCTCACAATCTAGAACATCTCTATTCAAACAGAATTGCAAAAGACGCAACGGACAAAGAGGTCGATCAACGGGAAAAACGTGGAGATAAAGCAATCCGCGAAGAATAAGAACAAAACGTGAATCACAACCACGAATTTGCAACCGTGTGGCTACCACATGCTACAACAGTGAGATTATGGTCTCACTTCCTCAAAATCTCACAGAGACAGAGGTATGGTTTTCTTCTCTGTGGATCTCAGTTCTGCTGGACCAACTCGAAGATAGTTGTGATCCGACGGCCACGCCCGCACAACTGGTAGCGTTGCCTCGACGCAACCTCACCGATTGCCGCCACGTGCCGCCACCGCTCTGCTTGTCCTTTTCCCGGACTTCGCCCCCGGTTTTGAGGCCCAAACCGGGAAACCATCCATCCATCGCCTGAGTTTTGAGGCCCAAACTCAGAAACCCGTAGCACCCAGGTTTTGAGGCCCAAACCTGGAAACCGTCCTCAGCCCGAGTTTTGTGGCCCAAACTCGGAAACCATCAGCGCCCAGGTTTTGAGGCCCAAACCTGGAAACCGTCCACTCGGTGGTTTTTCTGTGGCTCAACCACCAAACCGAGCCGTAGAGGGGATGCACCGCCCATGCACCCCGTCCACCCGCAAGTCTTCACTCGTCGCTGTCCCAGGCTGTCAGCCACCACAGCTGATCCTCAGGCCACCGGTCCCTCAGTCCAAGCCTCACGTCCGCCCTTCGCCACACTCGGTCCATCGGCACGGCACGTCTCTACTTGAGCTTCACCTTGCCTTCGATCACTGTATCCGTGCTCGACACCTGCACAACACAAGCCAAAGAACATGCGCATTATCCCAGTTGACAATCACTCATCACTCAGAGACTCCGCATACACCCATGTATCTGCAATCTCCCCCTTGATGAGTGCATTGTCAACTACCAACACAAATCATAATGGAATAGAGGAAGGAAGGAAGAAGGAGAGAGAGAACTCGACCAAATGACCCAAAAGCATAGCAAAGCCGAAGAAGGTCAAGTGGAAAGAGCAAAACAACTTGGTTCCCAAAGACATGGGCAACGACTTGACGCAACCAAGCAAAGCAAAGCTAGCCCTCAAGAAGAGGTAGAACAGGCTCAACACCGCTAGCGAGAAAGCTCGATACCGATTGAAGGATCAACTGAAATTCAAGCAAAACAGAGCTAGCCCTCAAGAAGAGGTAGAACAGGCTCAATACCGCTAGCGAGGAAGCTCAATACCAACTGAAGAAAGCTTGATATCAACTGAAGAGCATAAAAGCAAAGGTGCTAGTTCCTCAAGAAAGAGGCAAAGGCTCAACACAACTAGCTACCAAAAATGCTCCGAACCAACTGTTACCAGCTCAGAAACTCAGCAACGAGCAAACTCCCCCTCAAATAGTGCACACAACCAGGAAATCTCCCCTTAAGTTCAACTCGGAAAGCAAAGATTTGAAGATATTTTCTCCCTCTTAGTCGAACACAAAGAGCACACATGATTTGTCAATATTTTCTCCCCCTTAGTTGAAAATGCACCATCAAGTATCTCCCCTCCAAATGCATATGAGGCAAAATGCAAGTTAGCAGCTTCAGGAATATAGTCGATAGAATGAGAAGATGCTCGACAGAGTGTGGATCCGATGACTCATAAAATGCATAGAATGCTAGCAAAGGCTCAAACTGATCACCAAATACGAAATCTGAACATTGGAGCAAAATGAGCAGTTTTCAGCCAAAAAGGTATTCACCATCAAAATAGCACTAAGCATGTATAGACAAGAAGTCAAACAAGTGCTAAACGTGTATACAAGGTGAACTACCCCTAGAAAGGTTCAATCATCATGCTATAGAATGAAACATAGACTTGTGTATCCAAAATTTACACAAGTTCAAATTTCAGCATGTGACTGTGAGAGGTTGAAAACTTGTCATTGCCTAACTTTTCAACTGCGCGAAGCCTATGCAGAAGCAATCAGAAGCTTAGAGCAACAGTTTCGGTCATACACTACACAGCTCAAGTTTAACTCAAAGTGCAATGAGAAACAGTCTCGAAACTGTGATGTGCTGACAAGCAATCCCATCTCGATCTTTCCAATTCACTTAACTTGGTTCAAAATTAAAGCAGAACATGAACATACCAAGCAAGTGAATGACTCGGAACTAGAGACATAGCAACCTAGCATATATGAAGAGCACAAGTGATTTCAACACATTCTACACATGCTAGTTGCATATCCCAATGGTGAACATTTTCAAGTTTTTATGTTTATTAAGCAAATTCACCATTCATAAAATAGCTCAGCTCACAACATGTATCAGTTATCAGAAAGAGCATAAGCTACAAGCATCATCATAAAGCATCGGAGCAAACACTGTACAGAACATAGTCACATTCTAAAGATTATATACATGAAGCTCTGAATGTAAATATGCATGATGAAATGCAAAGATGCATGATGAAACCAAATGAAAAACACAAAGTCAATTTATAATACAAGAGTCAAAATGTTTCCCCCATCTAAAAGGGGAAACACACACCAAGCTCACCTCTCAACCTAGCAAAAGTTGTTTGGTCCAAAGGCTTGGTGAAAATATCAGCCAACTGATGATGAGTATCGACATGGCGAAGGTCGATATCACCCTTCTCATAGTGGTCTCACAGAAAATGAAAGTGCACATCAATGTGTTTGGTCTTAGAGTGCAGAACGGGGTTCTTAGCAACGCTAATAGCACTCGTGCTGTCACAAAGCAAAGGAACGCGAGAAAAGCTCAGACCAAAATCACACAAAGTGGTCATCATCCAAAGCAACTGGGAACAGCAGCTAGCCGCAGCAACATACTCAACCTCCGTGGTAGACTGGGCGACACTAGACTACTTGCGAGAAGACCATGATACAAGAGAAGAACCAATAAACTGACAAGTCCTAGAAGTGGACTTGCGCTCCAGACGGCAACCAGCAAAGTCGGCATCAGAATAACCGCAAAGGGAGAGGGTGGAGGAAGCAGAATACCAAATCCCAAACTCAGGAGTGAAGCATAACTACCTCATAATGCGCTTGACCGCCTGACGGTGAGAGGTGCGCGGCGACGACTGAAATCGCGCGCAAAGACACACCGCGAACTGAATGTCCGGGCGTGTTGCCGTCAGGTACAGTAGCGACCCGATCATACTCCGGTACTCCTTCTGGTCCACAGCTTCTCCATCTTTGTCCGCATCCAGGGCCGTCGTGGTCGACATAGGTGTTGGAAGAGGCTTGGCCTCACCCATATCGAATTTCTTCAGGATATCCTTGGTATACTTACCCTGGTGCACAAACGTTCCCTCTCGAGATTGCTTGATTTGGAATCCGAGGAAAAACGTCAACTCGCCCATCATGCTCATCTCAAACTCCCTGCTCATAGTATCTGCAAACTTGGCAACCAAAGAGTGAGAAGAACCACCGAAAATGATATCATCCACGTAAATCTGGACCAAGAGAGTGTCATTGCGTTGCTTAAGGAGAAAGAGCGTTTTATCCACACATCCCATTTTAAAACCCTTAGCAAGCAAAAAGGTTTTCAACCTATCATACCAGGCTCTAGGGGCTTGTTTCAAACCATACAAAGCTTTGTGAAGTTTAAAAACATGGTTTGGAAACTTGGGATTTTCGAAACCGGGGGGTTGTTTCACATACACCTCCTCTTCTATGTAGCCGTTTAGGAAGGCGCTCTTGACATCCATTTGAAAAAGTTTAAACCCTTTGGATGCAGCAAAAGCCAAGAGTATCCTAATCGCCTCCAAACGAGCTACAGGAGCAAAAGTCTCCTCATAGTCTATCCCCTCCTTCTGACTATACCCCTGGGCTACAAGTCTGGCCTTGTTTCTCACAACATGGCCATCTTCTCCTTGTTTGTTTTTGAAAACCCATTTTGTCCCAATAGGGTGACACTCAGGAGGAAGAGGAACCAGAACCCAAACCTGATTTCTCTTAAAGTTTTCAATCTCCTCATGCATGGCATTGACCCTATCCGGATCCGTCAAAGCGTGTCCAACATCTCGGGGTTCAAAATCAGCAACAAATGCAGAATGAGCAAAGTGAGAGATTTGTTGTGACCTTGACCGAGTGACACGTTCGCCGATGCTGCCGATCATCTGTTGAGGCGGGTGTTGGCGCTGAATGTGTCGTGGCGCCTTCTGAACTGAAGTAGCCTCCCCCTCAACAACAGTTGGTGCCTCCTCGGGTACAAAAGGTACCGCTCGAGGTGGCGGATCCCACGGCCCCCAAGTAGTCAAAGAGGAAGGGTCGGGGCCGTGAGTGGTGGTAGAGGCCGCTCTTTGCGGCACAGCAGGTGGAGGAGGTGCTGGGTCATCCATCCCTTCAGCACCCTCTTCCTCATCATCAAAAAGAGGCTCGCCAACCTCATGATCACCTGCACGCTCAAAATGAGAAGAAGGACAAACCATGGTCTCGTCGAAGGTGACATCGGATGTCTCCATGACTCGGTTAGTATCAAGGTTAAGTACACGATAAGCTCGAGTCTGAGTGCCATAACCCAAAAATACACTGTCAGAAGAACGAGACTCAAACTTGTCCAAGTTGCCCTTTTTGAGTATAAAACAATGGCAACCAAAAACCCTAAAATAACTCACCTTGGGCTGTTTTCCAAAACGCAACTCATAAGAAGTCTTTTTCAAGAAAGCTCGGAGAAAAATGCGATTGGAAATGTAGCATGCAGTGCTCATAGCTTCGGCCCAATATCGCCTAGGAGTCCTATGCTCATCGAGCATCGTCCTGGCCATCTCTACAAGGGTCCGATTCTTCCTTTCTACAACACCAATCTGAGGCGGTGTGTAGGGAGAAGAAAACTGATGCTCTAAACCCAAAGAGTTACAAAACTTCTCAAAATCCGAGTTTTTGAACTCGGAACCATTATCACTTCTAATAGCTTGCATTGAGTTCAAAGGGAACTCATTCTGAAGACGCAAAATCAGATTGCGAGCAAAAGAGAAAGTCTCAGTTTTCTCAGCTAAAAAGAAAACCCACGAATATCTCGAGAAGTCGTCAACAACAACAAGCACATACCACTTCCCCCCAACCGAGCTCACCCGAGCCGGACCAACAAGGTCCATGTGCAAAAGCTCTCCAGGGTTCTTAGTCATGACCTGAGTCACTAGATGGTGGGGAGCGGCAACCATCTTCCCATGTCTACAAGAATGGCAAACAAGATCCTTCTCCATGCACAACTTGGGCAATCCTCGGATTAGGCCAAGCGAACTAAGCCTTGTAAGCAAGTCGAAGCTCAAATGTCCTAGTCTCCTATGCCACTTCCAAAGATCAGAGGAGGAAGGTCCAGCCAAAAGACAACGAGAAACTCCAAACGACTCTGAGAAGTTCGCACGAAAGACTTTCCCAAAGGGCAAAATCACACAAACAAGATTGCCCTGAGGATCCAAAATGCGACTGAGATTCGGCTTAAAACGAATCTCATAGTCATCATCGAAAAGTTGCGAAACAGAAAGAAGGTTAAAATGCAAGTTAGAAACAAGAGCAACATCGCGCAACACAAAGTGCTCATTAACTCGCACCGACCCACGAGACAACACTTTACCTTTACTATTGTCGCCGAAGGTGATAAACTCCTTTCCGGCGACTGGACTAAGACTGGAGAACCACTTGGCGTTTCCGGTCATGTGCCTCGAGCAACCAGAATCCACCAACCAAACGTTCTCCAGTCGTTTTACCTACATCAATAAAAAGACATAGGGTGAGCATACGGTCCAACACTAGGGTTAGTGAAGTAGGAAGAATACCAGTGTTGGGCCGGTTTCTCAAAAGAATGGTTAGCAGAAAAACCATTCCTAGCACGCCTATGGGAAGAGCGATCACCACGTAGAGGAAAATGTGGTCCGCTAAGGGAGGAGTGTCCATCGCGATACTCAAAACGTGATGAGGGAAAACGTTCAACTACAAAGCCAACGCCACGGGGTCCATAGCCCACAACTGCAGGCTCCCGCCGGGCACGTTCTCTTCGCGGCCTAGGCCTAGGAACTTGAGGTTTTGGACCTCTAGGCCTAGCAGCATGCCTCTAAACATTCGGCGCATGTACATCATGGAAAGGATGGTAAATGTCCGTGCTGTTCATGTCCTTTGCACGGCGCACCTCTCTCTTTCGCCGAAAGCAAAACTCACTCAAGTGTCCATCTCTCCCACAGTGCTCACAATGGTACCTCACCGCTCTCAAAGGGGGTTGTTGGTACTCACGATAGTGGGTGTGGATCACTTTGCCCTTCTGTGGCATAAGCTCCTCTTGGATGGGTGGCATGGTGTCTAGCTTGTTCTTGAGGTGGTTTGGTTTTGGAGCCCATGATTGTTTCTTGGGTGGAGCTCTCGGAGGTTCAACAAATACCCCATCCTTGGTGTTAGGCTTGAGAGGCTCTTTGGGTGGAATCTTGGTAAGCTTGGGAGTAGTGGTGGAGTTGGGCTTCTCACACGGGTTCAGACCACTCGACTCTCCAATCTTGCCAAAAGATGAAACACACTCAACACCCTGAGCAAAGCCTACACCTAGAACTCCAGCAGCACGCTTGAATTGGGAGATCATCATCCTAAGCTGTGGCTCACCACTCGACACCCATGACAAGATGGTCCGAAGGTATGTGTTTTCCTCCTCGATTTGGATCTTGTCATGCTTCACATTCGCAATCTCCATCTCCAAACCCTCACACAAAGCACATCTAGACACACACGTGCTACCCGAGCTTGCCTTCTCAAGAGACACAATCTTGGCATTCTGCTCTGCCAACTCGGATTGCAAGCCTGCACAAGACTTGCATGCACCCAACAGCGAGGATCTAGCCTTCAGCTCATCCACCTCTCCTACCAACACAGCATACTTACTTCTCAAAGTGAGAAGATCAGTCATGTGTGTGGAGCACATCTCACACTCCTCCTCCTCTATGACAACAACGGTGGACTTGACAGATTCAAGTTCCTTCACCGTATCCTCCCACTTCTGCCAAAACTCCTTCCTCTCTCTAGCAGCGCGCCTAAGCAGCTTGTCTTGACTAAGGAGAGTGGCAGTAAGTTTCTCGACCTCAGCAGAAAGCTCATCGGGGGTCTTAGTTACCTAGGAGGTGTCATCCTCGTCGTCGTCGTTCCGAGGGATGTCCACCAGCTCGCCGTCAACCTCCTTCCCGAGGGCCATGGTGCAGAAGCCCTCGTTGTCGGCGAAGAAGCAGAGGCCGTTCAGCTTGTCCTCGATCCTCTTCTTCTTCTCGGACTCGTCATCGCTTGAGGAAGCGGTGTCGTCATCCGAGTCATCGAGGTCGCTGAGCATGGCGAAGAAAGCACGCTGCTCAGCCTGGGCCTTCTCCAAGTACTTCGTCTTGATGTACTCCTTGTTGAAACCGCCCTTCCGCTTGTGCTTTGCGGGGACGTACTTCTCCTTGCGCTTGCCGGAGTCGTACTTGTGCCCATGATCCACCTTGCCGAAAACTTGCTTGTTCTTCTTCGGGCAATTGGTGATGAAGTGGTTGGGGTCACCGCACTCGAAACATCCCGAGCGTCCTCCTCCGCAGCGACGGTTCATGCGGTTGTTGTGAAACCGCGAGAACCGGTTGGCGAGCAAAGCCAACTCGTCATCCCCCATGAATTCTAGCTGCTCCTCTGTGACAGAAAGAAGAGAAGAGAGTGCAAATCCTCCAGAGGGATTAGCAGAAGAGCCAGAAAGCAAAGCCATCGACGGGCCAGAAGGATTTTCATAAGAAGCCCTCGCCATGGCGTCAATCTCACTGGACTTAAGCTTACTAAAGAGCTCGTCGCATGTGAGGGTCTCTTAGTTAGGTGATTCGATGATCGCCTGAACCTTTGAGTCCCACACCGATCGATCAAGAGTATGCAAAAGCTTCAAAGCTCTCTCATGATCATCGAAAGGCAACAGCTCCTTGTTAGCCCTCATCCTGTTGACAATCACCTGAAAGCGAGCGAATAAACTTTCTATGCTCTCGCCAGGCATATGTCGAAAGTTCTCATACTCTCGCTTGAACGACTCGTAGAGACGGGTTTTGACTTGAGTGGTTCCCTCATGAAAACGCATGAGGGTAGCCCAAATCTCCCGAGCCATAGTGAGGTGAGAAACGCGATCAAACTCAGACATGCTCAAACAGGAAAAAAGAGCATTACGGGCTTGGCTATTGGCATCGTGCTCATCGATCTGATGCTGAGTCACACGAGCAGCCAAGACCACGTAATCAGCAGAGTTGCAAATATCCCAAATGGAAGCACCAATACTCTGCAGATAGGCCGACATGCGTATCTTCCAATACGCATAGTTCGTCCCATCGAAAAACGGCGGTTTGCCCACGCCGCGATCCATGTCGCCTTCTGTGGATCTGGAACCGGCTAAGGTGGAAGATCCTTAACCCATTCCGATACCAATTGAAGGACCGAGAATGCAACCAGAAAGCGACCAGAGGGGGGTGAATGGGAGCTTGAAAATTCCTTTCGGAAACTTGTCGCCACTCTCCCGAGAATCACCCCAAATGCAAACCTAGAGCTTGCAAGTGTCCACGACCCTAGATGTAGGGTGGATGCTTCCAAGAAGCACAGCGAGACACTATACAACTCTAGAAACCCAATCCAAAAGCCGGAAATCAAAGCCGACAACGGAAGAGCGAACCTCTGAAGAAACGGCGCAAAACAGCACTGACCGGACTCACCCTGCGTCCGGTCAACACCCACCGGACGCGTCCGATCGAGCAAAAGCCAATTTGGGAGCTTACTGTTTCTGACCGGACTCTTGATAGAGCTGCGTCCGGTCAGTTGTCCAGCGTCCGATCAGAAGGAGACAAAGACTATGAATAGTGTGACAGTCGAGTCCGGTCACTGAGTAGAGGGAGCGTCCGATCAGTCACAGAAAATCTTCGCGTGACATTCAACCACCGGACGTGTCCGGTCAGTGTGGTGACAGCGTCCGGTCACCCCGACTCAGCACCGTTTGTCCAACGATTCAACTCGATCTCACCCAAAACGAAACCTCTAGGGTTCAAACTTGGTGAGATGAGTTACAAGGAGGATAGTGAGCTACTCCTAGGAGATCGTGGCTCGAACCTATCTCCAAATCGATGAATCAAAGGATTTCGGGGGAAAGGAGAAAAACTTGACCCGAAACAAAAATCGACCGATCTACTAGCTCATGAGGCTAGAGGAGAAATCCTTCGGTGAAAAGAAGTGCCTCACAATCTAGAACATCTCTGTTCAAACGGAATCACAAAAGACGCAACGGACAAAGAGATCGATCAACGGGAAAAACGTGGAGAAAAAGCAATCCGCGAAGAACAAGAACAAAACGCGAATCACAACCATGAATTTGCAACCGTGTGGCTACCACACGCTACAACAGTGAGATTACGGTCTCACTTCCTCAAAATCTCACGGACACAGAGGTATGGTTCTCTTCTCTGTGGATCTCAGTTCGCTACAGCAGGGAATAGGGAGAGCAGGAAACCCTAGACGCAAAGAGCAAATGACTGAGATAGGATGAGAGGTGGGTGTCTCCCCCTACTTATCCTAATTCTAATTCCCACTCTACCCCTAACTAATTACAGAGCGAACCAGCTAAACCCTAGGGTTATTCTGGACCAACTCGAAGATAGTTGTGATCCGACGGCCACGCCCGCACAACTGGTAGCGTTGCCTCGACGCAACCTCACCGATTGCCGCCATGTGCCGCCACCGCTCTGCTTGTCCTTTTCCCGGACTTCGCCTCCGGTTTTGAGGCCCAAACCGGGAAACCAGCCATCCATCGCCTGAGTTTTGAGGCCCAAACTCAGAAACCCGCAGCACCCAGGTTTTGAGGCCAAACCTGGAAACCGTCCTCAGCCCGAGTTTTGTGGCCCAAACTCGGAAACCATCAGCGCCCAGGTTGTAACACCCCCGGTGTTAAGCATTAATTAAAACTCAAAGTATGGCGAATAATATGCATAATCATCTATTGTCATGGCATATAAGCATAACATATGTGATGATTTTCCTATTTGATTATGTATGCTGTATGAATGTCTTATGTGTATCACATGAAATGACGACCTAAAATCAAACTTAAACTTAAGAAAACTCTGGTTAATTCTAAAATGAACTTTCTTAAATAAACTTGGGGCAACTAGGGCACTATTTGTTGGGTCAACTTTTGCTGTAAGCAATAGTGAGGTTGGTTGCTAGTAATGAACACCAAAAGACCTCTAATAAAATTCCTTAAGATTAGAAGATTCTATATTAGCAAAAATCCTAATTTTAAATAATTCTTTTATCCCCTTTTCAATCAATTAAAAAGTAAGTTAAATCCCAACATGAATTTAAAAGCAAAGTTGTAGATAGTTTTATAAGTAACAACTTTTATATTGGACAAATTTGAAGTTATTAAGCAAAATCAAAAGTAATTTTAAATTCAAGTTTGGGTCCAATTTGAATTCAAATTGTGATTTTCAAAACCATCTAGAATTTGGACATGGTCCTTTAATGAAAGATGTAGATTCTAATTTATGGAGTAACTTTCATTTTGAGACATTTTCAAGTTGCTTACCGATTTATGAAGAAACTTTAAGAAAGAAATTTAATAATATTTAATTTAATTAACAATCTATTTTCAACTCATTTTTTTTAAATGCTGAAATTTTAACCTTCCAAAATATACAGAATTTGAACTTAAGACTTAAATCAAACTTGTAGATCTTTTAATTCTGCACAACTCTCATGTTGGAAGATTTTCATGTTCTTTAATATTTTTTTTTTTAAAAAAATAAAGAAGTTGTAAAAACACTTCTGTACTACGTACGAGAACTGGGGGGAGAAAAACAGAGTCGTGCCCTGCAAGCTTGCTTGCTCACCGCCGCGCTGGCGCGCTGTGCCTGCCCACTCCACGAGCATGTGCCGCGTGCCATCCGCGTGTTTTCCCCGCGGTGTCTGCAAGCGCAGGTAGCAAGCCTCCGTGCGCTGACTCCCTTTCGTTCCCCGTCCACTCTCCTCTTCTCCTTTCCTTCCCATTCCGGCTCTCTGTTTCCGTCGGCAGAGCAAGCAGCGCCTCCGCCGCCGAGTTTGCCCACCGCCATGGTCACCCACTGCCCCCTGGTGTTCGCAGACGAGTTCGCCGTGTTGTTGCACACCACTAGAGCCTGCTTGCGTTGTGCCTTGCCACTTGAAGCCCCCCGAGCATGGTCATCTTCTTGTTGCCGAGCAGAACGCCGCAGGAGCAGAGCTCTGCCTCGCCGGCCAAATTTACTGCCGCTGCTCCACTTCGACCCTCACCACCTCGTCAGTAGCCTCGCCTCACCATTGCGCTCCTCTGGAACCCCTCACAGCAAGCCCAAGTCACCAGAGCCGCCTAAGCCGTTGTCTTCTTCCCCGTCGCCGTTCCCATGCCGCCGTGACCGCTCCGCCGGGGCCAGCCCCCTCCAGCAAGCTCTCTACCTCCCTGCACCTCGTCCGAGCTTCACCAAGGTCTGCTAAAGCTCACCGGCCTGCTAGTTTGGTCGCTACTGGACCAGAGCCACGGGAACGACGAGGATAACCCCAGTTCACGCCGCCGCAAGACCCGCCGCCATGGTCGCGGACCTCCATGACCATCGGGTTCCTCCTCTCAACCAGCGCGAGCATCAGGACGAGGTGATCACCCTTGAGCCTTCCCGCGCGTCCTTGAGGTTTCTACCGCACTATCGCCGCCGCATCACATCGCGCCGCCGCTCTGTCCGCCACAGCGCCACCATGCGCGCCGTCGTGCTTCCTCCGTGGTCCTAGAGCTCCGGCTGAGCCCTCCTATGGATGCGCAAACTCGAGACGACTCCGGTGGTGTCCTCGCCTTCGCCGGAAACCCTGCCGCCGGCGACCTGGGGGTGGTCGGCGCCGGCCAGTGACATGGTCGTGACCGAGACTCGGCACTGACCGGGACCCCGTGCGCCTGCGGTTTGGGCCTTGGCCCAGTAAGCTTAGGGTTTTTCATTTTCTTTATTTTCTGAAATTGCATAAATGTGCTGCAAATAGGTAAATGCATAAGTAAATAAATACTGCTCCAAAATTTGTGAAACAAATTTTGTTGTGTTCCTGATGAGGTGCTCTACACAGGAAAAATATGAAACTTGGTGTTTGGATAAATTTTGATGGTTCTTTAAATGGGTCATTTAATTAATAAATGCACATTGAATAATTTCTATAGGGTTATTTAATTGTCCAAAAACCATGAAACTATTTTTGTTGCTGTTTGTGTCATGTGATGGTGCTGCACAAAATTTTTGAGGTTATTTGGACAAAATAAGTTTCATCCTAATCATAAGCCCATTTAAATAATTAAATAATGCTTAAAACTTAAATCATTTCTGTAGGTCAAAATAATAATCCAAAAATTCTCAAATTTGTTTTGTAACATTTAGTTTCTGTAACCTACCATCACAAAAAGTTTAGGCTCCATTTGACAAACTTTAGTTAAACCTTAATTTTCATATTTAATTAATAAGGTGGTACTTAGTAAAACCTAAGTTAACCAATTAGATCTTGCTGATTTTGATTAGAACAGATACATGGTTAAGCTCTGATGATCAACTTAAACACCTTAATGACCCTTGTTAAGTATAGCACTTAGTCACTTAACCATATAATATAATACTAGTAAGTATTAAACTCTAATCGTTTCGTGATTAGATAATAATTCTATGAGCAAGATTATAGAAGGTAACTAGAGTTAACTTCTGTTTTTAGTAACCCTTGAGTAGCTGCTACACACCATGAAAACCATTTGGTCATGTGTGATCTTATTTAGAGATCAAGTAATGTTTTTGATCTCACTTATGTGTTGGTGCGGCTGCATGACCAGAATCTGTTGGGTAGCTATTTTTATTAGGTAAACCATGTTTCCTGTGAAAGTATTAAATACCAAAGTTGTAGTTAACTTCTGTATCTAGCTTGTCCTAAAATTTTATGATTTTAGGCCAGCTAGATTAGAATTTATAGATTTTCTAAGTTACCAGATCCGATCTGTTCTACACTCTAGACGAATTTGAGAAAGTAAGCTCTTTAGGTTATTTAACTTATGAATCACTTGTTAACTATATTAGGAAAGTTGTATTAAACTGCTATATCTACGTTGTCCTAAAATTTCATGATTTTAGGCCTGCTAAATTAAGAGTTATGAATTTTATAATATTGAGGTCGAATCTGTCCTCTCTTCTGAACAGATCGGAGAAATGAGGTTGTTAAGCTGTTTTAACTAGGAAATCACCTCTTGACCATAAAAAGAAAGTTGTAGTAGATCTCTTGAGCTTTCTAAATTGTTAAGGATCATATCTTTTAATGACCTATAACTCCAGTTATAGCTATTTGAAGTTGGATGATCAAATCTGTCCAGAATCTGGACAGGGATGTTTGCCCAGCTTGTTTGACCTAAATTGTTGTAGAATCAACTCAAGTGCATAATAACAAAAGTGTAGGTAATTAGGTAAGGTTTCCGAAAAGTCTAGGTTCATAGTTTGAAATATTTTGAAACTCCAGATATGGCTGTTCTTTGTGCAGCATTGGGAGCTGTCCAAATTCTGGACAAAACTTCTTCTTTGCGCTGTTTGACCTTGTTGCGTCTAAAATCAACCTTTGGTGATAATAACAAGTTTGTAGAAATTTAGATAAGCTTTCCAAATTGTCCTCAACGACCATTTTTGGAGGTCTAGAAGTCTAGTTATTAATAGTTAAAGTTGATTGTGTAAATCTGTCCAAAATCTGGACAACAGTGTTTGATTGTATTGTTTGACTTTATTGACTCTTGAATCACTTAACGATGATAATAACAAAGTGATATCTAACTTAATGAACTTTCAGAAGAGTTAGTATAACCTTATCCTTGCTTAGGGTGAACTAGAATAGTCTGCTTCGACAACTGTAAAAATGGTTAATAAATAATTAAGTTTTGGTTTGCATCTTTGTATGGTTAATATCTTGGTTGAAGACCATGGGACATCCCCACTCCGAGGTCCCATGGCTGTGGATGATGTTTGTGATACACTCTTAAATACTTTAGTTAATCCATCTAATGATATTTTATGAAAATAACACACTACCCTAGGAACACTAGTTAGTAGGTTACAAGTTGATTTTGTTGGTTTGCAACTCTACCGCGATGGAAAGTTGTACTCGACCTTTCTTATCTTGTGTTAACTTTTGCTATGCATTTGTTTGTCCTGCACCTTAGCATGCATTGCATCATACTAAAGCATACATCATTGTATACGTGTAGTTCATACGAGAGAGTCGATGGTCGTGTTGAGCAAGCTTCGGAAGGTAGTGTTGAGCAAGCTTCGGATCGAGGTGGTCCAGTTGATCGAGCCTCAGAAGGAGAACTTCGTCAGACAAGCATCTTCGAGAAGATTCGACTTCAAGTCATAAGGAACTAACTTCTGTGGATCTTTCGGTGATCCTATCTTCTCTGCAACATAGGCAAGCCCCGGTGCATACTACTCACTCTCTGTTTTACAAATACTTTATTACACTATAGGTCTTGTGAAATGTGCATTAAGTAAGTAGGAGTTGAATGAAACCGTTGCTGCATGAATACCTTGAATTACTAGATAATCCCGGATAATATCCTATCAGTAGTGATAAGACGATCTCAAATGCTTAGCAATGCTTAGACTTCGGTAGAAGTCGATCGATGGTTTCATTGTTCGTGAGATATAGGTTTACTTGTTTTCTCTTCGACTCTGTCTATGGGTCGTGAGAACCCTAATATGATGATAATATTTAAACTGAGACCGGGCGGGCAACTTGCACAGGAATGGAGTCCCGGTGTAGTGTTTCCGTCTGTGTCGCTTAGGACCCGTCCGCTGTTGGCCCGTTGGATCGAGAAATATTTGTTAGTACTGGTCACATGCTAGGGTAAGCTCTACTGTGGCTATGCTCTTACTGGAACGGCGCACCCGCGCACTGGGAGTGGAGAGATGGCGGGAGTAGCGTGTACCCACCCTGCTCGGTCCACTGATGGACGTTACTCATCAAGGCCGTTGTAGGGCGGTGGTATACTGTACTTTCGGGTGGCGCGGCTCCGTGCGGATACATAGGTGTATGCCGGGTCTCTGAGTGATGAGTGATTGTCAACTAGGATGATGCGCATGTTCTTCAGCTTGTGTTGTGCAGGTGTCGAGCACGGATGCAGTGATCGAAGGCGAGGTGAAGGTCAAGTTAAGACGGGTCGTGCCGATGGACCGGGTGCGATGAAGGATGGGCGTGCTGTGCGGCGGACGTGCCATGCCGATGGATCGAGCGGTGAAGGGCGGACGTGAGGCTTGGACTGAGGGACCAGAGTGCCTGAGGATCAGCTGTGGTGGCTGACAGCCTGGGACAGCGACGAGCGAAGACTTGCGGGGCACGGTGTTGCCTGAGTCGTGGACTCGGGGACACGTGTCGGTGGACGGGGCGCACGGGAGGTGCATCCCCTCTACGACGTCGGTTTGGTGGTAGAGCCAGGGAAAAACCATCGGATGGACGGTTTCCAGGTTTGGGCCTCAAAACCTGGGCGTGGACGGTTTCCGAGTTTGGCCACAAAACTCGGGCTGAGGGTTTCCGAGTTTGGCCACAAAACTCGGGCTGAGGACGGTTTCCAGGTTTGGGCCTCAAAACCTGGGCGCTGAGGGTTTGCTGAGTTTGGCCTCAAAACTCAGAAGCTGGTGGGTTGGTTTCCCGGTTTGGGCCTCAAAACCGGGGGTTGGCTGGAAAAGGCTGGTTTCCCAGTTTGGGCCACAAAACTGGGGGTGCAGAGCGAGGGCGGCACGTGGCGGCGATCCGGAGGTTGCGTCGAGGCAACGCTTCGGTTTGTGCGGGCGTGGCCGTCGGATACACCTACCACCGAGTTGGTCCAGAATAACCCTAGGGTTTAGCTGGTTCGCTCTGTAATTAGAATAGAGAGGGGTAGAGTAGGAAATAGACTTAGGCTAGTAGTAGGATAAGTAGTCGGGAGACACCCTCCTCCCATCCATCTCAGTCATTTGCTCTTTCGCACTTAGGGTTTCCTGCTCTCCCATCCCTTGCTGTAGCTAGCTGAGATCCGCAGAGAGACTTGCCTCTGTGTACTGTTGATTCTGAGGAAGTGAGGCCGTATCCTCACTGTTGTAGCGTGTGGTAGCCACACGGTTGCAATTCGTGGTTGTGATTTGCGTTTTGTTCGTGTTCTTCGCGGGTTGTTTTTCTCCACGTTTTTCCCATCAATCGATCTCTTTGCTCAGTGCATCTCTTGCAAATCCGTTTGAATAGAGTTGTTCTAGATCGTGAGGCACTTCTTTCCACCAAAGGAAATCTCCTCTAACCTCACGGTCTAGGAGATCGAGCGATTTTAGTTTTTGGATCGGTTTTTGCTCCCTTGCCACGAATCCTTCCGATTCCTCGATTAGGAGTTAGGTTCGAGCCATGATTCCCGTGGGATAGCTCACTAACATCCTTGGAACTCCTCACACCAAGTCTAAGCCTTAGTGCTTTCGATTCGGAGGAGATCAAGTGGATTTCGCGGAAGAATAGCACTGCGTCGGGGGCATCGGACGCTCGAGTTCTTGGCATCGGACGCTGACCCCTTTGGCATCGGACGCTCGAGTTCTTGGCATCGGACGCTGACCCCTTTGGCATCGGACGCTCCGTTGCCACGTGTCAGTCTCTGACATTTTCAAAGGGGCATCGGACGCTGCCACCGGACGCTCCGTTGTGCATCGGACGCGCCGGAGTGAGACCATCGGACGCTGATAGTCTACTGTTCACAGCGTCCGATGGGTGTCCAGTAAGGTTTCTGCTTTGCACTTTTCGCATCGGACGCGTCCGTTGGTTAGGCATCGGACGCTGCGAGCGTCCGATGCTGCTGTGACTGCGCAGTTTCATTCGCTGTTCGTTCGTGCGATCTCGGATTTGGTTTTGGGTTTTTGCGTTGGCTTTCTAGAGTTGTGTAGTGTCCCGCTGTGCTTCTTGGAAGCATCCACCCTACATCTAGGGTCGTGGACATTAGCAAGCTCTAAGGTTTGTCTTTCGGGGTGATTCTCGGGACAGTGGCTACTAGTTTCTGAAAGGAAATTTTGAAGCTCCCGTTCACCCCCCCCCTCTGGTCGCTTTCTAGTTGCTTCTCGGTCCTTCAATTGGTATCGGAGCGGGTTAAGGATCTTCCACCTTAGCCGGTTCCAGATCCACAGAAGGCGACATGGATCGCGGCATGGGCAAACCGCCGTTCTTTGATGGGACGAACTATGCGTATTGGAAGATACGCATGTCGGCCTATCTTTAGAGCATGGGCTCTTCTGTTTGGGAGATTTGCAACAGGGATGATTACGTTGTCTTGGCTGCTCGTGTCTCTCAGCTCCAGATCGATGAGCACGAGGCCAATAGCCGGGCACGTAACGCTCTGTTCTCCTGTTTGAGCATGTCCGAGTTCGATTGTGTTTCTCACCTCCCCACGGCTCGCGAGATTTGGGCGACCCTCATGCGCTTCCATGAGGGAACCACTCAGGTCAAATCTCGCCTCTATGAGTCGCACAAGCGGGAGTATGAGAACTTTCGACATATGCCTGGCGAGAGCATAGAGAGTTTATTCGCTCGCTTTCAGGTCATTGTCAACAAGATGAGAGCGAACAAGGAGCTGTTGCCTTTTGACGATCATGAGAGGGCTTTGAAGCTTTTGCACACTCTTGATCGGTCGGTGTGGGACTCAAAGGTCCAGGCGATCATCGAATCTTCTAACTATGAGACCCTCACCTGCGACGAGCTCTTTAGTAAGCTCAAGTCTAGTGAGATTGACGCCATGTCGAGGGCTTCTTATGAGAATCCTTCTGGCCCGACTATGGCTTTGGTTTCTGGCTCTTCTAACCCCTCTGGAGGTTTTGCTCTTTCGTCTCTCTTTTCTGTCACAGAGGACCAGCTTGAGTCATTGGGGGATGACGAGCTAGCAATGCTCGCCAACTGGTTCACGCGGTTCCACAACAACCGCATGAACCGTCGCCGCGGTGGAGGACGCTCAGGATGCTATGAGTGCGGCGACCCCGACCACTTCATCGCCAACTGCCCCAAGAAGAAGCATTCATCTGGGAAGGGCGATCATGGGCACAAGTATGACTCCGGCAAGCGCAAGGAGAAGTACGTCCCCGCGAGGCACAAGCGGAGGGGCGGCTTTGACAAGGAGTACATCAAGAAGAAGTACTTGGAGAAGGCCCAGGCTGAGCAGCGTGCGTTCTTCGCCACGCTCAGCGACGTCGACGGCTCGGATGACGACTCCGCTTGCTCAAGCGATGACGAGTCCGAGAAGAAGAAGAGGATCGAGGACAAGCTGAACGGTCTCTGCTTCTTCGCCGACGACGACGGCTTCTGCACCATGGCACTTGGTGATGAGGTCAACGGCAAGCTGGAGCACTCCCCTCAGGACGACGACGACGACGACACCTCCCAGGTATCCCTCACCCACGATGAGCTCTTTGCTGAGAATGAGAAGCTTACTGCCGCGCTCCTTAGTCAGGACAAGTTGCTTAGGCGTGCTGCTAGAGAGCGCAAGGAGTTTAGGCAGAAATGGAAGGACACGGTGAGAGAGCTTGAGTTTGCCAAGTCCACCGTGGTTGTGTCGGAGGAGGTTGAGTGTGAGATGTGCACCACGCACATGACTGACCTTCTCACTTTGAGAGGTAAGTATGCTGCGTTGGTAGGAGAGGTGGATGAGCTGAAGGCTAGACCTTCTCTGTTGGGTGCGTGCAAGACTTGTCCTGTCTTGCAATCTGAGCTGGCAGAGAAGAATGCCAAGATTGTGTCTCTTGAGGAGGCCAACTCAGGTAGCACTTGTGTGACCAACTGTGCTTTGTGTGAGGGTTTGGAGATGGAGATTGCGAATGTCAAGCATGGCAAGATGAAAACCGAGGAAGAAAACACATACCTTCGGACCATCTTGTCATGGGTCTCTTGTAGTGAGCCGCAGCTCGGGATGATGATCTCCCAATTTAAGCGAGCTGCTGGAGGTTCTGGTGTAGGTCTTGCTCAGGGTGTTGATCTTTCTGCTTTTGGGAAGCTTGGAGAGTCGAGTGGTCTGAATCCTAGTGAGAAGCCCAACTCCACCACTACTCCCAAACTGACCAAGCTTCCACCCAAAGAGCCCGTCAAGCCTACCACCAAGGATGGGATTTTTGAGGAACCTCCGAGAGCTCCACCCAAGAACCAAGTGTGGCATCCCAAACCCAACCATCAGAAAAACAAGCTGGATAAAATGCCACCTATCCAGGAGGAGTTGCCACAGAAGGGCAAAGTGATCCACACCCACAGCCATGAGTACCAACAACCCCCTTTGCGCGCGGTGAGGTATCATTGTGACTTCTGTGGGAGAGATGGACACTTGAGCGAGTTCTGCTTTAGGCGCAAGAGAGAGGCGCGCCGTGCTAGGGAGATGAACAATGCGGACATGTACCATCCCTTCCATGATGTACATGTGCTGAATGTTCAGAGGAGTGCTCCGAGGAGAGCAGCTAGGCCCAGAGGTCCAGAACCTCAAGTTGAAGGACCGAGAATGCAAAAGCAAGGCGACCAGAGGGGGGGTGAATGGGAGCCAATAAAATTTCTCTCGAAACCTTGGCCAAATGTCCCAAAATCAACCCCCAAGAGCTACCGCCGAAAACGTGATGCCCACGACCCTTGGAAGAGGGTGGATGATCCCTAGGATCACAGCGAGGCACCACAAAAACTTCCTCACCCAAGTTCACGCAAGTCAACTAGTGACAGGATGGGTTTTGGGTAACCTCAACCTCCCCCGAGCAACGCGAGGGGGATTCAGGCTATTTTGTAAAGCGAGAAGTCCGATTTCTGAAGAGCACGAAGTCAGGAATCCAACGCAACAAGCGGATCTCAAATCGGAAGTCGGTCGAACAAACCGCGGACGAAAACGTGCAGAACAGCTTTGACCGTACTCTGCCTGCGTCCGGTCAGGCACCACCGGACGCGTCCGGTCAAGCCAAAATGATTTTGGACCCTTACTGTATTGGACCGGACTCTGTGAAGCAGTGCGTCCGGTCACAAGCAGAGCGTCCGGTCAGAAAGAGACAAAACAGTGAACAGTACCAGGGGTGCGTCCGGTCACTCTCGAGTCCCAGCGTCCGGTCAAGTCACAGAGAAAACGCGTTGGGAGCTCAACGACCGGACTCTGGTCTGGTGCGTTCGGTCAGCACGACCCAACGTCCGGTCACCCCGAAATCCTGCTGTTCGTCCACCGATTCAACTCGATCTCACCCAAAACGAATCCTCTAGGGATAAAACTTGGTGAGAGAAGTCACAAGGAGGATAGTGAGCTATCTCTAAGAGATCATGGCTCGAACCTATCTTCCAAATCGATGAATCAAAGAAAATCGGGGGAAAGGAGAAAAGCTTGACCCGAAACCGAAATCGATCGATCTCCTAGACCGTGAGGTTAGAGGTAAATTCCTTTGGTGGAAAGAAGTGCCTCACGACCTAGAACAACTTGGTTCAAACGGATTTGCAAAAGATGAACCGAGCAAAGAGATCAAGCGACGGGAAAAACGTGGAGAAAAGGATTCCGCGAAGAACACGAACAAAACACGAATCACAACCACGAATTGCAACCGTGTGGCTACCACACGCTACAACAGTGAGGATACGGCCTCACTTCCTCAGAATCAACAGTACACAGAGGCAAGTCTCTCTGCGGATCTCAGCTAGCTACAGCAGGGGATGGGAGAGCAGGAAACCCTAAGTGCGAAAGAGCAAATGACTGAGATAATTGGGAGGAGGGTGTCTCCCGACTACTTATCCTACTACTAGCCTAAGTCTATTTCCTACTCTACCCCTCTCTATTCTAATTACAGAGCGAACCAGCTAAACCCTAGGGTTATTCTGGACCAACTCGGTGGTAGGTGTAACCGACGGCCACGCCCGCACAATTCGAAGCGTTGCCTCGACGCAACCTCCGGATCGCCGCCACGTGCCGCCCTCGCTCTGCACCCCCGGTTTTGTGGCCCAAACCGGGAAACCAGCCTTTTCCAGCCAACCCCCGGTTTTGAGGCCCCAAACCGGGAAACCAGCCCACCAGCATCTGAGTTTTGAGGCCAAACTCAGCAAACCCTCAGCGCCCAGGTTTTGAGGCCCAAACCTGGAAACCGTCCTCATCCCGAGTTTTGTGGCCAAACTCGGAAACCCTCAGCCCGAGTTTTGTGGCCAAACTCGGAAACCGTCCACGCCCAGGTTTTGAGGCCCAAACCTGGAAACCGTCCATCCGATGGTTTTTCCCTGGCTCTACCACCAAACCGACGTCGTAGATGGGATGCACCTCCCGTGCACCCCGTCCGCCGACACGTGTCCCCGAGTCTACGACTCAGGCAACACATGACCGCATTTCTTCACTTGTCGTCGTCACAGGCTGCCAGCCACCACAGCTGATCCTCGGGCCTCTGGTCCCTCAGTCGAAGCCTCACGTCCGCCCTTCACCGCTCGGTACCTCGGCATGGCACGTCCGCCGCACGGCACGCCCATCCTTCACCGCACCCGGTCCGTCAGCACGGCACGTCTCAACTTGACCTTCACCTCGCCGTCGATCACTGTATCCGGGCTCGACACCTGCACAACACAAGCCAAAGAACATGCGCATCATCCCAGTTGACAATCACTCAACACTCAGAGACCCGGCATACACCCATGTATCCGCACAAGTTTCCAGGCCTAGGCAGCAGAGAGCTCCGAGGAAAGATGCTAGGCCTAGAGGCGCAGTGCCTCAAGTTGCTAGGCCTAGGCCTCGTAGAGAGCGTGCCCGGCGGGAGCCTGCAGTTGTAGGCTATGGACCCCGTGGTGAAGGCTTTGTAGTTGAGCGTTTTTCCCCACCGCGTTTTGAGTATCGCGATGGACGCTCCTCCCTTAGCGGACCACGTTTTCCTCTACGTGGTGATCGCTCCTCTCGTAGACGTGTTAGGAATGGTTTTTCTGCTAACCGTTCTTTTGAGCAGCCGGCCCAACACTGGTATTCCCCTTACTTCACTAACCCCAGTGTTGGACCGTATGCTCACCCTATGTCTTTTTATTGATGTAGGTAAAACGGTTGGAGGACATTTGGTTGGTGGATTCCGGTTGCTCGAGGCACATGACCGGAAACGCCAAGTGGTTCTCCAGCCTTAGCCCTGTTGCCGGAAAGGAGTACATAACCTTCGGCGACAATAGCAAAGGTAAGGTATTGTCTCGCGGGTCGGTGCGAGTTAATGAGCACTTTGTGTTGCGCGATGTTGCTCTTGTTTCTAACTTGCATTTTAACCTTCTTTCTGTTTCGCAACTCTTTGACGACGACTATGAGATTCGTTTTAAACCGAATCTCAGTCGTATTTTGGATCCTCAGGGCAATCTTGTGTGTTTGATTTCGCCCTTTGGAAAAGTCTTTCGTGCGAATTTCTCGGAGTCTTTTGGCACTTCTCGTTGTCTTGTGGCTGGACCTTCCTCCTCTGATCTTTGGAAGTGGCATAGGAGACTTGGACATTTGAGCTTTGACTTGCTTGCAAGGCTTAGTTCGCTTGGCCTAATCCGAGGATTGCCCAAGTTGCATATGGAGAAGGATATTGTTTGCCACTCTTGTAGACACGGGAAGATGGTTGCCGCTCCCCACCATCCAGTGACTCAGGTCATGACCAAGCGCCCTGGAGAGCTTTTGCACATGGATCTTGTTGGTCCGGCTCGGGTGAGCTCGGTTGGGGGAAGTGGTATGTGCTTGTGGTTGTTGATGACTTTTTGAGATATTCGTGGGTCTTCTTTTTAGCTGAGAAGACCGAGACTTTCTCCTTTGCTCGCAATCTGATTTTGCGTCTTCAAAATGAGTTCCCTTTGAACTCGATGCGAGCAATTCGGAGTGATAATGGTTCCGAATTCAAGAATTCGGATTTTGAGAAGTTTTGTAACTCTTTGGGTTTAGAGCATCAGTTTTCTTCCCCCTACACACCCCCTCAGAATGGTGTTGTAGAGAGGAAGAATCGGACCCTTGTTGAGATGGCCAGGACGATGCTCGATGAGCATAGGACTCCTAGGCGATATTGGGCCGAAGCTATGAGCACTGCATGCTACATTTCCAATCGCATTTTTCTCCGAGCTTTTCTGAAAAAGACTTCTTATGAGTTGCGTTTTGAAAAACTGCCCAAGGTGAGTTATTTTCGAGTTTTTGGTTGCCATTGTTTTATACTCAAAAAGGGCAACTTGGACAAATTTGAGTCTCGTTCTTCTGACGGTGTATTTTTGGGTTATGGTACTCGCACTCGCGCATATCGTGTACTTAACCTTGATACTAACCGAGTCATGGAGACATCAGATGTCACCTTCGACGAGACCATGGTTTGTCCCTCTTCTCGTTTTGAGCGTGCAGGTGATCATGAGGTTGGTGAGCCTCTTTTTGATGACGAGGACGAGGGTGCTGAAGGTATGGATGATCCAGCACCCCCTCCACCTGCTGTGCCGCAAAGAGCGGCTTCTACGACGACTCACGGCCCCGACACCTCCTCTTCCTGGGGGCCGTGGGATCTGCCACCCCGAGCGGTACCTTTTGTACCCGGGGAGGCACCAGCTGCTGTTGAGGGGGAGGCTACTTCAGCTCGGGAGGCGCCACGACACATCCAGCGCCAGCACCCACCTCAGAAAATGATCGGCAGCATCGACGAACGGGTTACTCGGTCCAGGTCACAGCTCATCTCTCACTTCGCTCATTCAGCTTTTGTTGCTAATTTTGAGCCCCGAGATGTTGGACACGCTTTGACGGATCCGGACTGGGTCAATGCCATGCATGAGGAGTTAGAAAATTTTGAGCGAAATCGGGTTTGGGTTCTAGTTCCACCTCCTTCTGAGTGTAAGCCTATTGGGACAAAATGGGTTTTCAAAAACAAGCAAGGAGAGGATGGCCACGTTGTTAGAAACAAGGCCAGGCTTGTAGCGAAGGGTTATAGTCAGAAGGAGGGGATAGACTATGAGGAGACGTTTGCTCCTGTAGCTCGTTTGGAGGCTATTAGGATACTCTTGGCTTTTGCTACATCCAAAGGTTTTCAAACTTTTTCAAATGGATGTCAAGAGTGCCTTCTTAAACGGCTACATAGAAGAAGAGGTTTATGTTGAGCAACCCCCCGGTTTTGAAAATCCCAAGTTTCAAAACCATGTTTTTAAACTCCACAAAGCTTTATATGGTTTGAAACAAGCCCCTAGAGCCTGGTACGATAGATTGAAAACCTTTTTGCTTGCTAAGGGTTTTAAAATGGGATGTGTGGATAAAACGCTCTTTCTCCTCAAGCAAGGCAAAGACACTCTCTTGGTCCAGATTTACGTGGATGATATCATTTTCGGTGGTTCTTCTCACGCTTTGGTTGCCAAGTTTGCAGATACTATGAGCAGGGAGTTCGAGATGAGCATGATGGGCGAGCTGACGTTTTTCCTCGGGTTGCAAATCAAGCAATCCCGGGAAGGGACGTTCGTGCACCAGGGCAAGTACACCAAAGACTTGCTGAAGCGGTTCGATATGGGTGAGGCCAAGCCTCTTCCAACATCCATGTCGACGACGACTGCCCTGGATGCGGATATGGATGGAGAAGCAGTGGACCAGAAGGAGTACCGCAGCATGATCGGGTCGCTCCTCTACCTGACGGCGACACGCCCGAACATCCAGTTCGCGGTGTGTCTGTGCGCGCGCTTTCAGGCGTCGCCGCGCACTTCTCACCGTCAGGCAGTGAAGCGCATATTCAGGTACCTTCGGTTCACACCTGAGTTTGGGATTTGGTATTCTGCTTCCTCCACCCTCTCCCTTTGCGGCTATTCCGATGCCGATTTTGCTGGTTGCCGTATTGAGCGCAAGTCCACTTCTGGGACTTGCCAGTTTATTGGATCTTCTCTTGTTTCGTGGTCTTCTCGCAAGCAGTCTAGTGTCGCCCAGTCTACCACGGAGGCTGAGTATGTTGCTGCGGCTAGCTGCTGTTCCCAGTTGCTTTGGATGATGGCCACTTTGCGTGATTTTGGTCTGAGCTTCACTCGTGTTCCTTTGCTTTGTGACAGCACGAGTGCTATTAGCGTTGCTAAGAACCCCGTGCTTCACTCGAAGACCAAACACATTGATGTGCGCTTTCATTTCTTGCGAGACCACCAGGAGAAGGGTGATATCGACCTTCGCCATGTCGATACTCATCATCAACTGGCTGATATTTTCACCAAGCCTTTAGACGAATCAACCTTTAATCGGTTGAGGGGTGAGCTTGGTGTGTGTTTCCCCTTTTAGTTGGGGGAAACGTTTTGGATCTTGTATATTTGACTGACTCTTTTGTCTTTCTTTTCTTTTGCACTTCAGCATACGCATTTACATTCTGAGCTTCATGTCTATAATCACTAGAATGTAACTATGCTCCATGTAGTATGCTCCGATGCTTATGTTGATGCTTGTAGCTTATGCTCCTTCTGATCACTAGGACATGTTGTGAGCTGAGCTATTTTGAAATGGTGAATTTACTTAATAACTTAAAATTTGAAAATGTTCACCATTGAGATATGCAACTAGCATGTGTAGGATGTGTTGAGTTTACTCGTGCTTTTCATATATGCTAGGTTGCTATGTCTCTAGTTCTGAGTCATTCACTTGCTTGGTATATACATATTATGTTTAAAATTTGAACCAAGTTTTAGTGAATTGAAAAGATCGAGATGGGATTGCTTGTCAACACATCACGGTATCGAGACTGTTTCTCATTGCACTTTGAGTTAAACTTGAGCCGTGTAGTGTATGACCGAAACCGTAGCTTTAAGCTTCTGATTGCTTCGGCATAGGCTTCGCTCGGTTGAAAAGTTAGGCAATGACAAGCTTTCAACCTCTCGCAATCACATGCTAATTTTTGACCTTGTGTAATTTCACCGCTGCAACTCCGATCTAAAGTTGAATTCACAAGTGTATGTTTCATTCTTAAGCATGATGATTGAACTTTACTAGGGGTAGTTCACTTTGTATACATGTTTAGCACTTGTTCAGACTCCTGTCTATACTTTGCTAGTGCTATTTTGATGGTGAACACCTTTTGACTCAGAACTGCTCATTTTCTGCTCATATGTTCATATTTCATATCTGGTGATCAGTTTGAGCCTTTGCTGCGCTTGTATGCTATTGTTGAGTCATTGGAGTTATACTGTTTAGAGCATCTTTGTGTTCTCCTGAATATATGCCTGAAGCTGCTAACTTGCATTTTGACTCATATGCATGTTGGAAGGGGGAGAACCTCCCATGTTCGCACTTTTTGTTGGTACCTTTTCTGATGGGGAGAGTCTTTTACTTGATTAGTGCATTTTCAACTATGGGGGAGAATTTGCAAATCATTCGTGCTTCCCGAGTGTTCATTTGAGGGGGAGTTCCCAGGGGGTGCATGTCTCCTGGATGTTCAACTAAGGGGGAGTTTGAGCTTTGCTGTCTCTTATTGGCCGAAAGGCATTGGTTTCGAGCTTTCGTTGCTAGTTGTGTTGAGCCTCTGTGCCTCTATCTTGAGGGACTAGCATTTTGCTTCGAGTTTCATTCGGCCTCAATTGGTTTTGAGCTCTTTTCTCTGGAGTTTCCAATTGGTATCTGCTAGCGGTGTTGAGCCTGTTCTACCTCTTCTTGAGGGCTAGCTTTGCTTTGCTTGGTTGCGTCGAGCCGTTGCCCATGTCTTTGGGGACCAAGATGTCTTGCTCTTTCCACTTGACCTTCTTCGGCTTTGCTATGCTTTTGGGTCATTTGGTCGAGTTCTCTCTTCTCCTTCTTCCTTCTTCTCTTTCTATTATGATTTGTTTTGGTAGTTGACAATGCACTCATCAAGGGGGAGATTGCGGATACATAGGTGTATGCCGGGTCTCTGAGTGATGAGTGATTGTCAACTAGGATGATGCGCATGTTCTTCGGCTTGTGTTGTGCAGGTGTCGAGCACGGATGCAGTGATCGAAGGCGAGGTGAAGGTCAAGTTAAGACGGGTCGTGCCGATGGACCGGGTGCGATGAAGGATGGGCGTGCCGTGCGGAGGATGTGCCATGCCGATGGATCGAGCGGTGAAGGGCGGACGTGAGGCTTGGACTGAGGGACCAGAGTGCCTGAGGATCAGCTGTGGTGGCTGACAGCCTGGGACAGCGACGAGCGAAGACTTGCGGGGCACGGTGTTGCCTGAGTTGTGGACTCGGGGACACGTGTCGGTGGACGGGGTGCACGGGAGGTGCATCCCCTCTACGACGTCGGTTTGGTGGTAGAGCCAGGGAAAAACCATTGGATGGACGGTTTCCAGGTTTGGGCCTCAAAACCTGGGCGTGGACGGTTTCCGAGTTTGGCCACAAAACTTGGGCTGAGGGTTTCCGAGTTTGGCCACAAAACTCGGGCTGAGGACGGTTTCCAGGTTTGGGCCTCAAAACCTGGGCGCTGAGGGTTTGCTGAGTTTGGCCTCAAAACTCAGAAGCTGGTGGGCTGGTTTCCCGGTTTGGGCCTCAAAACCGGGGGTTGGCTGGAAAAGGCTGGTTTCCCGGTTTGGGCCACAAAACCGGGGGTGCAGAGCGAGGGCGGCACGTGGCGGCGATCCGGAGGTTGCGTCGAGGCAACGCTTCGGTTTGTGCGGGCGTGGCCGTCGGATACACCTACCACCGAGTTGGTTCAGAATAACCCTAGGGTTTAGCTGGTTCGCTCTGTAATTAGAATAGAGAGGGGTAGAGTAGGAAATAGACTTAGGCTAGTAGTAGGATAAGTAGTCGGGAGACACCCTCCTCCCATCCATCTCAGTCATTTGCTCTTTCGCACTTAGGGTTTCCTGCTCTCCCATCCCTTGCTGTAGCTAGCTGAGATCCGCAGAGAGACTTGCCTCTGTGTACTGTTGATTCTGAGGAAGTGAGGCCGTATCCTCACTGTTGTAGCGTGTGGTAGCCACACGGTTGCAATTCGTGGTTGTGATTTGCGTTTTGTTCGTGTTCTTCGCGGGTTGTTTTTCTCCACGTTTTTCCCGTCGATCGATCTCTTTGCTCAGTGCATCTCTTGCAAATCCGTTTGAATAGAGTTGTTCTAGATCGTGAGGCACTTCTTTCCACCAAAGGAAATCTCCTCTAACCTCACGGTCTAGGAGATCGAGCGATTTTAGTTTTTGGATCGGTTTTTGCTCCCTTGCCACGAATCCTTCCGATTCCTCGATTAGGAGTTAGGTTCGAGCCATGATTCCCGTGGGATAGCTCACTAACATCCTTGGAACTCCTCACACCAAGTCTAAGCCTTAGTGCTTTCGATTCGGAGGAGATCGAGTGGATTTCACGGAAGAACAGCACTGCGTCGGGGGCATCGGACGCTCGAGTTCTTGGCATCGGACGCTGACCCCTTTGGCATCGGACGCTCCGTTGCCACGTGTCAGTCTCTGACATTTTCAAAGGGGCATCGGACGCTGCCACCGGACGCTCCGTTGTGCATCGGACGCGCCGGAGTGAGACCATCGGACGCTGAGAGTCTACTATTCACAGCGTCCGATGGGTGTCCAGTAAGGTTTCTGCTTTGCACTTTTCGCATCAGACGCGTCCGTTGGTTAGGCATCGGACGCTGCCAGCGTCCGATGCTGCTGTGACTGCGCAGTTTCATTCGCTGTTCGTTCGTGCGATCTCGGATTTGGTTTTGGGTTTTTGCGTTGGCTTTCTAGAGTTGTGTAGTGTCCCGCTGTGCTTCTTGGAAGCATCCACCCTACATCTAGGGTCGTGGACATTAGCAAGCTCTAAGGTTTGTCTTTCGGGGTGATTCTCGGGACAGTGGCTACTAGTTTCTGAAAGGAAATTTTGAAGCTCCCATTCACCCCCCCCCCTCTGGTCGCTTTCTGGTTGCTTCTCGGTCCTTCACTCCGGTCCGGTTTGAGCGGATCCACGGGACGGTTGATATATGCAAGTTCGGTCTTGCATACGTCGTGTGATAAGGAAGCCCCAGCTGGGTAGATCAAGCGGTTCGAATCGTCGTTTGCTCCACGAGAAAAGGAGACTCGTCCTCGCACCCTTAGCGTAGTTTAATCAAGTGAAGATGATGGCAAGAGAAGTTTATCATGAGATGTGATGCTTAAACAAGTGTTTGATTTAGATAGGTGCAAAGTAGATACTGCTTAATAACTTAATGCACCGCTAAAACTTGAAAATAGGTTGAACAAGTAGAAAGCTTTTCTGCAAAGCTCTTCTCTTCTGCTAGCCTCACTACATCCCTTAAGCCAGCATGCCCTTGGAGTCTTTTTCTTAGTCGGGTAAGTCTTGCTGAGTACCCTCATGTACTCAGGGTTTTATTCCCCTGTTGCAGGTTTTAGCTTGTTGTGTCTTTCTAGATCATGTCCGTGGGCTCGATATGATCTGGTGGTTCTCTCTTCGACTTAGGTGCTCTACCTAAGTCAGGCTCTGTAGTGCTGCTCTTCTTCCACAATCTGAGTTAAGTTTATTTGAAAAGTAACTTATTCATGCTTTATAAAGTTTATCTTACCTTGCTTCCGCTCTCCGATGTTATTTTGTTTCAACTGTTGTAATGTTGTAGTTATTTCACTCAAGGTGAGGATGATCTTGTAACTCGTGGATTATTCGGGGTTCTCTCGGGGACTCCCGACGGATCTTTCCAGTAACGTGGTACACATGCACAGTCATCAGAGCTCTGGGGGATGATGATGTGTGCAGGTGGGCCACATTGCTGGGAGGTTCTGCCACACAGGTTTTGAGGCCCAAACCTGGAAACCGTCCACTCGGTGGTTTTTCTGTGGCTCAACCACCAAACCGAGCCGTAGAGGGGATGCACCGCCCGTGCACCCCGTCCACCCACAAGTCTTCACTCGTCGCTGTCCCAGGCTGTCAGCCACCACAGCTGATCCTCAGGCCACCGGTCCCTCAGTCCAAGCCTCACGTCCGCCCTTCGCCACACTCGGTCCATCGGCACGGCACGTCTCTACTTGACCTTCACCTTGCCTTCGATCACTGTATCCGTGCTCGACACCTGCACAACACAAGCCAAAGAACATGCGCATTATCCCAGTTGACAATCACTCATCACTCAGAGACTCGACATACACCCATGTATCCGCAGACTAAGCGACACTAGACTGCTTCCGAGAAGACAAGATACTAGAGAAGAACCCAAAAATTGACAAGTCCCAGAAGTAGCCTTGCGCTCAAGTCAGCAACCAGCAAAATCAGCATCCGAGTAACCGCAAAGGGAGAGGGTGGAAGAAGCAGAATACCAAATCCCAAACTCGGGTGTGAAGTGTTGATGGTCCTTAAACACCTGTTTTACCATCAACACTTTACCCAAAAATTCACCAAAAAGGCATGAAAAGTAGTCAAATAGGTTTCAAACGAACGAAATTCCACATTTCCATAGATTTTTATTTGAATGCATGATTTGGACCAAATTTGGAGAATGGACCCACCAGGGGTCGAGCCCACTCACCAGGACCCATTTGGGCCCTAGTGGGGTGGCGCCCGCCACCCCTAGGTGGCGCCCACCACCAGGAAGAGGCCCAAACTCCCCCCTGCCACGTCACTGATCCGTGTGACCACCCCAGGGCCAAATCTTGGCCCTTGGTCACTAGGTCAGTGGCATCGGAGGGCTCGGGAGGGGAGTGGCATGGATCATGACCTAATGACGGTTATCTGGACATGCAACCGACATGCAACCGCCTTGGAGGAGTCCCTGGAGACCGTAGGATCAATGACAGTGCATCCAACGGCCAGGGGGGTGGCGGCCGCCACCTACGGCTGGCGCCCGCCACTAGGGTTTGGCCTAGGTTGGTTGGCTGCCCCCTATAAGTACCTCCCTCACTCACTTGGGCTATAAATACCCCCCTGGAGGCGTCACTTCATTTCAAGCAAGGAAGGAAAGGAAGCAAAGAAAGCAAGGCTAGAGCCAGAGAGCTAATAGCTTAGGATTTAGCCAAGCTTAGGCAAGTAGGTAGCAAGTAGAGCAAGGCATCCTTGCCTCATTGCCCTCGTGGAAGCGCTGCTCAAGGCTTAGCTCAAGAGTAGAAGCGTGCGAGTGATCGGTCCTGGAGTTGGGAAGAGTCTTCCTTCATCTTCAGTTCAGGTTTTGCTCTTGTTACTCAAGCACTTTACTATATTCTAGTTCATCATTTCAAGTATTACTTTATTCTACTTACCAGTATTGAGTAGTATACTTGATTGATTGCTTGAGTACCTAGCTATCCTACAGTTCAATTCACTTAGCCATAGTAGTTAATCTCTAGTGTGCTTAGTGTTTGATCTTTGCCAATAGGTTGCTTAGTTAGTTTAGTCATTATCTTATTAAGTCAAGTATTTGCTCTGACGTACGCAAGGGTGTCTCTATTCTAGGCCAGGATAGAGATAGTTAGAATATAAATAGGCGTGGTGCGTAGTTATAGACTTACCTTCAGATATGGCTGGACCCCCGGATAGCTGTGGTAGCAAGCAGGTGGTGACAGCCCTGTGCACCTTGAATTCCACCATGTAGTTGGTCTAGTTTAACAGTAAGGCTCGTTGTGCTAGCGTTCAACCTAAGTCAGTGGTAAAGGCTAGTACGCCTCGATACTTGACAAGATAGGAATAAAACTATACTGAACTTGGTTGCTTATTTGACATTTGCCTATCTTGCTTCGTAGTTATCTAGGAGTAGTTATTAGTTATTAGTTAGTTATCTTAGTTATCCTTAGTTATCTTATTCCCCCTATCTACCTATCCATCCACCTTACCTTAACCATTCATTTCATCCTTACCTATCCACTCATAAACTCTTTCTAGCCTTTCATCTCCTCTCTTCTCTCCTTTTCCCTTTTCTTATTCTTCGACTCTCATCCCCTCCTTGACTCGACTCATACACCACCCTAGCCTTCCCTTGGGATCAAATAAATCGACACCTGGTACTCCCAGGCGAAGTGCTACTACGATAGTTCTGTGCGCTTGCATAATCTCCACTAGGTAGATTGCAATCTCTCTAGCTAGCTCCTACTAGTGTCGGGATTGACAACCCCATTTGACATTAGTAGATAGTTGCTTTAGCTTCACTCCTTTAGGTATAGCGACTGGACTTGCTACAAGCATTTCTGACGTCGTTGCCCGGAATAGATTCCATAGTCTACTCCTAGTAACGACGTTAGCAAGTGTCAACAATCATTTCTGGGCCGTTACCGGGGATAGTTGCCTAGCTCTATCTTTAGTGAAGTTAAGAACTACCAACAAGCATTTCTGGCGCCGTTGTCGGGGAAGGCAATCGGTGTATCCTTCGAGTCCTTGTTGAATTTATCTTCGCTTAAGCTCCCGCTTAGCGAATCCCATCTTTCCCCATTCTTTCTTTCCTTAGTCCTTCTTATCTTTTTCCTTCATCTTCTTCAACTTCTTTCTTTCTTATCTCATTCTACCTTCACGATGGCCAACAAGACCATTCGTGAGTTTTCTGCTCCTTCTGCCGCCAATGTAGCGATAGGACCAGCTGTGATCGATGCCAACCTCAATTTCGAGTTGAAACCGGCTCTGATCACGATGGTCCAAGCTAGCCCATTCTATGGCAAAGCTCATGAGGATGCCAATGCTCACCTCCAACAATTTTTGGAGATTTGCGGCACCTTCACCATTAAGGGGATAACCCAAAAAGCCATCCATCTTCGTCTCTTTCCCTTTTCTCTCCTAGGAAAAGTGAAGCAATGATTCTACACCGACCGCAATGCTGTAGACACATGGGACAAGTGTTCCAATGCTTTTCTCGCCAAATTCTTTTCGATGGGTAAGACGAACGCTCTTCGCAACAAAATCTCCAGCTTTACGCAACAAGCCGAGGAATCTATTCCCGAGGCTTGGGAGAGAATGCAAGAGTACGTCGCTGCTTGTCCACACCATGGTATGGAGGACTGGCTGTTGATCCAGAACTTCTACCATGGCCTAACCCCACTCTCTAGAAGCCATTTGGATGCCGCCGCCGACGGTGCATTCTTTTCTCTGAATGTTGCAGATGCTAAGGCTCTCATAGAGAAGATGGTGTCAAACCATGGATGGAATGACAAGAGACTGCAGCCCCGTAAGCGAGGTATGCATTCCCTTAAGGAGGCCGACATGATCGTGGCCAAGATGGACCTGCTGGCAAAGAAGCTGGACAGCTGTGAGAAGATGAACCAACAAGAGAGTGTCCAATCTCTGGAATCCTACATGACTTGTGAAGTCTGTGGAGAAACCAGACATTCTAGGAACCACTGCCCCGAGTTACATGAAGATTTGAACTTCATCATCATCAACAACAACAACAACAACAACAACGGTTTCCGCCAACAAAATCAAGGATGGAATCAGCACTCCAACTCTCAAGGTAATAATTCATTCCCTCGCTCTAATTTCCAAAGTACTGATAATTTCTCGTTCTTAAAGAATCTAGTCTACTCTCAAGGTAGAACTACTGAATTTTTGAATAAGAAATTAATGTCAAATGATAAAATGCTTGAGAACAGAAATGCTAAATTGGAAGATTTCTCATCTGCTCTGAAAAATCAACTTAGCTTTAATAAGATGTTAGAAACACAATTAGCTCAACTTGCTGCGATCATACCATCTTTTGAAACTAGCAAAATTCTGGGTAAACCTAACATGGAAACTGCAAATATGGTTGAAATAAAATATTTTAACTATTATGAAGATCAAACCATGACTGTTAAAAAGGGTGATCCTGATAGTCCCATAATTAGATGCTCAATCTTTGGTGAAGTCTTTAAAAATGCCATGTGTGATTTAGGATCGAGTGTGAACATTTTATCTAAGGATTTCTATGAAAACTCGTTCTTTCCACCCATGTCATCCACATCTGCCTATGTCGTGCTAGCTGATCAATCAACATGCTATGTAGAAGGAATAGTCACTGATTTACCTGTTCATATTAGAGGTTCATATGTTCCTGCTGATTTCATAATACTAGATATGAGAAATAGGAAAGATGTGCCTCTAATCTTAGGTAGACCTTTCTTGAACACCGTTGATGCTTGCATATATGTGGGGAGTGGTAAAATGCAAATGACATTAGGTGGGAGGAAGGAAATATTCTCCTTTTCCCGTGGTCCCGCATATGCCGCTAACATGCAGGAAGCAAAACCCGTTCGTACCAAGAAGAGGCGCCCAAGAACAAGGTGGAACAGAAAGAAAGAACCACCTTCTCCTGAGTTGTGTAATTCACATGACAAAGGAGAGGTGCCAAAAGAAGAAGAACCCGATGAAGTACTTAAAGAAGAAGCACCTAAGGAAGAAGATCCACCCAATAAGGATGAAATTCCATGGATCTAAGGTATGGATTTACTTTTGAATTTCCCTTTAAATTTCCCTTTTTCAAATAAATAACATATGTCATGCATGTAACTAAAAAATCAGTTATCATTAGTTATATGCATAAGTATATGTTAACTTAGCTAGAATAATAAAATATCATAATAGGATAGTTTCCCTTTTTCACAACATTAGATAGTTTCCTTTTTAATAAAATAAGAATAAGAGCTCTGACCGAGAAAGATGAAGACCCTTCACCAAGCAAGAAGCCAGCTTGGGGGAGATCCTCGCGCCAATAAGGTATGTTTCAACACTACTCTTTATGTTCGGTTCTTAAATTCTATATCTTTTGAAAGTTTTTGAATGTTATATGCTTGCCTAAGTAATTATCCCATGAGTAAAAATGATAAAATCTGCTTAAAAATGTTGGAACCTGAATAAGAAATAAAATATGTCATGCAAATGCTATTGTTATAGTTAGAATAACTAGTTTTATCTAAGTTGTAGCTTTTGTGGGTTGCACATGTTTTAACTAAAATCATGCTTAGTGAATAAAGTTAGTTGGAAATGGAGTAATTATTTAAACTTGCTAAGGTGAAATTAGGACCTAATCTGGAGGATTTCTTTTAAAAATCATGAAAACCTTGCTAAAAGTTCCTCCTGGATTTTATCACATCCCACCACTAGCCAAATATTTGTTAGTCAAAACCACAAAGAGCTTTGTCTGTGTTCAGCTTTGTTAGACCTCATAGATCTTAGTAGAGAAGCTTATCATATCTTTTGATCAAGATACACACACCCACCATATTGCTTACTATCCACTTTGGAAGTTCGCAACCACCAAATAAATTGCTCATTCTCTACACTGGAGATATGCAATACCTTGCCAAACGTTCCATTGCTAGCCTTATGCTATTCCTACACTGGGAATAAGCATTTCTCTCTCTTCCTCCTTTTCATTTCTAAAATCCTTTCCTATAGATATCTAGGGAAATCTAGAGCTAAAAAAGAGAGAGATATGAAAGAAAAAAAGTGAGCAAAGTAGCTCAAGAGAGGACTATGTCCTAAGAAAATGTGAGGACACATTTTTGTCTACTCACTATGTATCGAAAAAAGAGAGAGAGAGAGAGAGTTATCATTAGCTCTAGACCCCAGAAATTATCTAGGAAGGATTATGAAATATCTCTCTATACACTTCCACATAACCACACATGCACATCTTGATCAATTTTTATGATTTGCTGCTCCTTATGATCTGAGTGTCTAGCTTAGCAATAAACATTAGGCAATTTTCTCATGATTCTTAGCCTACCTATAACTCCACATATCATTCTTTAGAAATAGGAGAGGCTACATTTTGGCCTAAGTGAGGATTTAAACACCATTGAGTGATTGAGTGAATCTTGGAGGACTTAAGCAAGTTTTTATCTTTTGAAAACATTAAAAAACCTCCAGACAGAATCCTAGTCAAACCTAAGCAAGACAAAAGTTTCCTATCTACTACTTTATTTCACTCTTGCATGTTTGAAGTGAAAAGCTATAAGCCCCACATTGCTATGATTAATGATATACAATAAGTTATTTCTCACTATACAATATGCACTTGTATACATCTTAAGTTGCTATCTATTTCATGCTCTATGCTTAAACCGCATTGTTGCTAGAGGATGAGCAACAGGTTAGCTTGGGGGAGCTTGTTGATGGTCCTTAAACACCTGTTTTACCATCAACACTTTACCCAAAAATTCACCAAAAAGGCATGAAAAGTAGTCAAATAGGTTTCAAACTAACCAAATTTCACATGTCCATAGATTTTTATTTGAATGCAGGATTTGGACCAAATTTGGAGAATGGACCCACCAGGGGCAGAGCCCACTCACCAGGACCCATTTGGGCCCTAGTGGGGTGGCGCCCGCCACCCCTAGGTGGCGCCCGCCACCAGGGAGAGGCCCAAACTCCCCCCTGCCACGTCACTGATCCGTGTGACCACTCCAGGGCCAAATCTTGGCCCTTGGTCACTAGGTCAGTGGCATCGGAGGGCTCAGGAGGGGAGTGGCGTGGATCATGACCTAATGACGGTTATCTGGACATGCAACCAACATGCAACCGCCTTGGAGGAGTCTCTGGAGACCGTAGGATCAATGACGGTGCATCCAACGGCCAGGGGGGTGGCGGCCGCCACCTAGGGCTGGCGCCCGCCACTAGGGTTTGCCCTAGGTCAGTTGGCTGCCCCCTATAAGTACCCCCCTCACTCACTTGGGCTATAAATACCCCCCTGGAGGCGTCACTTCATTTCAAGCAAGGAAGGAAAGGAAGCAAATAAAGCAAGGCTAGAGCCAGAGAGCTAATAGCTTAGGATTTAGCCAAGCTTAGGCAAGTAGGTAGCTAGTAGAGCAAGGCATCCTTGCCTCATTGCCCTCGCGGAAGCGCTGCTCAAGGCTTAGCTCAAGAGTAGAAGCGTGCGAGTGATCGGTCCTGGAGTTGGGAAGAGTCTTCCTTCATCTCTAGTTTAGGTTTTGCTCTTGTTACTCAAGCACTTTACTATATTATAGTTCATCATTTCAAGTATTACTTTATTCTACTTACCAGTATTGAGTAGTATACTTGATTGATTGCTTGAGTACCTAGCTATCCTACAGTTCAATTCACTTAGCCACAATAGTTAATCTCTAGTGTGCTTAGTGTTTGATCTTTGCCAATAGGTTGCTTAGTTAGTTTAGTGTTTATCTTATTAAGTCAAGTATTTGCTCTGACATCCGCAAGGGTGTCTCTATTCTAGGCCAGGATAGAGATAGTTAGAATATAACGAGGCGTGGTGCGTAGTTATAGACTTACCTTCAGATACGGCTAGACCCCCGGATAGCTGTGGTAGCAAGCAGGTGGTGACAGCCCTGTGCGCCTTAAATTCCACCACGTAGTTGGTCTAGTTTAACAGTAAGGCTCGTTGTGCTAGCGTTCAACCTAAGTCAGTGGTAAAGGCTAGTACGCCTCGGTACTTGACAAGATAGGAATAAAACTATACTTAACTTGGTTGCTTATTTGGCATTTGCCTATCTTGCTTCGTAGTTATCTAGGAGCGTAGTTATTAGTTATTAGTTAGTTATCTTAGTTATCCTTAGTTATCTTATTCCCCCTATCTACCTATCCATCCACCTTACCTTAACCATTCATTTCATCCTTACCTATCCACTCATAAACTCTTTCTAGCCTTTCATCTCCTCTCTTCTCTCCTTTTCCCTTTTCTTATTCTTCTACTCTCATCCCCTCCTTGACTCGACTCATACACCACCCTAGCCTTCCCTTGGGATCAAATAAATCGACATCTGGTACTCCCAGGCGAAGTGCTACTACGATAGTTCTGTGCGCTTGCAGAATCTCCTCTAGGTAGATTGCAATCTCTCTAGCTAGCTCCTACTAGTGTCGGGATTGACAACCCCATTTGACATTAGTAGATAGCTGCTTTAGCTTCACTTCTTTAGGTATAGTGACTGGACTTGCTACAAGCATTTCTGACGCCGTTTCCAGGAATAGATTCCATAGTCTACTCCTAGTAACGACGTTAGCAAGTGTCAACAAGCATTTCTGGACCGTTACCGGGGATAGTTGCCTAGCTCTACCTTTAGTGTAGTTAAGAACTACCAACATGAAGCATAAGTACCTCATAATGCGCTTGACCGCCTGACGGTGAGAGGTGCGTGGCGACGACTGAAATCGCGCACAAAGACACACCATGAACTGGATGTCCGGGCGTGTCACCGTCAGGTACAACAGCGATCCGATCATACTCTGGTACTCCTTCTGGTCCACAGCTTCTCCATCCTTGTCCGCATCCAGAGCCGTCATGGTCGACATGGGTGTTGGAAGAGGCTTGGCCTCACCCATATCGAACTTCTTCAATATGTCCTTGGTGTACTTGCCCTGGTGCACGAACGTCCCCTCTCGGGATTGCTTGATTTGCAACTCGAGGAAAAACGCCAACTCGCCCATCATGCTCATCTCAAATTCCCTGCTCATAGTGTCTAGACCGAGTGACGTGTTCGTGGATGTCGTCGATCATCTGTTGAGGAGGGTGTTGGCGCTGAATATGTCGTGGCGCCTCCCTTGCGGAAGTTACCTCCCCCTCAACAGCAGCTGGTGCCTTCTCGGGTACAAGTGGTACAGCCCGAGGTGGTGGATCACACGACCCCCATGTAGTAGAGGAAGAAGGGTCGGGGCCACGTGCAGTCGTGGTCGAAGTCGACCCAATAGGCACAGCCGGTGGAGGAAGTGCTGGATCATGTATCCCTTCAGCACCTTCTTCCTCATCATCAAAAGAGGTTCTCCAACCTCTTGATCACCTGCACGCTCAAAACTAGAAGAAGGACAAAGCACAATCTCGTCGAAGGTGACATCAGATGTCTCCATGACTCGGTTAGTATCAAGGTTAAGTACACGATATGCGCGAGTATGATTTCCATAACCCAAAAATACACCGTCAGAAGAACGAGACTCAAACTTGTCCAAATTGCCTTTTTTGAGTATAAAACAGTGGCAACCAAAAACTCTAAAATAACTCACTTTGGGTTGCTTCCCAAATCGCAACTCATAAGAAGTTTTCTTCAAGAAAGCACAGAGAAAAATGCGATTGGAAATGTAGCATGCAGTGTTAATAGCCTCGGCCCAATATCGCCTAGGAGTCCTATGCTCATCTAGCATCATCCTGGCCATCTCAACAAGGGTCTGATTTTTCCTTTCAACAACACCATTTTGTGGCGGTGTGTAGGGGGAAGAAAATTGATGCTCTAAACCCAAAGAGTTACAAAACTTCTCAAAATCCGAGTTCTTAAAACTCGGAACCATTATCGCTACGAATAGCTCTCATCGAGTTCTTAGGGAACTCGTTCTGATGTCGCAAGATCAAATTGCGAACAAAAGTGAAAGTCTCAGTTTTCTCAGCTAAAAAGAAAACCCATGAATATCTCGAGAAGTCATCAACAACAACAAGCACATACCACTTCCCCCAACCGAGCTCACCCGAGCCGGACCGACAAGGTCCATATGCAAAAGCTCTCTAGGGCGCTTGGTCATAACTTGGTTCACAGGATGGTGAGGAGCAGCAACCATTTTCCCATGTCTACAAGAATGGCAAACAAGATCCTTCTCCATGTGTAACTTGGGCAATCCTTGGATTAAGCCAAGTGAACTAAGCCTTGCAAGCAAGTCGAAGCTAAAGTGACCTAGTCTCCTATGCCACTTCCAAAGATCAGAGGAGGAGGGTCCAGCCAAAAGACAACGAGAAATGCCAAAAGACTCCGAGAAATTCGCACGAAAGACTTTCCCAAAGGGCGAAATCAAACATACAAGATTGCTTTGAGGCTCCAAAATACGACTGAGATTCGGCTTAAAACAAATCTCATAGTCATCATCAAAGAGTTGCAAAACAGAAAGAAGGTTGAAATGCAAGTTAGAAACAAGAGCAACATCATGCAACACAAAGTGCTCATTAACTCGCACAAACCCACGAGACAACACTTTACCTTTGCTATTGTCGCCGAAGGTGATAAACTCCTTTCCGGCAAATGGAATAAGACTGGAGAACCACTTGGTGTTTCCGGTCATATGCCTTTTGCACCTGGAATCCACCAACTAAATGTCCTCCAATCGTTTTACCTACATCAATAAAAAGACATAGGGTGAGCATACGGTCCAACACTGGGGTGAGTAAAATGGGACGTATACCAGTGTTGGGCCGGCTGCTCAAAGGAACGGTTAGTAGCAAAACCATTCCTAGCACTCCTACGGGGAAAGCCATCACCATGTATAGGAAAACATGGTCCGCTAAGGGACGAGCGTCCATCGCGATACTCAAAACGCGGTGGGGGGTAATGCTCAACAGCAAAGCCACTGCCACGGGGTCCATAACCTACAAAAGTAGGCTCCCGCCGGGCACGACCTCCTTATGGCTTAGGACCTTGAGGCATTGGACCTCTAGGCCTGGCAGCTCTCCTCTGAACATTCGGCACATGTACATCATGGAAAGGATGGTACATGTCCGTGTTGCTCATCTCCTTTGCACGTCGCTCCTCTCTCTTGCGCCGAAAGCAAAACTCCCTCAAGTGTCCATCTCTCCCATAGTGCTCACAGTGGTACCTCAACGCTCTCATAGGGGGTTGTTGGTACTCACGGTAGTGGGTGTGGATCACTTGGCCTTTTGTGGCATGAGCTGCTCAAGGATTGGTGGCATAGTGTCTAGCTTGTTCCTGAGGTGGTTGGGTTTAGTAGACCACACTTGTTTCTTTGGTGGAGCTCTCAGAGGTTCCTCATACACTCCATCCTTGGTGTTAGGTTTGAGAGGATCTTTGGGTGGAATCTAGGTAAGTTTAGGAGTAGTGGTGGAGTTTGGCTTCTCACTCGGCTTAAGACCACTAAACTCTCCAACCTTCCCAAAAGATGAAGCACACTCGACACCCTGAGCAAAACCAACACCAGGACCTCCAGCAGCATGTTTGAATTGGGCTGTCATCATCCCAAGCTGCGGCTCACCACAAGACACCCATGACAAGATGGTCCGAAGGTATGTGTTTTCTTCCTCGGTTTGCATCTTGTCATGCTGCACATTTGCAATCTCCATCTCCAAACCCTAACACAAAGCACATCTGGACACACAAGTGCTACCCAAGCTAGCCTTCTCAAGAGACACAATTTTGGCATTCTTCTCTGCCAACTCGGATTGCAAGCCTGCACAAGACTTGCACGCACCAAGCACTGAGGATCTAGCTCTAAGCTCATCCACCTCTCCAACCAAAGCAACATACATCCCCATCAAAGTGAGAAGGTCAGTCATGTGCTTGGAGCACATCTCACACTCATCCTCCTCAGTTACGACAACGGTGGACTTGACAGATTCAAGCTCCTTCACCGCATCCTCCCACTTCCTCCTAAACTCCTTTCTCTCCCTAGCGACAAGCCTAAGCAGTTTATCTTGACTAAGGAGAGCAGCAGTAAGCTTGTCAACCTCAGCAGAGAGTTCGTCAGGAGTTTGAGATACCTGGGAGGTGTCGTCGTCGTCGTCGTCGTCGTTCCGAGGGATCTCCTCCAGCTCTCCGTTGACCTCATCGCCGAGGGCCATGGTGCAGAAGCCCTCATTGTCGGCGAAGAAATAGAGGCCGTTCAGCTTGTCCTCAATCTTCTTCTTCTTCTCGGACTCGTCATCGCTTGATGCAGCGGAGTCGTCATCCGAGTCGTCGACGTCGCTGAGAGTGGCGAAGAAGGCACGCTGCTCGGCCTGGGCATTCTCCAAGTACTTCTCCTTGATGTACTCCTTGTTGAAGCCGCCCCTCCGCTTGTGCTTGGCAGGGACGTACTTCTCCTTGCGCTTGCCGGAGTTGTACTTGTGGCCATGATCCGCCTTGCCGAAGACTTGCTTGTTCTTCTTCGGGCAATTGGCGATGAAGTGGTTCGAGCCTCCACACTCGTAGCAGCCACCACGTCCTCCTCCGCGGTGACGGTTCATGCGGTTGTTGTGGAACCGCGAGAACCGGTTGGCAAGCAGGGCCAACTCGTCGTCCGCCCTGAACTCCAGCTACTCCTCTGTGATAGAAAGAAGAGATGACAAAGCAAAGCCTCCAGAGGGGTTAGCGGAAGAGCCAGAAACCAAAGCCATCGACGGGCCAGAAGGATTTTCATAAGAAGCCCTCGCCATGGCATCAATCTCGCTGGACTTGAGCTTACTAAAGAGCTCGTCGCACGTGAGTCTCATAGTTAGGCGATTCGATGATCGCCTGAACCTTTCCACACCGATCGATCGAGAGTGTGTAAAAGCTTGAGAGCCCTCTCATGATCCTCGAAGGGCAACAACTCCTTGTTAGCCCTCATCCTGTTGACAATGACCTGAAAGCGAGCGAATAAACTTTCTATGCTCTCGCCAGGCATGTGTCGAAAGTTCTCATACTCTCGCTTGAGCGACTCGTAGAGACGGGTTTTGACTTGAGTGGTGCCCTCATGAAAATGAATGAGAGTAGCCCAAATCTCCCGAGCCATAGCGAGGTGAGAAACGCGATCAAACTTCGTCATGCTCAAACATGAGAAAAGAGCATTACGGGCTTGGCTATTGGCATCATGCTCATCGATCTGATGCTGAGTCGCACGAGCAGCCAAGACCACGTAATCAACAGAGTTGTAGATATCCCAAATGGAAGCACCAGTACTCTGGAGATAGGCCGACATGCGTATCTTCCAATACGCATAGTTCGTCCCATCGAAAAACGGCGGTTTGCCCACGCCGCGATCCATGTCGCCTTCTGTGGATCTGGAACCGGCTAAGGTGGAAGATCCTTAACCTGCTCCGATACCAATTGAAGGACCAAGAATGCAAAAGCAAGGCGACCAGAGGGGGGGGGGGTGAATGGGAGCCTAAAAATTTCTCTCAAAACTTTGGCCTTTGTCCCAAAAATCAACCCCCAAAAGCTTCAACCGAAACGTGATGCCCACGACCCTTGGAAGAGGGTGGATGATCCCGAGGATCACAGCGAGGCACCACCAAGCAAGGGCGAACCAAACACCAAAAGCGTCGGCTCAAGTTCGACCCCAAAAACCGACCCTCGAACGTAGATAGAAGGCTACGCCGAGAAATCTCCAAATACCTATGTTAACAAGTAGCAAAGATACCTAGAGACGTTTCTTGGTTAACTCTAGGGCCAAACGAGAAGTCCGAAAACCAAGCGGAAAAGCCAGGAGACCAAATGCACTGAAAATGACAAGTCTGCGAGTTCCCAGACTATCCGCGGGTACGGTCCCAGACTGTCCGGCCCTACTGCGGACAGTCTGCGAGGGGATGGCGGACTGTCCGCCGGTGAGGTTCCCCAAACAGTAGTGTTGCTGAACTTGTTCTGCTCAGGCCCGGACTGTCCGTGACCTAGCACTGCGGACTGTCCGCCGTTGAATCAAAAACGACACAGCCGAAGAACACAGCCACTGACCCGGCTTGCCCCCGATGCGCGGACTGTCCGCCGGTGGAACCGCGGACTGTCCGCGACCACCAAGAGAAGGCGATTTTGATCGCCCTTCTCTCAAATCTCCCCAAATTCGATCCAAATCAAAATCCCTTGATCCCAAAATTGGAGAAGATGATCACGAGGTAGTTAGGAGACTATCTCCAAGAAATCATCCGCTCAAATCAACTCAATCAACGAGAAGGTGTATGAACCGGAAAAGCGCCACAAAACTTGAATTGACCCGATCTACTTGTTCGTGATGGGTTAGATGAATTCCTTCGGTGGAAATGATCTCCTCACATCAAAGAACAAGTTGGTTCAAGTGGATTCAAAAAAGACACAGCGTAAAGGGAGATCGAGTGACGGGAAAATCATGGAGAAACGAAGAACGCGGAGAACAAGTTCAAAACGCGAATCAAGACCACGAATTGCCAGCCGAAATTTGTCCCCCCGAGGAGACAACGGGAATCCGGTCCCGTTTCCGCAAAATCCAAATACACAGAGGTATTGTTCACCGTCTCTGCGGATCTCAGTAGTTACAGCAGGGAATGGGAAGCAGGAAAACCTTGAATGAAAATAGCAATGGCTGAGATAGTCTGGAGGGAGGGGTGGCCCCTCCTTATATAGCCTAATACAATTATTCCCCTTCTACCCTTACAGCTAATGAGCGAGCAGGCTAACCCTGAGGGTATTCCTAACCAACTCGAAGTTGATGGTGATCCGACGGCCACGCCCGCACAACTGGTAGCTTCGCCTCGACGCGACCTCACCGATTGCCGCCACGTGCCGCCACCGCTCTGCTCGTCCTTTTCACAGACCTCCCTCCCGGTTTTGAGGCTGAAACCAGGAAACCTAGGCCATCCCCCAGTTTTGAGGCCAAAACCGGGAAACCTATCGTCTGTCACTTGAGGTTTGTGGCCCAAACTCAGAAACCCGCCAGCACCGAGGTTTTGAGGCCCAAACCTGGAAACCGTCCACTCGGTGTTTTTTCTATGGCTCAACCACCAAACCGAGCCGTAGAGGGGATGCACCGCCCGTGCACCCCGTCCACATGTAGATCTTCACTTGTCGCTGTCCCAGGCTGTCAGCCACCACGGCCGATCCTCAGGACACCGGTCCGCCAGTCCAAGCCTCAAGTTCGCCATTCACCGCTCCGGGTCCATCGGCACGACACGTCTCTACTTGACCTTCACCTTGCCTTTGATCACCGTATCCGTGCTCAACACCTGCACAACACAAGCCAAAGAACATGCGCATGATCCCAGTTGACAATCACTCATCATCTCAAGATCCAGCATACACCCATGTATCCACACTTACGCTAAGAAATACCAACAGTTTCTCATTGCACATTGAGTTAAACTTGAGCCATGTAGTGCAAGACCGAAACTGATGCTTCAAGCTTTTGATTGCTTATGCATAGGCTTAGCTCTATTGAACAGTTAGGCAATGACAAGCTTTCAACCTCTCGCAATCATATGCTAAATCTGAACTTGTGCTAAAAACCGTTGCATATCTCCGATAAAATTTGATCAACACAAGTCTATGTTTCATTCTATAGCATGATGATTGAACTTTGCTAGGGGTAGTTCACCTTGTATACATGTTTAGCACTTGTTTGACTTCCTGTCTATACATGTCCAGTGCTATTTTGATGGTGAAATCCATATCTAAATGGCTAAAAACTGCTCACTAAACTTAATTGCTCATATTTCGTATTTTGTGATCAGTTTGAGCCTTTGCTAGCATTTTTGCTTGTTGCTAAGTTGTCGGATCAGCACTCTTTAGAGCATTCTTTCACTCTATTGATTCTATACCTGAAGCTGCTAACTTGCATTTTAGGCTCATATGCATGTTTGTTGCTCCGATAGACATGGCCTATGTCCGTTTTGCTTTCTTGGGCTCCTTTTCCCTTCTTGATTGGTTGCAATTGTCCCCAAGCGGGAGAATTTTTGATAATTTGTGGTGACAATTTGCAAATTTGTGCTTCACTTGCCGAGGGAGAGTTCTTTTAGCAAGGGGGAGTTTCTGGCACTTGTTTAGGGGGAGTTTTCTGCTTTGCTGCTCTCTTGTGTTTTTTATTGGCATGGACTCTATCTTGAGGGACTAGCAGTTTCGCATTCTTATGCGCCTCCAGTTTCAGTTAGTATTAAGCTTTCAGCTAGTGGTGTTGAGCCCTTTCTACCTCTTCTTGAGAACTAGCTTGATTTTGACTTGGTTGCATCGAGCCGTTGCCCTTGTCTTTGGGAACCAAGTCTTTGCCTTTGTGATCGAGTTTTGCTCTTTGTTGAGTAGTTGCTCTGATCGTTTGCTTGGTTGTGTCGAACCATTGCCCATGTCTTTGGGGACCAAGCTTTGCTTATCTCGATTTGTCCTTCTTTGGCTTTTATCTTGGCTTTTGGACATCTTGAGTGAGCATTCTTCTTGTATCTACTTCTATTTTCTTTTCATCTTTGATTATGGATACTCTGTGTTGACGATGCACTCATCAAGGGGGAGATTCCGAACACAAGGTTCATATGTGCCCTTGTGGTTCGTTTCCTGAGTGATGAGCGATCGGTCAACAGGCAACATGTGTCTCTTGGCTGTGTTGATGTGCAGGTGTGGAGCTCGGAGACAGTGGTCGATGGCAAGGTGAAGGTCAAGTAGAGACGTGTCGTGCTGATGGACTAGGAGTGGTGAAGGGCGAACGTGAGGCTTGGACCGACGAACCAGGAGGCCAGAGGACTAGCTGTGGTAGCTGGCACATGGCATCAGCGAGCAAGACCACATGGGGATGTGCGTTGGATCGACCGAGTCGGGAGGAAGACGATGGCATCGTGACACTTGGCGGGAGGCCAGGTTGGCCGAGTCAAGAAGGAAGGCGAAGGCGTTGTGCCCGGCGTGGAGGCTGGACATGCATTGGCATCGGTGCCGATGGTCGGGGTGTGCGAACCACATCCCGTCTACGGCGCAGGTTTGGTAGTTGAGCCTTGAAAAACTAGCCTCAACGGTTTCCGAGTTTGGGCCTTAAAACTCGAGGTGGCGGGTTTCCGAGTTTGGGCCTCAAAACTCGGGTGGACGGTTTCCAGGTTTGGACCTCAAAACCTGGGCTGGCGGGTTTCTGAATTTGGGCCACAAAACTCAGCCTGAGGACTGGTTTCCCGGTTTCAGCCTCAAAACCAGGGGGGGTTCTAAAAAGAACGGTCGACACGTGGCGACACCGAGAGGCTTGCGTTGTGGCGAAGCTATCGGCGAGGGAGGCGTTGCAGTCGACAGGACGGCACGTGGCGGCATCCCGAGGCTTGCGTCGAGGCAAAGCTAAGGATGAGGAAGGCGTGTGGCCGTCGGATCACAACTTCGCAGAGTTGGACTGGAATACCCCTAGGGTTAGCCTGTTCGCTCTTTGTATTTAGAGGTAGAAGGGGAATAATTGTATTAGGCTATAAATAGAGAGGCAACCCCTCCTCTCAGTCCATCCTTCAGCATTTCATTCTCTTAGCCTCCGCTAGGTTTTCTTCCACCTGCTGCCTGTGATCCGTAGAGAGCCAGACAATGCCTATGTGTACTTGGGATTTTGAGGAAACAAGACCGTAATCTCATTGTTGTCTCGTGGGTTCGAGACACGGCTGAAATTGTGATCGATTCGCGTTCTTGTGTTGTGTTCTTCGCATTTCAATTTTTGCCCTCTCGGAAATTTGCCTCGTTCTCCCTCTCCGAGTGTTGGTTTTTGATTTCGTTTGAATCAGTTTGTTCTATGTCGTGAGCTCCTTCTTTTCGCCGAAGGATTTCTTCTCTAACCTCACGAACACATAGATTGGGCTGATTTCGCGTTTGTCCTTTGTTCTTCCCCCTTTTCTAGTGTTCTTCGGATTTCTCTCAATCGACTTGGTTTGGTGCAATGATTTCATAGGATTAGCACCCAAGACGTAGAGGAACACTTGGGAGAAGTTTTGGTCGAAGCCCCATTCGATTTGGTCAAGTTGCAATCGATTTTGGTTTTGACCCGAGCAGTTTTTCTACTTTCTGGGCATTGGCGGACAGTCCGCCACCCTGGTCGCGGACAGTCCGCGAATCGGGGATTGGGGCAAGCAGTTAGGCGCAGCCCCCTGACTGTTCCTGGTCAGGTGACCGGCGGATAGTCCACGGTACAAACTCGCGGACAGTCCAGGACCTGTCCAGAGCTGTTTCAAAACAGTTCGTTTTTGGGTCTTTTGCTGGCGGACAGTCCGGCCTCCCAGGCGCGGACAGTCCGGCCTTGACCGGACAGTCTGGGACCCTGATAGCAGACTGTCCAGGATCCTGCTGAAAGGCTATTTCAGCTTTGCCTGCTTGTCGCTTTGTTTTGGGGGTTCTCCGATAGTTCCGCTGTACCACTAGGACATCTCCTAGGGTATCCACCTATTCGTAGGTCGTGAACTAACCGGTTGTTTGCGACTTTGCTTTTGGGATGATTTTCTGGGACAAGGGCCATCATTTCTCGAGAAGAAATTTGAGGCTCCCATTCACCCCCCTCTGCTCGCCAATTCGGTCCTTCACTTGTGATCAGAAAAAGAATATTATACAAATTGAATTAATGAATTGTGTTAGCAAGTTAATTGTTTATAGCTTTTTATAGTTTTTAGTCAAGGGTATAATTGTCAAAAGAAATTAAATCTATTTTATCTAATTCTAAATTATTATGAGAAGGCTCAAGGAAAACTTTCAAACGTTGGCCATTTACCTTAAAGATATTATCGTCGTCGTCTTGTATGGTGATTGCCCCGTGTGGTGACGTGTTGACGACGGTGTATGGGCCCTTCCATTTACTGCGCAGTTTCCCTTCACCGAACAACTTGACCCTGGAGTTGAAGAGTAGTACCTTGTCTCCTTGCTTGAACTCCTTAGGTTTGATCCAGTTGTCGTGCCATCTTTTTGTTCTTTCCTTATATACCTTGGCACTATGGTAGGCCTTCTCTCTCCATTCTTCTAGCTCGGCTATTTGTTTTTGTCGGTTAGTGTCGACTAGCCTGATATCCATGTTCCAGGTCTTGCTAGCCCAGTGAGCTCGATGCTCAAGCTCAACTGGTAAATGACAGCTTTTTCCATAGACCAGTTGTAACGGTGACATGCCAATGGGGGTTTTATAAGCTGTCCTGTATGCGCAAAGAGCATCAGGTAGCTTGTTTTTTTCCATCCTTTCCACATGTCGTTGACCATCTTCCGCAGGATGCTCTTTATTTGTTTATTCGAGGTCTCACCTTGACCGCTTGTCTGTGCATGGTAGGGGGTAGCAATGTTGTGGTTAGCCCTGAGTTCTCTGAGGAAAACATGGAACTTCCTGTTGATGAAGTGTGATCCCCCGTCGCTGATCACCATGCGGGGTACTCCGAAGCGCGGAAAGATTATCTCATGGAACATCTTCCGAGCGCGTTTGGAGTCCACTGCCCGACATGGTAGAGCTTCCACCCACTTGGACACGTAGTCCACAACAACCAGGATGTACTCGCAATCTTGCGACTTCATGAAGGTCTCATGAAGTCTATGCCCCACACATCAAATATTTCTATTTGAAGGTTGTAGTGCAGGGGCATGGCATTGCGAGCTGTGATGCTGCGCTGGAACTGACACTTTTTCCATCTTCTGATGAATTCCTTCGGGTCTTCATACATCATCGGCAAGAAGAATCCACACTGCCAGATTTTGGCCTGGGTGTGGAAGACTCCGTAGTGGCCTTCGTATGGTCCAGCATGGCACTTCTCGATAATCTGCATCCCTTTTGCTATGGGCACATATCTCCTTAGCAGCCCATCTGAGCATACCCGATATAGGTACGGGTCTTCCCAAAGGTGATGACGTCTTTCCATTTGGAGTTTTCTTTTGTCCTCCCCCGGTGGTACGTATCCTGCAACCATGAAATTTACAATGTTCGTGTACCATGGGGTGGTGTCCGTCCCCTTGAGCAGCATGTCGTCACGTAAGAAGTCATTAATGGGTGGTTCCTGCAGGTTAGTGACTTGCATATGTGAAAGATGATCTGCTAATGTATTTTCTACACCCTTTTATCTCTAATTTCTAAATCAAATTCTTGTAGCAGCAGAATCCATCTTATTAGACGAGGTTTCACATATTTCTTAGTGAGCAGATATTTTAATGCAGCATCATCGGTATTGTAACTGCATTCACCCCCAATGTGGGTTTTGGATAATTAATAACAATCAAATTAGGGACTAACGGATTTATAAAAGCATGTATGCAGGTGTTAGTCCTTAGAAAGATTCGAAATGTTGAAATCTCGTGAACCAAGCACGTTGAGTATAGTTGGACAAAAGTTGCCTAGCTCAAGTGTGGATTGAAAGTTTTATTTTAAACTTGAGTTATAGGTACGCCAGACTATCAAGGGGGGTACAAATTAGGTTGACTAGGTGTGGAGAAAAGTGCTCAAATCGACTAACAAAAGTTTGCTTGAGAGTCACCGCACGATCACGAACATGTAGATGTAATTTTGTACAGTCGGTAGTACCGACCATGGGGGTCGGTAGTACCGACCAGGGAGGCAGCGCGCAATGCTCTTTGGGTAGAGTTCATTTTGAACTGGCGGTAGTAACGCCATAAGGTCGGTAGTACCGGCCACCCAGACCATTCTAACACCCTCTCAATGTAGGTTCGAAAATGACTTGGTTGTAGTACCGCCATAAGGCTGGTACTACCGACCCTCGGTGGTACCGACCCTGATCGGTAGGAAGGTCATTTTTTGCAGACCTCTCTATTCGTGTTCAAAATGGCTTGGCGGTAGTACCGCCATAAGGCTGGTACTACCGACCCTCGGTGGTACCGACCCAAGCCGATAGAAAGGCAGATTTGCGGAGCTCTCTGTTCTTGCGCACTTTGACTTAGCGGTAGTACCGCCATAATGTCGGTACTACCAACCCTTGGTGGTACCGACCCTGGTCGGTAGCTACCGAGCGACCAATTATCTTTTCGTGGAGCTCTCTGTTGGTGGTCGATTTGGTCTGGCGGGTACCGACCTTTGGTCGGTAGTTGAATCTAGGTCAACTCAGATCTGTGCAAAAGTTTTTGGCCGGTCGGTACTACCGACCATGGGTGGTCGGTACTAATGACAAGCCTCGGGACTGGGAGACTATAAATAGCCTCTCACTTCACTTATGACCACAACCCACAGATTCCACTCACTTATTGCGACCTACCAATTGACAAAAGAGTCTCCAAGCATTGACTCCTCCCCTCTCTCTCTCCCTTTGCTCCAAGATTCATTCCCTTGTAAGATTTGAGCTAGGGAAGTGAGACTAGAGAGTGGGAAGCTTCGATCTACGACTTGAGCACTTGGTTCCACATCTAGCCGGCTTGGTTTGTGTCTATTACTCTTGGGTTCTTTGAACCCTAGCCGGTTAGGTGTTCTTCGTGGTAGCCCGTGTTGATTCATTTGTGAGGGCTCCCCGAAGTGTTTGTATTACCCCCTGTGATTTCTAGTGGAGAAACTCGAGTAGCCTTTGTGGTTGCTTGAGTGAGGCAAGGAGGTGAAAAAGACTCCGACCTTGGTGGTCACCTCAATAACGAGGACGTAGGCACTCCTTAGTGGTTTGGTCGAACCTCGGGATAAATCGCTGTGTCCTGTGTGCTTGTTGTTATATCTACTTTGGATATTGTGCTTGTACTTGTGTTCTTCGTGTTCTTTCTCTCCCTAACTCTTTCTTAGGTTGGGAAGGCTCGATCTACACTAGGGGAAGTGACCAAGGCTTGGAGAGGATAGAATCTTCGTCTACAACACTTAGGGAAGTGGAGCACTTCTTTGATTTACATTCATAGCTCACATACATTGGATTTGTAGTTTCTCTTTAGGGTTCCGGTAGTGCCGTTTGTTTGTGTCGGTAGTACCGGTGTCTCATACCCGGTAGTACCTACCCAAACAAACCCGTAATACCGGTTGTTATCTAACTACAATCTTTAGTTTGTGAAGTTTCAGTTAGCAAAAAATCACCTATTCACCCCACTCTAGGCTGATTTGATCCTTTCAATTGGTATCAGAGCCTAACCCTTGTGTTAGCGCTTCACCGCGTAAGGGAAAATCATGTCTAGCCTAAGTCAAGAAGTCGTCAATGACATTGTCAAGAGAGTTACTGATCAGCTATTGGAGCAGCAAGCAAAGCAATTCAAGGATCAAATGAAGAAGATGAAGGATGAGATTGAGAGTTTGAAGCAAGCTTTGGAAAGCAAAGGTGAAACATCAAACAGTGGAGAACCTCCACCATAGCCCAAAGAAGATAAGAAAAAGGAAGATGAAGAGAAAGGCAAGAGAGAGAAGGAATTCTCTAGCATACCTTATGACTATAGCCAAATGGGCAAGGTCCTTCAATTGCCTAGCGTCAATCTAGGCAAACCACCCTCCTTCGATGGAATCAACTACAATGATTGGGTACACAAGATGAAGATACATCTCATTGCCGCAAGAGCTTGGGAGATAGTTGAGAATGGGCTAAGTCATGTTGAAGGTGAAGAGTACACCGACCTAGATGCCATTGAGTTTCAACAAAATGCTCAAGCGGCATCCTTGATTCTATCATGCCTCAAGCCCGAAGAGAGTACTAAGGTCCATGGAATGGTAGTTGCCAAGAAGATTTGGGACACTCTTAGAATATCATATGAGGGTGATGAAAGTGTAAGAAAGTGCAACATAGAGCTTCTTCAAGGGAAGATCGAGAACTTCACTCTCAAGAGTGGTGAAACTACTCAACAAATGTTTGATAGGTACATGACCTTAATAAACAAGATTAGAGCTCTTAGAGATAACAAGTGGGATGACAACTCAGCTGCAAGAAAGCTATTGAGAGCATATAGAAAGAAGAACAAGACACTTGCATCAATTATCATGGAGAGACCTAACTATGAGAGCATGGGACCTCATGAGATGCTTGCCAAAATAAAGCATCATGAAGTCTTGGATGATGAAGCCATAGAAGATCAAGAAGCAAGCAACAAGAAGGTGGTAGCTCTCAAGGCAAACCAAGAAGAAGCAAGCAAGGCCCAAAATGATTCGTCAAGTGAAGGAAGTGATGACTCCGATGATGAGATTGCGCTTCTTGTGAAGAACTTTAGAAGATTCATGAAGAAGAAGATGTACAAGAAGGGCAAAGGTGGATACTTCAAGAAGTCGAAGAAGAGGAATTGCTTTGAGTGTGGTGCGGATGATCACTTCATAGCCGATTGTCCACAAAAGAATAACAAGAGCAAGTATAGCAAGAGTGATGACAAAAAGCAAAGAAGAAGAAGAGGTGGTGAAGCTCATCTCGGAGAAGAATGGTTCTCGGAAGATGACTCAAGTGATGAGGAGAAGAGCAAGGGCAAGGAGAAGGAGAAGGGAGCGGCCAACATCGCCATACACAAGACCGCTTCTCCAAGCCTCTTCTCCAACATGGCTACATCGACCACTTCATCACGCTTGTTCGAGGATCTCTCCGACGACGAGGATGACTTCACTCATTCTTGCTTCAAGGCTAAGGATGAGAAGGTATCATCTAGCTCTCCTACTTGTTCTAGTGATGAGTATAGTGATGATGATATGGATGAATTTGAACTTAGTATAATAAGAAAATTTGGTAAGAAAGGAGGACCTAAAATATTAAAATTGCTTACTAAATTGGAGAGTCGGAATGAGAGTCTTGCATTGCAAGGGGACTTGATCTCTCAAGAGAGAGAAAAGAACCTTGCATTGGAAGCCTCTCTTGCCGAGGAGAAGTTGAAGGTTGAGAAATTGACCATGGAACTATCTTTAGCCAATGACTCTAACAAGAAGTTGGCTAAGGAGTGTTCCACGAGCAATGACTCAATTGCTAGTCTAAAGAATGAGGTTAGCTTGGTTCAAGAAAGCCTCACAAGCTTTCAAGATAAATATCAAACACTTGAACAAAGCTACAACACTCTTTGGAGTAGCACTTCTTCAACCACTCCTAAGGATTCCGATTGCTCTAATGCCTCTACTAGTAATGGTTGCAAAAGATGCTATAAAGTTGATATAAATGCTTGTACAACTAACCTTGTTGAACTAGAGAAGAAAGACAAGGAGATACAAAGGTTGAACATGATCTTGAGGAATGGTTGCAAGTGTAAGGTGCAACAACCAAAAGACATCCTCAAGACCGCAAGGCACCCATCCATCAAGAATGGGATTGGCTACAATAGGTATGGTGGTAAGGCCAATGGAAGGAAGATGGTCAACGGGGTACCCTTTGTTAACTTTAACAAAGGGGTTTCTCTCTTTGACCTCATGAACAAGGCAAACAAGGTTGCCAATCCAAAGGCTACACTTGCCAATGACAAGGTCAACAAGGAGAAGCAAGTGGAGGTCCCCAAGCAACAAAAACCCATATCACGAAGCTACACTTGTGATTATTTGTGTTGTTGGGGAGAGAACGACAAGATTGTCGTTAAGTATGTTGGTGCAATCAAGAAGAGAGAAATCATGAGAAATGTTTGGGTGCCCAAAGTTTATGTGACTAACCCCCTAGGACCCAATCTCACTTAGGTACCTAAATCAAGAACATAAACTTGTTTTGTAGGAATATGCCTCCGGTGGATCTAGTTGGGTGTTGGATAGTGGATGCACCAATCATATGACCGGGGCAAAAGAAATGTTCACTTCTTTCCAACCAAGCCATGATTCATGCAACAACATTGTGTTTGGTGACAATGGAAAAGGAGAAGTGCTTGGTTGGGTAAAATTGCTATCTCAACCGACAATTCCATATCTAATGTATTACTTGTGCATTCGTTGAGTTAGAATTTGTTATCCATTTCTCAACTTTTTGAAATGGGTTACGATTGTCTCTTTACGAATAAGGGTGTGACCGTCTCTAGAAGAAGGGATTCCTCTATTGCATTTAAAGGTGTGTTGAAGGGAAAACTTTACCTAGTGAAATGAGAATAGTCATCGCAAGTGAAACCAAAGCATAGAAGAATCCAAAGCATCGGTCAAGAAGTTTGCAAGAAGGGCTCAAAATGAGTTTGAGCTCAAGATCAAGAAGGTTAGAAGCGACAATGGGAACACCAACATAGAAGAGTATCTTGATGATGAAGGAATCAAGCATGAGTTCTCCGTTCCATATACCCCACAACAAATTGGGGTTGTGGAGAGGAAGAATCGAACTCTTGTTGAAGCCGCAAGATCTATGGTGGATGAGTACAAGACGTCCCATGGCTTTTGGGCGGAGGCGATGAACACCGCATGCCATGCTATCAATCGCCTCTACCTTCACAAGCTAACGGACAAGACGCCTTATGAGCTCCTAACCGGTAACAAACCGATGAAGGACCGAGAATGCTACCAGAAAGCGACCAGAGGGGGGGGGGGTAAATGGGAGCCTAAAAAATTCTCTCGAAACTTAGGCCTCCATCCAGAAAATCAACCTCCAAAAGCTTCGACCGAAATGTGATGCCCACGACCCTTGGAAGAGGGTGGATGATCCCTAGGATCACAGTGAGGCACCACCAAATGAGAGCGGGTCAAAGCCCAAAAGCTCCGGCTCTAGTTCAACCCCAAAAACCGACTCCCGAACGTAGATGGACGGCTACATCGAGAAATTTCCAAATACCGATGCTAACGAGTAGCAAAGATACCTAGAGAGGTTCCTTGGTGAACTCTAGGGCCTAACGAGAAGTCTGAAAACCAAGCGGAAAAGCCGAGAGAGCAAACACACTAAAACTCAACACACAGCAGAATCCCGGACTATCCGCGGGTACGGTCCCGGACTGTCCGCCCTATGCCGGACTGTCCGCGCTCTGATGACGGACTGTCCGCCGGCCAAAAGAGCAAAACAGCACTGCTGCTGAAGTTCCCCTGGACAGTCCTGGACTGTCCACGGATGACAACGGCGGACTGTCCGCCGATCAACCTGGACAGGAACAGTCCAGCTACGCAGCCACTGGTCTGGCTCGAGCCCGACGCGCGGACTGTCTGCGAGTGCCCAGAGAGGGCTATTTCGGTCGCCCTTCACCCAAATCTCCCCAAATCTGATCCAAATCAAAATCCCTTGATCCCAAAATTGGAGAATATGATCATGAGGTAGTTGGGAGACTATCCCTAAGAAATCATCCGCTCAAATCAACTCAATCAACGGAAAATCGAAAGAAAAGGTGGAGGAACGAAAAAGTTGCTACGTAACATGAATCGACCTGATCTACTTGTTCGTGAGGGTAGAGTTAAATTCCTTTGGTGGAAATGTTCTCCTCACATCAACGAACAAGATGATTCAAGTGGATTAGAAAAAGACACAGCGAGGAGGGAGATCGAGTGACGGGAAAATCGTGGAGAAACGAAGAACGCGAAGAACAAGTTCAAAACGCGAATCAAGACCATGAATTGCCAGCCGAAATTCGTCCCCACGAGGAGACAACAGGAATCCGGTCCCGTTTCCGCAAAATCCAAATACACAAAGGTATTGTTCACTGTCTCTGTGGGTCTCAGTAGCTACAGCAGGGAATGGGAAGCAGGAAACCCTAGAATGAAAATAGCAATGGCTGAGATAGTCTCGAGGGAGGGGTGGCGTCTCCTTATATAGCCTAATACAATTATTCCCCTTCTACCGTTACAGCTAATGAGCGAGCAGGCTATGCCTAAGGGTATTCCTGACCAACTCAAGGTTGATGTTGATCCGACGGCCACGCCCGCACATCAGGTAGCTTCGCCTCGACGCGACCTCACCGGATGCCGCCACATGCCGCCACTGCGCCGCTCGTCCTTTTTACGGACCTCCCCCCCGGTTTTGAGACCGAAACCGGGAAACCTGGGCCATCCCCCGGTTTTGAGGCCGAAAGCAGGAAACCTGTCGTGCGTCGCCTGAGTTTTGTGGCCCAAACTCAGAAACCCGCCAGCGCCTAGGTTTTGAGGCCCAAACCTAGAAACCGTCCTCGGCCCGAGTTTTGTGGCCCAAACTCGGAAACAAGTCGCACCCAGGTTTTGAGGCCCAAACTATGAAACCGTCCACTCGGTGGTTTTTCTATGGCTCAACGACCAAACCGAGCCGTAGAGGGGATGCACCGCCCGTGCACCCCGTCCACACACAAGTCTTCACTTGTCGCTGTCCCAGGCTGTCAACCACCACGGCCGTTCCTCAGGCCACCGGTCCATCAGTCCAAGCCTCACGTCCGCCCTTCACCACTCTGGGTCCATCGGCACAACACGTATCTACTTGACCTTCACCTTGCCTTTGATCACTGTATCCGTGCTCAACACCTGCACAACACAAGCCAAAGAACATGCGCATCATACCAGTTGACAATCACTCATCATCTCAAGATCCGGCATACACCCATTTATCCGCAATCTCCCCCTTGATGAGTGCATTGTCAACTATCAACACAAATCATATGAAATAGAAGAAGAAAGAAGGAGGAAGCGAACTCAACCAAACGACCAGAAGCGAAGCAAAACCAACAGAAGTCGAATGGAGTGAGCGAGACAACTTGGTTCCCAAAGACATGGGCAACGGCTCGGCGCAACCAAGCAAAGCAAAGCTAGCCATCACGAAGAGGTAGAACAGGCTCAACACCGCTAGCGAGAAAGTCGGAGCAAGGAAAGCAAAGACAAGCTAGTTCCTCCAGAAAGAGGCAAAGGCTCAACACAACTAGCCAAAACCGCTCCAAACCAATTGAAAAACCATATAAGCTGAAAGTCGCTCCAAACCAATTGAACAACTCGTCAAAGCAAAAATCGAGCAAACTCCCCCTTCCATAGTGCATACAACTAGGGACATGATTTGTCAAAATGATGAGCTTGTAGGTAATGACATGACTTTTGATGAATGCGACGGCTCCCAAAAGGAGTAGACACACCACGAACTGGATGTCCGGGCGTGTCGCCGTCAGGTACAGCAGCGACCCGATCATACTCCGGTACTCCTTTTGGTCCACAGCTTCTCCATCCTTGTCCGCATCCAGGGCCATCGTGGTCGACATGGGTGTTGGAAGAGGCTTGGCCTCACCCATATCGAGCTTCTTCAATATGTCCTTGGTGTACTTGCCTTGGTGCACGAACGTCCCCTCTCGGGATTGCTTGATTTGCAACCCGAGGAAAAACGTCAACTCGCCCATCATGCTCATCTCAAATTCCCTGTTCATAGTATCTGCAAACTTGGCAACCAAAGCATGAGCAGAACCTCCAAAGATGATATCATCCACGTAAATCTGAACCAACAAAGTGTCATTGCCTTGCTTGAGGAGAAAATGCATTTTATCCACACATCCCATTTTAAAACCCTTAGCAAGCAAAAAGGTTTTCAACCTATCATACCAGGCTCTAGGGGCTTGTTTCAAAGCATACAAAGCTTTGTGAAGTTTAAAAACATGGTTTGGAAACTTGGGATTTTTGAAATCGGGGGGTTGTTTTGCATACACCTCTTCTTCTATGCAGCCGTTTAGGAAGGCACTCTTGACATCCATTTGAAAAGGTTTGAAACCTTTGGATGCAGCAAAAGCCAAGAGAATCCTAATTGCCTCAAAACGAGCTACAAGAGCAAAAGTCTCCTCATAATCTATCCCCTCCTTCTGACTATACCCCTGGGCTACAAGTCTGGCCTTGTTTTTCACAACAAGGCCATCTTCCCCTTGTTTGTTTTTGAAAACCCATTTTGTCCCAATAGGGTGACACTCAGGAGGAAGAGGAAGAAGAACTTAAACCCGATTTCTCTCAAAATTTTCAAGCTCCTCATGCATGACATTGACCCAATCCGGATCAGATAAATTGTGTCCAACATCTCGGGGTTCAAAATCAGCAACAAATGCAGAATGAGCAAAGTGAGAGATTTGTTGTGACCTAGACCGAGTGACGCGTTCGTGGATGTCGCCGATCATCTGTTGAGGAGGGTGTTGGCGCTGAATGTGTCGTGGCGCCTCCCTTGCTGAATTTACCTCCCCCTCAACCGCAACTAGTGCCTCCTCGGGTACAAGTGGTACAGCCCGAGGTGGTGGATCACATGACCCCCATGTAGTAGAGGAAGAAGGGTTGGGGCCGCGTGCAGTCGTGGTCAAAGTCGACCCAATCGGCACCGCAGGTGGAGGAAGTGCTGGATCATCAATCCCTTCAGCACCTTCTTCCTCGTCATCAAAAGAGGTTGTCCAACCTCATGATCACACTACTAAATTTCCACCCTCTTTCAACGCCCCAAATGTGTTGTGATACACCTAAAATCGTTGCAATTATGAGAATCACAACACAAATTTTGTGTTGCGTGGCGTTGCAATATCAAGTGTGGCAATAGGCTTTCACAACACTTTTCAGTGTGGTGTTGCGAATATGTGCTCGAATTGCAACACATGGGGCGTTGCAACCATAGATTTTTCTACGCTTGCACGTGTGGCAAAAACAACAAATACAACGCCTTAGGTGTTGTAAGAACTTGTAATGGCAACATATCCATGGTGTAGCAAGTGTTGCACTAGCAACGCCGAACGTGGTGGCAATAAGTTTAATTGCCACACCCAGGATTTGGTTGCTATAAGAGTAATTGCTACGCATAACAAGTGTGGCTATAAGGATTATTTTGCAACACCAAGGAATGGTGGCAACATGTGTGATTGCCACAGTAAAGGTTTGGTTGCTATAAGATGCAATAGCTATTGCTACGCATAACGGTTGTGGCAACATGGATTATGTCGCAACACCTAGAAGTGGTGGCAACTTGTTCAATTGCCACATTCAATGTGTGTCGTTGCTATAAGATGAGCTTGTATTGCTACGCGGAGTGTACGTTGCTATAGGATATATTGCCACAAAAAATAAGGTTGCCATTACCCTCTTTTATCATGCTTTTTAATTGGTGCTGCCGACTAATATTACAGCATCATAATTAGATACTCAGTAGACATCGATAAAGTTTAAGTCAAGCCATTCAACTAAATATGAAATTGCTTAATTTGTCACATCTGGAACTAAACCATCCAAAAATTCAAATTCAGGATACACACATTATATTGAAACAAATTCGAACATATTTATTCCTAAACCGAATAATCTAAGATGCATAGACACCAGTGAAGCTTTGCTGGGCGGCCTTGGCCTCATTTGGATGATCCCTTCACTGTTGCACTCCACTGAAATTCTACGTTTATCCTGAGATAAAGATCAAAGAAATTAGTTGAGCAGAGAATGTACCTATGCTCTTCTAGTTAAGAAAGAGTCTACTCAAAAAGAATACATGGATAATTAGCATGTCCTACAATTTTATAAAAAGAATGCAAGTCATAGGAACAACCTGCTCACATTCAATTCTTTTTGCCTACTCGTTTCTTTGACACAGCATCGGTTAATTGTGCCCTTGAAATATAAGTGGTTATACCATTCCCTTCTTTGTTTTGTGATTGATTTCGGGTAAGACTGCCTCTAGTGCGTGCACCTGTTGAAGCTATGAGTTGTGCTCTCTGGTTTTCCTGTAGGTTAATCTACAACAAAGTAGTTTACATGAATAATATTAAGACTCGTATGCACTAATCATGATAGCTATAAATATGTTTGAACCTGAAATAACCTCATCTATTGTTGCTTCATCCTGAGGTGTTGTTTCGTGTCTTTGATCCAAGATCGGTTCATGAGCAATTGATGGTGTTTCATTAGTTGTTGTATTGTTGGCTTGTGTTTCGACTGCACCTTGGTTAACCTGCATTGAATTTATTATTACTACTACCAGTTAGATGCCATAGATAGGAACAAGTATATTATAAGGAAACATAGCTGATAAATAAATTATTAGATTATCAAAATTTCTGCAAAATCAAGTGGTATTATATGAGAAAATTCCTACTCTAGGATGTCCAAGCAAAGAATATGGCAGTGTCATTGATGAACGTTTAAAACTTCTTTTCCTCTTCCACACACTAGCACAATCCAAGAAATACCAAAAAGATCTACAACTTAGGTCTCATTTCTCCGGTTCAAGTTGTCAATAGTGTTGAATTCAGATGCATATCTCACTGTCCAACAAGATTCAACCTCACTATCAATCTAACTTAAAGTGCTCAAAATCTGAGGGAATAAAAGAATGAAGAAAATAAATTTAACTTTCGGGATGAACAAAATTTTACTAAGTATTAATCAAAATAAAAGAACCTTACATAGATACAATATTTTGTAAATTTGATTTGTCTTTTATCTATTAATGTGACATATTGGGTCTAGCAGTAATGTGGTACAAATGGAAGAAAATAGGAAATAAGTGCTTTATTTCTCAAGACCCAATCTTCATATCATTGTAATCACTTATGATTTTAATTAACACATACATGACTTAGATGAGCTATTACTGCAAGCACACTGCCCATGTACTAATGATGGGCAAAATCTCATCATTTTATATTAATGGCTTGCAAAATCTTGACTGAACCATTTATTCATGTGATGGACAAACATGCATACAAGGAGTGAAAGCTGGAACTGCAGCTTGCTGACCGATGAAACTTACTAATGCAAAACAGCACCAATGCTCCATTGTGCCATAATCTGCTATGCACTATTGTGCCATCTTAGATACCCAAGTCTTATTTTTTAAAAGTGAGAAGCAAAGGGCACACTGAAAACTGCACCTAGGCTATTCAATAACATATCCAACCCTGCACTCAGTGAAGTTTCAAGTCCCGAGATTCCAGTTTTTCCAACAAATAAAAAGAAAGTCTAAAATAATTCACACCCTGCAGCAGGATAATCCAAGTTGTTCTCTTTGAATTCTATTTAGATTGATTAATAATATGTCAATCTATAAAAGTTGCAGCGGACATGAAGCTACTATTTAGGGATATGTCAGCCATGTTGTTTTAAAATTACTATTTGGGGATCTGTAAAAGTTACAGCATGCATGAAATTTACATTAACAAGGCTGTAGGTGCAATTGTAAAAGAATAAAGAATTTTACTCTCTTCAAGTATTTAAGCAAAGGAACTGATTGGTGTAGCTAGCTTGGTTAATTAGTCTTGGTACTGTATTAAGCTCTCTTCACCGCTGTACTGAGATGATTACTGAATAATAATCTGAACAAAGAGTCCAGCAAGAATAGAGATAGGAAAAAAACAATGATAGTTGGTCATTTTTACGGATACATGGGTGTATGCCGAGTCTCTGAGTGATGAGTGATTGTCAACTGGAATGATGCGCATGTTCTTTGGCTTGTGTTGTGCAGGTGTCGAGCACGGATACAGTGATCAAAGGCGAGGTGAAGGTCAAGTAGAGACGTGCCGTGCCGATGGACCGAGAGTGGCGAAGGGCGGACGTGAGGCTTGGACTGAGGGACCAGAGGCCCGAGGATCAGCTGTGGTGGCTGGCAGCCTGTGACGACAACAAGTGAAGAAGTACGATCATGTGTTGCCTGAGTCGTGGACTTGGGGACACGTGTCGGTGGACGGGGTGCACGGGAGGTGCATCCCATCTACGACGTCGGTTTGGTGGTAGAGCCAGGGAAAAACCATCGGGTGGACGGTTTCCAGGTTTGGGCCTCAAAACCTGGGTGCGGTTGGTTTCCGAGTTTGGCCACAAAACTCGGGCTGAGGACGGTTTCCAGGTTTGGGCCTCAAAACCTGGGCGCTGAGGGTTTGCTGAGTTTGGCCTCAAAACTCAGATGCTTTGTGGGCTGGTTTCCCGGTTTGGGCCTCAAAACCGGGGGTTGGCTGGAAAAGGCTGGTTTCCCGGTTTGGGCCACAAAACCGGGGGTGCAGAGCGAGGGCGGCACGTGGCGGCAATCGGGAGGTTGCGTCGAGGCAACGCTATGAGTTGTGCGGGCGTGGCCGTCGGATACACCTACCACCGAGTTGGTCCAGAATAACCCTAGGGTTTAGCTGGTTCGCTCTGTAAGTAGTTAGGGGTAGAGTGGGAATTAGGAATAGGTTAGAATTAGGATAAATAGGGGGAGACACCCACCTCCCCATTCATCTCAGTTTGTCATCCCTGTTATTTGCTCTTTGCTTCTAGGGTTTCCTGCTCTCCCAATCCCCTGCTGTAGCTAGCTGAGATCCGCAGAGAACCATACCTCTGTGTACTGGAGATTTTGAGAAAGTGAGGCCGTAACCTCACTGTTGTAGCGTGTGGTAGCCACACAGTTGCAGATCGATGTGTTGATTCGCGTTTTTGTTCGTGTTCTTCGCGTTCTTCGTTTCTCCGCGATTTTCCCGTCACTCGATCTCTCTCTCCTGTGCGTCTTTGTGAAATCTGTTTGAATCAACTTGTTCGTATTTGAAAGGAGATCATTTCCACCGAAGGAATTCATCTATCTTCCTACGAGCAAGTAGATCGGGTTGATTTCGCTTTCGTGGCGCTTTTTGGTTCATCCTCCTCCCCTTTTGATTTCCCGGTGATTGACTCGATTTGAGCGAATGATTTCTTGGGGATAGTCTCCTAACTACTCCGTGATCATCCTCTCCAAGTTTGGGAACGTGGGATTTTGATTTGAATCAATTTGGAGAAGATTTGGGAGAAGGGCGATCAAAATCGCCCTCCCTGAGTGACCGCGGATAGTCCGCCACTCAGGGCGCGGATAGTCCGCGCGTCGGGGACGAGCCAGACCAGTGGCACTGTTCTTCGGCTGATTTGGCTTTTGTTTGAACGGAGGACAGTCTGCAGTTCAAAGCCGCGGACAGTCCGAGAACGTCCAGGAGACTTGCAGCAGCACTTCGGTTTTGCTCATCTGGCCGGCGGACAGTCCGCGACCTGAGCCCGGACAGTCCGCCACTGGGCAGACAGTCCGCGACCGTGCTGGCGGACAGTCCGCGAATCGGCTGTTTGCTCCGGTTTAGTGCGTTTGCTCTCCCGGCTTGTTCGCTTAGTTTCCGGACTTCTCGTTTTGCCCTAGAGTTGACCAAGGAACCTCTCTAGGTATCTTTGCTACTTGTTAGCATAGGTATTTAGGAGTTTCTCGACGTAGCCGACAATCTACGTTCGGGACTTGGTTTTTGGGGTTGTGTTCGAGCCGGAGCTTTTGGCATTTGGTTTGCTATCTTCTTGTGGTGCCTCGCTGTGATCCTATGGATCATCCACCCTCTTCCAAGGGTCGTGGGCATCACGGTTTCAGTCGCAGTTTCTCGGGGTTGATTTTGGGACATTTGGCCAAAGTTTCGAGAGAAATTTTTGAGCTCCCATTCACCCCCCTTCTGGTCGCCTTGCTAGTGCTTTCTCGGTCCTTCAATTGGTATCGGAGCGTGTTAAGGATCTTCCACCTGAGCCGGTTCCAGATCCACAGAAGGCGACATGGATCGCGGCGTGGGCAAACCGCCATTTTTCGATGGGACAAACTATGCGTATTGGAAGATACGCATGTCAGCCTATCTGCAGAGTTTGGGTGCTTCCATCTGGGATATTTGCAACTCTGCCGATTACGTGGTCTTGGCTGCTCATGTCTCTCAGCTTCAGATCGATGAGCACGATGCCAATAGCCGAGCCTGTAATGCTCTTTTCTCATGCTTGAGCATGAGTGAGTTTGATCGCGTTTCTCACCTCGCTACGGCTCGGGAGATTTGGGCTACCCTCATGCGTTTCCATGAGGGAACCTCTCAAGTCAAAACCCGTCTCTACGAGTCGTTCAAGCGAGAGTATGAGAACTTTCGACATATGCCTGGCGAGAGCATAGAAAGTTTATTCGCTCGCTTTCAGGTGATTGTCAACAGGATGAGGGCTAACAAGGAGCTGTTGCCTTTCGACGATCATGAGAGGGCTTTGAAGCTTTTGCATACTCTTGATCGGTCGGTGTGGGACTCCAAAGTTTAGGCGATCATCGAATCACCTAACTGTGAGACCCTCACTTGCGACGAGCTCTTTAGTAAGCTCAAGTCCAGTGAGATTGATGCCATGGCGAGGGCTTCTTATGAAAATCCTTCTGGCCCGTCGATGGCTTTGGTTTCTGGCTCTTCTGCTAACCCTTCTGGAGGTTTTGCTCTTTCGTCTCTCTTTTCTGTCACAGAGGACCAGCTGGATTCTTTGGGGGATGACGAGTTGGCATTGCTCGCCAACCGGTTCTCGCGGTTCCACAACAACCGCATGAGCCGTCGCCGCGGAGGAGGACGCTCAGGATGCTATGAGTGCGGCGACCCCGATCACTTCATCGCCAACTGCCCCAAGAAGAAGCATTCATCTAGGAAGGGCGATCATGGGCACAAGTACGACTCCGGCAAGCGCAAGGAGAAGTACGTCCCCGCGAGGCACAAGTGGAGGGGCGGCTTCGACAAGGAGTACATCAAGAAGAAGTACTTGGAGAAGGCCCAAGCTGAGCAGCGTGCGTTCTTCGCCACGCTCAGCGACGTCGACGGCTCGGATGACGACTCCGCTTGCTCAAGTGATGACGAGTCCGAGAAGAAGAAGAGGATCGAGGACAAGCTGAACGGCCTCTGCTTCTTCGCCGACGACGACGGCTTCTGCACCATGGCCCTCGACGGCGAGCTGGTGAACTCCCCTCGGAACGACGACGACGACGACGACGACACCTCCCAGGTATCTCTGACCCACGATGAGCTTTCCGCTGAGGTCGAGAAACTTACTGCCGCGCTCCTTAGTCAAGATAAGTTACTTAGGCGAGCCGCTAGAGAGCGCAAGGAGTTTAGGCAGAAGTGGGAGGATACGGTGAAGGAACTTGATTCTGTCAAGTCCACCGTAGTTGTTACAGATGAGGAGGAGTGCGAGGCGTGCACCACGCACATGACTGATCTTCTCACTTTGAGAAGTAAGTATGTTGCGTTGGTAGGAGAGGTGGATGAGCTCGGGGCTAGGCCCATGCTGTTGGGTGTGTGCAAGACTTGTCCTGTCTTGCAATCCGAGTTGGCAGAGAAGAATGCCAAGATCGTGTCTCTTGAGGAGGCCAGCTCGGGTAGCACTTGTGTGACTAGGTGCGCTTTGTGCGAGGGTTTGGAGATGGAGATTGCCAATGTGAAGCATGACAAGATGCAAACCGAGGAGGAAAACACATACCTTCGGACCATCTTGTCATGGGTGTCTTGTGGTGAGCCACAGCTCGGGATGATGATCTCCCAATTCAAGCAAGCTGCTGGAGGTCCCGGTGTAGGTTTTGCTCCGGGTGTTGATGTCTCTGCTTTTGGGAAGATTGGAGAGTCGAGTGGTTTGAACCCGAGTGAGAAGCCAAACTCCAGCACTACTTCCAAACTAACCAAGCTTCCACCCAAAGAGCCTCTCAAGCCTAACACCAAGGATGGCGTGTTTGAGGAACCTCCGAGAGCTCCACCTAAGAACCAAGTGTGGCATCCCAAACCCAACCACCTAAAAAACAAGCTTGATGCTATGCCACCTATCCAGGAGGAATTGCCACAGAAGGGCAAGGTGATCCACACCCACAACCGTGAGTACCAACAACCCCCTTTGAGAGCGGTGAGGTACCACTGTGAGCACTGTGGGAGAGATGGACACTTGAGCGAGTTCTGTTTTAGGCGCAAGAGAGAGGCGCGCCGTGCTAGGGAGATGAACAACCCGGACATGTACCATCCTTTCCATGATGTACATGCGCCGAATGTTCAGAGGAGAGCACCGAGACGTGCTGCTAGGCCCAGAGGTCCAGAACATCAAGTTCCCAGGCCTAGGCAGCAGAGAGCTCCGAGGAGAGACGCTAGGCCTAGAGGTGTTGAGCCTCAAGTCCCTAGGCGCAGGTCTCGTAGAGAGCGTGCCCGGCGGGAGCCTGCATTTGTAGGTTATGGACCCCGTGGCGGTGGCTTTGCAGTTGAGCGCTTTCCCCCACCGCGTTTTGAGTATCGCGGTGAGCGCTCCTTCCCCAGCGGACCACGTTCTTCTAAACGTGGTGATCGCTTCCTTCGTAGGCGTGCTAGGGATGGTTTTTCTGCTAACCGTTCTTTTGAGCAGCCGGCCCAACACTGGTATTCCCCTTACTTCACTAACCCTAGTGTTGGACCGTATGCTCACCCTATGTCTTTTTATTGATGTAGGTAAAACGATTGGAGAACGTTTGGTTGGTGGATTCCAGGTGTTCGAGGCACATGACCGGAAACGCCAAGTGGTTCTCCAGTCTTAGTCCGGTCACCGGAAAGGAGTATATCACCTTCGGCGACAACAGCAAAGGTAAGGTGCTGTCTCGTGGGTCTGTGCGAGTTAATGAGCAATTTGTGTTGCGCGATGTTGCTCTTGTTTCTAACTTGCATTTTAACCTTCTTTCTGTTTCGCAACTTTTTGATGATGACTATGAGATTCGTTTTAAACCGAATCTCAGTCGCATTTTGGATCCTCAGGGCAATCTTGTATGTGTGATTTTGCCCTTTGGAAAAGTCTTTCGTGCGGATTTTTCGGAGTCGTTCGGATTTTCTCGTTGTCTTTTGGCTGGACCTTCCTCCTCTGATCTTTGGAAGTGGCATAGGAGACTAGGTCACCTGAGCTTTGACTTGCTTGCAAGACTTAGTTCACTTGGCTTAATCCGAGGATTCCCCAAGTTATCAATGGAGAAGGATCTTGTTTGCCACTCTTGTAGACATGGGAAGATGGTTGCCGCTCCCCACCATCCAGTGACTCAGGTCATGACTAAGCGCCTTGGAGAGCTTTTACACATGGACCTTGTTGGTCCGGCTCGGGTGAGCTCGGTTGGGGGGAAGTGGTATGTGCTTGTTGTTGTCGATGATTTTTCGAGATATTCGTGGGTCTTCTTTTTAGCTGAGAAGACCAAGACTTTCTCCATTGCTCGCAATCTGATTTTGCGTCTTCAGAATGAGTTCCCTTTGAACTCTATGCGAGCAATTCGGAGTGATAATGGTTCCGAATTCAAGAATTCGGATTTTGAGAAGTTTTGTGACTCTTTTGGGTTAGAGCATCAGTTTTCTTCCCCCTACACACCGCCTCAAAATGGTGTTGTAGAAAGGAAGAATCGGACCCTTGTAGAGATGGCCAGGACGATGCTCGATGAGCATAGGACTCCTAGGCGATATTGGGCCGAAGCTATGAACACTGCATGCTATATTTCCAATCGCATTTTTCTTCGAGCTTTCTTGAAAAAGACCTCTTATGAGTTGCGTTTTGGAAAACTACCCAAGGTGAGTTACTTTCGAGTTTTTGGTTGCCATTGTTTTATACTCAAAAAGGGCAACTTGGACAAGTTTGAGTCTCGTTCTTCTGACGGTGTGTTTTTGGGTTATGGCACTCACACTCGAGCTTACCGTGTACTTAACCTTGACACTAACCGAGTCATGGAGACATCAGATGTCACCTTCGACGAGACCACGGTTTGTCCTTCTTCTCGTTTTGAGCGTGCAGGTGATCATGAGGTTGGCGAACCTCTTTTCGATGATGAAGAAGAAGGTGTTGAAGGGATAGATGACCCAGCACCTCCTCCACTTGCTGTGCCGCAAAGAGCGGCCTCTACGATGACTCACGGCCCCGACACCTCTTCTTCCTGGAGGGCCGTGGGATCCGCCACCCCGAGCGGTACCCTTTGTACCCGGGGAGGCACCAGCTGCTGTTGAGGGGGAGGCCACTTCGGCAAGGGAGGCGCCACGACACATTCAGCGCCAGCACCCGCCTCAGTAGATGATCGGCAGCATCGACGAACGAGTCACCCGGTCAAGGCAAATCTCTCACTTTGCTCATTCTGCATTTGTTGCTGATTTTGAACCCCGGGATGTTGGACACGCTTTGACGGATCCTGATTGGGTCAATGCCATGCATGAGGAGCTTGAGAACTTTGAGAGAAATCGGGTTTGGGTTCTAGTGTCTCCACCTTCTGAGTGTCATCCAATTGGGACAAAATGGGTTTTCAAAAACAAACAGGGAGAAGATGGCCATGTTGTGAGAAACAAGGCCAGACTCGTAGCCCAGGGATATAGTCAGAAGGAGGGGATAGACTATGAGGAGACATTTGCTCCTGTAGCACGTTTGGAGGCTATTAGGATACTCTTGGCTTTTGCTGCATCCAAAGGTTTCAAACTTTTTGAAATGGATGTCAAGAGTGCCTTCTTAAACGGCTACATAGAAGAGGAGGTGTATGTTAGACAACCCCCCGGTTTCGAAAATCCCAAGTTTCCGAACCATGTCTTTAAACTTCACAAAGCTTTGTATGGTTGGAAACAAGCCCCTAGAGCCTGGTATGATAGGTTGAAAACCTTTTTGCTTGCTAAGGGTTTTAAAATGGGATGTGTAGATAAAACGCTCTTTCTCCTCAAGCAAGGCAGTGATACTCTCTTGGTCCCAATTTACGTGGATGATATCATTTTCGGTGGTTCTTCTCACGCTTTGGTTGCCAAGTTCGCAGATACTATGAGCAGGGAGTTCGAGATGAGCATGATGGGCGAGTTGACGTTTTTCCTCGGGTTGCAAATCAAGCAAACCCGGGAAGGAACGTTTGTGCACCAGGGCAAGTACACCAGAGATATCCTGAAGAAGTTCGACATGGGTGAGGCCAAGCCTCTTCCAACACCCATGGCGACCACGACGGCCCTGGATGCGGACAAGGAGGGAGAAGCAGTGGACCAGAAGGAGTACCGGAGTATGATCGGGTCGCTGCTGTACCTGACGACGACACGCCCGGACATCCAGTTCGCGGTGTGCCTCTGCGCGCGCTTTCAGGCGTCGCCGCACACCTCTCACCGTCAGGCGGTCAAGCGCATTATGAGGTACTTATCCTTTTCTCCAGAATTCGGGATTTGGTATTCTGCTTCCTCCACTCTTTCCCTTTGCGGTTATTCCGATGCCGATTTTGCTGGTTGCCGTATTGATCGCAAGTCCACTTCTGGGACTTGCCAGTTTATTGGTTCTTCTCTTGTTTCGTGGTCTTCTCGCAAGCAGTCTAGCGTCGCCCAGTCTACCACGGAGGCTGAGTATGTTGCTGCGGCTAGCTACTGTTCCCAGTTACTCTGGATGATGGCCACTTTGCGTGATTTTGGTCTGAGCTTTTCTCGTGTTCCATTGCTTTGTGACAGCACGAGTGCGATTAGCGTTGCTAAGAACCCCGTGCTTCACTCGAAGACCAAACACATTGATGTGCGCTTTCATTTTCTGTGAGACCACTATGAGAAGGGTGATATCGACCTTCGCCATGTCGATACTCATCATCAGCTTGCTGATATTTTTACCAAGCCTTTGGACCAATCAACCTTTAATCGGTTGAGAGGTGAGCTTGGTGTGTGTTTCCCCTTTTAGATGGGGGAAACACTTTGGATTCTGTATGATACACTGACTTTTTGTTTTCAGTTGTTTTTGCTTCTTTTTAATTTCTTCGTGCATCTTTTGCATTTTAGCATACGCTTTTACATTCTGAGCTTCATATGTATAATCTGAAGATTGTAACTATGCTCTGTGTAGTTTTTGCTCCGATGCTTTATGTAGATGCTGTAGCTTATGCTCTTTCTGATCACTAGTGCATACTATGAGCTGAGCTATTTTTGAATGGTGAATTTGATAATGAAATTAAAACTTAAAAATGTTCACCATTGAGATATGCAACTAGCATGTGTAGGATGTGTTGAAGTCACATGTGCTTTTCATATATGCTAGGTTGCTATGTCTCTAGTGTTGAGTCATTCACTTGCTTAGTATATCATATTCTGTTTAAAATCTGAACCAAGTTAAGTGAATTGGAAAGATCGAGATGGGTTTGCTTGTTAGCACCTCACAGTTTCGAGACTGTTTCTCATTGCACTTTGAGTTAAACTTGAGCTGTGTAGTGTATGACCGAAACTGTTGCTTTAAGCTTCTGATTGCTTATGCATAGGCTTCGCACAGTTGGAAAGTTAGGCAATAACAAGCATTCAACCTCTCGCAGTCACATGCTGTTTTCTGAACTTGTGTAATTTCACCGCTGCAACTCCGATTAAAATTTGAAATCACAAGTATATGCCTAAATTGGTATCAGTATGATGTTTGAACTATGCTAGGGGTAGTTCACCTTGAATACATGATTAGCACTTGTTTGACTTCCTGTCTATACATGTCTGTGCTATTTTGATGGTGAATACCTTTTCGGCTACAAACTGCTCTTTTGCTCTCACTTCAGACTTAGTGATCAGTTTGAGCCTTTGCTAGCATTCTGTGCATTTTTCTGAGTCATCGGATCAGAACTCTGTAGAGCATCTTTGCACTCTTTTGAGTATACTCTTAAAGCTCCTAACTTGTATATTGACTCATGTGCATTTTGGAAGGGGGAGAATCTTCTTGTTGGCACTTTTATGAGGGGAAGCCTTATTTCTTGATAAGTGCATTTTCAACTAAGGGGGAGAAATTGCAAATCATTACCCTCCGTTTCAACTAAGGGGGAGCCTTCCTGGTTGTTTGCACTATTCGAGGGGGAGTTTGTTTCCGATTGAGTCTTTGACATTTTCAATTGGTTTGGAGCGGTTTGCTAGTTGCGTTGAGCCTTAGCCTCTTTCTTGAGGGACTAGCATTTGCTTTTTATATTTTCAATTGGTGTCGAACTCTTTTTGGTAACAGTCGGTATCGAGCTTTCTTTGCTAGTTGTGTTGAGCCTCTGTGCCTCTATCTTGAGGGACTAGCATTTTGCTTCGATATTTTTGATTGGGATTTGCTAGCGGTGTTGAGCCTGTTCTACCTCTTCTTGAGGGCTAGCTTTGCTCTGCTTGGTTGCGTCGAGCCGTTGCCCATGTCTTTGGGGACCAAGTTCTTTCGCTCTTTCCACTTGACCTTCTTCGGCTTTGCTATGCTTTTGGGTCATTTGGTCGAGTTCTCTTCTTCTCCTTCTTCCTTCTTCTCTTTCTATTATGATTTGTGTTGGTAGTTGACAATGCACTCATCAAGGGGGAGATTGCGGATACATGGGTGTATGCCGAGTCTCTGAGTGATGAGTGATTGTCAACTGGGATGATGCGCATGTTCTTTGGCTTGTGTTGTGCAGGTGTCGAGCACGGATACAGTGATCAAAGGCGAGGTGAAGGTCAAGTAGAGACGTGCCGTGCCGATGGACCGAGAGTGGCGAAGGGCGGACGTGAGGCTTGGACTGAGGGACCAGAGGCCCGAGGATCAGCTGTGGTGGCTGGCAGCCTGTGACGAGAACAAGTGAAGAAGTGCGGTCATGTGTTGCCTGAGTCGTGGACTTGGGGACACGTGTCGGTGGACGGGGTGCACGGGAGGTGCATCCCATCTACGACGTCGGTTTGGTGGTAGAGCCAGGGAAAAACCATCGGGTGGACGGTTTCCAGGTTTGGGCCTCAAAACCTGGGTGCGGTTGGTTTCCGAGTTTGGCCACAAAACTCGGGCTGAGGACGGTTTCCAGGTTTGGGCCTCAAAACCTGGGCGCTGAGGGTTTGCTGAGTTTGGCCTGAAAACTCAGATGCTTGGTGGGCTGGTTTCCCGGTTTGGGCCTCAAAACTGGGGGTTGGCTGGAAAAGGCTGGTTTCCCGATTTGGGCCACAAAACCGGGGGTGCAGAGCGAGGGCGGCACGTGGCGGCAATCGGGAGGTTGCGTCGAGGCAACGCTACGAGTTGTGCGGGCGTGGCCGTCGGATACACCTACCACCGAGTTGGTCCAGAATAACCCTAGGGTTTAGCTGGTTCGCTCTGTAAGTAGTTAGGGGTAGAGTGGGAATTAGGAATAGGTTAGAATTAGGATAAATAGGAGGAGACACCCACCTCCTCATTCATCTCAGTTAGTCATCCCTGTCATTTGCTCTTTGCTTCTAGGGTTTCCTGCTCTCCCAATCCCCTGCTGTAGCTAGCTGAGATCCGCAGAGAACCATACCTCTGTGTACTGGAGATTTTGAGGAAGTGAGGCCGTAACCTCACTGTTGTAGCGTGTGGTAGCCACATGGTTGCAGATCGATGTGTTGATTCGCGTTTTTGTTCGTGTTCTTCGTTTCTCCGCGATTTTCCCATCACTTGATCTCTCTCTCCTGTGCGTCTTTGCGAAATCCGTTTGAATCAACTTGTTCGTATTTGAAAGGAGATCATTTCCACCGAAGGAATTCATCTATCTCCCTACGAGCAAGTAGATCGGGTTGATTTCGCTTTCGTGGCGCTTTTTGGTTCATCCTCCTCCCCTTTTGATTTCCCGGTGATTGACTCGATTTGAGCGGATGATTTCTTGGGGATAGTCTCCTAACTACTCCGTGATCATCCTCTCCAAGTTTGGGAACGTGGGATTTTGATTTGAATTGATTTGGAGAAGATTTGGGAGAAGGGCGATCAAAATCGCCCTCCCTGAGTGACCGCGGACAGTCCGCCACTCAGGGCGCGGACAGTCCGCGCGTCGGGGACGAGCCAGACCAGTGGCACTGTTCTTCGGCTGATTTGGCTTTTGTTTGAACGGCGGACAGTCCGCAGTTCAAAGCCGCGGACAGTCCGGGAACGTCCAGGAGACTTGCAGCAGCACTTCGGTTTTGCTCATCTGGCCGGCGGACAGTCCGCGACCTGAGCCCGGACAGTCCGCCACTGGGCAGACAGTCCGCGACCGTGCTGGCGGACAGTCCGCGAATCGGTTGTTTGCTCCGGTTTAGTGCGTTTGCTCTCCCGGCTTGTTCGCTTAGTTTCCGGACTTCTCGTTTTGCCCTAGAGTTGACCAAGGAACCTCTCTAGGTATCTTTGCTACTTGTTAGCATAGGTATTTAGGAGTTTCTCGACGTAGCCGACAATCTACGTTCGGGACTTGGTTTTTGGGGTTGTGTTCGAGCCGGAGCTTTTGGCATTTGGTTTGCTATCTTCTTGTGGTGCCTCGCTATGATCCTAGGGATCATCCACCCTCTTCCAAGGGTCGTGGGCATCACGGTTTCGGTCGCAGTTTCTCGGGGTTGATTTTGGGACATTTGGCCAAAGTTTCGAGAGAAATTTTTGAGCTCCCATTCACCCCCCTCTGGTCGCCTTGCTAGTGCTTTCTCGGTCCTTCAATTTTTCTCTCCAATGATCAATTTCCCCCAAATAAAATAGTAACCCAACAATCCAAGTAAGGAGTGGTTTTAGCAGACCAATTTCTAGTAGATAATTCATTCTTTGGAACTTGCTTCATGACAAACATAATAACTTTATAATATCATTACCTGCAGTGATGCTCCTTGTATTTGTGCTGCTATCATTGCCATTAACTCTTTCCTAAGATCTTCTTTGTTAGCCTCTCTTTCTTTCTGCAATTCTTTCATCTAACGCCTATGTTCTTCCTTCTCGGCTTCTCTTTCAGCAACTTGGCATTGGAGTTGTTCTTGTACCTTCTCTAATGCAGACTTCAACTCTTCATTTTCAATATGCGATGCCGTTTCAGAACGGGCCTGCTCCTCCAGACGTTCAGTATTTAGCTGCCTTCTTGTTGGATACCTTGCCAAATACCCATTTCCATGAACCTTGGATGATTTGCATCTAGATGTTGATCCTTTCTCATACCAAGATGTTGCATGTCAAGACAGGCCTTCTCATTGTCCTTGCATTTACCATCAATTTCAAGCAACATACCCAAAATGCTCTCACAGATATTCTTCTCAATTTGCATCACATCCAGATTATGCCTTATAAGCAATGAGTCCCAATAAGGCAATTCAAAGAAAATACTTTTCTTCCTCCAATTGTGCCATCTATTTTCTTCTTCACGTTGCTTCCTCTTTCTTGTTGCCTTCCCAAAAACGGCCTGATCAAAATATTCAAACTGTTCCTTGACCTGTTCACCAGTCAATGGTTCAGGAGCCTGCCTCGTTTCCACCTTGTTATTAAAGCTGACCTTATTCCTACGCCACCTATGTTTAAATAGAGAACTCATAAATTAATATGAAATTGAATAGGCAGCAAGAAAAGTATTCCACCCAAATGAAATATTACGTATGGTTCGATGGCAAAAAGCGACGATGTCCCATGTAGCAATGCTTGGACCCATATTTTAGCCATAAGAAGTCTGTATCCTTGTTGCAATATGGACATGCAAACTTTCCTTTTGTGCTCCAACCAGATAACATTGCATATGCAGGAAAATCATTGATTGTCCAAAGTAGAAGAGCATGTAGAGTAAAATTCTTCTTTACCTTGGCATCCCATGTTTCAACACCATCTGTCCAAAGCTCCTTTAGTTCATCAATGAGGGGACGAAAGTATACATCAATATTGTTTCTAGGAGATTTTGGCCCTGGAACCAACATCGACATCATCCAGTAAGTTGTTTCATACACAACCAAGGCGGCAAATTATAAGGGATTATGATCACAGGCCAAGTGGTATACGTTGTACTTATCATCCCAAATGGATTAAATCCATCAGATGCCAGAGCTAGCCTAACATTACGAGGATCATCTGAAAACCACTTGTAGTTTTCATTCACGTGCTTCCATGCTGGGGAGTCTGCAGGGTGACGCATTCTACCATCACGGGCCAATCCTTCCTTGTGCCATCTCATGTCTGATGACGTGCTCTCCCTCATATATAATCTCTGCAGCCGAGGAATTAGTGGGAAATAACGTAGGACCTTACGTGGAACACGCTTCTTTGTTGTACCGCCACTGTTGTCACTAGTGTCAGCACCCTTTGCAGCACCATCATCCTTCCACCTAGACTCACCACATGTTGGACATTTATCCAGTTTTTCATTTTCTTTCGAGAATAATACACAATCATTCTAACAAGCATGTATCTTATCATAATCCAGACCAAGCTCCTGAACTACTCTCTGCACTTTCTCCAATGTGTTTGGTACACAGTGGCCTTCAGGTAGCACAAGTGAGAACAAATTTAGTATGCTCCTCAAAGCAGTGTTACTAATACCATGCATGCACTTAATCTGAAATAGTCTCACAATAAATGAAACCTTGGTAGCCTCTTTGCAACCTGGATACAATTCCTGTCTTGCCTCCTCTAGTAATTTATAGAACTTTTTGGCACGCTCATTTGGCTCTTCATCTGGACCTTGGATGATGTTTCCATGTATAGTTGCCCTGATTAGTGTTCCAATCAGCTCAGTCCCAGCGGCAACATCATCTCTCTCATCATCTACTGATCCTTCACCGCCTTCATCACATGGATGTTCCCCTGCGGCGATGAAACTTTCATCAAAGCGGTTACTGAGAACATGTCGGTGAACCTCACGGCGCGTCTTGTAAACCATGCACCGACATCTAGCATACGGACACTTAATAGTTGATGTGCCATTAAATATGGTCTCCATAAATTTCTGGAATCTCTCTTGCCAAACAGGATCAGACCTATCCATGCGCATCCAGCTCCTATCATGCTGTCGTGACATTGTGTGCTTTCCAAAGAATTTTCTGCATGAGAATTTGGATATACATAAGGAAAACCCACGAATATATGTATATATCATGACAGGTAATTAAGATTTCCAAATTAGTCCTGCCTATTGGTAGTATATGTTAATATATACACATATATACACAATATTACCTTGCTGCTGCTGCCGCTTGGCACCTGCCTTAGGGCCCTTGCTAGCTCATTTCCGCCGTCAAGTCTGAAAGACTGAAACCCCTGCCCTGCTCCAGCCGATCACGACCAATAGCCGATCAGCATTCAGTATCACATGAGAGCTGCATGAGGGAAGAATGAGAGCTGAGATTAGAACATGAACCTAATTAACACTTGGATTAGTAGAGGGGCCATGCATACCAGGGAGATCACCGTCTCCAAACCTCAAAGATGATTATACGGATTTAGCACTTAGCACTTAGCAATTAGCAATTAAAGTATAAATAATTTAAAAAAAATCCAAAGAACAAAGATTGAATCTTACCGGTCACAAATTCGTAGGGTAGGGCAAAGTTGAACAGGACGAACATGATGACTGGACGTCGGTCGAGTGGGTCTGGACAACGACGGCGACGGACGATGGCCGACAGCGTGAATGCACAACGCGAACCAATCCAAACTAGCGTGATGGCGTCTTGGCGATTACTCTTTTGTTGTCAGGTGGATGCAGCCACGCACAGGACGCATGATGACTATGAACCGTCGAAGACTCGAAAGAATACAGCGCCGCCTCGATCCGTGTCAAGCTCGCTGGCCGCATAGGCCGTGGACCTACTTGGCCTTGATGCTCGCTCGTGGCCTGTCTGGCTGCCTATTCTTTGCGTTCTCACCTCTCGGATACGTATACAGCAGGTAAGTGTTTTTCCTTTTTTTATAATAAATACTCCCTCCGTATCACAAATAGAGTTTGTTTTGGGCAGCGACACGGTCTTCAAAGCATAACTTTGACCACTTATTTCTTTAAAAATATTTGTTATAAAGTGGTATATATATATTTTTATGAAAGTACTTTTCAAGATAAATTTATTTTTATGATTTTTACATTTCTAAACTCAATAATTTAAAAGTTATTCATGATTTATATTCCCAATGTTTGACCGAAACTTTTTCCAAAACGAACTCTATTTGTGATACGGAGGGAGTACATATATATATATACATGCTCACTCGCCAGAATCGCAGGGCATACCCGGCATACCCTGTAGCTCCGCCCATGTATACCGGTGATCAAATAATCTAGATGGAGAAAAGTGTGCGCACTATAGGCATGATGCATATATACATGTTCAACGGGCCGGCCCGGCCTGCCCCGGCCTAGGCCCAACCAAGGCACGACCCGATCGAGTCGAGAGGATCGAGGCACGACGGGCTGCCGGGTCGGGCCGAGGTCGGGCCTCGTGCCCTAGCGTCAGCCCAGGCCCGGCCCAGGCAGGGCTCGGGCCGGCCCGAAGGCCCGTAGTCAGATTTAGCCTTTAAATCTATATATTTATATTTATTTATTTATATAGCCCAAGCACGGCGGAAGGGCCGGGCCGGGCCGGGCCTGCCAGCTGTCGTGCCGGGCCGGGCCGGCGGGCCTCGTGCCTCATGGCCATATATATGCTTGCACCGCCTCGCTTATCACTTTGTGTCGTCTCCAATTTTGAACACAGCTCAATTGAATAGATTAGGAGCCAGCTAGCAGTAACCCTGCATGATCCACTTAAGGCCGCCCTAGCATCATGTAGCCACAGGCCATGACCAACTTAGTTAACATGATGTATGTGCTCTAGATAGAGAATGCTTTTGCCATGTGCATATACTCACTGCCCAAGTCATTAAGATCCAACAACGACGAGAGGCCAAGATGCGCCGTTTTTCTTGATCTCATCGGAGTATTGACATCTTATGAGCCTCCTGATCAATTGATGGGCATCACACATGATTTCCATGGCGATATATGAGAAGTATAGAGTTTGAGGGTGCCGTGAGAGTTGCATATACTAGTTTGTTCATAAGCCCTTTTGTTATAACTAAAGCCACAAAATCTGTACAACAATATATTACAACACACTAGGAATTTAAAGCAACAAACCAACATGTGGCAATAACAACATACTATTGCCTCGCTTTAGATATTTAGTTGCAATAAACAACACCCTATTGCAACGGTCATGATTAATATTACAACAAACAAAAAATGAGGCAATACAAACAAACTATTGCATTGCTTTGAAAATTTAGTTGCAATATATTATCTACAAATTGCAATAGTGATGAGAAATATTACAACCCAACAAGACTGTGGTAATAATTTCAAGCAACTGCAACACTAGACTTTATGGTTGCAAGAGCAACGGGCAGTTGCAACGCCAACCAGTTCTAGTGCAACAGAATGTCCCCATAGCAATATTTTAAGCCTATAGCAACACTTTTTTTAAAAAGTGTTGCCATAGGCATCATCTCTTGCAATGGCAAACATAAAGATTGCAATGCATTATTTTTGGGGCAACACAGTCCCCCTATTGCCACATTTTTAGGCAAATGTTGCAAAACAAACCGCTATTACCACACAATTTCTAGAGTTGCAAAGGGTGTCGTGTGGCAATATTATTGAAATCTAGTAGTGTCACATGCACACTCAAAACTAGAATAAGGACAAAGCACAGTCTCGTCGAAGGTGACATCGGATGTCTCCATGACTCGGTTAGTATCAAGGTTAAGTACACGATATGCACGATTATGATTACCATAACCCAAAAATACACCGTCAGAAGAGCGAGACTCAAACTTGTCCAAGTTGCCTTTCTTCAGTATAAAACAGTGGCAACCAAAAACTCTAAAATAACTCACTTTGGGCATAAGAAGTTTTCTTGAAGAAAGCACGGAGAAAAATGCGATTAGAAATATAGCATGCAGTATTTATAGCCTCGGCCCAATACCACCTAGGAGTCCTATGCTCATCGAGCATCGTCCTGGCCATCTCTACAAGGGTCCAATTTTTCCTCTCTACAACACCATTTTGTGGCGGTGTGTAGGGGGGAAGAAAACTGATGCTCCAAACCCAAAGAGTTACAAAACTTCTCAAAATCTGAGTTTTTAAACTCGGAACCATTATCGCTACGAATAGCTCTCATCGAGTTCTTAGGGAACTCGTTCTGAAGTCGCAAGATCAAATTGCGAACAAAAGTGAAAGTCTTAGTTTTCTCAGCTAAAAAGAAAACTCACGAATATCTCGAAAAGTCATCATCAACAACAAGCACATACGAATTCCCACCAACCGAACTCACCCAAGCTGGACCGACAAGGTCCATATGTAAAAGCTCTCCACGGCACTTGGTCATAACTTGGTTCACACGGTGGTGGGGAGCGGCTACCATTTTCCCATGTCTACATGAATGGCAAACAAGATTCTTCTCCATGCAAAGCTTGGGCAATCCTCAGATTAAGCCAAGTGAACTAAGCCTTGCAAGCAAGTCGAAGCTCAGATGACCTAGTCTCCTATGCCACTTCCAAAGATCAGAGGAGGAAGGTCCAGCCAAAAGACAACGAGAAATTCCGAACGACTCTGAAAAATTCGCACGAAAGACTTTCCCAATGGGCGAAATCAAACATACAAGATTGCCCTGAGGATCCAGAATACGACTGAGACTCGGCTTAAAACGAATCTCATAGTCATCATTAAAGAGTTGTGAAACAGAAAGAAGGTTAAAATGCAAGTTAGAAATAAGAGCAACATCACGCAACACAAAGTGCTCATTAACTCGCACCTTACCCACGAGACAACACTTTACCTTTGCTCTTGTCGTCGAAGGTGATAAACTCCTTTCCGGCAACTGGACTAAGACAGGAGAACCACTTGGTGTTTTCGGTCATATGCCTTGAGCACCCGGAATCAACCAACCAAACGTTCTCCAATCGTCTTACCTACATCAATAGAAAGACATAAGGTGAGCATACGGTCCAACACTGGGGTGAGTAAAATGGGAAGTGTACCAGTGTTGGGCCGGATGCTCAAAAGAAATGTTAGTAGCAAAACCATTCCTAGCACGCCTACGGGGAAAGCGATCACCACGTATAGGAAAACGTGGTCCGCTAAGGGAAGAACGTCCATCGCGATACTCAAAAAGCGGTGGGGGGTAACGCTGAACAGCAAAGCCACCGCCACGGGGTCCAAAACCTACAAAAGCAGGCTCCCGCCGGGCACGACCTCCTTGCGACCTAGGACCTTGAGGCATTGGACCTCTAGGCCTAGCAGCTCTCCTCTGAACCTTTGGCACATGTACATCATGGAAAGGATGGTACATGTTCGAGTTGTTCATCTCCTTTGCACTGCGCTCCTCTCTCTTGCGCAGAAAGCAAAACTCCCTCAACTGTCCATCTCTCCCACAGTACTCACAATGGTACCTCACCGCTCTCATAGGGGGGTTGTTGGTACTCACGGTAGTGGGTGTGGATCACTTGGTTCTTTTGTGGCATGAGCTCCTCATGGATTGGTGGCATAGTGTCTAGCTTATTCCTAAGGTGGTTTGGTTTTGGAGCCCACGTCTGTTTCTTGGGTGGAGCTCTTGGAGGTTCCACAAACACTCCATCCTTGGTGTTAGGTTTGAGAGGCTCTTTGGGTGGAATCTTGGTCAGTTTGGGAGTAGTGGTGGAGTTGGGCTTCTCACTCGGCTTAAGACCACTAAACTCTCCAACCTTCCCGAAAGATGAAGCACACTCAACATCATGAGCAAAACCAACACCGGGACCTCCAGCAACACGTTTGAATTGGGCTATCATCATCCCAAGCTGTGGCTCACCACTAGACAACCATGACAAGATGGTTCGAAGGTATGTGTTTTCTTCCTCGGTTTGCATCTTGTCATGCTTCACGTTTGCAATCTCCATCTCCAAACCCTCACACGAAGCACACCTAGACACACAAGTGCTACCCAAGCTGGCCTTCTCAAGAGACACAATCTTGGCATTCTTCTCTGCCAACTCGGATTGCACGCCTGCGCAAGACTTGCACGCACCAAGGATAGAGGATCTAGCTCTAAGCTCATCCACCTCTCCAACCAAAGCAACATACTTCCTCCTCAAAGTGAGAAGGTCAGTCATGTGCTTGGAGCACATCTCACACTCATCCTCCTCAGACACGACAATGGTGGACTTGACAGACTCAAGCTCTTTTACTGCGTCCTCCCACTTCCTCCTAAACTCCTTTCTCTCTCTAGCGGCAAGCCTAAGCAGTTTATCTTGACTAAGAAGAGCAGCAGTAAGCTTTTCAACCTCAGTAGAGAGTTCGTCAGGAGTTTGAGATACCTGGGAGGTGTCGTCGTCGTCGTCGTCCCGAGGGATCTCCTCCAACTCGCTGTTGACCTCATCACCGAGAGCCATGGTGCAGAAGCCCTTGTTGTCGGCGAAGAAGCAAAGACCGTTCAGCTTGTCCTCGATCTTCTTCTTCTTCTCGGACTCGTCATCGCTTGATGCAACGGAGTCATCATCCGAGTCGTGGACGTCGCTGAGCGTGGCGAAGAAAGCACGCTGCTCGGCCTGGGCCTTCTCCAAGTACTTCTCCTTGATGTACTCCTTGTTGAAGCCGCCCCTCCGCTTGTGCTTGACGGGGACGTACTTCTCCTTGCGCTTCGCGGAGTCGTACTTGTGGCCATGATCCGCCTTGCCGAAGACTTGCTTGTTCTTCTTCGGGCAATTGGCGATGAAGTGGTCCGAGCCTCCACACTCGTAGTAGCCACCTCGTCCTCCTCCACGGCGACGGTTCATGCGGTTGTTGTGGAACCGCGAGAACCGGTTGGCAAGTAGGGCCAACTCGTCGTCCGCCATGAACTCCAGCTGCTCCTCTGTAACAGAAAGAAGGGATGACAAAGCAAAGCCTCCAGAGGTGTGAGCAGAAGAGCCAGAAACCAAAGCCATCGACGGGCCAGAAGGATTTTCATAAGAAGCCCTCGCCATGGCGTCAATCTCACTGGACTTGAGCTTACTAAAGAGCTCGTCGCACGTGAGAGTCTCATAGTTAGGCGATTTGATGATCGCCTGAACCTTGGAGTCCCACACCGATCGATCGAGAGTGTGTAAAAGCTTGAGAGCCCTCTCATGATCCTCAACAGGCAACAGCTCCTTGTTAGCCCTCATCCTATTGACAATCACCTGAAAATGAGCGAATAAACCTTCTATGCTCTCGCCAGGCATGTGTCAAAAGTTCTCATATTCTCGCTTGTGCGACTCGTAGAGACGGGTTTTGACTTGAGTGGTTGCCTCATGAAAATGCATGAGGGTAGCCCAAATCTCCTGAGCCATAGCGAGGTGAGAAACGTGATCAAACTCAGACATGCTCAAACATGAGAAAAGAGCATTATGAGCTCGGCTATTGGCATCGTGCTCATCTATCTGATGCTGAGTCACACGAGTAGCCAAGACCACGTAATCTACAGAGTTGCAACTATCCCAAATCGAAGCACCCATACTCTAAAGATAGGCCGACATGCGTATCTTCTAATACGCATAGTTCGTCCCATCAAAAAACGGCGGTTTGCCCACACCGCGATCCATGTCGCCTTCTGTGGATCTGCAACCGGCTAAGGTGGAAGATCCTTAACCCGCTCTGATACCAATTGAAGGACCGAGAACGCTACCAGAAAGCGACCAGAGCGGGGGGTTAATGGGAGCCTAAAAATTTCTCTTGAAACTTAGGCCTCTATTGTGACAGAACCGACCAATTTATAAGAGCGCAAGTACGGAATTCTCCGCCGAAGCAGTAAATTTGCAGCACTTGAGCCCATATAAACCCGGTAGTCTGCGAAATCTCGAAGGATTTCGAACTTTTCCAACATCAACAACATAGGATCGTAATAATTCAGCACTGACCGTCACACAACATAGTATTACATAGATTGTTCGGAGTAGCATCTTTAGTTATTACAAACCATGTTCGAAATTAAGTAGCGGAAGCTTGATCTGAAATCATTGTTCTGAAATCACACACACACACACATAGTCGGTTATAGTGCCACATAGTAGTCATCCTTAACATAGCATAAGATACGAACAAAGGAGGTCATTGCCCGTGACCTAGATATCTCCCAGAGCTGGGCAGAGACAGTTGATGCAATAACCACAAAAGACCTGGCCATCTGCAACAACAAGGGGAACAAAGCCCTGAGTACGAGAAAGTACTCAGCTAGACTTACCCGTCTTAAACCAGAAATAAGAGACACCAAGGAGTATGCAAGGCTAGTATATAGTGGAGCTGGTATGAGACCACATTTTTGCGCAAAAGCATAAGTAATTACATAACTGGCTCTCCTACTTACTAGCTGCAAATTAAATAGTAATTAACCTGTTTAACTAGGTTAGCTCCTGCACTATAACAATCATAGTAGTGATCAAACAATCACCATCAGTAACAAACAGACCGAGTAACCATTGCCAAAAGTATAATGATAGCTGTCACGTGTTCCACACTTTCAGTATCAAGACCGAGCGGGGTTCAAGTCAAGTGCTCACTATCCAGGAGCGATGGCGATTATAATCGATTCCTAACCAGCTGGTGATTTTATTCCCCACACAAACCACACTCACCCGTCAGTGAGCTACAGATAACCGCAACACTATTCCAGGAAGCCACGGTTTCAACCGCCACCATCATACCCGGAGGCAAGCCAGACTGCCAAGGAGTTGGACTTAACCACCATCACCCGGGTCTTACTTTTCGCGCCCCCGCGTCCCACTACCCCCTTCGTGGCTTCAGCAGATGCATGGGACCTGAGGACCGGCCTGGAACAATGAGCGGCTTCGCGGTCGGAACGAGTTATCCTTCCAGCTAAATGTGGGACATGCGTTCAACATGACAAGAAGGCCATCTTAAGAAGATACTGTTTTCCCATATGACACGGCTAGAAGTACTATAGCACAACACTACATGAATCTGCCAATCTCCATTTTCCACAACACTCAGTTATCTCACTTAATGGCAATATCCAGTTAACGGTCAAGTAACCACCTATTACTCGCGGGTAACATGATGGTTGCCCGACTTCTACCGGTCTAAGCAAGACTAAGCATGAACTCGGACTTTATCTTAAATAGGTAACAAGGACAATATATCAATGGTAACAAGGTATGGAAAGTAATGCATCAACGGTATCAACCAACTCCTATACTTAATGCAACAGGCATAATAATATTAAGTTAATTATAAACCATAGGTAGTTAGAAAATGCTCCGGGGCTTGCCTTTCTCAAACGTGCTGGGCAGGTGATTCAGGCACTCTGGGAGCTCCTCTTCAGGTTCTTCCCCGACAGCTCCTTGTTCCTGCTCTTGGGGCTGCTCCTGCTTGTTGTCCTATGCTGCTGTTGTCTCCTCTACCGAACCTGTCATGATGCATATGCGAGAATGAATAAGTGCAACAAATGCATGGAAGTGATGCATTGTAGTTTAACTTGACCGAATACGTGCATATCTCTTCTCCGGTAGAGTGTAACACTCTATCTAGAGAGTAGCTATAGCTTTCATACAAAGTGCAGCTAATACCATTACAAAGCTAATATGAGATGAATTCCTTTGGTGGAAATGTTCTCCTCACATCAAAGAACAAATTAATTCAAGTGGATTCGAAAAAGACACAGCGTAGAGGGAGATCGAGCAACGGGAAAATTGAGACAAAAGGCAAAATGCGAAGAATAACTCAAGAACACGAATCACAATCTCAATTCCTAGCCGAAATTCGTCGCCACGTGGAGACAACGGGAATTAGGTCCCATTTCCGCAAAATCCAAATACACAGAGGTATGATTAAGCCGTCTCTGCGGATCTCAGTAGCTACAACAGGGAATGGGAAGCAGGAAACCCTAGAATGAAAATAGCAATGGCTGAGATAGTCTGGAGGGAGGGGTGGCCTCTCCTTATATAGCCTAATATAATTATTCCCCTTCTACCCATACAGCTAATGAGCGAGCAGGCTAACCCTAAGGGTATTCCGGACCAACTCGAGGTTGATGTCGATCAGACGGCCACGCCCGCACATCAGGTAGCTTCGCTTCGACGCGACCTCACCGGATGCCGCCACGTGCCGCCACTGCGCTGCTTGTCCTTTTCACGAACCTCCCCCCGGTTTTGAGGCCAAAACTGGGAAACTTGGGCCTTCCCCCGGTTTTGAGGCCGAATCCGGAAACCTGTCGTCCATCGCCTGAGTTTTGTGGCCCAAACTCAGAAACCCGCCAGCGCCCAGGTTTTGAGGCCCAAACCTAGAAACCATCATCAGCCCGAGTTTTGTGGCCCAAACTCGGAAACCGGCCGCACCCAGGTTTTGAGGCCCAAACCAGAAAACCGTCCACTCGGTGGTTTTTCTGTGGCTCAACCACCAATCCGACGCTGTAGAGGGATGCACCGCCCGTGCACCCCGTCCACCCGCAAGTCTTCACTTGTCGCTGTCCCAAGCTGTCAGCCACCACGACCGATCCTCAGGCCACCAGTTCGTCAGTCCGAGCCTCACGTCCGCCCTTCACCGCTCTGGGTCCATCGGCACGACACGTCTCTACTTGACCTTCACCTTGCCTTCGATCACCGTCTCTGAGCTCGACACCTGCACAACACAAGCCAAAGAACATGCGCATCATACCAGTTGACAATCACTCATCATCTCAAGATCCGGCATACACCCATGTATCCGTAGAATCCAGGTCAACTCAGATCTGTGCAACGGTTTTTGGCCGGTTGGTACTACCGACCATGGGTGGTCGGTACTACCGACCAGCCTCAGGACTGGGAGACTATAAATAGCCTCTCACTTCACTTATGACCACAACCCACTGATTCCACTCACTTATTTCCACCTACCAACTGACAAAAGACTCTCCAAGCATTGACTCCTCCCCTCTCTCTCTCCCTTTGCTCCAAGATTCATTCCCTTGCAAGATTTGAGCTAGGGAAGTGAGATTAGAGAGTGGGAAGCTTCGATCTACGACTTGAGCACTTGGTTCCACAGCTAGCCGGCTTGGTTTGTGTCTATTACTCTTGGGTTCTTTGAACCCTAGCCGGTTAGGTGTTCTTCGTGGTAGCCCGTGTTGATTCATTTGTGAGGGATCCCCGAAGTGTTTGTATTACCCCCTGTTATTTCTAGTGGAGAAACTCGAGTAGCCTTTGTGGTTGCTTGAGTGAGGCAAGGAGGTGAAAAAGACTCCAACCTTGGTGGTCACCTCAACAACGAGGGCGTAGGCACTCCTTAGTGGTTTGGCCGAACCTCGGGATAAATCACTGTGTCCTGTGTGCTTGTTGTTATATCTACTTTGGATATTGTGCTTGTACTTGTGTTCTTCATGTTCTTCCTCTCCGTATCTTTTTCTTAGGTTGGGAAGGCTCGATCTACACCGTGGGAAGTGAGCAAGGCTTGGAGAGGATAGAATCTTCGTCTACGACACTTAGGGAAGTGGAGCCCTTCTTTGATTTACATTCATAGCTCACATACATTGGATTTGTAGTTTCTCTTTAAGGTTCCGGTAGTGCCGTTTGTTTGTGTCAGTAGTACCGGTGTCTCATACCCGGTAGTACCTACCCAAACAAACCCGTAATACCGGTTGTTATCTAACTACAATCTTTAGTTTGTGAAGTTTCAGTTAGCAAAAAACACCTATTCACCCCCCTCTAGGCTGATTTGATCCTTTCAGGTATAAATGATGATCTTGGCTCCTACTAATTACGATCGAAACTTGTCTATAGCAAAGACAACAGCAAGGAGCTCTTTTTTGGTAGTGGCATAGTTAAGCTGAGCTCATGTCAACGTCTTGCTGGCGTAAGCGATCGCATGATGCTTCTTATCTTTGGTTTGGCTGAGAACCGCACCAACAACATAATCACTAGCATCACACATGATCTCAAACGGCAGCGTCCAATCGGGAGGTTGGATGATTGGCGCTGAGATGAGTGCCTTCTTGAGGGTATGAAAGGCAGTAAGACACTTATCTGTGAACTCGAAGGGGGCATCCTTAGCTAACAGGTTCGTGAGAGGTCTAGCGAAATGAGAAAAAACTTCTATGAATCGCCTGTAGAACCCTGCATGACCTAGGAAACTGTGGACTCCTTTTATGTTCATTGGGGGAGGTACCTGCTCAATCACTTCAATTTTTGCTTTATCTACCTCGATCCCCCTCTCGGGCACTAGATGCCCGAGGACGATGCCTTCCCCGACCATGAAGTGGCACTTTTCCCAGTTAAGTACCAGGTCCTTCTCCCAGCATCTCTGCAAGACCTTGTCCAAGTTCTCGAGACAATCAGTGAAAGTTTTTCAATAGACGGAGAAATCATCAATGAAGACTTCCATAATTTCTTCAATCATCTCAGAGAAGATAGACATCATGCACCGTTGGAATGAAGCGGGTGCATTGCATAACCCGAAAGACATACGTCTGTAAGCATAGGTTCCATACGGGCAAGTGAAAGTCGTCTTGCTTTGATCATCAGGGTGGATTGGGATCTGATGATATCCAGAATACCCATCAAGGAAACAAAAGAAAGAGTGCTTCGCCAGCCGCTCTAGCATTTCATCAATGAAGAGCAGCGAGAAGTGTTCTTTCTTTGTTGTCGTGTTGAGTTTTCTATAATCGATGCACATTCTCCACCCTGTGATGGTTCGTTGTGGGATTAACTCATTTTTATTGTTTTCAACGACCGTCATACCCCCTTTCTTGGGGACCACTTGGACGGGGCTTACCCAGTCACTGTGTGGTACGGGATAAATGAACCTGGCGTGAAGAAGTTTTAGTACTTCTTTCTTCATGACTTCCCGCATCGCATTATTGAGCATGCGCTGAGGTTCTCGTGAAGGAGTGCTCTCATGGTCAAAAGGAATACGATGGGTACACAAGTATGGGCTAATTCCCTTGAGATCTTGCAAGGAATACCCGAAAACTGAGCGATGTTTTTCTAGCACAGCAATGAGTTTGGTCGTCTCCTCGTTAGAAAGTTTATCACTAATGATGACAGGAGTTTGTAACACCCTAAATTTCTTTTTTCTAATTTAGTAATAAATTTGAGCTTTTATTTAATTTTTCTGAGCATTTAACCTAGGTCAAATAATAATTTTCGAATAATTAAAATAAACCCAAGGGCTTAAAATATCTTTGTTGCATTCATGCCGGTGCATAAATTTTGTTTTGAGTGTAGGATAGGTTGGTTGTGTTCAAATTCAGATTTGAGATTGCATTTGATCAAAGTTTGATGTCTTTGGAAAATAAAAAGGGCTTTCCTTTTTATCTCTCACCCCTCCCTCCTAATCAGCCCAGCCGCAGATCCGGCCCAGCCTGCTCTCCCACTCCCTCCTCTCTCTCTCGCTTGGGCTTGGCCCGATCCGGCGCTAGAGGCCCACTGCCCCTCTTTCCTTTGCGCGCGGCCCGCCTCCACCAACTATGCACGCGCAAGCAGCTTCGCGGCCCAGTGTGCGGCCTGCTCGCTCCCTGTTGCAGCCCGCTCTCCCTCCTTTCCCCTCTTCCACTGCGTAGCAGGGCCCACTTGTCAGCCAAACCGACCCTGCACCCACACTTTGCGGATACATGGGTGTATGTCGGTTCTTGAGTGATGAGTGATGATCAACTGGTTTGATGCGCATGTTCTTTGGCTTGTGTTGTGCAGGTGTCGAGCACGGAGACAGTGATGGAAGGCAAGGTGAAGGTCAAGAAGAGACGTGCCGTGCCGATGGACCAGGAGCGGTGAAGGGCGGACGTGAGGCTTGTACTGAGCGACCGGTGGCCTGAGGATCAGCTGTGGTGGCTGACAGTGAAGGACCGAGAATGCAAAAGCAAGGCGACCAGAGGGGGGGTGAATGTGTCAACGAAATGTGGTCGATAGTCTACCGAGGGGTATGCCCAAGGTAGTAGATTGAGCGGCGGAGGCGTGCGAGACGTCTGCAAAGCGTAAACACAGGGACGAGAGACGGCGATTTAGACAGGTTCGGGCCGGCAAGTCGCCGTAATACCCTACGTCCTGTGTTCTGGTGGCTGGTTTGTATTGATGGGTTGGAGTATGGCATGATTTTGGAGGGGGTCCCTGCTCACCTTATATAGCCGGGGAGCAGGGTTACAACTTGCCGAATCCTAACAGATTACAATCGGTTCCTTTTGGCAAGGAATCCGGGTCTATCTATTCGGATCTTCCTTGTCGAACAAGTCATCAGGAGAGTCCTTGGCGGCTGCGATGGCCTGGTCGCGGGCCGCAAGGCCTTCTAGTTGGGCCGTATCTGTAGAAGAGCCCAAGTCGTGCCATGGGGGTATACGGGTGTAATATCCCCACAGCTAGTCCCCGAGCACTTTGCATCCATTGTGCTGGGCGCCGTGAAGCCTTCCGAGCAGGTTGAGTCTGGTCGTATGTTGGTGGAGGCGTCCTCCGACCAGGTCGCCTGGTCGCGGTTGCACTTGTAGTAGGCTTCCGACCAGGTTAAGCTGGTCGCTAACGTAGTAGCCTGAGCTGTAGCCAAAGTGCAGCTGGGTGGAGTATTCTGCGTCGTCCTGCAAAAAGGGATGCAAGGTGCTGCAAGAAAATTTTTGAAGATCTTTCATCTAGTGAAGTGTATCCACTTTGGACGTAGCTAGACACCAGTAGCCGATGGCGTTCCGGTTGAAGTCCAAGCTAGTCCATATCAAGCTGTAAAAGAAACAAGATGAACAATACATTCACCGCTAGGTGAAGTGTATCCACTTAGTCCCCGAGCTTGGGAGTAGGTGCTGTAGGCACGTGGTGCCAAGCTTGTAATTTTCCTGCATGAAACAGAGTCATTTTTACGAAAGAAAAAATGACATGTGTACACGTAGTCCCTAGGCCTGCTGTAAGAAGCAGCATGGTTCTTGTAGCAGGGCCAAAGAAAAAGCATTAGTATAAATTTGAGGGGAGAGTCCCCGAGGGTGAAGTTGGAGAGCTACAGTCCCCGGGAGTCACTGTAGCGCCGACCAGGAACTGTAAAGCTTACTATTCCCCTGAAATGGACATTAGAACTAGCAGGGGTAGCCAGTCCCCGTGCATTAGTATCGCGTTTATTGGCGCTAAATAATTGAAATTGAAGAAATAAAAGACGGCGAACGGACAGGCCCTTTTGTCAAACCAATTGTACGGCGGCCCAATAAGGCGGGTTCGGGGTCGAGTGCGCGCGTGCGGTTACCGCAGGCGACGTGGCGATCGTGGGAACGGTGGGCACGGGCTCCCAGGAACCCTCGAGGCAAAGGGTCGGACCGCACCATATAAAAGGGGAAACGGGTGGCGGCGGTTCCTCACTTGCCTCTTGAGCTCCCGCCTCGTAGCCCTCGTGCTCTCTGCTGCCTTCGAGTGCACGAGCGATTCCGAACACCAAAACACTGTAGCCCCGGATCTAGATCCAAATCCCCCCCTCGTCGTTGTCGATGGCGGGCGAAAAACGGACTCGCGGAGGTGCGGCGAAGGCGAAGAAGGCGGCGAAGGTGGGATCTGACGACCGCATCGAGGTGCCGAGCTGGGCACGCGGGTGGACGCGGAGTGTTCTCCGCTGGGAGAATCTGGAGGAGCTCGTCTTCGCCGGCTTGCTGCTCGATAGCGTCACCGGCGGCTGGAGGGAAGCATACCTGGAGGATTGGCCGACGCCAAACACTTCGGAGCTCGTCGTCTTCGAGGCGTTCTTCAGGTGAGGGTTCGGGATCCCGGTCCACCCCTTCCTCCATGGCCTGCTGGAGTACTACCAGGTCGCGCTGTGCAACCTAACGCCGAACACAATGCTGCACATCTCGGTCTTCATCCACTACTGCGAGGCGTATCTGGGCATCGAGCCCCATTTCGACCTCTTCCGCCACTTCTTCCGCTTGAAGATCAACGACACTGGAGCATCGAACATCGTCGGGTCGGTGTATCTCCAGTTGCGGGACGGAATGGCGGAGAAGTACATTGGTATGCCGCTGCACTCGAAGGTGATGGAGTACAAGCCCAAGTGGTTCTACATCCATCAGGAGGCGCCGAGGCCGCCGTGCGACCCGGCGTTCGAGCCAAAGGTGTTGTCGTCGTGGTCGGAGCGTCCTGGCGCGACGACGATGGAGCATGTGGAGGAGCTCCTGAAGCTTGTCGACAAGAAGTGCGTCGACGGGGTGGCAGTGGCGTTGAACTTCATCAAGCGGCGCTGCCAGCCCTGCAAGGAGAGGGCGCACCCGGCGTACGAGTATGCCAGGGATGCGGATGACCGGACGCGGGAGGCGCCCGAGCCCCTGACGACGGAGGAGGTGTTCCTGCGGGTCGAGACCCTGTTCGACCTGCAGAAGAGGCAAAAGCTGGAATATTTGCGGAAGTCGTACTCGCTGGAGTACCCTCCGCCGGAGGTTAGTATTTCCGCCTTGTATGTGTTTGTTAAAATGCGTAAGTAGATACTCAGTGTCGTATGATTGTGGCGCAGGGTCGGAAGGCGTTCGTGTCGCAGGCGCCGTCGAAGGCGTGGCCGAAAGGCGTTGACCCGTCCCGGTGGAGTGACGACGACGGTGGTCGTGGCGCCGTGGAGGTCGACTTGGAGGAGATCGAGAGCAGCGGGGAGGTGGGTAGCCGAGTCCCCGAGCCCCGGTCGAGCAGGCGGAAGGCGCGTGAAGACCCGAAAGGGAAACGCGCGGCCGCCCCTGCTAAGAAGAAAAAGGTGTCGCTGGAAACCGGCGGCACCTTTGCCATTGATGAGGAGGCAGCGAAGCGTCGCCGTGTGGTCTTCGACTGGTCGGATGACGCGTCTGCCAGTGAAGACGAGGTCCCGCTGAGTGCCTGTTTCGGGCAAGGGTCCTCGGCGGGGCGCGGAGGCGGAGCGGCGAAAACGAAGCCGAAACTGAAGATGGCGCGGACGCCGGAGCGGGCACTGGAGACTCGTGAGCCGTCTAGCGGGGCAACCAGTGCACACAAGCCGCAGGAGGAGTCCGCGTGCGGTGGCGCGCGTCCGCGCTCGCGCCGCTTTTCACGGGAGAAGAAAGTGTCGGGCCTGTAAGTATCTTCTACTCATTTTGAATTGTATTACCTGGTCGGAGTGGCGTGGCGACAACATGCCCGTGCCCGTCGCAGGTCAGCTGATGCCGAGAAGGTGCCGGGCACCCAAGGTGGAGGTCGGGGGGAAGCGAGTCCCCCGGTGGATGCTGACGTCGGCGAGTTGGCGAAGTCGGCCATGCCCGAGGAGGCGTCGAAGGCAGCGGAGGATGTGGGGGCGTCCACAGTCCCTGAGCCTCAGGAGACGGAGCGACCGCAAGCGTCCGGAGTCCCCGAGCCTCAGGGGGCGGAGCCGCGAGCATCGTCGGCGCCTAGCGCCAGTGCTGGAGGAGGCGGGGCGGCGGGAGATGCTTGTGTGCCGGTTACCGGATCCTTGGGCCGTCGTGCCCGGGCGGCGAAGAAGAAAGTGGAGGTGCCCACCTCACTCGAGATCGAGGAGGTCGAGAGTCCAGAGGAGGACCCGAATCGGCGTCCAGTCCGCCGCTTCCGTGTCGAGGGGGACGTGGTTGTGGAGATCGATGATGAGGCGGCGAGCGCGGCGACGGACGCCGTTGTCGGAGATGCATCGAAGTTGCTGGAGAAGATCCAGGTGAGTGAGGATGCCTATTCATTGTTGCTTCCATTTGGATCTTATTTATCCTTGTCGTCGTGTGCCTGCAGCTCCTGTTGAAGGTTGGGGAGGAGCGTAAGCTCGCCCTTGACCGGATGGCACCGATGGCCAAGGAGAACGAGCGGCTCCGGGCGGAGGTAAAGCGCGTCGAGGGTCAGTTCGCTGGCTTGGAGGCGCATCTGGAGGATGCCCACGCACGTTCTCGGGAGCTTGAGGATATCATCCAGCAGCAGGGGCAGGAGAACTTCCAGCTTCAGCTGCGGGCCGATAAGGCCGACGAGTTCGGCGCACGTAAGTCGACGATGCTATACTCCCTTTTGCTTAGTACGCCATCTGGTCGGAGTCTTGAGTCATGGAGTTGTCTTCGCAGAGGCAATACAGGCGGGCGAGGAGAAGCGTCTCCTGGCCAAGGAGAAGGCGAAGTCCGACGAGGAGGTTCGGAAGTGGCAGGCCATGCACGCCGGTAAGTCTCCTTGGTGAAGCGTGGTCAGAGGTGGTCGTCGTCTTACCCTTTGCTTTGGCGTTTGCAGTTTACCAGGAAAACGTGAAAATGCAATTTGCAGATCTACAGCGGCGTATTGATGATTACCATGAGCGCTTCTGGTCTTTGGCGGAGGAGGTGGCCCCGTTGGTGCAGTGCATCGATGAGGAGCCTTCTTCCTGCCAGAGAGGGAACGGCGAATCGGCGACCATGTCGTCCAGAAGGTGCATGGCCTGTGGGGGCGCTTCCAGGCGTACACTAAGGCAGCGGCGCAAAGTGTGGCGGCTCATGGCCTCGCCATTCTTCGTTCGCATTATCCGTGGATGGAGATGTCGAGGCTGAGCGCAGGCTTTGCGGGGAACACGTCGGAGGCCGAGATGGAGCGTCTGGAGGAAGAGGCCGAGCCTGCCGCCGAAGCCCTCGTCGGAGGTGTAGACTTGTTCGGTGCTGGGCACCAGTAGTATGTATATTAGGAGATAGTCTGTAAATAGACTCTTGGGCGAACTGAATCAAAACTTGAAGCGAGTCGGCGTGTTTTGTTCGTTCCCTGAATTCCACAGACCCGATAGTCGTGAGCCGTAGCGATGAACAGTTCGACCTTGGGTTATCCCAAGATCCATAGCGTAGAGCGTGGAGCTCATTTGCGCGTAGGAGTCAAGGGCGTCGCCCAAGGAACCTCTGCTGGCATCCCATAGAGCAGAGGGCGGGCGCTCATGCACGCGTAGGGAGGTACCACGGCCAGGGTCTTTTCCGAGAGGCTTGATCTTGGCGTGACATGGGCGAATGGCGACCGTTGTCGAGCGCGTGGGTGGCGCGAATGCGAGGCACTGAGCTTATAGCCTCAGAATTCTCAGCCCAAGTTAGCCTTTCCTTCATAGCGCAGAGGGCGGGCGCTCATGCACGCGTAGAGAGGTCAGGACGTCACCTGGGAGAACTGTTGGCCACCGTAGCGTAGAGGGCGGGCGCTCATGCACGCGTTCGATGGTGACAACAGCCCCGACTCTGAGTTTTCGTCGGCGTTAGTCAGGCTGCTTGAGGACCGAATGGAGAACGTGCGCATGACCGGCGCATACAGGCACTGGACGTATAGCCTCCGGAGGACTCAGCCCAAGCGTGACCTTCCCTTCGTAGCATAGAGGGCAGGCGCTCATGCACGCGTAGAGAGGTCGGGACATCACTTGGGAGGACTACTGGCCACCATAGCGCAGAGGGCGGGCGCTCATGCACGCGTCAGGTGGTTACAGTAGCCCCTGCTCTGAGTCTCCTTTGGCATCAGCCAGGCTGTTTGGAGAAAATGGCAAGTCGTCCGGAGGTGATTTGGAGATGTCGGCGAGCCGTCCGGAGATGGGTGGAGAGGTCGGCGAGCTGTCCGAAGACGGGTGGAGAGGTCGGCGAGCCATCCAGAGACGGGTGGAGAGGTCGGCGAGCTGTCCGGAGACGGGTGGAGAGGTCGGCGAGCCATCGCTTTAAGCGTAGAATTTTCTAAGGTGCTCGAAGGAGTTGGGTACGTCAATGCCTTCGAAGTCGACGAGACGATAAGCGCCTGGTCGGGTGACTTCCTTCACCGTGTAGCGGCCATCCCAATGTGAAGATAGTTTGTGCAGGCCATCGGTCTTGAGTTTCCACTTGAGTACGAGGTCGCCGATGGTGAAGGATCGGTCTTTCACATTGCGGTTGTAGTAGCGGCGAACTCCTTCGAGATACTTGGCGGTGCGGAGGCAAGATGCCAGGCGCTCTTCCTCTAGGCGGTCGAGGTCGTCGCAGCGAGCCTGGTCGAAGGCTTCCTCATCATAGTTCTCGACGCGCGGAGAGCGGAAGACGATATCGGCGGGGATGATGGCTTCGGAGCCGAAGACCATGAAATACGGTGAAACGTTAGTGTTACGGCTGGGTTGAGTCCGGAGACCCCAGAGTAGGGAGGGGAGCTCGCGCATCCAGCGACCAGAATGCTTCTCGTCTTTCTGGTAGAGGCGTTTCTTCAGGGCGTCGAGGATCATGCCGTTGGCACGTTCGACCTGGCCATTGGCTCGAGGATGGGCGACGGAGACATACTTGACGAGGATGCCGTGGCCTTCGCAGAAATCCCAGAAGACGTTGCCGGTGAAGTCCCCGGGAGTCACTGTAGCGCCGACCAGGAACTGTAAAGCTTACTGTTCCCCTGAAATGGACATTAGAACTAGCAGGGGTAGCCAGTCCCCGTGCATTAGTATCGCGTTTATTGGCGCTAAATAATTGAAATTGAAGAAATAAAAGACGGCGAACGGACAGGCCCTTTTGTCAAACCAATTGTACGGCGGCCCAATAAGGCGGGTTCGGGGTCGAGTGCGCGCGTGCGGTTACCGCAGGCGACGTGGCGATCGTGGGAACGGTGGGCACGGGCTCCCAGGAACCCTCGAGGCAAAGGGTCGGACCGCACCATATAAAAGGGGAAACGGGTGGCGGCGGTTCCTCACTTGCCTCTTGAGCTCCCGCCTCGTAGCCCTCGTGTTCTCTGCTGCCTTCGAGTGCACGAGCGATTCCGAACACCAAAACACTGTAGCCCCGGATCTAGATCCAAATCCCCCCCTCGTCGTTGTCGATGGCGGGCGAAAAACGGACTCGCGGAGGCGCGGCGAAGGCGAAGAAGGCGGCGAAGGTGGGATCTGACGACCGCATCGAGGTGCTGAGCTGGGCGCGCGGGTGGACGCGGAGTGTTCTCCGCTGGGAGAATCTGGAGGAGCTCGTCTTCGCCGGCTTGCTGCTCGATAGCGTCACCGGCGGCTGGAGGGAAGCATACCTGGAGGATTGGCCGACGCCAAACACTTCGGAGCTCGTCGTCTTCGAGGCGTTCTTCAGGTGAGGGTTCGGGATCCCGGTCCACCCCTTCCTCCATGGCCTGCTGGAGTACTACCAGGTCGCGCTGTGCAACCTAACGCCGAACACAATGCTGCACATCTCGGTCTTCATCCACTACTGCGAGGCGTATCTGGGCATCGAGCCCCATTTCGACCTCTTCCGCCACTTCTTCCGCTTGAAGATCAACGATACTGGAGCATCGAACATCGTCGGGTCGGTGTATCTCCAGTTGTGGGACGGAATGGCGGAGAAGTACATTGGTATGCCGCTGCACTCGAAGGTGATGGAGTACAAGCCCAAGTGGTTCTACATCCATCAGGAGGCGCCGAGGCCGCCGTGCGACCCGGCGTTCGAGCCAAAGGTGTTGTCGTCGTGGTCGGAGCGTCCTGGCGCGGCGACGATGGAGCATGTGGAGGAGCTCCTGAAGCTTGTCGACAAGAAGTGCGTCGACGGGGTGGCAGTGGCGTTGAACTTCATCAAGCGGCGCTGCCAGCCCTGCAAGGAGAGGGCGCACCCGGCGTACGAGTATGCCAGGGATGCGGATGATCGGACGCGGGAGGCGCCCGAGCCCCTGACGACGGAGGAGGTGTTCCTGCGGGTCGAGACCCTGTTCGACCTGCAGAAGAGGCAAAAGCTGGAATATTTGCGGAAGTCGTACTCGCTGGAGTACCCTCCGCCGGAGGTTAGTATTTCCGCCTTGTATGTGTTTGTTAAAATGCGTAAGTAGATACTCAGTGTCGTATGATTGTGGCGCAGGGTCGGAAGGCGTTCGTGTCGCAGGCGCCGTCGAAGGCATGGCCGAAAGGCGTAGACCCGTCCCGGCGGAGTGACGACGACGGTGGTCGTGGCGCCGCGGAGGTCGACGTGGAGGAGATCGAGAGCAGCGGGGAGGAGGGTAGCCGAGTCCCCGAGCCCCGGTCGAGCAGGCTTAAGGCGCGTGAAGACCCAAAAGGGAAACGCGCGGCCGCCCCTGCTAAGAAGAAAATGGTGTCGCTGGAAACCGGCGGCACCTTCGCCATTGATGAGGAGGCGGCGAAGCGTCGCCGTGTGGTCTTTGACTGGTCGGATGACGCGTCTGCCAGTGAAGACGAGGTCCCGCTGAGTGCCCGTTTCGGGCAAGGGTCCTCGGCGGGGCGCGGAGGCGGAGCGGCGAAAACGAAGCCGAAACCGAAGATGGCGCGGACGCCGGAGCGGGCACTGGAGACTCGTGAGCCGTCTAGCGGGGCAACCAGTGCACACAAGCCGCAGGAGGAGTCCGCGGGCGGTGGCGCGCGTCCGCGCTCGCGCTGCTTTTCACGGGAGAAGAAAGTGTCGGGCCTGTAAGTATCTTCTACTCATTTTGAATTGTATTACCTGGTCGGACTGGCGTGGCGACAACATGCCCGTGCCCGTCGCAGGTCAGCTGATGCCGAGAAGGTGCCGGGCACCCAAGGTGGAGGTCGGGGGGAAGCGAGTCCCCCGGTGGATGCTGACGCCGGCGAGTTGGCGAAGTCGGCCGTGCCCGAGGAGGCGTCGAAGGCAGCGGAGGATGTGGGGGCGTCCACAGTCCCTGAGCCTTAGGAGACGGAGCGACCGCAAGCGTCCGGAGTCCCCGAGCCTCAGGGGGCGGAGCCGCGAGCATCGCCGACGCCTAGCGCCAGTGCTGGAGGAGGCGGGGCGGCGGGAGATGCTGCTGCGCCGGTTGTCGGATCCTTGGGCCGTCGTGCCCGGGCGGCGAAGAAGAAAGTGGAGGTGCCCACCTCACTCGAGATCGAGGAGGTCGAGAGTCCGGAGGAGGACCCGAATCGGCGTCCAGTCCGCCGCTTCCGTGTCAAGGGGGACGTGGTTGTGGAGATCGATGATGAGGCGGCGAGCGCGGCGACGGACGCCGTTGTCGGAGATGCATCAAAGTTGCTGGAGAAGATCCAGGTGAGTGAGGATGCCTATTCATTGTTGCTTCCATTTGGATCTTATTTATCCTTGTCGTCGTGTGCCTGCAGCTCCTGTTGAAGGTTGGGGAGGAGCGTAAGCTCGCCCTTGACCGGATGGCACCGATGGCCGAGGAGAACGAGCGGCTCCGGGCGGAGGTAAAGCGCGTCGAGGGTCAGTTCGCTGGCTTGGAGGCGCATCTGGAGGACGCCCACGCACGTTCTCGGGAGCTTGAGGATATCATCCAGCAGCAGGGGCAGGAGAACTTCCAGCTTCAGCTGCGGGCCGATAAGGCCGACGAGTTCGCCGCACGTAAGTCGACGATGCTATACTCCCTTTTGCTTAGTACGCCATCTGGTCGGAGTCTTGAGTCATGGAGTTGTCTTCGCAGAGGCAATACAGGCGGGCGAGGAGAAGCGTCTCCTGGCCAAGGAGAAGGCGAAGTCCAATGAGGAGGTTCGGAAGTGGCAGGCCATGCACGCCGGTAAGTCTCCTTGGTGAAGCGTGGTCAGAGGTGGTCGTCGTCTTACCCTTTGCTTTGGCGTTTGCAGTTTACCAGGAAAACGTGAAAATGCAATTTGCAGATCTACAGCGGCGTATTGATGATTACCATGAGCGCTTCTGGTCTTTGGCGGAGGAGGTGGCCCCGTTGGTGCAGTGCATCGATGAGGAGCCTTTCTTCCTGCCAGAGAGGGAACGGCGAATCGGCGACCATGTCGTCCAGAAGGTGCATGGCCTGTGGGGGCGCTTCCAGGCGTACACTAAGGCAGCGGCGCAAAGTGTGGCGGCTCATGGCCTCGCCATTCTTCGTTCGCATTATCCGTGGATGGAGATGTCGAGGCTGAGCGCAGGCTTTGCGGGGAACACGTCGGAGGCCGAGATGGAGCGTCTGGAGGAAGAGGCCGAGCCTGCCGCCGAAGCCCTCGTCGGAGGTGTAGACTTGTTCGGTGCTGGGCACCAGTAGTATGTATATTAGGAGATAGTCTGTAAATAGACTCTTGGGCGAACTGAATCAAAACTTGAAGCGAGTCGGCGTGTTTTGTTCGTTCCCTGAATTCCGCAGACCCGATAGTCGTGAGCCGTAGCGATGAACAGTTCGACCTTGGGTTATCCCAAGATCCATAGCGTAGAGCGTGGAGCTCATTTGCGCGTAGGAGTCAAGGGCGTCGCCTAAGGAACCTCTGCTGGCATCCCATAGCGCAGAGGGCGGGCGCTCATGCACGCGTAGGGAGGTACCACGGCCAGGGTCTTTTCCGAGAGGCTTGATCTTGGCGTGACATGGGCGAATGGCGACCGTTGTCGAGCGCGTGGGTGGCGCGAATGCGAGGCACTGAGCTTATAGCCTCAGAATTCTCAGCCCAAGTTAGCCTTTCCTTCATAGCGCAGTGGGCGGGCGCTCATGCACGCGTAGAGAGGTCAGGACGTCACCTGGGAGAACTGTTGGCCACCGTAGCATAGAGGGCGGGCGCTCATGCACGCGTTCGATGGTGACAACAGCCCCGACTCTGAGTTTTCGTCGGCGTTAGTCAGGCTGCTTGAGGACCGAATGGAGAACGTGCGCATGACCGGTGCATACAGGCACTGGACGTATAGCCTCCGGAGGACTCAGCCCAAGCGTGACCTTCCCTTCGTAGCACAGAGGGCAGGCGCTCATGCACGCGTAGAGATGTCGGGACATCACTTGGGAGGACTACTGGCCACCATAGCGCAGAGGGCGGGCGCTCATGCACGCGTCAGGTGGTTACAGTAGCCCCTGCTCTGAGTCTCCTTTGGCATCAGCCAGGCTGTTTGGAGAAAATGGCAAGTCGTCCGGAGGTGATTTGGAGATGTCGGCGAGCCGTCCGGAGATGGGTGGAGAGATCGGCGAGCTGTCCGAAGACGGGTGGAGAGGTCGGCGAGCCATCCAGAGACGGGTGGAGAGGTCGGCGAGCTGTCCGGAGACGGGTGGAGAGGTCGGCGAGCCATCGCTTTAAGCGTAGAATTTTCTAAGGTGCTCGAAGGAGATGGGTACGTCAATGCCTTCGAAGTCGACGAGACGATAAGCGCCTGGTCGGGTGACTTCCTTCACCGTGTAGCGGCCATCCCAATGCGAAGATAGTTTGTGCAGGCCATCGGTCTTGAGTTTCCGCTTGAGTACGAGGTCGCCGATGGTGAAGGATCGGTCTTTCACGTTGCGGTTGTAGTAGCGGCGAACTCCTTCGAGATACTTGGCGGTGCGGAGGCAAGATGCCAGGCGCTCTTCCTCTAGGCGGTCGAGGTCGTCGCAGCGAGCCTGGTCGAAGGCTTCCTCATCATAGTTCTCGACGCGCGGAGAGCGGAAGACGATATCGGCGGGGATGACGGCTTCGGAGCCGAAGACCATGAAATACGGTGAAACGTTAGTGTTACGGCTGGGTTGAGTCCGGAGACCCCAGAGTACGGAGGGGAGCTCGCGCATCCAGCGACCAGAATGCTTCTCGTCTTTCTGGTAGAGGCGTTTCTTCAGGGCGTCGAGGATCATGCCGTTGGCACGTTCGACCTGGCCATTGGCTCGAGGATGGGCGACGGAGACATACTTGACGAGGATGCCGTGTCCTTCGCAGAAATCCCAGAAGACGTTGCCGGTGAAGTTGGAGCTGAGGTCGGTGATGATGGAGTTCGGGAGTCCGAAGCGATGGATTATTTCGTCGATGAAGGAGACGGCGTTTTCGGCGGTCGCCTTGGTGATTGTCTTGGCTTCGATCCACTTGGAGAATTTGTCGATGGCGACGTATATCCACTTGAAGCTTCCCGGAGCTGGTCGGAAAGGGCCGATCATGTCGAGTCCCCAGCAGGCGAAGGGCCACGAGGCCGGTATTGCTTGAAGCGACTGCGCAGGAACGTGGGTTTGTTTGGCGAAGAATTGGCACCCCTCGCAAGTATGGACGAGCTGTTCGGCGTCAGCGACCGCTGATGGCCAGTAGAATCCTGCACGGAAAGCCTTATGTACCAACGTCTTCGCGGCCGCATGGTTCCCGCATTCGCCGGCGTGGATGTCGAAGAGTATTTCAAGGCCATCTTCCCTGGAGACGCATTTTTGGAGTACCTCATTTCTGGAGTTTTTGCGCACGAGCATACCATCGACCAATAATTGTTGACGCGGTGAACGAGGCGCTCGGCTTCGGTCTTGTCGACGGGTACGAGGTTCTCAGATAGATATTTGATGATGTCATCGCGCCAGTCGGACGGCGTTGAGGGAACGGCAGCGACCAGTTGTTCTGTCGGCGGAAGTTGAGTCATGGCGTCCGTGGATGAGCCGAAGCCTGAGTGGTCGGCGATGGAGGTGCGGATACATGGGTGTATGCCAAGTCTCTGAGTGATGAGTGATTGTCAACTGGGATGATGCGCATGTTCTTTGGCTTGTGTTGTGCAGGTGTCGAGCACGGATGCAGTGATCAAAGGCGAGGTGAAGGTCAAGTAGAGACGTGCCGTGCCGATGGACCGGGAGTGGCGAAGGGCGGACGTGAGGCTTGGACTAAGGGACCAGAGGCCCGAGGATCAACTGTGGTGGTTGGCAGCCTGTGACGACAACAAGTGAAGAAGTGCGGTCATGTGTTGCCTGAGTCGTGGACTTGGGGACACGTGTCGGTGGACGGGGTGCACGGGAGGTGCATCCCCTCTACGACGTCGATTTGGTGGTAGAGCCAGAGAAAAACCATCGGGTGGACGGTTTCCAAGTTTGGGCCTCAAAACCTGGGTGCGGATGGTTTTCGAGTTTGGCCACAAAACTCAGGCTGAGGACGGTTTCCAGGTTGGGGCCTCAAAACCTGGGCGCTGAGGGTTTGCTGAGTTTGGCCTCAAAGCTCAGAAGCTGGTAGGCTGGTTTCCCGGTTTGGGCCTCAAAACCGGGGGTTGGCTAAAAAAGGCTGGTTTCCCGGTTTGGGCCACAAAACCGGGGGTGCAGAGCGAGGGCAGCACATGGCGGCAATCGGGAGGTTGCGTCGAGCCAACGCTACGAGTTGTGCGGGCGTGGCCGTCAGATCCACCTACCACCGAGTTGGTCCATAATAACCCTAGGGTTTAGCTGGTTCGCTCTGTAAGTAGTTAGGGGTAGAGTGGGAATTAGGAATCGGTTAGAATTAGGATAAATAGGGGGAGACACCCACCTCCCCATCTATCTCAGTTAGTCATCCTGTCATTTGCTCTTTGCTTCTAGGTTTTCCTGCTCTCCCACATCCCTGCTGTAGCTAGCTGAAATCCACAGAGAAGAGAACAATATCTCTGTGTTCATGAGATTTCGAGGAAGTGAGGCCGTAACCTCACTGTTGTAGCGTGTGGTAGCCACACGGTTGCAAATTCGTGGTTGTGATTCGCGTTTTGTTCGTGTTCTTCGCGGAATCCTTTTTCTCCACATTTTTCCCGTCGCTCGATCTCTTTGCTCGGTCCATCTTTTGCAAATCCGTCTGAATCAAGTTGTTCTAGTTCGTGAGGCACTTCTTTCCACCGAAGGAATTAATCTCTAACCTCACGGTCTAGGAGATCAATCGATTTTCGTTTCGGGTCAAGTTTTCTCCTTTCCCCCAAAATTCTTCGATTCATCAATTTGGAGATAGGTTCGAGCCATGATCTCTTAGAGATAGCTCACTATACTCCTTGTGACTTATCTCTCCAAGTTTGAACCCTAGAGGTTTCGTTTTGGGAGAGTTTGATTCAGATCGGTGAATGAACTGTGCTGTCACGGGGTGACCGGACGCAGGGGTCGGGGCGATCGGACGCTGGCTGGGTGAGTCCGGTCGTTGAATGTTTACTGTGATTTCCTGCTGGCTGACCGGACGCTCAGCGAGCTCACTGACCGGACACACAGTTCTAACTGTTCACCAGTTTTGTCCTTGTGACCGGACGCTGCTTTGTTGACCGGACGCTCGGTTCACCAGAGTCCGGTCCAACTCAGTAAGCTCCCGTTTTGGGTTTTGCTCGACCGGACGCGTCCGATCCCTGACGACCGGACGAACAGCAGTCGACCGGACGCCCTGCCTCTCAGAGTCCGGTCCAACTCAGAGAGCTTCTGTTTTGGTTTTCGCTCGACCGGACGCGTCAGGTGAACTGTGACCGGACGCAGGCCAGAGTCCGGTCAGTTCTGTCTCGAGCCGTTTCGTTCGCAGTTTGCTCGCCCGTTGTCGGATTTGTTTTCCGTCTTTTGCGTTGGCTTTCTAGAGTTGTGTAGTGTCCCGCTGTGCTTCTTGATAGCATCCACCCTACATCTAGGGTCGTGGACATTAGCAAGCTCTAGGGTTTGTCTTTCGGGGTGATTCTCGCGACAGTGGCTCCTAGTTTCCGAAAGGAAAATTTGAAGCTCCCATTCACCCCCCCTCTGGTCGCTTTCTGCTTGCTTCTCGGTCCTTCAGGAGGGCTCGAGCAGATCGTGGACGAATACGCCGGTGGGAGCCGGGGATCTTGACGATGCCAACTTGGAGAGCTCATTGGCCGCCTGGTTCCGATCACGCGGTAGATGGTGGTATTCGATACCGAAGAATTTACCTTCAAGCTTTCGGATGGCAGCGCAGTAGGCGTTCATTTTGTCGTTGGAGCAATTCCAGTCCTTGTTGAGCTGGATGATAACGAGGGCGGAGTCACCGTAGACCATGAGGCGCTTGACGCCTAGCTCACTGGCGATGCGTAAGCCGTGGAGGGCAGCTTCGTACTCGGCGGCGTTATTGGAGGCTGGAAAGAGTAGCCGCAAAGCGTAGCGGAGCTTTTCACCAGATGGAGATGTGAAGAGGAGACCGGCGCCGGCGCCATGCAAGGTGAGGGAGCCGTCGAAGAAGAGGGTCCAATGTTCTGGTGCTTCCGGCGGTACTGGAGTTTGTAGAGCCGTCCATTCAGCGAGGAAATCGGTGAGTGCTTGTGACTTGATTGTTTGGCGACCTTGAAAAGCGATGTCGTAGGAGCCGAGCTTGATGGCCCACTTGATGATGCGTCCCGTAGCGTCCTTGTTGCGAAGTATGTCCCCGAGGGGGGATTCCTTGACGACGGTGACCCGCTCGGAGCTTTGGAAGTAATGGCGTAGCTTGCGTGCAGTAATAAGCACCGCGTAGAGGAGCTTTTGTACCTGAGGGTATCGGGTTTTGGAGTCGTTCAATACCTCGCTGACGAAGTAGCAGGGTCGCTGGACGGGGTAGGAGTGGTCGGCTTCCTTGCGTTCGACGACGATGACGGAGCTGACGACCCGGTTCGTGGCGGCGATGTAGAGCAGCAAGGGCTCCTTCTCCTTAGGTGCGGCGAGCACAGGAGGCTGGGTGAGGTACTTTTTCAGGTCGGAAAAGGCGCAATCGGCTTCGGCGTCCCATACGAATTTTTCGCCAGCCTTGAGGAGCTTGAAGAAGGGTAGCCCTTTTTCGCCAAGCCTGGAGATGAAGCGGCTGAGGGACGCCATGCACCCGGTGAGCTTCTGGATGTCCTTCACGTTGGAGGGAGCTCGCATGCGGAGAACAACCGAAGTCTTGTCGGGGTTTGGGCGAATGCCATCGCGGCTGACGTTGTTGCCGAGGAGGTTTCCAGACGGTACGCCGAAGATGCACTTATTGGGATTGAGCTTCCACTTGAACCTGTTGAGGGCCTTAAAGGTTGCTTCGAGGTCGGAGATGAGTGTGTTGGTGGTGCGAGTTTTGACGATGGCATCATCGACGTAAGCTTCGACTTTCTCCAGGATGAGATCCTTCAGGCAATCCTGGATTGCGCGCTGGTACGTGGCGCCGGCGTTCTTCAGCCCGAACGACATGGTCATGTAGCAGAAGGCGCCGAAAGGCGTGATGAACGCCGTTTTGATCTAGTCTTCGACCTTCAAAGCAATTTGATGGTAACCGGAATAGCAATCGAGAAAGGAGAGAAGTTCGCACCCGGCAGTGGAGTCGACGACCTCGTCGATGCGAGAGAGGAGGAAGGGGTCCTTAGGGCAATGCTTATTGAGATCGGTGTAGTCAACGCACATACGCCATTCTTTATTCTTTTTGAGTACAAGAACCGGGTTGGCAAGCCAATCCGGGTGATACACCTCTTTTATAAAACCGGCAGCTAGGAGCCGGGTGAGCTCAACCCTAATTGCCTCCTTCCTATCTGGCGTGAAGCAACGAAGCTTTTGGTGAATCGGCCTGGCGGTTGAGGAGACGTTCAGGGAGTGCTCGACGAACTTCCGTGGAACTCCAGGCATGTCCGCTGGCTTCCAGGCGAACACGTCAACGTTGCTCCGTAGGAAGCTGACGAGCGCGTCTTCCTATTTGGGGTCGAGGTTGGTGCCGATGACGGCAGTCTTCTCTAGAGCGCCGTCCACCAGGGCCACCTGCTTCGTGTCCTTCAACTTCTTGCTGGAGCGCTGGTCGGAGGCCGCCGAGATCTTGAGATCGTCGGGACGGAGCTTAGCGGCGTCGGTGATGCAGTCTTGGGCACCCTGGAGCTGTTGGCGTGTCTCAGCGGAGTTGATTGTCTCTTGCTCGCACTCGTACGCCACTTGGAGATTTGCTCGGACGCTGAGGACGCCTTTCTTCGTTGGCATCTTGAGCACGAGGTAGGCGTAGTGTGGAACAGCCATGAGCTTGTAGAGCGCCGGGCGACCGAGGATGGCGTGGTAAGCGGTGTCGAAGTCGGCGACGATGAAGGTGATGTACTCCTCGCGGAAGTGGTCGGAGGTGCCGAACTGCATTGGGACGGTTATCTGTCCAACGGGCATGGATGGTTTACCTGGTACGATGCCCCAGAAGGGGAAATTCGCCGGGAACAAATCCAGCTTGGAGTAGTCGAGCTCGCAGAAAGCCGATGAGAAGATGATGTTGAGGGCGCTTCCGCCGTCGATGAGGACTTTGCGGTAGCGGCAGTTGGAGATCACCGGGTCGATGACGAGAGGAAAACGCCCTGGATACTTGTCGTCCGACCATTGGTCCTCCCTGGAGAAGGTGATGGGGCGCTCTGACCAGTCGAGGTAGCGAACGTTGGCGGGGTTGTCGGTGATGGCCGCGACGGAGGCGATGTCGCGTCGTACTTGGCGCCGCTTCTGCTCAGTCTCGATGACGACATTGCCGCCGAAGATGGTGAGGGTCCTCGCTGGTGCACGTAAGGCGGGCTCGTTGTTGTCGGCGTCCTTGTCCTTGTCATTGTCTATTCGCGGTCGCTTGTCGTCGCTCCCGCGGATGTTGCGGGCGATGGTGTCGCACTCACGCATGGAGTGTCTGGCGCCTTTGTGGAGAGGGCACAGGCTGTTGAGGAGCTTCTCATAGTCGTTGTCGTAGGTGCGCCTTGGCCGAGTATTGGTGTTGGCGATGTAGTGGCGGTCGTGCCGACGATGATCTGTTCTCGGACGGGAAGACTCTGGCCGATCGTGCCAGCGATCTCGGTAGTCGCGGTGGTCGCGCTGCTTCGAGCGGTGGTCGCGTCCTTCATTGCGTCGTTCGTTGCGACGATCGTCCTCATGGCGATGCTCCTTGGACTGTGATCGGCGACGCGGGCGTTCATGATGGCGATGGGCATCGTCGGCATCGGCGTAGGAGTTGGCGATCGTCATTAGTTCGGTGACCGTGGTGACCTTTTTCTGGATGATCTTGTCGCAGAGCTCCTTATGGCGTAGACCATTGGAGAACGTAGAGAAGGCTTCAGCATCGGCGATCTCCGGAATCGTGAGCCGCATGGTGGAGAATCATCGGATGTAGCTTCCGAGGCCTTCGTTGTGCTCCTGGTGGACGTTCTGGAGATCATAGCGTGTTCCTGGCTAAACGCAGGTGGCGCTGTAAGTCTTGATGAAAACTTCCATCAGCTGCTCCCAGGTGTCGATGGTGTTCTCGGCGAGCTTGTGGAGCTAGCTGTTGGCCGAAGACGATAGCATCACGGGGAGGTACTTGGCCATCACGTCGGATCCTCCGCTGCTGCCTGAATGGCGATTTCGTACGTGGTAAGCCACTGCTCCCGACGCCTCAACTAGGCCACGCCCTTTCACCTCGCGGCTACGAGCCGTCCAATGGCCCCAAGGTTTCAAAGTCACCACGGTGGACAGGTCCAGATCATAGATCCGATCTGAAAAGTGGTGCCCGATTTCAGAAGAACCATGGAGCGAGGGAAAGTAACCGCTTGGCAGATCATGGTGTCGTAGCACACACCCCCTACCTGGCGCGCCAACTGTCGATGAAATATGGTCGATAGTCTACCGAGGGGTATGCCCAAGGTAGTAGATTGAGCGGCGGAGACGTGCGAGACGTCTGCCAAGCGTAAACACAAGGACGAGAGACGGCAATTTAGACAGGTTCGGGCCGGCAAGTCGCCGTAATACCCTACGTCCTGTGTTCTGGTGGCTGGTTTGTATTGATGGGTTGGAGTATGGCATGAGTTTGGAGGGGGTCCCTGCTCACCTTATATAGCCAAGGAGCAGGGTTACAACTTGCCGAATCCTAACAGATTACAATTGGTTCCCTTTGGCAAGGAATCCGGGTCTATCTATTCGGATCTTCCTTGTTGAACAAGTCATGAGGACAGTCCTTGGCGGCTGCGACGGCCTGGTCGCGGGGCGCAAGGCCTTCATGTTGGGCCGTATCTGTAGAAGAGCCCAAGTCATGCCATGGGGGTATACGGGTGTAATATCCCCACAGAATGGGAGCTCAAAAATTTCTCTCAAAACTTTGCCCTTTGTCCCCAAAATCGACCCCCAAAAACTTCGCCCGAAATGTGATGCCTATGACCCTTGGAAGAGGGTGGATGATCCCTAGGATTACAGCGAGGCACCACCAAGCAATAGCAAACCAAACGCCAAAAGCACCGGCACAAGTTCGACTCCTGAAAACCAAGTCCCGAACGTAGATTGAATGCTACGTCGAGAAATCCCCAAATACCGATGCTAACAAGTAGCAAAGATACCTAGAGAGGTTCCTAGGTCAACTCTAGGGCCAAACGAGAAGTCCAGAATCCAAGCGAAGAAGTCGGGAGAGCAAACGCACTAAAACTCAACACTCAGCCAACTCGCGGACTGTCCGGGGTTCAGACCGCGGACTGTCTGCCCAACCGCGGACTGTCCGGGCTCTGGTGGCGGACTGTCCGCCGGCCAACCGAGCAAAACAGCAAAGTTGTTGAACAGTCCCTGGACGACTTCTGTAAAGAACAAGTTGATTCAAGTGGATTTCAAAAAGACGCAGTAGAGAGGGAGATCGAGTGACGGGAAAATCACGGAGAAACGAAGAACGCGAAGAGCAAAGTCAAAACATGAATTGAGACATCGATCTGCAACCGTGTGGCTACCACACGCTACAACAGTGAGATTACGGTCTCACTTCCTCAAAATCTCAAGTACATAGAGGTATGGTTCTCTGCGGATCTCAGTTGCTACAGTAGGGGATTGGGAGAGCAGGAAAACCTAGAAGGCAAAGAGCAAATGACTGAGATAGGATGGGAGGTGGGTGTCTCCCTCTACTTATCCTTATTCTAATTCCCACTCTACCCCTAACTAATTACAGAGCGAACCAGCTAAACCCTAGGGTTATTCTGGACCAACTCGTGGTAGGTGGTGATCCGACGGCCACGCCCGCACAACTGGTAGCGTTGCCTCGACGCAACCTCACCGATTGCCGCCACGTGCCGCCACCGCTCTGCTCGTCCTTTTCATGGACCTCGCCCCCGGTTTTGTGGCCCAAACCGGGAAACCAGCCTTCACGACCAACCCCCGGTTTTGAGGCCCAAACCGGGAAACCAGCCGTCCATCGCCCGAGTTTTGTGGCCCAAACTCAGAAACCCGCAGCGCCCAGGTTTTGAGGCCCAAACCTGGAAACCGTCCTCAGCCCGAGTTTTGTGGACCAAACTCGGAAACCATCAGCGACCAGGTTTTGAGGCCGAAACCTGAAAACTGTCCACTCGATGGTTTTTCTATTGCTCAACCATCAACCCGACGCTGTAGAGGGGATGCACCACCCGTGCACCCTGTCCACCGACACATGTCCCCAGGTCCTCGACCCGAGCAACACTGTGCCCCGCAAGTCTTCGCTCGTCGCTGTCCCAGGCTGTCAGCCACCACAGCTGATCCTCAGGCCACTGGTCCCTCAGTCCAAGCCTCACGTCCGCCCTTCACCGCTCCCGGTCCATCGGCTCGGCACGTCTCTACTTGACCATCACCTTGCCTTCGATCACTATATCCGTGCTCGACACCTGCACAACACAAGCCAAAGAACATGCGCATTATCCCAGTTGACAATCACTCATCACTCGAGACTCGGTATACACCCATGTATCCGCAATCTCCCCCTTGATGAGTGCATTGTCAACTACCAACACAAATCATAATGGAATAGAAGAAGGAAGAAGAAAGAGAAGCAGAGAACCCGTCCAAATGACCCAAAAGCATATCAAAGCCAGAAGAAGGTCAAGTGAAAGAGCAAAACAACTTGGTCCCCAAAGACATGAACAATGGCTCGACGCATCCAAGCAAAGCAAAGCTAGCCCTCAAGAAGAGGTAGAACAGGCTCAACGCCGCTAGCGAAAAAGCTCAATACCAACTGAAATCACTAAAATCCAATTGGAATGGTGACAGCTGAACTGCAAGAGAGCTCGACATCAAATGAGGCAAAATCAACTGAATAGCACAATCAGCTGAACGCTCATCGAAAGGCAAAACTGCTAGTCCCTCAAGACAGAGGTACAGAGGCTCAACACAACTAGCAGAAAAGCTCCAAACCAATTGGAAAATTCAAATTCCTCAAAATCCGAGCCAGCTCAAAGTCCCCCTCCAATAGTGCACACAACCAAGATATGATTTTATGATTTCTCCGCCTTATGATTTGGCAAGAATTTCTCCCCCTTAGTTGAAAATGCACTATCAAGTGTCTCCCCTCCAAAATGCATATGAGTTAAAATGCAAGTTAGCAGCTTCAGGAATATAGTCGATAGAATATGAAGATGCTCGACAAAGTGCTGATCCGATGACTCAATAATAAGCACAAAATGCTACCAAAGGCTCAAACTGATCACTAAATACGAAATATGATCATTTGAGCAAAGTGAGCAGTTTTTAGCCAAAAAGGTATTCACCATCAAAATAGCACTAAACATGTATGGACAGGAAGTCAAACAAGTGCTAAACATGTATACGAAGTGAACTGCACCTAGCAAGGTTCAATCATCATGCTATAGAATGAAACATAGACTTGTGTATTCAAATTTTATCGGAGTTGTAGTGGTTAAATTACACAAGTTCAAATTTCAGCATGTGATTGCGAGAGGTTGAAAGCTTGTCATTGCCTAACTTTTCAACTGTGCGAAGCCTATGTAGAAGCAATCAGAAGCTTAAAGCAACAGTTTCGGTCATACACTACACAGCTCAAGTTTAACTCAAAGTGCAATGAGAAACAGTCTCGATACTGTGATGTGCCGACAAGCAATCCCATCTCGATCTTTCCAATTCACTTAACTTGGTTCAAATTTAAAGCAGAATATGAACATACCAAGCAAGTGAATGACTCAGAACTAGAGACATAGCAACCTAACATATATGAAAAGCACAAGTGATTTCAACACATTCTACACATGCTAGTTGCATATCTCAATGGTGAACATTTTCAAGTTTCAAGGTCATTAAGCAAGTTCACCATTCATAAAATAGCTCAGCTCACAACATGTATCAGTGATCAGAAAGAGCATAAGCTACAAGCATCATTATATAGCATCGGAGCATACACTAACTAGAGCATAGTCACATTCTAAAGATTATATGCATGAAGCTCTGAATGTAAATATGCATGATGAAATTCAAAGACTAACTCATCAGAAAATAGAACAAAACAAAAGGAAAAGGAGTCAGTCTATAATACAAGAACCAAAACGTTTCCCCCAACTAAAAGGGGAAACACACACCAAGCTCACCTCTCAGCCCAAGTTGATTGGTCCAAAGGCTCAGTGAAAATATCAGCCAACTGATGATGAGTATCGACATGGTGAAGGTCGATATCACCCTTCTCATAATGGTCTCGCAAGAAATGAAAGCGCACATCAATGTGTTTGGTCTTAGAGTGTAGCACGGGGTTCTTAGCAATGCTAATCGCACTCGTGCTGTCACAGAGCAAAGGAACGCGAGAAAAGCTCAGACCAAAATCACGCAAAGTGGCCATCATCCAAAGCAACTGGGAACAGCAGCTAGCCGCAGCAACGTACTCAGCCTCCGTGGTAGACTGGGCGACACTAGACTGCTTGCGAGAAGACCAGGATACAAGAGAAGAACCAATAAACTGACAAGTCCCAGAAGTGGACTTGCGATCAAGTCGGCAACCAGCAAAATCGGCATCCGAATAACCACAAAGAGAGAGGGTGGAGGAAGCAGAATACCAAATCCCAAACTCTAGAGTGAAGCATAAGTACCTCATAATGCGCTTGACCGCCTGACGATGAGAGGTGCGCGGTGACAACTGGAATCGCGCGCAAAGACACACCGCGAACTGGATATCCGGGTGTGTCGCCGTCAGGTACAACAGCGACCCGATCATACTCCGGTACTCCTTCTGGTCCACAGCTTCTCCATCCTTGTCCGCATCCAGGGCCATCGTGGTCGACATGGGTGTTGGAAGAGGCTTGGCCTCACCCATATCGAACTTCTTCAATACATCCTTGGTGTACTTGCCCTGGTGCACAAACGTCCCCTCTCGGGATTGCATAATTTGCAATCCGAGGAAAAATGTTAACTCGCCCATCATGCTCATCTCAAACTCCCTGCTCATAAGATCTGAGAACTTGGCAACCAAAGCGTGAGAAGAACCACCGAAAATGATATCATCCACGTAAATCTGAACCAAGAGAGTGTCATTGCCTTGCTTGAGGAGAAAAAGCGTTTTATCCACACATCCCATTTTAAAACCCTTAGCAAGCAAAAAGGTCTTCAACCTATCATACCAGGCTCTAGGGGCTTGTTTCAAACCATACAACGCTTTGTGAAGTTTAAAAACATGGTTTGGAAACTTGGGATTATCAAGACCAGGGGGTTGTTTCACATACACCTCTTCTTCTATGTAGCCGTTTAAAAAGGAACTCTTGACATCCATTTGAAAAAGTTTAAACCCTTTGGATGCAGCAAAAGCCAACAGTATCCTAATCGCCTCCAAATGAGCTACAGGAGCAAAAGTCTCCTCTGAAGGACCGAAAATGCTATGGCAAGGCGACCAGAGGGGGGGTGAATGGGAGCCTAAAAATTTCTTCTCGAAATTATGGCCTCTGTCCCAATAAAATCAACCCCGAAAGCTTCGGACTCAAACGTGGTGCCCACGACCCTCGGAAAGAGGGTGGATGATCCGTAGGATCACAGCGAGGCACCACACAAGAGAGCAAACCAAAACTCTCAAAACCCTGAGTCAAGTTCGTGCCTAAAAGACCCACTCCCAAACGTAGATAGAGAGCTACGTCGGGATTCCTCCAAATACCGATGCTAACAAGTAGCAAAGATATGTAGAGAGGTTCCTAGGTGAACTCTAGGAGCAAACGAGAAGTCCGGAAACGAAACGGAAAAGCCAGGAGGGCAAAAGCACTAAAACTGCACAAGCTGCAGATTCCCGGACAGTCCGCCGTCAGGCTCCCGGACTGTCCGGTGAAGGCCGGACTGTCCGCCACACGGGGGCCGGACTGTCCGCCGGCAAAAGGACTCAAAACGAACTGTTCTGCCACAGCCCTGGGCGAGTCCCGGACAGTCCGCGGTTTGCACGCCGGACTGTCCGCGGTTCACATGAACAGTGAACACAGTGCGTCCGATGCCTGCCCGTAGCAGCGTCCGATGAAGACCCCGGACTGTCCGCGGGTCCTGGCAGACTGTCCGCCGGCTACCGAGCCAATCCCTGCTCGGGCCCGGACTGTCCGCGCCCAACTCTGGCGGACTGTCCGCCGGTCACCCAAAGGGAAAAAGGCCCGAGGCCAACAGCCACTGCTCGGCTGAAACCCCGACTCGCGGACTGTCCGCGGCTGGAGGGGCGGACAGTCCGCCACCACCCAGAATGCCCAAAAACGCCACGGGTCAAAACCAAAATCGATTGGATCTTTACCAAATCTAATGGGGCTGCAACCAAACTTCTCCCAAGTGTTCTTCTACGTGTTGGAAAGCTAATCCTAGGATATCATTGCTTTAACCCAACTAATCCATGAGAAATCCGAAGAACACTAGAAAAGGGGAAGAACGAAGAACAAAAACGATTTCGGCCCGATCTACTTGTTCGTGAGGGTAGGGATGAATTCCTTCGATGGAAATGTTCTCCTCACTTCAAAGAACAAGTTGATTCAAACGGAATCGCAAAAGACGCAGCGTAGAGGGAGATCGGGAGAGGGGAAAATCGTGGAGAAAAGAAGAACGCGAAGAACAAATTCAAAACGCGAATTCAACCATGAATTTGATCCTTGGATTCAGATGAATGGAAGATTGATTAATCACTTGGTGTCGGGCTACAAGCCAATCCTAGCAACACAAAGCTTGGATGGCAAAAAGCTCAAGAACAAGAGCCAACTCTCCCTAACCCTAGCCTTCTCTCACAGGAACAAAATGAGAGAGACACCACCTAGAACTCCCAAGGATACGGCTGCCCTAGCAGCCCCCCTCATATATATAGGCGCACGTCCGAAGACCAAAACGCCCTTACATTAAGAACTCAACCCAAATACCCCCCAGGGGTAAAACCATCCAGACTTGACAGTTTCGATCCGACGACCACGCCCGCACATCCGGTAGCTTCGCCTCGACGCGACCTCCCTGATGCCGCCACGTGCCGCCACCGTCGACCACCGCGCCTTCTCACCGATAGCTTCGCTGCAACGCAAGCCTCTCGGTGCCGCCACGCGTCGACCGTCCTTTCGGACCAACCCCCGGTTTTGAGGCCCAAACCGGGAAACCGTCCGCCCCAAGTTTTGAGGCCCAAACTCGGAAACCCGCACGCCCAGGTTTTGAGGCCCAAACCTGGAAACCGTCCTCGCCGAGTTTTGAGGCCCAAACTCAGAAACCGGCCACCCCAGGTTTTGAGGCCCAAACCTGGAAACCGTCGATGGTAGCTTTTTGAGGCTCAGCTACCGAACCCGCACCGTAGACGAGATGTGGTTCTCACACCCCGACCACCGGCACCGATGCCGATGCATGTCCAGCCTCCACGCCGGGCACAACGCCTTCGCCTTCCTTCTTGACTTGGCCGATGGCACTTGCGCCGCACGCAAGCCCGTGTCCGACCTCCCGCCAAGTGACACGACTCCAGCGCCTTCCTCCCGACTCAGCCGATGCACCGCACATCCCCATGTGCTCTTGCTCGCCGATGCCACGTGCCAGCTACCACAGCTGGTCCTCTGGCCTCTGGTCCGTCAGTCCAAGCCTCACGTCCGCCCTTCATCGCTCTGGGTACATCAGCATGGCACGTCCGCCGCACGGCACGCCCATCCTTCACCGCTCCCGATCCGTCGGCACGGCACGTCTCTACTTGACCTTCACCTCGCCATAGACCACTGTATCCGAGCTCCACACCTGCACATCAACACAGCCAAGAGACACATGTCGCACACGCACACCAACACAGAAACACCACACAACTCACGCCACCGGTTAGTCATAAACAATAAGCGCATAGCGAGATATGGACTAAACCGGGTAAAAGCCTCAAACCTTCCTCATCAAAGTCAATCATTCATCATATGTGTTCTCATCCTCATAGTCTATCCCCTCCTTCTGACTATACCCCTGGGCTACAAGTCCGGCCTTATTTCTCACAATGTGGCCGTACTCTCCTTGTTTGTTTTTGAAAACCCATTTTGTACCAATAGGGTGACACTTAGGAGGAGGTGGAACCAAAACCCAAACTCGATTTCTTTCAAAATTTTCTAACTCCTCATGCATGGCATTGACCCAATCAGGATCAGATAAAGCGTGTCCAACATCTCGGGGTTCAAAATCAGCAACAAATGCAGAATGAGCAAAGTGAGAGATTTGTTGTGACCTTGACCAAGTGACACGTTCGCCGATGCTGCCGATCATCTGTTGAGGCGGGTGTTGGCGTTGGATGTGTCGTGGCGCCTCCCGAATTGAAGAGATCTCCCCCTCAACAGCAGCTGGTGCCTCCTCGGGTACAAAAGGTACCGCTCGAGGTGGTGGATCCCACGACCCCCAAGTAGTCGACGAAGAGGGGTTGGGGCCGTGAGTCGTTGTAGTAGAAGCCGATGCTTGCGGCACAGCAGGTGGAGGTGGTGCTGGGTCATCCATCCCTTCAGCACCCTCGTCCTCATCATCAAAAAGAGGTTCCCCAACCTCGTGATCACCTGCACGCTCAATCTAGAAGAGGGACAAACCATGGTCTCGTCGAAGGTGACATCAGATGTTTCCATGACTCGGTTAGTATCAAGGTTAAGTACATGATATGCTCGAGTGTGAGTGCGATAACCCAAAAATACACCGTCAGAAGAACGAGACTCAAACTTGTCCAGGTTGCCTTTCTTGAGTATAAAATAGTGGCAACCAAAAACTCTAAAATAACTCACTTTGGGTTGTTTTCCAAAACGCAACTCATAAGAAGTCTTTTTCAAGAAAGCTCGGAGGAAAATACGATTGGAAATATAGCATGTAGTGTTCATAGCTTCGGCCCAATATCGCCTAGGAGTCCTATGCTCATCGAGCATCGTCCTGGCCCTCTCTACAAGGGTCCGATTCTTCCTCTCTACAACACCATTCTGAGGTGGTGTGTAGGCGGAAAAAAACTGATGCGCTAAACCCAAAGAGTTATAGAACTTCTCAAAATCCGAGTTCTTAAACTCGGAACCATTATCACTAAGGATAGCTCGCATCGAGTTCATAGGGAACTCGTTCTGAAGACGCAAAATCAGATTACGAGCAAAAGAGAGTCTCAGTCTTCTCCGACAAAAAGAAGACCCACGAATATCTCGAAAAATTGTCAACAACAACCAACACATACCACTTCCCCCCAACGGAGCTCACCCGAGCCGGACCACCAAGGTCCATGTGTAAAAGCTCTCCAGGGCGCTTAGTCATGACCTGAGTCACTGGATGGTGAGGAGTGGCAACCATCTTCCCATGTCTACAAGAAAGGCAAACAAGATCCTTCTCCATGCACAACTTAGGCAATCCTCGGATTAAGCCAAGTGAGCTAAGCCTTGCAAGCAAGTCGAAGCTCAGGTGACCAAGTCTCCTATGCCACTTCCAAAGATCGGAGGAGGAAGGTCCAGCCAAAAGACAACGAGAAATCCCAAACGACTCCGAGAAATTCGCACGAAAGACTTTCCCAAAGGGCGAAATCATACATACAAGATTGCCCCGAGGATCTAAAATACGACTGAGATTCGGCTTAAAACGAATCTCATAGTCGTCATCAAAGAGTTGCAAAACAGAAAGAAGGTTAAAGTGCAAGTTAGAAACAACAGCAACATCGCGCAACACAAAGTGCTCATTAACTCGCACCGACCCGCGAGACAACACTCTACCTTTGCTATTGTCGCCGAAGGTGATAAATTCTTTTCCGGCGACCGGACTAAGACTGGAGAACCACTTGGCGTTTCCGGTCATATTTCTCAAACAACCAGAATTCACCAACCAAACGTTCTCCAATCGTTTTACCTACATCAATAAAAAGACATATGGTGAGCATACGGTCCAACACTGGGGTTAGTGAAGTAGGAAGAATACCAGTGTTGGGCCGGCTGCTCAAAAGAACGGTTAGCAGAAAAACCATTCCTAGCACGCCTACGGGACGAGCGATCACCACGTAGAGGAAAACGTGGTCCGCTAAGGGAAGAGCGTCCATCGTGAAGGACCGAGAATGCACTAGCAAGGCGACCAGAGGGGGGGGGCGGTGAATGGGAGCTCAAAAATTTCTCTCGAAACTTTGGCCGATTGCCCCAAAATCAACCCCTGAAAGCTACGACCGAGAACGTGATGCCCACGACCCTTGGAAGAGGGTGGATGATCCCTTGGATCACAGCGAGGCACCACAAAGCGATTGCGAACCAAACGCCAAAAGTGTCGGAGCAAGTTCGACCCTCAAAAACCAAGTCTCGAACGTAGATAGACGGCTACGTCGAGAAACTCCCAAATACCTAAGCTAACAAGTAGCAAAGATACCTAGAGAGGTTCCTTGATCAACTCTAGGGCCAAACGAGAAGTCCGGAAATCAAGCGAACAAGCCGGGAGAGCAAACGCACTAAACCGGAGGCTACAGCAGGATCCCGGACTGTCTGCCTGTACGGTCGCGGACTGTCTGCCCAACGACGGACTGTCCGGGCTCAGGTGGCGGACTGTCCGCCGGCCAAATGAGCAAAACTGCAACGCTGCTGAAGTCCCCTGGACAGTTCCCGGACTGTCCGCGAAAACCAACGGCGGACTGTCCGCCGGTCAAGGAACAGTAAAACAACCGAAGAACACAGCCACTGATCTGGCCTGCCCCCGACGCGCGGACTGTCCGCGGCTGGGATGGCGGACTGTCCGCCAACTCCCAGTGAGAGCGATTTCGGTCGCCCCTCACACAACTCTTTCCAAATCCGAATCAAAACTCAATCCCACGTTCCCAAACTTGGAGAGGATGATCACGAGGTAGTTAGGAGACTATCCCCAAGAAATCATCCGCTCAAATGGATTCAATCACCGGGAAATCGAAAGGGGAGGAGTATGAACGAAAAAGTGCCACGAAAAAGAAATCAACCTAATCTACTTGTTTGTGAAGAGTTAGATGAATTCCTTAGGTGGAAATGATCTCCTCACTATAAAGAACAAGTTGATTCAAACGGATTTCGCAAAGACGCACTAGAGAGGGAGATCGAGTGACGGGAAAATCGTGGAGAAACGAAGAACGTGAAGAACACGAATCAAAACACGAATCAAGTCATCGATCTGCAACCGTGTGGCTACCACACGCTACAACAGTGAGGTTACGACCTCACTTCCTCAAAATCTCCAGTACACAGAGGTATGGTTCTCTGCGGATCTCAGCTAGCTACAACAGGGGATTGGGAGAGCAGGAAACCCTAGAAGCAAAGAGCAAATGACTGAGATAGAATGGGAGGAGGGTGTCTCCCTCTACTTATCCTAATTCTAATTCCTACTCTACCCCTCAACTAATTACAGAGCGAACCAGCTAAACCCTAGGGTTATTCTGGACCAACTCATGGTAGGTGGTGATCCGACGGCCACGCCCGCACAACTGGTAGCGTTGCCTCGACGCAACCCCACCGATCGCCGCCACGTGCCGCCACCGCTCTGTTTGTCCTTTCCCGGACGTCGCACCCCCGGTTTTGTGGCCCAAACCGGGAAACCAGCCTTCACAGCTATCCCCCGGTTTTGAGGCCCAAACCGGGAAACCAGCCGACCATCGTCTGAGTTTTGTGGCCCAAACTCAGCAAACCCGCAGCACCCAAGTTTTGAGGCCCAAACCTGGAAACTGTCCTCAGCCCGAGTTTTGTGGCCCAAACTAGGAAACCATCCGCACCCAGGATTTGAGGCCCAAACCTGGAAACCGTCCACACGGTGGTTTTTCTGTGGCTCAACCACCAAACCGGGTCGTAGAGGGGATGCACCGCCCGTGCACCCCGTCCACCGCCACGTGTCCCCAGGTCCTCGACCCGAGCAACACCGTGACCGCAAGTCTTTGCTCGTCGCTGTCCCAGGCTGTCAGCCACCACAGCTGATCCTCGGGCCACCGGTCCCTCAGTCCAAGCCTCACGTCCGCCCTTCGTCACTCTCGGTCCATCGGCACGACACGTCTCTACTTGACCTTCACCTTGCCTTCGATCACTGTATCCATGCTCGACACCTGCACAACACAAGCCAAAGAACATGCGCATCATCCCAGTTGACAATCACTCATCACTCAGAGACTCGGCATACACCCATGTATCCGCAATCTCCCCCTTGATGAGTGCATTATCAAATACCAACACAAATCATAATGGAAGCAGAAGAAGGAAGGAAGAAGGAGAGAGAACTCGACCAAATGACCCAAAAGCATAGCAAAGCAGAAGAAGGTCAAGTGGAAAGAGCAAGACAACTTGGTCCCCAAAGACATGGGCAACGGCTCGACGCAACCAAGCAAAGCAAAGCTAGCCCTCAAGAAGAGGTAGAACCGGCTCAACACCGCTAGCAAATACCAATCGACACTCAAGAACAGAAGAGGTCGACACCAATTGAAAATCTGAAGGGCGAATGCTAGTCCCTCAAGAAAGAGGCAAAGGCTCTACACAACTAGCAAAAAACGCTCCGAACCAGCTGGAAATTTCAAAGCTTCTCAAAACTCATCTCGAGCAAACTCCCCCTAAAATAGTGCACACAAACCAGGGAACACATGATTTGTCAGTATTTTCTCCCCCTTAGTTGAAAATGCACCAACAAGCAATTGTGCCTAAGCACGCAAATGTCTCCCCTTTCGAAAATGCATATGATTTAAAATGCAAGTTAGCAGCTGTTGACTCTTGCTAACGTCGTCACTAGGAGTAGACTATGGAATCTATCCCTGGCAACGGCGCCAGAAAGGTTTGTTGATACTTCTTAATGTAAGAAGTATAACTAACTATTCGTATGACTATTGGTAGGTTCCGCAAGCGCACAGAATAAGTCTATTGTAGCACTTCACCCGGGAGTAACCGAGTATCGTATTTATTTCCACAGGGAAGCTACTATGGCAGAACTAACACTAGGACCGCTATGAACAACTAGTGATTCTAGCAGGGTTGATCGAAATGTGTGAATGGGGGGTTGGTTTCTACTACTACTAAAAAGAAAAGAAAGACTAACTATTACTAACCTAAATCGGCGGGGTCTGGCCGATGAACAGATTAATGTTTTCCTACACTCTTACGATCACATCTAACTTAGCAATAAAGGTTCTATCTAGTTCTTCGAAACGTACACACCCTCTGGACTATTTACCTCAGACGTGCACAACGAGGTTTATGATTTAAGAACTAACCCAACTACGTGGTGGAATTCAAGGCTCCCAGGGCTGTCACCACCTGTTTGCTACCACAGCTATCCGGGGGGCTAGCCACAAACTAAGGTATAACTAGTCTAAGCACCGCGCTTACACTAATATATACTACTCTAATCTGGCGTCCAAAACTAGAGCACTGATTACTCAGCGAAGAACCCAAACTAGATATAAACTAAATACTAAGTTATCTATGATCGAAAGCACTCAACAAGAACAATAAGTAAAGAACTTAAAGTAAATGCTGAAAGTAGAAGAACACTAAGATAAATGAAGGAAGACATGGAATTATACCAGAGACTTGGAAGATCCTCTATTACAACTCCAGCTCTTCTCTACTACACTCTCGCTCTCACTCTAAGTCTCTCAACTAGAGTGTTCCTTCACCAGAGCTTCACTTACAAGAGAGTGGGACTAATGAGGTGAGGTCTGAGTACAAATGAGCTCGGGGGGTCCTATTTATAGCCTAAGGGACCTAGGGGGGTACTTATGGACCTAGGGTTAGGTCAGGGGGGTGAGTGTGGTGGCGGGCGCCAGCCCTAGGTGGCGGCCGCCACCCCCTGGCCCTTGGATCCACCGCCTCTTCACCAACGGCATCCAGGACGTCCTCCAAGTCGGTTTGAGGCTTGTCCAATAACTGTCACATGGTCAATTAGGCCATGATCCATGTGACGCTGCTTCTTAGCCCTTGGATGAACCGACTTAGGTGAGCAACGGCTGCAAATGAGTGTGGGGTGCTTCTCCTGGATCAGTGACGTGGCAGGGGGGAGTTTGGGCTTCTCCCCCCTGGCGGCCGCCAGCTAGGGGTGGCGGGTGCCACCCCTCCTTGGCCCAAAGTGGGCCCAGGCAAGTGGGCTTGCTTCCTGGTGGGTCCATTTGGTCATTTTGCTCAAAAACCCTGCAATTTCCTACATTCAAATAAAACTCAAGGACAAGAGGAAATCGTTAGTTTATAAAAGGTTTTTGGTTGATTTTTGGCCCTTGTGTTGCATTATATGACCTTGTTGATGCTAAGAATATGACACTTAGTGAGCGTCAACAAGCTCCCCCAAGCTTACCTCTTGCTCGTCCTCGAGCAAGCATGGACTTAAATAATCTTGGAAACTTTGTGTTTTTGTTGTGTATGCCCATATTATTTTCATCATCATGGAATTGGTAGCCTTCCCTGCACTCAAGATTAGAACAAAAGACCAGCAAGAAAGAAGGTTTGTCTTTCCCTTGCCTATTTTGCTAATCAAGATATGTGGAGTTTTTGCAAGTTTTGTTCAAAAGAAAGCATGCTTAGTAACTTTTGTGGCTCACTCGATCACTCATATTTGTATGTGGCAATGGAAGAATTATCCTCTCATTAAGACTTTAGGTGGGGTTTAATGGGTTGGATAAAAGTGAGCATGCAATGCTAGCATAATTTTGCCAAGTTAGACAAATGGAGCAAAGGAGCAACAAGTCATAGGTTCAGACCAGGAATGTGCAAGTGTGTGGTATTTATTGTGGCTACTACTTTAATGGCACTTCTCCTTTATATCTCATTTGTGGGATCATGGCTATGAATGAGAGCATTTGCTCTTTTGGATATTCTCTTTTTTTTCTAGAGCACTTGCTCTTTTGAATATTCTTTTCTTTCTAGAGCACTTGCTCTTTTTTTTAAATACTATAGCCATGTCCCTGAGATTTCATTGTGGAGCATGATATTTTGCCTTGGAGTATTCCTAACAATGAATGGAAATAAAGGCATGTTGTGTGCGTATTCTCAGTGTAAGAATAGCACTATATAGGTGGGTGCAAGTGAATTCCTTGGTCTAAAGATATGACAAGTTTCTCTACCATGACTATCAACAAAAGTCTAACTAGCTCAACACTAACATGCAGCAAGTGGAAGCTCCTACTCTAAGAGTAAAAATTATTTGGCTTTGGTAGGACTTTCTTTGCCACAGAAGTACTTAGAACAAGTTTTTAAATTTTTCAAAATAACAACTCCACAAACTTGACTTTCTCAAGTCAAAGAAGAAACTTACTTCCCCTTTACTTAGTCTAATGCTCATGTCTCAAGTTTAGTTCTAGCATACGTTCTCCCATGATAACTCTAATGCATGGCATACATTTTTATTTATTAGAAAGACTTACGATGAGAGCGTTTCATTTATTGCTATTTATTTATTACTAATTATTTTATTCTTTTTATTTTTAACTGCAAATTAACAAAGATAAAATTCAAATTTAAATTACTGAAATAAATAAAACTGACAGAAATAAAGACGGTAGTGATACTTACCTTGTTGACGGGGGTCCTCCCCCAAGCTGGCTTTTGGCGTGGTCGGATCACATCCATCCTTGACGACGGTACATGTCATCCCAGTTCTGCTAGTTCTGCTGCAGGAGAGAAGAAATATTACCCAGTTCTCCACCAGTTTCCTGGCGGAATTCGTAGAAATTTTGGTTCAAGTTGTTCAAGTCCTGACGGATTTCAGCAGTATCCATGGTAAGTCCATTCATCTGGTGCTGAAGATATCCCATATCGCGCATCCACTCGTCCTGATGAAAGGACGAATGGCGAGCGGCCTGTGGCGAGATTCCCCTATGGAAGAACTCATCACCACGGCCAGTGTACCGGGCGGATCCTCCCAAGGAATGGGATGAACTCCCCAACTGGGATGAGTGAAAGGACGCCTCTTGGCCGTATTACCACCGCGGATGCTGCGGTTGCTGCCAATTTGACCCTCCTGCTTGGTGTGAGCCAGGGGGTGTCAAATGACCATAGTGTGCTGCTCCTTCATACTGCCCTGCATGGAAAGGGTCAAATTCCTGTGCCGCTGCTGCGGCTCTTGCGGCCTCTTCTGCTGCACGGGTCTGTGCTCGCGTCCTTCTCCTGGGAACCTGCATGATGTTCTCTCGGGCCAACCTGCGGTTTTTCTCTGCCTCGGTTTCCAGGGCCAAAAGTAATGTTGGTGCGTTCACCAACCAAAGTGACATGTCAAGAAGAGCGATTTTATTCACATAATCTTGGTAGATCATGTGAATCTCACCGGTCTCCTGGTTCTCACGCAAGAGGTGTCCTTGCGAGAAGTGCTCCATTGTCAAAAGGTCTCGGTCATTAGGAATGTAGGAGTATATAGCGGTGTTCAGCAGACCCATGTTAAAAGCTAGTCTAGTTATCCATGATGTCATTTCAATATTTCCAAAGCGTTGATTAAATTTAGACCAGTAGTCCGCCATGGCCTTGGCGGGTGACACTTTTATGTGGTTAACTAGAGCATACAGCAGCAGCATTTCGGGCTTTTTAATTGGTCTCAAGTCAGGTCTTGGAAAAAGTGTGATACTAATATATTTGTGGAAAAACCTGAGCGTGGGTGAAGGACCGAGAAAGCACTAGCAAGGTGACCAGAGGGGGGGTGAATGGGAGCTCAAAAATTTCTCTCAAAACTTTGGCCAAATGTCCCAAAATCAACCCCGAGAAACTACGACTGAAACCGTGATGCCCACGACCCTTGGAAGAGGGTGGATGATCCCTAGGATCACAGCGAGGCACCACAAGAAGATAGCAAACCAAACACCAAAAGCTCCGGCTCGAACACCACCCCAAAAACCAAGTCCCGAACGTAGATTGACAGCTACGTCGAGAAACTCCTAAATACCTATGCTAACAAGTAGCAAAGATACCAAGAGAGGTTCCTTGGTCAACTCTAGGGCCAAACGAGAAGTCCGAAAACCAAACGAACAAACCGGGAGAGCAAACGCACTAAACCGGAGCAAACAATCGATTCGCGAACTGTCCGCCAGTACGGTCGCGGACTGTCTGCCCAGTGGCGTACTGTCCGGGCTCAGGTCGCGGACTGTCCGCCGGCCAAATGAGCAAAACCGAAGTGCTGCTGTAAGTCTCCTGGGCGTTCCCGGACTGTCCGCGGCTTTGAACTGCGGACTGTCCGCCGTTCAAACAAAAGCCAAATCAGCCGAAGAACAGTGCCACTGGTCTGGCTCGTCCCCGACGCGCGGACTGTCCGCGCCCTGAGTGGCGGACTGTCCACGGTCACTCAGGGAGGGCGATTTTGATCGCCCTTCTCCCAAATCTTCTCCAAATTGATTCAAATCAAAATCCCACATTCCCAAACTTGGAGAGGATGATCACGGAGTAGTTAGGAGAGACTATCCCCAAGAAATCATCCGCTCAAATCGAGTCAATCACCGGGAAATCAAAAGGGGAGGAGGATGAACCGAAAAGCGCCACGAAAACGAAATCAACCCGATCTACTTGCTCGTAGGGAGATAGATGAATTCCTTTGGTGGAAATGATCTCCTTTCAAATACGAACATGTTGATTCAAACGGATTTCGCAAAGACGCAGTAGGGAGAGACATCGAGTGACGGGAAAATCACGAAGAAACGAAGAACGCGAAGAACACAAATCAAAACGCGAATCAACACATCGATCTGCAACCGTGTGGCTACCACACGCTACAACAGTGAGGTTACGGCCTCACTTCCTCAAAATCTCCAGTACACAGAGGTATGGTTCTCTGTGGATCTCAGCTAGCTACAGCAGGGGATTGGGAGAGCAGGAAACCCTAGAAGCAAAGAGCAAATGACTGAGATAGGAAGGGAGGAGGGTGTCTCCCTCTACTTATCCTAATTTCTAATTCCTACTCTACCCCTCTCTAAATACAGAGCGAACCAGCTAAACCCTAAGGTTATTCTGGACCAACTCGGTGGTAGGTGTATCCGATGGCCATGCCCGCACAACTCGTAGCGTTGCCTCGACGCAACCTCCCGATTGCCACCACGTGCCGCCCTCGCTCTGCACCTCCGGTTTTGTGGCTCAAACTGGGAAACCAGCCTTTTCCAGCCAACCCCCGGTTTTGAGGCCCAAACCGGGAAACCAGCCCACCAAGCATCTGAGTTTTGAGGCCCAAACTCAGCAAAACCCGCAGCGCCCAGGTTTTGAGGCCCAAACCTGGAAACCGTCCTCAGCCCGAATTTTGTGGCCAAACTCGGAAACCATCCGCACCCAGGTTTTGAGGCCCAAACCTGGAAACCGTCCACCTGATGGTTTTTCCCTGGCTCTACCACCAAACTGACGCCGTAGATGGGATGCACCTCCCGTGCACCCCGTCCACCGACACGTGTCCCCAAGTCCACGACTCAGGCAACACATGATTGCAAGTCTTCACTTGTTGTCGTCATAGGCTGCCAGCCACCACAGCTGATCCTCGGGCCTCTGGTCCCTCAGTCCAAGCCTCACGTCCGCCCTTCGCCACTCTCGGTCCATCGGCACGGCACGTCTCTACTTGACCTTCACCTCGCCTTCGATCACTGCATCCGTGCTCGACACCTGCACAACACAAGCCAAAGAACATGCGCATCATCCCAGTTGACAATCACTCATCACTCAGAGACTCGGCATACACCCATGTATCCGCAATCTCCCCCTTGATGAGTGCATTGTCAACTACCAACACAAATCATAATAGAAAGAGAAGAAGGAAGAAGGAGAAGAGAGAACTCGACCAAATGACCCAAAAGCATAGCAAAGCCGAAGAAGGTCAAGTGGAAAGAGCGAAAGAACTTGGTCCCCAAAGACATGGGCAACGGCTCGACGCAACCAAGCAAAGCAAACCTAGCCCTCAAGAAGAGGTAGAACAAGCTCAACACCGCTAGCAAAAACCAATCGAAAATATCGAAGCAAAATGCTAGTCCCTCAAGATAGAGGCACAGAGGCTCAACACAACTAGCAAAGAAAGCTCGATACCGACTGTTACCAAAAAGAGTTCGACACCAATTGAAAATCTGAAAAGCAAATGCTAGTCCCTCAAGAAAGAGGCTAAGGCTCAACGCAACTAGCAAACCGCTCCAAACCAATTGAAAATGTCAAAGACTCAACCGGAAACAAACTCCCCCTCGAATATTGCAAACAATCAGGAAATATGATTTGCAATTTCTCCCCCTTAGTTGAAAATGCACTTGTCAAGAGTCAAAGCTCCCCCTCAGAAAATGCAGCACAAAGTGCTAACACGCAGATTTCTCCCCTTCCAAGATGCATATGAGTCAGAATGCAAGTTAGGAGCTTCAGGAGTATACTCAAAAGAGTGCAAAGATGCTCGACAGAGTTCTGATCCGATGACTCAGAAAAATGCACAGAATGCTAGCAAAGGCTCAAGCTGATCACTAGGAAAGAAATATGAACATGTGAGCAGTTTTAAGCCAAAAAAGGTATTCACCATCAAAATAGCACAAGACATGTATGGACAGGAAGTCAAATGTGCTAAGCATGTATACCAAGTGAACTACCCCTAGCACAGTTCAATCATCATGCTGATACCAATTTAGGCATATACTTGTGATTTCAGATTTTAATCAGAGTTGCAGCGGTGAAATTACACAAGTTCAGAAAACAACATGTGACTGCGAGAGGTTGAATGCTTGTTATTGCCTAACTTTTCAACTGTGCGAAGCCTATGCATAAGCAATCAGAAGCTTAAAGCAACAGTTTCGGTCATACACTACACAGCTCAAGTTTAACTCAAAGTGCAATGAGAAACAGTCTCGAAACTGTGAGGTGCTAACAAGCAAACCCATCTCGATCTTTCCAATTCACTTAACTTGGTTCAGATTTTAAACAGAATATGACATACCAAGCAAGTGAATGACTCAACACTAGAGACATAGCAACCTAGCATATATGAAAAGCACATGTGACTTCAACACATCCTACACATGCTAGTTGCATATCTCAATGGTGAATATTTTCAAGTTTTAAGTTTATTAACAAATTCACCATTCAAAAATTGCTCAGCTCATAGTATGCACTAGTGATCAGAAAGAGCATAAGCTACAACATCAACATAAAGCATCGGAGCAAAAACTACACAGAGCATAGTTACATTCTTCAGATTATACACATGAAGCTCAGAATGTAAAAGCGTATGCTGAAATGCAAAAGATGCACGAAGAAATCAAAAAGGCGAAAAAAACAACTGAAACCAAAAAGTCAGTGTATCATACAAAATCCAAAGTGTTTCCCCCATCTAAAAGGGGAAACACACACCAAGCTCACCTCTCAACCGATTAAAGGTTGATTGGTCCAAAGGCTTGGTAAAAATATCAGCAAGCTGATGATGAGTATCGACATGGCGAAGGTCGATATCACCCTTCTCATAGTGGTCTCGCAGAAAATGAAAGCGCACATCAATGTGTTTGGTCTTCGAGTGAAGCACGGGGTTCTTAGCAACGCTAATCGCACTCGTGCTGTCACAAAGCAATGGAACACGAGAAAAGCTCAGACCAAAATCACGCAAAGTGGCCATCATCCAGAGTAACTGGGAACAACAGCTAGCCGCAGCAACATACTCAGCCTTCGTGGTAGACTGGGCGACGCTAGACTGCTTGCGAGAAGACCACGAAACAAGAGAAGAACCAATAAACTGGCAAGTCCCAGAAGTGGACTTGCGATCAATACGACAACCAGCAAAATCGGCATCGGAATAACCGCAAAGGGAAAGGGTGGAGGAAGCAGAATACCAAATCCCGAATTCTGGAGAGAAGGATAAGTACCTCATAATGCGCTTGGCCGCCTGACGATGAGAGATGCGCGGCGACGCCTGAAAGCGCGCGCAGAGGCACACCGCGAACTGGATGTCCGGGCGTGTCGCCGTTAGGTACAGCAGCGACCCGATCATACTCCGGTACTCCTTCTGGTCCACTGTTTCTCCCTCCTTGTCCGCATACAGGGCCGTCGTGGTCGCCATGGGTGTTGGAAGTGGCTTGGCGTCACCCATGTCGAACTTCTTCAGGATATCTCTGGTGTACTTGTCCTGGTGCACAAACGTTCCTTCCCGGGTTTGCTTGATTTGCAACCCGAGGAAAAACGTCAACTCGCCCATCATGCTCATCTCGAACTCCCTGCTCATAATGTCTGCAAACTTGGCAACCAAAGCGTGAGAAGAACCACCGAAAATGATATCATCCACGTAAATTTGGACCAAGAGAGTATCACTGCCTTGCTTGAGGAGAAAGAGCGTTTTATCTACACATCCCATTTTAAAACCCTTAGCTAGCAAAAAGGTTTTCAACCTATCATACCAGGCTCTAGGGGCTTGTTTCAAACCATACAAAGCTTTGTGAAGTTTAAAGACATGGTTTGGAAATTTGGGATTTTCGAAACCGGGGGGTTGTCTAACATACACCTCCTCTTCTATGTAGCCGTTTAAGAAGGCACTCTTGACATCCATTTGAAAAAGTTTGAAACCTTTGGATGCAGCAAAAGCCAAGAGTATCCTAATTGCCTCCAAACGAGCTACATGAGCAAACGTCTCCTCATAATCTATCCCCTCCTTCTGACTATATCCCTGGGCTACGAGTCTGGCCTTGTTTCTCACAACATGGCCATCTTCTCCCTGTTTGTTTTTGAAAACCCATTTTGTCCCAATAGGATGTCACTCAGAAGGTGGAGACACTAGAACCCAAACCCGATTTCTCTCAAAGTTCTCAAGCTCCTCATGCATGGCATTGACCCAATCCGGATCCGTCAAAGCGTGTCCAACATCTCGGGGCTCAAAATCAGCAACAAATGCAGAATGAGCAAAGTGAGAGATTTGCCTTGACCGGGTGACGCGTTCGTCGATGCTGCCGATCATCTGCTGAGGCGGGTACTGGCGCTGAATGTGTCGTGGCGCCTCCCTTGCCGAAGTGGCCTCCCCCTCAACAGCAGTTGGTGACTCCACGGGTACAAAGGGTACCGCTCGGGGTGGCGGATCCCACGGCCCCCAGGAAGACGATGTGTCGGGGCCGTGAGTCGTCGTAGAAGCCGCTCTTTGCGGCACAGCAGGTGGAGGAGGTGCTGGGTCATCTATCCCTTCAGCACCTTCTTCTTCATCATCGAAAAGAGGTTCGCCAACCTCATGATCACCTGCACGCTCAAAACGAGAAGAAGGACAAACCATGGTCTCGTCGAAGGTGACATCGGATGTCTCCATGACTCGGTTAGTGTCAAGGTTAAGTACACGATAAGCTCGAGTGTGAGTGCCATAACCCAAAAACACACCGTCAGAAGAACGAGACTCAAACTTGTCCAAGTTGCCCTTTTTGAGTATAAAACAATGGCAACCAAAAACTCGAAAATAACTCACCTTGGGTAGTTTTCTGAAACGCAACTCATAAGAGGTCTTTTTCAAGAAAGCTCGAAGAAAAATGCGATTGGAAATATAGCATGCAGTGTTCATAACTTTGGCCCAATATCGCCTAGGAGTCCTATGCTCATCGAGCATCGTCCTGGCCATCTCTACAAGGGTCCGATTCTTCCTATCTACAACACCATTCTGAGGGGGTGTGTAGGGGGAAGAAAACTGATGCTCTAAACCCAAGAAGTTACAAAACTTCTCAAAATCCGAATTCTTGAATTCGAACCATTATCACTCCTAATAGCTCGCATCGAGTTCAAAGGGAACTCGTTCTGAAGACGCAAAATCAGATTGCGAGCAAAGGAGAAAGTCTCAGTTTTCTCAGCTAAAAAGAAAACCCACGAATATCTCGAAAAATCATCGACAACAACAAGCACATACCACTTCCCCCCAACCGAGCTCACCCGAGCCAGACCAACAAGGTCCATGTGCAAAAGCTCTCCAGGGCGCTTGGTCATGACCTGAGTCACCGGATGGTGGGGAGCGGAAACCATCTTCCCGTGTCTACAAGAGTGGCAAACAAGATCCTTCTCCATTGATAACTTGGGCAATCCTCAGATTAGGCCAAGTGAACTAAGCCTTGCAAGCAAGTCGAAGCTCAAATGTCCAAGTCTCCTATGCCACTTCCAAAGATCAGAAGAGGAAGGTCCAGCCACAAGACAATGAGAAATGCCAAAAGACTCCGAGAAATCCGCACGAAAGACTTTCCCAAAGGGCGAAATCACACAAACAAGATTGCCCTGAGGATCCAAAATACGACTGAGATTCGGTTTAAAACAAATCTCATAGTCGTCGTCAAAGAGTTGCAAAATGGAAAGAAGGTTAAAATGCAAGTTAGAAACAAGAGCAACATCGCGCAACACAAAGTGCTCATTAACTCGCACAGACCCACGAGACAGCACCTTACCTTTGCTGTTGTCGCCGATGGTGATATACTCCTTTCCGGCGACCGGACTAAGACTGGAGAACCACTTGGCGTTTCCGGTCATGTGCCTCGAACACCCGGAATCCACCAACCAAACGTTCTCCAATTGTTTTACCTACATCAATAAAAAGACATAGGGTGAGCATACGGTCCAACACTGGGGTTAGTGAAGTAAGGGGAATACCAGTGTTGGGCCGGCTGCTCAAAAGAACGGTTAGCAGAAAAACCATTCCTAGCACGCCTATGGGAGGAGCGATCACCACGTTGAGGAAAACGTGGTCCGCTAAGGGAGGAGCGTCCATCGTGATACTCAAAACGCGATGGGGAAAAACGCTCAACTGCAAAGCCACCACCACGGGGTCCATAGCCTACAAATGCAAGCTCCCGCCGGGCACGCTCTCTACGAGGCCTACGCCTAGGGACTTGAGGCTCAACACCTCTAGGCCTAGCGTCTCTCCTCGGAGCTCTCTGCTGCCTAGGCCTGGGAACTTGTGGTTCTGGACCTCTGGGCCTAGCAGCACGTCTCGGTGCTCTCCTCTGAACATTCGGCGCATGTACATCATGGAAAGGATGGTACATGTCCGGGTTGTTCATCTCCCTAGCACGGCGCGCCTCTCTCTTGCGCCTAAAACAGAACTCGCTCAAGTGTCCATCTCTCCCACAGTGCTCACAGTGGTACCTCACCGCTCTCAAAGGGGGTTGTTGGTACTCACGGTTGTGGGTGTAGATCACCTTGCCCTTCTGTGGCAACTCCTCCTGGATAGGTGGCATTGTGTCCAGCTTGTTCTTTAGGTGGTTGGGTTTGGGAGCCCATTGCTGGTTCTTGGGTGGAGCTCTCGGAGGCTCAACAAAGACCCCATCCTTGGTGTTAGGCTTGAGAGGCTCTTTGGGTGGAAGCTTGGTAAGTTTGGGAGTAGTGGTGGAGTTGGGCTTCTCACTCGGATTCAGACCACTCGACTCTCCAATCTTCCCAAAAGCAGAAAGATCAACACCCTGAGCAAAGCCTACACAGGGACCTCCAGCAGCTCGCTTGAATTGGGAAATCATCATCCCGAGCTGTGGCTCACCACAAGACACCCATGACAAGATGGTGAAGGACCGAAAAGCACTCAGAAAGCGACCAGAGGGGGGGTGAATGGGAGCTTCAAATTTTCCTTACGGAAACTAGTAGCCACTGTCCCAAGAATAAACCCCAGAAGCAAACCCTAGAGCTTGCAAATGTCCACGACCCTAGATGTAGGGTGGATGCTTCCAAGAAGCACAGCGGGACACTAGACAACTCTAGAAAGCCAACGCAAAAGACAGAAATCAATTCCGTCAACGAACGAGCGAACCGCAGACAAAACCGTGTGAAAACCGTAGCATCGGATGCTGCCTGCGTCCGATGCCAGACCACCGGACGCGTCCGATGCGAAAACTGCCTCTCGGAAACCTTACTGTTCCACCATCGGACGCTGTGAACAGTGAACAACCAGCGTCCGATGCTTTGGCTCTGGCGCGTCCGATGGCCAACGGACGCGTCCGATGCCTAGCGTCCAATGCCACTACAAACGCTCAGAAAGTGACACGCGTCACCGGAGCGTCCGACGCTTAGAACCCTAGCGTCCGATGCTCCCGTGTCAGCGTCCGATGCCCCCGAAAACTGTGCGGTTCTTTGATGATTCAACCCGATTTCCTCCGAATCAAAAAGCTCTAGGCCTGGGATTCGATCTGAGGGGTCACAAGGATGTTAGTGAGCTATCTCTAAGAGATCATGGCTCGAACCTAACTCCAAATCGGTGAATCAAGAAATTTCGGGACAAGGAAGCAAAAACACGATCCAAAACAAAAATCAATCGATCTCCTAGACCGTGAGGTTAGAGGTTAATTCCTTCGGTGGAAAGAAGTGCCTCATGATCTAGAACAACTTGGTTCAAACGGTTTTGCAAAAGATGAACCAACCAAAGAGATCAAGCGACGGGAAGAACGTGGAGAAAAAGGATTCCGCGAAGAACACGAACACAACGGAAATCACAGCCACGAATTGCAAGCCGAAGCGCAAACACACGCTACGACAAGGAGGATACGGCCTCCTTTCCTCAGAATCAACAAGTACACAGAATTCTTGGTCTCTCTGCGGATCTCAGCTACAGCAGGGGATGGGAGAGCAGGAAACCCTGATAGCAAAGAGCAAATGAGATGGCTAAAAACTGAGATAGATGGGAGGAGGGTGTCTCCCGACAACTTATACTACTACTAGCCTAAGTCTATTTCCTACTCTACCCCTCTCTATTATAATTACAGAGCGAACCAGCTAAACCCTAAGATTATTCTGGACCAACTCGGTGGTAGGTGTATCCGACGGCCACGCCCGCACAAGTCGTCCGCGTTGCCTCCACGCAACCTTCCGATTGCCGCCACGTGCCGACCTCGCTCTGCACCACCGGTTTTGTGGCCCAAACCGGGAAACCAGCCCACCAGCCTGAGTTTTGTGGCCCAAACTCAGAAACCCGCAGCGCCCGAGTTTTGAGGCCCAAACTCGGAAACCGGCCCATCGCCCGAGTTTTGTGGCCAAACTCGGAAACCGTTCGCGCCCAGGTTTTGTGGCTCAACCTGGAAACCGAGCACCCGAGTTTTGAGGCCCAAACTCGGAAACCGTTCACCTGTTGGTTTTTCTCTGGCTCAACCAACAAACCGGAGCTGTAGAGGGGATGCACCACCCGTGCACCCCGTCCACCGACACGTGTCCCCAGGTCCTCGACCCGAGCAACACCGTGCCTCGCAAGTCTCCGCTCGTCGCTGTCCCAGGCTGCCAGCTACCACAGCTGATCCTCAGGCACTCCGGTCCCTCAGTCCAAGCCTCACATCCGCCCTTCACTGCTCGATACATCGGCATGGCACGTCCGCCGCACGGCACGCCCATCCTTCATCGCACCCAGTCCGTCGGCACGGCACGTCTCAACTTGACCTTCACCTTGCCCTCGATCACTGTCTCCGTGCTCGACACCTGCACAACACAAGCCAAAGAACATGCGATCAATCCAGTTGACAATCACTCATCACTCAGAGACTCGGCATACACCCATGTATCCGCAATCTCCCCCTTGATGGGTGCATTGTCAACTACACACCCAAATCATAAGTGAAAGAAGAAGATAGGAGGGAGAAGAGAGAACCCAACCAAATGACCCAAAAGCATAGTAAAGCCAAAGAAGGTCAAGTGGAAGAAGCAAAGAACTTGGTCCCCAAAGACATGGGCAACGGCTCGACGCAACCAAGCAAAGCAAAGCTAGCCCTCAAGAAGAGGTAGAACAGGCTCAACACCGCTAGCAAAAGCCAATCGAAGTCCAGATACCAATTGAGAAGTCGGAGCAAAAGACGGCAAAATGCTAGTCCCTCAAGATAGAGTCAACGGCTCTACACAACTAGCAAACTCCCCCTCGACAAGTGCAAGCAACTAGGAAGACTCTCCCCCTAAGTCAACCAACCGGAGCACACATGATTTGAAAATCTGCCCTTTAGCAAAAACTCCCTCTTAGTTGATCACTAGAAGACATATGATTTGCAAGAACTCTCCCCCTTAGTTGAAAATGCACTAATCAAGAAACCAGGGCAAAATTTCTCCCCCTTTGGCAAAGTCTCCCCCTTAACACAAGCTTCCCCTTCAAAAATGCATATAAAGTCAGAAATGCAAGTTGGAAGCTTCAGGCATATAATCAAAAGAGTGCAAAGATGCTCTAATCGGTATAGCTCCATCAGCACAAATAAGCACTCAAATAGCGAAGGCTCAAACTGATCGCACATACGAAATATGAAGCATATGAGCAAGTGAGCAGTTTTTGGCCAAAAGATAGTCACCATCAAAATAGCACTACACATGTATAGATAGGAATCCAAACAAGTGCTAAGCATATATACAAGATGAACTACCCCTAGCAAAGTTCAATCATCATGCATAGGAATGAAGCATACACTTGTGATTTCAGTTTTAACATTGGAGTTGCAGCGGTAAAGAATTCACAAGTTCAATTATATAGCATGTGATTGCGAGAGGTTGAAAGCTTGTCATTGCCTAACTTTTCAACCGAGCGAAGCCTATGCCGATGCAATCAGAAGCTTAAAGCTACGGTTTCGGTCATACACTACACGGCTCAAGTTTAACTCAAAGTGCAATGAGAAACAGTCTCGATAACGTGAGGTGTTGACAAGCAATCCCATCTCGATCTTTTCAATTCACTTAACACTTGGTTCAAATTTTAAACAGATATGAACAGACCAAGCAAGTGAATGACTCAGAACTAGAGACATAGCAACCTAGCATATATGAAAAGCAGGAATGGACTCAACACACCCTACACATGCTAGTTGCATATCTCAATGGTGAACATTTTCAGATTTATAAACATTAAGCACATTCATCATTCCAAAATAGCTCAGCTCATATCATGTATCGGTGATCAGAAGGAGCATAAGCTACAAGCATCAATCATAAGTAATGGAGCATACTAAACAGAGCATAGTTACATTCTAGTGATTATAAACATGAAGCTCAGAATGTAAATGCGTATGCTAAAACGAAAAGAAAAGAAACCCAAAATAAAGAGTCAGAATATGATACAACTCAAAAATGCTTCCCCCATCTAAAAGGGGAAACACACACCAAGCTCACCCCTCAACCTATTAAAGGTTGATTCGTCTAAAGGCTTGGTGAAAATATCAGCCAGTTGGTGATGAGTATCGACATGGCGAAGGTCGATATCACCCTTCTCCTGGTGGTCCCGCAAGAAATGAAAGCGCACATCAATGTGTTTGGTTTTCGAGTGAAGCACGGGGTTCTTAGCAACGCTAATGGCACTCGTGCTGTCACAAAGCAAAGGCACTCGAGTAATGCTCAAACCAAAATCACGCAAAGTGGCCATCATCCAGAGTAACTGGGAATAGCAGCTAGCTGCAGCAACATACTCAGCCTCCGTGGTAGACTGGGCGACACTAGACTGCTTGCGAGAAGACCACGATACAAGAGAAGATCCAATAAACTGGCAAGTCCCAAAAGTGGACTTGCGCTCAATGCGACAACCAGCAAAATCGGCATCGAAATAACCGCAAAGCGAGAGAGTGGAGGAAGCAGAATACCAAATCCCGAACTCAGGCGTGAAACGAAGGTACCTGAAGATGCGCTTCACCGCCTGACGGTGAGAAGTGCGCGGCGACGCCTGAAAACGCGCGCACAGACACACGGCGAACTGAATGTCCGGCCGTGTCGCCGTCAGGTAGAGGAGCGACCCGATCATGCTGCGGTACTCCTTCTGGTCCACTGCTTCTCCATCCACATCCGCATCCAGGGCAGTCGTTGTCGACATGGGTGTTGGAAGAGGCTTGGCCTCACCCATATCGAACCGCTTTAGCAAGTCCTTGGTGTACTTGCCCTGGTGCACAAACGTCCCCTCTCGGGATTGCTTAATTTGCAACCCGAGAAAGAATGTCAGCTCGCCCATCATGCTCATCTCGAACTCCCTGCTCATAGTATCTGCAAACTTGGCAACCAAAGCGTGAGAAGAACCACCGAAAATGACATCATCCACGTAAATCTGGACCAAGAGAGTGTCTTTGCCTTGCCTGAGGAGAAAGAGCGTTTTATCTACACATCCCATTTTAAAACCCTTAGCAAGCAAAAAGGTTTTCAACCTATCATACCAGGCTCTAGGGGCTTGTTTCAAACCATATAAAGCTTTGTGGAGTTTAAAAACATGGTTTGGAAACTTGGGATTTTCAAAACCGAGGGGTTGCTCAACATACACTTCCTCTTCTATGTAGCCGTTTAAGAAGGCACTCTTGACATCCATTTGAAAGAGTTTAAAACCTTTGGATGTAGCAAAGGCCAAGAGTATCCTAATTGCCTCCAAACGAGCTACAGGAGCAAACGTCTCCTCATAGTCTATCCCCTCCTTCTGACTATAACCCTTCGCTACAAGCCTGGCCTTGTTTCTAACAACGTGGCCATCCTCTCCTTGCTTGTTTTTGAAAACCCATTTTGTCCCAATAGGCTTACACTCAGGAGGAGGTGGAACTAGAACCCAAACCCGATTTCGCTCAAAATTCTCTAACTCCTCATGCATGGCATTGACCCAATCCGGATCCGTCAATGCGTGTCCAACATCTCGGGGCTCAAAATTAGCAACAAAAGCAGAGTGAGCGAAGTGAGAGATGTGCTGTGACCTGGAGCGAGTAACTCGCTCGTCAATGTTGCCGATCATCTGCTGAGGAGGGTGCTGGCGCTGAATGTGTCGTGGCGCCTCCCGGGAAGAAGTGACCTCCCCCTCAACAGCAGCTGGTTCCACCCCGGGTACAAAAGGTACCGCGCGAGGTGGAGGATCCCACGGCCCCCAGGAAGAAGAAGTGTCGGGGCCGTGAGTCGTCGTCGAGGCCGCTCCTTGCAGCACGGCAGGTGGAGGGGGTGCTGGATCATCCATACCTTCAGCACCCTCATCCTCGTCATCGAAAAGAGGCTCTCCAACCTCATGATCACCTGCACGCTCAAAATGAGAAGAAGGAGAAACAAGAGTCTCGTCAAAGGTGACATCTGATGTCTCCATGACTCGGTTAGTACCAAGGTTAAGTACACGATATGCTCTAGTGTGAGTGCCATAACCCAAAAATACTCCGTCAGAAGAACGAGACTCAAACTTGTCCAGGTTGCCTTTCTTCAATATAAAACAATGGCAACCGAAGACTCTAAAATAGCTCACCTTGGGCTGGCGACCAAAACGCAACTCATAAGAGGTCTTCTTCAAAAACGCTCTCAGAAAAATGCGATTCAAAATGTAGCATGCAGTGTTCATAGCTTCGGCCCAAAAGCGCCTAGGAGTCCTATGCTCATCGAGCATCGTCCTGGCCATCTCAACAAGGGTCCGATTCTTCCTCTCTACAACACCATTTTGGGGCGGTGTGTAGGGAGAAGAAAACTGATGCTCCAAACCAAGGCGGTTACAAAACTTCTCAAAGTCCGAATTTTTGAATTCGGAACCATTATCACTTCTAATAGCTCGCATCGAGTTCAAGGGGAACTCGTTCTGAAGACGCAAAATCAGATTGCAAGCGAAGGAAAAAGTCTCGGTCTTCTCAGTCAAAAAGAAGACCCATGAATACCTCGAAAAGTCGTCAACAACAACCAAAACATACCACTTGCCACCAACCGAGCTCACCCGAGCCGGACCAACAAGGTCCATATGTAAAAGCTCTCCGGGGTGCGAGGTCATGACCTTAGTCACTGGATGGTGGGGAGCGGCAACCATCTTCCCATGTCTGCAAGAATGGCAAACTAGATCCTTCTCCATCGAAAGCTTGGGCAATCCTCGGATTAGGCCAAGTGAGCTAAGTCTTGCAAGCAAGTCGAAGCTTAAATGACCGAGCCTCCTATGCCACTTCCAAAGATCGGAAGAAGAAGGACTAGCCAAAAGACAGCGAGAAGATCCAAACGACTCCGAGAAATTCGCGCGAAAGACTTTCCCAAAGGGCGAAATCAGACCTACAAGATCGCCCTGAGGATCTAAGATGCGACTAAGGTTCGGTTTAAAACGAATCTCATAGTCATCATCAAAAAGTTGCGAAACAGAAAGCAAGTTAAAATGCAGGTTAGAAACAAGAGCAACATCGCGCAACACAACATGCTCATTAACCCGCACAGTCCCACGAGACAATACCTTACCTTTACTATTATCGCCGAAGGTTATGTACTCCTTTCCGGCGACCGGGCTAAGGCTGGAGAACCACTTGGCGTTTCCGGTCATGTGCCTCGAACAACCGGAATCTACCAACCAAATGTCCTCCAACCGTCTTACCTACATCAATAAAAAGACATAGGGTGAGCATACGGTCCAACACTGGGGTTAGTGAAGTAAGAAGAATACCAGTGTTGGGCCGGCTGCTCAAAAGAAAAGTTAGGATAAAAACTATTCCTAGCCTGTCCACGAGGGTAGCGATCACCACGCACAGGAAAACGTGGTCCGCTGGGGAAGAAGCACTCACCGCGATACTCAACCTGCGGTGGGGGAAAACGCTTAGCAAAGCCTCCGCCACGGGGTCCGTTGCCTGCAAAAGCACGACCCCGTCGGGCACGCTCTCTATGAGGCCTACGCCTAGGAGCCTGGGTCTCAACACCTCTAGGCCTAACGTCTCTCCTCGGAGCTCTCCTATCCTGCCTAGGCCTGGGAGCCTCACCTCCGGGCCTAGCAGCTCTCCTCTGGACCTTTGGCACATGCCCACCATGAGAAGGATGGTACATGTCCGGGTTCTCCAACTCCCGAGCACGGCGCGCCTCTCTCTTGCGCCGAAAGCAGAACTCGCTCAAGTGACCATCCCTCCCACAGAAGTCACACTGGTACCTCACCGCGCGCAAAGGGGGTTGTTGGTACGCTGGGCTGTGGGTATGGTTCACTTTGCCCTTCTGTGGCAAACACTCCTGCTGGATGGGTGGCATTGTGTCCAGCTTGTTCTTGAGGTGGTTTGGCTTGGGTGCCCACACCTGGTTCTTAGGTGGAACTCTCGGGGGTTCCTCAAATACCCCATCCTTGGTGGTAGGCTTGACAGGCTCTTCGGGTGGAAGCTTGGCAAGTTTGGGAGTAGTGGTGGAGTTGGGCTTCTCACTAGGTTTCGCACCACTCGACTCTCCAATCTTCCCAAAAGCAGAAAGATCAACACCCTGAGCAAGACCTATACCAGAACCTCCAGCAGCTCGCTTAAATTGGGAGATCATCATCCCGAGCTGCGGCTCACTACAGGAGACCCATGACAAGATGGTCCGAAGGTATGTGTTTTCTTCCTCGGTTTGCATCTTGCCATGCTTGACATTGGCTATCTCCATCTCCAAACCCTCACACAAAACACACCTCGTGACACAAGTGCTATCCGAGCTGGTCTTCTCTAAGGACTCAAGCTTGGCATTCTTCTCTGCCAACTCGGATTGCAAGACAGGACAAGTCTTGCACGCACCCAACAAGGAAGGTCTAGCCTTCAGCTCATCCAGCTCTCCTACCAACGCAGCATACTTACCTCTCAAAGTGAGAAGGTCAGTCATGTGCGTGGTGCACGAGTCACACTCAACCTCCTCCGACACGACCACGGTGGACTTGGCAAATTCAAGCTCCCTCACCGTGTCCTCCCACTTCTGCCTAAACTCCTTGCGCTCTCTAGCGGCACGCCTAAGCAACTTGTCCTGACTAAGGAGCGCGGCAGTAAGCTTCTCAACCTCAGCAGAAAGCTCGTCCTGAGTGAGGGATACCTGGGAGGTGTCGTCGTCGTCGTCGTGAGGGGAGTGCTCCAGCTTGCCGTTGACCTCATCACCAAGCGCCATGGTGCAGAAGCCATCGTCGTCGGCGAAGAAGCAGAGACCGTTCAGCTTGTCCTCGATCCTTTTCTTCTTCTCGGACTCGTCGTCGCTTGATGAAGCGGAGTCGTCATCCGAGCCGTCGACGTCGCTGAGCGTGGCGAAGAACGCGCGCTGCTCAGCCTGGGTCTTCTCCAAGTACTTCTTCTTGATGTACTCCTTGTCGAAGCCGCCCCTCCGCTTGTGCCTCGGGGGAACGTACTTCTCCTTGCGCTTGGAGTCGTACTTGTGCCCATGATCGCCCTTCCCTGGATGCTTGTTCTTCTTGGGGCAGTTGGCGATGAAGTGGTCGGGGTCGCCACACTCGTAGCAGCCCGTGCGTCCTCCTCCGCGACGACGGTTCATGCGGTTGTTGTGGAACCGCGAGAACCGGTTGGCAAGCAAAGCCAACTCCTCGTCTCCCAAAGACTCCAGCTGGTCCTCAGTAACAGAAAAGAGAGAAGAGAGCGCAAAACCAGCTGAGGGGTTAGAGGAAGAGCCGGAAACCAAAGCCATGGACGGGCGAGAAGGATTTTCAAAAGAAGCCCTCGCCATGGCATCAATTTCACTGGACTTGAGCTTACTGAAGAGCTCGTCGCAGGTGAGGGTCTCATAGTTAGGTGATTCGATGATCGCCTGAACCTTGGAGTCCCACACCGAACGGTCAAGAGTGTGCTAAAGCTTCAAAGCACGCTCATGATCGTCAAAAGGCAACTGCTCCTTGTTAGCCCTCATCCTGTTGACAATCACCTGAAAGCGAGCGAATAAACTTTCTATGCTCTCGCCAGGCTGATGTCGAAAGTTCTCATACTCATGCTTGAATGACTCATAGAGTCAGGTTTTGACTTGAGAGGTGCCCTCATGGAAACGCATGAGGGTGTCCCAGATCTCCCGAGCCGTAGCGAGGTGAGAAACGCGATCAAACTCACCCATGCTCAAACAAGAGAAAAGAGCATTACGGGCTCGGCTATTGGCATCGTGCTCATCGATCTGCTGCTGAGTCGCACGAGCAGCCAAGACCACGTAATCAGGGGAGTTGCAAATATCCCAGATAGAAGCGCCCAAACTCTGCGGATAGGCCGACATACGTATCTTCCAATACGCATAGTTCGTCCCATCGAAAAAACGGCGGTTTGCCCACGCCGCGATCCATGTCGCCTTCGGTGGATCTGGAACCGGCTAAAGTGGAAGATCCTTAACCTGCTCCGATACCAATTGAAGGACCGAAAAGCACTCAGAAAGCGACCAGAGGGGGGGTGAATGGGAGCTTCAAATTTTCCTTACGGAAACTAGTAGCCACTGTCCCAAGAATAAACCCCAGAAGCAAACCCTAGAGCTTGCAAATGTCCACGACCCTAGATGTAGGGTGGATGCTTCCAAGAAGCACAGCGGGACACTAGACAACTCTAGAAAGCCAACGCAAAAGACAGAAATCAATTCCGTCAACGAACGAGCGAACCGCAGACAAAACCGTGTGAAAACCATAGCATCGGATGTTGCCTGCGTCCGATGCTAGACCACCGGACGCGTCCGATGCGAAAACTGCCTCTCGGAAACCTTACTGTTCCACCATCGGACGCTGTGAACAGTGAACAACCAGCGTCCGATGCTTTGGCTCCGGCGCGTCCGATGGCCAACGGACGCATCCGATGCCTAGCATCCGATGCCACTACAAACGCTCAGAAAGTGACACGCGTCACCGGAGCGTCCGACGCTTAGAACCCTAGCGTCCGATGCTCCCGTGTCAGCGTCCGATGCCCCCAAAAACTGTGCGGTTCTTTGATGATTCAACCCGATTTCCTCCGAATCAAAAAGCTCTAGGCCTGGGATTCGATCTGAGGGGTCACAAGGATGTTAGTGAGCTATCTCTAAGAGATCATGGCTCGAACCTAACTCCAAATCGGTGAATCAAGAAATTTCGGGACAAGGAAGCAAAAACACGATCCAAAACAAAAATCAATCGATCTCCTAGACCGTGAGGTTAGAGGTTAATTCCTTCAGTGGAAAGAAGTGCCTCATGATCTAGAACAACTTGGTTCAAACGGTTTTGCAAAAGATGAACCAACCAAAGAGATCAAGCGACGGGAAGAACGTGGAGAAAAAGGATTCTGCGAAGAACACGAACACAACGGAAATCACAGCCACGAATTGCAAGCCGAAGCGCAAACACACGCTACGACAAGGAGGATACGGCCTCCTTTCCTCAGAATCAACAAGTACACAGAGTTCTTGGTCTCTCTGCGGATCTCAGCTACAGCAGGGGATGGGAGAGCAGGAAACCCTGATAGCAAAGAGCAAATGAGATGGCTAAAAACTGAGATAGATGGGAGGAGGGTGTCTCCCGACTACTTATACTACTACTAGCCTAAGTCTATTTCCTACTCTACCCCTCTCTATTCTAATTACAGAGCGAACTAGCTAAACCCTAAGGTTATTCTGGACCAACTCGGTGGTAGGTGTATCCGACGGCCACGCCCGCACAAGTCGTCCGCGTTGCCTCCACGCAACCTTCCGATTGCCGCCACGTGCCGCCCTCGCTCTGCACCCCCGGTTTTGTGGCCCAAACCGGGAAACCAGCCCACCAGCCTGAGTTTTGTGGCCCAAACTCAGAAACCCGCAGCGCCCGAGTTTTGAGGCCCAAACTCGAAAACCAGCCCATCGCCCGAGTTTTGTGGCCAAACTCGGAAACCGTTCGCGCCCAGGTTTTGTGGCTCAACCTGGAAACCGAGCACCCGAGTTTTGAGGCCCAAACTCGGAAACCGTTCACCTGTTGGTTTTTCTCTGGCTAACCCAACAAACCGGAGCTGTAGAGGGGATGCACCACCCGTGCACCCCGTCCACCGACACGTGTCCCCAGGTCCTCGACCCGAGCAACACCGTGCCTCGCAAGTCTCCGCTCGTCGCTGTCCCAGGCTGCCAGCTACCACAGCTGATCCTCAGGCACTCCGGTCCCTCAGTCCAAGCCTCACATCCGCCCTTCACTGCTCGATACATCGGCATGGCACGTCCGCCGCACGGCACGCCCATCCTTCATCGCACCCAGTCCGTCGGCACGGCACGTCTCAACTTGACCTTCACCTTGCTCTCGATCACTGTCTCCGTGCTCGACACCTGCACAACACAAGCCAAAGAACATGCGATTAATCCAGTTGACAATCACTCATCACTCAGAGACTCGGCATACACCCATGTATCCGCAGATGGTCCGAAGGTATGTGTTTTCCTCCTCGGTTTGCATCTTGTCATGCTTCACATTGGCAATCTCCATCTCCAAACCCTCGCAGAAAGCGCACTTAGTCACACAAGTGCTACCCGAGCTGGCCTCCTCAAGAGACACAATCTTGGCATTCTTCTCTGCCAACTCGGATTGCAAGACAGGACAAGTCTTGCACGCACCCAACAGCATGGGTCTAGCCCAGAGCTCATCCACCTCTCCTACCAACGCAACATACTTACTTCTCAAAGTGAGAAGATCAGTCATGTGCGTGGTGCACGCCTCACACTCCTCCTCAAATGTGACAACTACGGTGGACTTGACAGAATCAAGTTCCTTCACCGTATCCTCCCACTTCTGCCTAAACTCCTTGCGCTCTCTAGCGGCACGCCTAAGCAGCTTATCCTGACTAAGCAAGGCGGCAGTAAGCTTCTCTACCTCAGCTAAAAGCTCATCATGGGTGAGAGATACCTGGGAGGTGTCGTCGTCGTCGTCGTTCCGAGGGGAGTTCACCAGCTCGCCGTCGAGGGCCATGGTGCAGAAGCCGTCATCGTCGGCGAAGAAGCAGAGGCCGTTCAGCTTGTCCTCGATCCTCTTCTTCTTCTCGGACTCGTCGTCGCTTGAGCAAGCGGAGTCGTCATCCGAGCCGTCGACGTCGCTGAGCGTGGTGAAGAACGCACGCTGCTCAGCCTGGGCCTTCTCCAAGTACTTCTTCTTGATGTACTCCTTGTCGAAGCCGCCCCTCCGCTTGTGCCTCGCGGGGACGTACTTCTCCTTGCGCTTGCCAGAGTCGTACTTGTGCCCATGATCACCCTTCCCAGATGAATGCTTCTTCTTGGGACAGTTGGCGATGAAGTGATCGGGGTCGCCGCACTCGTAGCATCCTGAGCGTCCTCCTCCGCGGCGACGGTTCATGCGGTTGTTGTGAAACCGCGAGAACCGGTTGGCGAGCATTGCCAACTCGTCATCTCCCAAAGACTCCAGCTGGTCCTCTGTGATAGAAAAGAGAGACGAAAGAGCAAAACCTTCAGAAGGGTTAGAAGAGCCAGAAACAAAAGCCATAGTCGGGCCAGAAGGATTCTCATAAGAAGCCCTCGCCATGGCATTGATCTCACTGGACTTGAGCTTACTGAAGAGCTCGTCGCACATGAGGGTCTCATAGTTAGGTGATTCGATGATCGCCTGAACTTTGGAATCCCACACCGATCGATCAAGAGTATGAAGTAGCTTCAAAGCTCTCTCATGATCGTCGAAAGGCAACAGCTCCTTGTTAGCCCTCATCCTGTTGACAATCACCTGAAAGCGAGCGAATAAACTTTCTATGCTCTCGCCAGGCATATGTCGAAAGTTCTCATACTCTCGCTTGAACGACTCGTAGAGTCGGGTTTTGACTTGAGAGGTTCCCTCATGGAAACGCATGAGGGTAGCCCAAATCTCCCGAGCCGTAGCGAGGTGAGAAACGCGATCAAACTCACTCATGCTCAAACATGAGAAAAGAGCATTACGGGCTCGGCTATTGGCATCGTGCTCATCGATCTGAAGCTGAGAGACACGAGCAGCCAAGACCACGTAATCGGCAGAGTTGCAAATATCCCAGATGGAAGCACCCAAACTCTGCAGATAGGCCGACATGCGTATCTTCCAATACGCATAGTTCGTCCCATCGAAAAACGACGGTTTGCCCACGCCGCGATCCATGTCGCCTTCCGTGGATCTGGAACCGGCTAAGGTGGAAGATCCTTAACCCGCTCCGATACCAATTGAAGGACCGAGAAAGCACTAGCAAGGCGACCAGAGGGGGGGTGAATGGGAGCTCAAAAATTTCTCTCGAAACTTTGGCCAAATGTCCCAAAATCAACCCCGAGAAACTGCGACCAAAACCGTGATGCCCACGACCCTTGGAAGAGGGTGGATGATCCCTAGGATCACAGCGAGGCACCACAAGAAGATAGCAAACCAAACACCCAAAGCTCCGGCTCGAACACCACCCCAAAAACCAAGTCCCGAACGTAGATTGACGGCTACGTCGAGAAACTCCTAAATACCTATGCTAACAAGTAGCAAAGATACCTAGAGAGGTTCCTTGGTCAACTCTAGGGCCAAACGAGAAGTCCGGAAACCAAACGAACAAGCCGGGAGAGCAAACGCACTAAACCGGAGCAAACAGCCGATTCGCGGACTGTCCGCCAGTACGGTCGCGGACTGTCTGCCCAGTGGCGGACTGTCCGGGCTCAGGTCGCAGACTGTCCGCCGGCCAAATGAGCAAAACCGAAGTGCTGCTGTAAGTCTCCTGGGCATTCCCGGACTGTCCGCGGCTTTGAACTACGGACTGTCCGCCGTTCAAACAAAAGCCAAATCAGCCGAAGAACAGTGCCACTGGTCTGGCTCGTCCCCGACGCGCTGACTGTCCACGCCCTGAGTGGCGGACTGTCCGCGGTCACTCAGGGAGGGCGATTTTGATCGCCCTTCTCCCAAATCTTCTCCAAATTGATTCAAATCAAAATCCCACGTTCCCAAACTTGGAGAGGATGATCACGGAGTAGTTAGGAGACTATCCCCAAGAAATCATCCGCTCAAATCGAGTCAATCACCAGGAAATCAAAAGGGGAGGAGGATGAACCGAGAAGCGCCACGAAAACGAAATCAACCCGATCTACTTGCTCGTAGGGAGATAGATGAATTCCTTTGGTGGAAATGATCTCCTTTCAAATACGAACAAGTTGATTCAAACGGATTTCGCAAAGACGCAGTAGGGAGAGAGATCGAGTGACGGGAAAATCGCGGAGAAACGAAGAACGCGAAGAACACAAATAAAACGTGAATCAACACATCGATCCGCAACCGTGTGGCTACCACACGCTACAACAGTGAGGTTACGTGTAACACTCTGGTGTTAAGCAAACTAAAACTTGACATGTCATCATATGCATTAGCATTTCATCTGAGTTGATAACCTGAATATGCATTCACTAAAAACAAGTTTTATTTTTCATACTTGTGCTTAGTGGATAAGAAGTGCTTAAGTTGAAACCCTAGTTATGCTTTCTTATGTGGTGAATAGTGCTTTTATATATATAAGGGTAGTATGGTAATTTCTTATATAGTAATTGAACTTTTGACCCAACTTTGGTATTATGTCTCAAAGGTGTATTTGGAACATGTTTCAAGTCACCATTGAGGTATAATTCAAATTGGATTGAAAATTCAACTAATTTGTTTTTTTAATTTAAAAATCGTCTTTTATCCCCTTTATTAGCAATCAAAATCTAAAAAGAATTTGAGTATGCTTCAAAAAGCAAAGTTGCTCAATTTTTGATAAGGATCAACTTCGGTGTTTAAAGTTTTTCAAGTTCTTTTTTTGAAATCAAATGCAATTGTGAAAATACCCTTTTGCCCTTTTTGTCCCCTTTTGATTTGCAAACCCTAATTTAAAATCTAAGCATATTCTGCTTATGTTGCAAAAATAAAAGATGTTCAGTTTTAAATTCTGAGCATTTGATATTTTGACATATTTTCAACTTGTATTAAAAAATCTGGAGTATTTTCAAATAATCCGAATGGGTATAAAGGAGAAGGGTGGGGATAAGCTCTTTTCCCTGTTCATGGCGGCAGGGGGACGATCTTTTGATCGCTCCTGCTCACGCGTTTGCCGTCGACTTCTCCCGAAGGAGCGCGCGACCGAGTCCGTGGCATGGCCGAGCTGCTGCTGGCACTTTTCCTCGCGTCGTGGCGCCTTCTCCGAGCTCGCCGTCGCCATTTTTTGCCACCAAGGCGCCGACGGGAACAATCCCAACCCAAACCCAAATTCACCGTCTCTGTTCGTTCTCATCCAATTTCACCGTGGCTATAACTTCTAAACTTACTTGCGCATCTCCCAGACCTATCCTCTCCACCTCTACTGCACCAGAGAGCTCATACTCGCCAGGTTTCTTCCCGCCGGGCAGAAAGCGCCGCCGAGCTCGATCTCAACGTGGTCCGATAAACCGAGCACTTCTCTAATCTCTCTTTCTCATGTTGTTGTTTCATCTTGATCCCAGAGCACTCATCGGCTCGATGGTTCCCTGTTTGATGCTCAGGACTCGCCGGAACAACGTCGTCTTCGCCGGAGTTCTCCGCCGCAGGGCACTGCTCCGTGGAACTCTCCCCTTCGTGCAACCTCCGCTTAAACCAGTTACACCAACAGCATCAGGGTGAGCTACTAGACCTTCCTAGCCTCTCCGTTTGTTTGCTACCGGTCTAGGTTCGCCGGAACGGGCTAGCCGAGATCCGATCCGCCGCCGTGCGTGGCCAGGCTCAACCAGAGTGGTAGAGTGTAGGGTTGAGGGCTCAATTGACTGCGGGTGTCTTGCTGGTGTTGATGCTCGCGTCAGCCGTAAGGCTCACCGCCGCTCGATGCGCCGCCGTTCACGCTGGCCATGGTCGGGGACCTTGCGGTTGTAAAGACAGGAAGTTTCAGGGTGTTGGTTGAAAAGTCCCAGACTCATGTAAATAGCGCTGTGGACTGCGGGTTAGTTTCGCTTAAGCCGGAGGTCTTTTCTGCAAAGTTGCCTAGGCGCGCGGGCGGGAGCCAGGCTGGGCTGGCTTTCGCGCGTGTCGGGCTGTGCTGGCTTGGGCCGAAAGCCCAGCTTGGGCCAGTTTTGAGCTTTTCTTTTTTCTTTCATTTGAGCAGTAGCTAGATTTGTTATTTTTGCTCTAATTTTTCTATAGCTCTGTTAATTGTGAAATTTGACATGATAAGTGTTAGAATGTCTTTGCTAATATAAAAATTATGAAACTTGTGTTTGGAGCACTTTTACTATGCCAATAAAATCTGTGCTTTAATTAATAAATGCAAATTTGATGAATTATGTGATTTTCTGTGTTTCTCAAAAAATCATGAAATTTGACATGTGAGTTTATGTCACTGATATCTACCTTCATGATTAATTTCACCTCTGTTTGAATAAGTATAATTTGTTTATAAGTAAATGCTATTTAGAGTGATTTATAAATAAATAAAAATTTGTTAATCCCTTTAAGTTTGTGTGCATTTTTGGATTTGTTTGACAACCAAGTAAACACTAGCATGATTTGCTCCCTGGTTATGGATTCCATTATATAAATGATCTTTTGTTGCTTGTTGGTTACATAACCTTGCTTAATAAAGATAATAAAATTTGTTGAAGGATAATCTATGGTTTAATAGCTAAGTTAGTTTTGTTGGTTTGCAACTTTACCGTGATAAAAGATTGTTTGAATAAATGTCTACAGCTTAGAAAATTTCCATCTTTACCATGGTCATATCATAAGCATCTCATTGATCATGCATATGCACTTCAACGTGTAGATCTCGTTTCGGAAGGACCGGATCCTGAGTGGATTTCTCCTGAGTGTGTGGATCCTTCTACTTTTTCAGAATCTCCGGGCTTCGCTAATCAACAAGGCAAGCCCCGGACATTAAACCTATCCTTGTATTTTGATAAAGTTATTTATATCACTTGAGTTAATATGATGCATTAAGTGAATAGGAGTATGTGAGCCTTATTTGATGCATTACCAACCTTGATGATTCCAATACTTAACCTTGATACCCGTTTTATGAAAATGCTTAGTATGCTTAGCCAAGCTTTACTACTTCATAATAGTAGGTGCTTTTGAAAATGGTTGCTATGTTATGGAAGTCATGAATCTTGAGATAACATGATAACGATAGTAACTTACATCAAGAATGGAGTCTTGTTGTAAGGTTACTCAACATAGGACCTTATCGTTGTTGGCCTGCTGTGATTGAGACCTTTGAGTACAGCCCACATGCGGTGGTAAGCCTCGTCTATAGCTATTCCGATACTTGAGAACGGCCAACCGCGTACTGGGAGTGGAGAGATGGCGGGAGTAGCGTGTACCCTCGGGGCTATGAGATAGTCGGGTTCGAGGTGTACTGTACTCTCGGGTGACGCTGGACCCGTTCTTGTATGGGAGGATCTATAGATAGGGTTGACGTATGCAAGATTAAGTTCTACATATGTCATGTGGTACTGAATCCCCAGCTGGGTTTAATCGATTCGAATCGCCGTGTTTCCTCGGATATGGAGCCTCAATCCACTGACCCACACTGTAGTAATGAATTGAATTTTGATGAGATGAGAACGAAAGATGTGGTATGCTTATGAAAGTTTGAGAATCTTTGGACAGTTATAAGGTTTAATTTCGAGTTAAAACTTGATAATAGGCTTTACTATTAGTAAGCTTTTATGCAAAAGAAATGTTTTGATCTTGCTCAAACCTTACCTTCAATCCCTATAGCCTGCATACCTGAGTCTTCTCCTCTTTTCTGGACGGTTAAGTCTTGTTGAGTACTTTTGTACTCAGGGTTTGTTAACCTTTGTTGCAGGTGAGTTCATTGATCATCCTTTTGGTGGTCAATGTTTCTTCACTCTTGTGGAGGAGAGTGATAATGACTCTGATGTTTGACCTTGGGCAAGTAACAACAATTTGTGTGGTATATGTAATATAAAGTTCCGAACCTTTTATGTAATAAGTACTTATGGGTTGTAAACTTTAAAATCTAAGCTTCGATCTATGTTATATAATCTTTTCGCTTTACTCTGATTTATCTTATCTATAAAACTGTTGTAATACTGTGATGCTTGACGAGGGAATTCCTGAGAAGAATGTAACGTGGATGATTCGGGTTTCCCGAGGACACCCGACAGATCTCTTGAGTCATTTGGAACTCGTGCACGCTAATCAGAAGTCTTTAGGACAATGATGGGTGCATGTGGGCCACTTAATTCAGGAGGTTCTGCCACAGCTGGTATCAGAGCAGGTTCCCTTAGAAAGTATAACAGTATTCATTTTTGAAAACTTCAAAAGTTTCGAGTCAAACTAAATTTCAAATTAGTTTGAGTCCAAATTGCTTCTAAGACTTGTCTTATTCTTCTGACTTGCCTTAATTCATTCTTTAGACTTATCCTTCTATCTAAATGGATATGTTTTTAGTATAGTTATGATGATATTTATATTTAAGGAACAATACTTATAACAATATAATATTGCCCTAATTGTGAAAAGGAAGTTTATTCACTTTTATATTAAGTGACTACTTTAAAGTAATTGTTTGTTTGATGTATGCTTTGTTCGTAAGTACGATTCATGCATCATGATTGATAACATATAATTAACTTTCCCTCTTAGAAGTTATATCTAAATAGAGTCTATATATCTTCTTAATTATAAAACTCTGTCTCTTATTCTTGGAACATATATAGTTCTAATATTCAAAATATAAATATTTTAGCAGATGGTCCGTACCAAGCAGACGGCACGCAAGTGTACCGGACCTCGAGGTGTTCCCCGACACGTTCTTGCCCCAAGAGATGATGAACCCGCAGATAGTGTGGGAAGCAACCCGCCAGTGGTTGCTTATGAAGAAGGTGAAGGAAGTAACAGTGCCTCGTCACAATTTCAGGCGGAAGTAGACCGCCTGTACATCGAGTTGGCAAGGGCAAGTGGAGAAAGGATGAGGGGCACCAGAGAGAAGGAAGAGTTACGTGAGCAGTTGCAATATCACCACGAGCAGCATCAAGAGTATGAGTGTAAGTGGAGGAAGGCCGTCGAACAGAGGAATCGGGCACGAACCCGAGTAGATGTAATGAGGGACAATCAGAACCTCATGCAGATCCATCATGCTGACCTACATAGGCAGGTAGAGGAGCTGACTGCACAGTTGCAGCCAGAACCTGCTACGCCACCTACTCCTGAAAATGAATCTGAGGTGGAAGAAGAGGAAGAAGAAGATGAGGAGTTAGAGTCGGTGGAGTATGAAGTCTTATCTGGGGAAGAGTGATAGACCTAGAGGTTGAATAGACATGAGATGTATCCTAGTGTGACCCTTCTGACTTTGTAACCTAGTTAGTCGGAAAACCTCTAGTATGGTCAGTTGTGCAAGATAGTGGTGTCAGTAGTCCTGCCCAAGAGGGGACTTGTATGATAAATAAGTTGAGCATGGTATGCATGTTATGATGTATATATATGAATATTAATCAAGCTATGGTTTGTGTAAACAGATGCCTGTTAACACTCGTGGCGCTAGTGCTGCCCATGGTGGGGATGATATCCCTAATGCACCACCAGTTCCACCCTCTTTGGCTGATGCTATTGCAGCATTGGTCAATGCAACAACTTTGTTAGCACAAAATCAGAATGGGGGTCAACGTGGTCGTGGCCGTAATAACAGGGAAGAGACAACATATGTCAATTTCACTGATACCCGTCCGCCAGTGTTCACTAAAGCTGATGAACCTCTTGAAGCTGATGATTGGCTCCGCACCATGGAACCAAAATTCAGTCTTATCAACTGCACTGAAGTTCAGAAGCCAGCTTTTGCAGCTCAACAACTTCGAGGAGCCGCAGGGGTTTGGTGGGCAAATTTACTAGCTGTTCAACCAGCCGGCCACCGAATCACTTGGGCTGAATTCAAGGAGGCCTTCAGGGCTCATTATATTCCAGATGGAGTTATGAAGATGAAGTTGGAAGAGTTCTTAGCTCTCCGTCAGGGAGATGAGCCAGTTATGCAGTACATTGGGAAGTTTAATCATCTATCCCAATATGCCTTTGACCAGGTCAACACTGATGAGAAGAAGAAGGCATGTTTCATGAGAGGATTGAATACAAAGCTTCAGTCTATGATGACAACTTGTGGTAATATGAATTATCATGAGACAGTGAATGTTGCTATTGCTAGTGAAGAAAAGAATCGCAAGCATAAGGAGGCTAAGAAGAAGAAGGGATTTGTGTCAGGGCCTGGATCATCTGGCGGCAACAAGAAGCGTCAGAGGCTCGTATATCATCCAGTCCAACAGTTCCGCCCATCTTATCGTCCACCGTACCATCCGCCTCAGCAGCAGAATCTTCAGGGAACTTTTGCAAGGCCTGCTATGCCTTTCAATGTTCAACGTCAGTCGAATGTTCCTGCTATTCGTCCACCAGTGCCTCAAGCTACAAGTTTTCCATGCTACAATTGTGGAAAGGCTGGTCATTTCTCTCGTGAATGTCCTTATCCAAGGCAGAATGTTCCCAATGCCAATGTACCAAGGCCAGCGGGAAATCAGCAAGTAAACCAGAACAAAGGTAATGCACAAAACAATCAGAAGGGTAAGGGTACTCAGAAAACAGGAAAGGTTTTCCATACTCAAATAGAAGCTATTCCTGAAGGAGAACCTGTTATGCTTGGTATGTTCCCTGTTGCTCAATACCCAGCACTTACACTTTTTGATTCTGGTGCATCACATACTTTCATGAATAGAACATTTGCGGAGAAGTATAATATACCTATTGGTGAAACCAAAGATAAATTCTTTATACAGTCACCTGGGGGTCGACTATGTACTAAGGAAATGGTACATCAGGTACCTATAGATCTGGGTGGAAATATATTTCCAACCTCCATGATAGTTTTAAAAGATCCAAGTATAGATGTGATCTTGGGTATGAACTGGATGAATCAAAGAGGTGCGGTGATAGACACCTTGAATAGAACCATCAAGCTCAACTTACCTAATAGCAAATCTCAACTTCTTGTCCATCTTCCTACTCTTAAGAGGACAATTGAGCGAGTGTGTGCTACCTCTGTCAAGGAAATCCAAGACATTTCGGTGGTCTGTGAGTTTCCTGATGTGTTCCCAGAAGATTTACCTGGTCTGCCACCTGATCGTGATGTGGAATTTGAAATAGAACTCAAACCAGGAACGGCACCGATAGCCAGAAGAGCTTATAGAATGCCACCAAAAGAGTTAGCAGAATTGAAAACTCAGTTGCAAGATTTGATAGATAAAGGTTTCATTCGACCTAGTTCATCACCCTGGGGTTGTCCAGCGATCTTTGTGAAGAAGAAGGACCATACCTTGATGCTATGTGTTGATTATCGTCCCTTGAATGAAGTGACAATCAAGAATAAGTATCCTTTGCCCCGTATTGATCTTCTCTTTGATCAACTTGCTGGTGCGAAGGTATTCTCAAAGATAGATTTGAGATCGGGGTATCATCAGATCAAGATCAAACCAGAAGATGTTCCGAAAACAGCATTCACTACCAGATATGGTCTATATGAATATCTAGTCATGTCTTTTGGTCTGACCAATGCCCCAGCACACTTCATGTATTTGATGAATTCAGTGTTCATGCCAGAGCTAGATAAGTTCGTGGTTGTGTTTATTGATAACATTCTCATCTATTCCAAAACCAAAGAAGAGCATGCAGAACATCTCAGGATAGTGTTGACTCGCCTGAGAGAACATCAGTTATATGCTAAATTTAGTAAATGTGAATTCTGGATAGACAAAGTTCAATTCTTGGGTCATGTTCTGTCAGCTAAAGGTGTTGCAGTAGATCCAAGCAAAGTCCAAGAAGTTCTTGACTGGAAGTCGCCAACTTCAGTACATCAAGTTCGGAGTTTCTTAGGATTAGCAGGGTATTATCGTAGATTTATCCCTGGCTTCTCCAAGATCTCTAAACCAATGACAACACTGTTAAAGAATGACACTAAGTTTGTATGGTCAACGGAATGTGAAGAAGCTTTTCAGACTTTGAAAAAGTTTTTGACAACTGCACCAGTATTAGCTCAGCCAGACATTGAGAAATCCTTTGATGTTTATTGTGATGCTTCAGGTAAAGGCATTGGGTGTGTACTGATGCAAGAAGGTAGAGTCATTGCCTATGCTTCACGACAACTTAAGCGACATGAAGAACATTATCCAACACATGATCTAGAGTTGGCAGCTGTAGTCCATGCTCTGAAGATCTGGCGACATTATTTGTTGGGTAATATTTGTCACATATACACTGATCATAAAAGCTTGAAATACATCTTCACTCAGTCTGAGTTGAATATGCGTCAGAGAAGATGGTTAGAACTGATAAAAGATTATGATATTGAAGTACACTATCACCCAGGTAAAGCTAATGTAGTGGCAGATGCACTCAGTCGAAAGAATCATTGCAATTGTCTAGAAGTCAAGCCGATAGATATTACCTTGTGCCATGAGCTTGAAAGGCTAAGTCTTGAAATGATTCCACAAGGAAATCTTGCAAATGTGACCGTTCAATCATCTATTAAAGATCAGATCATTGCAGCCCGGAAGGAAAGCAAAGGTATGATCCATCTGAAAGAAAAGATTCATTCTGAGCAGAATTCCAATTTCAAAATAGATGAAGCTGGAGTAATTTGGTTTAAGGATCGGTAAGTAGTTCCAAAGGTTCCTGAACTCAGAAAGCAGATTCTTGATGAAGCTCATGCAACAAGATTTTCAGTACATCCAGGCAGTAATGAGATGTATCATGATCTGAAACAGAGATTCTGGTGGACTAAGATGAAACTTGAAATTGCTAGTTATATAGCTAAATGTGATACTTGTCAGAAAGTGAAGGCAATTCATCTTAGGTCTGCTGGAGAATTGCAACCATTGCCAATTCCATCTTGGAAGTGGGATGATATTAGTATGGACTTTATAGTGGGTCTGCCCAGAACATCAAAAGGGTTTGATTCCATATGGGTCATTGTTGATCGTCTGACCAAATCAGCTCATTTCATATCTGTTAAAACAGCATATCCAGCATCTACCTATGCCAAGATATATTTTGACAGAATTGTAAGTTTGCATGGCATTCCAAAGACTATCGTGTCTGATAGAGGGACACAGTTTGTCAATGTCTTCTGGAGGCACTTACATGAGTCTTTGGGTACCAAGCTTTTGCATAGTACAGCGTATCATCCACAGACCGGGGGTCAAACTGAAAGAGTTAATCAGATCTTAGAAGATATGTTAAGATCCTGTGTACTCAATTATTCAGAGAAATGGGATGAATGTTTGCCTTTAGCAGAGTTTTCATACAATAATAGTTATCAAGAGAGCATTAAGATGGCACCATTTGAAGCTCTGTATGGCAGAAGATGCAGAACACCATTAAGTTGGTCTAAACCTGGAGAACGTAGTCTCTTTGGAGTTGACTTAGTTAAAGAAGCTGAAGAAAAAGTCAGATTGATTCGAGAGAACATGAAGAAAGCACAATCCAGGCAAAAGAGTTATGCTGATAAGAGACGACGGTCTCTTACCTTTAAAGTTGGTGAGTATGTCTATCTCAAGGTATCACCAATGAAAGGAGTTACTCGATTTGGAATCAAAGGAAAGTTAGCACCACGATATATAGGTCCCTATCAGATTCTTAAAAGGTGTGGAAAGGTGGCATATCAACTTGATTTACCACCACAGCTATCATTGGTTCATAATGTGTTCCATGTCTCTCAGTTAAAGAAATGTCTTCAAGTGCCTGATCATGTCATTCATGTTGAAGAGATTGAATTAGAGCCTGATCTGACATACTCAGAATATCCTATCAAGATTCTGGACCAGAAAGATCGAGTCACTCGAAAAAGAACTGTCAAATTCTACAAAGTTCAATGGAATCAACATACTGAAGAAGAAGCCACGTGGGAGTCGGAAGAGTTTCTCTTAGAAAGTTTTCCTGAGTTTCTTTCTTCTGTATAATCCTTATAATCTATTATATGATGACCTATCCCGTGCTTTATGTAAAGGTTAGTAATGGAAGTGTCTGACACATTTCCTTTTCCATTAGTTAGCCTACAGGTTAAATCTCGGGACGAGATTTCTTTAAGGGGGAGGGATCTGTAACACTCTTGTGTTAAGCAAACTAAAACTTGACATGTCATCATATGCATTAGCATTTCATCTGAGTTGATAACCTGAATATGCATTCACTAAAAACAAGTTTTATTTTTCATACTTGTGCTTAGTGGATAAGAAGTGCTTAAGTTGAAACCCTAGTTATGCTTTCTTATGTGGTGAATAGTGCTTTTATATATATAAGGGTAGTATGGTAATTTCTTATATAGTAATTGAACTTTTGACCCAACTTTGGTATTATGTCTCAAAGGTGTATTTGGAACATGTTTCAAGTCACCATTGAGGTATAATTCAAATTGGATTGAAAATATAACTAATTTGTTTTTTTAATTTAAAAATCGTCTTTTATCCCCTTTATTAGCAATCAAAATCTAAAAAGAATTTGAGTATGCTTCAAAAAGCAAAGTTGCTCAATTTTTGATAAGGATCAACTTTGGTGTTTAAAGTTTTTCAAGTTCTTTTTTTGAAATCAAAAGCAATTGTGAAAATACCCTTTTGCCCTTTTTGTCCCCTTTTGATTTGCAAACCCTAATTTAAAATCTAAGCATATTCTGCTTATGTTGCAAAAATGAAAGATGTTCAGTTTTAAATTTTGAGCATTTGATATTTTGACATATTTTCAACTTGTATTCAAAAATCTGGAGTATTTTCAAATAATCCGAATGGGTATAAAGGAGAAGGGTGGGGATAAGCTCTTTTCCCTGTTCATGGCGGCAGGGGGACGATCTTTTGATCGCTCCTGCTCACGCGTTTGCCGTCGACTTCTCCCGAAGGAGCGCGCGACCGAGTCCGTGGCATGGCCGAGCTGCTGCTGGCACTTTTCCTCGCGTCGTGGCGCCTTCTCCGAGCTCGCCGTCGCCATTTTTTGCCACCAAGGCGCCGACGGGAACAATCCCAACCCAAACCCAAATTCACCGTCTCTGTTCGTTCTCATCCAATTTCACCGCGGCTATAACTTCTAAACTTACTTGCGCATCTCCCAGACCTATCCTCTCCACCTCTACTGCACCAGAGAGCTCATACTCGCCAGTTTTCTTCCCGCCGGGCAGAAAGCGCCGCCGAGCTCGATCTCAACGTGGTCCGATAAACCGAGCACTTCTCTAATCTCTCTTTCTCATGTTGTTGTTTCATCTTGATCCCAGAGCACTCATCGGCTCGATGGTTCCCTGTTTGATGCTCAGGACTCGCCGGAACAACGTCGTCTTCGCCGGAGTTCTCCGCCGCAGGCCACTGCTCCGTGGAACTCTCCCCTTCGTGCAACCTCCGCTTAAACCAGTTACACCAACAGCATCAGGGTGAGCTACTAGACCTTCCTAGCCTCTCCGTTTGTTTGCTACCGGTCTAGGTTCGCCGGAACGGGCTAGCCGAGATCCGATCCGCCGCCGTGCGTGGCCAGGCTCAACCAGAGTGGTAGAGTGTAGGGTTGAGGGCTCAATTGACTGCGGGTGTCTTCCTGGTGTTGATGCTCGCGTCAGCCGAGTCTCTAATGACCGGAGATGGCCGGCGTAAGGCTCGTCGCCGCTCGATGCGCCGCCGTTCACGCTGGCCATGGTCGGGGACCTTGCGGTTGTAAAGACAGGAAGTTTCAGGGTGTTGGTTGAAAAGTCCCAGACTCATGTAAATAGCGCTGTGGACTGCGGGTTAGTTTCGCTTAAGCCGGAGGTCTTTTCTGCAAAGTTGCCTAGGCGCGCGGGCGGGAGCCAGGCTGGGCTGGCTTTCGCGCGTGTCGGGCTGTGCTGGTTTGGGCCGAAAGCCCAGCTTGGGCCAGTTTTCAGCTTTTCTTATTTGTTTCTTTTGAGCAGTAGCTAGATTTGTTATTTTTGCTCTAATTTTTCTATAGCTCTGTTAATTGTGAAATTTGACATGATAAGTGTTAGCATGTCTGTGCTAATATAAAAATTATGAAACTTGTGTTTGGAGCACTTTTACTATGCCAATAAAATCTGTGCTTTAATTAATAAATGCAAATTTGATGAATTATGTGATTTTCTGTGTTTCTCCAAAAATCATGAAATTTGACATGTGAGTTTATGTCACTGATATCTACCTTCATGATTAATTTCACCTCTGTTTGAATAAGTATAATTTGTTTATAAGTAAATGCTATTTAGAGTGATTTATAAATAAATAAAAATTTGTTAATCCCTTTAAGTTTGTGTGCATTTTTGGATTTGTTTGACAACCAAGGAAACACTAGCATGATTTGCTCCCTGGTTATGGATTCCTTTATATAAATGATCTTTTGTTGCTTGTTGGTTACATAACCTTGCTTAATAAAGATAATAAAATTTGTTGAAGGATAATCTATGGTTCAATAGCTAAGTTAGTTTTGTTGGTTTGCAACTTTACCGTGATAAAAGATTGTTTGAATAAATGTCTACAGCTTAGAAAATTTCCATCTTTACCATGGTCATATCATAAGCATCTCATTGATCATGCATATGCACTTCAACGTGTAGATCTCGTTTCGGAAGGACCGGATCCTCAGTGGATTTCTCCTGAGTGTGTGGATCCTTCTACTTTTTCAGAATCTCCGGACTTCGCTAATCAACAAGGCAAGCCCCGGACATTAAACCTATCCTTGTATTTTGATAAAGTTATTTATATCACTTGAGTTAATATGATGCATTAAGTGAATAGGAGTATGTGAGCCTTATTTGATGCATTACCAACCTTGATGATTCCAATACTTAACCTTGATACCCGTTTTATGAAAATGCTTAGTATGCTTAGCCAAGCTTTACTACTTCATAATAGTAGGTGCTTTTGAAAATGGTTGCTATGTTATGGAAGTCATGAATCTTGAGATAACATGATAACGATAGTAACTTACATCAAGAATGGAGTCTTGTTGTAAGGTTACTCAACATAGGACCTTATCGGTGTTGGCCTGCTGTGATTGAGACCTTTGAGTACAGCCCACATGCGGTGGTAAGCCTCGTCTATAGCTATTCCGATACTTGAGAACGGCCAACCGCGTACTGGGAGTGGAGAGATGGCGGGAGTAGCGTGTACCCTCGGGGCTATGAGATAGTCGGGTTCGAGGTGTACTGTACTCTCGGGTGACGCTGGACCCGTTCTTGTATGAGAGGATCTATAGATAGGGTTGACGTATGCAAGATTAAGTTCTACATATGTCGTGTGGTACTGAATCCCCAGCTGGGTTTAATCGATTCGAATCGCCGTGTTTCCTCGGATATGGAGCCTCAATCCACTGACCCACACCGTAGTAATGAATTGAATTTTGATGAGATGAGAACGAAAGATGTGGTATGCTTATGAAAGTTTGAGAATCTTTGGACAGTTATAAGGTTTAATTTCGAGTTAAAACTTGATAATAGGCTTTACTATTAGTAAGCTTTTATGCCAAAGAAATGTTTTGATCTTGCTAAAACCTTACCTTGAATCCCTATAGCCTGCATACCTGAGTCTTCTCCTCTTTGCTAGACGATTAAGTCTTGTTGAGTACTTTTGTACTCAGGGTTTGTTAACCTTTGTTGCAGGTGAGTTCATTGATCATCCTTTTGGTGGTCAATGTTTCTTCACTCTTGTGGAGGAGAGTGATAATGACTCTGATGTTTGACCTTGGGCAAGTAACAATAATTTGTGTGGTATATGTAATATAAAGTTCCGAACCTTTTATGTAATAAGTACTTATGGGTTGTAAACTGTAAAATCTAAGCTTCGATCTATGTTATATAATCTTTCCGCTTTACTCTGATTTATCTTATCTATAAAACTGTTGTAATACTGTGATGCTTGACGAGGGAATTCCTGAGAAGAATGTAATGTGGATGATTCGGGTTTCCCGAGGACACCCGACAGATCTCTTGAGTCATTTGGAACTCGTGCACGCTAATCAGAAGTCTTTAGGACAATGATGGGTGCATGTGGGCCACTTAATTCAGGAGGTTCTGCCACATTACGGCCTCACTTCCTCAAAATCTCCAGTACACAGAGGTATGGTTCTCTGCGGATCTCAGCTAGCTACAGCAGGGGATTGGGAGAGCAGGAAACCCTAGAAGCAAAGAGCAAATGACTGAGATAGGAAGGGAGGAGGGTGTCTCCCTCTACTTATCCTAATTTCTAATTCCTACTCTACCCCTCTCTAAATACAGAGCGAACCAGCTAAACCCTAAGGTTATTCTGGACCAACTCGGTGGTAGGTGTATCCGACGGCCACGCCCGCACAACTCGTAGCGTTGCCTCGACGCAACCTCCCGATTGCCGCCACGTGCCGCCCTCGCTCTGCACCCCCGGTTTTGTGGCCCAAACCGGGAAACCAGCCTTTTCCAGCCAACCCCCGGTTTTGAGGCCCAAACCGGGAAACCAGCCCACCAAGCATCTGAGTTTTGAGGCCCAAACTCAGCAAAACCCGCAGCGCCCAGGTTTTGAGGCCCAAACCTGGAAACCATCCTCAGCCCGAGTTTTGTGGCCAAACTCGGAAACCATCCGCACCCAGGTTTTGAGGCCCAAACCTGGAAACCGTCCACCCGATGGTTTTTCCCTGGCTCTACCACCAAACCGATGCCGTAGATGGGATGCACCTCCCGTGCACCCCGTCCACCGACACGTGTCCCCAAGTCCACGACTCAAGCAACACATGACTGCAAGTCTTCACTTGTTGTCGTCATAGGCTGCCAGCCACCACAGCTGATCCTCGGGCCTCTGGTCCCTCAGTCCAAGCCTCACGTCCGCCCTTCGCCACTCTCGGTCCATCGGCACGACACGTCTCTACTTGACCTTCACCTCGCCTTCGATCACTGCATCCATGCTCGACACCTGCACAACACAAGCCAAAGAACATGCGCATCATCCCAGTTGACAATCACTCATCACTCAGAGACTCGGCATACACCCATGTATCCGTAGTGGGGGTGTGGATATTACTTGTACGGGGCAAGCCTGGGTCTCTGTTCCCAGCAATGCTTTTCCAAAAATCATTTCTATTAAAACCCGTACAAGCAGATTCCAGATTTAGCAAGCATGAATCTTCAAAATTTAATTGCTTGCTAAACTGCCCCCACGAGAGAGTGTGCTCTTCATTAAAAAGCCAGAATGTTATGTGAGTAGCAGACAATTGCTTGGTAGCTAGAAATTCCATTGTGAGGGGAAGGATTCCCTCCTCATTAACCATCCATGCATCTTCCCATCCCAATGTTCGAGAAATATAAAGAAACTCACTGTCCATACCAGTGCGACTTAGCAAGTCGGCGTCGATTCGGCGGGTGTGAATGAACTCCCTCTCACTGAGGATGTTCCGGGCCTGCCGTTCCCGATCACTCTGCCAGATGATATCATTGACAGAGTTCAGGATGCGGATGGTCGGTACAGCCTGGTGTGAGAACGGAGAGTACCGATCCACCGACATTGCGTCGGTGGATGGAGTACCCCGCCCGGCGCTCTCCTCATCACTCCCAGCAAAGCGAATGTGGGTGTTTGCTCTCGACGAACTTCCCTCACCCTTGCTCTTCTTCTTCTTGCCGGTGAAGAAGTTCTTGAGATGGCCCATGACTTCTTTGCTAGTCCTTAGGATGGCTGATGTTTTTGTGTTTTGAGTGAGTTGTGAGAACTTGCATGGGGTGTGGGTAGTATTTATAGGCTGAGGATGGAAGGGGGGGAGGCTGTGAGCCTCACCCTGCTGGCGGGCACCACCAATAAGTGGCGGGCGCCACCCCACCTTGCTCAAAAATGTCTGTAGCCGACACATGAGGTTTCCCTTGTAATGTCCACTGAAATTCCAAGTGGGGAATAAAGTGGTAGGTTCGGTGCAAGGTGAAAAGAGTGCAACCTCCTAAATGGGGCAACTGGGCTGAAAATTTCAAAGACCAGTTCTTCATCCTGGTTACACTTTATACCAAGGATGGTGGGAAACATACTCGGGAGCAGTTTTGTACCAAAATGTGGAATTAGAGGTGGTGGGCGCCAGGAAAATGTGGCGGGCGCCACCCTCTTGGCTGAAATTTCACTCCAACTAACCCCTCCTTTCACCTAGTGCTCTCCTTGTCACTCTCCATCACATGTGCACCAGAATTTTTTTGGGTGGAGATGAGTCCAAAAGGTGGAGTGAAGAGGGGGAGACATGGAGAGACATGGGAGTGAGTGATTGCATTGAAATGAGCAAAGACATGGGTCTCCCTTGGTGTTATTTGGGTCTAGGAGGTAGGTGTAATAGTCTAGAGATTGGCTAGTGCTCCCTAGTGCACACTAGGGTGGCGGGCGCCAGCATGGGGTGGCGGGCGCCACCCCTATGGCTTCCATAAGCCCCCTAGGTGCCACCTAATTACTCTAGTAAACATCTACTATGCTGAAAATTAAATTGCTTAAGTAAAAACGAAAAATTAAATGAGGGGATAAAGACTTACCTTAGCCTAACTCACCTTGGTTATCCGCTTTGGATTCCCGATTGGTGTCGCCTTCACGGTGGTTGTGGTGGAATGTCGGCACCGACGAACCTTGATGACGGGTGTTTTTCCGGTCGCGGTGTGAATTCGAATTTCTCCTCCTTTCCACTGATGTGGAGCTGAATTTCTCCAGCTCCTACATCAATGGTGGCTTTTGTAGTGCTCAGAAACGGCCGTCCCAAGATCAATGGCGTCCGGTGGTCGGGATTAATATCCAGAACCACAAAATCCACCGGGACAAAGAGATTCTGGATTTTCACCGGAATATTCTCTGCTATTCTCGCGGGATATCGGAGCGATTGATCGGCTAGCTGCAAACACATAGAAGTAGGGGACAAGGTATGATGATTTAATTTATCATATATTACCTTGGGCATGACGCTAACGCTTGCTCCCAGATCACAGAGTGCATGCTCGAAGTGCTGCTCTCCGATTGAACATGCGATCGTTGGGTTTCCTGGGTCCTTCTTCTTTTCGGGGAGTTAGTTTAAAATGACCGCACTGCAATCTTCGGTCAATTTAACCATATCCCTACATGGAATTGGTTTCTCTTATTGAGCATGTCTCTCAAATATTTTGCATAAGTTGGAACCTGCATAGCGTCAATAAATGGCACATGTATATATAATTTTTGAATTACCTCGATGAATTTCTTGAATTGGTCGTTTTCCGTCGGATTTCTATTTCGATCTGGAAAAGGTAATACATGTGTATCATAGAATTCATGAGGAGCAGTTCGTACCTTGGATGGAGGTTCAGCTGGGGTCTCCTCTTCTTCGTCTTCTTCAACATTAACAATATTTTTCTTTGTAGCAGCATTACTACTAGGAACCAGATTAGGATGAGGTGGATCACGAGTGGATTTACCACCTCTCGTGGTTACAGCTTTTACCTCCTCATAGTATTTAATTTGAGATTTAATGTTATCTACTTTTTGCTCTAATCTCTTATTAAAATTAATTTGTTCCTTAAATGCTTCAGAAAAATCTTTTAGTTTAGCATAAATTCCTTCTAACATTTTATCATGTTTAATTAATTTATTACTTATGCTATCATTAATTCTACCTTGATTAGAAACTAATTTTCCAATAGGAGAATTAAATACGGAGGTTTGAGGCATACCTTTATTATTCCATTGTTGGATCATTGGAATTGGAGGTTCTCCGTAGCCACCATTATTAAGAAGGGATTTGGCATCCTCTTTCTTAATTTCTGCTTGACCTTCACTTGACAAAGCGGCTCTTTGCTTGGCGTAGTACTCCTTTGCAGCACGATCTCTCTTCTCATTTATCCTTTGCTCTAGCAATTTTACCAAAGTTTGCAGGGTAACAGAATCAGCTTGCTTAATTTCAGACATACCTCTAGCACGTTTTTCTGTCCATCCTTGATTCGCCACCATTGTCTTGATCAGTTTGGTTGCCTTCTCTTCAGTGAGAGAGAGGTATGCACCTCCGGCGGCAGCATCAATGTGTTGTCGAGATTCTTGCTAGAGTCCATTGTAGAAGCTCTGGATCAAGTACCAGTCTTGCATACCATGGTGAGGACAGTATTCAACATACTCTTGTAGTCTCTCCCAAGCTTCAGTGATTGTTTCTTCGTCTCCCTATCCAAAGTTGGAAATCTTGCTACGGACAAGAATAGTTCGACTTATCGGGCAGAACTTGTTGAGGAATTGATCCGCGCATCTCACCCACGTCAGCAGGTGTCCAGAGTTGAAGAGGAACCACTGCTTCGCTTTTTCCACTAATGAAAATGGAAAAAGACGAAGTCCGATGGCATCCTGCGAAACTCCCTACACAGAAATTGTACTACATATCTCCAGAAAATCCCGGAGGTGAGCATTGGCATCCTCGGAAGGTTTGCTATTAAATGCAATAGCTTGAGCCATACGTATTAAGTGAGGTTTAAGCTCAAAATCTACATTACTAGTAGATGGTAACACTGGAATGTGAGCAAGAGTAGGCATGGAATACTCACAGAGTGTTTTGGTCGACGTCGATGTTGATTGATCGTTGGAGCAGCTTGGTTCGTCAGTCACTTTTGACTGGGATTCTTGTCTCGACGAACTCCTCTCACGAAGCTCCAGGTTCTTCCTCGGAGGAGTGAGATTAGCTCTCGCTCTCCTAAGAATGGCCTCAGGATCTTCTTGATAGTCGCTCGGGAGATTGAATCCGGCCATGACTACTTGAACGATCACAAACAACGAACCATATACCCGCTAGAACTACGGGGGTTAATTCAATAGAAATCACAAAGAATTAATTCTACCCAATTGCTTCCCCGGCAACGGCGCCAGAAATGCTTGTTGACTCTTGCTAACGTCGTCGCTAGGAGTAGACTATGGAATCTATCCCCGGCAACGGCGCCAGAAAGGTTTGTTGATACTTCTTAATGTAAGAAGTATAACTAACTATTCGTATGACAATTGGTAGGTTCCGCAAGCGCACAGAATAAGTCTATTGTAGCACTTCACCCGGGAGTAACCGAGTATCGTATTTATTTCCACAGGGAAGCTACTATGGCAGAACTAACACTAGGACCGCTATGAAAACCTAGTGATTCTAGCAGGGTTGATCGAAATGTGTGAATGGGGGGTTGGTTTCTACTACTACTAAAAAGAAAAGAAAGACTAACTATTACTAACCTAAATTGGCGGGGTCTGGCCGATGAACAGATTAATGTTTTCCTACACACTTACGATCACAACTAACTTAGCAATAAAGGTTCTATCTAGTTCTTCAAACCGTACACACCCTCTGGACTATTTACCTCAGACGTGCACAACGAGGTTTATGATTTAAGAACTAACCCAACTACGTGGTGGAATTCAAGGCTCCCAGGGCTGTCACCACCTGTTTGCTACCACAGCTATCCAGGGGGCTAGCCACAAACTAAGGTATAACTAGTCTAAGCACCGCGCTTACACTAATATATACTACTCTAATCTTGCGTCCAAAACTAGAGCACTGATTACTCAGCGAAGAACCCAAACTAGATATAAACTAAATACTAAGTTATCTATGATCGAAAGCACTCAACAAGAACAATAAGTAAAGAACTTAAAGTAAATGCTGAAAGTAGAAGAACACTAAGATAAATGAAGGAAGACTTGGAATTATACCAGAGACTTGGAAGATCCTCTATTACAACTCCAACTCTTCTCTTCTACACTCTAAGTCTCTCAACTATAGTGTTCCTTCACCAGAGCTTCGCTTACAAGAGAGTGGGACTAATGAGGTGAGGTCTGAGTACAAATGAGCTCGGGGGGTCCTATTTATAGCCTAAGGGACCTAGGGGGGTACTTATGGACCTAGGGTTAGGTCAGGAGGGTGAGTGTGGTGGCGGGCGCCAGCCCTAGGTGGCGGCCGCCACCCCCCTGGCCCTTGGATCCACCGCCTCTTCAGCAACGGCATCCAGGAGGTCCTCCAAGTCGGTTTGGGGCTTGTCCAATAACTGTCACATGGTCAATTAGGCCATGATCCACGTGACGCTGCTTCTTAGCCCTTGGATGAACCGACTTAGGTGAGCAACGGTTGCAAATGAGTGTGGGGTGCTTCTCCTGGATCAGTGACGTGGCAGGGGGGAGTTTGGGCTTCTCCCCCCTGGCGGCCGCCAGCTAGGGGTGGCGGGCGCCACCCCTCCTTGGCCCAAAGTGGGCCCAGGCAAGGGGGCTTGCTTCCTGGTGGGTCCATTTGGTCATTTTGCTCAAAAACCCTGCAATTTCCTACATTCAAATAAAACTCAAGGACAAGTGGAAATCGTTAGTTTATAAAAGGTTTTTGGTTGATTTTAGGCCCTTGTGTTGCATTATATGACCTTGTTGATGCTAAGAATATGACACTTAGTGAGCGTCAACAGCAGCTTCAGGAATATGATCAAGAGAATGAGAAGATGCTCTACAGAGTTCTGATCCGATAACTCAACAACATCCATAAGAAGCTAGCAAAGGCTCAAACTGATCACCAGATACAAAATATGAACAAGAGAGCAGAAGGAGCAGTTTTCAGCCAAAAAGGTATTCACCATCAAAATAGCACGAGACATGTATAGACAGGAAGTCAAACAAGTGCTAAACATGTATACAAGGTGAACTACCCCTAGCACAGTTCAATCATCATGCTATAGAATGAAACATAGACTTGTGTATCCAAAATTTATCGGAGTTGCAGCGGTTAAATTACACAAGTTTAAATGTCAACATGTGATTGCGAGAGGTTAAAAGCTTGTCTTTGCCTAACTTTTCAACTGTGTGAAGCCTATGCAGAAGCAATCAGAAGCTTAAAGCAACAGTTTCGGTCATACACTACACAACTCAAGTTTAACTCAAAGTGCAATGAGAAACAGTCTCGAAACTGTGATGTACTGACAAGCAATCCCATCTCGATCTTTCCAATTCACTTAACTTGGTTCAGATTTTAAACAGAATATGAACACACCAAGCAAGTGAATGACTCAACACTAGAGACATAGCAACCTAGCATATATGAAAAGCACGATTGAATTCAACACATCCTACACATGCTAGTTGCATATCTCAATGGTGAATAATTTTCAGATTTTAAGTTTCTTAAGCAGGTTCACCATTCAAAAATAGCTCCGCTCTCAACATGTAATAGTGATCAGAAGGAGCATAAGCTACAACATCTTCATAAAGCATCGGAGCAAAAAACTATACAGAGCATAGTTACATTCTTCAGATTATATACATGAAGCTCTGAATGTAGATATGCAAGATGAAAATGCAAAGATGCATGAAAAACCCAAATGAAGAACACAAAGTCAGTTTATAGTACAAGAGTCAAAATGTTTCCCCCATCTAAAAGGGCAAACACACACCAAGCTCACCTCTCAACCGATTAAAAGTTGATTGGTCCAAAGGCTTGGTGAAAATATCAGCCAACTGATGATGAGTATCGACATGGCGAAGGTCGATATCACACTTCTCATAGTGGTCTCACAGAAAATGAAAGCGCACATCAATGTGTTTGGTCTTTGAGTGCAGCACGGGGTTCTTAGCAACGCTAATCGCACTCGTGCTGTCACAAAGCAAAGGAACACGAGAAAAGCTCAGACCAAAATCACGCAAAGTGGCCATCATCCAGAGTAACTGGGAACAACAGCTAGCCGGAGCGACATACTCAGCCTCCGTGGTAGACTGGGTGACACTAGACTACTTGTGAGAAGACCACGAAACAAGAGAAGAACCAATAAACTGGCAAGTCCCGGAAATGGACTTGCGCTCAATGCGACAACTAGCAAAATCGGCATCGGAATAACCACGAAGGGAAAGGGTGGAGGAAGCAGAATACCAAATCCCAAATTCTGGAGTGAAGGATAAATACCTCATAATGCGCTTGACCGCCTGACGGTGAGAGGTGCGTGGCGACGACTGAAATCGCGCGCAAAGACACACGGCGAACTGAATGTCCGGGCGTGTCGCCGTCAGGTACAGCAGCGATCCGATCATACTCCGATACTCCTTCTGGTCCACTGCTTCTCCCTCCTTGTCCGCATCCAGGGCCGTCGTGGTCGACATGGGTGTTGGAAGAGGCTTGGCCTCACCCATATCGAATTTCTTCAGAATATCTCTGGTATACTTACCCTGGTGCACAAACGTTCCCTCTCGAGATTGCTTGATTTGCAATCCGAGGAAAAACGTCAACTTGCCCATCATGCTCATCTCAAATTCCCTGCTCATAGTATCTGCAAACTTGGCAACCAAAGCGTGAGAAGAACCACCAAAAATGATATCATCCACGTAAATTTGGACCAAGAGAGTATCAGTGCCTTGCTTGAGGAGAAAAAGCGTTTTATCCACACATCCCATTTTAAAACCCTTAGCAAGCAAAAAGGTTTTCAACCTATCATACCAGGCTCTAGGGGCTTGTTTCAAACCATACAAAGCTTTGTGAAGTTTAAAAACATGGTTTGGAAACTTGGGATTTTCAAAACCGGGGGGTTGTCTCACATACACCTCCTCTTCTAAGTAGCCGTTTAAGAAGGCACTCTTGACATCCATTTGAAAAAGTTTGAAACCTTTGGATGCAGCAAAAGCCAAGAGTATCCTAATAGCCTCCAAATGAGCTACAAGAGCAAAAGTCTCCTCATAGTCTATCCCCTCCTTTTGACTATACCCCTGGGCTACAAGTTTGGCCTTGTTTCTCACAACATGACCATCCTCTCCCTATTTGTTTTTGAAAACCCATTTTGTCCCAATTGGGTGACACTCAAAAGGTGGAGACACTAGAACCCAAACCCGATTTCTCTCAAAGTTTTCTAACTCCTCATGCATGGCATTTACCCAATCCGGATCCGTCAAAGCATGTCCAACATCCCGGGGTTCAAAATCAGCAACAAATGCAGAATGAGCAAAGTGAGAGATTTGCCATGACCGGGTGATGCGTTCATCGATGCTGCCGATCATCTGTTGAGGTGGGTGCTGGCACTGAATGTGTCGTGGCGCCTCCCTTGCCGAGGTGGCCTCCCCCTCAACAGTAGCTGGTGCCTCCTTGGGTACAAAAGGTACCGCTCGAGGTGGCGGATCCCACGGCCCCCATGTCATAGAGGAAGAAGGGTCGGGGCCGTGAGTCGTAGTAGAAGCCGCTCTTTGTGGCACAGCAGGTGGAGGAGGTGCTGGGTCATCCATCCCTTCAGCACCTTCTTCTTCATCATCGAAAAGAGGCTCGCCAACCTCATGATCACCTGCACGCTCAAAACAAGAAGAAGGACAAACCATGGTCTCGTCGAAGGTGACATCGGATGTCTCCATGACTCGGTTAGTGTCAAGGTTAAGTACACGATAAGCACGAGTATGAGTGCCATAACCCAAAAACACACCGTCAGAAGAACGAGACTCAAACTTGTCCAAGTTGCCCTTTTTGAGTATAAAACAATGGCAACCGAAAACTCTAAAATAGCTCACTTTGGGTAGTTTTCCAAAACGCAACTCATAAGAAGTCTTTTCCAAGAAAGCTCTGAGAAAAATGCGATTGGAAATATAGCATGCAGTGCTCATAGCTTCGGCCCAATATCGCCTAGGAGTCATATGCTCATCGTGCATCGTCCTGGCCATTTCTACAAGGGTCCGATTTTTCCTTTCTACAACACCATTCTGAGGCAGTGTGTAGGGGGAAGAAAACTGATGCTCTAAACCCAAAGAGTTACAAAACTTCTCAAAATCTGAATTCTTGACTTCGGAACCATTATCACTTCGAATTGCTCGCATTGAGTTCAAAGGGAACTCATTCTGAAGACGCAAAATCAGATTGCGAGCAAAGGAGAAAGTCTCGGTCTTCTCAGCTAAAAAGAAGACCCACGAATATCTCGAAAAGTCATCAACAACAACAAGCACATACCACTTCCCCCCAACCGAGCTCACCCGAGCCGGACCAACGAGGTCCATGTGCAAAAGCTCTCCAGGGAGCTTAGTCATGACCTGAGTCACTGGATGGTGGGGAGCGGCTACCATCTTCCCATGTCTACAAGAATGGCAAAGAAGATCCTTCTCCAAGGATAACTTGGGCAATCCTCGGATTAGACCAAGTGAACTAAGTCTTGCAAGCAAGTCGAAGCTCAGGTGACCGAGTCTCCTATGCCACTTCCAAAGATCAGAGGAGGAAGGTCCAGCCAAAAGACAACGAGAAATTCCAAACGACTCCGAGAAATCCGCACGAAAGACTTTTCCAAAGGGCGAAATCCCATAAACAAGGTTTCCCTAAGGATCCAAAATGCGACTGAGATTCGGTTTAAAACGAATCTCATAGTCATCATCGAAAAGTTGCGAAACAGAAAGAAGGTTAAAATGCAAGTTAAAAACAAGAGCAACATCGCGCAACACAAAGTGCTCATTAACTCGCACAGACCCACGAGACAACACCTTACCTTTGCTATTGTCGCTGAAGGTGATAAACTCCTTTTCGGCGACCAGACTAAGACTGGAGAACCACTTGGCGTTTCCGGTCATGTGCCTCGAGCAACCGGAATCCAGCAACCAAACGTTCTCCAATTGTTTTACCTGGGAGGTGTCGTCGTCGTTGTAGTCGTTCCGAGGAGTGTCCTCCAGCTCGCCATCGACCTCCTTGCCGAGGGCCATGGTGCAGAAGCCGTCGTCATCAGCGAAGAAGCAAAGGCCGTTCAGCTTGTCCTCGATCCTCTTCTTCTTCTCGGACTCGTCATCGCTTGAGGCAGCGGAGTCATCATCCGAGTCGTCGACGTCGCTGAGCGTGGCGAAGAAAGCACGCTGCTCAGCCTGGGCCTTCTCCAAGTACTTCGTCTTGATGTACTCCTTGTCGAAGCCGCCCTTCCGCTTGTGCTTCGCGGGGACGTACTTCTCCTTGCGCTTGCCGGAGTCGTACTTGTGCCCATGGTCTGCCTTGCCGAAGGTCTGCTTGTTCTTCTTCGGGCAATTGGCGATGAAGTGGTTGGGGTCACCGCACTCGAAGCATCCCGAGCGTCCTCCTCCGCGGCGACGGTTCATGCGGTTGTTGTGAAACCGCGAGAACCGGTTGGCGAGCAAAGCCAACTCATCATCCCCCATGAACTCCAGCTGCTCCTCTGTGACAGAAAGAAGAGAAGAGAGTGCAAAGCCTCCAGAGGTATTAGCAGAAGAACCGGAAACCAAAGCCATCGACGGGCCAGAAGGATTTTCATAAGAAGCCCTCGCCATGGCATCAATCTCATTGGACTTGAGCTTACTGAAGAGCTCGTCGCACATGAGGGTCTCATAGTTAGGCGATTCGATGATCGCCTGAACCTTGGAATCCCACACCGACCGATCGAGAGTATGCAAAAGCTTCAAAGCTCTCTCATGATCGTCGAAAGGCAACAGCTCCTTGTTAGCCCTCATCCTGTTGACAATCACCTGAAAGCGAGCGAATAAACTCTCTATGCTCTCGCCAGGCATATGTCGAAAGTTCTCATACTCTCGCTTGAACGACTCGTAGAGACGGGTTTTGACTTGAGAGGTTCCCTCGTGAAAACGCATGAGGGTAGCCCAAATCTCCCGAGCCGTAGCGAGGTGAGAAACGCGATCAAACTTGGACATGCTCAAAGAAGAGAAAAGAGCATTACGAGCTCGGCAATTGGCATCGTGCTCATCGATCTGACGTTGAGTGACACGAGCAGCCAAGACCACGTAATCGGCAGAGTTGCAAATATCCCAAATGGAAGCACCAATACTCTGCAGATAGGCCGACATGCGTATCTTCCAATACGCATAGTTCGTCCCATCAAAGAATGGCGGTTTGCCCACACCGCGATCCATGTCGCCTTCTGTGGATCTGGAACCGGCTAAGGTGGAAGATCCTTAACCCGCTCCGATACCAATTGAAGGACCGAGAATGCACTAGCAAGGCGACCAGAGGGGGGTGAATGGGAGCTCAAAAATTTCTCTCGATACTTTGGCCGATTGTCCCAAAATCAACCCCTGAAAGCTATGACCGAGAACGTGATGCCCATGACCCTTGGAAGAGGGTGGATGATCCCTTGGATCACAGCGAGGCACCACAAAGCGATAGCGAACCAAACGCCAAAAGTGCCGGAGCAAGTTAGACCCTCAAAAACCAAGTCTCGAACGTAGATAGACGGCTACGTCGAGAAAATCCCAAATACCTAAGCTAACAAGTAGCAAAGATACCTAGAGAGGTTCCTTGATCAACTCTAGGGACAAACGAGAAGTCCGGAAATCAAGCGAACAAGCCGGGAGAGCAAACGCACTAAACCGGAGGCTACAGCAGGATCCTGGACTGTCTGCCTGTACGGTCGCGAACTGTCTGCCCAACGGCGGACTGTCCGGGCGCAGGTGGCGGACTGTCCGCCGGCCAAATGAGCAAAACCACAACGCTACTGAAGTCCCCTGGACTGTTCCCGGACTGTCCGCGAAAACCAACAGCGGACTGTCCGTCGGTCAAGGAACAGTAAAACAGCCGAAGAACACAGCCACTGATCTGGCCTGCCCCCGACGCGCGGACTGTCCGCGGCTGGGATGGCGGACTGTCCGCCAACTCCTAGTGAGGGCGATTTCGGTCACCCCTCACACAACTCTTTCCAAATCTGAATCAAAACTCAATCCCACGTTCCCAAACTTGGAGAGGATGATCACGAGGTAGTTAGGAGACTATCCCCAAGAAATCAACCGCTCAAATCGATTCAATCACCAGGAAATCGAAAGGGGAGGGGTATGAACGAAAAAGTGCCACGAAAACAAAATCAACCCGATCTACTTGTTCGTGAGGAGTTAGATGAATTCCTTCAGTGGAAATGATCTCCTCACTATAAAGAACAAGTTGATTCAAACGGATTTCGCAAAGACGAACTAGAGAGAGAGATCGAGTGACGGGAAAATCGTGGAGAAACGAAGAACGCGAATGACACGAATCAAGTCATCGATCTGCAACCGTGTGGCTACCACACGCTACAACAGTGAGGTTACGGCCTCACTTCCTCAAAATCTCCAATACACAGAGGTATGGTTCTCTGCGGATCTTAGCTAGCTATAGCAGGGGATTGGGAGAGCAGGAAACCCTAGAAGCAAAGAGCAAATGACTGAGATAGAATGGGAGGAGGGTGTCTCCCTCTACTTATCCTAATTCTAATTCCTACTCTACCCCTCAACTAATTACAGAGTGAACCAGCTAAACCCTAGGGTTATTCTGGACCAACTCATGGTAGGTGGTGATCCGACGGCCACGCCCGCACAACTGGTAGCGTTGCCTCGACGCAACCTCACCGATCGCCGCCACGTGCCGCCACCGCTCTGTTTGTCCTTTCCCAGACGTCGCACCCCCGGTTTTGTGGCCCAAACCGGGAAACCAGCCTTCACAGCTATCTCCCGGTTTTGAGGCCCAAACCGGGATACCAGCCGACCATCGTCTGAGTTTTGTGGCCCAAACTCAGCAAACCCACAGCACCCAGGTTTTGAGGCCCAAACCTGGAAACCGTCCTCAGCCTGAGTTTTGTGGCCCAAACTCGGAAACCATCCGCACCCAGGTTTTGAGGCCCAAACCTGGAAACCGTCCACTTGGTGGTTTTTCTGTGGCTCAACCACCAAACCGAGCCATAGAGGGGTTGCACCGCCCATGCACCCCGTCCACCGCCACGTGTCCCCATGTCCTCGACTCGAGCAACACCATGACCGCAAGTCTTCGCTCGTCGTTGTCCCAGGCTGTCAGCCACCACAGCTGATCCTCGGGCCACCGGTCCCTCAGTCCAAGCCTCACGTCCGCCCTTCGCCACTCTCGGTCCATCGGCACGACACGTCTCTACTTGACCTTCACCTTGCCTTCGATCACTGTATCCATGCTCGACACCTGCACAACACAAGCCAAAGAACATGCGCATCATCCCAGTTGACAATCACTCATCACTCAGAGACTCGGCATACACCCATGTATCCGCACATCGCGATACTCAAAACGCGATGGGGGAAAACGCTCAACTACAAAGCCACCGCCACAGGGTCCATAGCCCACAACTGCAGGCTCCCGCCAGGCACGACCTCCTCGCGGCCTAGGCCTAGGAACCTGAGGCATTGGACCTCTAGGCCTAGCAGCACGCTTCTGAACATTCGGCACATGTACATCATGGAAGGGATGGTACATGTCCGTGTTGTTCATCTCCTTTGCACGGCGCTCATCTCTCTTGCGCCGAAAGCAAAACTCCCTCAAATGTCCATCTCTCCCATAGTGCTCACAATGGTACCTCACCACTCTCATAGGGGGTTGTTGGTACTCAGGGCAGTGGGTATGGATCATTTTGCCTTTCTGTGGCATGAGCTCCTCTTGAATAGGTGGCATGGTGTCTAGTTTGTTCTTGAGGTGGTTTGGTTTGGGAGCCCATGTTGGTTTCTTGGGTGGAGCTCTCGGAGGTTCAACAAACACACCATCCTTTGTGTTAGGCTTGAGAGGCTCTTTGGGTGGAATCTTGGTAAGCTTTGGAGTAGTGGTGGAGTTGGGCTTCTCACATGGGTTCAGACCACTCGACTCTCCAATCTTGCCAAAAGATGTAGCGCACTGAACACCCTGAGCAAAGCCTACACCTGGACCTCCAGCAGCACGTTTAAACTGGACAATCATCATCCCAAGCTGTGGCTCACCACTAGACACCCATGACAAGATGGTCCGAAGGTATGTGTTTTCTTCCTCGGTTTGCATCTTGTCATGCTTCACATTGGCTATCTCCATTTCCAAACCCTCACACAAAGCGCACCTAGTCACACAAGTGCTACCCGAGCTGGCCTTCTCAAGAGACGCAATATTGGCATTCTTCTCTGCCAACTCGGATTGCAAGCCTGCACAAGACTTGCACGCACCAAGCACCAAAGATCTAGCTCCAAGCTCATCCAACTCTCCTACCAACACAACATACTTACTTCTCAAAGTGAGAAGATCAGTCATGTGTGTGGTGCACATCTCGCACTCACTCTCCTCTGAGACAACTACGGTGGACTTGGCAAACTCAAGCTCCTTCACCGTATCCTCCCACTTCTGCCTAAACTCCTTCCGCTCTCTAGCAGCACGCCTAAGCAACTTATCTTGACTCAGAAGGGCGGCAGTAAGTTTCTCGACCTCAGCAGAAAGCTCATCGGGGGTCTGAGATACCTGGGAGGTGTCGTCGTCGTCGTTGTTCTGAGGGATCTCCTCCAGCTGGCTGTTGACCTCCTTTCCGAGGGCCATGGTGCAGAAGCCCTCGTTGTCGGCGAAGAAGCAAAGGCCGTTCAGCTTGTCCTCGATCTTCTTCTTCTTCTCGGACTCATCGCTTGAAGAAGGGAAGTCGTCATCCGAGTCTTTGACGTCGCTGAGCGTGGCGAAGAAAGCACACTGCTCGGCTTGAGCTCTCTCCATGTACTTCTTCTTGATGTACTCCTTGTTGAAGCCGCCCTTCCGCTTGTGCTTGGGAGGAACGTGCTTCTCCTTGTGCCAGCTGGAGTCGTACTTGTGGCCACAATCGCCCTTGCCCGCCATTTGCTTGTTCTTCTTAGGGCAGTTGGCGATGAAGTGGTCCGGGTCGCCACACTCAAAGCACCCAGCTCATCCTCCTCCACGACGACGGTTCATGCGGTTGTTGTGAATCCGCGAGAACCGGTTGGCGAGCAAAGCCAACTCATCATCTCCCATGAACTCCAACTGCTCCTCTATGACAGAAAGAAGAGAAGACAAAGCAAAGCCTCCAGAGGGTTAGCAGAAGTGCCAGAAAGCAAAGCCATCGACGGGCCAGAAGAATTTTCATAAGAAGCCCTCACCATGGCATCAATCTCACTGGACTTGAGCTTACTGAAGAGCTCGTCGCATGTGAGGGTCTCATAGTTAGATGATTCGATGATTGCCTGGACCTTTGAGTCCCACACGGACCGATCGAGAGTATGCAAAAGCTTCAAAGCTCTCTCATGATCGTCGAAAGGCAACAGCTCCTTGTTAGCCCTCATCCTGTTGACAATCACCTGAAAGCGAGCGAATAAACTCTCTATGCTCTCGCCAGGCATGTGTCGAAAGTTCTCATACTCCCGCTTGTGCGACTCGTAGAGACGGGATTTGACTTTAGAGGTTCCCTCATGAAAGCGCATGAGGGTCGCCCAAATCTCACGAGCCGTGGGGAGATGAGAAATGCGATCAAACTCAGAAACACTCAAGCAGGAGAAAAGAGCATTACGGACTCGGCTTTTGGCATCGTGCTCATCGATCTGCAGCTGAGTAACACGAGCAGCCAAGACCACGTAATCATCCTTGTTAAAAATCTCCCAGACAGAAACACCCATGCTCTGAAGATAGGCCAACATGCGTATCTTCCAATATACATAGTTTGTCCCATCGAAAAACGGCAGTTTGCCCACGCCGCGATCCATGTCGCCTTCGGTGGATCTGGAACCGGCTAAGGTTGAAGATCCTTAACCTGCTCTGATACCAATTGAAGGACCAAGAATGCAAAAGCAAGGCGACCAGAGGGGGGGGGGTGAATGGGAGCTCAAAAATTTCTCTCAAAACTTTGGCCTTTGTCCCCAAAATCGACCCCCAAAAACTTCGACCGAAACATGATGCCTACGACCCTTGGAAGAGGGTGGATGATCCCTTGGATCACAGCGAGGCACCACTAAGCAATAGCAAACCAAACGCCAAAAGCACCGACACAAGTTCGACTCCTAAAAACCAAGTCCCAAACGTAGATTAAATGCTACGTCGAGAAATCCCCAAATACCGATGCTAACAAGTAGCAAAGATACCTAGAGAGGTTCCTAGGTCAACTCTAGGGCCAAACGAGAAGTCCGAAATCCAAGTGAAGAAGTCAGGAGAGCAAACACACTAAAACTCAACACTCAGCCAACTCGCGGACTGTCCGGGGTTCAGACCGCGGACTGTCTGCCCAACGGCGGACTGTCCGGGCTCTGGTGGCGGACTGTCCGCCGGCCAACCGAGCAAAACAGCAAGGTTGCTGAACAGTCCCTGGATGACTTCCGGACTGTCCGCGGATTCCTACAGCGGACTGTCCGCCGGTCAAATCGAGACAACACAGCCGAGCCGCGCGACCACTGACTCGGTCGAAGCCCGACGCGCGGACTGTCCGCGCCACCAACGGCGAACTGTCCGCGGATGAACAGAAAGGGCGATTTTGGTCATCCTCAACTCAAATCTTCTCCAAATCGATTCAAATCAAAACCCCTTGATCCCAAACTTGGAGAGGATGATCACGAGGTAGTTAGGAGACTATCCCCAATAAATCATCCGCTCAAAACACCTCAATCAACGGAAATCGAAGAGAAGGGAATATGAACCGAAAAAGCGCCACGAAAATTGAATCAACCCGATCTACTTGTTCGTGAGGAGTTAGATGAATTCCTTCAGTGAAAATAATCTCCTCACTGTAAAGAACAAGTTGATTCAAGTGGATTTCAAAAAGACACAGTAGAGAGGGAGATCGAGTGACGGGAAAATCACGGAGAAACAAAGAACGCGAAGAGCAAAGTCAAAACACGAATTGAGACATCGATCTTCAACCGTGTGGCTACCACACGCTACAACAGTGAGATTACGGTCTCACTTCCTCAAAATCTCAAGTACATAGAGGTATGGTTCTCTGCGGATCTCAGTTGCTATAGCAGGGGATTGGGAGAGCAGGAAAACCTAGAAGGCAAAGAGCAAATGACTGAGATAGGATGGGAGGTGGGTGTCTCCCTCTACTTATCCTAATTCTAATTCCCACTCTACCCCTAACTAACTACAGAGCGAACCAGCTAAACCCTAGGATTATTCTGGACCAACTCGTGGTAGGTGGTGATCCGACGGCCACGCCCGCACAACTGGTAGTGTTGCCTTGACGCAACCTCACCGATTGCCGCCATGTGCCGCCACCGCTCTGCTCGTCCTTTTCACGGACCTCGCCCCCGGTTTTGTGGCCCAAACCAGGAAACCAGCCTTCACGACCAACCCCCGGTTTTGAGGCCCAAACCGGGAAACCAGCCGTCCATCACCTGAGTTTTGTGACCCAAACTCAGAAACCCACAGCGCCCAGGTTTTGAGGCCCAAACCTAGAAACCGTCCTCAGCCCGAGTTTTGTGGCCCAAACTCGGAAACCATCAGCGCCTAGGTTTTGAGGCCCAAACCTGGAAACCGTCCACTCGATGGTTTTTCTGTGGCTCAACCATCAACCCGACGCTGTAGAGGGGATGCACCACCCGTGCACCCCGTCCACCGACACATGCCCCCAGGTCCTCGACCCGAGCAACACTGTGCCCTGCAAGTCTTTGCTCGTCGTTGTCCCAGGCTGTCAGCCACCACAGCTGATCCTCAGGCCACTGGTCCCTCAGTCCAAGCCTCACGTCCGCCCTTCACCGCTCTCGGTCCATCGGCTCGACACGTCTCTACTTGACCTTCACCTTGCCTTCGATCACTGTATTCGTGCTCGACACCTGCACAACACAAGCCAAAGAACATGCGCATTATCCCAGTTGACAATCACTCATCACTCGAGACTCGGTATACATCCATGTATCCGCAGACAGCCTGGGACAACGACGAGCGGAGACTTGCGGGCCACAGTGTTGCTCGGGTCGAGGACCTGGGGACATGTGTCGGTGGACGGGGTGCACGGGCGGTGCATCCCCTTAGCGGCGTCGGTTTGGTGGTTGAGCCACTGAAAAACCACCGGTGGACGGTTTCCAAGTTTGGGCCACAAAACCTGGGTGCTACGGGTTTGCCGAGTTTGGGCCACAAAACTCGGGCTGAGGACGGTTTCAGGTTTGGGCCTCAAAACCTGGGTGCTGGCAGGTTTCTGAGTTTGGGCCACAAAACTCAGGCGATGGACGGCGGGTTTCCCGGTTTGGGCCTCAAAACCGGGGGTTGGTCGTGAAGACATGTTTCCCGGTTTCGGCCTCAAAACCGGGGGCGAGGTCAGTGAAAAGGACGAGCAGAGCGGTGGCAGACGTGGCGGCAATCGGTGAGGTCGCGTCGAGGCGAAGCAACCTATTGTGCGGGCGTGGCCGTCGGATCAGCATCTACTTCGAGTTGGTCCAGAATAACCCTAGGGTTTAGCTGGCTCGCTCTGTAATTAGTTAGGGGTAGAGTGGGAACTAGAATTAGGATAAGTAGAGGGAGACACCCACCTCCCATTCTATCTCAGCCATTTGCTACTTTCACTTACGGTTTCCTGCTCTCCCAATCCCTGCTGTAGCTACTGAGATCCGCAGAGACGGTGAATCATACCTCTGTGTATTTTCTTTTTGAGGAAACGAGACCGTAATCTTGTTGTCTCCTCGTGTGGAGAAGTTTCGGCTGGAAATTGAGATCGATTCGTGTTTTGAGCTGTGTTCTTCGCGTTTTACTTTTTGTTCTCTCAGTGATTTGCTCCGTTCTCCCAATCCGAGGAATGATTTTCGATTTTGTTTGAACTAAGTTGTTCTAGACAGTGAAGCGCATCTTTCCACCGAAGGAATTCACCTCTAAGCTCACAAGCTAGTAGATCGATCGATTTTTTGTTTCAAATCAGTTTTTATCCCCTTTGCCCCCAAATTCTTCCAATTCACCGATTTGGAGTTAGGTTCGAGCCATGATCTCTTAGGGGTAGCTCACTAACCTCCATGGAACTCCTCATACCGAGTCTAAGCCTTAGAGCTTTTGATTCGAAGGAGATCGGGTTGAATCCACGGAAGAACTGTGCAGTTTCGGGGGCATCAGACGCTCTAGTCGGGGGCATCAGACGCTGAGTTCTTATCACCGGACGCTCATTTGCCACGTGTCATCTGACAAAGTTTTAAAGGAGCATCGGACGCCGACCATCGGACGCTCCGTTGTCATCGGACGCGTCCAGAGGTCAAGCATTGGACGCTAGGCTTTCACTGTAGCAGCGTCCGATGTCTATGCAGTGAGGTCCCAGAACTGTTCATTTCACATCGGACGCTTCCGGTGTTTTGACATCGGACGCAGGCAGCGTCCATTGCTGTTGTTTCAACACTGTTTCATCCGCAGTTTGCTCGTTCGACTTCGGATTTGATTTTGGGTTTTTGCGTTAGATTTCCGACTTCGTGCTCTACTGAATTTGGGCTTCCCACTCTACAAAATAGCCTGAATCCCCCTCACGATGCTCGGGGGAGGTTGAGGTTACCCAAAGTTCATCCTGTCACTCTGTTGACTTGCGTGATCTTAGGTTGGGAAGTTTTTGTGGTGTCCCACTGTGTTCCTAGGGAACATCCACCCATTCTCTTGGGTCGTGGACATCATGCTTATCGGCTTTGCTCTTGGGGTTAATTTTCTGGGACAGAGGTTATAAGTTTCTGAAAAGAAATTTAAGGCTCCCATTCACCCCCCCTCTGGTCGCCTGTGTGTACCACTTTCGGTCCTTCAATTGGTATCGGAGCGGGTTAAGGATCTTCCACCTTAGCCGGTTCCAGATCCACAGAAGGCGACATGGATCGCAGCGTGGGCAATCCGTCATTTTTCGATGGGACGAACTATGCGTATTGGAAGATACACATGTCGGCCTATCTACAGAGCATGGGTGCTTCTGTCTGGGAGATTTGCAACAAGGAAGATTACGTGGTCTTGGCTTCTCGTGTGACTCAGCTGCAGATCGATGAGCACGATGCCAATTGCAGAGCCCGTAATGCTCTTTTCTCCTGTTTGAGCATGTCTGAGTTTGATCGCGTTTCTCATCTCCCCACGGCTCGTGAGATTTGGGTGACCCTCATGCGTTTCCATGAGGGAACCACTCAAGTCAAATTCCGTCTCTACGAGTCGCACAAGCGGGAGTATGAGAACTTTCGACACATGCTCGGCGAGAGCATAGAGAGTTTATTCGCTCACTTTCAGGTGATTGTCAACAGGATGAGGGCTAACAAGGAGCTGTTGCCTTTCGACGATCATGAGAGGGCTCTCAAGCTTTTGCATACTCTCAATCGGTCGGTGTGGGACTCAACGGTTCAGGCGATCATCGAATCGCCTAACTATGAGACTCTCACGTGCGACGAGCTCTTTAGTAAGCTCAAGTCCAGTGAGATTGACGCCATGGCGAGGGCTTCTTATGAGAATCCTTCTGGCCCGTCTATGGCTTTGCTTTCTGACTCTTCTGCTAACCCCTCTGGAGGCTTTGCACTTTCTTCTCTTCTTTCTGTCACAGAGGAGCAGCTGGAGTTCATGGGAGACGATGAGTTGGCTCTGCTTGCCAACCGGTTCTCGCGGTTTCACAACAACCGCATGAATCATCGCCGCGGAGGAGGACGCTCTGATTGTTTCGAGTGCGGCGACCCCGACCACTTCATCGCCAACTGTCCCAAGAAGAACAAGCAAGCTTTTGGGAAGGGCGATCATGGGCACAAGTACAACTCCGGCATGCGCAAGGAGAAGTACGTCCCCGTGAAGCACAAGCGGAAGGGTGGCTTCAACAAGGAGTACATCAAGAAGAAGTACTTGGAGAAGGCCCAGGCTGAGCAGCGTGCTTTCTTCGCCACGCTCAGCGACGTCGACGACTCGGATGACGACTCCGCTTCCTTAAGTGACGATGAGTCCGAGAAGAAGAAGAAGATCGAGGACAAGCTGAATGGCCTCTGTTTCTTCGCCGACAACGAGGGTTTCTGCACCATGGCCCTCGGCATTGAGATCAACGGCGAGCAGGAGGAGATCCCTCGGAACGACGACGACGACGATGACACCTCTCAGGTAAAACAATTGGAGGACATTTGGTTGGTGGATTCTAGGTGTTCGAGGCACATGACCGGAAACGCCAAGTGGTTCTCCAGTCTTAGTCCTGTTGCCGAAAAGGAGTTTATCACCTTCCGCGACAATAGTAAAGGTAAAGTGTTGTCTCGTGGGTCGGTGCGAGTTAATGAGCACTTTGTGTTGTGTGATGTTGCTCTTGTTTCTAACTTGCATTTTAACCTTCTTTCTGTTTCGCAACTTTTCGATGATGACTATGAGATTCGTTTTAAGCTGAATCTCAGTCGCATTTTAGATCCTAAGGGCAATCTTGTGTGTTTGATTTCACCCTTTGGGAAAGTCTTTCGTGCAAATTTCTCGGAGTCTTTTGGAATTTCCCGTTGTCTTATGGCTGGTCCTTCCTCCTCTGATCTTTGGAAGTGGCATAGGAGGCTTGGTCATTTGAGCTTCGACTTGCTTGCAAGGCTTAGTTCACTTGGCCTAATCCGAGGATTGCCCAAGTTGCAAATGGAGAAGGATCTTGTTTGCCATTCTTGTAGACATGGGAAAATGGTAGCCGCTCCCCACCATCCTCTGAATCAAGTTATGACCAAGCGCCCTGGAGAGCTTTTGCATATGGACCTTGTTGGTCCGGCTCGGGTGAGCTCGGTTGGTGGGAAGTTGTATGTGCTTGTTGTTGTTGATGACTTTTCGAGACATTCATGGGTTTTCTTTTTGGCTGAGAAAACTGAGACTTTCTCTTTTGCTCGCAATCTGATTTTGCATCTTCAGAATGAGTTTCCTAAGAACTCGATGCGAGCTATTAGAAGTGATAATGGTTCTGAGTTTAAGAACTCGGATTTTGAGAAGTTTTGTGACTCTTTGGGTTTGGAGCATCAGTTTTCTTCCCCCTACACACCGCCACAAAATGGTGTTGTAGAGAGGAAGAATCGGACCCTTGTAGAGATGGCCAGGACGATGCTCGATGAGCATAGGACTCCTAGGCGGTATTGGGCCGAGGCTATGAACACTGCATGCTATATTTCCAATCGTATTTTTCTCTGAGCTTTCTTGAAAAAGACTTCTTATGAGTTGCCTTTTGGAAAATAGCCCAAAGTGAGTTATTTTAGAGTTTTTTGTTGCCACTGTTTTATACTCAAGAAAGGCAACCTGGACAAATTTGAGTCTCGTTCTTCTGACGGTGTATTTTTGGGTTATGGCACTCATACTCATGCATATCGTGTACTTAACCTTGATACTAACCGAGTCATGGAGACATCCGATGTCACTTTCGACGAGACCATGGTTTGTCCTTCTTCTAGATTTAAGCGTGCAGATGATCATGAGGTTGGCGAACCTCTTTTTGATGACGAGGACGAGGGTGCTGAAGGGATGGATGATCCAGCACCACCTCCACCTGCTGTGCTGCAAGGATCGGCTTCGACTACGACGACTCACGGCCCCAAACCCTCTTTGTCGACTACTTGGGGGCCGTGGGATCCGCCACCTCGGGCTGTACCATTTGTACTTGAGGAGGTACCAGCTGCTGTTGAGGGGGAGGTTTCTTCAGCTCGGGAGGTGCCATGACACATTCAGCGCCAACACCCGCCTCAACAGATGATCGACAGCATCGATGAACGTGTCACTCGGTCAAGGTCACAACAAATATCTCACTTTGCTCATTCTGCATTTGTTGTTGATTTTCAAACCCGAGATGTTGGACATGCCTTATCTGATCCAGATTAGGTTAATGCCATGCATGAGGAGTTAGAAAATTTTGAAAGAAATCAGGTTTGGGTTTTGGTTCCACCTCCTCCGGAGTGTCACCCTATTGGTACAAAATGGGTTTTCAAAAACAAACAAGGAGAGGATGGCCACATTGTGAGAAACAAGGCCAGACATGTAGCCCAGGGGTATAGTCAGAAGGAGGGGATAGACTATGAGGAGACTTTTGCTCCTGTAGCTCGTTTGGAGGCAATTAGGATACTCTTGGCCTTTGCTATATCCAATGGGTTTAAACTTTTTCAAATGGATGTCAAGAGTGCCTTCTTAAACGGCTACATAGAAGAAGAGGTGTATGTGAAACAAGCCCCCGGTTTTGAAAATCCCAAGTTTCCAAACCATGTTTTTAAACTTCACAAAGCTTTATATGGTTTGAAACAAGCCCCTAGAGCCTGGTATGATAGGCTAAAAACGTTTTTGCTTGCTAAGGGTTTTAAAATGGGATGTGTGGATAAAACGCTCTTTCTCCTCAAGCAAGGCAATGACACTCTCTTGGTCCAGATTTACGTGGATGATATCATTTTCGGTGGTTCTTCTCACGCTTTGGTTGCCAAGTTTGCAGATCTTATGAGTAGGGATTTCGAGATGAGCATGATGGGCTAGTTGACATTCTTCCTCGGGTTACAAATTAAGCAATCCCAAGAAGGAACGTTTGTGCACCAGGGCAAGTACACCAAGGACATGTTGAAGAAGTTCGATATGGGTGAGGCCAAGCCTCTTCCAACACCCATGTCGACCACGACGGCCCTGGATGCGGAAAAGGATGGAGAAGCTGTGGACCAGAAGGAGTACCGAAGTATGATCGGGTCGCTGCTGTACCTGACGGCGACACGCCCGGACATTCAATTCGCGGTGTGCCTTTGCGCGCGCTTTCAGGCATCGCCGCGCACCTCTCACCGTTAGGCGGTCAAGCGCATTATGAGGTACCTTCGTTTCACACCTGAGTTTGGGATTTGGTATTCAGCTTCCTCCACCCTCTTCCTTTGCGGTTATTCTGATGCCGATTTTGCTGTTTGTCGACTTGAGCACAAGTCCACTTCTGGGACTTGTCAGTTTTTGGGTTCTTCTCTTGTATCCTGGTCTTCTGGCAAGCAGTCTAGTATCCCCCAGTCTACCACAGAGGCTGAGTATGTTGCTGCGGCTAGCTGATGTTCCCAGTTGCTTTGGATGATGGCCACTTTGCGTGATTTTAGTCTGAGCTTTTCTCGCGTTCCTTTGCTTTGTGACAGCACGAGTGCGATTAGCGTTGCTAAGAACCCCGTGCTGCATTCTAAGACCAAACACATTGATGTGTTCTTTCATTTTCTGCGAGACCAATATGAGAAGGGTGATATCGACCTTTGCCATGTTGATACTCATCATCAGTTAGCAGATATTTTTACCAAGCCTTTGGACCAATCAACCTTTAATAGGTTGAGAGGTGAGCTTGGTGTGTGTTTCCCCTTTTAGATGCGGGAAACATTTTGTCTATTGTATCATAGACTGACTCTCTTTCTTTTGTTTTGTTTTTGTTTCTGTTAGGTTAGTCTTTGCATTTCATCATGCATCTTTACTTTCTGAGCTTCATGACTATATTCCTTAGAATGTAACTATGCTCTGTCTAGTATGCTCTGATTCAATATGATGATGCTCTTGTAGCTTATGCTCCTTCTGATCACTGATACATGTTGTGAGCTGAGCTATTTTATGAATGGTGAATATGCTTAATGAACATAAAATTTGAAATTGTTCACCATTGAGATTGGTAACTAGCATGTGTAGGATGTGTTGAAATCACCTGTGCTTTTTATATATGCTAGGTTGCTATGTCTCTAGTTCTGAGTCATTCACTTGCTTGGTATGTTCATATTCTGTCATAAATTTGAACCAAGTTTAAGTAAAATTGAAAAGATCGAGATGGGATTGTTTGTCAACACATCACGGTATCAAGACTATTTCTCATTGCACATTGAGTTAAACTTGAGCCGTGTAGTGTAAGACCAAAACCGATGCTTAAAGCTTCTAATTGCATATGCATAGGCTTAGCTCGGTTGAAAAGTTAGGCAATGACAAGCTCTCAACCTCTCGCAATCACATGCTAAATTTTGAACTTGTCTAATTTCACCGCTGCAACTCCGAAATCTGAAAACACAAGTCTATGCTTCATTCTATAGCATGATGATTGAACTTTTCTAGGGGTAGTTCACCATGTATACATGTTTAGCACTTGTTTGACTTCCTGTCTATACATGTTCAGTGTTATTTTTGTGGTGAACATCCTTTTCTGAATGACTAAAACTGCTCACTTTGCTCATATGTTCATATTTCATCTTTAGTGATCAGTTTGAGCCTTTGCTGGCATGAATGTTTTTTGTTGAGTCATCGGTTCAGCAATCTGTAGAGCATCCTTTCATTCTATCGAGTATTTTCCTGAAGCTACTAACTTGCATTTTTGACTCATATGCATTTGAAGGGAGTAATTTGCTTGATAGTGCATTATCAACTAAGGGGAGAAAATTTGACAAATCATGCATATTCTAGTTGTGTGCACTATTGGAGGGGGAGTTTGCTCGCTTCGTTTGATGAGTTTTCAATTGGCGTGGAGCATTTTTCCAATTGATTCGGAGCATTTTTGGTAGCTAGTTGTGTTGAGCCTTTGCCTCTTTCTTGAGGGACTAGTGACTTTGCCTATATGCTCTTCACTTGGTATTGAACTCTGTTGTTTTTCAGTTGGTATCGAGCTTTCTCGCTAGCGGTGTTGAGCCCGTTCTGCCTCTTCTTGAGGGCTAGCTCTATGTTGCTTGAATTTCAATTGGTATCGAGTTTTCCTGCTAGCGGTGTTGAGCCTGTTCTACCTCTTCTTGAGGGCTAGCTTTGCTTTGCTTGGTTGTGTCGAGCCGTTGCCCATGTGTTTGGGGACCAAGTTGTTTTGCTCTTTCACTTGACCTTCGTCTGGCTTTGTTATGCTTTTGGGTCATTTGGATGAGTTCTCTACTTCTCCTTCCTCCTCCTTCTTCTACCTTCATTATGATTTGTGCTGGTAGTTGACAATGCACTCATCAAGGGGGAGATTGCGGATACATGGGTGTATGCCGGATCTTGAGTGATGAGTGATTGTCAACTGGTTTGATGCGCATGTTCTTTGGCTTGTGTTGTGCAGGTGTCGAGCACGGAGACTGTGATCGAAGGCAAGGTGAAGGACAAGAAGAGACGTGTCATGCCGATGGACCGGGAGCGGTGAAGGGCGGACGTGAGGCTTTGACTGAGGGACCGGTGGCCTGAGGATCAGCTGTGGTGGCTGACAGCCTGGGACAGCGACGAGCGGAGACTTGCGGGCCACAGTGTTGCTTGGGTCGAGGACCTGGGGACATGTGTCGGTGGACGGGGTGCACGGGCGGTGCATCCCCTCAGCGGCGTCGGTTTGCTAGTTGAGCCACAGAAAAACCACCGGTGGACGGTTTCCAGGTTTGGGCCATGTTGACGGTCCTTAAACACCTGTTTTACCATCAACATTTGACCCTAAAGTCCACCAAAAAGGCATGAAATGTAGTCAAATAGGTTTCAAACTAACCGAATTCCACATGTCCATAGAATTTTATTTGAATGCAGAATTTGAACCAAATTTGGACATTTGGACCCACCAGGAGCCAAGCCCACTCAGCAGGGCCCAAATGGGCCTAAGGGGGGTGGCGCCCGCCACCTCTAAGTGGCGCCCGCCACTTGGGTTGGCCCAAGTGCCACCACCTGCCATGTCACCGATCCGTGTGACCTCCCCAAGGCCAAATCCTGGCCCTTGGTCACTAGGTCAGTGGCATCGGACGGCTCAGGGAGGAGTGGCATGGATCAAGGCTGAATGTCGGTTGCTAGGACATGCAACCGACCTCCAAACCGCCTTGGACAACCACCTGGATGCCGTTGAAGCAGAGGCGGTTCATCCAACGGCCAGGGAGCTGGCGGCCGCCAGTAGGGGGTGGCGCCCGCCACCTGACCTAACCCTAGGTCGGTTGGCTGCCCACTATAAGAACCCCCCTCACTCATTTGGGCTATAAATACCCCCCCTGAGGCACCTCTTCATTAACACCAGTACCATCACACACCAAGAAGCAAGAGAAGCAAGTGAGAGTTAGGTTAGAAGCTCAGAGAGCTTAGGCAAGTAGGTTAGCTAGTAGAGAGAGTATAGCTCTAGTGCCCTCGCTACAGCGCGGCTCTTAGTTTAGCACAGCTCAGCCTAAGTTCTTGGTAAAAGGAGTGTAGAGCTTGCTAAGAGAGAAGCGGGTGCGAGCGACTGGCATCAGAGGTCGGTTGATTTCCCGGCGTCTCTGGTCTAGTTTGCTCTCTTGTATCTCAGGTACATTTATCTTTGTCTCAGTATTACTTTAAGCATTACTTTCAGTATTACTTTCAGTATTACTTTATCAAGTACCTTGAGTGTGACCGAGCTATCCTACAGTTCAATTCACTTAGCCATAGTAGTTAATCTCTAGTGAGCTTAGTGTTTGATCTTTGCCAATAGGTTGCTTAGTTAGTTTAGTGTTTATCTTATTAAGTCAAGTGTTTGCTCTGACGTCCGCAAGGGTGTCTTTATTCAAAGCTAGGGTAGAGATAGTTAGAATATAGTTAAGCGTGGTGCTTAGTTATAGACTTACCTTCAGATATGGCTGGACCCCCGGATAGCTGTGGTAGCAAGCAGGTGGTGACAGCCCTGTGCACCTTGAATTCCACCACGTAGTTGGCCCAGTTTAACAGTAAGGCTCGTTGTGCTAGCGTTCAACCTAAGTAAGTGGTAAAGGCTAGTACGCCTCGATACTTGACAAGATAGGAATAAAACTTTACTCAACTTAGTTGCTTTATTGACTTTTGCCTGCCTTGCTTCGTAACTATCTTGCTTCGTAGTTATCTTGCTTCGTGGTTATCTAGGAGTAGTTATTAGTTAGTAGTTAGTTATCTTAGTTACCCTTATCATCTACCTATCCATCCACCTTACCTTAGCCATCCATTTCATCCTTACCTATCCACCCATATATTCTTTCTAGCTTTCCATCCCTTCTCTTTCCTTCTCCTCTTTTCCCTTTTCTCTTTTCTTCGACTCTCATCCCCTCCTTGACTCAACTCATACACCACCCTAGCCTTCCCTTGGGATCAAATAAATCGACACCTGGTACTCCTAGGTGAAGTGCTACTACGATAGTTCTGTGCGCTTGCAGAATCTCCTCCTGGTAGATTGCAATCTCTCTAGCTAGCTCCTACTAGTGTCGGGATTGACAACCCCGCTTGGCATTAGTAGATAGCTGCTTTAGCTCCACTCCTTTAGATATAGTGACTGGTCTTGCTTCAAGCATTTCTGGCGCCGTTGCCGGGGATAGACTCCATAGTCTACTCCTAGTAACAACGTTAGCAAGTGCCAACAAGCATTCCCGAGCCGTTACCGGGGATAGTTGCCTAGCTCTATCTTTAGTGAAGCTAAGAACTACCAACAAGCATTTCTGGCGCCGTTGCCGGGGAAGGCAATCGGTGTATCGGTTGAGTCCGTGTCGAATTTATCTTCGCTTAAGCTCTCGCTTAGCGAATCCCATCTTACCCCATTCTTTCTTTCTTTAGTTCTTCTTATCTTTTTCCTTCATCTTCTTAAACTTCTTTCTTTCTTATCTCGTTCTATCTTCACGATGGCCAACAAGACCATTCGTGAATTTTCTGCTCCTTCTGCCGCTAATGTAGCGATAGGACCAGACGTGATCGATGTCAACCTCAATTTTGAGTTGAAACCGGCTCTGATCACGATGGTCCAAGCTAGCCCGTTCTGTGGCAAGGCTCATGAGGATGCCAATGCTCATCTCCAACAATTGTTGGAGATTTGCGACACCTTCACCATTAAGGGGATAACCCAAGAAGCCATCCGTCTTCGTCTCTTTCCCTTCTCTTTGCTAGGAAAAGCGAAGCAATGGTTCTATACCGATCGCAACGCTGTAGACACATGGGACAAGTGTTCCAATGCTTTTCTCGCCAAATTCTTCCCGATGGGCAAGACGAATGCTCTTCGCAACAAAATCTCCAGCTTTACGCAACAAGCCGAGGAATCTATTCCTGAGGCTTGGTAGAGGTTGCAAGAGTATGTCGCTGCTTGTCCGCACCATGGTATGGAGGACTGGCTATTGATCCAGAACTTCTACCATGGCCTAACCCCACTCTCTAGAAGCCATTTGGATGCCGCCGCCGGCGGTGCATTCTTTTCTCTGAATGTTGCAGATGCTAAGGCTCTCATAGAGAAGATGGTGTCAAACCAAGGATGGAATGACGAGAGACTGCAGCCCCGTAAGCGAGGTATGCATTCCCTTAAGGAGGCCAAAATGATCGTGGCCAAGATGGACCTGCTGGCAAAGAAGCTGGACAGCTGTGAGAAGATGAACCAACAAGAGAGTGTCCAATCTCTGAAATCCTACATGACTTGTGAAGTCTGTGGAGAAACCGAACATTCTGGGAGCCACTGCCCCGAGCTACATGAAGATTTGAACTTCATCAACAACAATTTCAGTTTCCGTCAACAGAATCAAGGATGGAATCAGCCTGCAAATTCTCAAGGTAACAATTCAATCCCCCGCTCTAATTTTCATAATTCTGATGATTTCTCGATCTTAAAGAATTTAGTTTACTCACAAGGTAGAACTACTAAATTTTTGAATAAGAAATTAATGTCGAATGATAAAATTCTTGAGAAGATAAATGCTAAATTGGAAGATTTCTCATCTGCTCTGAAAAATCAACTTAGCTTTAATAAGATGTTAGAAACCCAATTAGCTCAACTTGCTGCTATCATACCATCTTTTCAATCTGGCAAAATTCTTGCTAAACCTGACATGGAAACTGCAAATATGGTTCAAATAAAATATTTTAACTATTATGAAGATCAAACCATGACTGTTAAAAAGGGTGATCCTGGTAGTCCCATAATTAGATGCTCAATCTTTGGAGAAGTCTTTAAAAATGCCATGTGTGATTTAGGATCGAGTGTGAACATTCTATCTAAAGATTTTTATGAAAACTCGTTCTTTCCAACCATGTCATCCACATCTGCCTATGTTGTGCTAGCTGATCAATCCACTTGCTATGTAGAAGGAATAGTTAATGATTTACCTGTTCATATTAGAGGCTCCTATGTTCCTGCTGATTTCATAATACTAGATATGGGAAATAGGAAAGATGTGCCTCTAATCTTAGGTAGACCCTTCTTGAATACTGTTAATGCTTGCATATATGTGGGAAGTGGTAAAATTCAAATGACATTAGGATGGAGGAAGGAAATATTCTCCTTCTCCCGTGGTCCCGCATATGCCGCTAACATGCAGGTAGCAAAACCCGTTCGTACCAAGAAGAGGCGCCCAAGAACAAGGTGGAACAGAAAGAAAGAACCACCTCCTGAGTTGTGTGATTCACATAACAAGGGAGAGGTGCCAAAAGAAGAACAACCAGATGGAGTACTAAGAGAAGAAGTGCCCAAGGAAGAAGATCCACCCGATAAGGATGAAACTCCATGGACCTAAGGTATGGTTTTACTTTTAATTTTTCCCTTCAATTTTCCCTTTTTCGAATAAATAACATATGTCATGCATGTAACTAAAAAAATCAGTTATCATTAGTTATATGCATAGGTATATGTTAACTTAGCTAGAACAATAAAATATCATAATAGGATAGTTTCCCTTTTCACAACAATAGATAGTTTCCCTTTTAATAAAATGAGAACAAGAGCTCCAACTGAGACGAAGAAGATCTTTCACCAAGCCAGAAGCCAGCTTGGGGGAGACTCCCGCTCCGATAAGGTATGTCTCAAGCCTACACTTTACATTCAGTTCTTAAATTCTATATCTTTTGAATGTCACATGCTTGCCTAAATAACCACTCCATGAATAAAACTAATAATATCTGCTTAAACAAGTTGAAACCTGAATAAGATTTGAAATATGCCATGCAAATGCTATTGTTATGGTTTGAATGACTAGTCTTATCTAAGTTGTAGCTTTTGTGGGTTGCACATGCTTTAACTGAAATCATGCTTAGTGAATAAAACTAGTAAGAAATGGAGTAATTCTTTAAACTTGTTAAGGTGAAATTAGGACCTAATCTGGAGGATTTCTTTTAAAAATTATGAAAACCTTGCTAAAAGTTCCTCCTAGATTTTATCCCATCCCACCACCAGCCAAATATTTGTTAGTCATTAGTCAAAACTACAAAGAGCTTTGTTTGTGTTGAGCTTTGTTAGTCCTCATAGATCTTAGTAGAGAAGCTTATCATATCTTTTGAATCAAGATTCACGTACACCCACCATAATTTGCCTACTTTCCACTTTGGAAGTTTGCAACCACCAAATAAATTGCCTATTCTCTACACCGGAGATATGCAATACCCTGCCAAACATCCCATTGCTAGCCTTATGCTATTCCTACACTGGGAATAAGCATTTCTCCCTCTTCCCCTACTCATTTCTGAAATCCTTTCCTATAGATGTCTGGGGAAATCTAGAGCTAAAAGAGAGAGAGAGAGAAAAATGAGCAAGGTAGCCCAAGAAAGGACTATGTCCTGTGAAAAAAAAAGTGAGCAAAGTAGCTGAAAGGAGGACTATGTCCTAAGAAAATGTGAGGACACATCTTTTGTCTGCTCACTTTGTATTAAAAAAAAAGAGAGAGAATTATCATTAGCTCTAGACCCCAGATATTAACTAGAAGGATTATGAAATACCTCTCTATACACTTCCACATAACCACACATGCACATCTTGATCAATTTTTATGATTTGCTGCTTCTTATGATCTGAGTGTCTAGCTTAGCAATAAACATCAGGCAATTTGCTCATGGTTCTTAGCCTACCTATAACTCCACATATCATTCTTTAGATATAGGAGAGGCTACATTTTGGCCTAAGTGAGGATTTAAACACCATTGAGTGATTGAGTGAATCTTGGAGGACTTAAGCAAGTTGTTATCTTTTGAAAACCTTGAAAAACTTCCAGACAGAATCCTAGTCAAACCTAAGCAAGATAAAAGTTTCCTATCTACTGCTTTATTTCACTCTTGCATGTTTGAAGTGAAAAGCTATAAGCCCCACATTGCTATGATTTAATGATATATGCTAAGTTATTTCTCACTATACAATATGCACTTGCAGACATCTTAAGTTGCTATCCATTTCATGCTCAATGCTTAAACCGCATTGTTTCTCGAGGACGAGCAACAAGTTAGCTTGGGGGAGCTTGTTGACGGTCCTTAAACACCTGTTTTACCATCAACATTTGACCCTAAAGTCCACCAAAAAGGCATGAAATGTAGTCAAATAGGTTTCAAACTAACCGAATTCCACATGTCCATAGAATTTTATTTGAATGCAGGATTTGAACCAAATTTGGACATTTGGACCCACCAGGAGCCAAGCCCACTCAGCAGGGCCCAAATGGGCCTAAGGGGGTGTTGACGCAAAATGTGACGCCTCGCGTCAAGACACACAGCAAGCCAAACGAGGCTGGCCTCAATCGGGTGCCCGGAGCGTACTGAATCCGGAGACGTGCCAGTCGGTTTGACCTGAAAACCAACAAGGGATAAAAGTGTGAAAATACCTTGGAACATGCCGGGTGAGACCAGACAGTTCCATATGTACGGCTTTGAAAGCCAATTACGACGGCACACAGCTATAGAAGCTGTTTGTCGGAACGGATTTACAATGTCATTCAGCAAGTATAAAAGATAAAGCTTGTGAACATATTGAATGCCGAACGCATAAGTAACAAGAAGATAAAAAGGCAATTTGTAAATACAAATCTATTCAGATGACATATGCATAGGCTAATCCAGCTAGTCTGCCGCACGTCTAGCCTTCATAAACCCGTCAGGTGTAAATTCAAGCAAAGCTAATCCACCGCATGATACCACTTACTATGAATCTACACCACTCCTTATAATTAGATTAATCCACCGCATGATACGATCTAATTATAAGAAGCTAAAAGCACACGTACATCTGGACAGACCTATAAAAACTCATTACTCGTGTAAGCTTAACCAGAATCGGCAAACTAGCTGAACTGGGGTCCATGAAGAAGAAACATACAAGCCAAGCATGGTTAAACTAATCTAAAACCTGCACCTGCCGCACGGCACCCAGCTCTATCAAAGCCTAAACATGATTGACATGCATGAACCCACGACATGTAACAATCTAGATTGAAAGTCAGTTCGACCATTATGATCTTATAATCAGCAAAGCACAAACAAAACTCGTGCGACAAGGCCGAACGAAGATCAATCTAGATTGGGCAAAAGGTGTTGTACGAATTAAATGAATAAAACATATAACACATGATAACTTGATCAATCTATTAGATCTGCCAAATCTAACATAGCCGATAACTATTTTTACTCATGACTTAATCCGCCGCACGATACAAGGCATAAGCAAAAACTTCTCGTCACAAGCTTAAATCCACCGCACGATACTAAGCTTAACATACGAGACTACTTGCATCATATCTAAATCCACCGCATGATACTAGACATGATAGCAAGGTTGCCGGTACTTACGGAGGTCGACGGATCGATGATTCCTCTCGAAGAACTCGACGACACGACTTAGGGACTCGAAGATGGCACGGGGCCGGTTTGTATTGATGTGGTTGTGAACAGTTTTACAATGGTCGAGGGTTTATATTTATACCCTGGATGAAGCATAAGTCCTAGACGATTACGACTTACAATAAAATAAGGAAAATAAATCATATTCCTAAACCTTTTGGCATCTTCCATCTTCACGTATCTTCCCACGCAAGCCGGCTTTACTCGCAACACGCGTTTCCCGAATGGAGCCTACTGCCTTGTGAAATAGCTGACCGCGTAGACAGTTACCGAAACTCTGAGGACCAAACAGTCGCCGATTGCTTGCCGAATCTTTTCCTTCTGCTAGTTGGGCCCACCTGTAATACCCTTGTGTGTGCGAAAATCTGGTGTTAACACATGCCCCCTAATTTTGGGATAAATTTTTTATTCCAAAATTTCTTTTCCTTTTCGCACTGACATGGAACCTCCAAAAGCATCGTCTTCACTCGCCATAATTACCGCACCTACCGATTCATCTCCTGATGCACTTGGAATCCTTTAAACTCCCCTTTCCCCTTACCTCGGCTTATGCACTCCGAACTCCCCTGCTTCTATCTCAAAGCCAGAAAGTTCTCCTCTTCCTCATCATCAACTAAACACAAGAATGTCTTCTGAGGCAAGCCGCAATAGCCTCGAGCTCGGGGCTTCCAGTACTTCTAGGAAAAGGTTATCTCCTAATCATTTTCGCTTGAAGATGAACCAGCTGCCCTTATATTGTTGTTCTTGTTCAGGAGGATCGATGACGATTTCCCCAAGGCCCTGACTCAGAGGGTCACAAATCTTCAAATTGATCTGGAAAGGAGGAATCGGGAGATCACCCGAATCTCTCGAGAGCGCGATGCCGCTCAAGAACAGGCCATCGGTAAGTATTCTTCCACTATTCTTTCCCTATTCTTCTTTCCTATCTCACTGATCCTTCCTCCTCTTCAGCTCTGGAAGCTAAGCTTTACTCCCTTGAAGCCGCCATTGCCGATCTTGCCGTTACAGCTAATGTGCCAGGCCCATCGGCTCTGAGACGGGTGAACGAAGTCAACCGGATTCTTTCTGACATCTCCAGGGCGGGCATGGGTTACGGCGCAGCACTCGCCTTCAACGCTGTTCGGATCCACTCCGGTGCTAACTACCGTCACTTTGACGTTTGCGAGCGAGGATTAGAATTTAGGGTGGCACACTCTGTTGATGACATGAAAGAAGCTGGAATAGATCTAGCCGATTCCTTTGACTTTGACCTTCCAATTAGAAATAGGATAGAATGGATGAACTGATCTCCCACTGTAATTTATTTTGTAAATAAGAAGTTCCTTCGTTCGTATTTCTAAAATCAATCTGTGACTGGTTCCTCAAGATCAACATACGCTCTGCATCAATCATTAATTCTCATTCTATTCTAGCAGCGATGCTTACCACATCGGCTATCGCTGACAATTGCTTTAGATACCTTTGCTTCGCAGACAATTGTTGCATCCAGCCATTCTGGATCCAAAGCACTCGATCCTCTTCTCGGCTTTCCGATCTATGATGACACTAAGGTAGTATTTCTTAAGGGATTTTCCGATTCCTAGTTCTTTTCTCTCAATGCCAATTGGTAACATAAGTTCTCAAATTACTAGTTAGAACAGCTCTTAACCGAACCCCATCGGCCTTCTAATTCTGGAGTCACAACCTTTTCCAATCGTCAGAAATCCAGCTCGGCCTAACAACGGTCCATAAGACGTGGAAACCCCAATCTGGTGCTTGGTCTTCCAGCGTGCAAGCCTTGGTCCTATAAATTCGACCTTATCAGAGGTCATCCTTTCTAGCTTCAATCGAACAGCTTGCCTTGCAAATCTCCCCATTGACCGAGCTTGTAACCACCTAACACATCTTCCTTTACCAGTCATCCCCACATAAAATGACCGTCGTTACCAAAGGTATATGTCCCGAGGCTTCGGACGGCCATACAAACCATACCGTCATCCAAGGCGTGTATTGTTGGAGCTCTGCCTCAAAGTGGTGGTGATAAGTTCTTGTCTTAAAAATACTACCCTTTTGTCAACCGGTTATGCAGATGCTCTTCCGGACGACCTCGAAAATTCCGAAGCTCCTATTGGTCACAGTATCGTCCTTCGCTGAAATCACCGATTCTTAGTTTTCTTGAATAAACCATCTCAAGAGTAAACTGTACTCTAGGATAGATTCCGCAATTGAAGTTTGCAGCAGATGAACTCGCTCTCTTCCTGAACAATGTTGATTTTTTTTACTCCTAAGTGGCTTTCCTTGTTCGCAACATTTCTTTAGAAGAACACTTGCCGAATGTATGACGTCATCTTAGCCGATTAAATCCCATTCTCGACACGTCATGTCACTCAGCATTGTATTTACTGCACTCCACCTTTCTCTTTCCTCGATAAAACTGCTAACTTGAAAAAAATGCTAGGGTTACCAAGGTCACGAACTTGTACTAAAGGCGATATAAATAAAATATCGGCTATAGCTTAACACATGCGAAACATTTTTTCTGCTAAAGGCGATGCTTTTACATCGGCTGTATAAAACATTCCCCGAATTATATAACTGCCATGCATTCGGCTTTCAACAAGTAGTGCCGAAGCTCCAACTGACAAGCAGCACACACGAATCAAAAATTTTGTTACAGCTGAATACCCTTTCTTGGGTTCAATGTTTTTCGGCTAAAGCAATCTGCCACTCATCTCTCCTTTAAAACTTAAAATAATGAGGGCCGATCCTATTATAAGGCTTATCGGCCGTCACGTACAACTCGAAACAATCACCAAGTCGTGGAAGTGTCTTTCATAAATTTTCAATTTCACCAAAGGCTTTCGTTGTACGCCACCTTGCATAAATCTCTTCTGATCCCTTTTCTAGTAATGGAGAAGCAAGAATCCTTCAGAAATTCGTCAATTTCAATATATACTCGAAACCCAAACTTGTGTACGCTGATCCAACTTCGGCTTCATTATCAACACTTTATTCCTTGTCAGCCGATACGAAACTTTTGTCTCGATCCCTCTCTTCATTATCATTAGTTGGATTCTAAAAATTACTCTGAGAGCCGATCGTCTGAATCGGCTGTTGATCCTCGTCGAAGACATTCACAGGACCTGCCTCCCAAGCTCTTCCAGAGAAACACTCGACACCTTCATACTCCCAGTAGATGGGCTCTGTATTAGCAATACTCATGGAATCATCAGCATGGACGATCTCAATATCATCTCCAATCCACTGGATGAGGAACTGGTGCATAGTCGATGGCACACAACAGTTTGCATGTATCCAATCTCTTCCTAATAACAAACTGTATGCCCCTTTGCCATCAATGACGAAGAAGGTGGTGATCAAAGTCTTAGACCCAATCATTAACTCGACATGGACTGCTCCCCGAGTGTCAGACGAATTGCCTGCAAAGTCCCTCAACACCATGTCGGTCTTCTATAGATCTTCACTTGTCATGCCGAGCTTTCTGAAGGTGGTATACGGCATGATGTTTATAGCAGCCCCTCCATCAATGAACATCTTGGTTAGTGGCTTGCCATTGACATACCCTCTCATATAAAGTGGCTTCAAGTGTCGATGCCTGATCCGTTTATCAAATACTGCCCTTTGAGCCAAGACGAGATGAGCCAACAGGTCCTGAAATTCACTTTCATCGAAATCTGAATATGCCTCGTCTTGGACATCTTGATTTTCAGGGGCTATGAACTCTGATGGTAGAAAGAACGCCATGCATGTATCAGCCGAACGATTACCTCCATCTGGCTTCTCTTTAGGACGCCAAACTCGTTTCGTCTTGGTGCCCGCTTGCTCTAACTCTCTGTTCCTCAAGCGCTGCACTCTCCTCTTCTGGCTCTTCCTTAAACCTGGCGGACACCACTGTCCTTTCTGCCAGACATACTCACGGTACTTCTCTTCTTCAGTATGAGCCCAACTTTGATCGGCAAATCTTTTCTGCCAATTCTCAGAGTTATTTATTTTTAAGCGCCGATTGTCCTCAGGGATTCGTGCCCCAAGCCTTTCATGGACAGAACGGCGGTTGACTCGAGATTGCCTGTACTCGGAGTACTGATCACTGCATTCAGGGCAGTTGTTCTTAACAGGCAGCTTCAAGCCTTCGTTCCAACAATACTGGAAGAACGAGCATTCCCAATGAGATTGTTCCTGCTCCCCCATATCTTCTCGTTCTTTTCGGTACATCTTTTCTTCGTACCTTCGCTGCTCCTCCAGGAACATCCGTTCTTCATAAAGCCTCTGCTTCTGGTACCGTTCCAGTTCCCGACGCCACTTATTCAACAAAATGCGCGTCGTGACCCTGGGCCTGGAGGTATTACCCGTCTCGATTCGGCTATCTTGGAACCGAACTCTCCGCTGAAGTTCTCCTTTCGTAATCTGCCGATCAGGATCAATAGTGCCAGCTTCCCTCGCTCTATTAGAGGTTAAAACTTTCATCTTACCATTACCCCTAGGATCGGCTACATTGATCATATTAACAGAGAAAGACACAGTATTCTGCTCAAAAGGGCTACCATCAATCTTCATTTTTCCATCAAACCTCAGATGTCCACCTTGAATAGCCTTCTGGATCCGATCTCTGAACACTCGGCAATCATTTATGGAATGGGACTTAGTGTTGTGGAAACCACAATACTTCTTGTCTTTGACGCCCTCAGGAAGCAGCATAGGATGACCTTCTGGCAACTTGATGCGTCCCTCCTTCAACAAGTACTCAAATAATTTGTCCGACTTGGACACATCAAAGTCATAAGTACCTTTGTGTTGCCTCAGCCACCGTTGATTGACTTGAGTCGGTTCTTTAGACCAGGTTATCTCAGCTGCAGCCACCCCATCTTTATCATCATATTCATCTGCTTCCTCAAGGAAAGCCTGATACATCTCGGCAGCTATGTCACCTTTCTGGAACTGATTGTTCCTCTTGAATCCCTGAGCTTGATTGCCCATTGCCGCCAATCTTTGTGATAATTGCCCGAGATCCTCAAACTCCATGCCGAACAGCTTTTCCTTGATACTCGGCAACATGCCAGCTATAGCTATTCCTCTCAATTGGTCATCCAGCAAGTTCAAAGAATAGCAAAGATTTTTGGTTTTCCTGAATCGGCGCAGATACTCTTGTGGCATTTCGCCAAGGTTCATCCTTAAGCTCATGAGATCGACCAACTTCTTTTCACTGGTTCCCGTAAAGAAATATGAGTGGAACTTATGCTCCAGCTCTGCCCATGTATTGATAGAATTTGCCGGCAGAGAGGCGAACCAAGAAAAGGCTGGTCCTGTCAACGACAACGGGAAGTATCGAATTCTCCAAGCTTCATCTGCTGACGCTTCACCAAGTTGCATTAGGTAACGGCTGATATGCTCTCTCGTACTGGTGTCATCTTGGCCCGAGAACTTGGTAAGGTCAGTAGGAGGCTTGACTCTCGGAGGGAGAGCCACCCGATTGTACCATTCTAGGTAAGGAGACTTATATGTGTATGTTTGATTCTTTGGCTTTAGGCCGAACTGATTCTGCATCATATCAGCCATTTTATGCATGATGAGGTCAACGTTTGAATCAGGAGTTGTTTGTGCTTGCCCCCCAGTATGTAATCCTGCTGAACTCCCGTAGCCTGGATTTGGAAGAGCACTAATCGAGTTATAGTCCATGAATTCCCGATATCCGTCTCCAAACATATCTTTCTGTATCCTGTTTGCCACAGGAGACACTCTAGAAGCAGATGGTGGGACGTTCCCTGTTGTGCCGAACGTGAGCTGGCCATAGGTCTGGGGAAGTTGTTGTGTTTCCTGAGACACCACTCCACCCGTGCTTGGGCCAGCTCCACTGTTTTCGGCAACTCTCCGGCGTTGAGGTACTTGGAACAACAATGGCCCCCGTATTGGACCAGCAGCTTCTTCAAAATACTTATCTGCGTTTGGACCGAAAGTATCGACCATGACAGCACGAAAGGTGTTCAGGAAAGCCGACTGATGACTGGTCACTGCTCCTAATACGATCCTATGCATCATCTCCGCCATCTTCTGGAGAGCCGCTTCTTCGCTACCGTCAGGCAGCTCAAGTTGGTGATGAGGAACAACCTTCGGGGACGTCTGCTTCTGATAGACTTTGCCGCTTTTATTCTTGGAGAAGGTCTCCAAGCACTTGCGCTGGAATTCATCACAAGCTCGTTGCAACAGATCTTTTGATTCTAGCGGCAAATCGTCCATGGTCACCTCGAAGACTTGATCTTCGTTAATCTCAGGCATCTTGAAATGAAGGGTCCCACCAGGCGTGCCAAAAAGTGTGTTGACGCAAAATGTGACGCCTCACGTCAAGACACACAGCAAGCCGAACGAGGCTGGCTTCAATCGGGTGCCCGGAGCGTACTTAATCCGGAGACGTGCCAGTCGGTTTGACCTGAAAACCAACAAGGGATAAAAGTGTGAAAATACCTTGGAACATGCCGGGTGAGACCAGACAGTTCCATATGTACGGCTTTGAAAGCCAATCACGACGGCACACAGCTATAGAAGCTGTTTGTCGGAACGGATTTACAATGTCATTCGGCAAGTATAAAAGATAAAGCTTGTGAACATATTGAATGTCGAACGCATAAGTAACAAGAAGATAAAAAGGCAATTTGTAAATACAAATCTATTCAGATGACATATGCATAGGCTAATCCAGCTAGTCTGCCGCACGTCTAGCCTTCATAAACCCGTCAGGTGTAAATTCAAGCAAAGCTAATCCACCGCATGATACCACTTACTATGAATCTACACCACTCCTTATAATTAGATTAATCCACCGCATGATACGATCTAATTATAAGAAGCTAAAAGCACACGTACATCTGGACAGACCTATAAAAACTCATTACTCGTGTAAGCTTAACCAGAATCGGCAAACTAGCCGAACTGGGGTCCATGAAGAAGAAACATACAAGCCAAGCATGGTTAAACTAATCTAAAACCTGCACCTACCGCACGGCACCCAGCTCTATCAAAGCCTAAACATGATTGACATGCATGAACCCACGACATGTAACAATCTAGATTGAAAGTCAGTTCGACCATTATGATCTTATAATCAGCAAAGCACAAACAAAACTCGTGCGACAAGGCCGAACGAAGATCAATCTAGATTGGGCAAAAGGTGTTGTACGAATTAAATGAATAAAACATATAACACATGATAACTTGATGAATCTATTAGATCTGCCAAATCTAACAGAGCCGATAACTATTTTTACTCATGACTTAATCCGCCGCACGATACAAGGCATAAGCAAAAACTTCCCGTCATAAGCTTAAATCCGCCGCACGATACTAAGCTTAACATACGAGACTACTTGCATCATATCTAAATCCACCGCATGATACTAGACATGATAGCAAGGTAGCCGGTACTTACGGAGGTCGACGGATCGATGATTCCTCTCGAAGAACTCGACGACACGACTTAGGGACTCGAAGATGGCACGGGGCCGGTTTGTATTGATGTGGTTGTGAACAGTTTTACAATGGTCGAGGGTTTATATTTATACCCTGGATGAAGCATAAGTCCTAGACAATTACGACTTACAATAAAATAAGGAAAATAAATCATATTCCTAAACATTTCGGCATCTTCCATCTTCATGTATCTTCCCACGCAAGCCGGCTTTACTCGCAACACGCGTTTCCCGAATGGAGCCTACTGCCTTGTGAAATAGCCGACCGCGTAGACAGTTACCGAAACTCTGAGGACCAAACAGTCGCCGATTGCTTGCCGAATCTTTTCCTTCTGCTACTTGGGCCCACCTGTAATACCCTTGTGTGTGCGAAAATCTGGTGTTAACAGGGGGGTGGCGCCCGCCACCCCTAGGTGGCGCCCGCCACCTCTAAGTGGCGCCCGCCACTTGGGTTGGCCCAAGTGCCACCACCTTCCATGTCACCGATCCGTGTGACCTCCCCAAGGCCAAATCCTGGCCCTTGGTCACTAGGTCAGTGGCATCGGACGGCTCAAGGAGGAGTGGTGTGGATCAAGGCTGAATGTCGGTTGCTAGGACATGCAACCGACCTCCAAACCGCCTTGGACAACCACCTGGATGCCGTTGAAGCAGAGGCGGTTCATCCAACGGCCAGGGAGCTGGCGGCCGCCAGTAGGGGGTGGCGCCCGCCACCTGACCTAACCCTAGGTCGGTTGGCTGCCCACTATAAGAACCCCCCTCACTCATTTGGGCTATAAATACCTCCCCTGAGGCACCTCTTCATTAACACCAGTACCATCACACACCAAAAAGCAAGAGAAGCAAGTGATAGTTAGGTTAGAAGCTCAGAGAGCTTAGGCAAGTAGGTTAGCTAGTAGAGAGAGTATAGCTCTAGTGCCCTCGCTACAGCGCGGCTCTTAGTTTAGCACAGCTCAGTCTAAGTTCTTGGTAAAAGGAGTGTAGAGCTTGCTAAGAGAGAAGCGGGTGCGAGCGACTGGCATCAGAGGTCGGTTGATTTCCCGGCGTCTCTGGTCTGGTTTGCTCTCTTGTATCTCAGGTACATTTATCTTTATCTCAGTATTACTTTAAGCATTACTTTCAGTATTACTTTTAGTATTACTTTATCAAGTACCTTGAGTGTGACCTAGCTATCCTACAGTTCTGTGACGGAACGACCCTAATCCCATGGCCCACATGTCCCTGTCAACCTCTGACAGCCGAACCCATGTTCCATGTGATTAAGACCTGTTCGCCACCGGGCTACATCAGTGCCCAATGTCCGCAGGATCATCTCACAATTCGGTTACAGCATTGCATACTTTTACAAATAACATCGGAATAAAGAGCGGAAGACTTAAATAACATTAGTTTTACAAAACAGGGTTTCAAATAGAAATTAAGGTGCAGTTATTACAATCCAAGTTCTGACAATAGAAATAGACATAGGCAACATAGTGGAGAACAGCAAAGATACTTATAATCACCCAGCCCGAGGGTGTACAACTATTCTTCGGCCTCATCGGCCTCTTCCTGGACGATGGTCACACAGCAGGGTGCAAGACACATCGGAGTTTCTGACACACCTGCAACATGGGTAACAAACCCTGAGTACTGGGGTACTCAACAAGACTTACCCGACTAAGGAAAAGGGAGAAGACTCAGGAATGAGAGGCTTAGGGTAGTCAAGGTAAGGCTTAAGCAAGATCAAGTATTTTGCACAAAAGCATTTTTGTAAACCTTATTTTATTTTGGAAAGATTCAGTATTCCTCAATTCTTCATCGTTCATGATTCATTTTACATTTCAAAACATTCCTAGTTGAGAACCACTCTCCGTTGACAGTCAGTGGACCAAGTCTCCATAACCGAGGAGCAACGTTAATCCGGATAAATAATACTCAGCTGAGGATCCCTATCCACACTGCATATGTAGCACCCAAGCTTGCATATGCCAACTCGTCTACCACGATTCCTCCAAGATTGGGCCCGGTCCTACGCCACCCGGAAGTACAGTACACCACTCCAATCCGGGACTCTAACCCACGTGGGTACATGCTACTTCCGCCATCTCTCCACTCCCAGTGCGCGGTTGTCGGTCCAATAAAGGATTTCTCGGAGCCAGAGCTTTCCGAAGTATGTGAATAGTTACAAGTCTTGACCAGCAGGCCCCCATACGGATGGTCCCTAATTTTCCAGCCAGAACTACACCTTGGTTATATCTCACCCAAGCGTAATAGTTCTGTCAGTTTTTCAACCTTTCCGCCAGCGACAAGCACCTTGGGACTCTAACCCAAGAGTACAGGTCCTGTCGGTTTTTCAACCCTGTCCCGGTCGGTGTCAACTGTTGAGTCCCGGACTACAACATGACGGCACCGTACGCGCGGACAACCTCTTCTCGACTATGACCACATGCTAGCTAGGCAAGCAGTCATCGAACGGGAAGTAAAGCCAAATTCCCATAAAGATTCTTTCAGTGATCATACTTTTGAAATTGGCATTTTTATTGCAAAGTCTAATTCAATAAGCATTTGCTAAGCATTTTTTTCAAATACTTTTGAAAAGCAGGTATCGGGTGTAGCAGTGGTCAAGGTGGATAGTGCATCAATTAGGATAGCACACAACTCCTATAAACCTAATGCAATAATTTAACTCAAAAGCATTTAAGGAAATCATTTTACAAATTCAAGGAAGGGGTTAAATGCACCGGGGCTTGCCTTGAACAGCAAAAAGGGCAGGCTCGAGGGCGACGGGGCAGTCGTCGGAGCTCGGAGTCGTCTCGGGGGTCAGTCCGTCAGCAGCTGCCTCGACCTTGACACCTTCTCCTTCAGTCACTACACGGATGCAATGATGTATGCTTATGAGGATGCTGACATGAACAAAAGCACAAGACAAAACTACTTATTCTGGAGTAGACACAGAGTTACCTATCTTTACTTTTAGGCAAGATTAGTTAAACCTTTTAAGCATTATTGACTTAACCTAAGCATAGACCAAGGCATGGCATCACAACATCATAGACCAGACGGGTGGGGGTCTATGAACAGCAAACAATCCGAAAGGTCACACCATACAACACGATTCCTAAATACTTTTCTATTTTTCCTAATTTATTTTAAAGGGTTGTGTTGTACAGTTGCTCCAAAATTTACCAAATTAAACTCATAGGTTCATCATGGTGTAACTAGATGTCAAAACAAATTTCATAATTTTTGGAGTTAAGCATGATTTTTCTAAAAACCTAAACTATCCATTTATTAATTAAAAGGAGGATTTTTCATTTTTTAATTGTTGCAGAAAAGTCAAGTTTCTTATTTTTATAAAATACTACACAGTATAAAGAGTCAACTGTAAAATTTTCAGAATTTTTAGAGCAATACAGAAAATCATACAAAAAGATGAAACAAGAACACTGTTCACAACTTTTCAAAAAGAAAAAGAGCGCTGTGCAAGGGCTCGGTCGAAACGGGCTCGGGCGAAACGGGAACGATCGTCCGCTCGAGGCCTGGCGGAAAGGCTCGGGCGAGACGGAGACTACCGCTCATCCGTCCGAGACCTGGCCGGGAGGCTCGGGCGAATCGGAAACGTAGGTTCGCTCGAGGCTGGGCTCGGCGAAGCGGAGGGTGTGTTTGCTCGAGGCTGGGCTCGACGAAGCGGAGGGTCGTGCGCTTGCCGAGGCCTGGCTCGGGCGAAGCGGAGATGCGCGTCTGCTCGAGGGTGTGGCTCGAGTTAACAGTGAACGTGTGCTCGAGGGTGTGGCTCGAGTTAACAGTGAACGTGCGCTCGAGCTGGGAGGTTCGGGCGAATCGCAGGCGAGGCGGACGGTGGTCCGGCTGCTCGGGACTTGCGCTGGGAAAGCCGAGGGCGGGAAAAGATTCGGGGGCTCACCGCGAGTCGGATGGTAGTCTCGGCGAGGCGGTGCGGGGTCGGAGACGGGAGTTCGACGGTGGAGGTGCTCCGGCGGAGCTCTCTGGCGACGAACGACGTCCGGCGGCTCTGTCCACCGAAAGGGATCACCGAGGGGCGGTTAGGAGCGCACGGAGGTGAGGAACAAAGGGCAGGGGTCGGAGGGACGGGAGGGAAACTCACGGCGGCGAATTTCTCGTGCGGCCGAAACGCGGCCGTATGCCGGAGTCGAGGAAGAAGCTTCTGCGCCGGCGAGGGGAGGAGCGGAGGGGTGAAATTGGTTGCTCGGGAAGGTGGAGCAGCTCCAGGCGATGGCAGCGGCGGGCTCGGCTGGTGCTGGGGTGGTCTGGAGACTCGGGCTCACGGAGCTCGCTGATGGCGGAGGAATGGCGGACTCGGCGGCTTCTTATAGTCGCGGGTGGAGCCAGGGAGGGGTCCGGGCGAGGAGTGCGAGTGTTCGGACGGCATTGAAGAAGGTAGGGAGCACGGTAGGGCGGCTCGGTGCGGTCGGGCGACTGCGCGCGGCGGGGCGGTTGCCGGCGGCCGACAACTGCGCGCTGTCCGCGGCCGAGGGGAAGATGGAGGGTTAGGGAACGGCGAAGGCAGGCGGTAGGTAGGGGCCGGAGAGAGAGAGCGAGCGCCAGCGCTTGGCCGCGCGCGGCACGGGCGCGGGTCAGCCGGGCTCGGCAGGGGCGGCGAGGCTCGCGCGCGGCGCGGCGGCCTTGCCGGAGGCCGGGGCCCCCTGACTTTAGAGTTCGTGCACAGTGACGATATTAAAAGCAAAACTTCCCCTTTTCAGAACTTTTGAAATTACTCCCAAAAGTGGAACTACTCAAAGAAAACTCAAAACACCAAAGTTGCTTAAAATTTTGAGACCTACAACTTTGTCAACATAAACCTTTTCTGAAACTCAAAAGTTTTTGAGATAATTTTGAAAACCGAAAAAGAGACAAAATAAGAAGTTTGAAGGAATTTGAAATTACTTCAGATTTTGCATTGGAACTTGAAAATCTGCAAACACCAAAGTTGTTCCTCTTGACGAGATCTGCAACTTTGCTTTTTGGACCAAGTCAAAATTTTGAATAGTTTTTAAATTAATAAAAGAGGGGTAAAAACCAGGGTTTGGAAACTAGGGCTTTTCAAAAAGGGATTTGAAATCTGTTTTGCCTTTTTGACCTTTGGTCAACACAACATATCTACAAGACAACAAAGGAAAAAGAAATACACCAAGCTAGACACAGAGGTGAAATTACCATTTTGCCCTTAAAGGAAGGTGAGGGCTTTTAGGGTTTTTGAAAAGGGAAACACTACACACAAAAGGGGACAAATGCACATGCATAAGGGAGACACACAAGTATAAAGAGAATGATTAAGACTAAAGATGATGACATGTCAGGTTAAATACAGAGTAACACCAGAGGTGTTACAACCTTCCCCCCTAAAAGAAATCTCGCCCCGAGATTCCACGTCTTAAGAAGGAAAAAGGCAAAACCTTACATCTACAGAGTATTGAGAAAGTCGGGATAGTTCTTTGCTAAGAAGTCTTCAGATTCCCAAGTGGCTTCTTCTTCAGAGTGTTGGTTCCATTGGATCTTGTACCATCTTGTGGTAGTTCTCCGGGTAACACGGTCCTTGTGATCCAATACACGAACTGGATATTCAGAGTATGACAGATCTGGTTCTAGCTCAACGCCTTCAACTTCAACCACATGTTCGGGCACTCGGAGACACTTCTTGAGTTGGGAGACGTGAAACACATTGTGAACTGCTGAAAGATGATCGGGCAAACTCAGCTTGTAAGCTACCTTGCCACAGCGATCCAGAATCTCAAAGGGACCAATATAGCGAGGTGCTAACTTCCCTTTTACTCCAAAACGAGTGACTCCTTTGGTGGGTGAGACCTTCAGATACACATAATCTCCGATTTGAAACTTCAGAGATCGACGTCTTTTGTCAGCATAGCTCTTCTGTCGAGACTGTGCAATCTTCATATTCTCTTGTATTTGCTTGACTTTTTCTTCCATATCTTTCACTAGGTCGACTCCAAAGAATTCTCTTTCTCCAGGCTCAGACCAACTGAGAGGTGTACGACAACGGCGGCCGTACAGTGCTTCAAAGGGTGCCATTTTGATGCTATCTTGGTAACTGTTGTTATATGAGAATTCTGCCAAGGGCAAACAATTATCCCAAGTATCTGCGAAGCTTAGCACACATGCTCTCAACATATCCTCTAGCACTTGGTTGACTCGCTCAGTTTGTCCATCTGTTTGCGGATGATATGCTGTACTATGCAGTAACTTGGTTCCAAGTGAGGTATGGAACGCTTTCCAAAACTTTGCGACAAACTGAGTACCACGATCAGAGATAATGGTCTTGGGTACGCCGTGAAGTTTGACTATGTTGTTCTTGTATAAAGCGGCATATGTGGGAACGGTGTAACTTGTTTTGACCGGTAGGAAGTGAGCTTGCTTCGTGAGACGGTCCACTATCACCCAAATGGAATCGAATCCCTTTTGAGTCTTGGGTAATCCATTGATAAAATCCATGCTGATATCGTCCCATTTCCAAGCAGGTACAGATAAAGGTTGCAGCTCTCCTCCGGGCTTCATATGCACAGCCTTGACTTTCTGACAAGTATCACAGCGAGCGACATAGCGAGCAATTTCAATCTTCATCTTTGTCCACCAGAATTGCTGCTTCAAATCCTGGTACATTTTGTTGCTGCCGGGGTGGATGGAGAATCTAGTCAAGTGTGCTTCATCAAGGATTAACTTTCTCAACTCAGACACTTTAGGAACTACTAGACGGTTCTTGAACCATACCACTCCTTCATCATCAATCCTGAAACAGTCAGCCTTTCCAACTTGAACCTTTTCGATGATGTGCTTGATTCCGGGGTTATCTTTCTGTGCAGCTATGATCTGTTCTCTGATAGAGGTTTCTACTCTGACATTGCCTAGTCTTCCTTGTGGAACCATTTCAATACCTAGCTTCTCTAGTTCATAGCATAGGGAAGATTCATAGGATTTCATGATCATACAGTTGCAATACGACTTGCGACTGAGAGCATCGGCGACCACATTCGCCTTACCTGGATGGTAACGCACTTCGATATCATAGTCCTTAATCAATTCCAGCCATCTTCTCTGCCTCATGTTCAATTCTTCTTGAGTGAAGATATACTTCAGGCTCTTGTGATCTGTGTACACATTGCAGGTACTGCCCAACAGATAATGACGCCAGATCTTCAAGGCATGCACTACTGCTGCTAACTCGAGATCATGAGTTGGATAATTCTCTTCATGTCGCTTAAGCTGTCGCGAGGCATAAGCGATCACTCTTCCTTCTTGCATCAAAACACAGCCCAAACCAGTACCAGATGCATCACAGTATACATCGAAGGGTTTCTCGATATCTGGTTGAGCTAGGACTGGTGATGTGGTTAACAATTTCTTCAGAGTTTGAAAGGCTTGCTCACAGGCTGGTGACCAGACAAACTTCACAGAAACCTTTACTAACTCAGTGATAGGCTTGGCGATTCTTGAAAAATCTGGGATGAATCGACGATAATATCCAGCCATTCCCATGAAGCTGCGGACTTGATGAACAGTGGTAGGTGGCTTCCAATCCAGAATGTCTGCCACTTTACCAGGGTCAACTGACACACCTTCAGCGGATAGGACATGACCAAGGAACTGTATCTGATCTAACCAGAACTCACATTTACTGAACTTGGCATAAAGCTGGTGCTCTCTGAGACGGGATAGAACGATACGAAGATGATTGGCATGCTCTTCGGGGGTCTTTGAGTAGACAAGAATGTCGTCAATGAACACGACCACGAATTTATCAAGCTCTGGCATGAACACAGAGTTCATGAGGTACATGAAATGAGCAGGGGCATTGGTCAAACCGAAGGACATGACCAAATACTCGTATAGGCCGTATCTGGTGGTGAAAGCTGTTTTAGGAATATCTTCAGGACGAATCTTTATTTGGTGGTAGCCAGATCTGAGATCGATCTTGGAGAATACCTTGGCTCCAGCTAACTGGTCAAAGAGAAGATCAATACGAGGCAAAGGATATTTGTTTTTGATGGTGACCTCATTGAGTGGGCGATAATCAATGCACATTCTGAGAGTCTTGTCTTTCTTCTTTACAAAGATTGCAGGACAGCCCCAAGGAGACGAGCTTGGGCGAATGAAACCCTTGTCCAACAAATCTTGTAATTGGACTTTTAGTTCTGCCAACTCTCTGGGAGGCATTCGATAAGCTCTGCGGGATAAAGGAGCAGTCCCGGGCTTTAGCTCTATGGCAAACTCAACATCACGGTCAGGAGGCATACCAGGTAAATCCTCTGGAAAAACATCAGGGAATTCGCAGACCACGGGGATGTCTCTGGTTTCTTGAACATAGGTGGCATTCAACTGCGTGGCTGCTGGTTTTGGAGGCATCGGGAGTTGGAGAAGGAATTTGGAGGTACTGTTAGGAATATCCACTCTCACAACTCTATTCAAGATGTCGATCATGGCCTTATACTGACACATCCAATTCATGCCTAGGATGACATCTATGTCCTGATCACGAAGCACTATCATGGTGGTGGGAAATACATGTTTCCCCAACATTACTGGTATACTGCGAACCATTTCCTTAGTACTTATACGCCCTCCAGGCGAAAATATGCAGAAATTTTCTTTTAAAACCTCAATTGATATCCCATGCTTGATGACAAAAGTACGACTGATGAAGGAATGCGATGCACCAGAATCAAACAACACAACTGCAGGGTGATTGGCAACAGGAAACCTACCGATCATGACGGGCTCTCCTTCTGGGATGTCGCCAACAGCGGGTGTAGTAGACTTGCCCGTGCTTCTTAACAATCTTGCCTTTCTGGACATGCTGCTGCTGGGCACGGTGCTGCTGCTGCTGAGATCCTCCAGGACCCTTCTGAGTATTCTGAGCATACCTCTTGGGCTTTGGGCACTCACGAGCCCAGTGGCCAAGCTGGCCGCAGTTGTAGCAAGGATGGTTGTAGGCTGTTTGTGGGGTGGTGATACGAACACCTGGGGCGTTCGGCTGTGTGGCACTCTGCTGGTTGGCATTATGGGTGGTGGCCGCGGTACGGACGACCACTTGCTGGTTGGGGTAAGGTAGGCGATTTTGGTGGTGGCTGGGGTGATAGATGATCTTCTGGCGCTTGTGACTGCCAGAAAAACCGCTGGATCCTGCTTTCTTCTTCTTCTTTTCCTCTTGATACTGACGGTTGCTCTCCTCAAAAGCAACAGCCCGGTCAACGGCATCATGATACGAACCGGTCAGGTTATTGGACATACTTCTGCGAATCTTGGGATGCAGACCTCTAAGGAAACAATCCCTCTTCTTCTCATCTGTGTTGACATACTCTGAGGCATACTGGCTAAGATGGTTGAACTGACCCACATACTGCATCACTGTGGAGTCCTTCTGCTGCAGTGCCAGAAACTGATCAAGCTTCATCTTCATTAATCCCGAAGGGATGTGATGTGCACGGAAAGCCGTGCAGAACTCTTCCCAGGTCATCTGATGACCCTCTGGCTGGGCAGCCAACAGGTTGGCATACCAAGCGCTTGCTGGGCCACGAAGCTGCTGCGAAGCAAACCGGGGCTTCTGGATTTCAGTGCATCGGATGAGACCAAACTTCTGCTCCATGGTGCGGAGCCAGTCATCAGCTTCAAGGGGTTCATCGGCCCTCGTAAAGACCGGTGGACGGGTCTCGGTGAAATCCACATAGGTGGTCTCTTGGTTGTGACGACCACGGTGACCAACATTCTGCTGTCCTTGATTCTGAGCCATCAGATTGGCAGCGGCGGCCAAGGCTGCAATGGCATCTGCTAGGGTAGCTGGTACAGGTGGAGGGTTTGGGAGACGGTCATCTCCAGCACCTCCGGCTCCGGTACGGGTGTTCACAGGCATCTGTATAAGGAACTCGGAACTCAGCATATATGGACAAAGGTTCTGAAACGACTTGATTGATAACTTCACTGATACAAAGATAGCTGGCTTGATAAAGATGACAACAGACGGATAAGGGGAAAAGATATGAAAAAAGATACATGCCAGACTTGGCAACCGACAGACTAACGCCCCCAACCCTAGTCTAAGGTTTTAGGTAAGCAGATGGTACAGACACAAGGAGTCTAGTCGTCATCGATGAAGATCAACTCTTCGTCATCCTCATCATCCTCGATGATAAGCTCAGGCTCTTCCTCCTCGTCCTCGTCTTCAGCGTGGATGTTCTCGGCAGGTTCAACTTCAGGTTCCTCCACGACTCCGTCTTCGGGGTCCTCAGCAACTGGTGGAATCACGGGGTGGAGCTGGTTGTGCAGCTGGTGTACTTCCTCATGAAGCATATCATTGAACTGTTCAATTTGAGCCGTGTACTGCTGCAGTCCGTGGAGCTCGGCTCTAGTGGCATCCTCGCGATCCCAAGTAGCATTACGCTGCTCGATGGCGCGGATCGTGTTCCGGTTGGCCTGCTCCAGGGAAGCTCGTGCCTCATAAAACTCCAGGCGTGAGTGGTAGAAGTCATGCTCCAAGTTCTCCAGCTCAGCCTTCAAATTCTTGATTTCCTTCTTCAGGTTCTTACGGGTGCGGCGGGGAAAGCGACGACCATTGGAAGATTCGGCAGTCTCTTCTCCAACGCGTGGTGCCAGCTGGTGGCGTGGCACACCATGCGGTCCAGTCGACTTGCGGGCGGTCAGCTTGATACGGGCCATGTCTGGACAAGATTAGATGGATGAGGAGCAGAAGGCTAGCAAGAAAAGGTAAAGGCATTCTACCCAAACAAACTTAGAGAGGAAAAAAAAACTTAAGTGATTATGACATGATGCATGAATCGTGTAACACCTCTGGTGTTTAAGCATGTAATTAACTTGACATATCATCATTAGCATCATTAATCATCTTGATCATGATTTCATGTGTATGCATTTGCTTAGTGTATCATTTTATGTGATGTACCTCTATTGCAAAAACCCTTATTAGCCCACTTCTTCCTATAGGGGCAAAATGGTAATTTCACCTCTGTGCCTAGTTCTATGTAATTCTTGTTCAAATTTAGTGCCTTGATGTTTGCTGCTTTGATCAAAGTTCAAAAAAATCAGATTTGATTTGAATATTCCTTTTGCAAAACCCTAAATTCCCAAATCCTGGATTTATTCCCTTTTTGATAACTTTTTCAAAATTCAAAATTTTGAATTGGTTCAAAAAGCAAAGTTGTGAATCTGACCTAGAGGAACAACTTTGGTATTTACAGATTTCCATGTTTCTATATAAAATTTGAAGTAATTTCAAATTTATTCAAATTCCAGTTTTTGTCCTCTTTTCAGTTTTAAAAATTTATTCAAAAACTATTGAGTTTCAGAGAAAGTGTATATTAGCAAAGTTATAGGTTTTGTCAAATGGAACAACTTTCATATATCAAGATTTTCAAGTTTCAGTTTGAAATCCAAAGTGATTTTGATTTGAATCAAATTTGAAAAGTGTTCCCTTTTCTGTTTTTGAATGTAGTTCAAAAACTTTTTGGAATTTGAAAATTTTCATATTGACAAAGTTGTAGATCTCTTTTTTCTGAACAACTTTGGTGTTTTGAGTTTTTGTCGTACAGTTCAAATTTTGGGAGATTTTTGCAAAATCCAGAGTTCAGCCAAAAAGTCAAACCCTAAGACCTAGCCTGTTCATCTTCCACCTACAGCTAGGGGGCCCCGGCCATGGCCGCGCGACAGCGCCGCCTGCGCCACGCGCGCCTGGCAGCCGCACGCCGCCCCCGACTTGTCGCCCGCGCCCGCGACATCTCTTTCGCACCCGCACGCGCACAGTTGACCTCCGCCCGTCCCCCACTGTTTCCCGCGCGTCGCCGCCGCGTGGCCGTCGCCGGCGAACGCACGCCCGAGCCCCGGCTGCACGCCGTCCTTCCCGCCAGAGCGCAATCGAGTGCGCACGATCTCGCCGAGCTTATCCACCCACCCCCGCGCTCTCTACCGTCCCATAGCCGCGGCTATATAAGCCGCCGGAGCTTCGACCTCCGCATCCACCTCCGCCACCGTGGCCAGACTACTCCAGACACTCCGCCTCTCCACCAGCTAGCCCGAAAGCTCCGCCGTGAGCTCGTGAAGCTTTCCCACCCTTCAATTTCACCTTCCCCGCCTCCGTTTGCCCGGCGTAACTCCATCTTCCCAATCTCCGACGGTACCCCGGCGAACTCGGGTTCGTCAAATACTTCCCCTCCGGCCACAGATACCTTCTCCCGACCCCCGTGTCGTGTTCCTCGGTTTCGCGCGACTCTAACCCGGCCCTTGCGGTCGCGTATGCTGCGCAGGACCGCCGGATCGCCGGAGCGCCGCCGCTGTCGTCTTCTCCCTCGAGCGTGCCGAGCCTCACCCTCGAGCACAAGCCGAGTCTCACCCCTCGAGCAAAAGCCGAGCCTCACCCTCGAGAACGAGTCGAGCCTCACCCTCGAGCCCTGCTTCCGACACGTGGTAAGCATCCGAGCCTTCGGTCTCTGATTCCTCTCCGCTTCGCCCGAGCCCAAGCCTCGGCGAGCGCGTGACCCTCCGTTTCGCCCGAGCCCTCCCAGTCAGGTCTCGGACGGAGGCTTGTTTTTCCGTCTCGCCCGAGCCCAAGCCTCGGCGAGCGCATGCCCTCCGCTTCGCCCGAGCCCAAGCCTCGGACGGAGGCTTACTTCCCCGTCTCGCCCGAGCCTTCGGGCCAGGCCTCGGACGAAGCTATCGCTCCCGTCTCGACCGAGCCCCGCGCGTTTCGCCCGAGCCCCGCGATTCGCCGAGCCCGGCCTAGAAGGAGCACAGTGCTCTTTTCTTTTTCTGAGAGTTGTGAATAGTGTTCTGTTTTCTCTTTTATGTATGATTTTCTGTGTGCATCCAAAAATTCTGAAATTTTTGTGGTAGACTCTTTATGCTCTGAAGTATTTTATAAAAATATGAAACTTGAGTTTTGTGCAAAGTTTTAAAAATGTAAAATTCCCCTTTTAATTGAAAAATGAAGGTTTTGGTATTTTTGGAGTATGTTCTATAACTCCAAAAATCATGAGACAAATTTTTGTGACCTTTTTATGACATGCTGAACCTCTGGTAAAATTTTGAAGTCTTTTGGAGCAAGTTGATTTTTGAGCTTTTATTTTAATTGTTAAATAGTGCCTTTTGCTAATTAATGTCTGATTTTATTTGAGCACCTTAATGACCTCCAAAAAATTATGAAATTTGTTTTACCATCTGTTTATGCCATAATTAACTTATGTGATTAATTTGGTAATTTTTGGAGCAACTTCATAAAATGACCTTTTTAATTAATTTAGGAAAATAGAAAAAGTGATTAGTGTTGGTAATAAGTGTTTGATGATGTGATCTTTGGATTGTTTGATGTTCATAGACCCATACCCCTCTGGTCTATGATGTTTGTGATGCCTTGTGATGATTATGCTTAAGTCATATAAAAGTTGCTTAATAAAGTTAGCTAATATTGCTAGAAAGGGTTAAGTAATCTTTTGTCCACTTTAACAACCACTTATTCTTTGCAAAACTGTACTCTAGTTTTATCCTGCACTTTGTTCATACTAGCATACTCATGTGCATGCATCATTGCATACGTATAGTGACCGAGGAAGAAGGCCCTGAAGTCGAGGTAGCCACCGAAGGATCTATCCCCGAGGCAACCCCGAGCTCCGACACCTACACCACCAACCCCGAGTCCGTCCTTTTTGCCATTCAAGGCAAGCCCCGGTGCATTTAACCCTTCCATTTATAAAATGTTTTCCTTAAATGCTTTTGAGTTAAATTACTGCATTAGGTTATAGGAGTTGTGTGATGACCTATTGCCTCCTGCATTATTTACCTCCACCAAAGGATCCACCCGCCTTGTTTTAAAAAAAACTATTTGCAAAATGCTTAGTGATGCTATATAATAGATTTGCAAAAATGCCAATTTCAAAAGTGTGATCACTTAAGAATCTTTATGGGATTTTGGCTTTACTCCCACTATTGGCTAAGTATCTGATCCGTACTTAGTCAATGGGAAGGAGAGGTTGTCCTTGCGTACGGTGCCGTCATGTTGTAGTCCGGGACTCAACAGTTGACACCGACCGGGACAGGGTTGAAAAACCGACAGGACCTGTACTCTTGGGTTAGAGGCCCGAGGTGCTTGTCGCTGGCGGAAAAATGTAGGGACCATCCGTATGGGGGCCTGCTGGTCAAGACTTGTAACTATTCACATACTACGGAAAGCTCTGGCTCCGAGAAATCCATTATTGGACCGACAACCGCGCACTGGGAGTGGAGAGATGGCGGAGGTAGCATGTACCCACGTGGGTTAGAGGCCCGGATTGGAGTGGTGTACTGTACTTCCGGGTGGCGTAGGACCGGGCCCAATCTTGGAGGAATCGTGGTAGACGAGTTGGCATATGCAAGCTTGGGTGCTACATATGCAGTGTGAATAGGGATCCTCAGCTGAGTATTCTTTATCCGGATTAACGTTGCTCCTCGGTTATGGAGACTTGGTCCACTGACTGTCAACGGAGAGTGGTTCTCAACTAGGAATGTTTTGAAATGTAAAAATGAATCATGAATGATGAAGAACTGAGGAATACTTGAACCTTTCCAAAATAACAACAAGTTTTACAAAATGCTTTTTCTGCAAATTTCTCGATCTTGTTCAAGCCTTACCTAAGCCTTTCATTCCTGAGTCTCCTCCCCTTTTTCTTTGTCGGGTAAGTCTTGTTGAGTACCCCAGTACTCAAGGTTTGTTAACCCCTGTTGCAGGTTTCTAATAGGTGGCGTTGATCCTAATCATGTCAGTGGGCTTGACGTGATCTGGTTGTTCCTCATCTCCAACTTAGGTACTCCGCCTAAGTGTGGTTCTGTAATACTACTCTACTTCCGCAACACCAGTTATTTTTATGTAAAAGTAACATCTTCATAATTTGTAAAGTCTATCTATCTTGCTTTCGCACTCCGATGGTATTTTGTATCAACTGTTGTAATGTTGTGATTAATCCAACCTTCATGATGATGGTCCTGTGGCTCGTGGATAATTCGGGGTCTCCGCAGGGACACCCGACGGATCATTCCAGTAACGTGTTTCATTTGCACAGTCATTGGGCTCCGTATGACGATGACGTGTGCAGGTGGGCCACATTATTGGGCGGTTCTGCCACAGAATGGTATCGGAGCCAGGTTTGTCATCAAGGGAAGACTGGTTGCAACATTACTTTTGAAAAACTTCAAAATGATTTCTTAACCTAAAAGTTTTTGGAAGTAACAAATTAAAAATGATCCTTCCCTAAGTTTCTTGCTTTGCTGGAAGACTTCGTGAAGACTATACTAGTGATTCCGACAGAAGGTACCAAGTCAGTGAAGCTAGTATATAAAGTATAGCCCTATATCTAACTAACAGGTGGAGACGGAAATCTCCTGTCAGAGAGAGGTCGTATAAGGCGAGCATGCATCATATCATACATAATGTTAAAATGTGCTTCTTCTCTAAATTCTAAAAAAACAGCTATGATCCCCGATGGCTGATCGTCCCTAAATTCCGTTACCCTTGCTACTTTGCTCCATAAGTTCTAATCCTTGAGAACTTTTGGATATCTTCCATACACTCTACCACATAAAAGTCAGAACCAGGGCAAATCTTTGGTTCTTCCTTGATATGTGTGTGTCATGCCTTGAATTGGCACATACCATTTGCTGATGTCGTGTAAACGACGAATGGTGGTTGAAAGTTACTAAAATTGTGTTCTTTGAAAGGACCGTGATCCATGGACCGGATAAAAGTGTAGGAACCTGGAGTCACCTATGGACAGCCACCATAGGGAGTTACTGTCAGGTGCTCGCTAATATACAGGCCTATCGTCATGATTCTTTCTAAGTCCACCGTTAAAGTGCTTTCATTTCTGGATGCCCGAAAGGGAATTCAAAGCCACTTTCCTTGTAATTATGACCAATCCCTGCTTTTGGTTATAATTTCCCTCTTTATGGGATGAGAGTTATAGAAGTTATGCTCTATTATGGTGCCATAATTGGTGACCACGATGCCGCGACGGAACCCGAAGAATCTTGTGTGCCGAGTTGCACAAGTTTTCCGTTGGGTGCGCGCAGGTATCGAAGTCTACAGTTATGATCCAATATAGCCCGTAACTAATATACGCTCTCTCTTGGCTCTTGATATTTTTCCTTGCTCCACTCAAAAATCCCCTACCTTGCTACTTGCAACCGTGTTCTGATCCCGGTTGTAATCCTAACCCTAACCCAGTTGCCTTGTGAACTCCTTGCGAGTAAACAAGTATGACACATTTCCTTTTCCATTACTCAACCCTAGCCTTTAAAGCACTTCTTAAATCTCGGGACGAGATTTCTTTTAGGGGGGAAGACTGTAACACCTCTGGTGTTTAAGCATGTAATTAACTTGACATATCATCATTAGCATCATTAATCATCTTGATCATGATTTCATGTGTATGCATTTGCTTAGTGTATCATTTTATGTGATGTACCTCTATTGCAAAAACCCTTATTAGCCCACTTCTTCCTATAGGGGCAAAATGGTAATTTCACCTCTGTGCCTAGTTCTATGTAATTCTTGTTCAAATTTAGTGCCTTGATGTTTGCTGCTTTGATCAAAGTTCAAAAAAATCAGATTTGATTTGAATATTCCTTTTGCAAAACCCTAAATTCCCAAATCCTGGATTTATTCCCTTTTTGATAACTTTTTCAAAATTCAAAATTTTGAATTGGTTCAAAAAGCAAAGTTGTGAATCTGACCTAGAGGAACAACTATGGTATTTACAGATTTCCATGTTTCTATATAAAATTTGAAGTAATTTCAAATTTATTCAAATTCCAGTTTTTGTCCTCTTTTCAGTTTTAAAAATTTATTCAAAAACTATTGAGTTTCAGAGAAAGTGTATATTAGCAAAGTTATAGGTTTTGTCAAATGGAACAACTTTCATATATCAAGATTTTCAAGTTTCAGTTTGAAATCCAAAGTGATTTTGATTTGAATCAAATTTGAAAAGTGTTCCCTTTTCTGTTTTTGAATGTAGTTCAAAAACTTTTTGGAATTTGAAAATTTTCATATTGACAAAGTTGTAGATCTCTTTTTTCTGAACAACTTTGGTGTTTTGAGTTTTTGTCGTACAGTTCAAATTTTGGGAGATTTTTGCAAAATCCAGAGTTCAGCCAAAAAGTCAAACCCTAAGACCTAGCCTGTTCATCTTCCACCTACAGCTAGGGGGCCCCGGCCATGGCCGCGCGACAGCGCCGCCTGCGCCACGCGCGCCTGGCAGCCGCACGCCGCCCCCGACTTGTCGCCCGCGCCCGCGACATCTCTTTCGCACCCGCACGCGCACAGTTGACCTCCGCCCGTCCCCCACTGTTTCCCGCGCGTCGCCGCCGCGTGGCCGTCGCCGGCGAACGCACGCCCGAGCCCCGGCTGCACGCCGTCCTTCCCGCCAGAGCGCAATCGAGTGCGCACGATCTCGCCGAGCTTATCCACCCACCCCCGCGCTCTCTACCGTCCCATAGCCGCGGCTATATAAGCCGCCGGAGCTTCGACCTCCGCATCCACCTCCGCCACCGTGGCCAGACTACTCCAGACACTCCGCCTCTCCACCAGCTAGCCCGAAAGCTCCGCCGTGAGCTCGTGAAGCTTTCCCACCCTTCAATTTCACCTTCCCCGCCTCCGTTTGCCCGGCGTAACTCCATCTTCCCAATCTCCGACGGTACCCCGGCGAACTCGGGTTCGTCAAATACTTCCCCTCCGGCCACAGATACCTTCTCCCGACCCCCGTGTCGTGTTCCTCGGTTTCGCGCGACTCTAACCCGGCCCTTGCGGTCGCGTATGCTGCGCAGGACCGCCGGATCGCCGGAGCGCCGCCGCTGTCGTCTTCTCCCTCGAGCGTGCCGAGCCTCACCCTCGAGCACAAGCCGAGTCTCACCCCTCGAGCAAAAGCCGAGCCTCACCCTCGAGAACGAGTCGAGCCTCACCCTCGAGCCCTGCTTCCGACACGTGGTAAGCATCCGAGCCTTCGGTCTCTGATTCCTCTCCGCTTCGCCCGAGCCCAAGCCTCGGCGAGCGCGTGACCCTCCGTTTCGCCCGAGCCCTCCCAGTCAGGTCTCGGACGGAGGCTTGTTTTTCCGTCTCGCCCGAGCCCAAGCCTCGGCGAGCGCATGCCCTCCGCTTCGCCCGAGCCCAAGCCTCGGACGGAGGCTTACTTCCCCGTCTCGCCCGAGCCTTCGGGCCAGGCCTCGGACGAAGCTATCGCTCCCGTCTCGACCGAGCCCCGCGCGTTTCGCCCGAGCCCCGCGATTCGCCGAGCCCGGCCTAGAAGGAGCACAGTGCTCTTTTCTTTTTCTGAGAGTTGTGAATAGTGTTCTGTTTTCTCTTTTATGTATGATTTTCTGTGTGCATCCAAAAATTCTGAAATTTTTGTGGTAGACTCTTTATGCTCTGAAGTATTTTATAAAAATATGAAACTTGAGTTTTGTGCAAAGTTTTAAAAATGTAAAATTCCCCTTTTAATTGAAAAATGAAGGTTTTGGTATTTTTGGAGTATGTTCTATAACTCCAAAAATCATGAGACAAATTTTTGTGACCTTTTTATGACATGCTGAACCTCTGGTAAAATTTTGAAGTCTTTTGGAGCAAGTTGATTTTTGAGCTTTTATTTTAATTGTTAAATAGTGCCTTTTGCTAATTAATGTCTGATTTTATTTGAGCACCTTAATGACCTCCAAAAAATTATGAAATTTGTTTTACCATCTGTTTATGCCATAATTAACTTATGTGATTAATTTGGTAATTTTTGGAGCAACTTCATAAAATGACCTTTTTAATTAATTTAGGAAAATAGAAAAAGTGATTAGTGTTGGTAATAAGTGTTTGATGATGTGATCTTTGGATTGTTTGATGTTCATAGACCCATACCCCTCTGGTCTATGATGTTTGTGATGCCTTGTGATGATTAAGCTTAAGTCATATAAAAGTTGCTTAATAAAGTTAGCTAATATTGCTAGAAAGGGTTAAGTAATCTTTTGTCCACTTTAACAACCACTTATTCTTTGCAAAACTGTACTCTAGTTTTATCCTGCACTTTGTTCATACTAGCATACTCATGTGCATGCATCATTGCATACGTATAGTGACCGAGGAAGAAGGCCCTGAAGTCGAGGTAGCCACCGAAGGATCTATCCCCGAGGCAACCCCGAGCTCCGACACCTACACCACCAACCCCGAGTCCGTCCTTTTTGCCATTCAAGGCAAGCCCCGGTGCATTTAACCCTTCCATTTATAAAATGTTTTCCTTAAATGCTTTTGAGTTAAATTACTGCATTAGGTTATAGGAGTTGTGTGATGACCTATTGCCTCCTGCATTATTTACCTCCACCAAAGGATCCACCCGCCTTGTTTTAAAAAAAACTATTTGCAAAATGCTTAGTGATGCTATATAATAGATTTGCAAAAATGCCAATTTCAAAAGTGTGATCACTTAAGAATCTTTATGGGATTTTGGCTTTACTCCCACTATTGGCTAAGTATCTGATCCGTACTTAGTCAATGGGAAGGAGAGGTTGTCCTTGCGTACGGTGCCGTCATGTTGTAGTCCGGGACTCAACAGTTGACACCGACCGGGACAGGGTTGAAAAACCGACAGGACCTGTACTCTTGGGTTAGAGGCCCGAGGTGCTTGTCGCTGGCGGAAAAATGTAGGGACCATCCGTATGGGGGCCTGCTGGTCAAGACTTGTAACTATTCACATACTACGGAAAGCTCTGGCTCCGAGAAATCCATTATTGGACCGACAACCGCGCACTGGGAGTGGAGAGATGGCGGAGGTAGCATGTACCCACGTGGGTTAGAGGCCCGGATTGGAGTGGTGTACTGTACTTCCGGGTGGCGTAGGACCGGGCCCAATCTTGGAGGAATCGTGGTAGACGAGTTGGCATATGCAAGCTTGGGTGCTACATATGCAGTGTGAATAGGGATCCTCAGCTGAGTATTCTTTATCCGGATTAACGTTGCTCCTCGGTTATGGAGACTTGGTCCACTGACTGTCAACGGAGAGTGGTTCTCAACTAGGAATGTTTTGAAATGTAAAAATGAATCATGAATGATGAAGAACAGAGGAATACTTGAACCTTTCCAAAATAACAACAAGTTTTACAAAATGCTTTTTCTGCAAATTTCTCGATCTTGTTCAAGCCTTACCTAAGCCTTTCATTCCTGAGTCTCCTCCCCTTTTTCTTTGTCGGGTAAGTCTTGTTGAGTACCCCAGTACTCAGGGTTTGTTAACCCCTGTTGCAGGTTTCTAATAGGTGGCGTTGATCCTAATCATGTCAGTGGGCTTGACGTGATCTGGTTGTTCCTCATCTCCAACTTAGGTACTCCGCCTAAGTGTGGTTCTGTAATACTACTCTACTTCCGCAACACCAGTTATTTTTATGTAAAAGTAACATCTTCATAATTTGTAAAGTCTATCTATCTTGCTTTCGCACTCCGATGGTATTTTGTATCAACTGTTGTAATGTTGTGATTAATCCAACCTTCATGATGATGGTCCTGTGGCTCGTGGATAATTCGGGGTCTCCGCAGGGACACCCGACGGATCATTCCAGTAACGTGTTTCATTTGCACAGTCATTGGGCTCCGTATGACGATGACGTGTGCAGGTGGGCCACATTATTGGGCGGTTCTGCCACAAATCGTTCCTACGGAACAAGGCAATGCAATAAATAAATAAGGTACATAGGGCTTAAAACATGTTGTTCCACTAGCTAGTGTTGCCATAAGAGAGACAAGATGAGAGAAGCAACTTGGACTCAAAATAGTCAAGTTTAGTTTGTTTGGACTCAAAAGGTCTTTTGAAATTTTCGCAAAAACAAACACTGCAACGTTAAAGTGAGATGCTCCGATACCACTCTGTGACGGAACGACCCTAATCCCATGGCCCACATGTCCCTGTCAACCTCTGACAGCCGAACCCATGTTCCATGTGATTAAGACCTGTTCGCCACCGGGCTACATCAGTGCCCAATGTCCGCAGGATCATCTCACAATTCGGTTACAGCATTGCATACTTTTACAAATAACATCGGAATAAAGAGCGGAAGACTTAAATAACATTAGTTTTACAAAACAGGGTTTCAAATAGAAATTAAGGTGCAGTTATTACAAACCAAGTTCTGACAATAGAAATAGACATAGGCAACATAGTGGAGAACAGCAAAGATACTTATAATCACCCAGCCCGAGGGTGTACAACTATTCTTCGGCCTCATCGGCCTCTTCCTGGACGATGGTCACACAGCAGGGTGCAAGACACATCGGAGTTTCTGACACACCTGCAACATGGGTAACAAACCCTGAGTACTGGGGTACTCAACAAGACTTACCCGACTAAGGAAAAGGGAGAAGACTCAGGAATGAGAGGCTTAGGGTAGTCAAGGTAAGGCTTAAGCAAGATCAAGTATTTTGCAGAAAAGCATTTTTGTAAACCTTATTTTATTTTGGAAAGATTCAGTATTCCTCAATTCTTCATCGTTCATGATTCATTTTACATTTCAAAACATTCCTAGTTGAGAACCACTCTCCGTTGACAGTCAGTGGACCAAGTCTCCATAACCGAGGAGCAACGTTAATCCGGATAAATAATACTCAGCTGAGGATCCCTATCCACACTGCATATGTAGCACCCAAGCTTGCATATGCCAACTCGTCTACCACGATTCCTCCAAGATTGGGCCCGGTCCTACGCCACCCGGAAGTACAGTACACCACTCCAATCCGGGACTCTAACCCACGTGGGTACATGCTACTTCCGCCATCTCTCCACTCCCAGTGCGCGGTTGTCGGTCCAATAAAGGATTTCTCGGAGCCAGAGCTTTCCGAAGTATGTGAATAGTTACAAGTCTTGACCAGCAGGCCCCCATACGGATGGTCCCTAATTTTCCAGCCAGAACTACACCTTGGTTATATCTCACCCAAGCGTAATAGTTCTGTCAGTTTTTCAACCTTTCCGCCAGCGACAAGCACCTTGGGACTCTAACCCAAGAGTACAGGTCCTGTCGGTTTTTCAACCCTGTCCCGGTTGGTGTCAACTGTTGAGTCCCGGACTACAACATGACGGCACCGTACGCGCGGACAACCTCTTCTCGACTATGACCACATGCTAGCTAGGCAAGCAGTCATCGAACGGGAAGTAAAGCCAAATTCCCATAAAGATTCTTTCAGTGATCATACTTTTGAAATTGGCATTTTTATTGCAAAGTCTAATTCAATAAGCATTTGCTAAGCATTTTTTCAAATACTTTTGAAAAGCAGGTATCGGGTGTAGCAGTGGTCAAGGTGGATAGTGCATCAATTAGGATAGCACACAACTCCTATAAACCTAATGCAATAATTTAACTCAAAAGCATTTAAGGAAATCATTTTACAAATTCAAGGAAGGGGTTAAATGCACCGGGGCTTGCCTTGAACAGCAAAAAGGGCAGGCTCGAGGGCGACGGGGCAGTCGTCGGAGCTCGGAGTCGTCTCGGGGGTCAGTCCGTCAGCAGCTGCCTCGACCTTGACACCTTCTCCTTCAGTCACTACACGGATGCAATGATGTATGCTTATGAGGATGCTGACATGAACAAAAGCACAAGACAAAACTACTTATTCTGGAGTAGACACAGAGTTACCTATCTTTACTTTTAGGCCAGATTAGTTAAACCTTTTAAGCATTATTGACTTAACCTAAGCATAGACCAAGGCATGGCATCACAACATCATAGACCAGACGGGTGGGGGTCTATGAACAGCAAACAATCCGAAAGGTCACACCATACAACACGATTCCTAAATACTTTTCTATTTTTCCTAATTTATTTTAAAGGGTTGTGTTGTACAGTTGCTCCAAAATTTACCAAATTAAACTCATAGGTTCATCATGGTGTAACTAGATGTCAAAACAAATTTCATAATTTTTGGAGTTAAGCATGATTTTTCTAAAAATCTAAACTATCCATTTATTAATTAAAAGGAGGATTTTTCATTTTTTAATTGTTGCAGAAAAGTCAAGTTTCTTATTTTTATAAAATACTACACAGTATAAAGAGTCAACTGTAAAATTTTCAGAATTTTTAGAGCAATACAGAAAATCATACAAAAAGACGAAACAAGAACACTGTTCACAACTTTTCAAAAAGAAAAAGAGCGCTGTGCAAGGGCTCGGTCGAAACGGGCTCGGGCGAAACGGGAACGATCGTCCGCTCGAGGCCTGGCGGAAAGGCTCGGGCGAGACGGAGACTACCGCTCGTCCGTCCGAGACCTGGCCGGGAGGCTCGGGCGAATCGGAAACGCAGGTTCGCTCGAGGCTGGGCTCGGCGAAGCGGAGGGTGTGTTTGCTCGAGGCTGGGCTCGACGAAGCGGAGGGTCGTGCGCTTGCCGAGGCCTGGCTCGGGCGAAGCGGAGATGCGCGTCTGCTCGAGGGTGTGGCTCGAGTTAACAGTGAACGTGTGCTCGAGGGTGTGGCTCGAGTTAACAGTGAACGTGCGCTCGAGCTGGGAGGTTCGGGCGAATCGCAGGCGAGGCGGACGGCGGTCCGGCTGCTCGGGACTTGCGCTGGGAAAGCCGAGGGCGGGAAAAGATTCGGGGGCTCACCGCGAGTCGGATGGTAGTCTCGGCGAGGCGGTGCGGGGTCGGAGACGGGAGTTCGACGGTGGAGGTGCTCCGGCGGAGCTCTCTGGCGACGAACGACGTCCGGCGGCTCTGTCCACCGAAAGGGATCACCGAGGGGCGGTTAGGAGCGCACGGAGGTGAGGAACAAAGGGCAGGGGTCGGAGGGACGGGAGGGAAACTCACGGCGGCGAATTTCTCGTGCGGCCGAAACGCGGCCGTATGCCGGAGTCGAGGAAGAAGCTTCTGCGCCGGCGAGGGGAGGAGCGGAGGGGTGAAATTGGTTGCTCGGGAAGGTGGAGCAGCTCCCGGCGATGGCAGCGGCGGGCTCGGCTGGTGCTGGGGTGGTCTGGAGACTCGGGCTCACGGAGCTCGCTGATGGCGGAGGAATGGCGGACTCGGCGGCTTCTTATAGTCGCGGGTGGAGCCAGGGAGGGGTCCGGGCGAGGAGTGCGAGTGTTCGGACGGCATTGAAGAAGGTAGGGAGCACGGTAGGGCGGCTCGGTGCGGTCGGGCGACTGCGCGCGGCGGGGCGGTTGCCGGCGGCCGACAACTGCGCGCTGTCCGCGGCCGAGGGGAAGATGGAGGGTTAGGGAACGGCGAAGGCAGGCGGTAGGTAGGGGCCGGAGAGAGAGAGCGAGCGCCAGCGCTTGGCCGCGCGCGGCACGGGCGCGGGTCAGCCGGGCTCGGCAGGGGCGGCGAGGCTCGCGCGCGGCGCGGCGGCCTTGCCGGAGGCCGGGGCCCCCTGACTTTAGAGTTCGTGCACAGTGACGATATTAAAAGCAAAACTTCCCCTTTTCAGAACTTTTGAAATTACTCCCAAAAGTGGAACTACTCAAAGAAAACTCAAAACACCAAAGTTGCTTAAAATTTTGAGACCTACAACTTTGTCAACATAAACCTTTTCTGAAACTCAAAAGTTTTTGAGATAATTTTGAAAACCGAAAAAGAGACAAAATAAGAAGTTTGAAGGAATTTGAAATTACTTCAGATTTTGCATTGGAACTTGAAAATCTGCAAACACCAAAGTTGTTCCTCTTGACGAGATCTGCAACTTTGCTTTTTGGACCAAGTCAAAATTTTGAATAGTTTTTAAATTAATAAAAGAGGGGTAAAAACCAGGGTTTGGAAACTAGGGCTTTTCAAAAAGGGATTTGAAATCTGTTTTGCCTTTTTGACCTTTGGTCAACACAACATATCTACAAGACAACAAAGGAAAAAGAAATACACCAAGCTAGACACAGAGGTGAAATTACCATTTTGCCCTTAAAGGAAGGTGAGGGCTTTTAGGGTTTTTGAAAAGGGAAACACTACACACAAAAGGGGACAAATGCACATGCATAAGGGAGACACACAAGTATAAAGAGAATGATTAAGACTAAAGATGATGACATGTCAGGTTAAATACAGAGTAACACCAGAGGTGTTACAAGTTCAATTCACTTAGCCATAGTAGTTAATCTCTAGTGATCTTAGTGTTTGATCTTTGCCAATAGGTTGCTTAGTTAGTTTAGTGTTTATCTTATTAAGTCAAGTGTTTGCTCTGACGTCCGCAAGGGTGTCTCTATTCAAAGCTAGGGTAGAGATAGTTAGAATATAGTTAAGCGTGGTGCTTAGTTATAGACTTACCTTCAGATACGGCTGGACCCCCGGATAGCTGTGGTAGCAAGCAGGTGGTGACAGCCCTGTGCGCCTTGAATTCCACCACGTAGTTGGCCCAGTTTAACAGTAAGGCTCGTTGTGCTAGCGTTCAACCTAAGTAAGTGGTAAAGGCTAGTACGCCTCGATACTTGACAAGATAGGAATAAAACTTTACTCAACTTAGTTGCTTTATTGACTTTTGCCTGCCTTGCTTCATAACTATCTTGCTTCGTAGTTATCTTGCTTCGTGGTTATCTAGGAGTAGTTATTAGTTAGTAGTTAGTTATCTTAGTTACCCTTATCATCTACCTATCCATCCACCTTACCTTAGCCATCCATTTCATCCTTACCTATCCACCCATATATTCTTTCTAGCTTTCCATCCCTTCTCTTTCCTTCTCCCCTTTTCCCTTTTCTCTTTTCTTCGACTCTCATCCCCTCCTTGACTCAACTCATACACCACCCTAGCCTTCCCTTGGGATCAAATAAATCGACACCTGGTACTCCAAGGCGAAGTGCTACTACGATAGTTCTGTGCGCTTGCAGAATCTCCTCCTGGTAGATTGCAATCTCTCTAGCTAGCTCCTACTAGTGTCGGGATTGACAACCCCGCTTGGCATTAGTAGATAGCTGCTTTAGCTCCACTCCTTTAGGTATTGTGACCGGTCTTGCTTCAATCATTTCTGACGCCGTTGCCGGGGATAGACTCCATACTACTCCTAGTAACAACGTTAGCAAGTGCCAACAAGCATTCCTGGGCCGTTACCGGGGATAGTTGCCTAGCTCTATCTTTAGTGAAGCTAAGAACTACCAACAGGCCACAAAACCTGGGTGATGCGGGTTTGCCGAGTTTGGGCCACAAAACACGGGCTGAGGAAGGTTTCCAGGTTTGGGCCTCAAAACCTGGGTGCTGGCAGGTTTCTGAGTTTGGGCCACAAAACTCAGGCGGTGGACGGCGGGTTTCCCGGTTTGGGCCTCAAAACCAGGGGTTTGTCGTGAAGATAGGTTTCCCGGTTTCAGCCTCAAAACCGGGGGCGAGGTCCGTGAAAAGGACGAGCAGAGCGGTGGCGGCACGTGGCGGCAATCGGTGAGGTCGCGTGGAGGCGAAGCAACCTATTGTGCGGGCGTGGCCGTCGGATCAGCATCTACTTCGAGTTGGTCCAGAATAACCCTAGGGTTTAGCTGGTTCGCTCTGTAATTAGTTAGGGGTAGAGTGGGAACTAGAATTAGGATAAGTAGAGGGAGACACCCACCTCCCATTCTATCTCAGCCATTTGCTACTTTCACTTACGGTTTCCTGCTCTCCCAATCCCTGCTGTAGCTACTGAGATCCGCAGAGACGATGAATCATACCTCTGTGTATTTGCTTTTTGAGGAAACGAGACCGTAATCTCGTTGTCTCCTCGTGTGGAGAAGTTTTGGCTGGAAATCGAGATCGATTCGCGTTTTGAGCTGTGTTCTTCGCGTTTTACTTTTTGTTCTCTCGGTGATTTGCTCCGTTCTCCCAATCCGAGGAATGATTTTTGATTTCATTTGAATTAAGTTGTTCTAGATCGTGAAGCGCATGTTTCCACCGAAGGAATTCACTTCTAACCTCATGAGCTAGTAGATCGATCGATTTTTGTTTCGAATCGGTTTTTATCCCCTTTGCCCCGAATTCTTCCGATTCACCGATTTGGAGTTAGGTTCGAGCCATGATCTCTCCGGGGTAGCTCACTAACCTCCTTGGAACTCCTCATACCGAGTCTAAGCCTTAGAGCTTTTGATTCGAAGATGATCGGGTTGAATCCACGGAACAACTGTGCAGCTTTGGGGGCATCAGACGCTCTGTTCGGGGGCATCGGACGCTGAGTTCTTATCACCGGATGCTCATCTGCCACGTGTCATCTGAAAGAGTTTTAAAGGAGCATCGGACGCTGACCATCGGACGCTCCGTTGTTATCGGACGCGTCCGGAGGTCGAGCATCGGACGCTAGGGTTTCACTGTAGCAGCGTTCGATGTCTATGCAGTGAGGTCCCAGAACTGTTCATTTCACATCGGACGCGTTCAGTGCTTCGACATCGGACGCAGGCAACGTCCGTTGCTGTTGTTTCAGCACTGTTTCATCCGCAGTTTGCTCGTTCAACTTCGGATTTGATTTTGGATTTTTGCGTTAGATTTCTGACTTCGTGCTCTACTGAATTTGGGCTTCCCACTCTACAAAATAGCTTGAATCCCCCTCACGTTGCTCGGGGGAGGTTAAGGTTACCCAAAGTTCATCCTGTCACTCTGTTGACTTGCGTGAACTTAGGTTGGGAAGTTTTTGTGGTGTCCCGCTGTGTTCCTAGGGAACATCCACCCATTCTCTTGGGTCGTGGACATCACGCTTATCGGCTTTGCTCTTGGGGTTGATTTTCTGGGACAGAGGTTATTAGTTTCTGAAAAGCAATTTAAGGCTCCCATTCACCCCCCCCCCCTCTGGTCGCCTGTGTGTAGCACTTTCGGTCCTTCACACTTCCGTTCTCTCTCTGCATAGTGGCCCCCAACCGTTAGCCCCTCCTCTCCTTTCTTCCTCGATGAGCCGTGATGCAGACCTCAGTAAAGCCGGTGCCATTACTCCCGTAGGGCGTTGATGGCCATCAAGGAGGCCTTCAAGCCTCGTCTTGACGCCCGGGTGGTAACCGTCGCTCACGACCCCTCCCCTACCGAGCCCCAAGGCCCTATAAAAGCCCCCGCCGAGCTTTTTCCTCCCCCTTTTTGTTCTCTCCCTCTACAGTCCGCCTGATCCCGTCGTTGGCCTCTGTTGAGCCCTCCCCGACATCGCGAACCCCACCTTTGAGCTCGGGGTAACGATCTCTCCCTTCTCATGTCTTCATTTTCGAGTTTAGCGCATGGTAGCACCCTATCCACGAAGCTCTGGATCTCCGGCCATGGTGCCACCGCTCGGGTGTGCCTCTCCGGTGGCCTCCGCCGCCGTAAAATCCCCTACCCGAGTTTGCAACACCCCGTAGACCTCCCCCATAGCCTCGGTTAGGGTTGGGACTGCCGAAAACGCCGAACCGGCGACCCACCGCCGAGCTCCGGCAGCCTCCCGTGGCGGTCTGCCGCGGAAGCGCCGCCTGTCCGGCCGGCTTCTCGCCCAACTTCCCCGAGCCGTTCGTTGCTGGATCAAAGGCCAGGATTAGAAGATACCCCTTCGGGGTTATAACCGGCGCACCACCTCATCCGTGAACTCGGTCCACCGCCCAGAGCTCGCCTGTCCACGTCCACGTGGTGGACCACGCCAACAGTGCCGCGCCACGTGGCTGCCACGTCAACCTGAGACCCAGTCAACTGTCCACGCTAGCACAGTTTTGCGAAAAAGCCCTCCTGTTTTCCTAGTTTTAACGCGCGATCCATTCTAGTTGTAAATTGCCCAGTTTTTATTCGCTTAAGCCCCTGCACTTTCCGATAATAGTGGCCGCCGCCTTATTGCGCAGTAAAGGAGAAAATGATTTGTTTTAATTCAAAAAGGACTTCAGTTTATTTACAAAAGTGCCATTGAACCTTGTTTTGAGCATAACTTTTGATTTAAAACTCCGATTAGAATGATTCTCGCGCTCACGTGTTTGTAGAAACGCGTAGAATAGTTTTAGAAGCTTTTTATCTTATTTCAGTACTGTTTGGTGTACTGTTCTAATAGAATATAATTTGTTTGCTTGTAGTGATTGATTTAGAGGCTTGTATGGTGATTTTGTCCGCGTCTAGGGTGTAATCTCTCAGTGTTTATTAAGAAGCAAGTGATTGAACTTCAAGATCACAAGTAAGCTAAGGATTGAGACAGGCAAGCGTAACAAAGGAAATCCTTGTACCTATTCAATATTTAATAATTCATTTATGCATGTGTCTAATATTGAAAGCCTATAAGGACTTTACCTAGTTTACTTTGTACCATATATCCTTGTATCCTATAGGTTGGTATGCATGTTTGGATAGATGCTTCCGCGCATAACCAAGATTAATTAATTTGATTAATGATTTATGCAATGTGATTAAAATGATGCTTTTTAGCAACATGGTTTGGAGGACTCTATCCTAAAGCGGCAACCCAGGATTTTACCGTACAACCATGAGGATCACATGGCTCTGATCTTAGCTAATTACTTAGATTTGTTCTAGCTCGTCTGTAGCTTACCGAAAGGGCAAGAGGGGGGTACCATGTAGCTTATGGGCCCTGTCCTGCTAGGGTGAGCACTGTGTGGTTTTGGAGTGTCACCTTAGGGGAAGGTGTCTATAACTCTTGGGACACTGAAACCTCAGCGGCTACGACTTGTTAGGGCGTCTTTGGAAAGGCTTCGTAGTGAGACCCTGTCGCACATCCTTGGTAGATGTGATATGTGAGTAATTAACCCTGGCATTTGGGAATCACGACTCACGGGTAAAGTTGTACACACTCTGTAGAGTTTTGATCAAACTGTTATAACAGACGTGCTCACGGACACGAGCGACCTGGATCCTTTATGATTGGGTACTACCTAGAATCTTTTGGAAACGATATTAATCCTGATTAATGATACTTCAACTTGGGATGGTTTATACACTAAAGTAGTGATTCAGGAATAATAAAATATGACCAACTAAAATTGCTAACAGCAGTCAAACCGAGTCAAGCCTTTTGAGCCTTCATAGACGCCTGAGTTATACTTGCTAAGCATGGTGCGCTTACGCTTGTTTCACTATCAATGAAAATCCCGGATGGGTACCAGATAAAGGAGTCTAGAAAGAGGACCATGGAGAGTTTCAAGAAGTTGAAGGTTGAGGTTCACCAGTCAACGTCCCTGTGGAATCGTGGCGTTCTCCTGAAGATTAGTTTACCGTTTCCGTTGTGTACCTGTTCAAGACTTGTAAGTCTTGTTGTAATGTTTAATTATCGCTATGTAATAAAGCACAACTTTTGGTATCTACCTTGTTTTGTCACTGTATGTGTGATTTGACGTCCTGGGCACACATATGGTTAGCATTCGGTTTTATCCTTAAAATCGGGTGTGACAAATTGGTATCAAAGTTGTGTTGACTGTAGGATGCTCAGCCTAATTAGAAATGGTCGTTTAAAAGTTTTGTTTCACTCTCTCTTTACCTTGTAATTTATTAAAAAGTATGCTTAACTCCTCATCTCTACTCTATTGCAAATTCTTGACACTCAAACTTCCGGAACTTGTTTTACCGTGGCCCAGATGAAGATTAACACCTTGTTGTCCATTAGGAACCTTGCCTTTTATAGCATAAGAACGTTTAATAACGAGTGTTGAGTTGAGTCTTATGTATGCCATGTGCAACTATGTGGTTGTATGTTTGACTTTATGACCATGATTGATTTGGATCTTTGTTATGATTGTGATGAGTTGTGGAAGTGATGACCACATCTTCATCTAGTTAGAAGTTAAGGCTTAAGTTTGTAGGATTAGATAGTTGGGGTTCAATCCTATCTTCCTTATCAGTATCTCTCATCTTAGTGTGATATCTTTATCAAGTTCCGTTCAACCTATGTCATGGTCACTTGGGACTAATGTCATTCATGGTTCCAAACAGATGGAGAACACAGGAAATACCTCCAATGGCAGTGGCAATGAAAGCAATCCACAAACTCAACTTGCAGTATCCATGGAACAGTTCATGATGGTGCAAACTCAGCTTATGCAACATATGACATAGACAATCCAGAATCTCCAGCAAAATCCACCAACACCTGTTAAAGTGAGGAACAAACGAAAAGAGTTTCTGAATGGATGTTCACCAGTTTTTACTTATTCACCTGATCCTCTGCAAGCTGATGATTGGCTTCGTGCCATAGAGAAGCAACTCGAGATAGTTCAATGTAATGATGAAGAGAAGGTTCTCTATGCTTCAGGGCAACTACAAGGTGCAGCACTTGATTGGTGGGAATCTTTCCAAGCTAGTCACCCAAAAGATGAAAAGATTACATGGCAGATATTCAGGAATGGTTTTCGTTCTCATCATGTATCTGTTGGTTTGGTAAGATTGAAGAAGAAAGAATTTCTTGAATTGAAGCAGAGAGATATGTCTGTGAGTGAATATCATGATAAATTTATTCAGTTATCACGCTATGCACCCAAGGAGGTCAATGAAGATAGCAAGAAACAAGAATTATTTTTGGAAGGACTTAATGATGGATTGCAGTATCAGTTGTTGACTCATACTTTTGAAAGTTTTTAGTTGTTGGTAGATAAAGCTTTATTACTCAGCAATAAGCATTATGAGATTCAAGAGAAGAAAAGAAAGCTTCAGAGTCCGTAATCTACGTGTTACAACCGTCCTCGTCTCACCTATCAGGAAAGTTGTCAGCAAAACAGCCCAGATCAGTCAAGTCATATGAGTTATGATCAAGATCAGCTGCAACAACCACAAAGCAACACTTATGTTCCGAGTCAGGATCAAATTGATAATATGTCCGTGAGGGATAATACTCCAGATACTCTTGCTACAACAGATGATCGATGTTACACTTGTAGTGAACCTGGTCATTTCTCCAACAAATGTCCGACAAGAAAAGTACGTCGTCCACAAGGCAAGGGTAAAAATCAACAAGTAAAATCACGACAACTTGGTAAAGAGAAGCAAGGACAGCACAATTTCATTCAAGGAAGAGTGAACTGTTTGAATGCAAAAGCAGTTAGTGAAACTTCAGATGTTGTAGTTGGTACACTCTTGGTGAATTCAAATCCAGCTATAGTGATGTTTGATTCAAAAGCTTCACACTCCTTCATTGCTCATTCTTTTGTAAAGAAACATAATATGCCAGTGTGTGCACTAAAGAAGCATATGTTAGTCTGTTCACCGAATGGAGAAGTACAAGCTACTCAGAAATGCCCCACTGTAAGTCTTGAAATAAGGGGGGTAGAATTTATGGCAAATCCTATTGTACTGAAGACTTCAGGAATTTATATGATTCTTGGAAGAGATTGGTTAAGACCTAGAAAGGCAGTTGTTCGAAGCGAAAATAGTTATGTACTCTTGACATCTATGTCAGGTGAGGAAGTTGAATTCAAAGCTATCTCGCCTAAACCCGAGGTTGTCATGGTCAATCAAATGAAGAGTATTACACTCGAGGATATCAGAATAGTGAATGAATTTCCAGATGTGTTTCCAAATGATTTGATAGGTATGCCACCTGAACGGAACGTTGAGTTCATAATTGATCTTTTACCTGGAACTGCACCAATTGCAAAGAGACCATACAGAATGGGAGTAAATGAGTTAGAAGAAGTTAAGAAACAAATAAGAGAACTACAGTATAAGGGTTATATACGCCCTAGCTCTTCACCCTGGGAGCACCAGTTTTGTTAGTTGAAAAGAAAGATGGAACACAGAGAATGTGTGTAGATTACAGATCTCTTAATGAGGTAACCATCAAGAATAAATACCCGTTGCCAAGAATTGATGATTTGTTCGATCAGTTGAGAGGTGCATGTGTATTCTCCAAGATTGATCTTCGTTCAGGGTATCATCAATTGAGAATTCGTCCATCTGACATTCCTAAAACTGCTTTCACAACACGCTATGGGCTTTATGAATATACAGTTATGTCCTTTGGGTTAACTAATGCAACAGCCTACTTCATGTACTTGATGAACAAAGTGTTTATGGAATATCTTGATAAATTTGTGGTGGTATTCATTGATGATATTCTGGTATTCTCCAAGAATGAAGAAGAACATGAAGAGCATTTGAGGCTTGTGTTACAGAAACTCAGAGAACATCAACTCTATGCAAAATTCAGCAAATGCGAATTTTGGTTGAAGGAAGTGTCTTTCCTTGGTCATGTCATTTCAAACGGTGGTGTAGTAGTGGATCCTAACAAAGTCAGGGATGTGTTGAACTGGAACCCCCTCAGGATGTGAGTCAGATCCGTAGTTTTCTCGGATTGGCAGGGTACTACAGAAGGTTCATTGAAGGATTTTCAAAGATTGCAAAACCTATGACATCTCTGTTATTAAAGAATGCCAAGTTTATATGGTCTGAAGAGTGTCAAGCAAGTTTTGAGGAGTTAAAGAAAAGATTAACCTCAGCACCAGTGCTTATCATGCCTAATATCACTAAAAGCTTCTCTATTTATTGTGATGCTTCGCGACAAGGTCTTGGTTGTGTTCTTATGCAAGAAGGCAGAGTTGTTGCTTATGCATCAAGACAGTTGAGAAAACATGAACTGAATTACTCAACCCATGATCTAGAGTTAGCAGCAGTGGTACATGCTCTCAAGATATGGAGACATTATTTGATTGGGCATAAGAGTGACATCTATACAGATCACAGGAGTCTGAAGTATATATTCACTCAGTCAGATCTTAACTTAAGGCAGCGCAGATGGTTAGAATTAATTAAAGATTATGATTTTGAACTACATTACCATCCTGGAAAAGCAAACGTCGTGGCAGATGCTTTAAGTAGAAAGAGTTATGTCAATATGGCCTATGCTACTCAGTTACCCAAGGAGTTACGTGAAGATCTCGAACATCTTAATTTGGGTATTGTAGCTAATACTATGGAGTTGGTAGTAGAGCCTACTCTGGAATAAGAAATTCGTAAAGGACAGCTTGATGATGAGAAGATCATAGATATTGCTGAAAGAATTGTGATTGGCAAAGCCCCTGGATTTCATATGGATGAACAAGGAACAATATGGTTTGGTAAGAGAATCTGTGTGCCAGAAGTGAAATCGATCAGAGAGTCTATATTGAGGGAAGCTCATAATTCAGCTTATTCCATACACCCTGGAAGTACAAAAATGTATCTCGATCTTAAAGAAAGATATTGGTGGTATGGCTTAAAAAGAGAAGTAACAGAATATGTGGCATTGTGTGATACATGTCAAAGAGTAAAAGCAGAACATCAGAGACCAGCAGGTTTACTCCAACCTATGAAGATACCTGAGTGGAATGGGAAGATGTTGGTATGGACTTCATAACAGGTTTACCCCGTACACAAAGAGGATATGATTCTATCTGGGTAATCGTGGATCGATTGACCAAAGTAGCACATTTCATTCCCGTCAAGACTACCTATACTGGCGCAAAGTTGGCAGAGTTATATATGGCAAGGATTGTATGTCTGCATGGTGTACCAAAGAAGATAGTTTCTGATAGAGGAACACAGTTCACATCTCATTTTTGGCAGAAACTACATGAGTCAATGGATACAAAATTGAATTTCAGCTCAGCTTATCATCCACAGACAGATGGGCAAACAGAGAGAACAAATCAGATCTTAGAAGATATGTTAAGAGCTTGTGCTTTGCAATATGGGACAAGTTGGGATAAGAGTTTGCCTTATGCCAAATTCTCTTATAACAACAGTTATCAGAAAAGTCTCAAGATGGCACCATTCGAAGTGTTATATGGCAGAAAGTGTAGAACACCATTGTTCTGGAATCAGTCAGGCGAAAGTCAAGTATTTGGACCAAAAGTTTTGAAAGAGGCAGAAAAGCAAGTACAAATGGTGAGAGAAAACTTGAAAGTTGCACAATCTCGCCAAAAGAGTTATGCTGATACTAGAAGAGATTTGGTGTTTAAAGTAGATGATTATGTATATCTCAAAGTATCACCTATGAGAAAAGTCAAGAGGTTTCATACCAAAGGAATGTTATCTCCTAGGTATGTGGGACCTTTCAAAATTCTTGCTAGAAGAGGAGAAGTAGCTTATCAGTTAGAGCTACCTGAGCGATTGTCTGGTGTACATGATGTCTTTCATGTGTCACAACTCAAGAAGTGCTTAAGAGTACCCGAAGAACAGTTACCTTTAGATGAGCTTGATATCCAGGAACATCTCTCTTATAAAGAATATCCGGTGAGAATCTTGGAAACAGCCGAAAGAGTTACAAGAAGTAAGATAATCAAGATGTGCAAAGTACAATGGAACCGACATTCAAAAGATGAGGCAACTTGGGAAAGAGAAGAAGATCTCAGATCAGAGCATCCACATCTCTTCGAGTCATCGTCCGAATCTCAAGGACGAGATTCATCCTAAGGGGGGTAGGTTTGTAACACCCTAAATTTCTTTTTTCTAATTTAGTAATAAATTTGAGCTTTTATTTAATTTTTTCTGAGCATTTAACCTAGGTCAAATAATAATTTTCGAATAATTAAAATAAACCCAAGGGCTTAAAATATCTTTGTTGCATTCATGCCGGTGCATAAATTTTGTTTTGAGTGTAGGATAAGTTGGTTGCGTTCAAATTCAGATTTGAGATTGAATTTGATCAAAGTTTGATGTCTTTGGAAAATAAAAAGGGCTTTCCTTTTTATCTCTCACCCCTCCCTCCTAATCAACCCAGCCGCAGATCCGGCCTAGCCTGCTCTCCCACTCCCTCCTCTCTCTCTCGCTTGGGCTTGGCCCGATTCGGCGCCAGAGGCCCACCGACCCTCTTTCCTTTGCGCGCGGCCCGCCTCCACCAACTATGCGCGCGCAAGCCGCTTCGCGGCCCAGTGTGCGGCCTGCTCGCTCGCTGTTGTAGCCCGCTCTCGCTCCTTCCCCTCTTCCACTGCACAGCAGGGCCCGCTTGTCAGCCAAACCGGCCCCGCACCCACACTTCCGTTCTCTCTCTGCATAGTGGCCCCCAATCGTCAGCCGCTCCTCTCCTTTCTTCCTCGATGAGCCGTGATGCAGAGCTCAGTAAAGTCGGCGCCATTACTCCAGCAGGGCGTTGATGGCCATCAAGGAGGCCTTCAAGCCTGATCTTGACACCCGGGTGGTAACTGCCGCTCACGACCCCTCCCCTACCGAGCCCCAAGGCCCTATAAAAACCCCCGCCGAGCTCTTTTCCTCCCCCTTTTTGTTCTCTCCCTCTGCAGTCCGCCTGATCCCGTCGTTGGCCTCCATTGAGCCCTCCCCGGCATCGCGAACCCCACCTTCGAGCTTGGGGTAACGATCTCTCCCTTCTCATGTCTTCATTTTCGAGTTTAGCGCACAGTAGCACCTTATCCACGAAGCTCCGGATCTCCGGCCATGGTGCCACTCCTCGGGTGTGCCTCTCCGGTGGCCTCCGCCGTCGTAAAATCCCTACCCGAGTTTGCAACACCCCGTAGACCTCCCCCGTAGCCTCGGTTTGGGTTGGGACTACCGAAAACACCGAACCGGCGACCCACCGCCGAGCTCCGGCAGCCTCCCATTGCGGTCCGCCGTGGAAGCGCCGCCTGTCCGGCCGGCTTCTCGCCCAACTCCCTCGAGCCGTTCGTTGCTGGATCAAAGGCCAGGATTAGAAGATACCCCTTCGGGGTTATAACAAGCGCACCACCTCATCCATGAACGCGGTCCACCGCCCAGAGCTCGCCTATCCACGTCCACGTGGTGGACCACACCAACAGTGCCACGCCACGTGGCTGCCACGTCAGCCCGAGACCCAGTCAACCGTCCACACCAGCATAGTTTTGCGAAAAGCCCTCCTGTTTTCCCAGTTTTAACGCGCGATCCATTCTAGTTGTAAACTGCCCAGTTTTTATTCTCTTAAGCCCCTGTACTTTCCAATAATAGTGGTCGCCGTCCTTATTGCGCAGTAAAGGCGAAAATGATTTGTTTTAATTCAAAAAGGACTTCTGTTTATTTACAAAAGTGCCATTGAACCTTGTTTTCAGCATAACTTTTGATCTAAAACTCTGATTAGAGTGATTCACGCGCTCACGTGTTCGTAGAAACGCGTAGAATAGTTTTAGAAGCTTTTTATCTTATTTCAGTACTGTTTGGGGGTACTGTTCTAATAGAATATAATTTGTTTGCTTGTAGTGATTGATTTGGAGGCTTGTATGGTGATTTTGTCCGCGTCTAGGGTGTAATCTCTCAGTGTTTATTAAGAAGCAAGTGATTGGACTTCAAGATCAGCAGTAAGCTAAGGATTGAGATAGGCAAGTGTAACAAAGGAACTCCTTGTACCTATTCAATATTTAATAATTCATTTATGCATGTGTCTAATATTGAAAGCCTATAAGGACTTTACCTAGTTTACTTTATACCATATATCCTTGTATCCTATGGGTTGGTATGCATGTTTGGATAGATGCTTCCGCGCATAACCAAGATTAATTAATTTGATTAATGATTTATGCAATGTGATTAAAATGATGCTTTTTAGCAACATGGTTTGGAGGACTCTATCCTAAAGCGGCAACCCAGGATTTTACCGTACAACCATGAGGATCACATGGCTCTGATCTTAGCTAATTACTTAGATTTGTTCTAGCTCGTCTGTAGCTTACCGAAAGGGCAAGAGGGGGGGTACCATGTAGCTTATGGGCCCTGTCCTGCTAGGGTGAGCACTATGTGGTTTTGGAGTGTCACCTTAGGGGAAGGTGTCTATAACTCTTGGGAGACTGAAACCTCAGTGGCTACGACTTGTTAGGGCGTCTTTGGAAAGGCTTCATAGTGAGACCCTGCCGCACATCCTAGGTAGATGTGATATGGGAGTAATTAACCCTGGCATTTGGGAATCATGACTCACGGGTAAAGTTGTACACACTCTGCAGAGTTTTGATCAAACTGTTATAATAGCCGTGCTCACGGACACGAGCGACCTGGATCCTTTATGATTGGGTACTACCTAGAATCTTTTGGAAACGATATTAATCCTGATTAATGATACTTCAACTTGGGATGGTTTATACACTAAAGTAGTGATTAAGGAATAATAAAATATGACCAACTAAAATTGCTAACCGCAGTCAAACTGAGTCAAGCATTTTGAGCCTTCATAGACCCCTGAGTTATACTTGCTAAGCATGGTGCGCTTAAGCTTGTTTCACTATCAATGAAAATCCCGGATGGGTACCAGATAAAGGAGTCTAGAAAGAGGACCATGGAGAGTTTCAAGAAGCTGAAGGTTGAGGTTCACCAGTCCACGTCCCTGTGGAATCATGGCGTTCTCCTGAAGATTAGTTTACTGTTTCCGTTGTGTACCTGTTCAAGACTTGTAAGTCTTGTTGTATTGTTTAATTGTCGCTATGTAATAAAGCACAACTTTTGGTATCTACCTTGTTTTGTCACTGTATGTGTGATTTGACGTCCTGGCCACACATATGGTTAGCATTCGGTTTTATCCTTAAAATCAGGTGTGACAGAGTTTGTTTGTTCCGATGCAGAAAAACATAGTGTAAGCCAACGGGTAAGGGTTTTAGCTCAATCTGTAGTGGTGTCGGCACTTCCTCTTTTGGAAGCTCTATGGTTTCCTCTGAGTCGCTCCTTTCATGCACAAAGTGTTCATCATCTTTTTCTAGGGTCGACTCGGGAGACTCGAAGGGTTCTACCGACATAGCTGTTTCGGGCTCATAGGAGGTAGAGAGGGGTTCTACTACCGAATTTGTGGCTTGTAAGAATGGTATAGAAAAGGTGTCCCTCCCTAATTTGACATCTAATTCCCCAGTCGTTGGAGGTTCTTCCAACGGTTTTCGTAGGGGGAGCCCAATCAAGACATCGAAGTCTTGAATGTCGAAGACGTGGAAGTCTAGCATCAGCACGTTGTCATCGTGTTTAATTGATACACCGTGAAGGATGCCTAGACCATCTACGACTGTTCGTGTATCGAGCCTTAATTTCTTTTCGGTCGGGATAAAAGGCTCATGAGGGAAAGTGTTTGCAAAAACTGTAGACATTATGTTCACCCCGACCGTTGGGTTGTAAGGCACTTCGATCCAGTTCCGCCCTATTTTGGTATGGATATTGGAACAAACGGGGCTAATCCGAATTTCTTCAAGAGAGCATTCCGCTTCTTCTACCCATTCACTACTCATAACTGCTAATAGTTCCTTTAGGGACTCTGTTAGAAAAGATTCTTCCAGAGGCTCTAGAGGAATGGCGGGAACTGGTGGCTTCTTCTAATACGCATACATCGAGGTATCTCCGTATTCATCAAGATGTTCCTCCTTGAAGAACCGAAAGTCTGAAGGAAGAAAAACTTCCTTTGGATATTCCGTCAGCAATGAGGGTCTCTGAGTTTGAATCTCAGATTCGATTTTAAACAAAGAGACCTCTTCATGATGTGGTTCGTTTACCGGTAGGAGGGGATCAGGAAGGGGCGTGTTTTCTAGAATGAGATCTAGAAGAGCCTCTCCTTCCTCTGTGGTTTTGCACAGAAAGGATCCTCCGGCGGAAATATCCAGCTATAGGGCAGATTCCTTGTTTAGCCCTAACCAGAAATGTTGTAACATTACATGGTTAGGGAGTGACAAGTCTGGGCCTGATCGTGAAAGAGTGGTAAATTGTTCCCAGGCAGCACCTAACGACTCCTTCTCATGTTAACAGTAGTTGAGTATCTCTTATCGTAGGTTTGCGATACGTGATATAGGAAAGAATGCGATACAGAATCTGTTTCGCAATTCGTTCCAATCTCCGTTGACTTTTCCAACGCTATTGTTCTACCATTGTTTCGCTCTTTCAGAAAGAGAGAATGGGAACAACTTCCAACACATTGTTTCTTGTGACATGCCTGTGATTGTCAGGCAAGCACAGAGTTGCTCAAACTCCCGCAAGTGGTGATAGGGGTTTTCACTATCGAACCCCGAGAAGGGCTGTTCATGAACCATGGCTATAAAGCCAGGGCAGAGTTCATAGCCGGAAGTTGTGATTGGCTTTGACGATTGTGGTGGCTCACAAAACTCTACCCGTGGAGCAAACATGTTTTGGATAGAGGTTCATGGCTCCATATATAAAGGTAACTAAAAAGAAAGAAAGATTGAACGCAAAGGATACACGAGCAAACTAGGTTCAGAGACTAAAGGTGACAACTGTTCCCCGGCAACGGCGCTAGAAATGCTTGTTGGTATTTCTTAGTTCTTTACACCAGATTTTGGACCGAAAAGATTATTGTTTTATAGGCACAAACGGCTGATTTTGTTAACAAAGAAATCGGCCAGAAAAATTAAAAAGGTTTATTTAGACTCGGACACGACTGAAAGTTCATGTGGGCCAGATGTGACAAGACTTTGAAGACCTGTTGGGTTGGGCCGAGGAGTTTTGAGTCCGAGTCGTCTTTTGTTTTATTTTTATGTAACCTAGTCGTATTATGACAGGAGTCAACCGGGTTATAAATAGCTAAAAACCCGATTTTTGTAAGGACAATCAATCAATCAATCAACACATCGGCCACCGGCCAAAACCCTAGGAGTAGGAGTAAGGTAGAACTCGGTGGAACCTTCAACCATACAGGGTTGCATCGGCTCGACCGACCTCCGGTTTGCTTGTAAGTTTCACCAATGGCTTGTGTCATTGTTCAATAAGGTTGTATTTGGCATCGACCAAACTCTTGATAAGCTATGACATGGCTAGTTATCTGTTTAAGTTCGCCTTTTGTAAGACTGTCTTGACTCTGATCAATCTCTTGCTTTAGTCGATATTGACTAGTTATCGACTCTATTGATTTTGGCAAGTCAATAGATTCATCAAGTTATCGATGTTGTTCATGCTTTAATGTTTTTTCTTTAGATTTAAACACATCTTTGCCCAATCAAGATCGACAAAGTAGCTTAAGCTTAAAAGCTGTTTAGTTTTGGCTATCCAAAGGCTTTATACGCTTACACTAAAGAAAATAGCCGATCTAAGCCTCTCATCGACTATTTTGTCAATCTTGGTTGTTACATGTTGTGCTTCGAGATATCCGATAAAACTGTGATTTGACCTAAAAGAAGATAGATTTGATCTAACATGTTTATTACGGCTGTATTCCCGAACCCCACTGATATATATGATAGATCAGATTTGTTTGGTCTCAAGTCAAATCATGGTCTTGACGGATAGATCTTGTTCGTGCTTCATGGACCCTGTTTCGGCTAAAATAGCTGATTCAGTTACGCTTCCTTCATAATGTGTACTTTTAAGTGATCTGGAATTTATGAAATTTGCTCGTTGCATCGGACATGATTTATCTTGGTCATCATTATGGTTGTATGGAGACACCCCACTGTTGATGTTCAAGTTATTTTATCGATCTATTTGTTATTATGGCTGCATGGAAACACTCCACTGTTAATAGATAGAACTGCCTATGCAATTAGTTGATAAGTTGGTTTCATGCCGTTTAAACGTACACATAGATCTTAACTTTCTTCATATGTTTAAGCTCATCGGTTGTTTACCTGTTCTAGGTGTTTCTTTGCATATACCATAGCTGTTTTGCTTTATATCTTTATCAATGTTTTCATGCAATCTTTTGGGAGTTGACCTTGTGGTCAATGTCCTATAAACAATGGCTATATCAGAGCCGCATATTTTGGAACTGTCTGACACCAAACCGGCAGATTCCACAATTTAACAACATTTTCTTCTCCGTGTCAATTACAGGTCAAATTGACTGGCACGTCCAAGGTTGCTCTCACCTCGATTCGGCGCCGTCACCTTTTTGAAGGTCCAGGAGGTCAAGACCTTGCTCTGCGCGGCCTCTGAGGACCGTGTTCGAGTGTGTTGGCGCTCTCGACCAGATTTTCATGCCAACACATTCTTTTGGCACGCCCGGTGGGACACAATCGTCTGATCATGACAATCGGTAATGATGAAGTACTAAACGTGCCGATGGAAGAACTTCCAGATGAACTTCGACGCATGATAGAAGAAACTGTTGAGCAATATCGGTACATGTGTTTGCTAAGCTTCAGTAGAAACAGGGATAAGAAAATTATCCAAAAGTCTCATCTTCCAAGAGTGGTTCTGGAAGGTCATGTCGATCCAATGATCCAGATCCAGCACAATGCCATGCAGGAAGTGATTGGCAAAGCAATGTCTACTACTCTGATGAATCATAACGAAGTGTTCCTCAACAGTCTCACGAATGCCATTAAGGAAGCTTTCAACTTAGGTAATGATAGAAGAGGTCTGACATATACAGTTAGAGGCAATCAAGGAGCTAGAACTTCTGGCGGTCCACAGATGAATGGTCCCAATGGCAATGAGAACCAGATGATTGTCAGCCCTGGGGGCATGACCCCTCAGCCAATGCAACAGCCGAATATGAGTAATAACATATACTCATCAGCTACAAAAATAGCTCCTCATGCAAGAAGAATTACCAGAGATTTCAATGCACCACCGTATCAAGGAAGCGTAGTGTCTAGTGACATTCCTCCTGGATATCATTATGTTTCAGATTTTTATACTTTGGATGCTCAAGAGAATCCAGGATATCATGGCAATACCTTCGGGGGGCACAACATCGGCTATCAAGGGCCGGTGAATCAAGTAGACCAATTGATGAGTCGGGTCACCGACATGGTTCAAAAGCAATTTGGTTTGATGCCAAAGTCTACATTGTCTGGCTACAAAAAGCCGTATCCAGAATTGTATGATCAGGTTGTTTTTCCTCCGAGATATAGAGTTCCTGATTTTACCAAATTCATAGGAACGGGTTCAGTGACAACCATAGAACATATAACTCAGTTTCTAGTCCAGCTCAGGGAAGTTGGTGATGAACCAACACTTAAAGTCAGGATGTTTCCTTTATCTCTGTCTGGTTTGGCTTTCTCGTGGTTTTCATCTCTGCCACCCAATTCCAATCAGGGCTGGGAAGATTTAGAAGATAAGTTTCATAAATACTTTGACTCTGGAGTGTTGGAGAAAGGACTTGTAGACTTAGTCGATACAAGGCAAGGGAATAATGAGACTGGATGCCAATATCTTCAAAGATTCAAAGAGATGAAGAATCAATGCTATACCTTGTCATTGTTAGATCCAGAGGTGGTTAGCATTGCAATACGAGGGCTAATGCCAGCCATAAGAGAAAAGATCGGCTTCGGTTGTAACAATGTGGCTGATTTGGCTAACAAGGTGGCAAATATTGATGCTCAAAACAGGTACAATCAAGTTTTCAAGCCCAAGAAAGCTTACAATGCAGAAAGTTCCTTCCTTTTACAAGATGAAGATAATTCAAACGATGAAAATGAAGATGAAGTAGCTGCTGTTGATTGGGCTTGGAGGAACAGTGAGTACATGCCTTGGGCAAAGGCTAAAAGTACCGAGAAAGATGTAAAGTACAACTTTGACATCACTAAGGCCGAGAAGATATTTGACTACTTGTTAGAGAAAGGTCAAATCAAATTGACTGGGAACCACAACATCCCATCGGCTGAAGAGCTCAAGAATAGAAAGTAGTGCAAATTCCATAACTCTGGTACTCATACTACTAACGATTGTCGAGTTTTCAGAGATATGATCTAGAGAGCTATTATCAAAGGAAGAATTGGCTTAGAAAAGGCCAAGGGTATGAGCATCAACGATCATCCCTTTCCAGCAAACATGGTAGCTCCTGCACCTCGGAGTGAGATCAAAGTACTGACTTTTGACAAAGCCAAGGCAGCTGGGACAGTCGATCCGAAGAAGTAGCTAACAGCCAAGGAGTATCACGAGATGAAAGGAAAGAAGAATACTAATCAACATGATCAACCTGAAACTTCAAGGGCTGGTGAAGCAAGAAGACGTCCAACTGTCAGAATCTTATTGAACAAATGGCAACGTCAGAAAGAAAGAAATCAAATGCAAAGAGAAAGAGATGAACAAGAATATCAAGAGTGGCTTGAAGAGGAGGAATACAGAAGGTCTCGTGAAGAAGAGAGGCGTATTAGAGATGAAGAAAAGAATCAATGGGATTGCCCTTTCTTTAGACATTGTTGGAATGAAGGCTTAAAACTTCCTACTCTTCGTAATTGCCCAGAATGCAGTGAGCAGTATTGCGAATATAGGCAGTCGAGAGACAACCGCCGATCTATACATGAAAGATTAAGATTTGAGAGGACAGATCGGCACATGAAAAATAAAAGTGTTCATGATCGGCTTGGAAAAAGATTAGCTGATCATGATCATCCTTGGAAAGAAGGACAATGGTGTCCAGGTGGCTTGACTAAGAGCCAGAAACGACGGGTTCAGAGACTAAGGAATGATGACATTCAGAAAAAGAAACCCAAAGTTTGGCAAGTGAAACAAATAGCCGATAAGGGGGAATCATCGGCTAATATATCTGCTTTGTTCATGTTGCCTGCTGAATTCCGGTCTTCTGATCATGAAGAAGAGTCTGATGATGAAGAAGCAATTGCTCAGTGGATCTATCAGGCAGAGGGGGCCACATTTTAGAAACCCGAAAAACATTCCCATCTAAAAGCTTTATATTTGAAAGGGTTTGTCGATGAGAGGCCTCTGAGCAGAATGTTAGTTGATGGGGGTGCAGCTGTTAATTTGATGTTGTATGCTACCTTTAGAAAGTTTGGAAAGACTGCAGAAGATTTAACCCAAACCGATATGAGGTTGACAGACTTTGCTGGCAACGTATCGGCTACTAAAGGTGCCATATGTGTCGAGTTGACAATTGGCAGTAAAAGTTTGCCGACTACTTTCTTCGTAGTCGATGCAAAAGGATCATACAGTGTGCTCCTTGGAAGGGATTGGATCCACGCTAATTGTTGTGTTCCATCTACCATGCATCAAAATGTGATTCAGTGGATCGAAGACATTGTGGAAATAGTACCAGCCGATTCAACTGTTAGCATTGCTTACTCTGACCCTAATGTTTATAATTTCGACAATGTGGAGTGCTTTTCTGGAAAAGTTCATGAAGGAGGCTTTCTCAAAACGTCTGATGATAGCCAACAGCCGATCCAAGCAGTCGGCTTCGAAAAATGTATCTAATAGATTAACCAATTAGTAAAGGATTTACATCGCCTGAATGGTTGTAACAAGTTAAGGCCGATGTCTTTTTAAGTAGTCAAAGTTATTTCTTTTTATAAAAGTTTGAGCAAAGATTAGTTTTGTTTCGACTTTTTAGCCAATACTGATGTATCGCCTTCAGAATAAAAATAGCCGATATGTATATATCGTCTCCAGTACCTAAATAATAGCCGATACCAAAGAGGTATCGCCTTTAGAAAAAATAAAGCAAAGGAAGAGTTTTTGAGAACTCAATAACAGCATGGCAGATATCAAGCAGAAACATTTTAACTTAAATCCTGACGATACATGGGCAGACTTATAGATGTTCAAATTGTTTAGACACAAGAGGCTAAATTTACAGAGGATATTTAAAAACAAAGCTAATCTAAGTGGAGCTTGTTCAGGAGATCCTCCAGGTGTGAAAGCCCTATGTTTGGTTTTGGTAATTGAGACAATCATGTGGACTAACTTTTATCCTAGTGTTGTGGATGAGATAGGTTATGTTCACATCCAAGTTTGAGCAAGGATGGCACACATGGTGTGATGACCACAAATTATTGATCAAGTGCTCATTTCTTGGAGAGACGAAAGAGAAAAACAAAATCCTATGGGCTCAAGACGAAGGTATAAAAATAGGATATTTGTTTTGCCGGTCAAGACGCAATAGAGTGCGTGATCGGATTTTAGGATAGATAACCATACTATAAAGAGGGGAAATCTTTAATTACAATGGTTATCTAGTGCCACGAAGTGTGAGTCTCATTTGCATATGCATTGCGCTTAGTGACATGGTGAGATTAACCCTGAAAATTCTTTGTGCAAATGTTAACTTAAGTGCCCAATTTTTTATGAAATATCTTGGTGAAGTTAACACTTGAAAAGAGTAGAAAAGAAAAGGTTTAATTGGAGCTCGAGCTACCAGCGAGAATTTCTTGTTAACCCAGCTCAAATTGCCGATAGAGGGTGCTCTGTCTTGAAGCTTTTATCTTCAAGAATTTTGTTTGAGCTTAGCAAGAATTTCTAGTTGAGGAGTAGTATGTGTGAGATGCATGTGTGCGGTCTTGTCCATTTTGGACTCTGGTCCGTTTCAGCCATAGAGAGAGAGTGGCGTGAGAGAAAAGGGGCTCAACAAGCAATTCTCTTCTCCCTCATAAGAATTTCTCGTTGAGGGGAGACAAGGTTGCATGCGTGTGTCAGTGAGAGAGAAGGAGAGCTCAACCGGCAATTTCTCTCCTCCCTCATGAGAATTTCTCGTTCAGCTCAGATCTAGCCGTTTGATTGGAGGAGTTGTGACCGTTGGAGTCATGACACTACTGCACAAAGCTTAACCGCAGCGGGCGTTTAGGCTTTACCGCTGCGGGCAACAGCGTCCGCTGCGGTGCTAAGGCCACAGTTAATCGTGGCCATTACCGCAGCGGGCGCTGTTGCCCGCTGCGGTAAAATCCTTAACCGCAGCGTGCAACATAAGGAGCCCGCTGCGGTTAATAGCATTTACCACAGCGGACAACCTAAAGCGCCCGCTGCGGTAAATTATTAACCGCAGCGGTCGATTTAGGTTGCCCGCTGCGGTAGTTGCGTTTAACCGTAGCGGGCTCCTTATGTTGCCCGCCACGGTTATTAATTTTGGATTAAAATAAATAAATAATGCAGCCAGCAGAAACAGCAGGATATGAATTCAAATCAAATGCAGTTTTTAAATAATTCCAGATTTCTAACAGATATATATATATGCACATATAAACCATCTGGACATAACATACAAAGTCACTTGTTTGTTGTCATCATATACACATTGACTTAGTTGATTTCAAATTCAAATTACAATTCATAGTTCAACTTGATGAGCGTAATCTGTCGGACGAAGCATTGTGTTCCATTTGCGGAGCTTCTCGTATTGGGGTAGCAACGCCAGCTCAGATTTGTTGTCGAAGAACGTTTCTCCTTCGAGAATGCATTTCTCCATTACAAACTTGCATATGTCCGCCTTGACTTGTTTAAAGCACATCCTGCGGCTTTGCTGCTCTCCCTAATACTTGACACCTTCCGTGAGCTTCTTCCAGCTATTGGTGTACTCCTTGCTTTCCCTTAGAAACTCGCATGTGTACAAGCCACATGTCTTCGATCCTAGTGGTTGTTTGGCGCACTGCACGATTGAAACATGAATTGAACCTTTGAAATACTTACCAGGAAATCTCGTCGGATTTTGAGGTGGTACCTATGCTTGTCCTTGAACTTTTGAGTTCTTCGGTCCCAGAATCTAGGAACCTTTTGGTATTCCTTATAAGCGTTGTACGAAATATAATAGTTTTAGCCACCATTTAAAAACGTATGGTAACCGTAACGGATGAAAAAGCTGGATGACTTACTTTTTCAGACAATCTTCGAATGCCTTGTACCCTTGCTTGTTTGGTACGCTCAAGGAGTCAAACACACAGGCCCTGCCATCTTGAGGGTATATTATAAATGAGAACACATATGATGAATGATTGACTTTGATGAGGAAGGTTTGAGGCTTTTACCCGGTTTAGTCCATATCTTGCTATGCGCTTATTGTTTATGACTAACCGGTGGCGTTGAGTTGTGTGGTGTTTCTGTGTTGGTGTGCGTGTGCGACATGTGTCTCTTGGCTGTGTTGATGTGCAGGTGTGGAGCTCGGATACAGTGGTCTATGGCGAGGTGAAGGTCAAGTAGAGACGTGTCGTGCCGACGGATCGGGAGCGGTGAAGGATGGGCGTGCCGTGCGGCGGACGTGCCATGCCGATGTACCTAGAGCGGTGAAGGGCCGACGTGAGGCTTGGACTGACGGACCAGAGGGCCAGAGGACCAGCTGTGGTAGCTGGCACGTGGCATCGGCGAGCGGGAGCACATGGGGATGTGTGATGCATCGGCTGAGTCGGGAGGAAGACGCTGGAGTCGTGTCACTTGGCGGGAGGTCGGACACGGGCTTGCGTGCGGCGCAAGTGCCGTCGGCCAAGTCAAGAAGGAAGGCGAAGGCGTTGTGCCCGGCGTGGAGGCTGGACATGCATCGGCATCGGTGCTGGTGGTCGGGGTGTGCGAACCACATCCCGTCTACGGTGCGGGTTCGGTAGCTGAGCCTCAAAAAGCTACCATCGACGGTTTCCAGGTTTGGGCCTCAAAACCTGGGGTGGCCGGTTTTCAAGTTTGGGCCTCAAAACTCGGGGTGGACGGTTTCCAGGTTTGGGCCTCCAAACCTGGGCTGGCGGGTTTACCGGTTTGGGCCTCAAAACCGGGGGTGGTCCGAAAGGACGGTCGACGCGTGGCGGCGTGGAGAGGCTGGCGCGGCGGCGAAGCTATCCACGAGGAAGGCGCGGTGGTCGACGGTGGCGGCACGTGGCGGCATCAGGGAGGTCGCGTCGAGGTGAAGCTACCGGATGTGCGGGCGTGGCCGTCGGATCGAAACTGTCAAGTCTGGACGGTTTTACCCCTGTGGGTATTTGGGACGAGTGCTTCATGTAAGGGCGTTTTGGTCTTCGGACGTGCGCCTATATATATGAAGGGGGCTGCTAGGGCAGCCGCCATCCTTGGAGAGTTCTTGGTGGTGTCTCTCTCATTTTGTTCCTGTGAGAGAAGGCTAGGGTTAGGGAGAGTTGGCTCTTGTTCTTGAGCTTTTTGCCATCCAAGCTTTGTGTTGCTAGGATTGGCTTGTAGCCCGACACCAAGTGATTAATCAATCTTCCATTCATCTGAATCCAAGGATCAAATTCGTGGTTGAATTCGCGTTTTGAATTTGTTCTTCGTGTTCTTCTTTTCTCCACGATTTTCCCCTCTCCCGATCTCCCTCTACGCTGCGTCTTTTGCGATTCCGTTTGAATCAACTTGTTCTTTGAATTGAGGAGAACATTTCCACCGAAGGAATTCATCCCTACCCTCACGAACAAGTAGATCGGGTCGAAATCGTTTTTGTTCTTCGTTCTTCCCCTTTTCTAGTGTTCTTCGGATTTCTCATGGATTAGTTGGGTTGAAGCGATGATATCCTAGGATTTGCTTCCCAACACATAGAAGAACACTTGGGTGAAGTTAGTTTGCAGCCTCGTTCGATTTGGTGAAGATCCAATCGATTTTGGTTTTGACCCGTGGCGTTTTTGGGCATTCTGGGTGGTGGCGGACTGTCCGCCCCTCCAGCCGCGGACAGTCCACGGGTCGGTGTTCCAGCCAGCTCAGTGGTTGTTTGCCTCGACGCTTTTCCCTTCGGGTGACCGGCGGACAGTCCGCCGGTGTTGGGCACGGACAGTCCGGGCCTGAGCAGGGACTTTGCAGCAGCGTTGCTGTTTTGGCTCGGTAGCCGGCGGACAGTCCGCCAGGCCCCGCGGACAGTCCGGGGTCCTCATCGGACGCTGCACAGGGCAGGCACCGGACGCTCGGAGTTCACTGTTCACGTGAACCGCGGACAGTCCTGCGTGCAAACCGCGGACTGTCCGGGATCTGTCTAGGGCTGTAGCAGATCAGTTCGGTTTTGGGTTTTCCGCCGGCGGACAGTCCGGCCCCCTAGCGGCGGACAGTCCGGCTCACACCGGACAGTCCGAGACCAAGAGTCCGGACAGTCCAGGAATTGCCTGTAGATCACAGTTGAGTGCGTTTGCTCTCCCGGCTTTTCCGCTTTGTCTCCAGACTCCTCGTTTGCTCCTAGAGTTCACCTAGGAACCTCTCTACATATCTTTGCTACGTGTTAGCATCGGTATTTGGAGGAATCCCAACGTAGCCCTCTATCTACGTTTGGGAGTGGGTCTTTTAGGCACGAACTTGACTCGGGGTTTTGGGAGTTTTGGTTTGCTCCCTTGTGTGGTGCCTCGCTGTGATCCTAGAGATCATTCACCTTCTTTCTAAAGGTCGTGGGCACCAAGTTTGAGTCCGAAGCTTTTAGGGTTGATTTTATTGGGACAGAGGCCATAATTTCGAGAAGAAATTTTTAGGCTCCCATTCACCCCCCCCCCTCTGGTCGCCTTGCTATAGCATTTTCGGTCCTTCAATTGGTATCGGAGCCAGTTAAGGATCTCTCTACCTTAACCGGTTCCGGATCCGCGAAGGCGACCTTTTAGAGTGGTTTTGCTTCCGACGTGGTTTGTCGAGGTGTTGAGATTTTGCTTTGCTAACACTAACGGTGCTTTTGGAAGTGGCACCAAGTTCTTCTTCAAGCATGTCTTTGTCTTTCAGCTTGAACGGTTCCATGGACGACATCTTGGGAAGAAGGAGGAGTGCAGTTGATGATAGGGATCGCGAGGTGAACGATCTGCTGAACTTTCTACGACATGATGAGCTTTCACCGGAGGATCTCCTATGTCAACTTGGCAAGGCCAAGAGAGGTACACTGGCTCGTGGACTTGTGGCTTTGCACAACCTATATGAGGCTTGCTCTAGGGATGATGAGCTTTGTGATACCTTGCGTAGAAAGGTTGAAAAATTAAAATGCTCCATTGCTAGGTTGAAGTCTAGTACCTGTTTGCCTTGCACCTCTTGTAGTGACATGGTTAGGAAGAATGGTGAGCTAGGCTTTTCTCTTGCTAGCTTAAAATCTGAGAATGAATTGTTAAAATCAAATGCTTCCAAACCATGTCTAGTTTGCATTGACTTGCGCAAGGATCTTGATTGTGCTAAAACTGAAATAGCCTTGCTAAAGTCAAATGCTTCTTTACCATGTGATAACTGTGAATCTTTTGTTGCTAGACTTAGAGAATTCACTGTGATTCACAGGACATGTGTAGATAAACTTGAGCATGCTAGGGCTAAAATTATTGAGATAAATGCTAGGCCTTGTAGCTCATGCTCTTTGAATAAAAATGCTTGCCATGCTTCTCGTGCTATTCATGATTCTTTGCTTGATGTGAATGGTGATGTTTCTTCCACCGATTTCATGTGCACATCATGCATTGATTTAGAGAAAGAAGTTTTGGCTTTGAAAGCTTTGCGCGATGATATGAGCGCCAAGTTGGTTGAGCACAATGATATGAGTGCCAACCTTGAAAAAGAGATTGAACTCTTGCGTACCACATATGCCGAGTGCATTAGAGAGGAGATGGACAATCTGAAAAATGCTCCTTGTGGTACTTGCGATCGCCTCATGTTTGAAAATGAGGTTTTAGCCAAAAGATGCAAGAGTCTTTGTGCTAAGTCTTTTGAGTCACGCATTTCTTCCAACTCCGATGTTGATATTTCTAAGTTTGCATCTTTGCAACTGGAGTTGAGTTCTTGTGCTGCGCGTGAGTCTTTTGACGATAGCACTTGTGTCAAGGTCTCGGATAGCTCTTTCATAGCTACTCCTAACCTTGTTGTATCTTCGAGGGATGTCCAAGGGATTTCTCGTGACAAGGGTGCTTCTCATATTTTTGGGACTCGTGCTCCCAATCCGGTTTACCATTGCACCTTTTGCAAGAAGGAGGGACATTCGCTCGATTTTTGTTTTCGCCGTGTCAAGCACGAGCGGCGTATTCGAGCTAAGGCTTTTAGGAAGCCGCGTAGCCTTTCCCATGGCACATGTGCTCCTAGCGTTGGCACCAAGTTGGTGGTTGATGCTTCTTGTTCTAAGTCCCAAGGGACTTCTCACTTGTCGGAGAATGGTGTGCCTTCCAGTAGGCCTTTGTACCATTGCTCTTTTTGTGAGAAAGATGGGCATCAAGAAAGCTTTTGCTATCGGCGTGCCAAATGCTTGCGCCAAGCTCGCTCTTTTAGGAAGATGGTGGTTCATAGCCCTTCTCATGGCATGAACGCTTGTGCTCCTAGTAAGAAGCCCATTTTTGTTGATGGGTTTTATGACTCCTTTTCTAGTGGGATAGGTCATGGTCGTGGACATGCTTCTAGTGCTTCTTCCTTTGGTCCACGTCATGCTTCTCATGATGCTTCTATTGGTTCTTCTACAAAAACCTTGGAAGATGTTTGCCTCTTTTTCCGTGGTATGACTCGTTCTTCTCCTCGAGTTGTCCTTTTGAGGAATGCTTCCAAGGGTGTTTCACAGTTGCATTTGAACCAACATTTGCATCATGCTAACCCACAAGATAAGTTGAGATCTGTGACCAAGTCTTGGGTTCCCAAGTACATGCTTGCTAACCCTTCGGGATCCAAGACTCGGGTTACTTTGTCCTCTTGTGTGTAGATATGAGGACGCGGGGTGGAGAACATGCGCCTGATGGGACTTGGTCTTTTAGATGTGACCAAGGTTTGATGGTTCTCTACACCCCGCTTAGATTTGCCTCCAAAAGAGGCTTTTGCTACTCAGTGAGCTTTCTTATACACTCATACCTTGTACATCCATGATCTATGTCTTGTGGTATGAGATGGTCTTTCATGTGCTCACTTGTATAGTTCTTACATGTACATTTTTCTTTTGTATCATGTTTTGTTTTTAGTCTAGCATGTGCTATCCCCTGTATATCATGTCATGCTAGCTTTGTGTATAGCTTTTGTGGAGGAGCCACTTTTCATGCTAGTTGGTGATCCTCATGAACATCGTGCCATGTTTTATCATACTTCTCCATGAGCTTTATTTGTAGTGGTATGATGTTCATTAGGTGTCACTTGTCAGGTGCTAGTTTTGTGTAGCTACATGTACCCTGTTGACATGTTTAAGTTGAGCACTAGTCTTTTCCTCAATTTTATCATGTTACATGCTTTTGGATCTATTGCTATCATTATCTTGCATTGTAGCATGTGTTGAGGTTTAGGTTGTGTTTGGGTTGATCATATCACTAGGCTGCATTTTGCTATACAGTGCTCTATCCTGTTGCATGGTAGTCTTGACTAGGTTGAGTTCAGATCTGCTTGCGGTATCATTCATAGGTAGATCTCTTTTTGTTGAGAGTTCACCTTATGCTTATTATGTGACTAACCGTTTTCGTGGAGACCTTGAGGTCACACTAGACGAGACAATGCCTTGTGTTTTTCTTCTGCTTTTGAGTGTGCAGGAGAACAGGAGCCTGGAGAGAGCATTTTAGCTCACGGACCCGTTCCCACTTCTTCCACGACTTGGGGTTCCATTCGAGCAGCTCTCCAGCGAGCACTAGCAGCACCTGTGCGAGCGACAGCATCAGGCGAGGGGGAGACGACTTCGGCGAGGCAGGTGCCCCAAAGATTTCAGCAGATTCAGGCGTCCCCTCGGGTATCACACCAGCAGGCGGTCATGCGTATCATGAGGTACCCCGACACACTTCTGAGTTCGGTTTCTGGTACTCTTCTTCTCCGACCCCTTTCTGTTGTGTGGTCTTTTCGATGTGGATTTTGCTGGCTGTCGCTTGAGCGTTTTCTGGCTCCTCGCTTGTGAGTTTGATGTGGTTCCCTTTTAGTTTGGGAAGCATTTTGCTTGTTGTATCTCACTTGGACTTCTCCGGTACCCTTTTGGTTTGGGTCCTTCTTCTTAGGCTAGTTTTGCTTTGTCTTTGATAGACTAGCTTTGCATGCATCTCATCATGTACATCTTGCATTTTAGAGCTTCATGTCTAGAGCAATGAAAATGAGATTATGCTCTATTTGGTATGCCTTGTTTATACATGATGATGCTTGTAGCTTAGGCCCTTTTTGATCACTTGATACATGTTATGAGCTAAGCTATTTTTGCAAATGGTGAACTTGACTAATTGATTATGAAACTTTAATTTGTTCACCATTGAGAGTGGCAACTAGCATGGGTAGGATGTGTTGAGATCACTTGTACTATCTTTTGTATGCTAGGTTGCTATGTCTCTTGCATTGAGTCTTTCACTTGCTTGGATTGTTCATATATACCCTGTGCTTAAAATTTGATCCAAGTCTAAGTGAATTGAAAAGATCGAGATGGGATTGCATGTGTCAGCACATCACGGTATCGAGACTGTTTCTCATTGCACATTTGAGTTAAACATGAGCGGTGTAGTGTAAGACCGAAATCGGTGCTTTAAGCTTCCGGTTGCTTTTGTTGCATAGGCTTAGCCCGGTTGAAAAGTTAGGCAATGACCATGTTTTTAACCTCTCGCAATCACATGCTTTTAAATATGAACTTGTGTTAATACCGCTGCAATCTCCGATGAAAATTTGAAAATAACACAAGTTTATGCTTCATTCTATTGCATGATGATTGAACTTTGCTAGGGGTAGTTCACCTTTTATACTTGAGTTAGCACTTGGTTGATTTCCTGTCTATCCATGCTAAGTGTTATTTTAGTGGTGAACTCCTTTTCAAATGGCTTAAAACTGCTCATATGCTTAATTGTTCATATTTCGTATTCATTTGATCAGTTTGAGCCTTTGCTAGCATTTGTATTGATTGCTACACTTTCAGGGCAGCACCCTTTGAGCATCTTTTCATTCTAATTGCTATACACTTGGAGTTGTTGCATTGTGCATATCATGCATGTTTAGCTTACTGTTCATACCCCCAGCTCCGACACTCTTTGTGGTCACTTTCAGTGCTTTTCATTGCCCCCATATGCTTTCAGTTGATGACTTGCCTTGTGTTTGTGTCAACTTTGTTTTGAAAAATGTCAATACCCCTCAGCATGTTCCCTTTTGTCAAGGGGGAGAAGCTGTTTGCAAGGGGGAGCTTGAGTGTTGGCACAAAGGGGAGAGTCATGCATTTTGGGGAGAGCTTTGAGCAAGGGGGAGTTTAGCTCTTTTATGTTCTTCTTCACTCGGTATAGCTCTTTTATGTGTTTCAATTGGTATCCATCTTTTGGTATGGAATGCAATTGGTGTCATGAGCCTTGTTGCATAGCTTTTGTATATAGGCTTGCTTTCAGGGGGAGTCGCTTTTGTCTTGCTGCTTCTCCGCGTGCTCCGAGTGTTTGTGCTCCATTTAGTGTTGAGCTTCTCTTGTGGTTTTTCTCAGTCGGTATCGAGCCTGCTAGTCTTGTTGAGCCGTTTTTGCCTCTGTCTAGAGGGACTAGCAGTTTTTGCTTGGTATTTTCGATTGGTATGGACCCTTCAGCTAGTTGCGTCGAGCCTATGTGCCTCTGTCTTGAGGAACTAGCTAAATTCATCAATTCTTGGCTGATTATGATTTGTTGCATTCTTATGCGTTGATTCAGCCTCAATTGGTATTGAGCCTTGAGCTAGTGGTGTTGAGCCTTTTTCTGCCTCTTCTTGAGGACTAGCTCATTTTTGACTTGGTTGCGTCAAGCCGTTGCCCATGTCTTTGGGAACCAAGTTTTTTCGCTCTGTGTGATCGAGTTTTGCTCTTTGATGAGCTGTTGCTCCGATCTCTTGCTTGGTTGCGTTGAGCCGTTGCCCATATCTTTGGGGACCAAGTTTTCAGTGTTGGTATCTCAAACCATATCTTGTGCCTAGTTTTTGTCAATTCAATCATCAAGGGGGAGAAAGAGAAAGAAAAAGAGGGAGAAATTGACCCAAAACCAAGTGGATAAGTACCTTGGTCTCTCTTTTGTGATGATTGTTTGACAATTTTATTTGAGATTGGTTTTCGAGTGCCTTTTGGGATTCATGAAACTCTTGTTTATCTTGACTCTTCGGTTGTGTGGAGGCTTTGCCCGCTTTTCCCGTTTCTTTCGGGACCGAGAGCTTTTATTTGGAGTTTTCATGATCCTTCCTCATCTCAAGTAGCCTTGTGTTCGCTTTTGTTTGGCTTTTGGGCACTTGGATGAGGCTTGCCTTCAAACCCTTCCTTTGTGGTTTATTTTTAGTCAATGCATTCATCAAGGGGGAGATTGAGAACACATATGATGAATGATTGACTTTGATGAGGAAGGTTTGAGGCATTTACCCGGTTTAGTCCATATCTTGCTATGCGCTTATTGTTTATGACTAACCGGTGGCGTTGAGTTGTGTGGTGTTTCTGTGTTGGTGTGCGTGTGCGACATGTGTCTCTTGGCTGTGTTGACGTGCAGGTGTGGAGCTCGGATACAGTGGTCTATGGCAAGGTGAAGGTCAAGTAGAGACGTGTCGTGCCGACGGATCAGGAGCGGTGAAGGATGGGCGTGCCGTGCGGCGGACGTGCCATGCCGATGTACCCAGAGCGGTGAAGGGCGGACGTGAGGCTTGGACTGACGGACCAGAGGGCCAGAGGACCAGCTGTGGTAGCTGGCACGTGGCATCGGCGAGCGGGAGCACATGGGGATGTGCGATGCATCGGCCGAGTCGGGAGGAAGACGCTGGAGTCGTGTCACTTGGCGGGAGGTCGGACACGGGCTTGCGTGCGGCGCAAGTGCCGTCGGCCAAGTCAAGAAGGAAGGCGAAGGCGTTGTGCCCGGCGTGGAGGCTGGACATGCATCGGCATCGGTGCTGGTGGTCGGGGTGTGCGAACCACATCCCGTCTACGGTGCGGGTTCGGTAGCTGAGCCTCAAAAAGCTACCATCGACGGTTTCCAGGTTTGGGCCTCAAAACCTGGGGTGGCCGGTTTCCGAGTTTGGGCCTCAAAACTCGGGGTGGACGATTTCCAGGTTTGGGCCTCAAAACCTGGGCTGGCGGGTTTACCGGTTTGGGCCTCAAAACCGGGGGTGGTCCGAAAGGACGGTTGACGCGTGGCGGCGTGGAGAGGCTGGCGCGGCGGCGAAGCTATCCACGAGAAAGGCGCGGTGGTCGACGGTGGCGGCACGTGGCGGCATCAGGGAGGTCGCGTCGAGGCGAAGCTACCGGATGTGCGGGCGTGGCCGTCGGATCGAAACTGTCAAGTCTGGACGGTTTTCCCCATGAGGGGTATTTGGGACGAGTGCTTAATGTAAGGGCGTTTTGATCTTCGGACGTGCGCCTATATATATGAAGGGGGCTGCTAGGGCAGCCGCCATCCTTGGAGAGTTCTTGGTGGTGTCTCTCTCATTTTGTTCCTGTGAGAGAAGGCTAGGGTTAGGGAGAGTTGGCTCTTGTTCTTGAGCTTTTTGCCATCCAAGCTTTGTGTTGCTAGGATTGGCTTGTAGCCCGACACCAAGTGATTAATCAATCTTCCATTCATCTGAATCCAAGGATCAAATTCGTGGTTGAATTCGCGTTTTGAATTTGTTCTTCGTGTTCTTCTTTTCTCCACGATTTTCCCCTCTCCCGATCTCCCTCTACGCTGCGTCTTTTGCGATTCCGTTTGAATCAACTTGTTCTTTGAAGTGAGGAGAACATTTCCACCGAAGGAATTCATCCCTACCCTCACGAACAAGTAGATCGGGCCGAAATCGTTTTTGTTCTTCGTTCTTCCCCTTTTCTAGTGTTATTCGGATTTCTCATGGATTAGTTGGGTTGAAGCGATCATATCCTAGGATTAGCTTCCCAACACATAGAAGAACACTTGGGTGAAGTTAGTTTGCAGCCTCGTTCGATTTGGTGAAGATCCAATCGATTTTGGTTTTGACCCGTGGCGGTTTTGGGCATTCTGGGTGGTGGCGGACTGTCCGCCCCTCCAGCCGCGGACAGTCCGCGGGTCGGTGTTCCAGCCAGTTCAGTGGTTGTTTGCCTCGGCGCTTTTCCCCTCAGGTGACCGGCGGACAGTCCGCCAGTGTTGGGCGCGGACAGTCCGGGCCTGAGCAGGGACTTTGCAGCAGCGTTGCTGTTTTGGCTCGGTAGCCGGCGGACAGTCCGCCAGGCCCCACGTACAGTCTGGGGTCCTCATCGGACGCTGCACAGGGCAGGCACCGGACGCTCGGAGTTCACTGTTCACGTGAACCGCGGACAGTCCGGCGTGCAAACCGCGGACTGTCCGGGATCTGTCCAGGGCTGTAGCAGATCAGTTCGGTTTTGGGTTTTTCGCCGGCGGACAGTCCGGCCCCCTAGCGGCGGACAGTCCGGCTCACACCGGACAGTCCGGGACCAAGAGTCCGGACAGTCCGGGAATTGCCTGTAGGTCGCAGTTGAGTGCGTTTGCTCTCCCGGCTTTTCCGCTTTGTCTTCGGACTCCTCGTTTGCTCCTAGAGTTCACCTAGGAACCTCTCTACATATCTTTGCTACGTGTTAGCATCGGTATTTGGAGGAATCCCAACGTAGCCCTCTATCTACGTTTGGGAGTGGGTCTTTTAGGCACGAACTTGACTCGGGGTTTTGGGAGTTTTGGTTTGCTCCCTTGTGTGGTGCCTCGCTGTGATCCTAGAGATCATCCACCTTCTTTCTGAAGGTCGTGGGCACCAAGTTTGAGTCCGAAGCTTTTGGGGTTGATTTTATTGGGACAGAGGCCATAATTTCGAGAAGAAATTTTTAGGCTCCCATTCACCCCCCCTCTGGTCGCCTTGCTATAGCATTTTCGGTCCTTCAATAAAAGCGACCCAGTGGCCACCCACGAGGCCCTGGCTGCACCATTGCAACAAAATAGAGTTTATGACGACGAGAAGACATGATATGCTAGCGACTTAGGTGTACGTACATGTATTTGACTTACCCAAAGTGATAGGCAGCCATTATACACTCTAGCCCATCCGGCTTGATCTTCTTCATGCATTCTAGTATGTAATTTTTCAACTTAGTCTTCTCGGCTTTCATATTTTCTTCATATTTCTTCTCTCGCTGTCGAAGTGTCATCTCCGGATCAGTGATCTCGAAACCCTTGATGACTCTTTCAGCAATATGTGCAGGAGAGAGGTAGAGTACAGGACGTGTCTTTTTATTACTTATAGTGACCGTCATGCTGCACGGACAAGTCATCGTGACATAATAAGTATAGAACTATGGAAAATACGAATGTAGTGATCTGTGGAAGTTCCATTCATCGCTTACAGTGTGAATAGGGTGATTTGAACGATGTCCAGGTCTTCTTCCCGCATCAGGTTGTACATGTCGCTACAGTCGACGAGTAGGTGCATTTCGTTACCAGCGGGCAAGTGGAAGTACTCCGGGGGAATCTTGATGTTAAAACTTGACATCCCAGCTTTTGCAGCTTCCATGTACCATAGATGGAACCTCCTTGTGTCCCACTTTTCCTCGTCGATGAGTTGGGCCTTGGGAATCATGAACTTCCCGCACACATAGAGGCCAGGGCAGTCTTCGGCCTCATCAAATAGTTGACGGGTAGTTTCAGGCCTGGCAAACGATGGATAGGGATGTTAGTAGCATATATACTATGGACGTGGTATTATGCTCAATGTTACCATACCTTTCGAACGTGAGCGTGTACGGGAGCTTGTCGGTGGACGTTCTTGGATTCTTGGTGGGCGGGGGAGGACATTGGCTTGTGGTTGACGGGGGAGGTGTCTTCGTCCCTGTGGCCTCCCCCGTCGTGCCTCCCTGTTGCTCGTTCGTGCTTGGCTGGCTTGTCGTTGTCATGTTGTCGCCCTTACCGGCCTCTGAGCTTCTTGCCTCATTGACCGGGCCGATCGGCGGACTATTTGGAGGCGGGGGAGACACAGTTCCCATGTCAGTGCTGTGACACCCTAGTGTCAAGCACTGCATTAGGAACCACATTAGCTACTAAAGAGCATAAGTAATGCATTGCATCATTTCATGTGCATATGAGTGCTTTTTGCCTTTTGTTTATTTATTTGGATTTTGGATTTCTATTTGACTTGATGATTAAAGTGGATTTCTGTTTTGGCAAATAGTTTTATAAAATAGAGAATATTGAGTAGAGTGCTTTTCATGTTGATATTTTGACCTAGTTCAAAATGGTTTATCAAATAAAAATGAGGCAAGCAAAATATTTTATGTTTCAAAACTGGCTTTGTTTATGAGGAGGTTGTCAAAATGGTTTTCAGAAAAAGTGTCTTATATGAAAGTTGTAGAGAAAATTATTTTGAGCAACTTTTATATTTGGGTCAAAGCCTGGTTTGGAGTTTTTGAAACTGTTTTTGAATGGTCAAACTTTGGAAAATCCATGGAAAAAGAAAAAGGAAATGAATTTTTTTCCGCGCCTTCACTTCCGGCCCATCTGGCCTTTTCGGCCCAGCTCCGCACCGCGCCGGCCCGCTCCTGCACTCGCCCGCGCGCGCGCCGCGCAGCGCCGGTCGCCGACCGCGCCGCGCCGTACGCCGGCCGGCCTGCCGCGTGGCGCCCCGCCTCTACTCCAAATCCACCTCCGCCACTCCCCGTTCGATCTTCGCGTGCCCGCGCAAGCAAGCAATCTCCCTCGCCCACTCCCGCGCCGCCTCGCCTGTCGCGCCGCCTCGCCGCTCGCGCCGTGCTGAGCGACGTCGCGTCGCCATGGCCCCCGCCACGACCGCGCATTGCCGCCGGCCGAGCCAAAACCCGAGCACCCTTCGCTCCCTCACTCACCCGCACACACTCTCCCACTCTCACTCGCACTCTCCCCCCCACGCCACCGAGCAAGAACGAGCGCTCTGCTCGCTCTCACCGCGACCACCCCCGCAAACCCCCTTCGCCGTTCCGGCCACGTTAGAGCCTCACCATCCGATTCCTTGCGCAAACCTCTCCGCCTACACCCCAGACACCCGGTGCTCGCGTTAGCACCACCCCTCGAGCCTCGCCAACACCGAAGTCTGTGGAGCGCCGCCGCGGTCGCCATCGGCACTGTCCGGAGCTCGCGACTGTTCTACATCGACCGAAGCTTCTCCGCTTCCCCTCTTCTCCGTCGAGCATCACCAAGCCAAGGCAAGGTGAGAACACCGACTAGCCTCAACGCTACCGCTCTCACCCACCTCTTCTTCCCCGGTCGAGTGCCATGGCTGTCCGCCGAGGCCATGCCCGAGGCCAAGCTTCCTCGGAGCTTCCCGAGCCAAACCGAGCCCTCCGATAGCCTCCCTAGGGTTCGAGTAAGCCTATGCCTTCCCCAATTTAACCGGCGACCGCCGGAAACGGCATAGCCGTGTGTTGCCGCCGCCGCCGTGCGCCACCTCTCGTCGCCGGCGAGCTATGGCCACCCACTGGCCAAACCAACAACACCGATAGGTTCGCCTCGTCGAGACGAGTCCATCGAGCACCACACCGCCGCCAGAGACCTCATCGCCGGCGAGCAATCGCCGGTCATCCTCTCTCCCCTGTTTCCTCTCTCTGACGAGTGGGTCCCGTTGACCAACGGACCCCGCGCGTCAGCCTCACCCGGTCCATGGACCACGTTCACGCAGGCCAGCCGGGAAGATTCAAATATGTTTTCCTTTTGTTTTATTTTCCAGAAATGCTTGTTATTTTTGTGTAGCTCGTTTTAAAAGTCCAAATGAAGTACTTTCAGTTTTGTTAGCTTGTTTATGAGTAGATCTATCATGGAAAAATATGAAAGTATTTTTGGTGAAAGTTTTTATTACTGTTTTTATTTAATTCAGTTTGTGAGCTTTTGTTTAGATAAATGGAAATAGGTGTTTTCTGGTTGAGTTAATTCATGGGAAAATTTGTGTAAGTTTATTATCATGTTTTGCACCTGTGAAAAATATATGAGGCACTGTTTATGTGGAAAAAGTTTCTGCTATAGTTAAAAATCCTTTTTGGCTGATTTCTTAGAATAAATATTAAGGTGTTTTATATGTTGAAATAAAATGTGGGAAAAATTGTGTAGTCTCTGTATGACATGTTTAGGCTAAGAAAAATGTTAAGCATGAGCTGTTGTATAGAAGAATCTGAAGTTGCTTTACAAATGTACTTTTCTGTGTTTTCCTTTGGAAATTCATGTAAGAAATAATATAATGTTTCTGTTCGTGGAACTTTCTTGATAAGTATGGAATATGGAGTAGAATCTGGGAAAAATATGAAAAGGAGTTTAACACCCCTTTCCAGTAGGGTTGTAGTTCAATGGGTTTAATTTGGAATAGATTTGTTTATTTTGGGTAGGCTTGTATATTTATTCTCTGTCAGTAAATTTTCTGCAGTAAAATGTCCATGAGTAGATGCAGCTAGGAAAATTATGAAATCTGCTGTTTGACACTTTTTGTGTGAAAAGTTAGTTCAAAGTGCCTTTTGAGCAGTTTATTTGTTCTTTTTATATCTGCTGTTCTATATTTTATTTCTCGCTGAAAATTGTTCAGTAAAGTCCAGCAGGTGTTATTTGTCTTTTGGAATTTTTGTGGATTTTTCTGAATTCAGAAAAATGCACTTGCAGTTCAAACCTGAATTTCTTTTGAATTTCTAAATAAGAAATAGGTAAATTAATGGATTTTGTTTTATGAAATAAATAAGTATTTACCTCAATGTCAAAAGTGGTTCAACAAGTTGGTTTTGTTAGTTTGCAAGAAATGTTACCTTTCTTACCACCGCATCTCGCACCACGTATTATTTATTTATCATTTTCAACCGCATTGCAATAGGATCGACAGTTCAGGTTCAAGACTAGGAGCAGGAGACAAACGTCGAGCAGAAGATCCCGGAACTTCATCAAACCGAGGAAGTCGACCCCACGGCCGACACTAACCTGCCTGAGTGCCCCTCCCACGAGGCCTCAGTCTTCTCTCAAGGCAAGCCCCGGAGCATATTAAGCCTCCTATCTTTTGCAATTAAAAATTTACTTGAGTCCTTTTATATTGTGATGCATTAGGTTTAGGAGTTGGAATGAATCCTACTTGCTGCATTACCATTCCTTGGTTATTGATTAATATCTACCTTGTTATCCTGTTATTTATTCACAATGTAGAATGGCGTAGCTTGCTTAATAAAAGTAGTAGTTAAGAATGTTACCGTAATACCCTGATGGGTAGTTACCGGATCACGGTTGGCTATATTTGCTATCGTGGAAAAGAACCTGAGTAGTAATGAAATACGATCAACTGGAAGGCAAGGCACAAGTTTGGAAACTTGGGGCAGTCCGTCCGTTGGATCGTGTAGGTTTGTATCGATGTTGGCCCTCGTTCATTTTTGAACGCGCCCTTTTACTTAGGGATATGTCGGTGCCGTAATCATCGACCCCAAAGCCGGTTAGAAGCTGTTCGGGCCGGTTTCGACCCGTGTCGCGCCCTCTAGTATGGAAATGTGATCTGCCGCGAGAGGCCATCACCAGGTTCCAATTGGGCGGTCCGTGCTTGAACCGCGACGATTACCACCACGAACAAGCATCGAGCGGTTGCCCAATGCATGGACCCGACGGGGAAAGTGTGGGCTGGTATTAAAGGTCTTTCACCAGCTGGTTTGGAATTCGATTCGAGTCGCCGTCTCCCCCGGTTAGTGGGAAACTATGGCGAGCTTCACCACGATACAACTCCATGTGATGTTTTAAAGGTTCAACTAAAAATGTGGATAAGTCAACTGGATATGGTTATATTATTGTTTGTTAGACTCAAGTGTGTGCAATAGTTCAGGTGCAAACCTAGAGTAAAGAAATAGGTCTAAAAATGACAGCTCAGCAATATCATTAAATCCTCACTTATCTTAATTTGAGCTTTTCGCAACTAAAGATCCCAGATCCACCCAAAAAGGCCTTGCATACCCTTGGTGTCTTTATTTTTCAGTTGGACGGGTAAGTCTAGCTGAGTACATTACCGTACTCAGGGTTTATCCCGTTTGTTGCAGATGGCCAGGTCTACTTTGGCTACTGTAAGCACTGCCTCTACCCGGTGGAAGGTGATGAGGAGTAGGCCCAGGGCAGGGTCGTCCAGAAGCTTCCCCTTTTCTTTTGCTGGTCTGAGACTCCTAGTGGCACATTATCTAAAAAGGGAAGAGTGAGTTGTGTTGAGTTGGATTTGTCAAACAATATTTTATTTGGACCACATGTGTGGTGGTCGAGTTTCAAACTATTTCAGCTTCCGCACTTTTAAATTCGGTATTGTAATAACTCTGTTTTAAATTCGCACTCTGATACTTTAAATTCGGTTCCGTTTCTCTGTGATGTATCTTTGTGAATGTAATTCTTGAACAATGCGATCTTGTATGTTGTACGGTGATAGAAATCCTTCGAGATTTCCGGACTACCGGGGTTATATGGGTTCAAGTATGAGTCGAAGTCAGACGGATTTGACTAAGACGGTACTTGAGCTCTTATAATCAGGACGGTTCCGCCACAAGTGCCCTTTTCCTTTTCCCCGCCATCACCTTCTACCTTTTCCTTGTCCCCGCCTTCGCTACCGCCTTCTCCTTTGTCCTTTCCCTTGCCCTTGTCCCCGCCCTTTTCTTCGTCATCATCGCTGTCGTGATCTGGATCTTCCGGAGGACAAGATCCGGCGGCTGATGGTTGTGATGCTGGTGTCGGCGTTGGAGTTGGCGTCCGAGCAATGATCTCGATGTCCTCGCGGTTCCATAGGACTTCCAATCCAAGTGCCTGCCCTAGGTGCCTGGCCGTTTGTAGGTTGGGATGGTCCAATTCAAAATGTTCCTGGTCGAGAACGTGCCATAACGGGCTCACGACCACATAGGCTTTAGGGATGTTGTCTTTGTTGAAGTCGTGAATATCGTGGGGTGCAAGAATGCATCCCTCGGCCACCACCATCTTCTTGGACCTTCCGAACGGGATGAGGAGTTGGACGTGCTGGTTTTCCATGAAGTCCTCGTTCGAGACCCTTGGGCGATCCTCGTTCATCGGCAGTAAGGCTTTCCTTTCCTTTGCTTAAGGATTGTGCAGGCCATGGTGATCAAACATCTTTGACCTCATAGCGACCATCTCCGGATCGTTGCTCGTGAAGGCTTCCTTTATTGAGCTTTTGATCATTTCAGCCACGCCTTCATTGAAGCCTTTCTTATATAGCTCATCTTTATACCTCTGCCTGGACTTGTATGTGGCCGCGTCGGATTGCCACGACTCAACCGTCTTCCAGCTCATCTTCGACCCAACACCACGAACGCGGCCGCGGTGCTCGGGGGTCCCTAGGACCTCGGTGAGCAAGTCATGGCCCCGACGGACCACGATGTTGTCCTTAAGCTTTGCTTTCTCCATCAAAGTCTTCTCGACGTCCTCGAGGTCGGGCTCGTTAAACTTGGTCGCCCCAGGCTTCAGCCTCTTTGGAATGCGTGCCCTCATGTAGTCCTTTGCCCTTGGGTCGATGCCCTCATACGGATCTGGAACCCCGGCAGCCTGTCTTGCTTGTTCTTCTTGCTGCCACTTGGTCCTATGACCGGCAAAGCCAGTCATGCCCAAGTGGTGAGGATTCTTGTTCCTCTTCGCGAGCTCACTGAACTTAGCGCTCTTTTCCTCTGCTTCTTGCGTCTTTCTCATTTCGCAGAAAGCGTCCCACATGTGTGCCTTGACCATAGTGTACTTCAGCAGTGGCGACTTCCCCTTCTTCAGGTAATTTCTGGTCAGCATGGACCTGAAGTTGCGAAGCGCAGTCGACGCCACGTGCAAAGCCCACTCCTGGCACTTCTCCATGTCAGCTGAGGGCGGATATCTGAATCTCCTTGTCACCTCACCCCATACATTGTTTTTTATGTCAGCAGGGACGTCGTGCCAGTTGGGCCAAGTGATCTCCACCTTCTCCTTGGCTATACACGCCACTTGATTGCTGAACTTTCCAATGACGGTATCTGGAGCTATTGGGTTTCCCTCTGGCCCCACCGCATCGATGACATGCACCTCATTTGCTTTGTCCAACTTGTGCCTCCCGTGTTGTCCCCTCACCCTCTTCTGGCCCTTAGATTTGGACGAAGAGGTTGCCGTATAGGGAGCGGGGGCTTCTTCCTCCCTGACCGCGTCTTCGTCCCTAAACTCGAGCTGACGAGGCACAATCGGCAGCTGTTGACAAGAGTCACGAGCCTTTAGTGATTCACACGCGTCTTTGTACATGTTAGAAAGCCAGCGTGTTGCGTAAACCTCGAGACTCTTTGCTTCGTCCGCCCCCGGTTCGTACGTCGGATCGTTGTCCTCCTCTGTACGCTGCTTCTTCGGTGGTGGAGTCACGGACACCTCACTCATCAAGCTGGTTGACGAGGAGCTAGAGGTAGGGTCCCTCTAGTCGTTTGTTTTGTCTTCCGCCATTTCAGTTCTACATATACACAGACGCATATATAATATGATCAGTTCAAAGCTTTTGAATAAAAAATGACACGTATAAGTTTTTGGCTCAGATTTGCCCCTAGGTCAACACGTCACTGCTAAACTGGTTACTTGTAAAATACAAGCCATCCTAGTCTAGCAGCTGACTCAGCATAGAAAGTAGGGGGACAATTGATCATCATCACCGCTGCCTCAGCATAGATCGAAGGGGTCACATCATCGCATTTGCCACTACCTCAGCTTACAAGTTCCAAAAAAACATCAATGCAAATGCCATAGGAGGACAGAGTAGTAGAGGGAGAGAGTAGTATAGAGGGAGTGGTATAGAGAGTAGTAGGAAGTAGAGGAGTAGTATAGTGTAAAAACATAACTGAAACGTAGGAGGAGAGAGTAGTAGGGTGAGAGAGCAGTAGGAGGAGAGAGTAGTAGGAGGTGAGAGTAGTATAGAAGGAGTGGTATAGAGAGTAGTAGGAAGTAGAGGAGTAGTATAGTGTAAAAACATAACTGATAATGCATAGTGTAAAAAAGCATCAAATTGCATCATAGGCAGGAAATACAAAAGCATAACAGGGCATCATAGGTAGTGGCAAATGCATAGTGTAAAAAAGCATCAAATTGCATCATAGGCAGGAAATAGAACACTGAAGTAGGGGAGAGAGGAGTAGGCAAAGATCAGGAACACTGGAACATAGAGAGGAGTAGGGAGAGGAGTGGTGTGTTCTCTCAACCAGACAACCATCACTGATAATGCCAGGTCGGTCCAGTGATTGAACAAAGTAAACATATGACTAACAAAGCTATCACTGATAATGCCATATATCTTTACTGCTCATGGTCAGACAAAATGTAACAGGCTGCAAAAGAAGAAATACAAGATACTTTGATTAACTCTGAATTTAACAGGCTGCAAAAGAAGAAAGCTTAACAAATGCTCTACAACATTGCTGTAACAGAGAGGGAGAGAGTAGTATCCAGTGCAGAATCATAATGATGAAGTTCTAGATGCAGTGCAGAATCCAGTTTACTCTGAGTTACAGTAAAAAGCCAACTGAAAATGACTAATAATAAAAATAAAAATGTAGAGTTACAGTCATGTTCTGAAAATGCCAACTGAAAAACCTGATATCTTATTGAAAAACCATAGGAAATGATAGAACCATAGATCATATCAGTGACTAATAATTAAGAAATGACTGAACCATAGATCATATCAGTGACTAATAATTAAGAAATGATCAGTTCAGTGACTAATCATACCTATATATGTCAGTGACTAAAGCCATTGATTAATAATTCATTGATTAATCATATATATATATATATATGTCAGTGACTAATAATTCATCTGAAACCATGTTCAGGAGGTTAGTGAAATTAGCTATTGCTTAAACAAGTTTAGGAGGTTAGTGGAGGCAAAGCCATAGATCATATCAGTGACTAATTCGTCTCAAACCCTACATCAGTGACTAAGTCATCTCAAGAAGCAGGGCATCATCACATAGAAGCATGGCATCACATAGAAGCATGGCATCGTCTCAAACGAGGAAGAAGAGGTTATGAACTCACATCGGGCTCCTGGCGATGCTCCGGTGGTGGACGAGCTCCAAGCGACGGGCAGTGGCGGTGGGCTAGGGCACCGACGGACTCCTGGCGGCGGGCGGGCTCCAGGCGATGCTCCCGCGGCGTACAGGCTCCAGGCGATGCTCCGGCGGCGAATAGGCTCCAGGTGAGTTTCCAGGCGATGCTTTGGCGGAGATGGCGGTGGCGGCGGGCTAGGGCACCGACGGGCGTGGCTCCGACTCCGGCGGCGCGAGGGCACCAGCAGTGGAGGAAGGGCGCTAGGGTTTCGTCGGGCGGCGCGCTGCTTCCTCGGTGAGGGCAGTGGAGGAGGACGGCGGCGGCGGCAATGGCGTTGCGGCGGCGGTGGTGAAATTCGACAGCCCTTCGCGGTGAATTGATGATGCGCCGAAGGACTGAAATGCCCTTCAGTGTAGCGGGGCTTATATAGGCAAGGAGTAACCGCAGCGGGCAACATAAGGAGCCCGCTGCGGTTAATATTTACCGCAGCGGGCACCTTATGTTGCCCGCTGCGGGTAAAACAAATAACCGCAGCGGGCACATTAAGATGCCCGCTGCGGTTATGACAAAGATTTGTTATTAATAATATTAACTTATTAATGACTCATTAACAAATTGAGATTTGTTATTAATAATATTAACTTATTAATGAGTCATTAACAAATTGAGATTTGTTATTAATAATATTAACTTATTAACAAAATCTATTACAAAACTTATCCACTACATTATTACATAGACGTGTGGCATATATACATCCTATTTTGGTGCCGGCGCTTTCACGGACCGCTTCTCACCATCGGGACGGGCCCAGGGCTTCATACCGCTCTTGTTGCAACGGTCCTCGATGGCCTTGATATTCTTTGCAAAATCGGTAAAAAGTTGGAGCTCTGCATAGTTGTTGTATTGTTCTGGGCTTTGGACCCCATCAGCTCCAACAATCCGTTGCTTTCCTGACACGACCACATGCCTCTTTAGGTCCCCCGGATAGATATAGTAGGCCACTTGCGCGACATTGGTTGTGAGTACCCATTGGTCATCTTTGTACCCGATACTTTTGAGGTTCACGGTGGTTAGCCCGAAACTGTCGACCGCAACCGCTTTGGGGTTTACCCAGTGGCACCGGAAGACGGTTACGCATACGTCCTTGCCATAGTCAAGTTCCCATATTTCTTTGATCTGGCCATAGTATTGCGTCCTCGTGTTTGTGGCCTCGTCGACACCCTCATATCGAACACCGCAGTTCTGTGCCGCGCTCTTCTTGTCCTTCTCTTTTGTGTGGAACCTGTACCCCTTCACATCGTACCCTTGCCACGTCGTGATTTGGCTTGACGGGCCTTGGAGAAGCTTCTGCACGGTCTCCGTATCTTCATCATCAGGGCATCTTTCTAGGGGTACGTGTTGCTCTTTGAGCCAATCTATGAAACTGTTCCTGTGCTCATTCTGGACCCATGCCTCTGTGCGTTGTCCGTCATTAGCGACGCGGATCTCTTCTATTTGCCTCTTGACATATTTCTCCATGCTCACCAACTGATGAAGGATGTTGTAATGAGCTTGTTCAATCTCCTTGTATGGTATATCTGTGCGAACTTTTTGGCCCGTGCACCCCATGCCCGCGGTTCTGCCCTCATGCTGATGGACAGACAACCCAATCGCCCTCCCATCTTTTATGTACCTCATACACCAGTTCACTGCCTCTTCGGTTGTGTACGCCTCGATCATAGAGCCCTCCGGGTGAGCACGGTTATGAACATATCTGTTGAGGGTGGACATGAACCGCTCGTACGTCCACATCTCGTGTAGGTACACGGGGCCTAGTTGCTCGATCTGATCCACCATGTGCATCATTAGGTGTACCATAATATCAAAATATGATGGGGGAAAGCACATCTCAAGCTGGCAAAGGGTCTCCGCGATGAAGTCCTTAAGGGCAGGGAGGTCAGCCTTACCGATGACCTTCTGCGTGATGCGGTTAAAGAAGTATGATATCCGAGTGACCACCATCTTCACATACTCTGGACTGATAACTCTTATCACAATTGGAAGGAACAACGTCAGCATGATGTGGCAGTCATGTGCGTTGTAGCCAGTCAATGTGAGGTCTTTCAAGGAAACGAGGCTCTTAATGTTGGAAGAGAAACCGGTCGGCACCTTGATACCCCTAAGAAGGTTGAGCATAGCAGTCTTCTCGCCATGCCTTAGGTTGTAGGCCGCACCTGGAAGATCAACTTTACCATTATGAGGTGACCCAGGGTGAAGGTCCTGCCTGATGTCCTGGTTAAGAAGATCCGTCCGGGACTTCAGACCATCCTTCGTCTTTCCCCGGATGTCCAACAGGACACCAATCGTGCTATCAAAGACGTTCTTCTCGAGATGCATACAATCGATGGCATGGGGTGTTTTCAGTGTCTTCCAATATGACAGGTACTCGAAGAAAATCTACCTCTTCTTGAAAGGAACAGAGGGGACCTGCGACCCTTCCTCCGTCGTGTCTCGCTTTTGCTTCCTCGTTTGTTTTGTCCCCTCCTCTGGTGGCTTCTTCTTCTTCCCAAACTCGATCTGATCAATATCCTTCACCATCTCATACACCTTTGGCCCCCAACTAGTCTGCGCCGGTGGTTCACCCTGTGGCTCGCCCTGATCATCGAACAATTGATTCATGACACTTCTTCTATATTTGTGCCTTTTCGGAAGGAACCGCTTGTGCCTCATGTAGACCATCTTGTTCGATCCCTTGAGGTAAGTGTAGCATGTCTCGTCGATGCACATTACGCAGCCAGTCTTCCCTTTGATCTGCCCCGACAGTGAGAAGAGGCCGGGGTAGTCGGTGATGGTGACAAAGATGATGGCTTTTAGGGTGAACTTCTCCTTGAGGGACGCATCCACCATCTCGACCCCAACATCAAATAGCTCCTTCATTTCCTCCATTACCGGCTCAAGGAAAACATCGATATCGTTGTTGGGCTGCTTCGGTCCCGAGATAAGCATGGTCAATAGAAGATACCTGCGCCTCTGACACAGATGGGGAGGTAGGTTGTAGATGGTCAGTACGACCGGCCAGGTGCTGTGGGAGCTGCTCAGCTCGCCGAACGGATTCGTCCCATCGGTGCTCAGCGCGAACCGAACGTTCCTGGGATCTTTGCCAAATTGCGGGTAGGCCTTGTCGAAATCTTTCCACTGCTGGCCATCGGAGGGGTGCCGCAGCATGCCATCGTCCTTCAAGCGGTCAGCTGATGCATGCCAGGACATGAGCTTCGCGTCCTCTGGGTTCCCAAATAGCGCACGGAGGCGGTCGATCACTGGCATGTACCACACCGACAGTGCCGGACTTCTCCTCAACGTGTAACCCTCTTCTTCCTCGTACTGCTGATGAGCCGAGATGCGATTGGCTGCAACACTGCTCTTCTTGACACCCTTCTTCTTCTTCCTCTGACCAGCTCGCAAGGCCTCATCGTCGTCTGCATCCACGCGACAGCCAGCATTTCTCTTGTAGCGACTGGCGCCACAGTGCGGACAGCTCGTCAAATTCTCATACTTTGTGCCCCGATAGAGGATGCAGTGGTTAGGGCAGGCATCGAACTTTCTAAGCTTCATCGCCACTGGCCGGATAAGCTTCTTCGCCCGATACGTATTTGCTGGAATCTTGTTACTCATCGGGAATGTTTTAGCAAGGTAACCTAACAGCTCATCAAAGCTACTATCTGACCACCCATGCCGAGCCTTCATCATCAACATGTGGAGGTTGAAACGGAGCACCGTGCAATCCTTTGGACATTCCTCGCCGTCCTTATATAAAGGATCAAGTGACGCCTGCTTCATCTCTCTGAAATTTTCTAGCCACTTCGGGGAGCCATACACGACGTCGTCTTCGTCGATGTGGTTCAGTAAATCCTGAAACAGCTGCACATCCGCAGGGTCCTGCACCGTAGCGTCCTCAACATCTCCACCACCATCATCTGTCATATTCTGGAGTACATCCGCCTCCACAGCGATGTGGTCACGAGCACTACTGTCACTAAAGGCAGGCGCTACTGTTGCTGATGAGACGTGCGCTCCAGGATCTTGGTTCACCGTCGTCGTCGACGCTGAGCTTACTCCATCAGATGCCGCCCTGACACTCGGATCGAATCTCTCGCCGTGATGAGTCCACACCGTGTAATCATCCATGAAACCAAAACGAATCAAATGAGATTGCACTGTGCCTTCGTCTTTGAAGGCGGTCAGATTCTTGCAACGATGACATGGACATATGATTGTCGTCTGGTTCGATCTCTCACGGTCAGCTTTCGCAGCGGCAATAAACTTTCTCACTTCAACGATATACCGCACATCAAGTACTCTATTGATCTTATACATCCATTCTGACCGGTCCATCGTACATGCGATCCTTAATTAATTACACACATCATGAATCACAAAACAAAGATGAATTATTAGAAAAAAATAATAATTTATTATATTTATGTTAAATCTAGGGACAGAATTAATGACGACGGCAAATAAAATTAATGCATCCATGTTGAACTTAGAGAAACAAATACCAGTTTTCTCTCTCCTACATGAAACTAGATCTAAAAGGGAGGCTAAAAAGAGAGAAAAAGAGAGGGGAAAGAGGGTGGAGATCATCTAGGTACCTCTTGTGGAGTACTCCTCCAAATCAAACAAATAAACCTCAAAAACAAGTTATTTGGGACAAAAATTCGGCAAAACTTCTTCCCCCGTTTTTGGTCTAGAGGAAGAAGATGATCGGGTTCTTCTGCTGGCGGCGGTGGCTTAAATAGCGAGGAATAACCGAAGCGGGCAACGTAAGACGCCCGCTACAGTTAATCTTATTTAACTACAGTGAGCACGTTACGTCGCCCGCTGCGGTTAATCATTAACCGAAGCGGGCATGTAAGGAAGCCCGCTGCGGTTAAAGAAGATTAACCGCAGCGGGCGCTTCAGCGGCCGGCCGCTGTAGGCCGGCCACCGAATAACCGTGGCAGGCATAAACTGTGCCCGCCACGGAGCCCATTTAGGCAACGCTGCGCAGGTTCTTTTTTGTAGTAGTGTGATTTGTGCGGTGCAAGGTGGGCTGACTTTTATCGGATGCCTCCTCCTTCTCTCAGACTCACTCTTCCCCATTCTTGCTTTTTGAAGAACCCTAAAGGAAGAACAAGCTCTCTCCCTCTCCTCTCTCACTCCCAAGGATTTGTGCTCCATTCAAGTGAGAGATTGAGTTCTAGTGTTGATTTGAGAGCTTCAAGAGCATCTCCTCCCTCTCCTCTCCCTCTCCATGCTTGGTGCTCATTCATGAGAGGATTTGGGGGGAAACCCTAGTGTGTGTGCATTTGTGATTCCATTTGGTGGCACTAGGTGGTTATTGTGATTGTTGATTTCTTATTACTCTTGGTGATTGCCGTCACCTAGACAGTTGGTGATTTGGTGATTGGTGAGGGGATTTGCTGATTGTGTCCGCCCCCAATCAAGAAATTTGTGAGGGGTTATTGTGCCTTCCCCGCGGGAGTTCGTGAAAGGCAACTCTAGTGGAATGTTCGTGTCATTGAGCTACCCTCACTTGTGAGTAGGTTCTTGCGGCGCTCATTTGTTGAGCTAGGTTTGTGAAACACCTATTAGCCGCCGAACCACCAAGTGTGTGGTCGACACAACGGGGAGTAGCGTGCCAACAAGCACGTGAACCTCGGGAGAAAATTCGTGTGTCAATTATCTCCCGGTATTCACTTGGCATTTATATTACGATTAAATATCTCTTGCCGGTGGTGGTAAATATTTCTATCTCTTGTATTACATTCTTATATACTTTTGTAGTGATAGTTATATTTATTAGTAGTTGCTCTCTTGTGTAGTATAGCTTTAATTAGCTAGCTTAGCTCTTTTTAAGAAATAGTTATTTCTTGCTAGCTCACTAGTTAGAGAGTAGCAACTTAGCCTTTGTGTGTGCATATAGATTATAAATAACTAGAATTGTGATATAGGTGGCTTGCATTTGACATAGAGCTAGAGCAAACCCACTTTATCGCCATATTGTTGTCTAACCAAGTTTTGCTCTAGTGCTTTGTAGAATTTTTAATTCGGCTATTCACCCCCCCTCTAGCCATTTAGGACCTTTCAAGGTGCAACACCTCCGCCACGGCAAGCCCCAGAGGCTCAAACTTCTCCACCAGCTCCCTGAAGTCTTCCCTCGTTCTGGTGCCGACGAAGGAGGGAGAGACTTCCCCAGAGATCTCAGCATCGCTGAGCTCTGCTCCGGCCAGGGCGAACGTGGCGTCATGACAAATGGCATGGAGGGCCAACTCCCTGACGCGCGTCCCGACATCCTCGAGGCGTGCCTTCAATGTCGCTCCTCAGGCGTTCATAGAGTCGGCGATAGCTGTGGCCAGCCCCGGGAGCCAGTCAAGTTGATGTTGAAGCTCTGCATTCGGTTGGAAGGGGATTAAAGATTAAAGATAGCCAATTTGGTAAAGCATTACATGAATCAGTTAAATATTTAAGTGAGCAGTTACCAAAGATCAATCAAGATGAATATGCAAGAAGGTAACTGATTCAAAATCAAAGGTAGTGAATCAAAAGGTCTGAGAATGTGGTACCAGCGACCCTGGCGTCGGAAGCCTCTAGGTGCTCCAAGGTGCTATTCAGGCGGACGCAGAGGATTCCCAACTCTTCTTCGGCGCGAGCGGCCCGGCGGTGTTCCTCCTCTAAGAGACGCCGGGTGTTGGCATAGCCCCTGATGAAAGCCCAAGCGTCCTCGTCTAGCGCCAATCCATGACTCGTCGGAGGTCGACTAGGACCTTGGTCGTCCGCCGGAGGAGAGGGACTACGAAAAAGGTTAGGGTTTTCCTCGAGTAAAGAAGAAGTTTTGGAGCATAAGAAAGATAATCAGGGAAACGATTATTACCCAAGCACACGACGGCGGATCACCGGAGGACCGTCAACGGATTCTGACTCCTCGGCGGGGCGCTTGCCACGATCATCCGCCATTGGCGTTGGTTACTGTTCAGAGAAGAAGAGCAGTCGGCGGTTGAGGAGAGCAAAAGCCGAAGAGTAAGGCGATGAATGTGTGGTGTGTTCGGGAAGCCAACGTTTTTTAGTTATGAGTTAAACTAGAGGAGGTGAAAAGGCGTCGGTTCAAGAGAACCCTCAGATCCAGATCCTAAGGCGAATCGACTAATGGACACGAAAGCCGTTTGATACTGATCGGCTAAGCGGTGAAAGATAAAATGAATAGATGATATCGGCTAAGGATGGCTGATAGAGCAGCAAATGTTGATAAACAAGTGACAAATTTACACAGACAGATCAGGAGTCGAGGATTGCAGACAGATAAAGTTACACGTTTAACATAGATTTTAATGCATTTAAGGCATTCAGACGAATGGCATCTATGTCATCTATCTCCTTCTGATCTTCTTCACTTGAACCTAGGATTGGTTTCTTCTTGGCCTTGATGTCTTGGAGCTCACCGTGAAAAAGTGTTATCTTCCTCTTCTATTCGCGAAGCGCGGCAGGGATTTTGTCCAGATTCTCTTTCTCCAATCTAATCTGCTCATTGACAGCCTGGAGCATGCTCAGCAACTGGTCCCTTTCAGCCTCTAGAGATGACAGGTTGCCAATGAACACAGTGGAGTCTGAGTTTAGTTGATCTATGGTGTCCTTTGCAGCAGCCATGCCAGAGATACAACGTTGCTCATGTTCTGGCAAATGCACTTGACCTTCATGTGCCCTGAGTTTGTCTTTAGCCTTGAAGAGCTTTAACCCTAGAAATTCTATATGGGCAACAGGGGTTAAGGTTTCTTTAAGATCTTCTGGTATATCATCCTTAACCAAATAAAGGATGTCCCTGATCCCCTTTGCATCTTGCACCAAATCGGCTACGTTGACCTCCAGAAGGGGGATTAATGTTTGAAGCCGAGTCTTGACTTCTTCAGAAAGTTCTCTTGGGGATCTTGGTGCAGAAGTTTCCTCCTCATCCATATAATCTTTCAAATTAAAGGGGATAATAGGGGAAGAGGGCTCTCCTTGTTCCTGAACAGATGGGTGTATAAGTAATCATAAATAGAAAGCAGTTGAAAAGAAAATGATATTGTTTGAAGTACCTGGTCAAATGGAGTGATTTGAAGCTCACGGGCAGCCGATGAAAATTGAAGGAGAACATCTGAAAAGGATCTTCATCAGGTCTCAAGGTTACCGATTGAAAAAATAAGATCATCGGCTAAAGTTATACCTAGTTGAGGAAGCTCTTGGTCAATATCAGGGAGAGGAAGCATTTCAGACTCAACATTCTAAGTATCAACCTGCTCCTGAACAATTAAAGACAGAAGAAGTTGCAGACTAGATAATGGAAAAGAGAGAAGAAAAGACAGCTTTTCTTACTTTTATAATGACATTTTTTATCAAAGAATGGCTGCCATCAGAATTGTCTTTCTTCTTCTTCTTTAATGTAACTTTATTGATTGGCTTGTCAGTTTTTTGCTTCTTAGAAGAACCAACTTCCTTTAAGAAGGTGCTAAGAGTCTGGTCATCTGGAATATCAGAAGCTTTCCTCTTCATTAAAGTTTTTATTGAAGGAGCATCACAGCCGATTCTTGGATTTGGACACCATACATTATAGTCTATTTTTGGATGATTCAAAGTGACCAAATCCTACAAGTATTTGTAAGGTGATATCAGGAAGGAATAGAGGGTAAGAATACAGAACTTGGAAGGAATAGAGTCATACCTCGTCGGTTGCTTAAAAATCTGAATCTAGTTTGAGGCAGTAAGTGGCCACAGCCTCATTAAAGAGATGAATGCTCCATTGCTGCCACCAGTTTTGGAAAGAAGATGAGGAAAAGGGTCGACAGTTCCATTCTTTGACCATTTTCAGGGAGATAGACTGCTCCAGTTGGAAAATTCTGTTATATTCTAAGCAGAGTCTACTGCTTCCCTTGGTCTAAGCTTGTCAGCAAAAAAGAGAGTCGGGGGCACTTGACCAAAACCAATTTGCCTAGCTGCAATAACAGGGTGATAAAATTAATAAGACATGGGAGGTTTTTCTCTACCATGCCTGATTTCAGTAGGCAGAAGGCAAGGCTTCATCATTTGGCATAGAATTTTCAATCCTTCGTCATCACATTCTTTCTGGAATCTGAAGGTATATGGGTTTTCGAGTTTTGCAATATCTGGGTATTGAAACCAACTAAAAATAGTTGCTGGAAACCCTCGATAAAAGATCTTGAAGAAAAAGTTGGCTGGTTCATCAATGACTATCATAGCAACAGCTTCTCCAAATGAAGTGCATCTTCTCATCTTAGCATCATCAGCTAGTAGCTTTTCTTGGCCATCTGGGTACAATGATGAGAAGGATAAAGTCCTCAGATCTGGGGTTGTCAGCCTGTGGAGGTGGAGATTAAGCCAGAGTTGGAGCAACCACCAAGGTCCAGTTATTGATGGGATACCTTTGTTCTCCATCAAACTTTTAGCTACATTGTTCAACATGCTGTATAAGGCACCCAGAAGGTATTTTCCTAGAGGGATATCTGAATTTACAGGCAACATCTCTGCTAAAGCCAAGAAATTTGAAGTAGGGCCATAGCTTTGTCCATAGAATAAGTATTTCTCCAGCCACATGTTTAGGAAAATTATGTGCTCTCGCACAGAAACACTGGACTGAGAAGTGTTGAATGAAGTAATATAACTGGACCAGCCACTAGTCTTGAGATTTCCAAGTTTGACGGAGGGTTTAACTTGAAGACTGTGGGGATTGATTGATCCAATGATGTTTAAGCTGGTCAGCATATGCACATCGGCTAAATTTGGAGTCATGGGCCTTTGCTTGAACATGAAAGCATTGAATGTCCCAGACCAAAAGTAACAAGCAGCCTTCAGCATCGACTCATTTCTATTCATATCAGTCAAAGACAAAGGGATGCACTGATCCAAATTGCGAAGGATCCAATCTGGTTTCTTCTTGGCTTCTACCTTGATTAGCCAATCTCTCCAGCCTGTAATGATTGATGGTCAGTTCCTGAAGGGGGTCTTGCCCCAATGTTTCGAAGCAAAATCGGAATTCTTGAAGGGAACTCTCTGAGTCTCGGCGGTGATGACTTCAGTAGGATCAAGATTGCCTACTGGGCCGAGGAAAAAGTCATTTGGACTATCATGGATAGGAATGAGGATTTGGTCGTGGAGCGCCTGAAAATTTAAGATATGAGGAATATGCAGAGTAAAAGATCGTCAGAAAAGAGGGATGCTAAAAGACCAAACTTTTTACCTCAGGGATGGAATCTTGAGTCACCATTTGACTTGCGGGAGTGCTAAACTTGAGTTCTTGAAGTATTTTGCTTGAATTGAGTGATGACGGATTTGTTCAAAGCTAGGGTTTGACAGTAGCTCTGGAAGAAGGGAATAAGGGTTGGGAAGAAGGCTCGGCTGATCGACTAAAGAGAAATTAGTTGATCGGACCTCAAGGAAAGGAATGGCATTTTTGGAATAAAATAAATTTCATCCCAAAATTGGGGGCATGTGTTTACACCAGATTTTGGACCGAAAAGATTATTGTTTTATAAGCACAAACGGCTGATTTTGTTAACAAAGAAATCGGCCAGAAAAATTAAATAGGTTTATTTAGACCCGGACACGACCGAAAGTTCATGTGGGCCAGACGTGACAAGACTTTGAAGACCTGTTGGGTTCGGCCGAGGAGTTTTGAGTCCGAGTCGTCTTTTGTTTTATTTTTATGTAACCTAGTCGTATTAGGACAGGAGTCAACCAGGTTATAAATAGCTAAAAACCTAATTTTTGTAAGGACAATCAATCAATCAACACATCGGCCACCGGCCAAAACCCTAGGAGTAGGAGTAAGGTAGAACCCGGCGGAACCTTCAACCAGACAGGGTAGCATCGGCTCGACCGACCTCCGGTTTGCTTTTTAGTTTCACCAATGGCTTGTGTCATTGTTCAATAAGGTTGTATTTGGCATCGACCAAACTCTTGTTAAGCTATGACATGGCTAGTTATCGGTTTAAGTTTGCCTTTTGTAAGACTGTCTTGACTCTGATCAATCTCTTGCTTTAGTCGATCTTGACTAGTTATTGGCTCTATTGATTTTGGCAAGTCAATAGATTCATCAAGTTATCGATGTTGTTCATGATTTAATGTTTTTTCTTTAGATTTAAACACATCTTTGCCCAATCAAGATCGACAAAGTAGCTTAAGCTTAAAAGCTATTTAGTTTCGGCTATCCAAAGGCTTTATATGCTTACATTAAAGAAAATAGTCGATCTAAGCCTCTCATCGACTATTTTGTCAATCTTGGTTGTTAAAATGTTGTGCGTTTGAGATATCCAATAAAACTATGATTTGACCTAAAAGAAGATAGATTTGATCTAACATATTTATTACGACTGTATTCCCGAACCCCACTGATATATATGATATATTGGATTTGTTTGGTCTCAAGTAAAATCATGGTCTTGACGGATAGATCTTGTTCGTGCTTCATGGACCTTGTATCGGCTAAAATAGTCGATTCGGTTACGCTTCCTTCATAATGTGTACTTTTAAGTGATCTGGAATTTACGAAATCAACTCGTTGCATCGGACGTGATTTATCTTGGTCATCATTATGGCTGTATGGAGACACCCCACTGTTGATGTTCAAGTTATTTTATGGATCTATTTGTTATTATGGCTGCATGGAAACACTCCACTGTTAACAGATAGAACTGCCTATGCAATTAGTTGATTCGTTGGTTTCATGTCGTTTAAACGTACACATAGATCTTAACTTTCTTCATATGTTTAAGCTCATCGGCTGTTTACCTGTTCTAGGTGTTTCTTTGCATATACCATAGTTGTTTTGCTTTATATCTTTATCAATGTTTTCATGCAATCTTTTGGGAGTTGACCTTGTGGTCAATGTCCTATAAACAATGGCTATATCAGAGCCGCATATTTTGGAACTGTCTGGCACCAAACCGGCAGGTTCCACAATTTAACAACATTTCCTTCTCCTTGTCAATTATAGGTCAAATTGACTGGAACGTCCAAGGTTGCTCTCACCCCGATTCGGCACTGTCACCTTTTTGAAGGTCCAGGAGGTCAAGACCTTGCTCTGCGCAGCCTCTGAGGACCGTGTTCGAGTGTGTTGGCGCTCTCGACCAGATTTTCGTGCCAACATTATAGTGTAAGCAGAAAAGGTCCACAAGCGCACGGAAGTACCGTTGTAGCACTTCACCCAGAAGTATTATCAGGGTATCATATTTTCCACAGGGAACGGTGTGCTATAGTCTTTGGGTTTAGATCTCCCGATTTAGGATGAGAAGAAGAACAACCTTAGGGTAACGAGGTTTCTCTAGGCAACGTATTCCTTAGTGATCTAGTTTTAGCTAAGCATAACCTGCTTTGGTCAACGGGTGAAACTAGTTTCCCAGTCTATGTCGATATAGCTCTACTTGGAATCCCGAACGTGGGTGGATTACAAGGGACGGACAGGGCTGTCACCACCTGCCACAAACCTCCTCAACCGTGGAGACCCAGGCAACCAACATGTAACCACTTAGCCTAAACACCACGTTTACGCTAAGGGCCACTACTCTTGCGGTAGCTAGGACTTGCACCCTCTTACTAGAGCACCCACCTGAAGGTGAACGGCCGGTCCAGCTGATTACGAAAGCAATAAGATAGAACACAATAAGAATGCGTAAGCAAAGATAAACATGAACCTTAATACTCCAAATAGTATTGTGATCCGTCGAGGTACAAGTGAAGTCGTACCGGTGATTCCGGTATTCCTTCCACTAAGTGTAGGAGTGCACTTGAGGAGGTAGGCGACAGCCCCAGCACTTCTCCGACTTGCACGAACTCGCTCCCTCTTCTAAATAGCACTAGAGCTATGATATTTGAGGAACTACTTCTCTAGAAATGGATCCTTTACAAGGTTAGAATGGACTAATCTAAATCTACAAGTGTTGCTTCTAAACTTCCATGATTTGAAGTGAGCTCGACCCATGCTTTTATAGTGGCTTGAGGTCGGTTTGGGGGTGATCAACATGGAAACCTTCACAAACCGCCTCAGCATGCCGCCATGCAACCGACCCCGGAAGGTGGGCCCAGGAGGCGCCAGAGGCGGAGCGGGCGCACCAACGGTGTGGGCGCACCCCTGGCCCCACCTCTGGCCACCGCCTTCGCGTGGTGGGCTGCTGGCTGGGCCTTGATGTTTGTTATGTGGGTTTCCAACCCAGTTGTGAAGTGTGATGGGCCTTGGGCTTCATTTCTCTCCATTTGGATGGGCCGAAAGTGCTCTGGGCTTTAACATGTAGAATTTGGTATGCACTGTTGGCCCATCTCAGATATGGTTTTCCTGTGTTTCCTGCAAAACAATTGATACATCCAAAACTTGTGGAAATTGTGAGTTTAATACCTAATCCTAAGTTTTGGTTCTTGATATGGCTGGTTTTTGAAGAAAGTTGGCGGTATGAAATGTGAGTTAAGAACCGCCAACAGTCACCACTAGCAGTAACAATAGAGATGTGATTGTATTAATAACACGATACTTTGATAACATATGAAATAAAGGTTATCCGCAAGCGCACAGATAAAATACACCTGTTGTAGCATTTCACCCAAGAATGTTCCAGGTATCGTTATTTATAATTCTACCATCGGGAGCTTAACAGGGTTAAGAATAAGAATGATATGGCTTAAGAATTGTAAACATATATAATTAGACATGAATCTAATTACTCACCTCTCGTCTAATACAGGGTTAAGGCAAAAGGATAATAGTAATGATAATGATAATTAAGGTAAATAGCAGAGACTAACAAGGATTACATGATTTTGAGAACTAATCGATATGTTAAGAGATTAGACTCCTAAGTTATATTACTTCTATTAAGTCTAAGTCAACCCTAGCATATGATATCATCTATAGCATAATTAATCATCCACTCATACATAAGGAACATTACGAAAGAAGTTCATATCCAGAGTAATTTCTTCAGTGTAACCAGGTTCTACTTGTCCTAGACTCGGGAAGTGGACTACATAGGAATGAACGAGGCTATAAGAGTCACCCTCGCGAGCTACCACTTGCTGGCCCAGAGAATAGGGTGCTTTCATAGGTAAACATAATCTAAGCACCGCGCCTACATTATATCGACCACTTAGTCCAATCCAGAATTGAACTAAGCGCTTTACGAACATATGTATGAACTTATTATCAATCATAACTATATTAAGCATACAACTAGAATAAACTAAGAACAAAATAAAGAGAAACATAATGATAATTGAAATAGCACAAAGTCGAATACAAGAATTACCAGAACTCCTGATGATGATCCAGAATCCTGAGCCGCGCTCAACTCTACTTTTTTCTACCTCATTCTAATTCTAATCTCGAAGTAGAGCTCTAATATAATCTCTAATCTCTGGAACCCTAACTCTGTCTCTCTAATTGCCTGAAGATAGATCTAATGCCTTGATATGAAGATGATGTCTCAGGGGGGTCTGGGGTTTCTTTTACAGCCCGGTGGGATGAACCGTGACCCTCCGATCAAACCGACCTTGAACAAGGGCTTAGATGCGTCGAGGAGGTCGGTTAGGTCACGCTCCAGGAAGATGGGCCAAGGGGGATCCTGGCCCAGGCCGGCCGGCCGGCCCCACCTATCATCCCCCAGGTGGTTGCTTCGTCGTGACATCTTCTGGAACCTCCCTTGTTGCCCTAATGCGCCTTTCCATCCGTTTGCACGATTTGTCGTGTTGGAGTAGGATTCAATCTCTTTCCATCTTAATTCACCAATGTTGTTGGATCTGTCAGTTTAGTCCCTGAATTTTGTTGCTTGGTGATCGCTCCAGGTTATTCTAGAAGCTTCCATGTCATATCCAACAAGGACTCTCTCGTTGCGACTCCAAATGTAGCAAACCATATGACCGTTTTGATCGTCTTGACGAGCTCTTCGCAATGGTATGATCCAATTCATCACTTGAGATACTTTTATGTAGTGTAATATTGATGTTCCTGTAAAACAAGTGAGAACTACACAACTCATGGAACTTGTTAGAATCAAACCCTACAATTATGCATTATCACGTGTTTATCATTGTTTTATGCACTAGTTGATGGTATAATGTTGACTGTAAGGACTGTCAACAGTCCTTCACTAATCAGGGCTAAAAGTCCTGAAATCCAAAATACCAAAATAGGAATAAGGCTTGCTATTATTAGAAATGTCCAAAAAATATCATATTCATGAAGCAGAAATATAAATGTACTCCCATTAATGTGGAATAGGCGGAACTGAATTAGTCAATTCAAGTTGACATTGTCAATTTATCCAGAACTTCTCTCTTTTCCTCGGTGAAACAAGAATCCGTTTTGCTCAAACCAAATACAAGGAGTGTTTACTTTAGCCTTTGTTTCTTTTGTGATATGTCTTCCTTAAGGATTCATCCAATGTAATCCCCACTTCCCTTGTTTTTGATTTCCCTTCTATTTAGATATGATATAGACCTAATTCTTATATAAAGAAAACTCTTCCGCTTCACTTTGTCTCACTTTCTCTAGAATCTCTAGAAAAAAGAATTGTTCTACCCTTTATTTAATGATAGTCGGAGACTATTAAATAAAAGAGAAAATACTTACTACTAATTAGATTAGAACCTAATTAAAATCAGATGATTAATATATATATCCTAATGAGGAGTAATACTAAAAAAAGAACCCTATTTCAGAATTATGAAACAAAATATCTTGTTTTATTATTTACTCTTTATTTTTTTCTTTCAATTTTTCCTATTTTATTTAAAGTGGATCGATTTAGATAATGTATATAATGTATATTTATATAATGTATATGATAGTAATATACTTCAAACAAAATAGGAATTTGCAAAATGGAGAAAATTGTTGCAGTCATTATAGGAAAGTATAGGGAGACATAGAGCATATCCTATTTGAAGGAGGATGAAATTCAAATCAGGTAAGGGATCCTTCCTTCTCTTTGATTTGATCAAAATTCTTTTTTCTTTTCCTGTCTCTCTGATTTTCGATTAATGAGCCTATGGTAATGCTTTTATCTCTATTCTATGGCGCAATTGACCGTCGAGTCTATAAACAAGTACTAAATAAGGAAAAGAAAACTATACTAAAGAAAACATAAGATATCCATCCTAAAATCGAAAAAAAGACATATATATTAGGGCTATACGGATTCGAACTGTAGACCTTCTCGGTAAAACAAATCAAACTGATTATTATCAAAATGATTCGATTGCTTAGATTGCTGTGAAATTTTTATGATAGGTTTTTCATGTCATGTGTGAGCTGTGATAAAAATTGCAGAATTTTTGGTGCATGTATGATTTAGTTATGAATTTATCTTGCTTTCAATTCATTAAATGAATTAAAATAATTTATGATAAATTTTTGCATGTAAAAATAGAAATAGTTGTTCCACTGCCTTTGTATTGTATTGTTGTAGCTTAGGAAATTTTATTATGGCCATGTATTTGTAGAAAATATGATTTGTAGAATTTTGTTGCTCTCACATGCATTTTTATGAATAAAACTTGCCCTGTTTTTAATAAATAAATTATAATACCTGAGCATAAAATATTTTTATAGTAGTCATGATTTGGCATTATCTATCACCAATAAAAACATGAGCCCCAAATTATATGTTTGCAATGTCACTTAAAAATAATGCCTATGTTTAATAATTAAATAATTAATTAAAGTATAGTAATAGATGACATATGTATATCTATCTGATTACCTTTGTTGCATATTGATCTAAAATAAGTGTTGTGTGTGCGGATACGTGGGTGTATGCCGGTTCTTGATATGATGAGTGATTGTCAACTGGGATCATGCGCATGTTCTTTGGCTTCTGTTGTGCAGGTGTTGAGCACGGATACGGTGATCAAAGGCAAGGTGAAGGTCAAGTAGAGACGTGTCGTGCCAATGGACCCGGAGCGGTGAAGGGTGAACGTGAGGCTTGGACTGATGGACCGGTGGCCTGAGGATCGGCTGTGGTGGCTGATAGCCTGGGACAGCGACAAGTGAAGACTTGCGTGTGGATGGGGTGCACGGGTGGTGCATCCCCTCTACGGCTCGGTTTGGTGGTTGAGCCATAGAAAAACCACTGAGTGGACGGTTTCCAGGTTTGGGCCTCAAAACCTGGGTGTGTCCGGTTTCCGAGTTTGGGCCACAAAACTTGGGCTTAGGACGGTTTCCAGGTTTGGGCCTCAAAACCTGGGCACTGATGGGTTTCTGAGTTTGGGCCACAAAACTTAGGTGACAGACGACAGATTTCCTGGTTTCGGCCTCAAAACCGGGGGATGGTCAAGGTTTCCCAGTTTCGGCCTCAAAACCGAGGGGAGGTCCGTGAAAAGGACGAGCGGTGCTTGGCGGCACGTGGCGGCATCCGGTGAGGTCGCGTCAAGGCAAAGCTACCCGATGTGCGGGCGTGGCTGTCGGATCAACATCAACCTTGAGTTGGTCAGGAATACCCTTAGGGTTAGCCTGCTCGCTCATTAGCAGTAGGGGTAGAAGGGGAATAATTGTATTAGGTTATATAAGGAGAGGCAACCCCTCCCTCCAGACAATCTCAGCTATTGCTATTTTCCACTTAGGGTTTCCTACTCTCCCACAGCCCTGCTGTAGCTACTGAGATCCACAGAGACGGTGAATCATACCTCTGTGTATTTGCTTTTTGAGGAAACGAGACCGTAATCTTGTTGTCTCCTCGTGTGGAGGAGTTTCGGTTGGAAATTGAGATCGAATCACGTTCTTGCTTGTGTGTTCTTCGTGTTTTCGTTTTTGGCCCTCACAGAGATTTGCCTCGTTCTTTCTCTACCTTGCGTCTTTCTCGAATCCGTTTGAATCAACTTGTTCTTTATTGTGAGGAGATCATTTCCACCGACGGAATCAAACTCAAACCTCACGAACAAGTAAATCGATCGATTTTCGTTTTGGTTCGGTTTTCTTTACTCTTTCCCCGAACTTCTTTGATTCATCGATTTGGAGATAGGTTCGAGCCATGATCTCTTAGGAGTAGCTCACTATCATCCTTGTGACTTCTCTCACCAAGTTTGATCCTTAGAGGATTTGTTTTGAGTGAGATCAAGTCAAATCGGTGGACGAACAGCATGGAATCGGGGTGACCGGACTCTGTGTCGTGCGTCCAGTCGTTGAAGGCCGAGCGAAACATCTTGTGCGTGATTGACCGGACTCACTGTGATCGTCGGACCGGACGCACTGTGGTTACTGTTCACCATTGTTTTGTACGGACTGGACACTCTGACCATCTGACCGGACGCTCCTAGAACAGAGTCCGGTCAGGAACAGAGAGCTCCCAAATCAGTTTTGAACCGACCGGACGCGTCCGATCGCAATTGACCGGACGCACCAGTGAGTCTGGTCAGTACTGATCAGCGCGCCTTTGTCCGTGGTTCGTTCGTTCATTGTCGGATTTGGTTTCCGGTTTTTGCGTTGGGTTTCTAGAGTCGTGTAGTGTCCCACTGTGCTTCTTGGAAGCATCCACCCTACATATAGGGTCGTGGACACTAACGAACTCTAAGTCTGCTCTTGGGGTTTGATTCTCGGGACAGTAGCGATAAGTTTCTGAAAAGAAATTTAAAGCTCTCATTCACCCCCCTCTGGTCGCCTTTGTGTAACACTCTCGGTCCTTCAATTGGTATCGGAGCGGGTTAAGTATCTTCCACCTTAGCCGGTTCTAGATCCACAGAAGGCGACATGGATCGCGGCGTGGGCAAACCGCTGTTTTTCGATGGGACAAACTATGCATATTGGAAGATACGTATGTCGGCCTATCTTCAGAGTATGGGTGCTTCGATTTGGGATATTTGCAACTCTGTAGATTACGTGGTCTTGGCTGCTCATGTGACTCAGCATCAGATTGATGAGCACGATGCCAATAGCCGAGCCCATAATGCTCTTTTCTCATGTTTGAGCATGTCTGAGTTTGATCGCATTTCTCACCTCGCTACGGCTCGGGAGATTTGGGCTACCATCATGCGTTTTCATGAGGGAACCACTCAAGTCAAAACCCGTCTCTACGAGTCGCACAAGCGAGAGTATGAGAACTTTCGACACATGCCTGGCGAGAGCATAGAAAGTTTATTCGCTCGCTTTCAGGTGATTGTCAACAGGATGAGGGCTAACAAGGAGTTGTTGCCTTTCGACGATCATGAGAGGGCTCTCAAGCTTTTACACACTCTCGATCGGTCAGTGTGGGACTCCAAGGTTCAGGCGATCATCAAATCGCCTAACTATGAGACTCTCACGTGTGACGAGCTCTTTAGCAAGCTCAAGTCAAGTGAGATTGATGCCATGGCTAGGGCTTCTTATGAAAATCCTACTGGCCCGTCGATGGCTTTGGTTTCTGGCTCTTCTGCTAATCCCCCTGGAGGCTTTGCTTTGTCATCTCTTCTTTCTATCACAGAGAAGCAGCTGGAGTTCATGGCGGACGACGAGTTGGCTCTGCTTGCCAACCGGTTCTCGCGGTTCCACAACAACCGCATGAACCGTCGTCGCGGAGGAGGACGAGGTGGCTGCTACGAGTGTGGAGGCTCGGACCACTTCATCGCCAATTGCCCGAAGAAGAACAAGCAAGTTTTTGGCAAGGCGGATCATGGCCACAAGTATGACTTGGGCAAGCGCAAGGAGAAGTACGTCCCCGCCAAGCACAAGCGGAGGGGCGGCTTCAACAAGGAGTACATCAAGGAGAAGTACTTGGAGAAGGCCCAGGCCGAGCAGCGTGCCTTCTTCGCCATGCTCAGCAATGTCGACGACTCAGATGACGACTCCGCTGCATCTAGCGATGACGAGTCCGAGAAGAAGAAGAAGATCGAGGACAAGCTGAACGGTCTCTGTTTCTTCGCTGACAACGAGGGCTTCTGCACCATGGCCCTCGGCGATGTGGTGAACGGCGAGCTGGAGGAGATTCCTAGGAACGACGACGACGACACCTCCTAGGTATCACAGACTCCCGATGAGCTTTCTGCTGAGGTTGATAAACTTACTGCCGCCCTCCTTAGTCAAGATAAGTTGCTTAGGCGTGCTGCTAGAGAGAGGAAGGAGTTTAGGCAGAAGTGAGAGGATGCGGTGAAGGAACTTGAATCTATCAAGTCCACCGTTGTCGTGTCTGAGGAGGATGAGTGTGAGATGTGCTCCAAGCACATGACTGACCTTCTCACCTTGAGGGGGAAGTATGTTGCTTTGGTTGGAGAGGTGGATGAACTTAGAGCTAGATCCTCCGTGCTTGGTGCGTGCAAGTCTTGTGCAGGCTTGCCATCCGACTTGGCAGAGAAGAATGCCAAGATTGTGTCTCTTGAGAAGGCCGATAGCACTTGTGTGTCTAGATGCGTTTTGTGTGAGGGTATGGAGATGGAGATTGCAAATGTGAAGCATGACAAGATGCAAACCGAGGAAGAAAACACATACCTTCGGACCATCTTGTCATGGGTGTCTAGTGGTGAGCCGCATCTTGGGATGATGATAGCTCAATTCAAACGTGTTGCTGGAGGTCCTGGTGTTGGTTTTGCTCAGGGTGTTGAGTGTGCTACATCTTTCGGAAAGGTTGGAGAGTTTAGTGGTCTTAAGCCGAGTGAGAAGCCCAACTCCACCACTACTCCCAAACTTACCCAGATTCCACCCAAAGAGCCTCTCAAACCTAACACCAAGGATGGAGTGTTTGTGGAACCTCCAAGAGCTCCACCCAAGAAACAGACATAGGCTCCAAAACCAAACCACCTTAGGAACAAGCTAGATACTATGCCACCAATCCATGAGGAGCTCATGCCACAAAAGAGCCAAGTGATCCACACCCACTACCGTGAGTACCAACAACCCCCTATGAGAGCGGTGAGGTACCATTGTGAGCACTGTGGGAGAGATGGACACTTGAGGGAGTTTTGCTTTCGGCGCAAGAGAGAGGAGCGCCGTGCAAAGGAGTTGAACAAATCGGACATGTACCGTCCTTTCCATGATGTACATGCGCCGAAGGTTAAAAGGGGTACTAGGTTTAGAGGTCCAATGCCTCAAGGTCCTAGGCTGCAAGGAGGTCATGCCCGGCGGGAGCCTGCTTTTGTAGGCTATGGACCCTGTGGCGGTGGCTTTGTAGTCGAGCGTTGCCCCCCCCCACCGTGTTTTGACTATCGCGATGGACGCTCTTCCCTCAGCGGACCACGTTTTCCTCAGCATGGTGATCGCTTTCCCCGTAGGCGTGCTAGGAATGGTTTTGCTACTAACCGTTCTTTTGAGCAGCCGGCCCAACACTGGTACACTTCCCATTTTACTCACCCTAGTGTTGGACCGTATGCTCACCCTATGTCTTTCTATTGATGTAGGTAAGACGATTGGAGAACGTTTGGTTGGTGGATTCCGAGTGCTCAAGGCATATGACCAGAAACGCCAAGTGGTTCTCCAGTCTTAGTCCAGTTGCCGGAAAGGAGTTTATCACCTTCGGCGACAATAGCAAAGGTAAAGTGTTGTCTCGTGGGTCTGTGCGAGTTAATGAGCACTTTGTGTTGCGTGATGTTGCTTTTGTTTCTAACTTGCATTTTAATCTTCTTTCTGTTTCGCAACTCTTTGATCTTGACTATGAGATTCGTTTTAAGCTGAATCTCAGTCGTATTTTGGATCCTTAGGGCAATCTTGTATGTTTGATTTCGCCCTTTGGGAAAGTCTTTCGTGCGAATTTCTCGGAGTCTTTTGGCATTTCTCGTTGTCTTTTGGCTGGTCCCTCCTCCTCTGATCTTTGGAAGTGGCATAGGAGACTTGGTCACTTGAGCTTCGACTTGCTTGCAAGGCTTAGTTCACTTGGCTTAATCCGAGGATTGCCCAAGTTGCACATGGAGAAGGACCTTGTCTGCCATTCTTGTAGACATGGGAAAATGGTAGCCGCTCCCCACCACCCTGTGAACCAAGTTATGACCAAGCGCCCTGGAGAGCTTTTATATATGGACCTTATCGGTCCGGCTCGGGTGAGTTCGGTTGGTGGGAAGTGGTATGTGCTTGTTGTTGTTGATGACTTTTTGAGATATTCGTGGGTTTTCTTTTTAGCTGAGAAAACTGAGACTTTCACTTTTGTTCACAATTTAATCTTGCGACTTCAGAATGAGTTCCCTAAGAACTCGATGAGAGCTATTCGTAGCAATAATGGTTCCGAGTTTAAAAACTCAGATTTTGAGAAGTTTTGTAACTCTTTGGGTTTAGAGCATCAGTTTTCTTCTCCCTACACACCGCCACAAAATGGTGTGGTAGAGAGGAAAAATCGGACCCTTGTAGAGATGGCCAGGACGATGCTCGATGAGCATAGGACTCCTAGGCGAAATTGGGTCGAGGCTATAAACATTGCATGCTATATTTCCAATCGCATTTTTCTCCATGCTTTCTTGAAGAAAACTTCTTATGATTTGCGATTTGGGAGGCAACCCAAAGTGAGCTATTTTAATGTTTTTAGTTGCCACTGTTTTATACTCAAGAAAGGCAACTTGGACAAGTTTGAGTCTCATTCTTCTGACTGTGGGTTTTTGGGTTATGGAAATCATACTCACGCATATCGTGTACTTAACCTTGATACTAACCGAGTCATGGAGACATCCGATGTCACCTTCGACGAGACTGTGCTTTGTCCTTCTTCTAGTTTTGAGCGTGCAGATGATCATGAGGTTGGAGAACCTCTTTTTGATGATGAGGAAGAAGGTGCTGAAGGGATAGATGATCCAGCACTTCCTCCACCTGTTGTGCCTATTGGGTCGACTTCGACCACGACTGCACGCGGCCCCGACCCTTCTTCCTCTACTACATGGGGGTCGTGTGATCCACCACCTCGTGTTGTACCACTTGTACCCGAGGAGGCACCAGCTGCTGTTGAGGGGGAGGTAACTTCAGCAAGGGAGGCGCCATGACACATTCAGCGCCAACACCCTCCTCAACAGATCATCGGCGACATCCACGAACGCGTCACTCAGTCTAGGTCACAACAAATCTCTCACTTTGCTCATTCTGCATTTGTTGCTGATTTTGAACCCCGAGATGTTGGACACGCTTTATCTGATCCGGATTGGGTTAATGCCATGCATGAGGAGCTCGAAAATTTTGAGAGAAATTGGGTGTGGGTTCTTCTTCCTCCTCCTCCTGAGTGTCACCCTGTTGGGACAAAATGGGTTTTCAAAAACAAAAAAGGAGAGGATGGCCATGTAAAATGGGTTTTCAAAAACAAAAAAGGAGAGGATGGCCATGTTGTGAGAAATGAAAGGACCGTGACGCCTAAGAGGGGGGGTGAATTAGGCAACTTAAAACTTCTACTCTAAACTTTGGCCTCTAATTTCCACCTAGACAAAACCTATGCAAGAAAGTAAACTATCTATTGTGCAACTAAGGTTTTGCTACGTGTGTTTGTTATCTCTACCGCAAAAGGAGTTATGCAACCTAGTTTCCAAACCTATCAACTAGCAAAAGAGAGCTAGGAAAGGTAAAGCACATAAACAAGGTAGCAATGTAAATGCGGAAGCTAAAGAGTGTGATAGAGATGCAAACTCCCGTCGACGACTCCGGTATTTTTACCGAGGTATCAAGAAGCGCGCAAGCTTCCCCCTAGTCCTCGTTGGAGCCCCTCGCAAGGAATCCCTCGCAAGGGCCAAGCTCCCGGTCGGGTAACTCCGTGGATAGCTCCGGTTCTTCCCCACGCGCAAGTGGGTCTCCGGTTAAGCCACTCGTGGCAAAGCCTCTCCCGGATGCTCCCCGCCGTCTTCACTATCAAGCTTCCGGCCGAAACGCCGCGGGCCTTGTTCCCTTCGGTACACGGAGGCGGCCACACCACAATCGCGGTTGGTGTGATCTCGCAAGACTTATAAGCCCCGCTGATGTACAACAACAGTGCGCGCAAGCACCGGTAAATGAGAGGTTTTCAACCTCACTAAACACTAGGCCTAACACCCAGAGCAAGCGCAAAGCGGTGGTCTAACTAGCTTAAGCACTTCGCAAAGCACATACACTAATCACCGAGTATATCACTTGAGCACTTTGGTGGCTAGAGCAACTAAATATGTGTCTATACACTTGGTACACTTCCTTGAGCTCCAACCTTGTGTTTTTGGCCAGCCATGGGGGTATTTATAGAGCCCCAACCAAATAGAGCCGTTGGGCAAAAAGATGGGCTTTTCTGCGATCGACCGGACGCTCGTCACGTCCTGACCGGACGCGTCCGGTCTCTCACAACGGCTAGTTGCCAGCCTGCACAGGCACTGATCGGACTCTGGCATGAGTCCGGTCACAGACGACCGGACGCGTTCGGTCATGATTTTGTGCCTCTGGAACCTCTCTGTGTTCGATCGGACTCGCCTGAGTTTCAGCGTCCGATCGATGTCGAAGCGTCCGGTCACACGGCGATGCTGGGGAATAGTTGTATCGGTGCGTCCGATCACCACTGTCACAGCGTCCGGTCGCTTTGACGTGGCACTGCTGGCTTGGGGTACTGACCGGACGCATCCAGGTCAGCGTCCGGTCACTGCGAAGCAGCGTCCGGTCACTCCTTCTTCTTCGTTTCTTCGCGGTTTCTTGCGCCGTCTTGGTTCCATTCTTGTGCCTTGGACTTTGCTTGATCTTTAGGGTCTTCAACTGAGCTTCTAGAGTCTTGCTTGAGGTGTTGATCGTCGGATCACCACGTCGCCTTAGTCCAAGTCACATTTGCACCCTATTGGACTACAAAACAAACACCTTGCAAACGCATTAGTCCAATTTGGTTGTGTTGGTCATCAAACACCAAAATCCGAAGTTAAATGGTCCGAGGTCCATTTTCCTTACAATCTCCCCCTTTTTGGTGATTGATGACAACACGACCAAAACAAGCAAATAAAGGATACATAATTTAAAATGCAATCTACTTGCTAGGATGCAATGCAAAGGCAAGATCATATGATGTTTAAAAGATACCAATTTGAAACATATTTAATCTAACATATCTTGCCCTTGCCTAAGAGTCCCTTTTTGTGACTTTATGGATTAAGACTCCCCCTAACTCCATAAATCACTTCCTCCCTTTTTGAACCATTCCCAAGAAAATAGCCATAGAATTTTTGAAAATTTGATTTTGGTTATTTTGTTTGTTTTAGTTTGGGCTTGATTTTGGTCCCTACACATTCTCCCCCTTTGGAATCAAACACCGAAAAGGAAGACATTAAAGCTTAAGAGTGGAAACATTATATAAGCTAAAACTCCCCCGAAGTATATGCATACATATGGTGTAAGGCAAAGCATATGCATAACGGGAAATTTTGAGCACAAAGGAGTTTACTCTATATAATGTATGGAGAGAGCATATAAGAGTATCAAAGTGAAATCAACATAAGGTTATCTATTAGGAATACCATATGTAGATACCAAATGAATTATCGTCACATATGATGCTTGTCTCCAGGAACTCCATTTTCCTTGCAATGAGACTACTACACACATGATAGACTTGAAAGAAGTGTTAGTCTCAAAGCTTCCAAACTGTAGAGTAAACTCCCCCTAAAAGTGTGCATACAAGTTGGAATACTTGTGGGAGATATGCACATTTACTTGTAAGGTCAAACTACCATTTTCCAAATTGATATTACAAGAAATGTGACATCAATTGAAGATATAATTTGGACTTTGGCACATATAAGATAAGTACAAAGCAAAAGAAGCTATGTGCCGTGCTTCTAACCAAATCAAAACCATGTAGAATTGCTCTAAGAATATGAGTGATACCGAGCAAAACTACCATATGATAAGCCTAATTTGCATGACAAAAGATATGAATATACCAATGCAAACATAGGCAATGAAGGAACTAGATGCTAAAAGTAATTGCAAGACATTATACCAAATGAAAGTAATTGCAAGAATTTAAATCTAGTTACCTAACATGGGAGGGGGAACTTGGGTCCATAGTGCCCACTAACATACTTGGCAATGACATGATCCAATGTGATGCACCCCATGATATGCACCCAAAACTTTGCCAAGTCTCCAAATTCCCCGTAGCCAACTTGGCTACTCACTTCCCTTTCGGGACCCAAACCTTTTTGGTGCTCTTCATGGTTGAGATAATGTCCTTAGGCACCCAAATGCGTTTGGCCCCATTGTTGGCTTGCTTGTTCACCTTGATGGCCACCACCTTGTCATTCTTCTTTTTCTTCAAGAGATAGGGTGTGGTGGTCTTCTTGTTCACCTTGTTGGTGTAGGTGTTGGAGAGCTTGCTTGTTTGCTTTTTGTTTTTCTCTTTCTTCTTTTCTCCCCCATGCTTCACCTTGCACTCATAGGACTTGTGGCCTTCCTTGTGGCAAAGGTAACAAACCACAGTTTGCTCCTCATCAAGCTTCTTCACTCCCTTGACGGTGTTATCTTGATGAGTTCGGGTTTGCTTCCCCTTGCCTTTTGCTTGGGTCAAGTCCTTGGTGAGGCGAGCCACTTCTTGCTTTAGTAGCTCATTCTCCATTGCAACTTCTTGTGTACATGTTTCTACAATGACATTCTCAACACAAGCTTGTTTGCATATGGGTGAGTCTAAATCAAGTAAATCAATGCAAGAAGTAGAGGCATCCTTTTTAGGCATATTAAAGATTGACCTTTCAATTTTAGGTGCCTCGGTGGGGTTTGCTCCGATGGCTTCAAGATTAGCAACTTTATTAGTTAGCTCATCACAATGTTTGCACATAATTTCCATTTTGGCACGCAAACTTTTGTAAGCATCTTGTGTTCTAGCTAACTTTGCTTTTAGTTTTTCATTTTTCTTAGCAAGTTGCTCATCATTACTCGTGCTATCATATGTGCTTATACTAGCCTCAAGTTTCTCAATTTTATTAGATAGCTCAACATTTAAGTTTGAAAAAGTTTCATATTGATCTAGCATAGCATTGTAGGCTTGTTGAGAACTATCTAATTTTTCTTTTAAGATATTAATCTTCTTTTGTTGGCTAGTACAAGCTTTAGCATATTTAAGATTATCTTGCACAAGTTGATTGTAAGAATGTAGCTCATCATCACTATCACTATCTCTATCTCTATCACTATCACTAGAGATAGGGCTTGTGTTACCTCGTGCCATAAGGCACATACGTGAGGAGCTTGATGATGAGTGCTTGCGACCATGCCTCTTGTGACGGGCTTCATCATCACTTGATGAATCATCCGATGTCTTGATGGTGGTGAGAGCTTTGGCCTTGCATCCCTTCTTTTTCTTGTCATTGGGTGTGGGCTTTTGTTTTGGACAATCTTCCACAAAGTGCCCTTTCTTGCCACATCTATAGCAACCCTTTTTTCTTTGCTCTCTTCTTTGATTGGTGAAGAGGCAATCTTCTATGGTGATGGGCACACCCTTGACATTGAGCTTGCGGATCATCCTCTTCACTCCTTTCATGAGCTTGATTGTTTCTTCTTCATCTAAGGAGGAGTCGGATGAGGTGGAGGCTTGATCATCATCACTTGATTCTTCATCTTCATCATCCTCTTCTTCACTTGAGGAGCTTGAGCTTGTTTCAACTTGCTTTTTGCCCTTCATCTTTTTGTGCTCACATGGGAGAGCAATATCTTTGCTTGATGAGGTGGCTTCTTCTTGACCCATCTTGCGTGACATCTCAAATGCCACCAATTTGCCAATGACAATGGCCGGGGTCATGGTGCTCAAGTCCTCCATGTTGTGGAGGATGGTGATGATGGTTGCATATTTGTTCTTTGGAAGCACGGAGATGATCTTCCTCACAATATCCGCATCACCTAGATTTGTAATTCCTATAGAATGGAGCTCATTGATAATTAGATTCAAACGAGAATACATATCACGAACAAGCTCATTATCATTCATTTTAAAGGAATCATAGCTTGTTTTTGTTAGGTGATGTTTTTGCTCATGTACATTACTTGTACCATCATGGAGCTCATGTAGTTTTAACCAAATTTCATGAGATGTTTGTAAAGTGAAAACTTGGTTAAAAACATCCATGCTAATAGATTCAAACAAGCAATTTTTAGCTCTAGCATTGAGATGGATTTCCTTTTCATCACCCGCGGTAGGCTTCTCGGGATTCTTAATGGGTTTCATCCCATCGCGGGTGACTCTCCAAACACCTAGATCAACGGCTTCTAAAAAGCAAGCCATCCTAGCACTATAGTAAGGGAAGTTAGTGCTGTCAAAGTGTGGAGGCCTAGAGGTATCCATCCCAACCTCTCTTAGGGGCGTCGGCTCGAAGGCGATTAAGCCAAGAGTCCACAAGAGAGCCAACCGGCTCTGATACCAATTGAAAGGACCGTGACGCCTAAGAGGGGGGTGAATTAGGCAACTTAAAACTTCTACTCTAAACTTTGGCCTCTAATTTCCACCTAGACAAAACTTATGCAAGAAAGTAAACTATCTATTGTGCAACTAAGGTTTTGCTACGTGTGTTTGCTATCTCTACCGCAAAAGGAGTTATGCAACCTAGTTTCCAAACCTATCAACTAGCAAAAGAGAGCTAGGAAAGGTAAAGCACATAAACAAGGTAGCAATGTAAATGCGGAAGCTAAAGAGTGTGATAGAGATGCAAACTCCCGTCGACGACTCCGGTATTTTTACCGAGGTATCGAGAAGCGCGCAAGCTTCCCCCTAGTCCTCGTTGGAGCCCCTCACAAGGAATCCCTCGCAAGGGCCAAGCTCCCGGTCGGGTAACTCCGTGGACAGCTCCGGTTCTTCCCCATGCGCAAGTGGGTCTCCGGTTAAGCCACTCGTGGCAAAGCCTCTCCCAGATGCTCCCCGCCGTCTTCACTATCAAGCTTCCGGCCGAAACGCCGTGGGCCTTGTTCCCTTCGGTACACGGAGGCGGCCACACCACAATTGCGGTTGGTGTGATCTCGCAAGACTTACAAGCCCCGCCGATGTACAACAACAGTGCGCGCAAGCACCGGTAGATGAGAGGTTTTCAACCTCACTAAACACTAGGCCTAACACCTAGAGCAAGCGCAAAGCGGTGGTCTAACTAGCTTAAGCACTTCGCAAAGCACATACACTAATCACCGAGTATATCACTTGAGCACTTTGGTGGCTAGAGCAACTAAATATGTGTCTATACACTTGGTACACTTCCTTGAGCTCCAACCTTGTATTTTTGGCCGGCCATGGGGGTATTTATAGAGCCCCAACCAAATAGAGCCGTTGGGCAAAAAGATGGGCTTTTCTGCCATCGACCGGACGCTCGTCACGTCCTGACCGGACGCGTCCGGTCTCTCACAACGGCTAGTTGCCAGCCTGCACAGGCACTGATCGGACTCTGGCATGAGTCCGGTCACGATTTTGTGCCTCTGGAACCTCTCTATGTTCGATCGGACTCGCCTGAGTTTCAGCGTCCGATCGATGTCGAAGCGTCCGGTCACACGGCGACGCTGGGGAACAGTTGTATCGGTGCGTCCGATCACCACTGTCACAGCGTCCGGTCGCTTTGACGTGGCGCTGCTGGCTTGGGGTACTAACCGGATGCATCCAGCGTCCGGTCACTCCTTCTTCTTCGTTTCTTCGTTGTTTCTTGCGCCGTCTTGGTTCCATTCTTGTGCCTTGGACTTTGCTTGATCTTTAGGGTCTTCAACTGAGCTTCTAGAGTCTTGCTTGAGGTGTTGATCGTCGGATCACCACGTCGCCTTAGTCCAAGTCACATTTGCACCCTATTGGACTACAAAACAAACACCTTGCAAACGCATTAGTCCAATTTGGTTGTGTTGGTCATCAAACACCAAAATCCGAAGTTAAATGGTACGAGGTCCATTTTCCTTACAAGAAACAAGGCCAGACTTGTAGCCTAGGGGTATAGTCAGAAGGAGGGGATAGACTATGAGGAGACTTTTGCTCCTGTAGCTCGTTTGGAGGCAATTAGGATCCTCTTGGCTTTTGCTGCATCCAAAGGTTTCAAACTTTTTCAAATGGATGTCAAGAGTGCCTTCCTAAATGGCTACATAGAAGAAGAGGTGTATGTGAAACAACCCCACGTTTTGAAAATCCCAACTTTCCAAACCATGTTTTTAAACTTCACAAAGCTTTGTATGGTTTGAAACAAGCCCCTAGAGCCTGGTACGATAGGTTGAAAACCTTTTTGCTTGCTAAGGGTTTAAAAATGGGATGTGTAGACAAAACGCTTTTTCTCCTCAAGCAAGGCAATGACACTCTCTTGGTTCAGATTTATGTGGATGATATCATTTTCGATGGTTCTTCTCACGCTTTGGTTGCCAAGTTTGCAGATACTATGAGCAGGGAATTTGAGATGAGCATGATGGGCGAGTTGATGTTTTTCCTCGGGTTGCAAATCAAGCAATCCCGAGAGGGGACGTTCGTGCACCAGGGCAAGTACACCAAGGACATATTGAAGAAGTTCGATATGGGTGAGGCCAAGCCTCTTCCAACACCCATGTCGACCATGACGGCCTTGAATGCGGACAAGGATGGAGAAGCTATGGACTAGAAGGAGTACCGAAGTATGATCGGGTTGTTATTGTACCTGACGGCGACACGCCCGGACATTCAGTTCGCGGTGTGCGCACGCTTTCAGGCGTCACTGCGCACTTCTCACCGTCAGGCGGTCAAACGCATTATGAGGTACTTATGTTTCACACCTGAGTTCGGGATTTGGTATTCTGCTTCTTCTACCCTCTCCCTTTGTGGTTAATCGGATGCTGATTTTGCTGGTTGCCGACTTGAGCGCAAGTCCACTTCTGGGACTTGTCAGTTTTTGGGTTCTTCCCTTGTATCTTGGCCTTCTCGCAAGAAGTCTAGTGTCGCTCAGTCTACCATAGAGGCTGAATATGTTGCTGCGGCTAGCTGTTGTTCCCAGTTGTTGTGTATGATGGCCACGTTGCGTGATTTTGGTCTGAGTTTTTCTCGAGTTCCATTGCTTTGTGACAGCACGAGTGCGATTAGCGTTGCTAAGAACCCCGTGTTGCATTCTAAGACCAAACACATTGATGTGTGTTTTCATTTCTTGCGAGACCACTATGAGAAGGGTGATATCGACCTTCACCATGTTGATACTCATCTTCAGTTGGCAGATATTTTCACCAAACCTTTGGACCAATCAACCTTTGCTAGGTTGAGAGGTGAGCTTGGTGTGTGTTTTCCCTTTTAGTTGGGGGAAACATTGTGGTTATTATATCATAGACTGACTTCTTTTATTTTGTTCTTGTTTGATTTCTACATTTCATCCTTTTTGCATCTTTTCGAGCTTCATGTCTATAATCTGTAGAATGAATCTATGCTCTGATTAGTGTATGGTCTAATGATATATAATGATGCTTGTAGCTTAGGCTCTTTTTGATCACTGATACATGTTGTGAGCTGAGCTATTGTTCAGAACTATGAATATGCTTAATTCAACATAAAATTTGAAACATGTTCACCATTGAGTTTGGCAACTAGCATGTGTAGAATGTGTTGAAGTCACTTGTGCTTTTCATATATGCTAGGTTGCTATGTCTCTAGTTCTGAGTCCTTCACTTGCTTGGTATGTTCAGATTCTTCTAAATTTCAACCAAGTCTAAGTGAATTGAAAAGATCGAGATGGGATTACTTGACAGCACATCACGGCATCGAGACTGTTTCTCATTGCACATTGAGTTAAACTTGAGCCATGTAGTGTAAGACTGAAACCGTTGTTTCAAGCTTCTGATTGCTTATGCATAGGCTTAGCTCAGTTGAAAAGTTAGGCAATGTCAAGTTTTCAACCTCTCGCAATCACATGCTGAATATTTGAACTTGTGTAATCACCGCTGCAACTCCGATAAAATCTGAAAACACAAGTCTATGTTTCATTCTATAGCATGATGATTGAACTTTGCTAGGGGTAGTTCACCTTTTATACATGTTTAGCACTTGTGTAACTTCCTGTCTATACATGTTTGGTGCTATTTTGATGGTGAAACCCTTTCTGAATGGCTTAAAACTGCTCATATGTTCATATTTCGTATTCTGTGATCAGTTTGAGCCTTTGCTGGCATTTGTGCTTATTGTTGAGTAGTTGGATCAGCACTCTTTAGATCATCTATTCACTTTATGGACTATATCGTGTAGTGTCCCACTATGCTTCTTGGAAGCATCCAACCTACATCTAGGGTCGTGGACACTAACGAACTCTAAGTCTGCTCTTGGGGTTTGATTCTCGGGACAGTAGCGATAAGTTTCTGAAAAGAAATTTAAAGCTCCCATTCACCCCCCCCCCTCTGGTTGCCTTTGTGTAACACTCTCGGTCCTTCAGTGTGCTCATGTTTATAAGTGTTTGATATTGTTCATAGCTCATATGTGTGCTCACATGCTAATCAAATAAGTAATGAAGTGATTTATTAATATGCTGAAATGGTTGCATGAACAGTTTATGTAGTAGTGATTAGTTCATGATGTAAATGATGTTTTCTGTAGATGTGTTCTATACAAAAGTTAAAAGTTGTAGATAACTTCTCTATCTTGCTTGTCCTAAAGTTTCATGATTTTAGGCCAAGTGGTTTAGGAGTTATAGCTGTTACAAGTTTGATGTCAGGTTTTATATGCTTTCTGTGCAGATCTGAAAGAGCGAACTGTATGGCTAATTTAAGTTGTGAATCATGTGTTGATATTAATAGTAGTTGTTCTTTTCTTAAGATTTCTAAATTGTCTTGGATCACTATTTTTGGTGGTCTAGAACTTGAGTTACATGTGTTTAAAGTTAGAAGTCAGAATATGTCCAAGTCTGGACAGATTTACTTGTTTATATTGGTTGACCTTAATAAGTGCTTAATCACTTTTAGATGTTAATAAATAAGTTGTAGGCAACTTAATAAGTTTTCTAGTAAGTCTTATGTCAAGTCTTTTGGTGCTTTAGATCTCTAGTTATGGCTGTTTGAAGATGGATGTAGCATTCTGTCCAAAGTTTGGACAGAACTGCCTTGCTTGTAATGTTTGGCCTTTTTAATGGTTGAATCATGTTTAAGTAATAATAGCAAAGTTTTATGTAATTTTATTAGCTTTCCAGAAAGTCTAAGGTCACCTTGTTTGGATATGTGTAGTCTTAGTTATGTCTATTTAAAGTACCTGTTGTGTGGCTGTCCTTGTTCAGCAAATAAACCCAAGGTTGATTGGTAGAATTGGATGTTGCTTATGTGATCCTTAATGCGATGTCATGAATTGATAATATTTAGTTTGTACAGAGAACACAGGATGTAGGGTATTACGACGACTTGCCGGCCCAAACCTGTCTAAATCGTCGTCTCTCATCCCTGTGTTTACGCTTGTGTAGACGTCTCGCACGCCTCCACCATCTAATCTACTACCTTGGGGATACCCCTCGGTAGACTGTTGACCATATTTTGTCGACAATTCCATGTTATTAAATTAATCAACCTGATGTATTATATAAATATGTTACATAATGATGGTTGACATGTTTAACTAAAATAGGAGTTGTATGCACATACATGTTTTCTATTTGTGTGATGTGAGTCTTATAGTTAGCCTCTATGAGCGCCTAATAAATTGTGTGCCACACCTAACTTTAATAATAACCTGCTAAAGTGATTATGCCATGTTATGTGTTAGAGCTATGCCTTCTTGTAGTAGTTATCCTGATTGCTTATGTAAAGTAATTAGTAACGCTTATGGTGTGTGCCTTATGTTGCTTCGTGCGTGTTTGCCTTGCATTCATACGCTTGCATTGTGCATCTCATTTAGGTACGGTAGATACATCACGAAGGACGTGATGATGAAGCCAAACCCAAAGACAGTGTTTGGTGGATTATCCCGAAGATGCAGAGTTAAGCAAGTGCTGCAATGAAGATGCTTGCCAAGCAAGTGTCATCTAACAAACACTAACCTAGTGTTGGTTCTCAGGCAAGCCCCAGAGCATTCTAAGACTCACAGTTTTTATAATCAATTTACTTGAGTATTTTTTTATTGTGATGCATTAGGTATAGGAGTTGTTTGAATCCCACTTGCTGCATTAGTTTCCCTTGATTATTGTTTACACCTACCTTGTTATCCTGTTTACTTAAAAATAGAACTCCTTAGCCTCTTAATAAAAGTAGAAAATAGAGGATGTTACCGTAATGCCCCTGGTGGGTGATTACCAGATCACGGTTGGCTATATTTTCTATCGTGGAAAGAACCATGAGTAGTAATGAAATACGATCAACTGGAAGGCAAGGCACCAAGTATGGAGACTTGGGGATAGTTCATCCATTGGATCGTGTAGGTTTGTATCGATGATGGCTTGTAACACCCTTGGTGTTAAGCAACCCTAAATGCATAACTTGACATCTCATGAGCATAAAGCATCATCATATGTTCCTTCTTTTATGTCAAGTGTCATTTTATGTGCTAAGATGCTACTGATCATGCATTAGTGTGATGCTTGTTTAACTTGTTTTTGGAGTAGTTGAGTTCCTAAGTAGTCTAACATTGCTGAGGAGTCAAAATGAAGCCAAGTTTATGTTGGTCATTTTGGCTAACCAAGTCTCTAACCCTAGTTGCCCTAATAGAGCCCTAGGAGTCCTTTTATTTGACTAACAAAGACCTCTATGATAAAAGCTTTGTATGGATAAGTGCCCTAAACCAAAAGTGTGTAGATTTTAGAATAGAACAAAAGTTGTTTTTGGGTCAACTCATGAAAATGAGTCTAACATGGTGTTTTGAGGCCCACAAGGCAGATTTGGGAGAGTTAGACTTGGAAAATTTTCCTAAGTCCTATAACTGTCGAAACAGTTTCATCTTGGGATGTTTGGAGCTTTCTTGAGTAAAACCTAGGCCGAACCAGTGCTTGATCCTGTAATCAAAGTTGTAGTTGGCACATAGCTCTACCCAATAGAACAAATGGTTTAGCTTTTCACCGAATGGTTTAGGAGTTAATCGCGCGCAAAGATCGGCCGTCAGTCGGCTGATGACCGACTGAATCCATCGATTCAGTTTGAATCGACGACAGCAGTGGCCGACCGCGCCAGAGATGCTCCGCCGCGTGGCGCGCGAGGGCTGGCGAGCACAAAGCCCGTCTGCACGCATTCGCGCAGGCCAGAGCCGCTCCACTCCTTTTGCCTGCCTCCTCTTCGCTCTCGCCGGTGCCCGGGCGGAAAGGGGGAGAAACCGAGCGCTCGCCGCCGTTCGCCGCCGTCCCGCCGCTTCACCGCTAGCCCGACCACCCAGATAGCTTCGCCGTGAGCCTCCGCACCTTTTGTCATCTTTAGCGCCCCGTAGAAAGCCCTAGGCGAGCCCCGGAATGAGCTCCCGCCATGGCTGCCATGACCACCGAGCTCGGTTCGCCATGGCCGACCTCCATCCCGTGGGTTTCGTGTTGCCTAACCCACGTTTGAGGGTCAGTGAGGTCCACGGAAGTAGAAGGGGGAGTTGGTTTAGTCGATTAGGGTTCGGTCACCGCGGTACGCCGTCGTCCGCCGCTCGCCATGGTCGCCGGAGACGGCAAAGCCGTGGTCTCGGGTGTTCGGAGTGGGAACCCTAGCTTCCAAGCCTTAGGGTAGGTTCGTAGAAGTCGCCGGAGTAGAAACCAAGGGTTGGTTTCCCCGGGATGACCGGAGTCGGCCGGCGTAGCAAAGCTGCGCCGCCGTGTCCGCCATTTTCGACGGCGAGCTCCGTCCGTCGCAATGTCGGGCCGGTGACTAGCACCAATCGACGCGAAAAGGTGAGAGGAGTCCGAGAGTGGTGATGGTTTCGCCGGAAAGGTCGCCGTCGGTGAGCTCCGACGAGTTCAACGACCTCCCCTGTTCTGTGTGTATGACAGGTGGGGCCGGTTTGACTCGGGAGCCCGCTGGTCAGTCTCCCGTGTGCAGTTTGGCCGGGTGTAGCTAGCAGTTAGGTTTTGATGTTTTTGGTTTAATGTTTTTTAGAAATGTGTAAAGGCTTGTTTAATTCATATCTGAAGTTGCATTAGTCCAAATGAGGTGAAATAAATTTTGTTAGGTTTGTCTTCATGAGATCTGTTTAGGAAAAATATGTTATGTTCAGTTTGTGATGATTTTATATGCAGTTATATTTAATTTATGTTTAGGCTGAAATCTTGTTAAATGCATAATAAATTGAGTATGGCTCAGAAAAATGTGATTCTTGTTTTGTTAAGTTTGTGTTGTTAATAGAATCTGGGAAAATTATGATATGGATATGTTCTGTGGGAAATGTGGGCAATGAGAATTAAAATGATTAAAAGCTATTTTCTTGTATGATTTTTAGTAAATAGAATATAAACGATATAAGCTTGGTAATTTTTTTACAGACTGCTCTTGTACTAAGAAGTTCAGTAGAAAAATGTGAAATTTGTTGTTTGACACTTTTTGCTAGGATGTGTAGTTCAAAGCACCTTTTCATTGTGATGTTTGTCTTTTTCATGTAGAATAGGATTTAAGTCCAAATAACATGAAATTTGGACAGTGGGCTGGATTTCGTACTGTCAGCTTCGAGTAATTTTTGTAGATTTTTTTGAAGTTGTTATCTGAGGGTTGCTGTTATAAGCTTGATTAAATGATAAAGTGGTAGCAAGTAACTAATAGGTAGTGGGATGATATTGACTATCTTGTTGAAGAGAATGAAGTAGATGACATGTGCTTATCTCCTGAATTATCTTACTCCATGCTGCATCAACCATGCATCCCATATGCATTCATCCTATTTATACATATCTGTGCATCATACAGGACCGGTAGTGGAGACCCAGAACCCGCAACCGCAGAAGGAGCCAAGTCCAGAGGAGACCCTGATCGAGAGGACCGAAGAAGGAGACGTCGAGGACTTGCCTGAGTGCCACGACCACCGACCCTCCAACTTCGAAAGAGGCAAGCCCCGGAGCATCTAACATCTATGGTTTGCAAATTATTTACTAAATTAACCTGATATGCTTGTTGCACTAGGTTTATAGGAATTGATTGCTACCGTTGATGCATCATTACTATATCTTGTCCACCGCAATTGACATCTTGATATCCCTATTTAAGTTTAGGCCGATATATGCTTAGTTTGCTTAGACCGGTAAAAGTCGGGTGATTCCTGTCTCCCGCATATAGGTGGATACTGATCATGACTAGCCTGGTGCTATCATGGAGATAACCATGTGGTAATTAAACTGAGACCGGGCGGGATGTAGGAGCAGCAGGACATGGGTTCTGTGTGCTAGTAGTCTCCCGTCTGTGTCGATTAGGACCCGACGAAGGCACACCTCAGTCATTTTGAACGCGTCAATCACTTAACGGAGCAGGTGCGGGTACCTCCCGTGAAGCCGAGTAAGGTTATTCAAGCCGGTGATGGAGATGTTGACGCCTAACACCCAGGGCCTCAGATGTACCGTGGGCAACTATTCTGAGCAACCTGGCATGGTCCGTGGATAGGCGGGGCCTGATTGACCTGGCATGACCGTGGGCAGTTATAGCTTGAGCGACCTGGCATTGAGATAACCCCCGTTGTAGAAGGGCCCATGGCCGTTCCGCGCGTTGTGTTCTCGAATTTCCTGAGTGGCAGCCGACGGCTACCTGGCAAGGTGTGATCGGGCGAGTGTGCGACATTGTATCCCCAGCTAGGTAGGAATCGATTATAATCGCCATCGCTCCTGGACAGTGAGTAACTTGACTGGGCATGTGTTACCGTAGTAACTTATGGAATTAAAGATGGTTATGGTACTGAATCTGAAAGACTATTGATGAAATAGTCACTCTTGCTTGATTAAATTAGTCCAGTGATTGTTCTAGATCAGGTGCAAATCTAGTTAATCAGGGATACTTATAAAAATGACTGCCAACACTTAAATTAAGTTTTTATCATAAGAAAGCTTTCATGCAAATTGGTATGTTTAGCCAACCCCAGATATAGCCTTCATGAATCCTTGGAGTCTCTTTATTTCTGGTTTATGTCTGGTAAGTCTAGCTGAGTACCTTCTTGTACTCAGGGTTCTTTCCCTTGTTGTTGCAGATGGACAGTGCTTCTATAGCTACTGTGAGAACTGCCTGTACCCAGTTACGGGTGATGATTAGACCATGGGCGTTGTGACATAACCGACCAATTTATAAGAGCACAAGTGCGAAAACCTCTGCCGGAGCAGCCGAATTAGCACACTTGAGCCCATATAAACCCGGTAGTCTATGAAATCCTGAGGGATTTCAAACTTTTCCAACATCTTAGCCAAGATCGCATGGTCAAGCAAATACAAATCATGTCCACGGAGCTTTGCAGCGGAAATAAAATTACAATAGAGTTCACAAATAATAATACAAGTTGATTTACTTTGAAACAACATAGCTTTGAAATGAATACCATAACATAAGTTGAAATACTTTGCTAGCTTGAGTGACATCCTCCATCAACAGCATAAAGAGAAGAAGTAGGGAACTGCCGAGCCCACCGGCACTGGCCATCACCTTTCGGCATACCTAACCTTCACCTGCAACAAGGTGGGATAAACCCTGAGTACTCGAATGTACTCAGCTAGACTTACCCGTCGGAAACCAAAAATAAAGTGACACCATGCAGTATGCAAGGCTGATATAAATAGTGGAGCTGGCTAACTTTATTTGCAAAAGGAGCTTGAGATAAAGGGTTCATCATTTAATTATATGAGCAGTCATCTTTTATCCTATTCCTTAAACTCTAGGTTTTGCACCTGCACTAGAGCACTCAAACAATAATATAATACCATATCAGGTTTGCTTATCAATATTTTAGTTGAACCATCAATGTCACATGGAGTTGTATCGTGGTGAAGCTCGCCATAGTTTCCCACTAACTGGGGGAGACGGCGACTCGAATCGAATTCCAAACCAGCTGGTGAAAAACCTTTAATACCAACCCACACTTTCCCCGTCGGGTCCATGCATTGGGTAACCGCTCGATGCTTGTTCGTGGTGGTAATCGTCGCGGCTCACAGCACGGACCACCCAATTGGAACTATACGATGGCCATTCCGAGGCAGATCGTGTTTCCATACTAAAGGGTGCGACACGGGTTGAGACCGGCCCGAACAGCGTCTAACCGGCTTTGGGGTCGATGATTACATCACCGACATATCCCTAAATAAAAGGGTGCTTTCAAAAATGAACGAGGGCCAACATCGATACAAACCTACACGATCCAACGGACGGACTGCCCCCAAGTTCCAACTTGGTGCCTTGCCTTCCAGTTGACCGTATTTCATTACTACTCAGGTTCTTTTCCACGATAGCAAATATAGCCAACCGTGATACAGTAAATACCCACCAGGGGTATTACGGGAACCTCCTTTCTTTACTACTTTATTAAGCAAGCTAAGCAATTCTACATATAAAAAAGTAACAGGATAACAAGGCAGATATAACAATAATCAAGAAAGGATAATGCAGCAATTAGGATTCAATCAACTCCTATACCTAATGCATCACAATATAAAAGTACTCAAGTAATTTAATTGTAAAACTGGGTGACTTAGAATGCTCCGGGGCTTGCCTGGGAACCAACACTAGATTAGTGTTTGTGTTTGTTAGGTGATACTCGCTTGGCGAGCATCTCCGCTGTAGCACTTGCTTAACTCCGCTTCTTCATGAGAATCCACCAAACACCGTCTTCGGGTTTAGCCTCGTCATCACGTCCTTCACGATGTATCTACCGTTACCTAAATGAGATGTGCAATGCAAGCGTATGAATGCAAGGGAAACGCTTACGAAGCAACACAAACATTACTAATTACTTCGCATAAGCAATCAGGATAACTATTAAAAGAAGACATAGCTCTAACTCATAACATGGCATGATCACTTCAGCAGGTTCATATTAAGGAAAAGTGTGACACACGGTTCAATAGGCATTTGTAGTGCCTAACCATAACAATCAATCAAAACTACATTACATACATCACTACAGGGAAACACATGCATGCACACATATAGCTCATCCTTTAGTTAAGTAAGTTAATTAACATTATGTGATATGACCATATAATATCTTAGGTGAATTAATTTAACAACATAGAATGCATAAAGTAAATTATTAGCAAGACCAAAGATAGCACTATGATCACCTAAGCAACCTCAAACTATAGCAATCAACATTGGTTCATTTGCACAGTATGGACAGCAACACAACATGTACTTTAAACAGACATAACTAGAGCTACACACATCCAAACAAGGTGATCCTAGACTTTCTGGAAAGCTAAAGAAATTATCTACAACTTTTCTATTATCACTTAAGCATGATTCAGCTATTAAAAAGACCAAACATGATAGACAACCACTTCTGTCCAAACTTTGGACAGAATATTACATTAATTTTCGAACAGTTATAACTAGAGATCTAAAGCACCCAAAGACTTGATATAAGACTTATTGTAAAGCTTATTAAGTTGTCTACAACTTATTTATAAACATCTAAAAGTGATTAAGCAGTTATCAAGGCTAACTAACTCAAACAAATAAATCTGTCCAGACTTGGACAGATTCTAACTTCTAACTTTAAACACATGTAACTCAAGTTCTAGACCACCAAAAATAGTGATCCAAGATAATTTAGAAAGAATAAGAAAAATACTACAACTCTTCTATTAACACAAACACATGATTCATAACTTAAACTAGTCAAACAATTCATTCTTTCAGATCTGCACAGAAAGTATGCAAAATCTGACAGCAAACTTGCAAAATCTATAACTCCTAAACTACTGGGCCTAAACTCATGAAATTTTAGGACAAACAAGACAAACAAGTTATGTACAACTTTCATATAGAACACATCTACAGAAAACATCATTTTTTTCACGAACTATTCACCACTACAGAAACTATGCATGCAGCAATTTCAGCATAGCTAGACATACAATCAACAGCTGAGTAATTAAATCGTAACTAGAGCTACATAACTCCAACAGACATGCAACAAGACATTTTGGAAAGCTTATGAAATTATCTTCCTTTCATCTTTAATCACCATAACATGATTCATAAATTAAAAGGGTCAAGCATACATATTTGCAGAATCTGATCTAGGCATCACAAAGAGCAACTATTCCTGAACCCAACTTTAAACAGTTGTATCTCCTAAACTGCTAGGCCAAAAATCACCAAATTTTAACAGCAGATAGATCATGCAATCCTCTACAACTTTTGTATTTACCAAACCTACAGAAAATAAGATTTAATTTACGAAATTAACACACAAACAGAACCTACTCCTGCAGCAATTCCAGAAAAGCAACACATCGATTTACCAATTAGTTGACTAATCAAGAGAGCACACAAACAAATCATTTGAACATCACAACCATATGAACATGAGTACACAATATGCAGAATCATTCACACACAACATTCATATGCCATCTTCATCAAAAAGACAAAGAACAGAGAGGGGAAAAAAGAAAGAGGTCGACCTTCGGAGGGACTGCTCGTCGCGGAGGCCGCTACATGCTGCTTGCTGACCTGGCTGCCGAGCTAGGGTTAGGGTTATGGGCTTGCTGCAGGCTTGCCGATGTTGTGCACTGCTGCTCACTGCTGCTTCTTACTGCACACTACTTGTTGCTGCTCACCATGAGAGAGGAGGAGAGGAGCAGCAGCGAGGGGAAGAGCGCTGCCTTGCTGCTAGGGTTGGCCGGCCTAGCTGCTGGCTTCTGCTGCTAGGCGCCGCCGCTGCTTGGTGCTGCTGCTATTTGGCGCAGCCTTGGCTGGTTGCAGGAAAGGAGAAGCAGGGAGAGCAAGGAGAAGGCGCTGCTGCTTGCTGCTCAACCATGAGAGGAGATAAGGAGGAGCAGGAAGGTGCGGCAAGGGAAGGAGAAGCTGCTGCTTGCCTGCTCTTTTGCCATGGCTGAGGGAAAAAGAAAATGACGAGAGAATGGGAGAAGAAGGAGACCGAAAGAAAGAGAGGGGGCTCGGTGTTTCTTGCGTGAGGGGAAAGAAGCTCGGCTCTTCTTGCGCGAGGGGAAAGGAGCACCTGATTTCTTGCCGGGGAAGGTAAGGAGGCCGTCCCTTTTGACCAATGGGGAGAGAGGGCGCGGAAGGCGAGGGGAGGGCACGTGGCCAGGGAGGGAAGCCACGCGGCCTCACGGGCCTGATCATGTCGGCCACCAAAATTTTTTCCGGAGAAATTTCTTTCCCAAAAAGGCATGTTTCCGGAAACTTTCGGTCAAGATCAAAAATTGCGAACACTGCTCAAACGGACTCCGATTTCGATGAAACTAATTTTTTCGTCGTCGTTTCGCCGAGTACTCCGACTTTCGTTAAAGGCACTTGGTCAGATTCCTAATCGTTTGTCCGGTAACGATCGTCGACGGCAGCATTGCGGTGACCGAAATTCCAATTTTTGCCGTACAGACTTAACTGATTTCCGGAACCTAAAAACTGCGTTGTATCTCATCTTGCGAGCTCATTTTCACCCTTTTCGGCATCAATCTAGGTCTTGGCCATAAAACAAAATTTGTTCCTCTCGATCTGTACTACAACTTTCGTTTAAGGCGCACTGACATGCGAACACCCGAAGATACCATTCAACTCCGGTCAAAGCGGTCACCCGGTAGGATCCAGATTACGGTCTCTCGTCGGTCGGAATAATTTCCGGTCGTCTGCTCAACATAAAACTTTCATAACTTTTGCTCGTGAGTCCATAAATAATTGATTGGGCATAATTGCAAGACTTGGTTGAACCCAAATGATTTTCTTCAGTTAATCAGCCAGAACAGGCAAAGCTGCGACTCATCATTTCATGTGACTTATTGATTCCAAATTTTGCCAGACTTTTCTACCAGTCACTATAGATAGGAACTGAAGCAGGGAACATGAAAAAGTCATGTTTAGCAGTAATCTTGAATATTCCAAAATTGGGCAATCATTATTACTTGTGCTGTTAATTATTTCTGGAATAATTTAAACAGAGGCTCTATTTCCGGGGTTGATTCCAAATCTTCAGTCATCACTGACAATACTAGAAATCATCTCTCGATCATCACCTGACAGACCATGTTTGTGTTCAAACTGACTGCTCAACTGGCGTCAAACACCTGGGGTGTTACATCCCTCCCCCCTTAAAAGAATCTCGTCCCGAGATTCCGGACGAAAGACTTTTCAAGGGAAAAGCATATCACTTATCCTTTTGGCTTCTGACAACTCAAGATATATTGACTTCTCAGCAGAAAAGAAACTATCAGGAATAGAACAACTTTCTGATCTTTCAAGTCGTTTTCCGGTTACTCTTGTCTGAAGAATTTCCTTTGCTGATTCACATCGAACATTGAGGTGCACTCGAGACACCACTATTAGGTCGAAAGAAAAACCAAGATTTCATTGTTACTTTGGGAGGAATCCAAGATAATATTGCTAAAGAAAATACTAGATCTTCATCTGGTATTACAAAGCAACTTCTTTCTAGACTGGGAGGAACTGGCTGACCAACACTCACTGTGTATACTATTGGTGAAAGTCTGTTCTATCAGATAGCAATCGATGGAAAGCTACATAAGGTTCCATGTGTGCAGTTCTTTTTCTCTGGTGATAACACTATATTATCTGAGTTTGTTAAGAGAGCGGTGAATGTGATAGCTAACTCTGCCAATGTCACGCTTTCACTAATCCTCCTTTATAGGAATTCTCAACTCTTAACCAATGACAGTCACCCAGGTTGAACTTGATGCAACCTCTTGGATAAAATATCTACTACCGAATTTCTGTCCTACTAAGCAGGTCAATATCCTTCTTCTTCATGATGTAGTTGTAGCTCAATTGATCTGACTTGTTGAACTACTTGGGTCATGGGGCAACCTTGTCAAATTTATTTAGCAACGCGGAAATATAATCTGCAATCCGTTGTTTGACACTTCCATTTGTCATCAATTTGTACTTCTTATGAGTTGATCTTTGTCGAATACCTTGACTGCTCAAGAATAAGGGATTGATTCTGGATGTCCTTTCAAGCTTCATCCCATAGAATCCGGAATAAACCTTTTCATAGTACTCTGAGGTATTACCAGTTGGTCCTTACTCGATGTATATTTCTGACTGGGTTACTAGGCTGGTGTACTATCATGTATTACCATTCAAATTTTTCCAAGATAAAGTTGGCCTCAACACGACAGAAATGGGGATGTACGAGTGCCACAAACATTATCAGTTGGTTTACAGACTTCTGATGTAACACTGTTCTGTGAGACATATCCTTCATAGCTACCAAAGAGTCATTTCTGAACTGGATATTAGCCTTTCCATGGCTGAAACTAATCAGTTGTCTCTCAACACTAAAAAGCTCCAAGGTTTTAGCTTTTACTACAAGCAATGTTGGATATCAATGCACACGGTCACCACCAAAGTCTACAGAGAATCAGACATATCTAGGAGGATTGAGTTGACTAAAAGATCATCATGCAGATATATATATATTAAGCTCATGCAGAAAACTTTTTGGATCTTGAGTATCTTATCCAATAACACATCACTTCCATCGCTCATTCTGCAGCTGATACTTGTCCACCTCAAGTTTGGTTGTGCCACTTTACTTCACTATGACCATATATGTTGCTCGATCTTTGCCTTTGATTCAACAGAGTCCTTTGTCTACCACCTCTTACGGTCTATTATTGCTTTCATTATTGACTGATTCTGGAAACGGTCATCCTCTTTGCAACTTCAAAAGAAACACTGCCACAATTGATCTGCCATAGAGATTTCTTGGAAGGAATATAGGAGATAATCAAGGAGAAAGCTTCATGAAAGATAACACATTGGCGTAGTTTCCATAATGCATCTCGAGTAGAAACCACGATACCAGCACGTGCCGAGCAGCACAACCATGTGTCTGCAGCCACAGGAGGCTCTCGGTTTCGTCGCGGCACCATTAGTTCATAATCAAGACACCATTATTGAATCCACAACCAGTGAGAAATCCATCATGACGCAGATAAATCTTGCATGGATAGGCATCACATGCAAGGCATAAGCTAGCAAAACAAGGATGATCACAAGGTTTGGGAAGTCAACGAGGATGTGATTTCCAGGACAAAACATGGCGCAAGACAACAAGGATACGTCTTGTGCACATCAAGGTTATGACAAGATGAAGGATTACATGAACTTGATTTGGTCCAAACAACAACAAAAGGGCAACCGAGGGGATACATGGATTTGGGCATGGTCTCCATAACTGGGCAAGACAAACTACGGTCAAAGGCTGAGGTTAGCAGGAACTTAACTTGGTTGGTCAAACTAACAAGGGCCTTTACAGCAAGGGGTACAAAACATCCATGGCTTAGGCAACACTTAAAAGGGGGCCCAACATGGGTCTTCAGGTTAGTCAGAGACATGGCTACACAAAAAGCATAGGCATACCACGGTTCGGATCCAAGATTCTGAAAAGCTTAACTTGGGCTAGCTGGTCAAACAAAAGGCATGGACAGACATAGGTACAGGTCGTTCGCACAAACATTCTAAACCATCAAACTAGACACACAAACATAGGCCTTAAGCAACAAAGGTTCTACTCGGGGCATCTCGGAAGGTCGAGAGGGCTTGAGCACGATTCTAGACGAAGGTTGACATACCACTCATGTACTCACCGAGGACAAAGGTTGACTAACCAAAGCATCACCTAGATAACAGAACATCTACACATAGCCTTAACATGCATTGGAAGACACAAACAAACAACTTAAGCAACTGACACTAATTACCAAGCTCATACCAGACAAACATCTACCTATAACACACAAGCAAACATAGACATGCAAAACATGATAGACAGATGTTGCCATTATATTATTTCCTATTTACTAAGTTGGAACATAACTCTTTATCTAAAAGCAAACACACCAAGGAAACTAAGGCATAATTGTTTGTTAACAGTAATTAGTTTACTACTTCAAGTTATAACTCACTTATTTAGTCTATAAAACTAATCAACAAACAACAAGCTCATGCTAGTCTACGTTCCAAGAAGGAATAAGGTGACACTAGGTAACAACAATTAACAAGACACATACAAATAAATTAATTTTTGGTATACCCAAGCATAACAACAGTTTGAAAACATTCTAAACACGCTATCAAAGCTAAGATTGCACTCCACTTAAATTAGTTGCAAGCATTTAGTTCTTACAAACATATCACTAGTGAGGATTAAAACTAGATTAGAGAGCAATTATAAAGCATGGTACACATAAGAACATAATTCTAGGCATAACCAGGTATGAAAATAGGTTATATATATATCCTAAACATGTTAGAAAAGTTCATTGCTTACTCAAATTAAACACTTTACATGCACTTATTAATTACCTAACTTAGCTAGTGAATTAGAGAGTGATTCCAATCTATACCCAGAGAACTCTGTAAGATTAGAGCAGCTCACTCCTGCTTTTAGTAGCCTATTACAAGCATTTCAGTATTTGGAAATAAGTAAAACAGCCTACACCAGTCTAGCAAGTAGTCATGCTTAAAACAACTTAAACAGGTTTAATGCTATTTAGTGTTGTCCAACAACAAGTTTACATTTTTCTTATAGTAAACATGATACTAGAGAGCTATGAAAATTATTTTCACAAACTTTTAATTCTTATAACTCTAGTTCTCATCATTGCCAGAAAGTAAGCATGAACAGGATTACATTTTTACAGCATGGAAAAGAAATTAAACAACATGTTTAGTACATTTCCTTGCTAAGCATATTAACACAAGCTAACAAAACTAGAATTGTAATCTTAGGACAAACTTAGCTTCATTATCACATTTACAAGTTTAGAAAGCATTTAGCAACCCAAACAAAACTGCATACAAAACAGTTTTAAACAACAAGTTTTTATTATTTCCTTAGGTGAAGCATCTCAAGACAAAACTAACTCAAAACATTGAATTACAAACTTGAGCATAGTTTTGCCACACAAGTAGAACAACACTACACAAGCATCTAGTTACTACAAGACATTGCCACACAGGGGGAACTCCTAGCCATTAGGAACTTATTGTCTAACTACTCTTCTAGCAAATATTATATAGAGCAAGACAATCCCAAAACCTGATAAACTAGTAGGCTTAACCAGGCAACATCATACAAGGTAATTACCTCTAGCCTATAACAAGCAATCACTTCTCTAGCTAACATGGAAGCACTCGTATAAACCTTGTACACAGCCAATCATCAAGAACAAGACCATATTAATTCTAGTTCAGAGGAACACATGACATCAAAAAGAACATTTATTTCTAACTTTTACCGGCCATCTAGCACATCATGTTGAAGCACTAGTTCACAACAAACTTCACCATTACAGGAACAAAGGTGGGGAAGCATTTCTATGCACAAACAATCAACATTATTTTAGTCACATATAACAACATATTGTTTATTATTGGAACAAAGGTGAGAAAAAGGTTGTTCATGAGGAAAGCACAAACAAAATGGATGCTCGTCCTATACGTCCTCATAAATTGCTAGCCCGAGGCGGCAATCACGTTCTATGTCGGTGGCATAACACGCACTCTTGGTATAACTAGTCGTCAGCTATGCATACGCATTCGAGGTTAGTGTACCTGCAGAAAATCTCATTTCAGCCCATTCTCACAACAGATAAAAATACATTGCCTAGATACTATCTTAGGTGCATACCCAGTATACACGTAAGTAGTATATGCACCCATCAGAATAGTATTACTCCCGCAATTAAATACCTTCACCCGCATTCGTGTGCTTACGAGTACAGGTTCCAGTACCAAACTAGCTCTCCCCTAGACCAACGGTTGTTTGGTCATGCTCTCACAACTCACACTTACCTGAGCGTAGGTGCGACGTTGCATGAAATAAATTCAACTAGCCCACATATATGAGTACATCATATGTGAGGGCTACCTCTAACATTAGACCACAGGGTAGCATAGTGCGGTCATCTATACGTACCTTTTGAGTCGACGTGTCGTTGCAAGAAAGTAAAACCCCCAAAGTTAGTATTACTTAACTAAGCCACCTGAAAGTCCTAATTGGACATAACTAGAGGTTGTCGCTAGCACATAATTTTATAAATTAGGTTTTGACGAACTTGCCTACTAGCTAAAGGTTTTTAGATAAAATATGCTTTTCAAAACAAAAACTTTGTTTTAAAACTATGCACATGACAGTATTATGCTTAACCTTGCTCTGATACCAGCTGTGACAGAACCGACCAATTTATAAGAGCACAAATGCGAAAACCTCTGCCGGAGCAGCCGAATTAGCACACTTGAGCCCATATAAACCCGGTAGTCCGTGAAATCCTGAGGGATTTCAATCTTTTCCAACATCTTAGCCAAGATCGCATGGTCAAGCAAATACAAATCATGTCCACAGAGCTTTGCAGCGGAAATAAAATTACAATAGAGTTCACAAATAATAATACAAGTTTATTTACTTTGAAACAACATAGCTTTGAAATGAATACCATAACATAAGTTGAAATACTTTGCTAGCTTGAGTGACATCCTCCATCAACAGCATAAAGAGAAGAAGTAGGGAACTGCCGAGCCCACCGGCACTGGCCATCACCTTTCGGCAGACCTAACCTTCACCTGCAACAAGGAGGGATAAACCCTGAGTACTCGAATGTACTCAGCTAGACTTACCCGTCGGAAACCAAAAATAAAGTGACACCATGGAGTATGCAAGGCTGATATAAATAGTGGAGCTGGCTAACTTTATTTGCAAAAGGAGCTTGAGAAAAAGGGTTCATCATTTAATTATATGAGCAGTCATCTTTTATCCTATTCCTTAAACTCTAGGTTTTGCACCTGCACTAGAGCACTCACTTGAATCTAGCAAACAATAATATAATACCATATCAGGTTTGCTTATCAATATTTTAGTTGAACCATCAATGTCACATGGAGTTGTATCATGGTGAAGCTCGCCATAGTTTCCCACTAACCGGGGGAGACGGCGACTCGAATCGAATTCCAAACCAGCTGGTGAAAAACCTTTAATACCAACCCACACTTTCCCCATTGGGTCGATGCATTGGGTAACCGCTCGATGCTTGTTCGTGGTGGTAATCGTCGCGGCTCACAGCACGGACCACCCAATTGGAACTATACGATGGCCATTCCGAGGCAGATCGTGTTTCCATACTAGAGGGTGCGACACGGGTTGAGATCGGCCCGAACAGCGTCTAACCGGCTTTGGGGTCGATGATTACAGCACCGACATATCCCTAAGTAAAAGGGCGCTTTCAAAAATGAACGAGGGCCAACATCGATACAAACCTACACGATCCAACGGACGGACTGCCCCCAAGTTCCAACTTGGTGCCTTGCCTTCCAGTTGACCGTATTTCATTACTACTCAGGTTCTTTTCCACGATAGCAAATATAGCCAACCGTGATCCGGTAAATACCCACCAGGGGTATTACGGGAACATCCTTTCTTTACTACTTTTTAAAGCAAACTAAGCAATTCTACATATAAATAAGTAACAGGATAACAAGGCAGATATAACAATAATTAAGGAAGGATAATGCAGCAATTAGGATTCAATCAACTCCTATACCTAATGCATCACAATATAAAAGTACTCAAGTAATTTAATTGTAAAACTAGGAGACTTAGAATGCTCTGGGCCTTGCCTGGGAACCTACACTAGGTTAGTGTTGTTTAGGTGATATTCGTTTGGCAAGCATCTCCGTTGTAGCACTTGCTTAACTCCGCTTCTTCATGAGAATCCACCAAACACCGTCTTCGGGTTTAGCCTCATCATCACGTCCTTCACGATGTATCTACTGTTACCTAAATGAGATGTGCAATGCAAGCGTATGAATGCAAGGGTAACGCTTACGAAGCAACACAAACATTACTAATTACTTCGCATAAGCAATCAGGATAACTATTAAAAGAAGACATAGCTCTAACTCACAACATGGAATGATCACTTCAGCAGGTTCATATTAAGGAAAAGTGTGACACACGGTTCAATAGGCATTCGTAGTGCCTAACCATAACAATCAATCAAAACTACATTACATACATCACTCCAGGGAAACAAATGCATGCACACATATAGCTCATCCTTTAGTTAAGTAAGTTAATTAACATTATGTGATATGACCATATAATATCTTAGGTGAATTAATTTAACAACATAGAATGCATAAAGTAAATTATTAGCAAGGGCAAAGATAGCACTATGATCACGTAAGCAACCTCAAACTATAGCAATCAACTTTGGTTCATTTGCACAGTATGGACAGCAACACAACATGTACTTTAAACAGACATAACTGGAGCTACACACATCCAAACAAGGTGATCCTAGACTTTCTGGAAAGCTAAAGAAATTATCTACAACTTTTCTATTATCTGTTAAGCATGATTCAGCCATTAAAAAGACCAAACATGATAGACAAGCACTTCTTTCCAAACTTTGGACAGAATATTACATTAATCTTCGAACAGTTATAACTAGAGATCTAAAGCACCCAAAGACTTGATATAAGACTTATTATAAAGCTTATTAAGTTGTCTACAACTTATTTATAAACATCTAAAAGTGATTAAGCAGTTATCAAGGCTAACTAACTCAAACAAATAAATCTGTCCAGACTTGGACAGATTCTAACTTCTAACTTTAAACACATGTAACTCAAGTTCTAGACCACCAAAAATAGTGATCCAAGACAATTTAGAAAGCATATGAAAAATACTACAACTCTTCTATTAACACAAAGACATGATTCATAACTTAAACTAGTCAAACAATTCATTCTTTCAGATCTGCACAGAAAGTATGCAAAATCTGACAGCAAACTTGCAAAATCTATAACTCCTAAACTACTGGGCCTAAACTCATGAAATTTTAGGACAAACAAGAAAGACAAGTTATGTACAACTTTCATATAGAACACATCTACAGAAAACATCATTTTTTTCACGAACTATTCACCACTACAGAAACTATGCATGCAGCAATTTCAGCATAGCTAGACATACAATCAACAGCTGAGTAATTAAATCGTAACTAGAGCTACATAACTCCAACAGACATGCAACAAGACATTTTGGAAAGCTTATGAAATTATCTTCCTTTCATCTTTAATCACCATAACATGATTAATAAATTAAAAGGGTCAAGCATACATATTTGCAGAATCTGATCTAGGCATCACAGAGAGCAACTATTCCTGAACCCAAATTTAAACAGTTGTATCTCCTAAACTACTAGGCCAAAAATCACCAAATTTTAACAGCAGATAGATCATGCAATCCTCTACAACTTTTGTATTTACAAAACCAACAGAAAACAAGATTTAATTTACGAAATTAACACACAAACAGAACCTACTCCTGCAGCAATTCCAGAAAAGCAATACATCGATTTACCAATTAGTTGACTAATCAAGAGAGCACACAAACAAATCATTTGAATATCACAACCACATGAACATGAGTACACAATATGCTGAATCATCCACACACAACATTCATATGCCATCTTCATCAAAATGACAAAGAACAGAGAGGGGAAAAAAGAAAGAGGTCGACCTTCGGAGGGACTGCTCGTCGCGGAGGCCGCTACATGCTGCTTGCTGACCTGGCTGCCGAGCTAGGGTTAGGGTTATGGGCTTGCTGCAGGCTTGCCGATGTCGTGCACTGCTGCTCACTGCTGCTGCTTACTGCACACTACTTGTTGCTGCTCACCATGAGAGAGGAGGAGAGGAGCAGCAGCGAGGGGAAGAGCGCTGCCTTGCTGCTAGGGTTGGCCGGCCTAGCTGCTGGCTTCTGCTGCTAGGCGCCGCTGCTGCTTGGTGCTGCTGCTATTTGGCGCAGCCTTGTCTGGTTTAGGAAAGGAGAAGCAGGGAGAGCAAGGAGAAGGCGCTGCTGCTTGCTGCTCAACCATGAGAGGAGATAAGGAGGAGCAGGAAGGTGCGGCAAGGGAAGGAGAAGCTGCTGCTTGCCTGCTCTTCTGCCATGGCTGAGGGAAAAAGAAAATGACGAGAGAATGGGAGAAGAAGGAGACCGGAAGAAAGAGAGGGGGCTCGGTGTTTCTTGCGTGAGGGGAAAGAAGCTGGGCTCTTCTTGCGCGAGGGGAAAGGAGCGCCTGATTTCTTGCCGGGGAAGACAAGGAGGTCGTCCCTTTTGACCAATGGGGAGAGAGGGCGCGGCAGGCGAGGGGAGGGCGCGTGGCCAGGGAGGGAAGCCACGCGGCCTCACGGGCCTGATCATGTCGGCCACCAAAATTTTTCCTGGAGAAATTTCTTTCCAAAAAGGCAGGTTTCCGGAAACTTTCTGTCAAGATCAAAAATTGCAAACACTGCTCAAACGGACTCCGATTTCGATGAAACTAATTTTGTTGTCGTCGTTTCGCCGAGTACTCCGACTTTCGTTAAAGACACTTGGTCAGATTCCCAATCGTTTGTCCGGTAATGATCATCGACGGCAGCATTGCGGTGACCGAAATTCCAATTTTTGCCGTACAGACTTAACTGATTTCCGGAACCTGAAAACTTCGTTGTATCTTATCTTGCGAGCTCATTTTCACCCTTTTTGACATCGATCCAGGTCTCGGCCATAAAACGAAATTTGTTCCTTTCGATCTGTACTACAACTTTCGTTTAAGGCGCACTGACATGCGAACACCCGAAAATACCGTTCAACTCCGGTCAAAGCGATCACCCGGTAGGATCCAGATTACGGTCTCTCGTCGGTCTGAATATTTTCCGGTTATCTGCTCAACATAAAACTTTCATAACTTTTGCTCGTGAGTCCATAAATAATTGATTGGGCATAATTGCAAGACTTGGTTGAATCCGAATGATTTTCTTCAGTTAATCAGCCAGAACAGACAAAGCTGCGACTCGTCATTTCGTGTGACTTATTGATTCTAAATTTTGCCAAACTTTTCTACCAGTCACTATAGATAGGAACTAAAGCAGGGAACATGGAAAGTCATGTTTAGCAGTAATCTTGAATATTCCAAAATTGGGCAATCATTATTACTTGTGCTGTTAATTATTTCCGGAATAATTTAAACAGAGGCTCTATTTCCGGGGTTGATTCCAAATCTTCAGTCATCACTGACAATACTAGAAATCATCTCTCGATCATCACCTGACAGACCATGTTTGTGTTCAAACTGACTGCTCAACTGGCGTCAAACACCTGGGATGTTACAGGCGTGGTCCACTCTTATCCTCATCTGATGCTTTTGTTGGACCGATCAGTCATATGGCACCATATTGTGAACCAGTGAACTTGTGTTTTAAAACTAAGTTGCTTCCGCTATGATTCGAAAACTATGGTTTGTAATATTGTTGAACTCCGATGTAATTGAACTATGTGCGAACTGAATGTATCTTATGGACATGTACGCTAAACTATTACGATCTTGGCTGATGTTGAATGTTTGAAATCCTTCGAGATTTTCGGACTACCGGGTTTGTACGAGCTTAAGTATCTGTTAACCACTGTGAAAGCAGAGGTTTTGGTGCTTAATCTGGTATAAATTGGTCGGTTCTGTTACAGCCGGCATCGGAGCATGGTTAGCGCTATTGTTCATAAGTATATTTGAAAAACAGTATTTTTCCAATAAGAATTGTATTTGCCAAAACTTATAGCTATAATAGGACCTAAAAATATCAAGGATAAAAACTAAGGTGTGCCATTGATCAGGTCTTTATGCCCAGTAGGATTTTAGGTGGCTATTTAAGTACTAACTTAGGGGTCGTGCATCATGTTTAATTTCTGTTGTTTATTGTCGTCCATGCGGCAAGGGTGAAATTGTATGGATGCTATTCTTCGGAATAGTAATGTATGGATCAATTTGCCTCTACGCCAAGGTAATAAGTGAGTTGTGAGAGCATGTGTTAACACCAGATATTCGCACACACGAGGATATGACAGGAAGGTCCAGCCAGCAGAGAAGAGAGGGATTCGGCAAGCCTTCAGACGGCTATTTGGTCCTCAAGACTTTCGGTGAATACTTGCGCGGTCGGCTACTTCGTGAAGCAGTGGCCCCATTCGGGAAAATGGATGATACAGGTAAAGCCGGCTTGCACGAGAAGACGCGTGACGATGGAAGACGCCGAAAGAATTAGGAATATGATTTATATCTTTCCTTATTTTTAGTCGTAATCGTCTAGGATTCGTGTTTCGTCTAGGGAATAAATATAAGCCCTCAACCATTGTAAAACGGTTCACAACCATACCAATACAACCGGCCCCGTGCCATCTTCGAGTCCTTAAGTCGTGTCGTCGAGTTCTTCGAGAGGAATCATCGATCCGTCGACCTCCGTAAGTATCGGCAACCTTGCTATCATGTCTAGTATCATGCGGTGGATTTAGATATGATGCAAGTAGTCTCGTACGTTAAGCTTAGTATCGTGCGGCGGATTTAAGCTTATGACGGGAAGTTTTTGCTTATGCCTTGTATCGTGCGGCAGATTAAGTCATGAGTAAAAATAGTTATCGGCTCTGTTGGATTTGGCAGATCTAATAGATTCATTAAGTTATCATGTGTTATATGTTTCATTTATTTGATTCCTATAACACTCTTTGCCCAATCTAGATTGATCTTTGTTCGGCCCTGCTGCGTGAGTTTAATCGTGCTTTGTTAATCATAAGACCATGATGGCCGAATTAACTTTCAATCCATATTGTTACATGTTGCGGGTTCATGCATGTCGACCATGTTTAGGCTCTGATAGAGCTGGGTACCGTGCGGCAGGTGCAGGTTTTGGATTAGTTTAATCATGCTTTGCTTGTATGTTCCTTCTTCATGGACCCCAGTTCGACTAGTTTGCCGATTCTGGTTAAAACTTACATGAGTAATGAGTTTTTATAGATCTATTCAGATATATGTATGCTTCTAGCTTCTTATAATTAGATCGTATCATGCGGTGGATTAATCTAATTATAAGGAGTGGTGTGGACTCATAGCAAGTGGTATCATGCGGTGGATTAGCTTTGCTTGAGTTTACACTTGACGGGTTTATGAAGGCTAAACGTGCGGCAGATTAGTTGGATTAGCCTATGCATATGTTATTTGGACAGATTTATATTTACAATTTACCCTTTTATCCTTCTGTTATTCACGTTTCGGCATTCAACATGTTTATGAGCTCCATCTTTATATTTGTTGAATGACATTATAAACCTGTTTCGACAAACAGCTTTCATAGTTGTGTGCCGTCATGATTGGCTTTCGAAGCCGTACATGTGGAACTGTCTGGTCTCACCCAGCATGTTCCAAGGTATTCTCATATTTTTATCCCTTGTTGGTTTTCAGGTCAAACCGACTGGCACGTTTCCGGATTCAAAATACTCCGGGTACCCGATTGAAGCCAGCCTCGTTCGGCTTGCTGTGTGCCTGGCGCAGAGTGTCACTTTTTGCGTCAACACACTTTTTGGCACGCCCGGTGGGACTACTTCATTTCAAGATGCCTGAAATCAGCGAAGATCAATCCGTCGATGTGACCATGGATGAGTTGCCACCAGAATCAAAGGATTTGGTGCAACGGGTTTGTGACGAATTCCAGCGCAAGTGCTTAGAGACTTTCTCCAAGAATAAAAGCGGCAAAGTCTATCAGAAGCAGACGTTCCCGAAGGTTGTTCCTCATCAACAACTTGAGCTGCCTGACGGTAGCGAAGAAGCGGCTCTCCAGAAAATGGCGGAAATGATGCATAGGATCGTATCAGGAGCAGTGACCAATCATCAATCGGCTTTCTTGAACACCTTTCGTGCCATCATGGTCAATACTTTCGGTCCAAACGCAGATAAGTACTTTGAAGAAGCTGCTGGTCCGGTGCAGGGATCGTTGTTGTTCCAAGTACCTCAACGACGGAGGATTGCCGAAAACAGTGGAGCTGGCCCAAGCATAGGAGGGGTGGTTTCTCAGGAGATGCAACAACCTCCCCAGACCTATGGCCAGCTCGCGTTCGGCACAACGGGGAATGTCCCACAATCTGCTTCTAGAGTGTCTCCTGTGGCGAACAGGATAAAGAGAGATATGTTTGGATATGGGTATCGGGAGTTTATGGACTATAACTCGATCAATGCTCTTCCGAATCCAGGCTACAGGGGTTCGGTAGGACCACATACTGGGGGGCAAGCACAAACAACTCCTGATTCAAGTGTTAATCTCATCATGCACAAAATGGTTGATATGATGCAGAATCAGTTCGGCCTAAAGCCAAAGACTCAGACATATGCTTACAAGTCTCCCTACCCTGAATGGTACAATCGGGTGGCTCTTCCTCCAAGAGTAAAACCTCCCACTGATTTCACCAAGTTTTCGGGTCAGGATGATACCAGTACTATAGAGCACATCAGCCGATACTTGATGCAACTTGGGGAAGCGTCTACAGATGAAGCTTGGAGGATTCGGTATTTCCCACTGTCGCTGACAGGACCAGCCTTCTCCTGGTTTGCTTCTCTGCCGGCGAATTCTATCAATACATGGACAGAGTTAGAGCAGAAGTTCCACTCATACTTCTTTACCGGAACCAGTGAAAAGAAGTTGGTTGATCTTATGAGCCTAAGGATGAAGCCCGGTGAAACGCCGCAAGAGTATCTGCGCCGATTCAGGGAAACCAAAAATCTCTGCTACTCCTTGAATTTGCCGGATGACCAATTGCCGGGAATAGCCATAGCTGGCATGTTGCCGGGTATCAAAGAAAAACTATTCGGCATGGAGTTTGATGACCTCGGGTAGTTGTCCCAAAGGCTGGCGATGATGAGCAATCAAGCTCAGGGATTCAGAAGGAATAATCAATACCAGAAGGGTGATGTGGCTGCTGGGATGTATCAAGCTTTCCTAGACGAAGCAGATGAGTATGATAATGAAGATGAAGTGGCTGCATCCGAGATAACCTGGTCTAAAGAGCCGACTCAGGTCAACCAACGGTGGCTGAGGCAACACAAAGGTACCTATGACTTTGATGTTTCCAAGTCAGATAAATTATTTGAATACTTGCTGAAGGAAGGACGCATCAAGTTGTCGGAAGGTCATCCCATGCTGCTCCCTGAAGGTGTCAAAGACAAGAAGTATTGTGGTTTCCACAATACCAAATCCCATTCCATAAATGATTGCCGAGTGTTCAGAGATCGGATCCAGAAGGCTATTCAGGGTGGACATCTGAGATTCGATGTTAAGATGAAGATTGATGGTAGCCCTTTTGAGCAGAATACTGTATCTTTCTCCATTAACATGATCAATGTAGCCGATCCTAGGGGTAAGGGTAAGATGAAAGTTTTAACCTCTGATAGAGCGAGGGAAGCTGGCACTATTGATCCCGATCGGCAGATTACGAAAGGAGAGCTTCAGCAGAGAGTTCGGTTCCAAGATGGTCGAACTGTGACGGGTAACACCTCCAGACCCAGGGTCACGACGCGCATTTTGTTGAATAAGTGGCGTCGGGAACAGGAACGGTACCAGAAGCAGAGACTTTATGAAGAACGGAAATTCCTGGAGGAGCAGCGAAGGTACAAAGAAGAGATGTACTGGGAAGAACGAGAAGATACGAGGAAACAGGAACGGTCTCATTGGGAATGCTCGTTTTTCCAGTATTGTTGGAATGAAGGCTTGAAGCTGCCTGTTAAGGACGACTGCCCTGAATGTAGTAATCAGTACTCCGAGTTTAGGCAGTCTCGAGTCAACCGCCGATCTGTCCATGAAAGGCTTGGTCCCCGGATCCCTGAGGACGATCGGCACATAAAAATAAATAGTTCCGGTGATCGGCAGATAAGAGGAGTTGTCGATCGAGATTGGGATCACACTGAAGAAGAAGAGTACCGTAAGTACGTCTGGCAGAGGGGACAATGGTGTCCGCCAGGTTTAAGGAAAAGCCAGAAAAGGAGGGTGCAGCGCTTAAGGAACAAAGAATTGGCACAAGTAGGCACTAGAGCAAAGCAAGTCTGGCGTCCTAAAGAAGGGCCGAGTGAAGGTAATCATTCGGCTGATACGTGCATGGCGTTCTTTCTACCATCAGAGTTCATAGCCCCTGAAAATTAAGATGTCCAAGATGAGGCATATTCAGATTTCGATGAAAGTGAATTTCAGGACCTGTTGGCTCATCTCATCTTGGCTCAAAGGGCAGTATTTTGATAAACCGATCAGGCATCGACACTTGAAGCCACTTTATATGAGAGGGTATATCAATGGCAAGCCACTGACCAAGATGTTTATTGATGGAGGGGCTGCTATAAATATCATTTCGTATACTACTTTTAGAAAGCTTGGCATGGCAAGTGAAGATCTATTGAAGACCGACATGGTGTTGAGAGACTTTGCGGGCAATTCTTCTGATACTCGAGGGGCAGTCCATGTCGAGTTGATGATTGGGTCTAAAACCTTGATCACCACCTTCTTTGTCATTGATGGCAAGGGGGCATACAGTTTGCTGTTGGGAAGAGACTGGATACATGCAAATTGTTGTGTGCCATCGACTATGCATCAGTTCCTCATCTAGTGGGTTGGAGATGATATCGAGATCATCCACGCTGATGATTCGGTGAGCATTGCTAGTACAGAGCCAACCTACTGGGAGTATGAAGGTGTCGAGTGTTTCTCTGGAAGAGCTTGGGAAGCAGGTCCTGTGAACGTTTTTGACAAGGACCAACAGTCGATTCAGACAATCGGCTCTCAGAGTAATTTTTGAATCCAATTGGTGGTGGTGGAGAAGAATTGAGGCCAGAAGTTTCGTGTCGGCTGACAAGGAATAAAGTGTTGATGATGAAGCCGAATTAGGATCAGTATGTGCAAGTTTGGGTCTCGAATATGTTTAAGGTCGATGGACGTTTGAAAGATTCTGTTTACTTCTCCATTGCCAGAAAACGATCAGAAGAGATTTGTACAAGGTGGCGTACAATGAAAGCCTTTGGTGAGATTGAAGATTCTATAGAAGGCACTCCTATAACTTGGTGATTATTTTGAGTTGTACGTGACGGCCGATGGCTTTATAATAGAATCGGCCCTTATTTTTTGAAGTTTAAAAGAAAAGATGAGTAGCAATTTGCCTTAGCCAAAAACGTCAAACCCCAGGGAAGGGTATTCGGTTATGACGAATTTTTGATTTGTGTGTACTGCTTGTCAGTTGAAGCTTCGGCACTACTTGTTAAAAGCCGAACGCATGGAAATTATGTAATTCGAGAGATGTTTTTATACAGCCGATGTAAGAGCATCGCCTTTAGCAGAAAAATGTTTCACATGTGTTAAGTTATGGCCGATATTTTATATCGCCTTCAGTACAGATATTCATGACCTTGGTGACCCTAGCGTTTTTCAAGATAGCAGGTTTATCGGGGGTGAAGTGCAGTAAGTGCAATGCCGAGTGATATGATATGTGAGAATAGGATTCAGTCGGCTAAGATGACGTCATACATTCGGCAGGCGTTCTTCTGAAGAAATGTTGCGAACGAGGGAAATCATTGAAGAATCAAAAATAAACATTATTCAGAGAAGGGCAAGTTCATCTGCTATTACAGAATCTGTCCTAAAGTACAAGCTGCTCTTGAAATGGTTTCTTCAAGCGAGATAAAATCGGTAATTTTGGCAAAGGACGATGGTGTAACCAACAGGGGCTTCGGAATCGTCCGGAAGTGCGTCTGCAGAGCCGATTGATAAAAGGGTAGTCTTCTTGAGTCAAGAACTCATCACCACCAGTTTGAGAGAGACCCCAACATGCACGCCTTCGATGATGGCCTGATTTATGCAACTATCAGTAGAGTCAAGGCTAGCCTTAGCCGGGTTTTTGTGGGCGTCCATTTTGCCAATGATTTTGTTTGCTGATTTTAGACGGTCATTTTCTGCGGGAAGAACTGAAAGGGTACTATCCTGGTGCCGTCGTGAACCAAAAAATTGAGAGATAACTCAAAGGACTCCAGGTCTGGGATAGTCGATTGCAATGATTGCTTGCGAGGCGAAGGTGATTGGGCATAATTATTAACAACGGCCGATGGAATGTGCATTATTGCTAAAATAGGAAGAAAATCAATGACCAATGCATGGAACGGGGCACATATTGATCTCGAAGGATCAATCGCAAGTTGATGGACGAATAAAAAGGGGGCCTCTTATTTACAGGGAGAGAAACAAGTTACAATAGAAAATTAGTTCGTCCATTCTATTCTATTCCTAATCGGGAGATCAAAGTCAAAGGAATCGGCCAGATCTGTTCCAGCTTCTTTCATGTCATCAACAGAGTGTGCCACCCTGAACTCTAGTCCTCGCTCACAAACATCAAAATGACGGTAATCGGCGCCGGAGTGGATCCGAACAGCATTGAAGGCAAGCGCTGCACCGTAACCCATGCCAGCCCTAGAGATGTCGGGAAGAACCCGGTTGACCTCGTTCACCCGCCTCAGAGCCGTCGTGCCTGGCACGTTGGCTGTGACAGCAAGATCGGCAATGGCAGCTTCGAGGGAATGAAGCTTAGCCTCCAGAGCTAGGAGGAGGAAGGATCAATAAAGTAGGAAAAAGGAATGGGGAAAGGACAGTGGAAAGATACTTACCAATGGCCTGCTCCTGAGCGGCATCACGCTCTCGACCAATTCGAGTAATCTCCCGATTCCTCCTTTCTAGATCGAATTGAAGATCTGTGACCTTCCGAGTCTGGACCTCGGGAGAATCATCATCGACCATCCTAAACAAGAACGACAATGTGAGGGCAGCTGCTTCATCTTCGAGCGAAAGCAATTAGGGGGTAACCTTCTCTTGGAGGTACTGGAGGCACCAAACTCGAGGCTATGGCGGCTCGCCTGAGAAGACATCTTCTAGTTGAATTGGAGTAGCAAAGAGAAGAGGGTTTTCTGGTTTGCAAATGAAGCAGGAGAGGTCGAGAAGCACAAGCCGAAATAAAGTGAAAGGGGGAGTTTAAAAGGTCCCAAGTGCATAGGGAGACGAATCAGCAGGTACGGTAATTATGGCGAGTGAATACGGATGCTTCTGGGGGTTCCACGTCAGTGCGAAAAGGAAAAAAGGAATTTTGGAATAAACATTTATCCCAAAATTAGGGAGCATGTGTTAACACCAGATTTTCGCACACACGAGGATATGACAGGAAGGTCCAGCCAGCAGAGAAGAGAGGGATTCGGCAAGCCTTCAGACGGCTATTTGGTCCTCAAGACTTTCGGTGAATACTTGCGCGGTCGGCTACTTCGTGAAGCAGTGGCCCCATTCGGGAAAATGGATGATACAGGTAAAGCCGGCTTGCACGAGAAGACGTGTGACGATGGAAGACGCCGAAAGAATTAGGAATATGATTTATATCTTTCCTTATTTTTAGTCGTAATCGTCTAGGATTCGTGTTTCGTCCAGGGTATAAATATAAGCCCTCGAACATTGTAAAACGGTTCACAACAATACCAATACAACCGGCCCCGTGCCATCTTCGAGTCCTTAAGTCGTGTCGTCGAGTTCTTCGAGAGGAATCATCGATCCGTCGACCTCCGTAAGTATCGGCAACCTTGCTATCATGTCTAGTATCATGCGGTGGATTTAGATATGATGCAAGTAGTCTCGTACGTTAAGCTTAGTATCGTGCGGCGGATTTAAGCTTATGACGGGAAGTTTTTGCTTAAGCCTTGTATCGTGCGGCAGATTAAGTCATGAGTAAAAATAGTTATCGGCTCTGTTGGATTTGGCAGATCTAATAGATTCATTAAGTTATCATGTGTTATATGTTTCATTTATTTGATTCCTATAACACTCTTTGCCCAATCTAGATTGATCTTTGTTCGGCCCTGCTGCGTGAGTTTAATCGTGCTTTGTTAATCATAAGACCATGATGGCCGAATTAACTTTCAATCCAGTTTGTTACATGTTGCGGGTTCATGCATGTCGACCATGTTTAGGCTTTGATAGAGCTGGGTATCGTGCGGCAGGTGCAGGTTTTGGATTAGTTTAATCATGCTTTGCTTGTATGTTCCTTCTTCATGGACCCCAGTTCGGCTAGTTTGCCGATTCTGGTTAAAACTTACATGAGTAATGAGTTTTTATAGATCTGTTCAGATATATGTATGCTTCTAGCTTCTTATAATTAGATCGTATCATGCGGTGGATTAATCTAATTATAAGGAGTGGTGTGGACTCATAGCAAGTGGTATCATGCGGTGGATTAGCTTTGCTTGAGTTTACACTTGACGGGTTTATGAAGGCTAAACGTGCGGCAGATTAGTTGGATTAGCCTATGCATATGTTATTTGGACAGATTTATATTTACAATTTACCCTTTTATCCTTCTGTTATTCACGTTTCGGCATTCAACATGTTTATGAGCTCCATCTTTATATTTGTTGAATGACATTATAAACCTGTTTCGACAAACAGCTTTCATAGTTGTGTGCCGTCATGATTGGCTTTCGAAGCCGTACATGTGGAACTGTCTGGTCTCACCCAGCATGTTCCAAGGTATTCTCATATTTTTATCCCTTGTTGGTTTTCAGGTCAAACCGACTGGCACGTTTCCGGATTCAAAATACTCCGGGTACCCGATTGAAGCCAGCCTCGTTCGGCTTGCTGTGTGCCTGGCGCAGAGTGTCACTTTTTGCGTCAACAGCATGATTGGACAACCGCCAGTTGTGAGAGCATGATTGGACAACTGCCAATCTAGGGGAGTGCTAGTTGGTACCGGAATATATACTTGTTACACACGAGTACATGTGAAAGTATTAATTGTGGGAGTATTCTATTTGATGGGTGCATATACTACTTACGTGTATACTGGGTGTGCACCTAAGTTAGTATTAGATTTAAATTCAGCAATGCATAATATTCATACTGTGGGCAGGGCTGAAATGGTTTTCTACAGGTAAGCTCACTTGTGAACGTATAGTACGTCTAGTTAACGCTATGAGTGAATATTGTATGCCACCGTCTAGCCGTTAGATTGTTAGTCAGTGAGGACGTATGTTACGCACATGCATCATGATCATACAATCTTGCCTTAATTTTACTTCCTTCCTTATGTTATCCGTCCTATTTTCTTAATAAAAGTTGTTGTCAACTAATTAAAAACCTATGTGGATGAACTTCTTACAGATGGCCCGTACCAAGCGCACAGCTCGTAAGTCGACTGGGGGCAAGAGGCCTAATTACATGTTGGGACCGTGGACCGCTGAGGGATCAAAGGACTTCCTGGACGAGTTTGGCATGCCTACCATCCTTTGGAGGGTACTGCAATTGGTTGGATACCAGGAGGGTCAGGTGCCGCAGTACGACTGGCATCGCGTGCAGATTTCTGAGGACCGCCACATGTACACGGTAGAGGTGGACGTGCCTAGCCGTGGAGAGCAGGATCACGTCTGGTGCCGCCGGGTGTTTGCGTTGCAGGGGAGGACCCCATGGGATGGAGCTAACAGAGTTGCCTACACCATTCTCCGGGACATTATGGAGGACCACCCGGAAGTGGTTTCCCAAGCTACAGCCAGTATCTTCCCGACAGCATATCCCTATCAGTCAGTGTGGCGTCAGCCAGGAGCCGCCATACTTGAGGCCAGTTCGCTTGAGAGGGAGCATTGCGCCGGACCAGCCGGGAGTGCTATGGCTGCACTCATGGCTACTTATGGGTGTCTATCACGTAGCTATGATCACTTGGACCACATCCTTAGTGAGGAGATGGCTGCACAGCACCGGAGGCAGCAGGAGCATACCGCTGAGATAGACCGCCTCACAGCAGAGCTAGCACGCATGATAGTGGAGAGGGATTAGGCACTTCAGAGAGAGCAGGAGACCGCCCATCAGCTCAGTCTTCAGCAGGAGTCTGCGACCTTCTTGGCCCTGGTCATGAGGGAGACCGAGGAGGCTCTTCGGGGTGTGTGTGTCGAGGGCATACGCGCTTCGGAGGAGAACAGGCTGTTGAGGTTGCGAGTAGGAGATCTGGAGCTGCAACTTCACCATCTTCAGGACTATAATGACCGTTTGCTTGAGGAGATTCATCGCAGGGAGAATGAGAGGAACCCTATCTTTCCTCAGGAGGACCCGGATCCGCGTGACTCTTCTAGTGATTCTTCGAACGTGTCTAGTGACGATGGCGACGATGGCGATGTCGCTAGAGAGTAGATCAGGATGTATGTTTTAGGGCTTCATGTTCTTTTGCGTTATGTTGTCAGGCCCGATATTTTGTTGATGTTATGGGCTAGATGTAAGAATGAATAGTGAACTTATGTGCACATGGTGCGAGGCCTTCGGAAAGTCCCATATGTATGGGCATTTATGGATGTTTATGTTGGCTTTTGCATATTATGTATTGAGCGATCTTATTATGTGATGCTGCGATGTGGATCGAAATTTATTATGCCTCTGTGCTTGTTTGGCGAATTCGTTTTCTGAATGAATTCAGTTGGCATGATTTATTGTTCTCTACAATGATTGCAACCTCACCTAATGATCACTTGCTATCCACATATGCAGATGACGACAACTCGTAGTGGAGCTGGCGGTAGTGGCGGAAATGAGGACAACAGGGACAATCGCAATCCACCACCTCCTTCACCAGCCACTCCCGAGCAGCTTTTCGCCCAATTTCTGGGAAGCCAGCGCAATATCGAGGCCTTGCTGCGAGAAAATTTGGCACATGGCAATCAGCGCCCGGAACCAAATTAGTACAGTTCTTTCAAGGATTTCTTGGATACCAAACCACCCATTTTCAAGGAAGCTACTGAACCTCTGGAAGCGGAAGAATGGTTGCATACCATGGACCAAAAGTTCCGACTGCTCAGGCTCACGGAAGAAATTAAGGCAGAATATGCTGCACATCAGTTGCAAGGACCGGCCGGAATCTGGTGGGGACATCACCGTACCACCTATCCTGCCCATACACCTGTTTCTTGGAGGATGTTCTCGGAAGCTGTTCGAGGACATTATATCCCGCCAGGCTTAACTCAGATGAAGGTGGCAGAGTTCATGAACTTGACATAGGGGACTCGCTCAGTCACTGAGTATTACCATGCGTTCAACTCCTTATCTCGTTATGCTCCAGAGTTTGTGGACACTGATGCCAAAAAGATAGCTAGTTTCAAGAGAGGCTTGAACACCAAGATAAGAAATCAGTGGGTACATCATCTCGTACGGTATTCAATGATTTTATCAGCGATTGTTTGATCCAAGAGAACCACAACAACAAGCATGCTGCAAGTAAGGCCCAAAAGAGGACTTTTGATTCAGGACCATCTCAACCTAGGGGACCACCAGCTCAGCGTTCCCAATATCGACCACCAGCGCCGGGAGCATGTTTCAGGCCGCCGCAAAAGAAAGGTCAGCCACAAGCTCAGCGCAACCAAAGGCCATATAAGATAGCTGCTACCCAAGCTCGAGGAGGCCAGAGCAGTTCAACCGGAGGGAAGCCTATGGTTCGGGGACCCTGCTTCAACTGCAACCAAGAGGGGCATTTCGCAAGGTATTGCCCACACCCAAAGAAGCAGCAGGCTAACTACCCCGCGCGTCTACACAATATGACTGTCGAAGAAGCTCGTGCCGGAGAGCCTGTGACCGCTGGTATGTGTCTCGTTAACCATCATCCTGCAGTTGTTTTGTTTGATACTGGATCATCGCACTCATTCATGAGCAAGGCATTTGCACAAAAGCATAATCAAGAGATGTCTGAAATGGACTATGGGTTTTGCGTAAGCTCCATGGGGAGTAGCGTGTTATCTAAGCAGATGGTTTGTAATGCAACCATCGATATTGGAGGGCACAAGTTTGGAGCTAATTTAGTAGTTCTGCCGGGACTAAGCATGGATGTAGTCTTAGGTATGAATTGGATGAGTATGTGGAATGCAGTGTTAGACACTGCCAATAGGACTCTTACCTTATCTGATGGAAGAACGAATAACAAGCTTCGCATCTCTCTTCCCCGAGGTGCTGACTTCGTTGACTTATCTTGTACTCTGACTATAGAAGACCTATCTAGGATTCCCGTTGTCCGAGAATTCCCAGATGTCTTCCCGGACGAGTTACCAGGATTACCACCGAAGAGGGCAGTGGAGTTTGCAATTGAGTTGTTACATGGAACCGTGTCGATCTCTAGGAGGCCCTACCATATGCCGCCCAATGAGCTAGCTGAGCTCAAGACCCAGATCAAAGAACTTTTAGGCAAGGGGTTCATTCAACCTAGTGTGTCAGAATGGGGTTGCCCAGCCTTGTTTGTTAAGAAGAAGGATAAATCGTTACGGATATGTGTGGATTATCGGTCGCTAAATGCCGTGACAGTTAAAAACAAGTATCTGTTGCCACGGATAGACATTCTGTTTGACCAGTTATCTAGAGCCAAGGTGTTTTCCAAGATCGATTTGAGGTCAGGATATCATCAGATTAGAATTCGACCATAAGATATTCCGAAGACTGCTTTCTCAACCAGATATGGGCTATATGAGTACCTTGTTATGTCTTTTAGATTGACCAATGCTCCGGCATACTTCATGAGTTTGATGAACTCAATGTTTATGCCAGAATTGGATAAGTTTGTAGTAGTGTTCATTGATGATATTCTGGTATATTCTGAGAACCCGGACGACCATGCGGAACATTTGAGGGTTGTTCTGACAAGGCTTCGAGAACATAAGCTTTATGCTAAGTTTAGCAAATGTGAGTTTTGGTTGAAGAAGGTGCATTTCCTTGGTCATATTCTATCGGAAGAAGGAATTTCTGTGGGCCCTAGTAACGTGAAAGAAGTGATGGATTGGAAAGCTCCTACCTAGGTTGGTGAAATTCGAAGTTTTCTCGGCTTAGCAGGATATTATCGCCGTTTCATTCCCGACTTTTCCAAGATTGCAAAACCAATGACAAGCTTGTTACAGAAGGACCAGAAATTTGAGTGGATAGAGGAGTGTGAAATAGCTTTCCGTACCCTGCAGAAACTATTAACCACTGCTCCTGTTTTAGCTCAACCGGACATCGAGAAGCCCTTTGATGTCTTTTGTGATGCATCGAAAGTTAGTTTAGGTTGTGTCCTTATGCAGGAAGGCAGAGTGATTCCTTATGCTTCTCATCAATTGAGAAAACATGAAATAAATTATCCTACACATGATTTGGAATTAGCCGATGTGGTGCACGCTCTGAAAATTTGGAGACAGTATCTGCTTGGTAATGCTTGTAATATGTACACGAACCACAAAAGTCTCAAGTATATCTTCACTCAACCTGAGTTGAATATGAGGCAAAGAAGATGGCTTGAGTTAATCAAGGACTACGATTTGCAGATACATTACCATCCGGGAAAGGCAAATGTGGTTGCCGATTCTCTGAGTCGGAAGTCACATTGCAACAACCTTAGATTACTGCCAGAAGATGAGTTCAGTATTGTACACTCTGTAATTCTACACAACATCAAGCTGCAGGGCACGTTAATTGACCAAATTCTTGAAGGGCAGAAAACAGACAAAGGGATTTATCATATCAAGGAGAAGCTAAAAACCGCAACGGAACCGATAAAACATTTTCGGGGTGATGACAAGGGAGTTTTATGGTTTGACAAGCGTTTAGTAGTACCCAAGGACAGAGGGCTCAAGAATCGGATCATGGATGAAGCTCATTTATCCAAGTTATCTATTCATCCTGGAAGCACCAAGATGTATCAAGATTTGCGTCCAAGATTTTGGTGGACCAAGATGAAGAAGGAAATTGCTGCTTATGTAGCCAGGTGCGACACGTGTTGTCGAGTAAAAGCAATTCACCTGAAGCCAGCCGAAATGCTTCAACCCTTACCGATATCCGAGTGGAAATGGGAAGAAGTAAGTATGGATTTCATCACCAGTTTGCCAACCACCCAAAGAGGAAATGATTCAATTTGGGTGATAGTTGACCGTCTCACCAAGACCGTGCATTTCATACACGTCAAAACTTGTTATTGAGCACCGGACTATGCGGAGATTTATGTCAATCAAATTGTTCGACTACATGGTATACCCAAGATCATAGTTTCGGATCGTGGATCGCAGTTTACTGCACCATTTTGGGAGAAACTGCAGAAAGAGTTAGGCACAAAACTAGTCCGTAGTTCTGCCTATCATCCCCAAACGTCAGGGCAAATGGAAAGAGTGAACCAAGTTCTGGAGGACATGTTAAGAGCCTGTGTAATTTCAGCAAAAGGTTCTTGGGAGAAATGGTTACCTTTAGTAGAGTTCGCATACAACAACAGTTACCAAGAAAGCATACAGATGGCACCTTTTGAAGCCCTATATGGTAGAAGATGCAGAACCCCGGTGAATTGGGTTGAACCAGGAGAACGTCGATATTACGGAATTGATTTCATTAACGAAGCAGAAGAACAAGTTAGAACAATTCAACAACATATGGCAGCTGCGCAGTCTCGACAGAAGAGCTATGTAGACAAGAGGAGAAACCACTTGAGTTCACTGAAGGCGATTATGTTTACTTGAAAGTGTCACCCATGAAAGGTGTCAGACGCTTTGGAGTAAAAAGGAAATTAGCGCCAAGATTTGTGGGACCATACAGGATTGTGGAAAGGAGGGGAGAAGTGGCTTATCAGCTACAACTGTCGGAACATCTGAAGGCTATATTCCTTGTATTCCATGTTTCGCAGTTAAAGAAATGTCTTCGAGTACCAGAGGAAGAAGTACAGCCAGCCAATATCAAGTTACAATTTGATCTCACTTACTCTGTTAAGCCACACCGAATGCTGGATGAAAAAGAAAGAATAACTCGCAGGAGAATAGTGAGGCAATATAAAGTATCTTGGAGTGAGCAAGATGACCGAGATGCCACTTGGGAAACGGAAGACTATTTAAAAGAAGTGTATCCACAATTTTACAAAGACTGGTTAGTAACTCAAATCTCGGGACGAGATTCCTTTAAGGAGGGGAGGGCTATAACACCCTTGGTGTTAAGCAACCCTAAATGCATAACTTGACATCTCATGAGCATAAAGCATCATCATATGTTCCTTCTTTTATGTCAAGTGTCATTTTATGTGCTAAGATGCTACTGATCATGCATTGGTGTGATGCTTGTTTGACTTGTTTTTGGAGTAGTTGAGTTCCTAAGTAGTCTAACCTTGCTGAGGAGTCAAAATGAAGCCAAGTTTATGTTGGTCATTTTGGCTAACCAAGTCTCTAACCCTAGTTGCCCTAATAGAGCCCTAGGAGTCCTTTTGTTTGACTAACAAAGACCTCTATGATAAAAGCTTTGTATGGATAAGTGCCCTAAACCAAAAGTGTGTAGATTTTAGAATAGAACAAAAGTTGTTTTTGGGTCAACTCATGAAAATGAGTCTAACATGGTGTTTTGAGGCCCACAAGGCAGATTTGGGAGAGTTAGACTTGGAAAATTTTACTAAGTCCTATAATTGTCGAAACAGTTTCATCTTGGGATGTTTGGATCTTTATTGAGTAAAACCTAGGCCGAACCAGTGCTTGATCCTGTAATCAAAGTTGTATTTGGCACATAGCTCTACCCAAAAAAACAAATGCTTTGGCTTTTCACCGAATGGTTTAGGAGTTAATCGCACGCAAAGATCGGTCGTCAGTCGGTTGATGACCGACTGAATCCATCGATTCAGTTTGAATCGACGACGGCAGTGGCCGACCGCGCCAGAGATGCTCCGCCGTGTGGCGCGCGAGGGCCGGTCGTGCAGCGTCCGCACGCGGCGTGGCGAGCACAAAGCCCGTCCTCACGCATTCGCGCAGGCCAGAGCCGCTCCACTCCTTTTGCCTGCCTCCTCTTCGCTCTCGCCGGTGCCCGGGCGGAAAGGGGGAGAAACCGAGCGCTCGCCGTCGTTCGCCGCCGTCCCGCCGCTTCACCGCTAGCCCGACCACCCAGATAGCTTCGTCGTGAGCCTCTGCACCTTTTGTCGTCTTTAGCACCCCGTAGAAAGCCCTAGGCGAGCCCCGGGACGAGCTCCCGCCATGGCCGCCATGACCGCCGAGCTCGGTTCGCCATGGCCGACCTCCTTCCCGTGGGTTTCGTGTTGCCTAACCCACGTTTGAGGGTCAGTGAGGTCCGCGGAAGTAGAAGGGGGAGTTGGTTTAGTCGATTAGGGTTCGGTGACCGCGGTACGCCGCCGTCCGCCGCTCGCCATGGTCGCCGGAGATGGCAAAGCCGTGGTCTCGGGTGTTCGGAGTGGGAACCCTAGCTTCCAAGCCTTAGGGTAGGTTCGTAGAAGTCGCCGGAGTAGAAACCGAGGGTTGGTTTGCCCCGAGATGGCCGGAGACGGCCGGCGTAGCAAAGCCGCGCCGCCGTGTCCGCCATTTTCGACGGCGAGCTCCGTCCGTCGCAATGTCGGGCCGGTGACTAGCACCAATCGACGCGGAAAGGTGAGAGGAGTCCGAGAGTGGTGATGGTTTCGCTGGAGAGGTCGCCGTCGGTGAGCTCCGACGAGGTCAACGACCTCCCCTGTTCTGTGTGTATGATAGGTGGGGCCAGTTTGACTCGGCGGCCCGCTGGTCAGTCTCCCGTGTGCAGTTTGGCCGGGTGTAGCTAGCAGTTAGGTTTTGATGTTTTTGGTTTAATGTTTTTCAGAAATGTGTAAAGGCTTGTTTAATTCATATCTGAAGTTGCATTAGTCCAAATGAGGTGAAATAAATTTTAATAGGTTTGTCTTGATGAGATCTGTTTAGGAAAAATATGTTATGTTCAGTTTGTGATGATTTTATATGTAGTTATATTTAATTTATGTTTAGGCTGAAATCTTGTTAAATGCATAATAAATTGTGTATGGCTCAGAAAAATGTGATTCTTGTTTTGTTAAGTTTGTGTTGTTAAATAGAATCTGGGAAAATTATGATATGGATATGTTCTGTGGGAAATGTGGGCAGTGAGAATTAAAATGATTAAATGTTGTTTTCTTGTATGATTTTTAGTAAATAGAATATAAATGATATAAGCTTGGTAATTTTTTTACAGACTGCTCTTGTACTAAGAAGTCCAGTAGAAAAATGTGAAATTTATTGTTTGACACTTTTTGCTAGGATGTGTAGTTCAAAGCACCTTTTCATTGTGATGTTTGTCTTTTTCATGTAGAATAGGATTTAAGTCCAAATAACATGAAATTTGGACAGTGGGCTGGATTTCGTACTGTCAGCTTCCAGTAATTTTTGTAGATTTTTCTGAAGTTGTTATCTGAGGGTTGCTATTATAAGCTTGATTAAATTATAAAGTGGTAGCAAGTAACTAATAGGTAGTGGGATGATATTGACTAAGTAACTAATAGGTAGTGGGATGATATTGACTATCTTGTTGAAGAGAATGAAGTAGATGACATGTGCTTATCTCCTAAATTATCTTACTCCATGCTGCATCAACCATGGATCCTGTGACACCCTAAAATTTCCCTAATTTTAAAATAGGTGAAAATGTTTCTTTATTGATTTTTTGTGTGCATTTAACCTAGGATTAAATAATTTTCACAAAATTAAAACCAAGTTAGGAAACATGTTGTTGCATTCATGCCCTTGCAATTTAATTTCTGTGATGAGTGGTTTTTGTCCAATTTTTTTTTTGGATTCAAATTTCTTTTGGAAATGGTTTGAAATGCTTTGGAAATAAAAAGAAAAACTCTTTCCTCCTCTCTTGCCACTCTCCCTCCCATTTGGCCCGACCGGCCCGATGGCCCAACTCTCCCCGGGCCACCGCTCCTGCCTCCCCTCCTCTCTCCTTCCGCAATGGGCCGACTCCCCCAACTTCTTTTCCCCCGCCCATGCGGCCCAACAAGCCAGCCTGGCCCATCTGCGCGCGTGCAATCCGCCGACCTCTCCCTCTGGTGGCTGACGGCGCCGCCCCACCTGTCAGCCGCGTTCCCCTTCCTCCTGCTCCCGCTCCGCTCTCTTGAATCACCGAGCGAGCAACCGCCGCCCGCTCTCCCCCCTCGCGTCATGGGCGTGCCCCATTCCCAGCCCCCCCCCCTTCGGCCTCAAATCGGCAGGCGCTCGCAGTCTCTCCCTCTTTCTTTCATTTTTCCCTCCGCACCCATCCGCTCCCGAGCCCCCTGGAGCCATCGCAGTCCATCGCCGCCGCGACCCAGAGCTCACCTTGTCGTTCCGCCGCGCTGCCGAACAATCTGAGCCTCCATCGAGCTTCGCGTCGAATTGAGGATGAGACCGAACCTCTCCTCCTCTTCCTTTATCTTCACATCGCCCTAACCACCACTTATCCTTTGAACAGAGCTCCGCCGGCCGCCGGAATTCATCGGCTCCGCTCCTCTCCGGCCTCCATCTTCGTCGGGGAGTGACTCACCGTATCCCCCTCTCTCTCCCTGATATTTTTCTGGAATTTTTGGTGGCTGTTTGGATTTTCCTGTGAGCTCCGGCGAGGTTTACTCGTCACCGCTTATGGCGCCGCCGTGGTTGGCCTTTCCCGCCGCCGCGCACTGCCTTCCCGCCGGCCTCGCGCGCCGCCCGGTGCCCCTCTCCCTCCTTCCATTAATCGGAGCCGTTCGGCTCAGATCCAAGGGCCCTGGAGGGCTGATACCCCTTCGGGGGATTTTTCCTAAAGAGACCCCGGGAAACTCAGGAATCAACCCGCAGTCCTTCAGCCGGTTGAAATCAGATTTAAAATTGATTTAAATTTCATTTAAAATCAGAGTTGAATTCAAATGAATTTCTGCTTATTTACAACTTTGCCACTGAGTTAAAATGCTTATAAAACCCACGTTTTAGCTCCGTTTTGATCCGTTCAAATTGCGTTAGATTCGTAATTTAGTGCTCTATCCGTCTATGCCTCTGTTAGCCTGTTTCGGTTAGGTTAGCCATAGGGTCTAAGTTAATCTTGTTTAGGGCTTTAGAAACGTTGTTTCAGAAGTAGTTTTCACGTCTTAAGTCTGTTTTCGGTGAACCAAATATCATCGTGATCGTAGGATCGAGTACTTCTGTTTTATCAAAGTTTTATTTCTATTTACCACAGTTGGTGTATTGTTCTAATGGATAGCCTTGTTTGCTATGCATGTGTGCACTTGGAATGCGTGTGTGATGTTTCATGTGATCGAGTATAGTCGGTGAGCAAACGTGGTTCGACCAAGAGCTCTCGTTCGAAGATCAGCAAGAAGACCATCTGTTCACCAAGCAAGGCAAGTTAGCATGGGACCATCCTTGTTACCTATTCACTTTATTAAGCACTTCATATTGCATGTGTCTATCTGAACAACCTTAGAGATCTACTTAGCTTTTGTTACCTGTGATACTCTTGATACCCGTGGGATAAATGCATATGGGTACAATGCTAGTGCTATCAATTTAAATATATGATCCTGTCCAATGATGAATGTCCTCATATTGGTATGTTGATAAATGGTTAATGAAACTTGCTGTTAGCAAAAGCTGGGACTGACAGTGCTACCATGAGTGCTATATGGCTCTGGTTTTAGCTCAGTATACTGGACCTTTTCTAGCTTGTTAGAGGTTACCCGAAAGGGCGCAGTAGGGGCTTGCCACTACGGGTGTAGGGCTGCTCCTGTTCCTATGTGTATAGCTGCGACGGCCTTGTGCCATAGGAAAGGGGGGTTTGCTACATCTGATTGCCAAGGAAACCTAGCGGCCCTAACTCGTTAGACGAACCAACGAAAGGCTTCATAGTGTACCCTGCCCGCTCACCTCGGAAGTGTTATGGGGGTCGCTCCCCTGGGTATCTGGGCAACACGGCTTGTGGGTAAAGATGCACAACCTCTGCAGAGTGTAAAACTGTTATAACAGCCGTGCTCACGGTCACGAGCGGCCCAGAAAACTAGCAGAACTATGATACTTAATTAAATGATACTTTATGTTGATGGTGCTCTTATGGTGAATCATTTATCATTGATGGACAATATGGATCAGGGGTTTAAGGGTTAAGCACAATACTCGTTTACTCTAATGTTAAAACTTTGCCAACATAAAAGCTAACTGCAGTCAGACAGTGTCAGCCTTTTGAGCCTCATGAACCCTATGTTAGCTTGTTAAGTACAAGGAGTACTTACGCTTGTTGTTTATCTTTCTTTTTGGATAAAAATCCCGGATGGGTAACAGATGAAGTTGGAGTTGGAGTTTTCCCCAGAAGTTTCTAGGCTAGCGTATCTCCCAGTCGGCAGTCCCTGTGGTGGTTGCCCGTGAGAGCTATATCTAGTTTACCTTTTCCGCTGATGTAAGTCTTTGTTTTGCTTCTATCGTAATGTAATAAACACCGTGATGGTACCTTTTTCATATTTTGTCTAGCTTATGTGTGCGACTGATCCCTGGGCACACATGAGTTTGATGCCTCAGTTTTATTCTTAAAATTGGGGTGTGACAAAATGGTATCGGAGCTGTGTTGACTGCAGGACGCAAGCCTAGATAGAAACTGGTCGTTTAAAAGTTTTGAAAATTGCTATAGAACCTTTGTTCTTTCAACCTTGATATTTTCTTCTCTATTTGTAACTTCTACCCTTGTTATTCCTCTCCTCCTTGAAGTTTATTTTAAAATCTTGTTTCCATCCACACACCTTGTCTTGATACTCTTTTAGACTCTTCTCTTACCACCTTCTTGCTTCGTCAAAAGTGGAGCTTAGGATCTTTGCCATTTATATGAAGAGAACGATAGTAGCGTGAGTCGAGTCTTTGTTTGAAGTGTGAACCTTTATTGCCTCTGTTGAGTTGACTTTATGATAATAGTTGTTTTGGATCTTTGTAATGTGTGCAAATGATTTTGTGGGATTTCCTCACAATCTCATTTAGGTTAGTTAAGAGGTTTATGCATAAAGGGTTGGGTTTCTGTTTTCGTCTCTCTCTTCTACCTTATCTATCTGGAGCAGTTGTCTTCTTCGGCTCCTATCTCAAGTGTGGGACAACCAAAAGTGATGGATATCAGAAGGCCGTTATGGTTAACAATCTTCTCAAAAGGAGTAAGAAGCTACCCTTCGGTGTCCTCTGGTTCAACTCTTCTTAAGGGGGGTAGCCAAGATGAAGAAGTCACAATCTTAAGGTTGCTCACATCCTGGAGTTCCTTTTCGAAGTGAAGATGAAGTTTCAATACCAGAGTATCTGTCTCTTGACCATCTTTCTCCGAATCTCGAGGACGAGATTCTCTTAAGGGGGGTAGATTTGTGACACCCTAAAATTTCCCTAATTTTAAAATAGGTGAAAATGTTTCTTTATTGATTTTGGGTGTGCATTTAACCTAGGATTAAATAATTTTCACAAAATTAAAACCAAGTTAGGAAACATGTTGTTGCATTCATGCCCTTGCAATTTAATTTCTGTGATGAGTGGTTTTTGTCCAATTTTTTTTTGGATTCAAATTTCTTTTGGAAATGGTTTGAAATGCTTTGGAAATAAAAAGAAAAACTCTTTCCTCCTCTCTTGCCACTCTCCCTCCCATTTGGCCCGACCGGCCCGATGGCCCAACTCTCCCCGGGCCACCGCTCCTGCCTCCCCTCCTCTCTCCTTCCGCAATGGGCCGACTCCCCCAACTTCTTTTCCCCCGCCCATGCGGCCCAACAAGCCAGCCTGGCCCATCTGCGCGCGTGCAATCCGCCGACCTCTCCCTCTGGTGGCTGACGGCGCCGCCCCACCTGTCAGCCGCGTTCCCCTTCCTCCTGCTCCCGCTCCGCTCTCTTGAATCACCGAGCGAGCAACCGCCGCCCGCTCTCCCCCCTCGCGTCATGGGCGTGCCCCATTCCCCCCCCCCCCCTTCGGCCTCAAATCGGCAGGCGCTCGCAGTCTCTCCCTCTTTCTTTCATTTTTCCCTCCGCACCCATCCGCTCCCGAGCCCCCTGGAGCCATCGCAGTCCATCGCCGCCGCGACCCAGAGCTCACCTTGTCGTTCCGCCGCGCTGCCGAACAATCTGAGCCTCCATCGAGCTTCGCGTCGAATTGAGGATGAGACCGAACCTCTCCTCCTCTTCCTTTATCTTCACATCGCCCTAACCACCACTTATCCTTTGAACAGAGCTCCGCCGGCCACCGGAATTCATCGGCTCCGCTCCTCTCCGGCCTCCATCTTCGTCGGGGAGTGACTCACCATATCCCCCTCTCTCTCCCTGATATTTTTCTGGAATTTTTGGTGGCTGTTTGGATTTTCCTGTGAGCTCCGACGAGGTTTACTCGTCACCGCTTATGGCGCCGCCGTGGTTGGCCTTTCCCGCCGCCGCGCACTGCCTTCCCGCCGGCCTCGCGCGCCGCCCGGTGCCCCTCTCCCTCCTTCCATTAATCGGAGCCGTTCGGCTCAGATCCAAGGGCCCTGGAGGGCTGATACCCCTTCGGGGGATTTTTCCTAAAGAGACCCCGGGAAACTCAGGAATCAACCCGCAGTCCTTCAGCCGGTTGAAATCAGATTTAAAATTGATTTAAATTTCATTTAAAATCAGAGTTGAATTCAAATGAATTTCTGCTTATTTACAACTTTGCCACTGAGTTAAAATGCTTATAAAACCCACGTTTTAGCTCCGTTTTGATCCGTTCAAATTGCGTTAGATTCGTAATTTAGTGCTCTATCCGTCTATGCCTCTGTTAGCCTGTTTCGGTTAGGTTAGCCATAGGGTCTAAGTTAATCTTGTTTAGGGCTTTAGAAACGTTGTTTCAGAAGTAGTTTTCACGTCTTAAGTCTGTTTTCGGTGAACCAAATATCATCGTGATCGTAGGATCGAGTACTTCTGTTTTATCAAAGTTTTATTTCTATTTACCACAGTTGGTGTATTGTTCTAATGGATAGCCTTGTTTGCTATGCATGTGTGCACTTGGAATGCGTGTGTGATGTTTCATGTGATCGAGTATAGTCGGTGAGCAAACGTGGTTCGACCAAGAGCTCTCGTTCGAAGATCAGCAAGAAGACCATCTGTTCACCAAGCAAGGCAAGTTAGCATGGGACCATCCTTGTTACCTATTCACTTTATTAAGCACTTCATATTGCATGTGTCTATCTGAACAACCTTAGAGATCTACTTAGCTTTTGTTACCTGTGATACTCTTGATACCCGTGGGATAAATGCATATGGGTACAATGCTAGTGCTATCAATTTAAATATATGATCCTGTCCAATGATGAATGTCCTCATATTGGTATGTTGATAAATGGTTAATGAAACTTGCTGTTAGCAAAAGCTGGGACTGACAGTGCTACCATGAGTGCTATATGGCTCTGGTTTTAGCTCAGTATACTGGACCTTTTCTAGCTTGTTAGAGGTTACCCGAAAGGGCGCAGTAGGGGCTTGCCACTACGGGTGTAGGGCTGCTCCTGTTCCTATGTGTATAGCTGCGACGGCCTTGTGCCATAGGAAAGGGGGGTTTGCTACATCTGATTGCCAAGGAAACCTAGCGGCCCTAACTCGTTAGACGAACCAACGAAAGGCTTCATAGTGTACCCTGCCCGCTCACCTCGGAAGTGTTATGGGGGTCGCTCCCCTGGGTATCTGGGCAACACGGCTTGTGGGTAAAGATGCACAACCTCTGCAGAGTGTAAAACTGTTATAACAGCCGTGCTCACGGTCACGAGCGGCCCAGAAAACTAGCAGAACTATGATACTTAATTAAATGATACTTTATGTTGATGGTGCTCTTATGGTGAATCATTTATCATTGATGGACAATATGGATCAGGGGTTTAAGGGTTAAGCACAATACTCGTTTACTCTAATGTTAAAACTTTGCCAACATAAAAGCTAACTGCAGTCAGACAGTGTCAGCCTTTTGAGCCTCATGAACCCTATGTTAGCTTGTTAAGTACAAGGAGTACTTACGCTTGTTGTTTATCTTTCTTTTTGGATAAAAATCCCGGATGGGTAACAGATGAAGTTGGAGTTGGAGTTTTCCCCAGAAGTTTCTAGGCTAGCGTATCTCCCAGTCGGCAGTCCCTGTGGTGGTTGCCCGTGAGAGCTATATCTAGTTTACCTTTTCCGCTGATGTAAGTCTTTGTTTTGCTTCTATCGTAATGTAATAAACACCGTGATGGTACCTTTTTCATATTTTGTCTAGCTTATGTGTGCGACTGATCCCTGGGCACACATGAGTTTGATGCCTCAGTTTTATTCTTAAAATTGGGGTGTGACAAAATGGTATCGGAGCTGTGTTGACTGCAGGACGCAAGCCTAGATAGAAACTGGTCGTTTAAAAGTTTTGAAAATTGCTATAGAACCTTTGTTCTTTCAACCTTGATATTTTCTTCTCTATTTGTAACTTCTACCCTTGTTATTCCTCTCCTCCTTGAAGTTTATTTTAAAATCTTGTTTCCATCCACACACCTTGTCTTGATACTCTTTTAGACTCTTCTCTTACCACCTTCTTGCTTCGTCAAAAGTGGAGCTTAGGATCTTTGCCATTTATATGAAGAGAACGATAGTAGCGTGAGTCGAGTCTTTGTTTGAAGTGTGAACCTTTATTGCCTCTGTTGAGTTGACTTTATGATAATAGTTGTTTTGGATCTTTGTAATGTGTGCAAATGATTTTGTGGGATTTCCTCACAATCTCATTTAGGTTAGTTAAGAGGTTTATGCATAAAGGGTTGGGTTTCTGTTTTCGTCTCTCTCTTCTACCCTATCTATCTGGAGCAGTTGTCTTCTTCGGCTCCTATCTCAAGTGTGGGACAACCAAAAGTGATGGATATCAGAAGGCCGTTATGGTTAACAATCTTCTCAAAAGGAGTAAGAAGCTACCCTTCGGTGTCCTCTGGTTCAACTCTTCTTAAGGGGGGTAGCCAAGATGAAGAAGTCACAATCTTAAGGTTGCTCACATCCTGGAGTTCCTTTTCGAAGTGAAGATGAAGTTTCAATACCAGAGTATCTGTCTCTTGACCATCTTTCTCCGAATCTCGAGGACGAGATTCTCTTAAGGGGGGTAGATTTGTGACACCCTAAAATTTCCCTAATTTTAAAATAGGTGAAAATGTTTCTTTATTGATTTTGGGTGTGCATTTAACCTAGGATTAAATAATTTTCACAAAATTAAAACCAAGTTAGGAAACATGTTGTTGCATTCATGCCCTTGCAATTTAATTTCTGTGATGAGTGGTTTTTGTCCAATTTTTTTTTTGGATTCAAATTTCTTTTGGAAATGGTTTGAAATGCTTTGGAAATAAAAAGAAAAACTCTTTCCTCCTCTCTTGCCACTCTCCCTCCCATTTGGCCCGACCGGCCCGATGGCCCAACTCTCCCCGGGCCACCGCTCCTGCCTCCCCTCCTCTCTCCTTCCGCAATGGGCCGACTCCCCCAACTTCTTTTCCCCCGCCCATGCGGCCCAACAAGCCAGCCTGGCCCATCTGCGCGCGTGCAATCCGCCGACCTCTCCCTCTGGTGGCTGACGGCGCCGCCCCACCTGTCAGCCGCGTTCCCCTTCCTCCTGCTCCCGCTCCGCTCTCTTGAATCACCGAGCGAGCAACCGCCGCCCGCTCTCCCCCCTCGCGTCATGGGCGTGCCCCATTCCCCCCCCCCCTTCGGCCTCAAATCGGCAGGCGCTCGCAGTCTCTCCCTCTTTCTTTCATTTTTCCCTCCGCACCCATCCGCTCCCGAGCCCCCTGGAGCCATCGCAGTCCATCGCCGCCGCGACCCAGAGCTCACCTTGTCGTTCCGCCGCGCTGCCGAACAATCTGAGCCTCCATCGAGCTTCGCGTCGAATTGAGGATGAGACCGAACCTCTCCTCCTCTTCCTTTATCTTCACATCGCCCTAACCACCACTTATCCTTTGAACAGAGCTCCGCCGGCCACCGGAATTCATCGGCTCCGCTCCTCTCCGGCCTCCATCTTCGTCGGGGAGTGACTCACCGTATCCCCCTCTCTCTCCCTGATATTTTTCTGGAATTTTTGGTGGCTGTTTGGATTTTCCTGTGAGCTCCGGCGAGGTTTACTCGTCACCGCTTATGGCGCCGCCGTGGTTGGCCTTTCCCGCCGCCGCGCACTGCCTTCCCGCCGGCCTCGCGCGCCGCCCGGTGCCCCTCTCCCTCCTTCCATTAATCGGAGCCGTTCGGCTCAGATCCAAGGGCCCTGGAGGGCTGATACCCCTTCGGGGGATTTTTCCTAAAGAGACCCCGGGAAACTCAGGAATCAACCCGCAGTCCTTCAGCCGGTTGAAATCAGATTTAAAATTGATTTAAATTTCATTTAAAATCAGAGTTGAATTCAAATGAATTTCTGCTTATTTACAACTTTGCCACTGAGTTAAAATGCTTATAAAACCCACGTTTTAGCTCCGTTTTGATCCGTTCAAATTGCGTTAGATTCGTAATTTAGTGCTCTATCCGTCTATGCCTCTGTTAGCCTGTTTCGGTTAGGTTAGCCATAGGGTCTAAGTTAATCTTGTTTAGGGCTTTAGAAACGTTGTTTCAGAAGTAGTTTTCACGTCTTAAGTCTGTTTTCGGTGAACCAAATATCATCGTGATCGTAGGATCGAGTACTTCTGTTTTATCAAAGTTTTATTTCTATTTACCACAGTTGGTGTATTGTTCTAATGGATAGCCTTGTTTGCTATGCATGTGTGCACTTGGAATGCGTGTGTGATGTTTCATGTGATCGAGTATAGTCGGTGAGCAAACGTGGTTCGACCAAGAGCTCTCGTTCGAAGATCAGCAAGAAGACCATCTGTTCACCAAGCAAGGCAAGTTAGCATGGGACCATCCTTGTTACCTATTCACTTTATTAAGCACTTCATATTGCATGTGTCTATCTGAACAACCTTAGAGATCTACTTAGCTTTTGTTACCTGTGATACTCTTGATACCCGTGGGATAAATGCATATGGGTACAATGCTAGTGCTATCAATTTAAATATATGATCCTGTCCAATGATGAATGTCCTCATATTGGTATGTTGATAAATGGTTAATGAAACTTGCTGTTAGCAAAAGCTAGGACTGACAGTGCTACCATGAGTGCTATATGGCTCTGGTTTTAGCTCAGTATACTGGACCTTTTCTAGCTTGTTAGAGGTTACCCGAAAGGGCGCAGTAGGGGCTTGCCACTACGGGTGTAGGGCTGCTCCTGTTCCTATGTGTATAGCTGCGACGGCCTTGTGCCATAGGAAAGGGGGGTTTGCTACATCTGATTGCCAAGGAAACCTAGCGGCCCTAACTCGTTAGACGAACCAACGAAAGGCTTCATAGTGTACCCTGCCCGCTCACCTCGGAAGTGTTATGGGGGTCGCTCCCCTGGGTATCTGGGCAACACGGCTTGTGGGTAAAGATGCACAACCTCTGCAGAGTGTAAAACTGTTATAACAGCCGTGCTCACGGTCACGAGCGGCCCATAAAACTAGCAGAACTATGATACTTAATTAAATGATACTTTATGTTGATGGTGCTCTTATGGTGAATCATTTATCATTGATGGACAATATGGATCAGGGGTTTAAGGGTTAAGCATAATACTCGTTTACTCTAATGTTAAAACTTTGCCAACATAAAAGCTAACTGCAGTCAGACAGTGTCAGCCTTTTGAGCCTCATGAACCCTATGTTAGCTTGTTAAGTACAAGGAGTACTTACGCTTGTTGTTTATCTTTCTTTTTGGATAAAAATCCCGGATGGGTAACAGATGAAGTTGGAGTTGGAGTTTTCCCCAGAAGTTTCTAGGCTAGCGTATCTCCCAGTCGGCAGTCCCTGTGGTGGTTGCCCGTGAGAGCTATATCTAGTTTACCTTTTCCGCTGATGTAAGTCTTTGTTTTGCTTCTATCGTTATGTAATAAACACCGTGATGGTACCTTTTTCATATTTTGTCTAGCTTATGTGTGCGACTGATCCCTGGGCACACATGAGTTTGATGCCTCAGTTTTATTCTTAAAATTGGGGTGTGACAGATCCCATATGCATTCATCCTATTTATACATATCTGTGCATCATATAGGACCGGTAGTGGAGACCCAGAACCCGCAACCGCAGGAGGAGCCAAGTCCGGAGGAGACCCTGATCGAGAGGACCGAAGAAGGAGACGTCGAGGACTTGCCTGAGTGCCACGACCACCGACCCTCCAACTTCGAAAGAGGCAAGCCCCAGAGCATCTAACATCTATGGTTTGCAAATTATTTACTAAATTAACCTGATATGCTTGTTGCACTAGGTTTATAGGAATTGATTGCTACCGTTGATGCATCATTACTATATCTTGTCCACCGCAATTGACATCTTGATATCCCTATTTAAGTTTAGGCCGATATATGCTTAGTTTGCTTAGACCGGTAAAAGTCGGGTGATTCCTGTCTCCCGCATATAGGTGGATACTGATCATGACTAGCCTGGTGCTATCATGGAGATAACCATGTGGTAATTAAACTGAGACCGGGCGGGATGTAGGAGCAGCAGGATATGGGTTCTGTGTGCTAGTAGTCTCCCGTCTGTGTCGATTAGGACCCGACGAAGGCACACCTCAGTCATTTTGAACGCGTCAATCACTTAACGGAGCAGGTGCGGGTACCTCCCGTGAAGCCGAGTAAGGTGATGGAGATGTTGACGCCTAACACCTAGGGCCTCAGATGTACCGTGGGCAACTATTCTGAGCAACCTGGCATCGTCCGTGGATAGGCGGGGCCTGATTGACCTAGCATGACCGTGGGCAGTTCTAGCTTGAGCGACCTGGCATTGAGATAACCCCCGTTGTAGAAGGGCCCATGGCCGTTCCGCGCGTTGTGTTCTCGAATTTCCTGAGTGGCAGCCGACGGCTACCTGGCAAGGTGTGATCGGGCGAGTGTGCGACATTGTATCCCCAGCTGGGTAGGAATCGAGCCGGTGATGGAGATGTTGACGCCTAACACCTGTGGCAGAACCTTCCGGTAATGTGGTCCACCCGCACACGTCATCATTATAAGAAGCCCAATGACCGTGCAAATGAAACACATCACTGGAAAGAACTGTCGGGTGTCCCCGAAAAAACCCTGAATCATCCACGAGTTACAGGATCGTCTTGTCTTTAGGCGGAGCAATTACAACATTACAACAGTTGATACAAAAATACAATCGGAGTGCGGAAGCAAGAGATATAAACTTTACAAAACCATGAACAAGTTACTTTTTACATAAATATAACTTGTATTGCGGAAGTAGAATTGTAACACTCTGGTGTTAAGCAAACTAAAACTTGACATGTCATCATATGCATTAGCATTTCATCTGAGTTGATAACCTGAATATGCATTCACTAAAAACAAGTTTTATTTTTCATACTTGTGCTTAGTGGATAAGAAGTGCTTAAGTTGAAACCCTAGTTATGCTTTCTTATGTGGTGAATAGTGCTTTTATATATATAAGGGTAGTATGGTAATTTCTTATATAGTAATTGAACTTTTGACCCAACTTTGGTATTATGTCTCAAAGGTGTATTTGGAACATGTTTCAAGTCACCATTGAGGTATAATTCAAATTGGATTGAAAATTCAACTAATTTGTTTTTTTAATTTAAAAATCCTCTTTTATCCCCTTTATTAGCAATCAAAATCTAAAAAGAATTTGAGTATGCTTCAAAAAGCAAAGTTGCTCAATTTTTGATAAGGATCAACTTTGGTGTTTAAAGTTTTTCAAGTTTTTTTTTGAAATCAAAAGCAATTGTGAAAATACCCTTTTGCCCTTTTTGTCCCCTTTTGATTTGCAAACCCTAATTTAAAATCTATGCATATTCTGCTTATGTTGCAAAAATAAAAGATGTTCAGTTTTAAATTCTGAGCATTTGATATTTTGACATATTTTCAACTTGTATTCAAAAATCTGGAGTATTTTCAAATAATCCGAATGGGTATAAAGGAGAAGGGTGGGGATAAGCTCTTCTCCCTGTTCATGGCGGCAGGGGGACGATCTTTTGATCGCTCCTGCTCACGCGTTTGCCGTCGACTTCTCCCGAAGGAGCGCGCGACCGAGTCCGTGGCATGGCCGAGCTGCTGCTGGCACTTTTCCTCGCGTCGTGGCGCCTTCTCCGAGCTCGTCGTCGCCATTTTTTGCACCAAGGCGCCGACGGGAACAATCCCAACCCAAACCCAAATTCACCGTCTCTGTTCGTTCTCATCCAAATTCACCGCGGCTATAACTTCTAAACTTACTTGCGCATCTCCCAGACCTATCCTCTCCACCTCTACTGCACCAGAGAGCTCATACTCGCCAGTTTTCTTCCCGCCGGGCAGAAAGCGCCGCCGAGCTCGATCTCAACGTGGTCCGATAAACCGAGCACTTCTCTAATCTCTCTTTCTCTTGTTGTTGTTTCATCTTGATCCCAGAGCACTCATCGGCTCGATGGTTCCCTGTTTGATGCTCAGGACTCGCCGGAACAACGTCGTCTTCGCCGGAGTTCTCCGCCGCAGGCCACTGCTCCATGGAACTCTCCCCTTCGTGCAACCTCCGCTTAAACCAGTTACACCAACAGCATCAGGGTGAGCTACTAGACCTTCCTAGCCTCTCCGTTTGTTTGCTACCGGTCTAGGTTCGCCGGAACGGGCTAGCCGAGATCCGATCCGCCGCCGTGCGTGGCCAGGCTCAACCAGAGTGGTAGAGTGTAGGGTTGAGGGCTCAATTGACTGCGGGTGTCTTGCTGGTGTTGATGCTCGCGTCAGCTGAGTCTCTAATGACCGGAGATGGCCGGCGTAAGGCTCGCCGCCGCTCGATGCGCCGCCGTTCACGCTGGCCATGGTCGGGGACCTTGCGGTTGTAAAGACAGGAAGTTTCAGGGTGTTGGTTGAAAAGTCCCAGACTCATGTAAATAGCGCTGTGGACTGCGGGTTAGTTTCGCTTAAGCCGGTGGTCTTTTCTGCAAAGTTGCCTAGGCACGCGGGCGGGAGCCAGGCTGGGCTGGCTTTCGCGCGTGTCGGGCTGTGCTGGCTTGGGCCGAAAGCCCAGCTTGGGCCAGTTTTGAGCTTTTCTTTTTCCTTTCTTTTGAGCAGTAGCTAGATTTGTTATTTTTTGCTCTAATTTTTCTATAGCTCTGTTAATTATGAAATTTGACATGATAAGTGTTAGCATGTCTGTGCTAATATAAAAATTATGAAACTTGTGTTTGGAGCACTTTTACTATGCCAATAAAATCTGTGCTTTAATTAATAAATGCAACTTTGATGAATTATGTGGTTTTCGGTGTTTCTCCAAAAATCATGAAATTTGACATGTGAGTTTATGTCACTGATGTCTACCTTCCTGATTAATTTCACCTCTGTTTGAATAAGTATAATTTGTTTATAAGTAAATGCTATTTAGAGTGATTTATAAATAAATAAAAATTTGTTAATCCCTTTAAGTTTGTGTGCATTTTTGGATTTGTTTGACAACCAAGGAAACACTAGCATGATTTGCTCCCTGGTTATGGATTCCTTTATATAAATGATCTTTTGTTGCTTGTTGGTTACATAACCTTGCTTAATAAAGATAATAAAATTTGTTGAAGGATAATCTATGGTTTAATAGCTAAGTTAGTTTTGTTGGTTTGCAACTTTACCGTGATAAAAGATTGTTTGAATAAATGTCTACAGCTTAGAAAATTTCCATCTTTACCATGGTCATATCATAAGCATCTCATTGATCATGCATATGCACTTCTACGTGTAGATCTCGTTTCGGAAGGACCGGATCCTCAGTGGATTTCTCCTGAGTGTGTGGATCCTTCTACTTTTTCAGAATCTCCGGACTTCGCTAATCAACAAGGCAAGCCCCGGACATTAAACCTATCCTTGTATTTTGATAAAGTTATTTATATCACTTGAGTTAATATGATGCATTAAGTGAATAGGAGTATGTGAGCCTTATTTGATGCATTACCAACCTTGATGATTCCAATACTTAACCTTGATACCCGTTTTATGAAAATGCTTAGTATGCTTAGCCAAGCTTTACTACTTCATAATAGTAGGTGCTTTTGAAAATGGTTGCTATGTTATGGAAGTCATGAATCTTGAGATAACATGATAACGATAGTAACTTACATCAAGAATGGAGTCTTGTTGTAAGGTTACTCAACATAGGACCTTATCGTTGTTGGCCTGCTGTGATTGAGACCTTTGAGTACAGCCCACATGCGGTGGTAAGCCTCGTCTATAGCTATTCCGATACTTGAGAACGGCCAGCCGCGTACTGGGAGTGGAGAGATGGCGGGAGTAGCGTGTACCCTCGGGGCTATGAGATAGTCGGGTTCGAGGTGTACTGTACTCTCGGGTGACGCTGGACCCGTTCTTGTATGGGAGGATCTATAGATAGGGTTGACGTATGCAAGATTAAGTTCTACATATGTCGTGTGGTACTGAATCCCCAGCTGGGTTTAATCGATTCGAATCGCCGTGTTTCCTCGGATATGGAGCCTCAATCCACTGACCCACACCGTAGTAATGAATTGAATTTTGATGAGATGAGAACGAAAGATGTGGTATGCTTATGAAAGTTTGAGAATCTTTGGATAGTTATAAGGTTTAATTTGGAGTTAAAACTTGATAATAGGCTTTACTATTAGTAAGCTTTTATGCAAAAGAAATGTTTTGATCTTGCTAAAACCTTACCTTGAATCCCTATAGCCTGCATACCTGAGTCTTCTCCTCTTTTCTAGACGGTTAAGTCTTGTTGAGTACTTTTGTACTCAGGGTTTGTTAACCTTTGTTGCAGGTGAGTTCATTGATCATCCTTTTGGTGGTCAATGTTTCATCACTCTTGTGGAGGAGAGTGATAATGACTCTGATGTTTGACCTTGGGCAAGTAACAACAATTTGTGTGGTATATGTAATATAAAGTTCTGAACCTTTTATGTAATAAGTACTTATGGGTTGTAAACTTTAAAATCTAAGCTTCGATCTATGTTATATAATCTTTCCGCTTTACTCTGATTTATGTTATCTATAAAACTGTTGTAATACTGTGATGCTTGACGAGGGAATTCCTGAGAAGAATGTAACGTGGATGATTCGGGTTTCCCGAGGACACCCGACAGATCTCTTGAGTCATTTGGAACTCGTGCACGCTAATCAGAAGTCTTTAGGACAATGATGGGTGCATGTGGGCCACTTAATTCAGGAGGTTCTGCCATAGCTGGTATCGGAGCAGGTTCCCTTAGAAAGTATAACAGTATTCATTTTTTAAAACTTCAAAAGTTTCGAGTCAAACTAAATTTCAAATTAGTTTGAGTCCAAATTGCTTCTAAGACTTGTCTTATTCTTCTGACTTGCCTTAATTCATTCTTTAGACTTATCCTTCTATCTAAATGGATATGTTTTTAGTATAGTTATGATGATATTTATATTTAAGGAACAATACTTATAACAATATAATATTGCCCTAATTGTGAAAAGGAAGTTTATTCACTTTTATATTAAGTGACTACTTTAAAGTAATTGTTTGTTTGATGTATGCTTTGTTCGTAAGTACGATTCATGCATCATGATTGATAACATATAATTAACTTTTCCTCTTAGAAGTTATATCTAAATAGAGTCTATATATCTTCTTAATTATAAAACTCTGTCTCTTAATCTTGGAACATATATAGTTCTAATATTCAAAATATAAATATTTTAGCAGATGGTCCGTACCAAGCAGACGGCACGCAAGTGTACCGGACCTCGAGGTGTTCCCCGACACGTTCTTGCCCCAAGAGATGATGAACCCGCAGATAGTGTGGGAAGCAACCCGCCAGTGGTTGCTTATGAAGAAGGTGAAGGAAGTAACAGTGCCTCGTCACAACTTCAGGCGGAAGTAGACCGCCTGTACATGGAGTTGGCAAGGGCAAGTGGAGAAAGGATGAGGGGCACCAGAGAGAAGGAAGAGTTACGTGAGCAGTTGCAATATCACCACGAGCAGCATCAAGAGTATGAGTGTAAGTGGAGGAAGGCCGTCGAACAGAGGAATCGGGCACGAACCCGAGTAGATGTAATGAGGGACAATCAGAACCTCATGCAGATCCATCATGCTGGCCTACATAGGCAGGTAGAGGAGCTGACTGCACAGTTGCAGCCAGAACCTGCTACGCCACCTACTCCTGAAAATGAATCTGAGGTGGAAGAAGAGGAAGAAGAAGATGAGGAGTTAGAGTCGGTGGAGTATGAAGTCTTATCTGGGGAAGAGTGATAGACCTAGAGGTTGAATAGACATGAGATGTATCCTAGTGTGACCCTTCTGACTTTGTAACCTAGTTAGTCGGAAAACCTCTAGTATGGTCAGTTGTGCAAGATAGTGGTGTCAGTAGTCCTGCCCAAGAGCGGACTTGTATGATAAATAAGTTGAGTATGGTATGCATGTTATGATGTATATATATGAATATTAATCAAGCTATGGTTTGTGTAAACAGATGCCTGTTAACACTCGTGGCGCTAGTGCTGCCCATGGTGGGGATGATATCCCTAATGCACCACCAGTTCCACCCTCTTTGGCTGATGCTATTGCAGCATTGGTCAATGCAACAACTTTGTTAGCACAAAATCAGAATGGGGGTCAACGTGGTCGTGGCCGTAATAACAGGGAAGAGACAACATATGTCGATTTCACTGATACCCGTCCGCCAGTGTTCACTAAAGCTGATGAACCTCTTGAAGCTGATGATTGGCTCCGCACCATGGAACAAAAATTCAGTCTTATCAACTGCACTGAAGTTCAGAAGCCAGCTTTTGCAGCTCAACAACTTCGAGGAGCCGCAGGGGTTTGGTGGGCAAATTTACTAGCTGTTCAACCAGCCGGCCACCGAATCACTTGGGCTGAATTCAAGGAGGCCTTCAGGGCCCATTATATTCCAGATGGAGTTATGAAGATGAAGTTGGAAGAGTTCTTAGCTCTCCGTCAGGGAGATGAGCCAGTTATGCAGTACATTGGGAAGTTTAATCATCTATCCCAATATGCCTTTGACCAGGTCAACACTGATGAGAAGAAGAAGGCATGTTTCATGAGAGGATTGAATACAAAGCTTCAGTCTATGATGACAACTTGTGGTAATATAAATTATCATGAGACAGTGAATGTTGCTATAGCTAGTGAAGAAAAGAATCGCAAGCATAAGGAGGCTAAGAAGAAGAAGGGATTTGTGTCAGGGCCTGGATCATCTGGCGGCAACAAGAAGCGTCAGAGGCTCGTATATCATCCAGTCCAACAGTTCCACCCATCTTATCATCCACCGTACCATCCGCCTCAGCAGCAGAATCTTCAGGGAACTTTTGCAAGGCCTGCTATGCCTTTCAATGTTCAACGTCAGTCGAATGTTCCTGCTATTCGTCCACCAGTGCCTCAAGCTACAAGTTTTCCATGCTACAATTGTGGAAAGGCTGGTCATTTCTCTCGTGAATGTCCTTATCCAAGGCAGAATGTTCCCAATGCCAATGTACCAAGGCCAGCGGGAAATCAGCAAGTAAACCAGAACAAAGGTAATGCACAAAACAATCAGAAGGGTAAGGGTACTCAGAAAACAGGAAAGGTTTTCCATACTCAAATAGAAGCTATTCCTGAAGGAGAACCTGTTATGCTTGGTATGTTCCCTGTTGCTCAATACCCAGCACTTACACTTTTTGATTCTGGTGCATCACATACTTTCATGAATAGAACATTTGCGGAGAAGTATAATATACCTATTGGTGAAACCAAAGATAAATTCTTTATACAGTCACCTGGGGGTCGACTATGTACTAAGGAAATGGTACATCAGGTACCTATAGATCTGGGTGGAAATATATTTCCAGCCTCCATGATAGTTTTAAAAGATCCAAGTATAGATGTGATCTTGGGTATGAACTGGATGAATCAAAGAGGTGCAGTGATAGACACCTTGAATAGAACCATCAAGCTCAACTTACCTAATAGCAAATCTCAACTTCTTGTCCATCTTCCTACTCTTAAGAGGACAATTGAGCGAGTGTGTGCTACCTCTGTCAAGGAAATCCAAGACATTCCGGTGGTCTGTGAGTTTCCTGATGTGTTCCCAGAAGATTTACCTGGTCTGCCACCTGATCGTGATGTGGAATTTGAAATAGAACTCAAACCAGGAACGGCACCGATAGCCAGAAGAGCTTATAGAATGCCACCAAAAGAGTTAGCAGAATTGAAAACTCAGTTGCAAGATTTGATAGATAAAGGTTTCATTCGACCTAGTTCATCACCCTGGGGTTGTCCAGCGATCTTTGTGAAGAAGAAGGACCATACCTTGAGGCTATGTGTTGATTATCGTCCCTTGAATGAAGTGACAATCAAGAATAAGTATCCTTTGCCCCGTATTGATCTTCTCTTTGATCAACTTGCTGGTGCGAAGGTATTCTCGAAGATAGATTTGAGATCGGGGTATCATCAGATCAAGATCAAACCAGAAGATGTTCCAAAAACAGCATTCACTACCAGATATGGTCTATATGAATATATAGTCATATCTTTTGGTCTGACCAATGCCCCAGCACACTTCATGTATTTGATGAATTCAGTGTTCATGCCAGAGCTAGATAAGTTCGTGGTTGTGTTTATTGATGACATTCTCATCTATTCCAAAACCAAAGAAGAGCATGCAGAACATCTCAGGATAGTGTTGACTCGCCTGAGAGAACATCAGTTATATGCTAAATTTAGTAAATGTGAATTCTGGATAGACAAAGTTCAATTCTTGGGTCATGTTCTGTCAGCTAAAGGTGTTGCAGTAGATCCAAGCAAAGTCCAAGAAGTTCTTGACTGGAAGTCGCCAACTTCAGTACATCAAGTTCGGAGTTTCTTAGGATTAGCAGGGTATTATCGTAGATTTATCCCTGGCTTCTCCAAGATCTCTAAACCAATGACAACACTGTTAAAGAACGACACTAAGTTTGTATGGTCAACGGAATGTGAAGAAGCTTTTTAGACTTTGAAAAAGTTTTTGACAACTGCACCAGTATTAGCTCAGCCAGACATTGAGAAATCCTTTGATGTTTATTGTGATGCTTCAGGTAAAGGCATTGGGTGTGTACTGATGCAAGAAGGTAGAGTCATTGCCTATGCTTCACGACAACTTAAGCGACACGAAGAACATTATCCAACACATGATCTATAGTTGGCAGTTGTAGTCCATGCTCTGAAGATCTGGCGACACTATTTGTTGGGTAATATTTGTCACATATACACTGATCATAAAAGCTTGAAATACATCTTCACTCAGTCTGAGTTGAATATGCGTCAGAGAAGATGGTTAGAACTGATAAAAGATTATGATATTGAAGTACACTATCACCCAGGTAAAGCTAATGTAGTGGCAGATGCACTCAGTCGAAAGAATCATTGCAATTGTCTGGAAGTCAAGCCGATAGATATTACCTTGTGCCATGAGCTTGAAAGGCTAAGTCTTGAAATGATTCCACAAGGAAATCTTGCAAATGTGACCGTTCAATCATCTATTAAAGATCAGATCATTGCAGCCTAGAAGGAAAGCAAAGGTATGATCCATCTGAAAGAAAAGATTCATTCTGAGCAGAATTCCAATTTCAAAATAGATGAAGCTGGAGTAATTTGGTTTAAGGATCGGTTAGTAGTTCCAAAGGTTCCTGAACTCAGAAAGCAGATTCTTGATGAAGCTCATGCAACAAGATTTTCAGTACATCCAGGCAGTAATAAGATGTATCATGATCTAAAACAGAGATTCTGGTGGACTAAGATGAAACTTGAAATTGCTAGTTATATAGCTAAATGTGATACTTGTCAGAAAGTGAAGGCAATTCATCTTAGGTCTGCTGGAGAATTGCAACCATTGCCAATTCTATCTTGGAAGTGGGATGATATTAGTATGGACTTTATAGTGGGTCTGCCCAGAACATCAAAAGGGTTTGATTCCATATGGGTCATTGTTGATCGTCTGACCAAATCAGCTCATTTCATATCTGTTAAAACAGCATATCCAGCATCTACCTATGCCAAGATATATTTTGACAGAATTGTAAGTTTGCATGGCATTCCAAAGACTATCGTGTCTGATAGAGGGACACAGTTTGTCAATGTCTTCTGGAGGCACTTACATGAGTCTTTGGGTACCAAGCTTTTGCATAGTACAGCGTATCATCCATAGACCGGGGGTCAAACTGAAAGAGTTAATCAGATCTTAGAAGATATGTTAAGATCCTGTGTACTCAATTATTCAGAGAAATGGGATGAATGTTTGCCTTTAGCAGAGTTTTCATACAATAATAGTTATCAAGAGAGCATTAAGATGGCACCATTTGAAGCTCTGTATGGCAGAAGATGCAGAACACCGTTAAGTTGGTCTGAACCTGGAGAACGTAGTCTCTTTGGAGTTGACTTAGTTAAAGAAGCTGAAGAAAAAGTCAGATTGATTCGAGAGAACATGAAGAAAGCACAATCCAGGCAAAAGAGTTATGCTGATAAGAGACGACGGTCTCTTAGCTTTAAAGTTGGTGAGTATGTCTATCTCAAGGTATCACCAATGAAAGGAGTTACTCGATTTGGAATCAAAGGAAAGTTAGCACCACGATATATAGGTCCCTATCAGATTCTTAAAAGGTGTGGAAAGGTGGCATATCAACTTGATTTACCACCACAGCTATCATTGGTTCATAATGTGTTCCATGTCTCTCAGTTAAAGAAATGTCTTCAAGTGCCTGATCATGTCATTCATGTTGAAGAGATTGAATTAGAGCCTGATCTGACATACTCAGAATATCCTATCAAGATTCTGGACCAGAAAGATCGAGTCACTCGAAAAAGAACTGTCAAATTCTACAAAGTTCAATGGAATCAACATACTGAAGAAGAAGCCACGTGGGAGTCGGAAGAGTTTCTCTTAGAAAGTTTTCCTGAGTTTCTTTCTTCTGTATAATCCTTATAATCTGTTATATGATGACCTATCCCCTGCTTTATGTAAAGGTTAGTAATGGAAGTGTCTGACACATTTCCTTTTCCATTAGTTAGCCTACAGGTTAAATCTCGGGACGAGATTTCTTTAAGGGGGAGGGAGCTGTAACACTCTGGTGTTAAGCAAACTAAAACTTGACATGTCATCATATGCATTAGCATTTCATCTGAGTTGATAACCTGAATATGCATTCACTAAAAACAAGTTTTATTTTTCATACTTGTGCTTAGTGGATAAGAAGTGCTTAAGTTGAAACCCTAGTTATGCTTTCTTATGTGGTGAATAGTGCTTTTATATATATAAGGGTAGTATGGTAATTTCTTATATAGTAATTGAACTTTTGACCCAACTTTGGTATTATGTCTCAAAGGTATATTTGGAACATGTTTCAAGTCACCATTGAGGTATAATTCAAATTGGATTGAAAATTCAACTAATTTGTTTTTTTAATTTAAAAATCCTCTTTTATCCCCTTTATTAGCAATCAAAATCTAAAAAGAATTTGAGTATGCTTCAAAAAGCAAAGTTGCTCAATTTTTGATAAGGATCAACTTTGGTGTTTAAAGTTTTTCAAGTTTTTTTTTGAAATCAAAACCAATTGTGAAAATACCCTTTTGCCCTTTTTGTCCCCTTTTGATTTGCAAACCCTAATTTAAAATCTAAGCATATTCTGCTTATGTTGCAAAAATAAAAGATGTTCAGTTTTAAATTCTGAGCATTTGATATTTTGACATATTTTCAACTTGTATTCAAAAATCTGGAGTATTTTCAAATAATCCGAATGGGTATAAAGGAGAAGGGTGGGGATAAGCTCTTTTCCCTGTTCATGGCGGCAGGGGGACGATCTTTTGATCGCTCCTGCTCACGCGTTTGCCGTCGACTTCTCCCGAAGGAGCGCGCGACCGAGTCCGTGGCATGGCCGAGCTGCTGCTGGCACTTTTCCTCGCGTCGTGGCGCCTTCTCCGAGCTCGCCGTCGCCATTTTTTGCCACCAAGGCGCCGACGGGAACAATCCCAACCCAAACCCAAATTCACCGTCTCTGTTCGTTCTCATCCAAATTCACCGCGGCTATAACTTCTAAACTTACTTGCGCATCTCCCAGACCTATCCTCTCCACCTCTACTGCACCAGAGAGCACATACTCGCCAGTTTTCTTCCCGCCGGGCAGAAAGCGCCGCCGAGCTCGATCTCAACGTGGTCCGATAAACCGAGCACTTCTCTAATCTCTCTTTCTCTTGTTGTTGTTTCATCTTGATCCCAGAGCACTCATCGGCTCGATGGTTCCCTGTTTGATGCTCAGGACTCGCCGGAACAACGTCGTCTTCGCCGGAGTTCTCCGCCGCAGGCCACTGCTCCGTGGAACTCTCCCCTTCGTGCAACCTCCGCTTAAACCAGTTACACCAACAGCATCAGGGTGAGCTACTAGACCTTCCTAGCCTCTCTGTTTGTTTGCTACCGGTCTAGGTTCGCCGGAACGGGCTAGCCGAGATCCGATCCGCCGCCGTGCGTGGCCAGGCTCAACCAGAGTGGTAGAGTGTAGGGTTGAGGGCTCAATTGACTGCGGGTGTCTTGCTGGTGTTGATGTTCGCGTCAGCCGAGTCTCTAATGACCGGAGATGGCCGGCGTAAGGCTCGCCGCCGCTCGATGCGCCGCCGTTCACGCTGGCCATGGTCGGGGACCTTGCGGTTGTAAAGACAGGAAGTTTCAGGGTGTTGGTTGAAAAGTCCCAGACTCATGTAAATAGCGCTGTGGACTGCGGGTTAGTTTCACTTAAGCCGGAGGTCTTTTCTGCAAAGTTGCCTAGGCGCGCGGGCGGGAGCCAGGCTGGGCTGGCTTTCGCGCGTGTCGGGCTGTGCTGGCTTGGGCCGAAAGCCCAGCTTGGGCCAGTTTTGAGCTTTTCTTTTTCCTTTCTTTTGAGCAGTAGCTAGATTTGTTATTTTTTGCTCTAATTTTTCTATAGCTCTGTTAATTGTGAAATTTGACATGATAAGTGTTAGCATGTCTGTGCTAATATAAAAATTATGAAACTTGTGTTTGGAGCACTTTTACTATGCCAATAAAATCTGTGCTTTAATTAATAAATGCAACTTTGATGAATTATGTGATTTTCTGTGTTTCTCCAAAAATCATGAAATTTTACATGTGAGTTTATGTCACTGATATCTACCTTCATGATTAATTTCACCTCTGTTTGAATAAGTATAATTTGTTTATAAGTAAATGCTATTTAGAGTGATTTATAAATAAATAAAAATTTGTTAATCCCTTTAAGTTTGTGTGCATTTTTGGATTTGTTTGACAACCAAGGAAACACTAGCATGATTTGCTCCCTGGTTATGGATTCCTTTATATAAATGATCTTTTGTTGCTTGTTGGTTACATAACCTTGCTTAATAAAGATAATAAAATTTGTTGAAGGATAATCTATGGTTTAATAGCTAAGTTAGTTTTGTTGGTTTGCAACTTTACCGTGATAAAAGATTGTTTGAATAAATGTCTACAGCTTAGAAAATTTCCATCTTTACCATGGTCATATCATAAGCATCTCATTGATCATGCATATGCACTTCTACGTGTAGATCTCGTTTCGGAAGGACCGGATCCTCAGTGGATTTCTCCTGAGTGTGTGGATCCTTCTACTTTTTCAGAATCTCCGGACTTCGCTAATCAACAAGGCAAGCCCCGGACATTAAACCTATCCTTGTATTTTGATAAAGTTATTTATATCACTTGAGTTAATATGATGCATTAAGTGAATAGGAGTATGTGAGCCTTATTTGATGCATTACCAACCTTGATGATTCCAATACTTAACCTTGATACCCGTTTTATGAAAATGCTTAGTATGCTTAGCCAAGCTTTACTACTTCATAATAGTAGGTGCTTTTGAAAATGGTTGCTATGTTATGGAAGTCATGAATCTTGAGATAACATGATAACGATAGTAACTTACATCAAGAATGGAGTCTTGTTGTAAGGTTACTCAACATAGGACCTTATCGTTGTTGGCCTGCTGTGATTGAGACCTTTGAGTACAGCCCACATGCGGTGGTAAGCCTCGTCTATAGCTATTCCGATACTTGAGAACGGCCAACCGCGTACTGGGAGTGGAGAGATGGCGGGAGTAGCGTGTACCCTCGGGGCTATGAGATAGTCGGGTTCGAGGTGTACTGTACTCTCGGGTGACGCTGGACCCGTTCTTGTATGGGAGGATCTATAGATAGGGTTGACGTATGCAAGATTAAGTTCTACATATGTCGTGTGGTACTGAATCCCCAGCTGGGTTTAATCGATTCGAATCGCCGTGTTTCCTCGGATATGGAGCCTCAATCCACTGACCCACACCGTAGTAATGAATTGAATTTTGATGAGATGAGAACGAAAGATGTGGTATGCTTATGAAAGTTTGAGAATCTTTGGACAGTTATAAGGTTTAATTTCGAGTTAAAACTTGATAATAGGCTTTACTATTAGTAAGATTTTATGCAAAAGAAATGTTTTGATCTTGCTAAAACCTTACCTTGAATCCCTATAGCCTGCATACCTGAGTCTTCTCCTCTTTTCTAGACGGTTAAGTCTTGTTGAGTACTTTTGTACTCAGGGTTTGTTAACCTTTGTTGCAGGTGAGTTCATTGATCATCCTTTTGGTGGTCAATGTTTCTTCACTCTTGTGGAGGAGAGTGATAATGACTCTGATGTTTGACCTTGGGCAAGTAACAACAATTTGTGTGGTATATGTAATATAAAGTTCCGAACCTTTTATGTAATAAGTACTTATGAGTTGTAAACTTTAAAATCTAAGCTTCGATCTATGTTATATAATCTTTCCGCTTTACTCTGATTTATCTTATCTATAAAACTGTTGTAATACTGTGATGCTTGACGAGGGAATTCCTGAGAAGAATGTAATGTGGATGATTTGGGTTTCCCGAGGACACCCGACAGATCTCTTGAGTCATTTGGAACTCGTGCACGCTAATCAGAAGTCTTTAGGACAATGATGGGTGCATGTGGGCCACTTAATTCAGGAGGTTCTGCCACAAGAATAGTATTACAGAACCACACTTAGGCGGAGCACCTAAGTTGGAGAAGAAGTAACCAGATCACGTCTAGCCCACTGACATGATCGTGATCGACACCACCTATTAGAAACCTGCAACAGGGGAATTAACAAACCCTGAGTACTGTCGGTACTCAGCAAGACTTATCCGACAAAGGAAAAAGACTCTAGGGTCATGCTAGCTTGAAAGGATGTAACGAGGCTATCAAAAGAAGATTTGCAGAAAAGCTTACTACTAGTTGATTCTATTTTCAAGTTTTAGCAGTGCATTAAGTTATTATCCAGAATCCAGTTTGCACCTATCTAATTCATGCACTTGATTAATCATCTCAACATTAGATTTGAAAAGAAGATATTCCATAAATTAACTACGTTGATGGTGCGAGGATCAAGTCTCCTTTATCGTGGAGCACGACGATTCGAACCGCTTTCTCTACCCAGCTGGGGCTTCCCATCCGCACGACATATGCAAGACCTAACTTACATATATCAACCAAATCTCACGAATCCTATTTTATTGGAACGGGTTCGCGCAACCTGAGAGTATGATACTCCACTAACCCATTGCCAAGCTGGAATGCTTCCGTCCATTCCAGATTAGTGTGAACATACCGCTACCCCTGCTATCACATGACTTTCTAGTGCGCGAATAATCCTTCCAATAAAAGATTACTCGGAGCAGGCTTACCATTGCATGCGGCTAGTACTATACATGATCTTGCTCCAAGGGCCAACAACGGACGGTTCCTAAGCGACACAGACGGAAACACTACACCAGGACTCCATTCCAGATGCAAGTTACCCGCCCGGTCTCAATTTATCATCATATTAGAGTTCTCATGACCCCTCCATAGAGTCAATGAGAGGAAAGGTAAAAACCTAAATCTCGCGATCAATGAAACCATCGGTCGACTTCTACCGATTCTAAGCATTGCTAAGCATATGAGATCGTCTTATCTCTACTGATGGGATATCAGGATAACCAAGGTAAACATGCAACTACGGTTTCTTTCAACTCTATTACTTAATGCATAAAGCACTAGACTTAAGTGTGAATAAATATTTGTATCAAAATAGAAAGGTTAAATGCACCAGGGCTTGCCTTTGTTGCAGGGATGACTAGGATCCAAGAAGTTAGCTCCTTCATCCTGAAGTGGAAGTGCTCCCTCGGAATCTTGTCCTCCAAGGTTCCTCTTCCGAGACTCGATCAACTGGACCTTCTCGATCCGGAGCTTGATCAACCCAAACTTCACACTCTCGAATACTACACGTAGATAAATGATGTATGCTTTAGTATGATGCCATGGGATGCATACTAAGGTGCAGGACAATTAAATACATGACAAAAGATTAAACAAGCTTAAGGAAAGTCGAGTACAACTTTCCTTCGCGGTAGAGTTGCAAACCAACAAAACCAACTTGCAACTTACCAACTAAGATTCCTAGTTACACATACAACTTCCACCAAGCACCTTTAGGTGGGTTAACTATGGTAACTAAGGTTTATCAAAGCATCAACCAAGCCATGTGACAACATGGTGAGGATGTCCCATGGTCTTCAAACAAGGATCCAAAATCACACAAGTAAAAACTGCTGCCCAAATTTTGGACAGATTACATGTTCTATACTAATCAAACTATAACCAGAGCTACCAACATCCAAAAGGGGTGATCCTAGACAATTTGAAAAGCTTATCAAATTGTATACAAACTTGTTATTATCACCTAGGGTTGGTTCTATAGGCAACTAGGTCAACCAACTTGGATAAACATTGTTGTCCAGAGCTAGGACAGATTTGCTTACCCAACTTCCAACATCTATAACTGGAGCTCTAGGTCACCAAAAAGGGTGATCCTTGACAATCTAGAAAGCTTATGAAACACTCTAAAACTTTCCTATTATCTCCCACAGGTGATTCACAACTTAAAAGGCTCAAACAGCTTCATCTCTCAGGTCTGTCCAGAAGGGAGGGCAGATCTGTCCTGCTGACTTACAAAAACTATATCTCCTAATCTAGCAGGCCTAAAATCATGAAATGTTAGGACAAGCTAGAGACAGAAGTTAACTACAACTTTTGTATACAACTTATCTACAGAAAACATAAACTTAATCATGAAAACAGTCCATTAAAGAGGACTGGTCCAGCAACTATAACAACATAATGCATCAAAACTTAAATGCATAACTTGAACTATAACAAGTCAACCATGATTAACTAAATGCATGAAATATAACCATTAAAGAAAAGATAACTGAAGATACAAAGATTAAACCTAACTCCTTATGAACACTAAATTACCTAACTATTTAAACAAAACTCTATTAATCATTTCTTTATTAATTAAACATAGGAAAAGGACATAAATTAAAGTTTGTCAAATTGAACCCAAACTTTTTGGGATGATTAATTATATAAGATAACAGTGCCAAAATAAAGATCACAATTTTTGGACAAACATATAAACATGCAGAATTAAATCAAACTATAAACATTTAAATAATTAAATAAGGCATAGAAATAAGAATAAAATTTATTTTCTCCAACAGAGCTCAAAATTTTTGTGAAGATACATTTCCAGTTAAAAACAGTGACAAAAATAGTTTCATGATTTTTGGACATTTAAATAAGCCTACAAAAATCATCAAAGATCATTTATTAATTAAAAGGCCTATTTAAATCACTTTCAAAATTTATTCAAAACTCAAGTTTCATATTTTTCTTAAATACTAGACACCTTGAGAAAGTTGCTCAAAAAGTTTCACAAATTTTGGAGCTCCTTAGAAAAACATATGAAAAAGACAAACTGCTACACTAATCCCTTAAACTGGAAAAAGGGAAAACTTCTTATCTCGCTGACAGGGGGGCCCAGGCGTCAGCGCCTTCTCCCTCACGCTCAAGCCAGGACCAGAGGCCGATTGGCCTTGACCGACCGCTCGCCCCCGTTGACCGGCCCCCGGCCTCCTCACCGGCGAGGTTTCCGGCGACGGCGAGGACTCCAAACTCCACTCCTTGACACCGCGCATTAAACCCACCCCTCACCGGACCTAGCACTGACACGACTTTAAGCTGGCAACGGCCATGGCGGCTCGGCCATGGCGAGAACGGCGGCGACGCGGCGTTCCGGCCTCTAGGGCTCGGTAGAGACCTAACCAAGAGCGGCACTGCACTAAGGAACTTTCTACAACCATGATGCGCACCCAAACTCGCTCGGGGAGGCTTGGAGCAAGGCGGACTATGGTGGCGGCCATGGCGGACACTCATGCCGACGGCGAGCCATGCGGACTGGCCATGACGACATGATAGAGACCAAACTGAGGTGCGCAACACGTCTAGGGACCCTTCAAACACCTGGTGCGTGCACTATCTTGACTCGAGGAGCACTGGACCGAGGTTAACTACGGCGGCGGCGATGACAAAGCTTGCGCCGGCGGCAAACTCCGCGGACTGCTCAAGCCAGGGCGGTAGAGACTTCACTAGCGAGCCGAACATGATCAGCAGAGCAAGCCGGAGCTAGTGGTGTAACTAATTCGGCCGGAAAGGCTCCGAGAGAAGCTGGCTACGGCGGAGGTGTTCGTGGCGGCAGGCTGCCGGCAGGGAAGAAGATGACCGCGGGCAGGGCCATTGGGAGCACTTGGGTTCGGGCTAGCTGGCTCAGGGGAAGCGAGCTAGTCAGGCGAAGCTATCTGGGAGATGGAGGGTGCACGGACGCAGCGACGGCGGCGAAATCCGCCGGCGGACGTGGCTCGGCCTTCGCCGGGAAACAGAGCAAGCCAGAGCGAGGAGCAGAGCGGCGGCTACTGCGTGGCTGACTCTGGCGATGCAAACGCAGGGTTGCTCTCCACGTTGCAGACAACACAACAAGCAAGCAGCTGCGTGGGCGGCAGCGTGGCGCACGGGCAAACGGCGGCGGCGTGGCGGCCCAAGGTGCAGAGCACCTCGCTCTGTTCTTCGCCCCCTCTCCCATTCTACTGTAGCGCCCAGATTTCTCCCCTTTTGAAAATCTCCAGATTTTTGTACTGCACGACAAAAACTCCTAAAACAAAAGTTGCTCCAAATTTTGTGCTTTACAAACTTGCTTTAAGAACCAAAGTCAAATTCAGCTTAGATTTTGAAATGGAGCTCAAATTCAAATTTGGACCAAACTAAATTTCACAATTACTTTTGAATTTTCTGAACAACTTCAAATTTTGCCAATATAAAAGTTGTTCCTTATAAAATTATCTACAACTTTGTTTTTGGTCCCATATCCAAATTATGCTTAATTTTAAAACTATAGGAAACGGGGTAAAACTGATTTTAGGAATTGATTTTCAATTTGAAACTAAATCAAACTTGTTTTCCAAATTACTTCAAATTTTCTTTAAGAACATGAAAATCTATCTGAATAAGAGTTGTTTCTTTTAAATCTCTCTACAACTTTGATTAAAAGACCAAAGTCTAATTCTTTTTAGTTCTTGAAATCTAGTTTAGGGGTAAACTTTAGGGTTTGAAAGATTTCAAATTTATTCAAACTTTTGTACAAAAACTTTGAAAACTTTAAATACCAAAGTTGTACCTCTCAACAAGAGCTTCAACTTTGCTTTTGAAATCACTTTGAAATTTGACATACTTTTTGACTTATAGAAAAGGGAATAAAAAGGAGCATAGAAAATTAAGGTTTTCTACTTATCATTTTATGTGACACTTAACTACACTCTCATGCAACATACAATACTATGTAAATCACACAAGATCATGCAACACTTATATTAAAGCATGTGAAGCATCACAACTATGCTTTAAACATAAAATGCATTATGCCATAATGCCAAATGATTATGCATACTAAACAACTTAATTAGAATTTTAATTAATGCTTAACACCAGGGGTGTTACAACACCCAGGGCCTCAGATGTACCGTGGGCAACTATTCTGAGCAACCTGGCATGGTCCGTGGACAGGCGGGGCCTAATTGACCTGGCATGACCGTGGGCAGTTATAGCTTCAGCGACCTGGCATTGAGATAACCCCCGGTGTAGAAGGGCCCATGGTCGTCCCGCGCGTTGTGTTCTCGAATTTCCTGAGTGGCAGTCGACGGCTACCTGGCAAGGTGTGATCGGGCGAGTGTGCGACATTGTATCCCCAGCTGGGTAGGAATCGATTATAATCGCCATCGCTCCTGGACAGTGAGTAACTTGACTGGGCATGTGTTACCGTAGTAACTTATGGAATTAAAGATGGTTATGGTACTGAATCTAAAAGGCTATTGATGAAATAGTCACTCTTGCTTGATTAAATTAGTCCAGTGATTGTTCTAGATCAGGTGCAAATCTAGTTAATCAGGGATACTTATAAAAATGACTGCCAACACTTAAATTGAGTTTTTATCATAAGAAAGCTTTCATGCAAATTGGTATGTTTAGCCAACCCCAGATATAGCCTTCATGAATCCTTGGAGTCTCTTTATTTCTCGTTTATGTCGGGTAAGTCTAGCTGAGTACCTTCTTGTACTCAGGGTTCTTTCCCTTGTTGTTGCAGATGGACAGTGCTTCTATGGCTACTGTGAGAACTGCCTGTACCCAGTTACGGATGATGATTAGACCATGAGCATGGTCCACTCTTATCCTCATCTGATGCTTTTGTTGGACCGATCAGGCATATGGCACCATATTGTGAACCAGTGAACTTGTGTTTTAAAACTAAGTTGCTTCCGCTACGATTCCAAAACTATGGTTTGTAATATTATTGAACTCCGATGTAATTGAACTATGTGCGAACTGAATGTATCTTGTGGACATGTACGCTAAACTATTACGATCTTGGCTGATGTTGAATGTTTGAAATCCTTCGAGATTTCCGGACTACCGGGTTTGTACGAGCTTAAGTATTTGTTAACCACTGTGAAAGCAGAGGTTTCGGTGCTTAATCTGGTATAAATTGGTCGGTTCTGTTACATGGCCCTCGTTCATTTTTGAAAGCGCCCTTTTACTTAGGGTACCGGTGTTGTAATCACCGACCCCGAAGCCGGTTAGATGCTGTTCGGGCCGGTCTCAACCCGTCTCGCACCCTCTAGTATGAAAACACGAACTGCCTCGGGATGGCCATCGTTTAGTTCCAATTGGGTGTCCATGCTTGAAACCGCGACGTTTACCACCTGGACAGTATTGAGCGGTGACCCAATGCATGGACCCGATGGGGAAAGTGTGGGTTTGTATTAAAGGTTTCTCGCTAGCTGGTTGTAATTCGATTCGAGTCACAGTCTCCCTCGGTTAGTGAGAAACTATGTTGAGCTTCACCATGATACAACTCCATGTGACAAATGATGGTTCAACTAAAATATTGACAAAGCAAACCTGATATGGTATATATTATTGTTTGTTAGATTCAAGTGAGTGCTCTAGTGCAGGTGCAAAACCTAGAGTTTAAGGAATAGGATAAAAGATGGTTGCTCATACAATTAAATAATGAACCCTTTTAACTTGAGCTCCTTTGCAAATAAAGTTAGCCAACTCCACTTATTATATCAGCCTCGCATACTCCTTGGTGTCACTTTATTTTTGGTTTACAACGGGTATGTCTAGCTGAGTACATTCATGTACTCAGGGTTTATCCCACCTTGTTGCAGGTGAAGGTTAGGTCTGCCGAAAGGTGATGGCCAGTGCTGGTGGGCTCAGTAGTTTCATACTTCTTCCCTTTATGCTGTTGTTGGAGGATGTCACTCAAGCTAGCAAAGTATTTCAACTTATGTTATCGTATTCATTTCAAAGATATGTTGTTTCTTCTAAATTAAGTGGAACTCACTTGTATTATTATTTGTGAACTCTATTGTAATATTATTTCTATTGTAAAGCTCCGTGAACATGATCTGTATCTGCTTGACCATGCGATCTTGGTTGAGATGTTGGAAAAGTTTGAAATCCCTTAAGATTTCACGGACTACCGGGTTTATATGGGCTCAAGTGTGCTAATTCAGTTGCTCCAGCAGAGGTTTTTGCACTTGTGCTCTTATAAATTGGTCGGTTCTATCACAGCTGGCATTGGAGCAAGGTTAAGCATAATATTGTCATGTGCATGGTTTTAAAATAAAGTTTTATTTTAAAAAGCCTATTTTATCTAAAAACCTTTAGCTAGTAGGCAAGTTTGTCAAAACCTAATTTGTGAAAACTATATGCTAGCGACAACCTCCAGTTATACCCAACGAGGACTTCTAGGTGGCTTAGTTAAGTAATACTAACTTTGGGGGTTTTTACTTTCTTGCAACGACACGTTGACATAAAGGTATGTATAGATGACCGCACTATGCTACCTTGTGGTCTAATGTTGGAGGTAGCCCTCACATATGATGTACTCATATATGTGGGGTAGTTGAATTTAGTTTATGCAACATCGCACCTACGCTCAGATAAGTGTGAGTTGTAAGAGCATGACCGAACAATCGTTGTTCTAGGGAAGAGCTAGTTTGGTACTGGAACTTGTACTTGTTAAGCACACGAGTACAAGTGAAGGTATTTAATTATGGGTAGATTTAAGAAATGGGTAGTGTAATGTTAAGTGAGAGCATGATCGAACAACGGTCAATCTAGGGGTGTGCTAGATTGGTAATAGATTATATACATGTTACACAAAGGTATATATGAAGGTACTTAATTGTGGGTAGATATATCATCCGGGTAGTTTGGTGCTACATATATGTATATGGGTATGCATATATGGGAGTACTTAGAATTTTAATTCATGTAATGTATTTATATCTGTTGTGGGACTAGGCTGAAATGAGATTTTTTGCAGGTACGCTAACTGTTGGTAGTTCTTAACTTCACTAAAGATAGAGCTAGGCAACTATCCCCGGTAACGGCCCAGAAATGCTTGTTGACACTTGCTAACGTCGTTACTAGGAGTAGACTATGGAATCTATCCTGGCAACGGCGCCAGAAATGCTTGTAGCAAGTCCAGTCCCTATACCTAAAGGAGTGAAGCTAAAGCAGCTATCTACTAATGTCAAATGGGGTTGTCAATCCCGACACTAGTAGGAGCTAGCTAGAGAGATTGCAATCTACCTAGAGGAGATTCTGCAAGCGCACAGAACTATCGTAGTAGCACTTCGCCTGGGAGTACCAGGTGTCGATTTATTTGATCCCAAAGGAAGGCTAGGGTGGTGTATGAGTCGAGTCAAGGAGGGGATGAGAGTCGAAGAATAAGAAAGGAAAAGGAGAGAAGAGAAGAGAGGAGATGAAAGGCTAGAAAGAATTTATGAGTGGATAGGTAAGGATGAAATGAATGGTTAAGGTAAGGTGGATAGACAGGTAGATAAGGGGAATAAGATAACTAAGGATAACTAATATAACTAACTAATAACTAATAACTACTCCTAGATAACTACGAAGCAAGATAGGCAAATGCCAAAAAAGCAACCACGTTAAGTATAGTTTTATTCCTATCTTGTCAAGTACCGAGGCATACTAGCCTTTACCACTGACTTAGGTTGAACGCTAGCACAACGAGCCTTACTGTTAAACTAGACCAACTACGTGGTGGAATTCAAGGCGCACAGGGCGGTCACCACAACTATCCGAGGGTCTAGCCGTATCTGAAGGTAAGTCTATAACTAAGCACCACGCCTAATTATATTCTAACTATCTCTATCCTGGCCTAGAAAAGAGACACCCTTGCGGACGTCAGAGCAAATACTTGACTTAATAAGATAAACACTAAACTAACTAAGCAACCTATTGGCAAAGATCAAACACTAAGCACACTAGAGATTAACTACTATGGCTAAGTGAATTGAACTGTAGGATAGCTAGGTACTCAAGCAATCAATAAAGTATACTACTCAATACTGATAAGTAGAATAAAGTAATACTTGAAATGATGAACTAGAATATAGTAAAGTGCTTGAGTAACAAGAGCAAAACCTGAACTGGAGATGAAGGAAGACTCTTCCCAACTCCAGGACCGATCACTCGCACGCTTCTACTCTTGAGCTAAGCCTTGAGCAGCGCTTCCGCGAGGGCAATAAGGCAAGGATGCCTTGCTCTACTAGCTACATACTTGCCTAAGCTTGGCTAAATCCTAAGCTATTAGCTCTCTGGCTCTAGCCTTGCTTTCTTTGCTTTCTTTCCTTCCTTGCTTGAAATGAAGTGACGCCTCCAGGGGGGTATTTATAGCCCAAGTGAGTGAGGGGGGTACTTATAGGGGGCAGCCAACTGACCTAGGGCAAACCCTAGTGGCGAGCGCTAGCCCTAGGCGGCGGCCGCCACCCCCCTGGCCCTTGGATGCACCGTCATTGATCCTACGGTCTCCAGGGACTCCTCCAAGGCGGTTGCATGTCGGTTGCATGTCCAGATAACCGTCATTAGGTCATGATCCACGCCACTCCCCTCCTGAGCCCTCCGATGCCACTGACCTAGTGACCAAGGGCCAGGATTTGGCCATGGGGTGGTCACACGGATCAGTGACGTGGCAGGGGGGAGTTTGGGCCTCTACCTGGTGGCGGGCGCCACCCCACTAGGGCCCAAATGGGTCCTGGTGAGTGGGCTCGGCCCCTGGTGGGTCCATTCTCCAAATTTGGTCCAAATCCTGCATTCAAATAAAAATCTATGGACATGTGGAATTTGGTTAGTTTGAAACCTATTTGACTACTTTTCATGCCTTTTTGGTGAATTTTTGGGAAAAGTGTTGATGGTAAACAGGTGTTTAAGGACCATCAACAAGCTCCCCCAAGCTAACCTGTTGCTCGTCCTCGAGCAACAATGCGCTTTAAGCATAGAGCATGAAATAGATAGCAACTTAAGATGTATACAAGTGCATATTGTATAGTGAGAAATAACTTAGTGTATATCATTAATCATAGCAATGTGGGGCTTATAGCTTTTCACTTCAAACATGCAAGAGTGAAATAAAGTAGTAGATAGGAAACTTTTATCTTGCTTAGGTTTGACTAGGATTCTGTCTGGAGGTTTTTTAAGGTTTTCAAAAGATAAAAACTTGCTTAAGTCCTCCAAGATTCTCTCAATCACTCAATGGTGTTTAAATCCTCACTTAGGCCAAAATGTAGCCTCTCCTATTTCTAAAGAATGATATGTGGACTTATAGGTAGGCTAAGAATCATGAGCAAATTGCCTAATGTTTATTGCTAAGCTAGACACTCAGATCATAAGGAGCAACAAATCATAAAAATTAATCAAGATGTGCATGTGTGGTTATGTGGAAGTGTATAGAGAGATATTTCATAATCCTTCCTAGTTAATTTCTGGGGTCTAGAGCTAATGATAACTCTCTCTCTCTTTTTTTTTCTTTTTTTCGATACATAGTGAGTAGACAAAAATGTGTCCTCACATTTTCTTAGGACATAGTCCTCTCTTGAGCTACTTTGCTCACTTTTTTTATATATCTCTTTTTTTTTTAGCTCTAGATTTCCCCAGATATCTATAGGAAAGGATTTTAGAAATGAAAAGGAGGAAGAGAGAGAAATGCTTATTCCCAGTTTAGGAATAGCATAAGGCTAGCAATGGAACGTTTGGCAAGGTATTGCATATCTCCAGTGTAGAGAATGAGCAATTTATTTGGTGGTTGCAAACTTCCAAAGTGGATAGTAAGCAATATGCTGGGTGTGTGTATCTTGATCAAAAGATATGATAAGCTTCTCTACTGAGATCTATGAGGTCTAACAAAGCTCAACACAGACAAAGCTCTTTGTGGTTTTGACTAACAAATATTTGGTTAGTGGTGGGATGTGATAAAATCCAGGAGGAACTTTTAGCAAGGTTTTCATGATTTTTAAAAGAAATCCTCCAGATTAGGTCCTAATTTCACCTTAGCAAGTTTAAAGAATTACTCCATTTCCAACTAACTTTATTCACTAAGCATGATTTTAGTTAAAACATGTGCAACCAACAAAAGCTACAACTTAGATAAAACTAGTTATTCTAACTATAACAATAGCATTTGCATGGCATATTTTATTTCTTATTCAGGTTCCAACATTTTTAAGCAGATTTTATCATTTTTATTTATGGGATAATTACTTAGGCAAGCATATAACATTCAAAAGATATAGAATTTAAGAACCGAACATAAAGAGTAAGGTTGAAACATACCTTATTGGCGCGAGGATCTCCCCCAAGCTGGCTTCTTGCTTGGTGAAGGGTCTTCATCTTTCTCGGTCGTAGCTCTTGTTTTTATTTTAGTAAAAAGTAAACTATCTAATGTTGTGAAAAACGAAAAATATCCTATTATGATATTTTATTATTCTAGCTAAGTTAACATATACTTATGCATATAACTAATGATAAATGATTTTTTTTAGTTACATGCATGACATATGTTATTTATTTGAAAAAAAGGGAAATTTGAAGGGAAATTTAAAAGTAAATCCATACCTTAGATCCATGGAATTTCATCCTTATTGGGTAGATCTTCTTCCTTGAGTGCTTCTTCTTTAAGTACTTCATCGGGTTCTTCTTCTTTAGGCACCTCTCCTTTGTTATGTGAATTACATAACTCAGGAGAAGGTAGTTCTTTCTTACTGTTCCACCTTGTTCCTGGGTGCCTCTTCATGGTACGAACGGGTTTTGCTTCCTGCATGTTAGCGGCATATGCGGGACCACGGGAAAAGGAGAATATTTCCTTCCTCCCTCCTGATGTCAATTGCATTTTACCACTCCCCACATATATGCAAGCATCAACAGTGTTCAAGAAAGGTCTACCTAAGATTAGAGGCACATCTTTCCTATTTCCCATATCTAGTATGAAATCAGCAGGAACATGTGAACCTCTAATATGAACAGGTAAATCAGTGACTATTCCTTCTACATAGCATGTTGATTGATCAGCTCGCACAACATAGGCAGATGTGGATGACATGGGTGGAAAGAACGAGTTTTCATAGAAATCCTAAGATAAAATGTTCACACTCGATCCTAAATCACACATGGTATTTTTAAAGACTTCACCAAAGATTGAGCATCTAATTATGGGACTACCAGGATCACCCTTTTTAACAGTCATGGTTTGATCTTCATAATAGTTAAAATATTTTATTTCAACCATATTTGCAGTTTCCATGTTAGGTTTAGCCGGAATTTTGCCAGTTTCAAAAGATGGTATGATTGCAGCAAGTTGAGCTAATTGGGTTTCTAACATCTTATTAAAGCTAAGTTGATTTTTCAGAGCAGATGAGAAATCTTCCAATTTAGCATTTATGTTCTCAAGCATTTTATCATTTGACATTAATTTCTTATTCAAAAATTCAGTAGTTGTACCTTGAGAGTAGACTAGATTCTTTAAGAACGAGAAATTATCAGTACTTTGGAAATTAGAGCGAGGGAATGAATTATTACCTTGAGAGTTGGAGTGCTGATTCCATCCTTGATTTTGTTGACGGAAACCGTTGTTGTTGTTGTTATTGTTGTTGATGATGATGAAGTTCAAATCTTCATGTAACTCGGGGCAGTGGTTCCCAGAATGTTCGGTTTCTCCACAGACTTCACAAGTCATGTAGGATTCCAGAGATTGGACACTCTCTTGTTGGTTTATCTTCTCACAGTTGTCTAGCTTCTTTGCCAGCAGGTCCATCTTGGCCACGATCATGTCGGCCTCCTTAAGGGAATGCATACCTCACTTACGGGGCTGCAGTCTCTCGTCATTCCATCCTTGGTTCGACACCATCTTCTCTATGAGAGCCTTAGCATCTGCAACATTCAGAGAAAAGAATGCACCGCTGGCGGCGGCATCCAAATGGCTTCTAGAGAGTGAGGTTAGGCCATGGTAGAAGTTCTGGATCAACAGCCAGTCCTCCATACCATGGTGTGGACAAGCAGTGACGTACTCTTGCATTCTCTCCCAAGCCTCGGGAATATATTCCTCGACTTGTTGCGTAAAGCTAGAGATTTTGTTGCGAAGAGCGTTCGTCTTGCCCATCGGAAAGAATTTAGCAAGAAAAGCATTGGAACACTTGTCCCATGTGTATATAGCGTTGCGATTGGTATAGAACCATTGCTTCGCTTTTCCTAGGAGAGAAAAGGGAAAGAGACGAAGACGGATGGCTTCTTGGGTTATCCCCTTAATGGTGAAGGTGCCGCAAATATCCAAAAATTGTTGGAGGTGAGCATTGGCATCCTCATGAGCTTTGCCATAGAACGGGCTAGCTTGGACCATCGTGATCAGACCCGGTTTCAACTCGAAATTGAGATTGGCATCGATCATAGCTGGTCCTGTCGCTACATTGGCGGCAGAAGGAGCAGAAAACTCACGAATGGTCTTGTTGGCCATCGTGAAGGTAGAACGAGATAAGAAAGAAAGAAGTTGAAGAAGATGGAAGAAAAAGATAAGAAGGACTAAGGAAAGAAAGAATGGGGAAAGATGGGATTCGCTGAGCGGGAGCTTAAGCGAAGATAAATTTGACAAGAACTCGAAGGATACACCGATTGCCTTCCCCGGCAACGGCGCCAGAAATGCTTGTTGGTAGTTCATAACTTCACTAAAGATAGAGCTAGGCAACTATCTCCGGTAACGGCCCAGAAATGCTTGTTGACACTTGCTAACGTCGTTACTAGGAGTAGACTATGGAATCTATCCCTGGCAATGGCGCCAGAAATGCTTGTAGCAACCCCAGTAACTATACCTAAAGGAGTGAAGCTAAAGCAGCTATCTACTAATGTCAAATGGGGTTGTCAATCCCGACACTAGTAGGAGCTAGCTAGAGAGATTGCAATCTACCTAGAGGAGATTCTACAAGCGCACAGAACTATCGTAGTAGCACTTCGCCTGGGAGTACCAGGTGTCGATTTATTTGATCCCAAAGAAAGGCTAGGGTGGTGTATGAGTCGAGTCAAAGAGGGGATGAGTGTCGAGGAATAAGAAAGGAAAAGGAGAGAAGACAAGAGAGGAGATGAAAGGCTAGAAAGAATTTATGAGTGGATAGGGAAGGATGAAATGAATGGTTAAGGTAAGGTGGATAGACAAGTAGATAAGGGGAATAAGATAACTAAGGATAACTAATATAACTAACTAATAACTACTCCTAGATAACTACGAAGCAAGATAGGCAAATGCCAAAAAAGCAACCAAGTTAAGTATAGTTTTATTCCTATCTTGTCAAGTACCGAGGCGTACTAGCCTTTACCACTGACTTAGGTTGAACGCTAGCACAACGAGCCTTACTGTTAAACTAGATCAACTACGTGGTGGAATTCAAGGCGCACAGGGCTGTCACCACAGCTATCCGGGGGTCTAGCCGTATCTGAAGGTAAGTCTATAACTAAGCACCATGCCTAATTATATTCTAACTATCTCTATCCTGGCCTAGAATAGAGACACCCTTGCGGACGTCAGAGCAAATACTTGACTTAATAAGATAAACACTAAACTAGCTAAGCAACCTATTGGCAAAGATCAAACACTAAGCACACTAGAGATTAACTACTATGGCTAAGTGAATTGAATTGTAGGATAGCTAGGTACTCAAGCAATCAATCAAGTATACTACTCATTACTGATAAGTAGAATAAAGTAATACTTGAAATGATGAACTAGAATATAGTAAAGTGCTTGAGTAACAAGAGCAAAACCTGAACTGGAGATGAAGGAAGACTCTTCCCAACTCCAGGACCAATCACGCGCACGCTTCTACTCTTGAGCTAAGCCTTGAGCAGCGCTTCCGCGAGGGCAATGAGACAAGGATGCCTTGCTCTACTAGCTACCTACTTGCCTAAGCTTGGCTAAATCCTAAGCTATTAGCTCTCTGGCTCTAGCCTTGCTTTCTTTGCTTTCTTTCCTTCCTTGCTTGAAATGAAGTGACGTCTCCAGGGGGTATTTATAGCCCAAGTGAGTGAGGGGGGTACTTATAGGGGGCAGCCAACCGACCTAGGGCAAACCCTAGTGGCGGGCGCCAGCCCTAGGTGGCGGCCGCCACCCCTAGGTGGCGGCCGCCACCCCCCTGGCCCTTGGATGCACCGTCATTGATCCTACGGTCTCCAGGGACTCCTCCAAGGCGGTTGCATGTCGGTTGCATGTCCAGATAACCGTCATTAGGTCATGATCCACGCCACTCCCTCCTGAGCCCTCTGATGCCACTGACCTAGTGACCAAGGGCCAGGATTTGGCCCTGGGGTGGTCACACGGATCAGTGACGTGGCAGGGGGGAGTTTGGGCCTCTCCCTGGTGGCGGGCGCCACCTAGGGGTGGCGGGCGCCACCCCACTAGGGCCCAAATGGGTCCTGGTGAGTGGGCTCGGCCCCTGATGGGTCCATTCTCCAAATTTGGTCCAAATCCTGCATTCAAATAAAAATCTATGGACATGTGGAATTTGGTTAGTTTGAAACCTATTTGACTACTTTTCATGCCTTTTTGGTGAATTTTTGGGTAAAGCGTTGATGGTAAAATAGGTGTTTAAGGACCATCAACACTAACCTCGAATGTGTATGCATAGTTGACGACTAGTTATACCGAGAGTGCGTGTTATGCCACCGACCTAGAACGTGATTGTCGCCTCAGGCTGGCAATTTGTGAGGACGTATAGGACGAGCATACATCTTGTTTGTGCATAAAAATGCTTCCCCCACCCTTATTCCTATAATGATGAAGTTTGTTGTGAACTAGTGCTTCAATGTGATGTGCTAGATTGCTTGTAAAGGTTAGAAGCAATTAGGTTGCTTGATGTTGTATGTTGATCTGAGCTAGATATAATGTGGTCTTGTTCATGATAGTTGGTAGGGTGCAAATGTTTTATGGGTGCTTCCATGTTAGCTAAATAAGTGGTTGCTTGTTATAGGCTAGAAGTAATTACCATGTATGATGTTGTTTGGATAGCTCTGCTAGTCAACATGTTGTGTGACTGTCTTGCTCTACTTGATGTTTGCTAGAAGAGTAGTTAGACAATAAGCTTCTAATGGTTAGAAGTTTTTCCCCCTATGTTGAAATTCCTTGTTGTAACCAAATGACTTGTGTAGTGTTATTATACTTATGTGGCAAAACTATGCTAAAATTTGTAATTCAATGTTTTGAGTTAGTTTTGTCTCGAAATGCTTCACCTAAGGAAATAATAAAACTTGTTGTTTGAAATTGTTTTGTATGCAGTTCTGTTTGGGTTTGCTAAATGCTTCCTAAACTTGTTAAATGCGATAATGAAGCTAAGTGTGTCCAAAGGTTACAAGTCTAGTTTTGTTAGCTTTGTGTTAACATGCTCTAGCAACGAAATGTGTACTAAACTTGTTGTTTAATTGCTTTTCCATGCTGTAATAATGTAATCCTATTTCATGCTTGCTTTCTTGCAAAAATAAGAACTAGAGTTATATGAATTAAAAGTTTGTGAAACCAATTTATTTTCATACCTCTCTAGTATCATGTTTATTGCAATAAAAATGCAAAACCTGTTGTCTGACAACATTAAATAGCTCAAACTCGTTTAAGTTGTTTTAAGCATGTCTACTTGCTAGATTTGTGTAGGTTGTTTTACTTGTTTCAAAATACTGAAATGCTTATAATAGTCTACTAAATGTATGACCAAGCTGTCATAATCTTCCTAGAATTCTTTGGGAGTAGATTGAAACAGCTCTATGTCTCTCTTTGCTAAGTTAGGAAATTAATAAGTGCATGTAAAGAATTTAATTTGGGAAAACATGAACTTCTCTAATATGTTTAAGATGTATATAAACTATTTCTATACATGGTTATGCCTAATGTTCTTATGTGCACCATGCTTTATAATTGCTCTCTAATCTAGTTTTAATCCTCACTAGTCATATGATTGTAAGAACTAAATGCTTTGCAACTAATTTAAGTGGACTGCAATCTTAGTTTATCTAGCATGTTTAGAATGTTTTCTTAAACAGTTGTTATGCTTGATTGTAACCAAAATTAAGCTATTGTTGTGTGTCTTGTTAATTGTTGTTACCTAGTGTCATCACCTTATTCCTTTTTGGAACGTAAACTATGCATGAGTTCATTGCATGTTGTTGGTTTCTTAAACTAAATAAGTGAGTTGTTAGCTGTAAGTTGTAAACTGCTGGTAGTTAACAAACCTTTATATACTAGTTTGCTTGGTATATGTTTTCTTCGAGATAAAGAGTTAAGCTCCAATTTAGTAAACAGGAAATAAAATAATGGCAACATCTCTCCACCATGTTTTCATGTCTATATGTGTTTGTGTGCTTTGGATAGATGCTTGGTTGGTTTGAGCTTGGTAACTAGTGTTGGTTGCTTAAGTTATTTTTTTGTGTCTTCCTATGCTTGTTAGGTTGTGTGTGTAGATGTGTTGTAACCGAAGTGGTACCCTGGTTAAGTCAAGTGTTGTCCTCGGTGAGTACATGAGTGGTTATTAAGCCTTTGTTGACCAAGCCCTCTTAACCTTCCGAGATGCCTTTAGTAGAACCCTTGTTGCTTAAAGGCCTTTGTTGTGGTGTCTAGTTCTGATGGTTTAGGATGCTTGTGCCAAAGACCTGTACCTATGCTTGCCCATGCCTTTGGTTAAAACTAACTAGCCCAAGTTAACCTTTCCAGAATCCTGGATCCAGACCGTGGTATGCCTATGACTGTTTGTGTAGCCATGCCTCTGCATAAGCAAAAGACCTAAGCTTTTGACCCCTTTAAAGTGTTGCCTAAGCCATAGATGTTCGGTATCCCTTGTTGTGAAGGCCCTTGTTTGTTTGACCAGCCTAGCTAAGTTCCTGTCAACACCAGTTCTTGACCGTAGTTTGCCTTGCCAAGTTGTGGAGATCATGCCCAAATCCTTGTTGTACCCCTTGGTTGCCCTTTTGTTATTGCTTGGCCAAATCAAGTTCGTGTAATCTTTCATCTAGTCATGACCTTGATGTGCACAAGGCGTATCCTTGTTATCTTGTTCCATGTTTTGTCCTTGAAATCACCTCCTTGTTGATTTGCGAGCCTTGTGATCATCCTTATTTTGCTAGCTTATGCCTTGCATGTGATGCCTATTCGTGCAAGATTTAGTTGTGTCATGATGGATTTCTCACTAGTTATGGATTCAATAATGGTGTCTTGATTAAGGTGCCACGACGAAACTGAGAGCCTCCTGTGGCTACAGACACATGGTTGTGCTACTCGACACGCGCTGGTATCGTGGTTTCTAGTCGAGATTCATTATGGAAACTACGCCTATGTGTTATCTTTCATGAAGCTTTCTCCTTGTTATCCCCTATATTCCTTCAAAGAAATCCTTATATTCGATCAGATGTGGCAATGTTTCTTTCTGAAGTGGCAAAGAGGATGACCTTTTCAAAAATTAGTCAAAGATGACAGCAGCTCACCCTTAATCCGCTTAATGTTCAGAATAATATTAGCTTCACCCAGATCTTTCATGTCAAAGCTCTTTGACAGAAAAGACTTGACCTCATTAATAGCATCAATATTTGTTCCAAAAATAAGAATACCATCAACATATAAACATAATATAACAGATTGACCCCCACCATGTCGATAATACACACACCTATCAGCTTCATTAACAACAAAGCCTACACTAATTAAAGTAGTGTCAAACTTCTCATGCCATTGTTTAGGTGCTTGTTTCAAGTCATACAAAGATTTCAATAACTTACAGACTTTTTGCTCTTCACCTTTTACTACAAACCCATTAGGCTGATCCATATAAATCTCCTCATCCAACTCTCCATTAAGAAAAGTTGTCTTCACATCCATTCGATGAACGAGAAAACCATATGAGGCAGCCAGGGAAAGTAATACTCGAATAGTGGTTAATCTAGCAACAAGTAAATAAGTATCAAAGAAATCCTCGCCTTCCTTCCAGGTATAACCTTTAGCCACAAGTCGAGCCTTGTACTTGTCAATAGTACCATCAGGTCTAAGCTTCTTCTTGAACACCCACTTACACCCCACAGGTTTACAACCAAAAGGCAGCTCAGATAACTCCCAAGTTCCATTAGAAAGAATCGAGTCCATCTCACTATGAACAGCTTCTTTCCAATCATCTGCATCTGGAGATGCATATGCTTCTGTAATAGAAGTGGGGGTATCATCCACAAGGTACACAATGAAATCATCACCAAGTGGTTGTTCCTCACTTCGTCTCTTGTTCCTCACAGGAACTTCATTGTCATCCTTCTCAAGGACTTCATTAAGTGGTTGTTCAAATGACTTAAATGGAGACTCGATAGGTGTAGTAAAATCAGGAGTTAATTCAGAGGAAAACTTAGCATTGTTACGCATATCTTTCATAGGAAAAATGTTCTCAAAGAATTTAGCATCATGAGATTCAAAAATTGTATCCACATGCATATCAGGAACTTCAGATTTTACTACTAAAAATCTATAGGCAATGCTATGATGTGCATATCCTAGAAAGATACAATCCATAGTCTTTGGTCTAAGCTTACGCTTCTTAGAAATTGGAACATTGACTTTCGCCAAACATCCCCACGTACGTAAGTATGTAAGTGATGGTTTCCTTCTAACCCAATACTCGTAGAGAGTTTTACTTGTGTGCCATTATGAAAGATGGTAATTACGTATATACCATTGAAAAGTTCGAGCGATTATGTATGCCATCGTGCTAAACTTTTTTGTCATCCAAGTCACTTGTGTCAGATTTGGCTCTAACGGTGTTAAACAGCCGGTTTGAAAAGTCGAAAATGCCTTCAAGTGTAAATATGTTATTAATTCTTTTTGAGCATCTTAACAACTTCAAATGAAAAAATTCAGAACTAGAAAGTTGTAGACCTCTTTGAGATCTATAGTTTACATATAAAAATTAATTTTATTTAATTCCGTACAAAAATATTATGGTTTAATATGAATAATATGTCTTAGAAAAAACATTCTTTTTATATGAAATCAAATGAAAATGAGTTTTATAGGTAAACTGTAGATCTCGAGGAGATCTACAACTTTCTAGTTCTGTGTAGATCTCGAGGAGATCTACAACTTTCTAGTTCTGAGTTTTTTCATTTGAAGTCATTAAGATACTCAAAAAGAATTAATAACATATTTACACCTGAGGGCATTTTCGACTTTTCACGCCGGTTGTTTAACACCGTTAGAGCCAAATCTAACGGAAGTGGCATGGACGGCAAAAAAAAATAGCACGATGGCATACATGACCACTCGAACTTTTCAATGACATATACGCAATTACCATCTTTTATAATGGCGCACAGGTAAAACTTGGAGTTGTCTCTTTATTTCTGTTTGAAACTTTATTCAGGACATGACTTGCAGTCAATAAAGCTAGCCCCCACCATGCCTTAGATAGACCAGCAGTATCTAACATGACATTCACCAAGTCAGTCAACTTGCGGTTTTTCCTCTCGGCAATCTCGTTTGATTCGGGAGAATAGGGACCTGTCCCCTCGTGAATAACACCATGTTCCATACAAAATTCATCAAAAAGTATAGGAAAATACTTACCACCAAAATTTGACCTTAGACGTTTGATCTTTCTCTCTAGCTGATTTTCAACTTCAGCCTTATACATTTTAAAGTAGTCTAGTGTTTCATCTTTAGTTTTAAGCAAGTAAACATAACAAAATCTAGTTGCATCATCAATTAAAGTCATGAAGTATCTCTTTCCAACTTTTGTCAACACATCATTCATCTCACAAAGATCAGAATGTATAAGTTCTATAGGTGCCAAGTTTCTCACCTCTGCTGCCTTATGAGGCTTTCGAGGTTGCTTCGATTGCACACAACTATGGCACTTAGAACCTTTGTCAATGGTGAAATCTGGAATTAAACTCAAGCTAGCCAAACGTGACATCAATCCAAAGTTCACATGACATAAACGAGAATGTCAAATATTAGAACTATCATTAATTGTGCCTCAAATATGATTAGCTGACTTATTACAAAAATCTGCCAAAGATAGGAGAAAAAATCCTCCGCAATCATAGCTTTTACCAATAAATTATCCATGCTTAGACATAACTACTTTATTGGACTCTAAAACTACTTTAAAACCATCCCTCAAAAGAAGAGAGAGGCTAACAAGGTTCTTGCGTATTGTAGGGACATGTTGTACGTTCTTCAGTTGCACGATCTTCCCCAAAATAAACTTCAGATCTACCGTGCCAACACCACGAACAGAAGCATGTGACCCATTCCCCATTAGGACGGAGGAACCTTGAAGCCCCTGATAAGAAAAAATAGAGAGATATCAACACACATGTGAATATTAGCACTTGTATCAACCCACCAATTTGGTGACTGAAACACTGATAGTACAGTAGGAAAACTACCATACCTGTCATCAGCATCGCTAGTAGTCACAAGGTTGACACCCTTCTTTTTCCCTTTGCGGTCCGCTCTCTTTGGATACTCTTTGGAAAAATGTCCAGGCTCTCCACAAGTGAAGCAAGGTACCTCTGCTTTACTCTTCTTCTTCTTCTTCTTCTTCTTCTTCTTCTTCTTCTTCAATGCAGTTGTAGTTTTGGCATTGAAAGACTTAGACTTTCCTTTGTACTTGCCATGGTTTTCTAGATGAAGTGGGAGCTAGCTCTTTCCTCGTTCCCCTTCTCAATGTTATCTTTAGTCTGAGCTTTCTCCTCAACATCAAGAGATGCTATCAGGTTTTCAACTCATATTTTCTATCTCTTGTGTTTAAGGCTTGTGGCAAAATTACTCCAATAAGAAGCTAACTTTGCAATAATGCACCCAGCCACAAACTGATCCGGTATAACATAGTTAAAGAGTTCAAGCTCTCTAGCCAGATGTTGTATCTCATGAGCTTGCTCAACTATAGATTTATTCACAACAATCTTGTAGTCGTGAAAAGTCTCCTGATGTACAGCTCTTTGTCAGCATTAGAAGCACCAAAGGTAGCTACCAGATAATCCCACAAAGTCTTTGTGTCTTTAATGTGCAGAATTGTATCAAAAATATGATTAGCAAGGACATTTTGCACAGGTCCCACAAAGATTTGGTTGGCATCCTGAAATTTTCTCTGATCTTCTTCAAAGATATTTCCCTCGGGCATACTAGAACTCACCCAGAACACTTGCATGGCCGTCAGCCAATTAGTGACCTTGACTTGCCACCTCTTAAAGTGCTCTCCAAAAAAGATTTCTGGCTTCAGCGCATCAACAAAACTAGCCATTGATATTTATGGAAACCTATAATAAGGTTTTTGGATTGTTAAGTAAATAGGCAATTTCTAGATTAAAACCAATTTCCAGATTAAAACCAGAATATAAATCATGACAAATTGATGATTTAGATATCTCAATTTGTATTTTTACTGGCATAATAAAACAGGCATAGCATGATCTCAAACATGACAACTGGTGTAAGCATAGCTCGTATACCACATAGATTAAATAGTAAGAATAAAGACATTAGATCTACTGTAAGCATAGCTCATACACTACATAGATTGAACTGTATAAACAAAGACATTATATCACGAGCAGTGTACCTTTCTTGTAACAGAACCGACCAATTTATAAGAGCACAAGTACGAAAGCCTCCGCCGGAGCAGCGAAATTTGCGCACTTGAGCCCATATAAACCGCTAGTCCGTGAAATCATGAAGAATTTCAAACTTTTTCAATCTCAACAATATAGGATCGTAATAGTTCAGCACGTACCATTCACATGATCAAAGGTTCCACAAGTTCATCAGAGTTACGAAATAAAGTTATTATAAACCAAGTCTCTAATTTAGTTGCGGAATCTTAACCTTCAACATAGTTTTGAAACAACACATGCTTAAGTTCGATTACGGTGCCATTAGGTGAACATATCCCACAAAAGCAGAAGGTACGGCTGGAGGATGCGGATACATGGGTGTATGCCAGATCTTGAGATGATGAGTGATTGTCAACTGGTATGATGTGCATGTTCTTTGGCTTGTGTTGTGCAGGTGTCGAGCTCAGAGACGATGATCGAAGGCAAGGTGAAGGTCAAGTAGAGACATGTCGTGCCGATGGACCCGGAGCGGTGAAGGGCGGACGTGAGGCTTGGACTGACGGACCGGTGGCCTGAGGATCAGCCGTGGTGGCTGACAGTCTGGGACAGCGACAAGTGAAGACTTGCGGGTGGACGGGGTGCATGGGCGGTGCATCCCTCTACGACATCGGTTTGGTGGTTGAGCCACAGAAAAACCACCGAGTGGACGGTTTCCAGGTTTGGCCCTCAAAACCTGAGTGCGGCCGGTTTCCGAGTTTAGGCCACAAAACTCGGGCTGAGGACGGTTTCCAGGTTTGGGCCTCAAAACCTGGGTGCTGGCAGGTTTCTGAGTTTGGGCCACAAAACTCAGCGGATGGACGACAGGTTTCCCTGAAGGACCGAGAATACAAAAGCAAGGCGACCAGAGGGGGGGTGAATGGGAGCCAATAAAAATTTCTTACGAAACTTTGGCCAAGTGTCCCAAAATCAACCCCCAAGAGATACTACCAAAAACGTGATGCCCACGACCCTTGGAAGAGGGTGGATGATCTCTAGGATCACAGCGAGGCACCACAAAAACTTCCACACCCAAGTTCACGCAAGTCAACTAGTGACAGGATGGGTTTTGGGTAACCTCAACCTCCCCCGAGCAACGCGAGGGGGATTCAGGCTATTTTGTAAAGCGAGGAGCCCGATTTCTGTAGAGCACGGAGTCGGGAATCCAACGCAACAAGCGGATCGCAAATCGAAGGTCAGACGAACAAACTGCGGACGAAAACGTGCTGACTACACCTGACCGGACTCTGCCTGCGTCCGGTCAGCAGGCACCGGACGCGTCCGGTCGAGCGAAAACCGATTTGGGACCTTACTGTGTTGGACCGGACTCTGGTACACAGTGCGTCCGGTCTTCACTTGTGCGTCCGGTCACTCAAAGACAACAACGATGAACAGTGTGTCCGGCGAGTCCGGTCATGCACAGGATGAAGCGTCCGGTCGAAGCTCGAAACTGAACAGAGAAAAGTTCAACGACCGGACTCACTCTCAGCGTCCGGTCACCCCAAACCGAGCGTCCGGTCACCCCGAAGCCCCTCTGTTCTTCCACCGATTCAACTCAAACTTACCCAAAACAAATCCTCTAGGGATCAAACTTGGTGAGTGAAGTCACGAGATGATTAGTGAGCTATCTCTAAGAGATCATGGCTCGAACCTAACTCCAAATCGGTGAATCGAAGGATTTCGGGGGAAGGGAAGAAAAATGACCCGAAACGAAAAATCGATCGATCTCCTAGACCGTGAGGTTGGAGGATGATTCCTTCGGTGGAAAGAAGTGCCTCACGATCTAGAACAACTTGGTTCAAACGGAATTGCAAAAGATGAACCGAGCAAAGAGATCAAGCGACGGGAAAAACGTGGAGCAAAAGGATTCCGCGAAGAACACAACGAAAAACGCGAATCACAGCCACGAACTCGAATCAAGGACGCAAATCATGCCATCGATCAGTGCTCCAAGGTGAGGATACGGCCTCACTTCCTCAAATCAACAGTACACAGAGTGGAGTCTCTCTGCGGATCTCAACTAGCTAAAGCAGGGGTGTGGGAGAGTGGAAACCCTAATGCTAGGAAGCAAATGACTGCGCTAACTGAGATGGGGAGGAGGGTGTCTCCCCTGGACTACTTATACTAACCTAGCCTAAGTCTATTTCCTACTCTACCCCTCTCTACTCTAATTACAGAGCGGGCCAGGAAAACCCTAAGGCTAATCTGGTCCACCTGCTGGTGGTAGGTAGATCCGACGGCCACGCCCGCACGGTCTTCCGCGTCGCCTCCACGCAACCTTCAGATCGCCGCCACGTGCCGCCACCACTCTGCACCCCCGGTTTTGTGGCCCAAACCGGGAAACCAGCCTTTTCCATCAGCCCCCGGTTTTGAGGCCCAAACCGGGAAACCAGCCTCCAGCCCGAGTTTTGTGGCCAAACTCGGAAACCGTCCGCGCCCGAGTTTTGAGGCCCAAACTCGGAAACCGGCCCACGCCCAGGTTTTGAGGCTCAACCTGGAAACCGTCGCGCCCAGGTTTTGTGGCTCAACCTGGAAACCCAGCACCCAGGTTTTGAGGCCCAAACCTGGAAACCGTCCACCGTTGGTTTTTCCCTGGCTCTACCAACAAACCGACGTCGTAGAGGGGATGCACCGCCTGTGCACCCCTTCCACCGACATGATCGCACTTCTCCGCTTGTCGCTGTCGCAGGCTGCCAGCCACCACAGCTGATCCTCCGGCCTCCAGTCCATCAGTCCAAGTCCACGTCCGCCCTTCACCGTCCGATACATCGGCATGGCACGTCCGCCGCACGGCACGCCCATCCTTCATCGCGCCCGGTCCGTCGGCACGGCACGTCGCAACTTGACCTTCACCCGCCATCGATCACTGTCTCCGTGCTCGACACCTGCACAACACAAGCCAAAGAACATGCGCATCATCTCCGTTGACAATCACTCATCACACAGAGACTCGGCATACACCCATGTATCCGCAATCTCCCCCTTGATGAGTGCATTGTCAACTCCACAACAAATCATGAATAAGAAGAAGGAGGTAGGAAGGAGTGGGAAGAGAAAACCCAACCAAATGACCCAAAAGCCTAACAAAAGCCAAAGAAGGTCAAGTGGATGAAGCGAAAACTTGGTCCCCAAAAACATGGGCAACGGCTCGACGCAACCAAGCAAAGCAAAGCTAGCCCTCAAGAAGAGGTAGAACAGGCTCAACACCGCTAGCAGATACCAATTAAAGATCGGAGGACAACAGAAGCAAAATGCTAGTCCCTCAAGATAGAGGCACAGAGGCTCAACACAACTAGCAAGAAAATCACTCCGAACCAATTGGAAATCAACCCAAACCAAATGGGAAAGCACACCAGACGATACCAATTGAAAGCCAAATGAAAAAGCTTATGAAAGCTCATGAAAAGCTAGGAACGTTTGCTAGTCCCTCAAGACAGAGGCAACGGCTCAACACAACTAGCAAACTCCCCCTCGACGAATGCAAGCAACTAGGACAAATGATTCTCCCCTTAGTTGATCAACACAGGAGCATATGATTTGCATAAATTTCTCCCCCTAGTTGAAAATGCACTTATCAAGGCCAAAAGGTATCGGAGAAGCACCTCCCTTCACAGAAACTCCCCCTGAACACAAGATCTCCTTCCAAAATGCATATGAAGTCAAAATGCAAGTTAGGAGCTTCAAGTATATAGTCAAAAGAGTGCAAAGATGCTCTAATCAGTATAGCTCCAACATCTCAATTAAGCACTCAAATAGCAAAGGCTCAGACTGATCACTTATACGAAATATGAAGCGTATGAGCATGTGAGCAATTTTAAGCCAAAAGGATAGTCACCATCAAAATAGCACTAGACATGTATAGAAGGAAGCCAAACAAGTGCTAAGCATATATACAAGGTGAACTACCCCTAGCAAAGTTCAATCATCATGCATAGGAATGAAGCATATCCTTGTGATTTCAAATTCATATCGGAGTTGCAGCGGTAAAAGAATTCACAAGTTCATTTTTGGCATGTGATTGCGAGAGGTTGAAAACTTGTCATTGCCTAACTTTTCAACCGTGCGAAGCCTATGCCGAAGCAATCAGAAGCTTAAAGCAACGGTTTCGGTCATACACTACATGGCTCAAGTTTAACTCAAAGTGCAATGAGAAACAGTCTCAATACCATGAGGTGTTGACAAGCAATCCCATCTCGATCTTTTCAATTCAACAATACTTGGTTCAGATTTTAAGCAAGTTATGAACAACCAAGCAAGTGAATGACTCAGAACTAGAGACATAGCAACCTAGCATATATGAAAAGCAGGAATGGACTCAACACACCCTACACATGCTAGTTGCATATCTCAATGGTGAACATTTTCAGATTTATATACATTAGGCATAATTCACCATTCCAAAAATAGCTCGCTCATAACATGTAACAGTGATCAGAAAGAGCATAAGCTACAAGCATCATCATAAGTATCGGAGCAATACTAACAAGAGCATAATTACATTCTAGTGAACATAGACATGAAGCTCAGAATGTAAATGCGTATGCCCCACACAACACTGAAAGAAAGAAGATACCAATTGGAAAGACTCAAGAAACTCAAAAGAAAAGAGCCTCAAAATAAAAGAGTCAGTCTGTACATCTCAAAATGCTTCCCCCATCTAAAAAGGGAAACACACACCAAGCTCACCCCTCAACCTATTAAAGGTTGATTCGTCTAAAGGCTTGGTGAAAATATCAGCCAATTGGTGATGAGTATCGACATGGCGAAGGTCGATATCACCCTTCTCCTGGTGGTCTCGCAAGAAATGAAAGCGCACATCAATGTGTTTGGTTTTCGAGTGAAGTACGGGGTTCTTAGCAACGCTAATGGCACTCGTGCTGTCACAAAGCAAAGGCACTCGAGTAAAGCTCAAACCAAAATCACGCAAAGTGGCCATCATCCAGAGTAACTGGGAACAGCAGCTAGCCGCAGCAACATATTCAGCCTCCGTGGTAGACTGAGCGACACTAGACTGCTTGCGAGAAGACCACGATACAAGAGAAGATCCAATAAACTGGCAAGTCCCAGAAGTGGACTTGCGCTCGGTGCGACAACCAGCAAAATCAGCATCAGAAAAGCCACAAAGCGAGAGGGTGGAAGAAGCAGAATACCAAATCCCGAACTCAGGCGTGAAACGAAGGTACCTGAAGATGCGCTTCACGGCCTGACGGTGAGAAGTGCGTGGCGAAGCCTGAAAGCGCGCGCACAAGCACACGGCGAACTGAATGTCCGGCCGTGTCGCCGTCAGGTAGAGCAGCGATCCAATCATGCTGCGGTACTCCTTCTGGTCCACTGCTTCTCCATCCGTGTCGGCATCCAGGGCAGTCGTCGTCGACATGGGCGTAGGAAGAGGCTTGGCCTCACCCATGTCGAACCGCTTCAGCAGGTCCCTCGTGTACTTGCCCTGGTGCACAAACGTCCCCTCTCGGGATTGCTTAATTTGCAACCCGAGAAAGAAAGTCAACTCGCCCATCATGCTCATCTCGAACTCCCTGCTCATAGTATCTGCAAACTTGGCAACCAAAGCGTGAGAAGAACCACCGAAAATGATATCATCCACGTAAATTTGGACCAAGAGAGTATCTTTGCCTTGCCGGAGGAGAAAGAGCGTCTTATCTACACATCCCATTTTAAAACCCTTAGCTAGCAAAAAAGTTTTTAATCTCTCATACCAGGCTCTAGGGGCTTGTTTCAAACCATACAAAGCTTTGTGAAGTTTAAAGACATGGTTTGGAAACTTGGGATTTTCAAAACCGGGGGGTTGCTGGACATAAACCTCCTCCTCAATGTAGCCGTTTAAGAAGGCACTCTTGACATCCATTTGAAAAAGTTTGAAACCCATGGATGCAGCATAAGCCAAAAGTATCCTAATAGCCTCCAAACGAGCTACAGGAGCGAAGGTCTCCTCATAATCTATCCCCTCCTTCTGACTATAACCCTTCGCTACAAGCCGGGCCTTGTTTCTCACAATGTGGCCCTCCTCTCCTTGCTTGTTTTTAAATACCCATTTTGTCCCAATAGGTTTACAGTCAGGAGGTGGTGGCACTAGAACCCAAACCCGATTTCGCTCAAAGTTCTCTAGCTCCTCATGCATGGCATTGACCCAGTCCGGATCCGTTAATGCGTGTCCAACATCTCGGGGCTCAAAAGACGCAACAAAAGCAGAATGAGCAAAGTGCGAGATGTGCTGTGACCTGGAGCGAGTAACTCGCTCGTCGATGTCGCCGATCATCTGTTCAGGGGGGTGCTGGCGCTGGATATGTCGTGGCGCCTCCCGGGAAGAAGTGACCTCCCCCTCAACAGCAGCTGGTTCCACCCCGGGTACAAAAGGTACCGCGCGAGGTGGAGGATCCCACGGCCCCCAGGAAGAAGAAGTGTCGGGGCCGTGAGTCATCGTCGAGGCCGCTCTTGGCGGCACGGCAGGTGGAGGGGGTGCTGGATCATCTATACTTTCAGCACCCTCGTCCTCGTCATCGAAAAGAGGCTCTCCAACCTCATGATCTCCTGCACGCTCAAAACGAGAAGAGGGACAAACAAGAGTCTCGTCGAAGGTGACATCTGATGTCTCCATGACTCGGTTAGTGTCAAGGTTAAGTACACGATAAGCTCGAGTGTGAGTGCCATAACCCAAAAATACACCGTCAGAAGAACGAGACTCAAACTTGTCCAGGTTGCCTTTCTTCAATATAAAACAGTGGCAACCAAAGACTCTAAAATAACTCACCTTGGGCTGGCGACCAAAACGCAACTCATAAGAGGTCTTCTTCAAAAACGCTCTCAGAAAAATGCGATTCGAAATGTAGCATGCAGTGTTCATAGCTTCGGCCCAAAAGCGCCTAGGAGTCCTATGCTCATCAAGCATCGTCCTGGCCATCTCAACAAGGGTCCGATTCTTCCTCTCTACAACACCATTTTGGGGTGGTGTATAGGGGGAAGAAAACTGATGCTCCAAACCAAGGCGGTTACAAAACTTCTCAAAATCCGAATTTTTAAACTCGGAACCATTATCACTCCGAATAGCTCGCATCGAGTTCAAAGGGAACTCGTTCTGAAGACGCAAAATCAGATTGCGAGCAAATGAGAAAGTCTCGGTCTTCTCAGCTAAAAAGAAGACCCACGAATATCTCGAAAAGTCGTCAACAACAACCAAAACATACCACTTGCCACCAACCGAGCTCACCCGAGCCGGACCAACAAGGTCCATGTGTAAAAGCTCTCCGGGGTGCGAGGTCATGACCTTAGTCACCGGATGGTGGGGAGCAGCAACCATCTTCCCATGTCTGCAAGAATGGCAAACTAGATCCTTCTCCATCGAAAGCTTGGGCAATCCTCGGATTAGGCCAAGTGAGCTAAGTCTTGCAAGCAAGTCGAAGCTTAAGTGACCGAGCCTCCTATGCCACTTCCAAAGATCGGAAGAAGAAGGACTAGCCAAAAGACAGCGAGAAGAACCAAACGATTCCGAGAAATTCGCACAAAAGACTTTCCCAAAGGGCGAGATCAGACATACAAGATCGCCCTGAGGATCTAAGATGCGACTAAGGTTCGGTTTGAAACGAATCTCATAGTCATCATCAAAAAGTTGCGAAACAGAAAGCAAGTTAAAATGCAGGTTAGAAACAAGAGCGACATCGCGCAACACAAAGTGCTCATTAACCCGCACAGTCCCACGGGACAATACTTTACCTTTACTATTGTCGCCGAAGGTTATGTACTCCTTTCCGGCGACCGGGCTAAGGCTGGAGAACCACTTGGCGTTTCCGGTCATGTGCCTCGAGCAACCGGAATCCACCAACCAAATGTCCTCCAACCGTCTCACCTACATCAATAAAAAGACATAGGGTGAGCATACGGTCCAACACTGGGGTTAGTGAAATAAGGGGAAAACCAGTGTTGGGCCGGCTGCTCAAAAGAAGGGTTAGTGTAAAAACCATTCCTAGCACGTCTACGAGGGAAGCGATCACCACGCTGAGGAAAACGTGGTCCGCTAGGGAAGAAGCGCTCACCGCGGTACTCAAAACGCGGTGGGGGAAAGCGCTCAACTAAGCCTCCGCCACGGGGTCCGTTACCTGCAAAAGCAGGACCCCGTCGGGCACCCTCTCTACGAGGTTTACGCCTAGGAGCCTGGGGCTCAACTGCTCTAGCGTCTCTCCTCGAAGCTCTCTCCTGCCTAGGCCTAACAAACTGAGGTGCTGGACCTCTAGGCCTAGTCTCCCTCCACGGGGCTCTCATCTCCTGCCTAGGCCTGGAACCCTGACGTCCGGACCTAGCAGCTCTCCCCTGGGCCTTCGGTACATGTCCACCATGAGCTGGATGGTACATGTCCGGGTTCTCCATCTCCCGAGCCCTGCGCGCCTCTCTCTTCCGCCTAAAGCAGAACTCGCTCAAGTGACCATCCCTCCCACAGAAATCACACTGGTACCTCACCGCACGCACAGGGGGTTGTTGGTGACCAGGGCTGTGGGTGTGGCTCACTTTGCCTTTGCCCTTCGATGGCAACTCCTCACTAATGGGTGGCATAGCATCAAGCTTGTTCTTGAGGTGGTTTGGCTTGGGTGCCCAAACTGGGTTCTTGGGAGGAACTTTAGGGGGTTCCTCAACCACACCATCTTTGGTGATAGGCTTGGCTGGCTCTTTGAGTGGCAGCTTGGCAAGTTTGGGAGTAGTGGTGGAATTGGGCTTCTCACATGGGTTCAGACCACTAGACTCTCCAATCTTCCCAAAAACTGAACGATCAACACTCTGAGCAAAACCTACACCAGGGGCACCAACAGCTCGCTTGAATTGGGAGATCATCATCCCGAGCTGCGGCTCACTACTGGAGACCCATGACAAGATGGACCGAAGGTATGTGTTTTCTTCCTCGGTTTGCATCTTGCCATGCTTCACATTGGCAATCTCCATCTCCAGGCCCTCACACAAAGCACACCTCATGACACAAGTGCTATCTGAGCTGGCCTTCTCTAAAGACTCAAGCTTGGCATTCTTCTCTGCCAACTCAGATTGCAAGACAGGACAAGTCTTGCACGCACCCAACAGCTGCGGCCTAGCACGGAGCTCATCCACCTCTCCAACCAACGCAGCATACTTACCTCTCAGAGTGAGAAGGTCAGTCATGTGCGCGGTGCACGACTCGCACTCCGTCTCCTCCGACACTACCACGGTGGACCGAGCGAACTCAAGCTCCTTCACCGTGTCCTCCCACTTCTGCCTAAACTCCTTGCGCTCTCTAGCGGCACGCCTAAGCAACTTATCTTGGCTAAGGAGGGCAGCAGTCAACTTCTCAACCTCGGAGGAAAGCTCGTCGTAGGTGAGAGATACCTGGGAGGTGTCGTCGTCGTCGTCGTTCCGAGGGGTACGCTCCGGCTCGCCGTCGACCTCATCGCCCAGCGCCATGGTGCAGAAGCCGTCGTCGTCGGCGAAGAAGCAGAGGCCGTTTAGTTTGTCCTCGATCCTCTTCTTCTTCTCGGACTCGTCATCGCTCGAGCTGGCGGAGTCGTCATCCGAGCCGTCGACGTCGCTGAGCGTGGCGAAGAACGCGCGCTGCTCAGCTTGCTGCTTCTCCAAGTACTTCTTCTTGATGTACTCTTTGTCGAAGCCGCCCCGTTTCTTGTGTCTTGGGGGGACGTGCTTCTCCTTGTACTTGGAGTCGCGCTTGCGCCCATGTTCCCCCTTGCCCAAGTGCTTGTTCTTCTTGGGGCAGTTGGCGATGAAGTGGTCGGGGTCGCCGCACTCGTAGCATCCCGTGCGTCCTCCTCCTCGACGGCGGTTCATGCGGTTGTTGTGGAACCGCGAGAACCGGTTGGCGAGCAAAGCCAACTCGTCATCTCCCAAAGACTCCAGCTGGTCCTCTGTCACAGAAAAGAGAGAAGAAAGCGCAAAGCCAGCTGAGGGGTTAGAGGAAGAGCCGGAAACCAAAGCCATGGACGGGCGAGAAGGATTTTCAAAAGAAGCCCTCGCCATAGCATCAATCTCACTGGACTTGAGCTTACTGAAGAGCTCGTCGCAGGTGAGGGTCTCATAGTTCGGCGATTCGATGATTGCCTGAACCTTGGAGTCCCACACCGAACGGTCAAGAGTGTGCAAAAGCTTCAAAGCACGCTCATGATCGTCAAATGGCAACTGCTCTCTGTTAGCCCTCATCCTGTTGACAATCACCTGAAAGCGAGCGAATAAACTTTCTATGCTCTCGCCAGGCTGATGTCGAAAGTTCTCATACTCTCTCTTGAACGACTCGTAGAGTCGGGTTTTGACTTGAGAGGTGCCCTCATGAAAACGCATGAGGGTGTCCCAGATCTCCCGAGCCGTAGAGAGGTGAGAAACGCGATCAAACTCACCCACGCTCAAACAGGAGAACAAAGCGTTACGCGCCCGGCTATTGGCTTCGTGCTCATCGATCTGAAGCTGAGAGACACGAGCAGCCAGGACAACGTAGTTGGCGTTGTTGCAAATCTCCCAAACAGAAGAGCCCATGCTCTGGAGATAGGCCGACATGCGTATCTTCCAATACGCATAGTTCGTCCCATCGAAAAACGGCGGTTTGCCCACGCCGCGATCCATGTCGCCTTCGGTGGATCTGGAACCGGCTAAGGTGGAAGATCCTTAACCTGCTCCGATACCAATTGAAGGACCGAGAATACAAAAGCAAGGCGACCAGAGGGGGGGTGAATGGGAGCCAATAAAAATTTCTTACGAAACTTTGGCCAAGTGTCCCAAAATCAACCCCCAAGAGATACTACCAAAAACGTGATGCCCACGACCCTTGGAAGAGGGTGGATGATCTCTAGGATCACAGCGAGGCACCACAAAAACTTCCACACCCAAGTTCACGCAAGTCAACTAGTGACAGGATGGGTTTTGGGTAACCTCAACCTCCCCCGAGCAACGCGAGGGGGATTCAGGCTATTTTGTAAAGCGAGGAGCCCGATTTCTGTAGAGCACGGAGTCGGGAATCCAACGCAACAAGCGGATCGCAAATCGAAGGTCAGACGAACAAACTGCGGATGAAAACGTGCTGACTACACCTGACCGGACTCTGCCTGCGTCCGGTCAGCAGGCACCGGACGCGTCCGGTCGAGCGAAAACCGATTTGGGACCTTACTGTGTTGGACCGGACTCTGGTACACAGTGCGTCCGGTCTTCACTTGTGCGTCCGGTCACTCAAAGACAACAACGATGAACAGTGTGTCCGGCGAGTCCGGTCATGCACAGGATGAAGCGTCCGGTCGAAGCTCGAAACTGAACAGAGAAAAGTTCAACGACCGGACTCACTCTCAGCGTCCGGTCACCCCAAACCGAGCGTCCGGTCACCCCGAAGCCCCTCTGTTCTTCCACCGATTCAACTCAAACTTACCCAAAACAAATCCTCTAGGGATCAAACTTGGTGAGTGAAGTCACGAGATGATTAGTGAGCTATCTCTAAGAGATCATGGCTCGAACCTAACTCCAAATCGGTGAATCGAAGGATTTCGGGGGAAGGGAAGAAAAATGACCCGAAACGAAAAATCGATCGATCTCCTAGACCGTGAGGTTGGAGGATGATTCCTTCGGTGGAAAGAAGTGCCTCACGATCTAGAACAACTTGGTTCAAACGGAATTGCAAAAGATGAACCGAGCAAAGAGATCAAGCGACGGGAAAAACGTGGAGCAAAAGGATTCCGCGAAGAACACAACGAAAAACGCGAATCACAGCCACGAACTCGAATCAAGGACGCAAATCATGCCATCGATCAGTGCTCCAAGGTGAGGATACGGCCTCACTTCCTCAAATCAACAGTACACAGAGTGGAGTCTCTCTGCGGATCTCAACTAGCTAAAGCAGGGGTGTGGGAGAGTGGAAACCCTAATGCTAGGAAGCAAATGACTGCGCTAACTGAGATGGGGAGGAGGGTGTCTCCCCTGGACTACTTATACTAACCTAGCCTAAGTCTATTTCCTACTCTACCCCTCTCTACTCTAATTACAGAGCGGGCCAGGAAAACCCTAAGGCTAATCTGGTCCACCTGCTGGTGGTAGGTAGATCCGACGGCCACGCCCGCACGGTCTTCCGCGTCGCCTCCACGCAACCTTCAGATCGCCGCCACGTGCCGCCACCACTCTGCACCCCCGGTTTTGTGGCCCAAACCGGGAAACCAGCCTTTTCCATCAGCCCCCGGTTTTGAGGCCCAAACCGGGAAACCAGCCTCCAGCCCGAGTTTTGTGGCCAAACTCGGAAACCGTCCGCGCCCGAGTTTTGAGGCCCAAACTCGGAAACCGGCCCACGCCCAGGTTTTGAGGCTCAACCTGGAAACCGTCGCGCCCAGGTTTTGTGGCTCAACCTGGAAACCCAGCACCCAGGTTTTGAGGCCCAAACCTGGAAACCGTCCACCGTTGGTTTTTCCCTGGCTCTACCAACAAACCGACGTCGTAGAGGGGATGCACCGCCTGTGCACCCCTTCCACCGACATGATCGCACTTCTCCGCTTGTCGCTGTCGCAGGCTGCCAGCCACCACAGCTGATCCTCCGGCCTCCAGTCCATCAGTCCAAGTCCACGTCCGCCCTTCACCGTCCGATACATCGGCATGGCACGTCCGCCGCACGGCACGCCCATCCTTCATCGCGCCCGGTCCGTCGGCACGGCACGTCGCAACTTGACCTTCACCCGCCATCGATCACTGTCTCCGTGCTCGACACCTGCACAACACAAGCCAAAGAACATGCGCATCATCTCCGTTGACAATCACTCATCACACAGAGACTCGGCATACACCCATGTATCCACATTCCCGGTTTCGACCTCAAAACCGGGGGAAGGCCCAGGTTTCCCGGTTTTGGCCTCAAAACCGGGGGGAGGTCCGTGAAAAGGACGGAAGGCGTGCGGCGGCACGTGGCGGCATCCGGTGAGGTCGCGTCGAGGCGAATCTACCTGATGTGCGGGTGTGGCCGTCGGATCGACATCAACTTCGAGTTGGACAGGAATACCCTTAGGGTTAGCCTGCTCGCTCATTAGCAGTAGGGGTAGAAGGGGAATAATTGTATTAGGCTATATTAGGAGAGGCAGCCCCTCCCTCCAGACTATCTCAGCCATTTGCTACTTTCACTTAGGGTTTCCTGTTCTCCCATTCCCTGCTGTAGCTACGGAGATCCGTAGAGACGGTGAATCACACCTCTGTGTATTTGGATTTTGCGGAAACGGGACCGGATTCCCGTTGTCTCCTCGTGGGGATGAATTTCGGCTGGAAATTGAGATTGTGATTCGCGTTCTTGAGTTGTTCTTTGTGTTTTTCCTTTTAGTCTCAATTTTCCCGTCGCTCGATCTCCCTCTACGCTGCGTCTTTTTCGAATCCACTTGAATCAACTTGTTCTTTGATGTGATGAGAACATTTCCACCGAAGGAATTCATCTCAATCCTCACGAACAAGTAGATCGATCGATTCAAGTTTCATGGTGAATTTTTCATTCTTGCACCTTCCTTTTTGATTTCCCGGTGATTTAGTTGATTTGAGCGGATGATTTCTTAGGATTAGTCTCCCAACTACCTAGAGATCATCTTCTCTAATTTTGGGATCAAGGGATTTTGATTTGGATCGGATTTGGGGAGATTGGAGAGAAGGACGATCAAAATCGCCTTCTCTGGGTGGTCGCGGACAGTCCGCCACCTTGCCCGCGGACAGTCCGCGCGTCGGGCTCGAGCCAGATCTGTGGCTGCGCGGCTCGGCTGGTTTGGTCCAGAGTGACCGGCGGACAGTCCACCGTTGCAACTCACGGACAGTCCGGGACTGTCTAAGGAGCTTTCAGGAGCGTTGTGTTTCTGCGTGTTTGGCCGGCGGATAGTCCGCCACTGAAGCCCGGACAGTCCACCGTTAGGCGGACAGTCCGCGGTCGGGACCTGGACAGTCTGAGCTCCTGCTGAAGCTTGTGTTTTAGTGCGTTTGCTCTCCCGGCTCTTCCGCTTCGTTTTCGGACTTCTCGTTTGGCCCTAGAGTTCACCTAGGAACCTCTCTAGGTATCTTTGCTACTTGTTAGCATAGGTATTTGGAGGAATCCCGACATAGCCGTCTATCTATGTTTGGGAGTGGGTTTTTAGACTTGAACTTGACTCGGAGTTTGTGAGTCTTGGGTTGCTCGTTCTTGTGGTGCCTCGCTATGATCCTTGGGATCATCCACTCTCTTTCTGAGGGTCGTGGGCATCATGTTCTTGCTCGAAGCATTTGGGGGTTGATTTTTGGGACAGAGGCTAGAGTTTCAAAAGAAATTTTTAGGCTCCCATTCACCCCCCCCCCCCTCTGGTCGCTTTCTGGTAGCGTTCTCGGTCCTTCAGAGGAGACCATGTCCATGGTCTAATTGTCTCCCAACGCAGGGCAGAGACAGTTGATGCAATAGCCATATAACGTTTGACCATCTGCAACAACAAAGGGAACAAAGCCCTGAGTACGAGAATGTACTCAGCTAGACTTACCCTATTAAACCAGAAATAAAGTGACACCAAGGAGCATGCAAGGTTGATATAAGAGTGGGGCTGGCAATGACCACAGTTTTGTATAAAAGCATAAATAATAAAGTAGCATAATATTTTACTTACTAGTTATAGGTTTTAGATAGATAATTAACCTACTCAACTAGATTAGCACTTGTCTAAAACAATCAAGAGTAGTGATTAAGCAATCACCACAATATAATAACAAGCAGATCAATTAGCTATTGCCACGGTGTCGATAACCGTTCCGTGTTCTTTACCATCACTATCACATCCGATTGGAGTTTAAGTCAAGTGTTCACTGTCCAGGAGCGATGGCGATTATAATCGATTCCTAACCAGCTGGTGATTTTATTCTCCATACAAACCACACTCACCGGCCAAAGTGAGCTACAGATAACCACAACACTGTTCTGAGGAAGCCGCGACCTCAACCGCCACCATCATACCCAGAGGCAAGCCCGACTGCCAAAGTGTTGGACATAACCACCATCCCCTGGGTCTTACTCTTCGCGCCCCCGCGTCCCAATACCCCCTCGTGGCTTTGGCAGATGCGTGGGACCCAAGAACCGGCCCAGAACAATGAGCAGCTTCGCGGTGTGACGGAACGGCCCTAATCTCATGGCCCACAGGTCCCTGTCAACCTCTGACAGCCGATCCCATGTTCCACTTAATTAAGACTGTCCATCACTGGGCTACATCAGCGCCCAATGTCCGCAGGATCATCTCACAATTCGGTTACAGCATTGCATACTTTTACAAATAATATCGGAATAAAGAGCGAAAGACTTAAGTAACAATAGTTTTACAAAGCAGGGTTCCAAATAGAAATTATGGTGCAGTTATTACAAACCAAGTTCTGATAATAGAAATAGACATAGGCAACATAGTGAAGAACAGCAAAGATACTTATAATCACCCAGCCCGAGGGTGTACAACTATTCTTCGGCCTCATCGGCCTCTTCCTGGACGATGGTCATACAGCAGGGTGCAAGACACATCGGGGATTCTGTCAAACCTGCAGCATGGGTAACAAACCCTGAGTACTGGGGTACTCAACAAGACTTACCCGACTAAGGAAAAGGGAGAAGACTCAGGAATGAGAGGCTTAGGGTAGTCAAGGTAAGGTTTAAGCAAGATCAAGTATTTTGCAGAAAAGCATTTTGTAAACCTTATTTTATTTTGGAAAGATTCAGTATTCCTCAATTCTTCATCGTTCCTAATTCATTTTACATTTCAAAACATTCCTAGTTGAGAACCACTCTCCGTTGACAGTCAGTGACCAAGTCTCCATAACCGAGGAGCAACGTTAATCCGGATAAATAATACTCAGCTGAGGATCCCTATTCACACGGCATATGTAGCACCCAAGCTTGCATAGGCCAACCCGTCTACCACGATTCCTCCAAGATTGGACCGGTCCTACGCTACCCGGAAGTACAGTACACCACTCCTTTCCAGGTACGACGACCACGTGGGTACATGCTACTTCCGCCATCTCTCCACTCCCAGTGCGCGGTTGTCGGTCCCAATCAAGGATTTCTCGGAGCCAGAGCTTTCCGAAGTATGTGAATAGTTACAAGTCTTGACCAGCAGGCCCCCATACGGATGGTCCCTAATTTTCCAGCCAGAACTATACCTTGGTTATATCTCACCCAAGCGTAATAGTCCCGTCAGTTTTTCAACCCTGTCCTGGTCGGTGTCAACTGTTGAGTCCCGGACTTCAACATGACGGCACCGTACGCTCGGACAACCTCTCCTCGCTGTGACTAGGTACGGATCAGATACTTAGCCAACAGTCGGGGAGTAAAGCCAAATTCCCATAAAAGTTCTTTAAGTGATCACACTTTTGAAATTGGCATTTTTATCGCAAATCTATTATATAGCAATGCTAAGCATTTTGCAAATAGTTTTTAAACAGGGTAGGGGATCTTTGGTGGAGGTAAAGTGCAGGTAATAGGTCATCACACAACTCCTATCACCTAATGCAATAATTTAACTCAAAAGCATTTAAGGAAAACATTTTATAAATCCAAGGAAAGGGGTTTAAATGCACCGGGGCTTGCCTTGAAGAGCAAAGAGGGCAGGCTCGAGGGCGGCAGGGCAGTTGTCGGAGCTCGGGGTAGCCTCGGGGACAGGTTCGTCAGCGGCTGCCTCGATCTTGACTCCTTCTTCGGTGACTATACGAATGCAATGATGCATGCACATGAGTATGCTAGCATGAACAATGCAACACAGGGCATACAACATGAACCCTAATCACTTTTTCTATTTTTCTTAATTATTTAAAAAGGTCATTTTATGCAGTTGCTCCAAAAATTACCAAATTAAACACATAAGTTCATTATGGTGTAGATAGATGGCAAAACAAATTTCATAATTTTTGGAGGTCATTAAGGTGCTCAAATAAAATCAGACATTAATTAACAGAAGGCACTATTTAACAATTAAAAATAAAAGCTCAAAAATCAACTTGTTCCAAAAGACTTCAAAATTTCACCAGAGACTAAACATGGCATAGGAAGCTCACAAAAATTTATCTCATGATTTTTGGAGTTATAAATGATTTTTCTAAAAATCCAGAACCATCCATTTATTAATTAAAAGAGGGATTTTACATTTTCAAATTCTTCCAGAAAAGTCAAGTTTCATATTTTTATAAAATACTACCTGGTATAAAGACTCAACTGTAAAATTTTTAGAATTTTTAGAGCAATACAGAAAATCATACAAAAAGATGAAATAACAAGACTATTCATATTTTTGAAAAGGAAAAGAGCACTGAGCTCGAGTCGGAGCGGGCTCGACGTCGAGGCTCGAGGCTCGGCTGAGAAAACAGAGGCTGGGCTCACCGAGAGTCAGAGGCAAGGCTCGACGAGGCGGATGGAAAAGAGGGCTCGACGGCGAGGCCTCGGCGGGGTTCTCTTGCGGCTAGCCTCTCGAGGGTGGCCTCGGCTCACCCGAGGCTTGAGGCTCGGTGGTAGTTGCGATTCGCCCGAGGCTGAGGCTAGTCTCGGCTGCTTCGAGGGGCGGGGTTCGAGGATGTGCTCGAGGGTGTGGCTCGGGAACGTGCTCGAGGGTAGTGCGATTCGCCCGAGGCTTGGGGCTCGATACGGTCGAGGGTGCGGGTCGAGGAAGGAGACGACCGCGGCGGAACTCCGGCGGTCCGGCGACCCTGTACACCAGGCACGGCCACCAGTAGCCGGTTAGGGGCGCAAGAAGACAAGGAAGGAATATCAGAGGTCAGAGGGAGGAGAGGTGGAGCGACGGCGACGAATTCCGTCGACCCGAGTCGGTCGGCTTCTCACCGGCGCTGAGGAAGACGGGCTTGCGCTCGGCGGTGGGAGGCGGTAGCGATGGAATTGAGGGGTGGGGAAGCTGCACGGGCTCAAGGCGGAGCTGCTGGGCTAGTTGGTTGAGCGGCGGAGACTCTGGAGTGAGCTGGCCACGGTGGCGGGGTGAGTGCGGAGCTCCGACCACCGGCGGGCCTTTTATAGCCGCGGCCAGGGGCCGTTAGGGGGCGCGCGGAGGTGCGGATGAGGTTGCCCGCGGCGCGTGCTTGCGATCTCATGATGAAGAAGGACGGGCGTGCACTAAGGGACCGGGCGTGAGCTCGCCGGCGACGGCCACGCGGCGGCGCTGTGCAGGGAACTGTAGGGGACGGGCGCGGAGGTCAACTGGCGCGCGCGTGCAGATAAGAATGATGGCGCTGTTCTGAGGGCGACGGGGCGGGGTGGTCAGGCGGCTGCCAGACGCGTGGCGCAAGCGGCGCTGGCGCGCGGCCATGGCCGGGGCCCCCTAGCTGTAGGTTGAAGACGAACAGGGCTAGGTCTTAGGGTTTGACTATGGGCTGATTTCTGAATTTTGCAAATTACTCCCAAAACTTGAACTGAGCAGCAAAAACTCAAAATACCAAAGTTGTGCAGAAAAAGGATATCTACAACTTTGTCAAAAAGAATATTTTCAAATTCCAAACAGTTTTTGAATTATATTCGAAAATAGAAAACGGAACACTTTTGGGATTTGAATAAATTTAAAATTACTTTTGATTTTATATTGGAACTCGAAAATCTGTAAATACCAAAGTTGTCCCTCTTGACAAGATTTACAACTTTGCCTTTTGAACCAAATCCAAATTTTGAATAGTTTTTAAAGTATTAAAAGAGGGGTAAAAGCCAGGGTTTGGAATTTAGGGTTTTGCAAAGGGATTTGAAATCTGTTTTTGATTTTTGGGTTTTGAACAACACAACAAAGCTTCAAGACATCAAATTGAACAAGAATTACACAAGACTAGGCACAGAGGTGAAATTACCATTTTGCCCTTAAAGGAACATTTGGGCATTTAGGGTTTTTGAAAAGAGATCACTACACAACTATTAAGCAACACAAATGCATGACAAGAAATGATTAAAGACTAAAGATGATGACATGTCAGATTAATTACATTATTAAACACCCGAGGTGTTACAACCTTCCCCCCTAAAAGAAATCTCGCCCCGAGATTCTGCGTCTTAAGAAGAACAAGGGTAAAACCTTACATCTACAGAGTATCGAGAAAGTCGGGATAGTTCTTTGCTAAGAAGTCTTCAGATTCCCAAGTGGCTTCTTCTTCAGAGTGTTGGTTCCATTGGATCTTGTACCATCTTGTGGTGGTCCTCCGGGTAACACGATCCTTGTGATCCAACACGCGAACTGGATACTCAGTGTATGACAGATCTGGTTCTAGCTCAACGCCTTCAACTTCAACCACATGTTCAGGTACTCGGAGGCACTTCTTGAGTTGGGAGACATGAAACACATTATGAACTGCTGAAAGATGATCGGGCAAACTCAGCTTGTAAGCGACCTTGCCACAACGATCCAGAATCTCAAACGGACCAATGTAGCGGGGTGCTAGCTTTCCTTTGACTCCAAAACGAGTGACTCCTTTGGTGGGCGAGACCTTCAGGTACACATAATCCCCGATCTCGAACTGCAGAGGTCGACGTCTCTTGTCAGCATAACTTTTCTGTCGAGACTGTGCAATCTTCATGTTCTCTTGTATTTGCTTGACTTTCTCTTCCATATCTTTTACTAGGTCAACTCCAAAGAATTCCCTTTCTCCGGGTTCAGACCAACTGAGAGGTGTACGACAACGGCGGCCGTACAGTGCTTCAAAGGGTGCCATTTTGATGCTTTCTTGGTAACTGTTATTATATGAGAACTCTGCCAAGGTGTAACACCTCTGGTGTTAATCTGTAATTAACCTGACATGTCATCATCATTAGTCTTAATCATTCTCTTCATACTTGTGTGTCTCCCTTATGCATGTGCATTTGTCCCCTTTTGTGTGTAGTGTTTCCCTTTTCAAAAACCCTAAAAGCCCTCACCTTCCTTTAAGGGCAAAATGGTAATTTCACCTCTGTGTCTAGCTTGGTGTATTTCTTATTCCTTTGATGTCTTGTAGATATGTTGTGTTGACCAAAGATCAAAAAATCAGAATTTGATTTCAAATCCCTTTGCAAAACCCTGATTTCCAAACCCTGGATTTTATCCCTTTTTTTTGTAATTCAAAAATTATTCAAAATTTGGGGTTGGTCCAAAAAGCAAAGTTGTAGGTCTGGCCAAGAGCAACAACTTTGGTATTTACAAATTTTCAAGTTTCAGTGCAAAATGTTGAGTTATTTCAAACTCCAACTTTTGTCCCCTTTTCAGTTTTCAAAAATTTTGCTTTAACTATCGACTCTGTGCATGAGCATTAAAGCTCGGGGGCCCCGGCCTCCGGCAAGGCCGCCGCGCCGCGCGCGAGCCTCGCCGCCCATGCCGAGCCGGCCGACCCGCGCCCGTGCCGCACGCGGCCAAGCGCTGGCGCTCGCTCTCTCTCTCCGGCCCCTACCTACCGCCTGCCTTCGCCGTTCCCTAACCCTCCCTCTTCCCCTCGGCCGCGGACAGCGCGCAGTTGTCAGCCGCCGGCAACCGCCCCGCCGCGCGCAGTCGCCCGACCGCACCGAGCCGCCCTACCGTGCTCCCTACCTTCTTCAATGCCGTCCGAACACTCGCACTCCTCGCCCGGACCCCTCCCTGGCTCCACCCGCGACTATAAGAAGCCGCCGAGTCCGCCATTCCTCCGCCATCGGCGAGCTCCGTGAACCCGAGTCTCCAGACCACCCCAGCACCAGCCGAGCCCGCCGCTGCCATCGCCTGGAGCTGCTCCACCTTCCCGAGCAACCAATTTCACCCCTCCGCCCCTCCCCTCGCCGGCGCAGAAGCTTCTTCCTCGACTCCGAGCTCCGACGACTGCCCCGTCGCCCTCGAGCCTGCCCTTTTTGCTCTTCAAGGCAAGCCCCGGTGCATTTAACCCTTCCTTGAATTTATAAAATGATTTCCTTAAATGCTTTTGAGTTAAATTATTGCATTAGGTTTATAGGAGTTGTGTGCTATCCTAATTGATGCACTATCCACCTTGACCACTGCTACACCCGATACCTACTTTTCAAAAGTATTTGAAAAATGCTTAGCAATGCTCATTGAATTAGACTTTGCAATAAAAATGCCAATTTCAAAAGTGTGATCACAGAGATGAATTATATCAAGGGTTTTGGTTATACTTCCCGATCGATGACTGCTTGCCTAGCTAGCATGTGGTCATTGTCGAGAAGGGGTTGTCCGCGCGTACGGTGCCGTCATGTTGTAGTCCGGGACTCAACAGTTGACACCGACCGGGACAGGGTTTTAAAAACCGACAGAACCTGTACTCCCGGGTTAGAGTCCCGAGGTGCTTGTTGCTGGAGGAAAACCGACAGGACCTGTACTCCCGGGTTAGAGTCCCGAGGTGCTTGTCGCTGGCGGAAAAATGTAGGGACCATCCGTATGGGGGCCTGCTGGTCAAGACTTGTAACTATTCACATACTTCGGAAAGCTCTGGCTCCGAGAAATCCTTTATTGGACCGACAACCGCGCACTGGGAGTGGAGAGATGGCGGAAGTAGCATGTACCCACGTGGGTTAGAGTCCCGGATTGGAGTGGTGTACTGTACTTCCGGGTGGCGTAGGACCGGGCCCAATCTTGGAGGAATCGTGGAAGACGAGTTGGCATATGCAAGCTTGGGTGCTACATATGCAGTGTGGATAGGGATCCTCAGCTGAGTATTATTTATCCGGATTAACGTTGCTCCTCGGTTATGGAGACTTGGTCCACTTACTGTCAACGGAGAGTGGCTCTCAACTAGGAATGTTTTGAAATGTAAAATGAATCATGAACGATGAAGGATTGAGGAATACTGAATCTTTCCAAAATAAAATAAGGTTTACAAAAATGCTTTTCTGCAAAATACTTGATCTGGCTTAAGCCTTACCTTGACTACCCTAAGCCTCTCATTCCTGAGTCTTCTCCCTTTTTCTTAGTCGGGTAAGTCTTGTTGAGTACCCCAGTACTCAGGGTTTGTTACCCATGTTGCAGGTGTGTCAGAAACCCCGATGTGTCTTGCACCCTGCTGTGTGACCATCGTCCAGGAAGAGGCCGATGAGGCCGAAGAATAGTTGTACACCCTCGGGCTGGGTGATTATAAGTATCTTTGCTGTTCTCCACTATGTTGCCTATGTCTATTTCTATTGTCAGAACTTGGTTTGTAATAACTGCACCTTAATTTCTATTTGGAACCCTGTTTTGTAAAACTAATGTTATTTAAGTCTTCCGCTCTTTATTCCGATGTTATTTGTAAAAGTATGCAATGTTGTAACCGAATTGTGAGATGATCCTGCGGACATTGGGCACTGATGTAGCCCGGTGGCGAACAGGTTTTAATCACATGGAACATGGGTTCGGCTGTCAGAGGTTGACAGGGACACGTGGGCCATGAGATTAGGGTCGTTCCGTCACAGAGTGGTATCGGAGCATCTCACTTTAACGTTGCAGTGTTTGTTTTTTTTGCAAAAATTTCAAAAGACCTTTTGAGTCCAAACAAACTAAACTTGACTATCTTGAGTCCAAATTGCTTCTCTCATCTTGTCTCTCTTATGGCAACACTAGCTAGTGGAACAACATGTTTAAGCCCTATGTACCTTATTTATTTATTGCATTGCCTTGTTCCGTAGGAACGATTCATGCATCATGTCATAATCACTTAAGTTAACTTCCTCTCTAAGTTCGTTTGGGTAGAATGCCTTTACCTTTTCTTTCTAGCCTTCTGCTCCTCATCCATCTAATCTTGTCCAGACATGGCCCGTATCAAGCTGACTGCCCGCAAGTCATCTGGACCGCATGGTGTGCCACGCCACCAGCTGGCACCACGCGTTGGAGAAGAGACTGCCGAATCTTCCAATGGTCGTCGCTTTCCCCGCCGCACCCGTAAGAACCTGAAGGAGGAAATCAAGAATCTGAAGGCTGAGCTGGAGAACTTGGAGCACGACTTCTACCACTCACGCCTGGAGTTCTATGAGGCACGAGCTTCCCTGGAGCAGGCCAACCGGAACACGATCCGCGCCATCGAGCAGCGTAATGCTACTTGGGATCGCGAGGATGTCACTAGAGCCGAGCTCCACGGACTGCAGCAGTACACGGCTCAGATTGAACAGTTCAATGATATGCTTCATGAGGAAGTACACCAGCTGCACAACCAGCTCCACCCCGTGATTCCACCAGTTGCTGAGGACCCCGAAGACGGAGTCGTGGAGGAACCTGAAGTGGAACCTGCTGAAGATGTCCACGTTGAAGATGAAGATGAGGAGGAAGAGCCTGAGCTTATCATCGAGGATGATGATGATGACGAAGAGTTGATCTTCATCGATGACGACTAGACTCCTTATGTCTGTACCATCTGCTTACCTTAAACCTTAGACTAGGTTTGGGGGCGTTAGTCTGTCTGTTGCCAAGTCTGGCATGTATCTTTCTTTTCGTACCTTTTCCCCTTGTCAGTCTGTTGTCATCTTTATCAAGCCAGCTATCTTTGTATCAGTGAAGTTATCAATCAAGTCGTTTCAGAACCTTTGTCCATATATGCTGAGTTCCGAGTTCCTTATACAGATGCCTGTGAACACCCGTATCGGAGCCGGAGGTGCTGGAGATGACCGTCTCCCAAACCCTCCACCTGTACCAGCTACCCTAGCAGATGCCATTGCAGCCTTGGCCGCCGCTGCCAATCTGATGGCTCAGAATCAAGGACAGCAGAATGTTGGTCACCGTGGTCGTCACAACCAAGAGACCACCTATGTGGATTTCACTGAAACCCGTCCACCGGTTTTCACCAGAGCCGATGAACCCCTCGAAGCTGACGATTGGCTCCGCACCATGGAGCAGAAGTTTGGTCTCATCCGATGCACTGAAATCCAGAAGCCCCGGTTCGCTTCCCAGCAACTTCGTGGTCCAGCAAGCGCTTGGTATGCCAACCTGTTGGCTGCCCAGCCAGAGGGTCATCAGATAACCTGGGAAGAGTTCCGCACGGCTTTCCGTGCACATCACATCCCTTCGGGATTAATGAAGATGAAGCTTGATCAGTTTCTGGCACTGCAGCAGAAGGACTCCACAGTGATGCAGTATGTGGGTCAGTTCAACCATCTTAGCCAGTATGCCTCAGAGTATGTCAACACAGATGAGAAGAAGAGGGATTGTTTCCTTAGAGGTCTGCATCCCAAGATTCGCAGAAGTATGTCCAATAACCTGACCGGTTCATATCATGATGCCGTTGACCGGGCTGTTGCTTTTGAGGAGAGCAACCGTCAGTATCAAGAGGAAAAGAAGAAGAAGAAAGCAGGATCCAGCGGTTTCTCTGGCAGTCACAAACGCCAGAGAATCATCTATCACCCCAGTCACCACCAAAATCGTCTACCTTACCCCAACCAGCAAGTGGTCGTCCGTACCGCGGCCACCACCCATAATGCCAACCAGCAGAGTGCCACACAGCCGAACGCCCCAGGTGTTCGTATCACCAATCCCCAAACAGCCTACAACCATCCCTGCTACAACTGCGGCCAACCTGGCCACTGGTCTCGTGAGTGCCCAAAGCCCAAGAGGTATGCTCAGAATGCTCAGAAGGGTCCTGGAGGATCTCAGCAGCAGCAGCACCGTGCCCAGCAGCAGCATGTCCAGAAAGGCAAGATTGTTAAGAAGCACGGGCAAGTCTACTACACCGCTGTTGGCGACATCCCAGAAGGAGAGCCCGTCATGATCGGTAGGTTTCCTGTTGCCAATCACCCTGCAGTTGTGTTGTTTGATTCTGGTGCATCGCATTCCTTCATCAGTCGTACTTTTGTCATCAAGCATGAGATATCAATTGAGGATTTAAAAGAAAGTTTCTGCATATTTTCGCCTGGAGGGCGTATAAGTACTAAGGAAGTGGTTCGCAGTATACCAGTAATGTTGGGGGAACATGTATTTCCTACCACCATGATAGTGCTACGTGATCAGGAGATAGATGTCATTCTAGGCATGAATTGGATGTGTCAGTATAAGGCCATGATCGACATCTTGAATAGAGTTGTGAGAGTGGATATTCCTAACAGTACCTCCAAACTCCTTCTCCAACTCCCGATGCCTCCAAAACCAGCAGCCACGCAGTTGAATGCCACCTATGTTCAAGAAACCAGAGACATCCCCGTGGTCTGCGAATTCCCTGATGTTTTTCCAGAGGATTTACCTGGTTTGCCTCCTGACCGTGATGTTGAGTTTGCCATAGAGCTAAAGCCCGGGACTGCTCCTATATCCCGCAGAGCTTATCGAATGCCTCCCAGAGAGTTGGCAGAACTAAAAATCCAATTACAAGATTTGTTGGACAAGGGTTTCATTCGCCCAAGCTCGTCTCCTTGGGGCTGTCCTGCAATCTTTGTAAAGAAGAAAGACAAGACTCTCAGAATGTGCATTGATTATCGCCCACTCAATGAGGTCACCATCAAAAACAAATATCCCTTGCCTCGTATTGATCTTCTCTTTGACCAGTTAGCTGGAGCCAAAGTATTCTCCAAGATCGATCTCAGATCTGGCTACCACCAAATAAAGATTCGTCCTGAAGATATTCCTAAAACAGCTTTCACCACCAGATACGGCCTATATGAGTATTTGGTCATGTCCTTCGGTTTGACCAATGCCCCTGCTCATTTCATGTACCTCATGAACTCTGTGTTCATGCCAGAGCTTGATAAATTCGTGGTCGTGTTCATTGACGACATTCTTGTCTACTCAAAGACCCCCGAAGAGCATGCCAATCATCTTCGTATCGTTCTATCCCGTCTCAGAGAGCACCAGCTTTATGCCAAGTTCAGTAAATGTGAGTTCTGGTTAGATCAGATACAGTTCCTTGGTCATGTCCTATCCGCTGAAGGTGTGTCAGTTGACCCTGGTAAAGTGGCAGACATTCTGGATTGGAAGCCACCTACCACTGTTCATCAAGTCCGCAGCTTCATGGGAATGGCTGGATATTATCGCCGTTTCATTCCGGATTTCTCCAGAATCGCCAAGCCTATCACCGAGTTAGTAAAGAATTCTGTGAAGTTTGTCTGGTCACCAGCCTGTGAGCAAGCCTTTCAAACTCTGAAGAAATTGTTAACCACATCACCTGTGCTAGCCCAGCCGAACATCGAGAAACCCTTTGATGTCTACTGTGATGCATCTGGTACTGGTTTGGGCTGCGTTTTGATGCAAGAAGGTCGAGTGATCGCATATGCCTCCCGACAGCTTAAGCGACATGAAGAGAATTATCCAACTCATGATCTCGAGTTAGCAGCAGTAGTGCATGCCTTGAAGATCTGGCGTCATTATTTGTTGGGCAGTACCTGTAATGTGTACACAGATCACAAAAGCCTGAAGTATATCTTCACTCAAGAAGAGCTAAATATGAGACAGAGAAGATGGCTTGAGTTAATTAAGGACTATGATATTGAAGTGCGTTACCATCCGGGTAAGGCGAATGTGGTTGCCGATGCACTCAGTCGCAAGTCTTATTGCAACTGTCTGATGATAAAACCCTATGATTCTTCTTTGTGTTATGAGCTGGAAATGTTGAATATTGAAATGATTTAACAAGGAACTCTGAATAATATCAGAATAGAAACCCCTATCAGAGAGCAGATCATCGCTGCACAGAAAGATAACCCTGGAATCAAGCACATCATCGAAAAGGTCCAATCCGGAAAGGCTGATTGTTTCAGGATTGATGATGCAGGAGTAGTATGGTTTAAGAATCGGTTAGTAGTTCCTAAAGTGCCTGAGTTAAGACAGTTAATCCTTGATGAAGCACACTTGACTAGATTCTCCATCCACCCCGGCAGCAACAAAATGTACCAGGATTTAAAGCAGAAATTCTGGTGGACAAAGATGAAGATTGAGATCGCCCGGTATGTCGCTCAATGCGATACCTGCCAGAAAGTCAAAGCCGTGCACATGAAGCCCGGAGGAGAATTGCAACCTTTATCTGTACCTGCTTGGAAATGGGACGATATCAGTATGGATTTTATCAATGGTCTACCCAAGACATCAAGAGGTTTTGATTCCATATGGGTGATCGTGGATCGTCTCACTAAGCAAGCTCACTTCCTGCCAGTGAAGACCAGTTACACCGTTCCCACATATGCCGCTTTATACAAGAACAACATAGTCAAACTTCACGGCATACCCAAGACCATTATCTCTGATCGTGGTACTCAGTTTGTCGCAAAGTTTTGGAAAGCGTTCCATACCTCACTTGGAACCAAGTTACTGCATAGTACAGCATATCATCCGCAAACAGATGGACAGACTGAACGAGTCAACCAAGTGTTGGAGGACATGTTGAGAGCCTGCGTGCTAACCTTCGCAGATACTTGGGATGACTGTTTGCCCTTGGCAGAGTTCTCATATAACAACAGTTACCAAGATAGCATCAAAATGGCACCCTTTGAAGCACTGTACGGCCGCCGTTGTCGTACACGTCTCAGTTGGTCTGAACCTGGAGAAAGAGAATTCTTTGGAGTCGACCTAGTGAAAGATATGGAAGAAAAAGTCAAGCAAATACAAGAGAATATGAAGATTGCACAGTCTCGACAGAAGAGCTATGCTGACAAAAGACGTCGACCTCTGAAGTTTCAAATCGGAGATTATGTGTATCTGAAGGTCTCACCCACCAAAGGAGTCACTCGTTTTGGAGTGAAAGGGAAGTTAGCACCTCGCTATATTGGTCCCTTTGAGATTCTGGATCGCTGTGGCAAGGTAGCTTACAAGCTGAGTTTGCCCGATCATCTTTCAGCAGTTCACAATGTGTTTCACGTCTCCCAACTCAAGAAGTGTCTCCGAGTGCCCGAACATGTGGTTGAAGTTGAAGGCGTTGAGCTAGAACCAGATCTGTCATACTCTGAATATCCAGTTCGTGTATTGGATCACAAGGACCGTGTTACCCGGAGAACTACCACGAGATGGTACAAGATCCAATGGAACCAACACTCTGAAGAAGAAGCCACTTGGGAATCTGAAGACTTCTTAGCAAAGAACTATCTCGACTTTCTCCATACTCTGTAGATGTAAGGTTTTGCCTTTTTCCTTCTTAAGACGTGGAATCTCGGGGCGAGATTTCTTTTAGGGGGGAAGGTTGTAACACCTCTGGTGTTAATCTGTAATTAACCTGACATGTCATCATCATTAGTCTTAATCATTCTCTTCATACTTGTGTGTCTCCCTTATGCATGTGCATTTGTCCCCTTTTGTGTGTAGTGTTTCCCTTTTCAAAAACCCTAAAAGCCCTCACCTTCCTTTAAGGGCAAAATGGTAATTTCACCTCTGTGTCTAGCTTGGTGTATTTCTTATTCCTTTGATGTCTTGTAGATATGTTGTGTTGACCAAAGATCAAAAAATCAGAATTTGATTTCAAATCCCTTTGCAAAACCCTGATTTCCAAACCCTGGATTTTATCCCTTTTTTTTGTAATTCAAAAATTATTCAAAATTTGGGGTTGGTCCAAAAAGCAAAGTTGTAGGTCTGGCCAAGAGCAACAACTTTGGTATTTACAAATTTTCAAGTTTCAGTGCAAAATGTTGAGTTATTTCAAACTCCAACTTTTGTCCCCTTTTCAGTTTTCAAAAATTTTGCTTTAACTATCGACTCTGTGCATGAGCATTAAAGCTCGGGGGCCCCGGCCTCCGGCAAGGCCGCCGCGCCGCGCGCGAGCCTCACCGCCCATGCCGAGCCGGCCGACCCGCGCCCGTGCCGCACGCGGCCAAGCGCTGGCGCTCGCTCTCTCTCTCCGGCCCCTACCTACCGCCTGCCTTCGCCGTTCCCTAACCCTCCCTCTTCCCCTCGGCCGCGGACAGCGCGCAGTTGTCAGCCGCCGGCAACCGCCCCGCCGCGCGCAGTCGCCCGACCGCACCGAGCCGCCCTACCGTGCTCCCTACCTTCTTCAATGCCGTCCGAACACTCGCACTCCTCGCCCGGACCCCTCCCTGGCTCCACCCGCGACTATAAGAAGCCGCCGAGTCCGCCATTCCTCCGCCATCGGCGAGCTCCGTGAACCCGAGTCTCCAGACCACCCCAGCACCAGCCGAGCCCGCCGCTGCCATCGCCTGGAGCTGCTCCACCTTCCCGAGCAACCAATTTCACCCCTCCGCCCCTCCCCTCGCCGGCGCAGAAGCTTCTTCCTCGACTCCGAGCTCCGACGACTGCCCCGTCGCCCTCGAGCCTGCCCTTTTTGCTCTTCAAGGCAAGCCCCGGTGCATTTAACCCTTCCTTGAATTTATAAAATGATTTCCTTAAATGCTTTTGAGTTAAATTATTGCATTAGGTTTATAGGAGTTGTGTGCTATCCTAATTGATGCACTATCCACCTTGACCACTGCTACACCCGATACCTACTTTTCAAAAGTATTTGAAAAATGCTTAGCAATGCTCATTGAATTAGACTTTGCAATAAAAATGCCAATTTCAAAAGTGTGATCACAGAGATGAATTATATCAAGGGTTTTGGTTATACTTCCCGATCGATGACTGCTTGTCTAGCTAGCATGTGGTCATTGTCGAGAAGGGGTTGTCCGCGCGTACGGTGCCGTCATGTTGTAGTCCGGGACTCAACAGTTGACACCGACCGGGACAGGGTTTTAAAAACCGACAGAACCTGTACTCCCGGGTTAGAGTCCCGAGGTGCTTGTTGCTGGAGGAAAACCGACAGGACCTGTACTCCCGGGTTAGAGTCCCGAGGTGCTTGTCGCTGGCGGAAAAATGTAGGGACCATCCGTATGGGGGCCTGCTGGTCAAGACTTGTAACTATTCACATACTTCGGAAAGCTCTGGCTCCGAGAAATCCTTTATTGGACCGACAACCGCGCACTGGGAGTGGAGAGATGGCGGAAGTAGCATGTACCCACGTGGGTTAGAGTCCCGGATTGGAGTGGTGTACTGTACTTCCGGGTGGCGTAGGACCGGGCCCAATCTTGGAGGAATCGTGGAAGACGAGTTGGCATATGCAAGCTTGGGTGCTACATATGCAGTGTGGATAGGGATCCTCAGCTGAGTATTATTTATCCGGATTAACGTTGCTCCTCGGTTATGGAGACTTGGTCCACTGACTGTCAACGGAGAGTGGCTCTCAACTAGGAATGTTTTGAAATGTAAAATGAATCATGAACGATGAAGGATTGAGGAATACTGAATCTTTCCAAAATAAAATAAGGTTTACAAAAATGCTTTTCTGCAAAATACTTGATCTGGCTTAAGCCTTACCTTGACTACCCTAAGCCTCTCATTCCTGAGTCTTCTCCCTTTTTCTTAGTCGGGTAAGTCTTGTTGAGTACCCCAGTACTCAGGGTTTGTTACCCATGTTGCAGGTGTGTCAGAAACCCCGATGTGTCTTGCACCCTGCTGTGTGACCATCGTCCAGGAAGAGGCCGATGAGGCCGAAGAATAGTTGTACACCCTCGGGCTGGGTGATTATAAGTATCTTTGCTGTTCTCCACTATGTTGCCTATGTCTATTTCTATTGTCAGAACTTGGTTTGTAATAACTGCACCTTAATTTCTATTTGGAACCCTGTTTTGTAAAACTAATGTTATTTAAGTCTTCCGCTCTTTATTCCGATGTTATTTGTAAAAGTATGCAATGCTGTAACCGAATTGTGAGATGATCCTGCGGACATTGGGCACTGATGTAGCCCGGTGGCGAACAGGTTTTAATCACATGGAACATGGGTTCGGCTGTCAGAGGTTGACAGGGACACGTGGGCCATGAGATTAGGGCCGTTCCGTCACACAAGGGCAAACAGTCATCCCAAGTATCTGCGAAGGTGAGCACACATGCTCTCAACATATCCTCTAACACTTGGTTGACTCGCTCAGTTTGTCCATCTGTTTGTGGATGATATGCTGTACTATGCAAGAGCTTGGTTCCAAGTGAGGCATGGAACGCTTTCCAGAACTTTGCGACAAACTGGGTACCACGATCAGAGATAATAGTTTTGGGTATGCCATGGAGTTTTACTATGTTGTTCTTGTACAAAGTGGCGTAAGTGGGGACGGTGTAACTGGTCTTCACTGGCAGGAAGTGGACTTGCTTAGTGAGGCGATCCACGATCACCCATATGGAATCAAAACCTCTTGATGTCTTGGGTAGACCATTGATAAAGTCCATACTGATATCGTCCCATTTCCAAGCAGGTGCAGATAAAGGTTGCAATTCTCCTCCGGGCTTCATGTGCACGGCTTTGACTTTCTGGCAGGTATCGCACTGAGCGACATACCGGGCGATCTCAATCTTCATCTTTGTCCACCAGACTCTTTGCCTCAAGTCCTGGTACATCTTGTTGCTGCCGGGGTGGATGGAGAATCTAGTCAAGTGTGCTTCATCAAGGATTAGCTGTCTTAACTCAGGCACTTTGGGAACTACTAACCGATTCTTAAACCATACTACTCCTGCATCATCAATCCTGAAACAATCAGCCTTTCCGGATTGGACCTTTTCGATGATATGCTTGATTCCAGGGTTATCTTTTTGTGCAGCGATGATCTGCTCTCTGATAGGGGTTTCTATTCTGATATTACTCAGAGTTCCTTGCGGAATCATTTCAATATTCAACTTTTCCAGCTCATAACACAAAGAAGAATCATAGGGTTTCTTCATCAGACAGTTGCAATAAGACTTGCGACTGAGTGCATCGGCGACCACATTCGCCTTACCCGGATGGTAATGCACTTCAAGATCATAGTCCTTAATTAACTCAAGCCATCTTCTCTGTCTCATATTCAGCTCTTCTTGAGTGAAGATATACTTCAGGCTTTTGTGATCAGTGTACACATTACAGGTACTGCCCAACAGATAATGACGCCAGATCTTCAAGGCATGCACTACTGCTGCTAACTCGAGATCATGAGTTGGATAATTCTCTTCATGTCGCTTAAGCTGTCGGGAGGCATATGCGATTACTCGACCTTCTTGCATCAAAACACAGCCCAAACCAGTACCAGATGCATCACAGTAGACATCAAAGGGCTTCTCGATGTTCGGCTGGGCTAGCACTGGTGATGTAGTTAACAGTTTCTTCAGAGTTTGAAAGGCTTGCTCACAGGCTGGTGACCAGACAAACTTCACAGAATTCTTTACTAACTCAGTGATAGGCTTGGCGATTCTTGAGAAATCAGGGATGAATCGACGATAATATCCTGCCATTCCCATAAAGCTGCGGACTTGATGAACAGTGGTAGGTGGCTTCCAATCCAGAATGTCTGCCACTTTACCAGGGTCAACTGACACACCTTCAGCGGATAGGACATGACCAAGAAACTGTATCTGATCTAACCAGAACTCACATTTACTGAACTTGGCATACAGCTGATGTTCTCTGAGACGGGATAGAACGATACGAAGATGCTCGGCGTGATCTTCAGGGGTTTTTGAGTAGACAAGGATGTCGTCAATGAACACGACCACGAATTTATCAAGTTCTGGCATGAAAACAGAGTTCATGAGATACATGAAGTGAGCGGGGGCATTGGTCAAACCGAAGGACATGACCAAGTACTCATATAGGCCGTATCTGGTGGTGAAAGCTATTTTAGGAATATCTTCAGGACGAATCTTTATTTGGTGGTAACCAGATCTGAGATCGATCTTGGAGAATACTTTGGCTCCAGCTAACTGGTCAAAGAGAAGATCAATACGAGGCAAGGGATATTTATTTTTGATGGTGACTTCATTGAGTGGGCGATAATCAATGCACATTCTGAGAGTCTTGTCTTTCTTCTTTACAAAGATTGCAGGACAGCCCCAAGGAGACGAGCTTGGGCGAATGAAACCCTTGTCCAACAAATCTTGTAATTGGATTTTTAGTTCTGCCAACTCTCTGGGAGGCATTCGATAAGTTCTGCGGGATATAGGAGCAGTCCCGGGCTTTAGCTCTATGGCAAACTCAACATCACGGTCAGGAGGCAGACCAGGTAAGTCCTCTGGAAAAACATCAAGGAATTCACAGACCACGGGGATGTCTCTGGTTTCCAGAACATAGGCGGTATTCATTTGAGTGGCTGCTGGTTTTTGAGGCATTGGAAGTTGGAGAGCCTGGAACTGATCAAGCTTTATTTTCATCAATCCGGAAGGGATGTGATGAGCACGGAAGGCAGTGCGGAACTCCTCCCAGGTCAACCGATGACCTTCTGGCTAGGCAGCCAACAGGTTGGCGTACCAAGCACTTGCCGGACCACGAAGCTGCTGTGAAGCGAACCGTGGCTTCTGGATGTCGGTGCAGTTGATAAGACCAAACTTCTGCTCCATGGTGCGGAGCCAATCATCAGCTTCGAGGGGTTCATCGGCCTTGGTGAAGACCGGTGGACGAGTTTCGGTGAAATCCACATAGGTGGTCTCTTGGTTGATGTTGTGGCGACCACGGTGAATGTTCTGCTGTCCTTGGTTTTGAGCCATTAGGTTGGCAGCGGCGGCCAAGGCTGCAATGGCCTCTGCTAGGGTAGCTGGGACAGGTGGAGGGTTTGGGAGACGGTCATCCCCAGCACCTCCGGCTCCGGTGCGAGTGTTCACAGGCATCTGTTTAAGCAACTTGGAACTCAGTATTCATAGACAAAGTTCTGAAACAACTGATAGATAGCTTCACTGATACAAAGGCAGATGACTTGATAAGGTGACTGACAGCTGATACAGACCGATAAAGGGAAAAGATACGAAAAGAAAGATACATGCCAGACTTGGCAACAGGCAGACTAACGCCCCCAAACCTAGACTAAGGTTTTAGGTAAGCAGATGGTACAGACACAACGAGTCTAGTCGTCGTCGATGATGACCATGTCTTCATCGTCATCTTCTTCCTCGAGGATGAGCTCAGGCTCTACCTCCTCGTCCTCGTCCTCGGCGTGGACATCTTTAGCAGGTTCAACTTCTTCGTCCTCGTCTGGCTCCTGTTCCATTTCTGGTTCCTCCACTATTCCGTCTTCAGGATCCTCAGCAACAGGTGGAGCCACGGGGTGAAGTTGGTTGTGCAGCTGGTGTACCTCCTCATGAAGCATATCATTGAACTGCTCAATCTGGGCGGTGTACTGCTGCAGTCCATGGAGCTCGGCTCTGGTGACGTCCTCGCGGATCCAAGCATCATTGCGCTGCTCGATAGCGCGAACCGTGTTCCGGTTGGCCTGCTCCAGGGAAGCTCGTGCCTCATAAAACTCCAGGCGTGAGTGGTAGAAGTCATGCTCCATGTTCTCCATCTCAGCCTTCAGATTCTTGATTTCCTCCTTCAGGTTCTTGCGGGTGCGGCGGGGAAAGCGACGACCATTGGAAGATTCGGCAGTCTCTCCTCCAACGCGTGGTGCCAGCTGGTGACGCGGCACACCGTTCGGTCCAGTCGACTTGCGAGCAGTCAGCTTGAGGCGAGCCATGTCTGGACAAGAGAAGATAGATGAGAAAAAGGCTAGCAAGAAAAAGGTATAGATATTCTACCCCAACGAACTTAGAGAGGAAGTTACTTAAGTGATTATGACATGATGCATGAATCGTTCCTACGGAACAAAGCAATGCAATAAATAAATAAATAAGGTACATAGGACTTAAAACATGTTGTTCCACTAGCTAGTGTTGCCAGGTAAGAGACAAGATGAGAGAAGCAATTTGGACTCAAAATAGTCAAGTTTAGTTTGTTTGGACTCAAAAGGTCTTTTGAAGTTTTCGCAAAAACGAACACTGCAACGTTAAAGTGAGATGCTCCGATACCACTCTGTGACGGAACGGCCCTAATCTCATGGCCCACAGGTCCCTGTCAACCTCTGACAGCCGATCCCATGTTCCACTTAATTAAGACTGTCCATCACTGGGCTACATCAGCGCCCAATGTCCGCAGGATCATCTCACAATTCGGTTACAGCATTGCATACTTTTACAAATAATATCGGAATAAAGAGCGGAAGACTTAAGTAACAATAGTTTTACAAAGCAGGGTTCCAAATAGAAATTATGGTGCAGTTATTACAAACCAAGTTCTGATAATAGAAATAGACATAGGCAACATAGTGAAGAACAGCAAAGATACTTATAATCACCCAGCCCGAGGGTGTACAACTATTCTTCGGCCTCATCGGCCTCTTCCTGGACGATGGTCATACAGCAGGGTGCAAGACACATCGGGGATTCTGTCAAACCTGCAGCATGGGTAACAAACCCTGAGTACTGGGGTACTCAACAAGACTTACCCGACTAAGGAAAAGGGAGAAGACTCAGGAATGAGAGGCTTAGGGTAGTCAAGGTAAGGTTTAAGCAAGATCAAGTATTTTGCAGAAAAGCATTTTGTAAACCTTATTTTATTTTGGAAAGATTCAGTATTCCTCAATTCTTCATCGTTCCTGATTCATTTTACATTTCAAAACATTCCTAGTTGAGAACCACTCTCCGTTGACAGTCAGTGACCAAGTCTCCATAACCGAGGAGCAACGTTAATCCGGATAAATAATACTCAGCTGAGGATCCCTATTCACACGGCATATGTAGCACCCAAGCTTGCATAGGCCAACCCGTCTACCACGATTCCTCCAAGATTGGACCGGTCCTACGCTACCCGGAAGTACAGTACACCACTCCTTTCCAGGTACGACGACCACGTGGGTACATGCTACTTCCGCCATCTCTCCACTCCCAGTGCGCGGTTGTCGGTCCCAATCAAGGATTTCTCGGAGCCAGAGCTTTCCGAAGTATGTGAATAGTTACAAGTCTTGACCAGCAGGCCCCCATACGGATGGTCCCTAATTTTCCAGCCAGAACTATACCTTGGTTATATCTCACCCAAGCGTAATAGTCCCGTCAGTTTTTCAACCCTGTCCTGGTCGGTGTCAACTGTTGAGTCCCGGACTTCAACATGACGGCACCGTACGCTCGGACAACCTCTCCTCGCTGTGACTAGGTACGGATCAGATACTTAGCCAACAGTCGGGGAGTAAAGCCAAATTCCCATAAAAGTTCTTTAAGTGATCACACTTTTGAAATTGACATTTTTATCGCAAATCTATTGTATAGCAATGCTAAGCATTTTGCAAATAGTTTTTAAACAGGGTAGGGGATCTTTGGTGGAGGTAAAGTGCAGGTAATAGGTCATCACACAACTCCTATCACCTAATGCAATAATTTAACTCAAAAGCATTTAAGGAAAACATTTTATAAATCCAAGGAAAGGGGTTTAAATGCACCGGGGCTTGCCTTGAAGAGCAAAGAGGGCAGGCTCGAGGGCGGCAGGGCAGTTGTCGGAGCTCGGGGTAGCCTCGGGGACAGGTTCGTCAGCGGCTGCCTCGATCTTGACTCCTTCTTCGGTGACTATACGAATGCAATGATGCATGCATATGAGTATGCTAGCATGAACAATGCAACACAGGGCATACAACATGAACCCTAATCACTTTTTCTATTTTTCTTAATTATTTAAAAAGGTCATTTTATGCAGTTGCTCCAAAAATTACCAAATTAAACACATAAGTTCATTATGGTGTAGATAGATGGCAAAACAAATTTCATAATTTTTGGAGGTCATTAAGGTGCTCAAATAAAATCAGACATTAATTAACAGAAGGCACTATTTAACAATTAAAAATAAAAGCTCAAAAATCAACTTGTTCCAAAAGACTTCAAAATTTCACCAGAGACTAAACATGGCATAGGAAGCTCACAAAAATTTATCTCATGATTTTTGGAGTTATAAATGATTTTTCTAAAAATCCAGAACCATCCATTTATTAATTAAAAGAGGGATTTTACATTTTCAAATTCTTCCAGAAAAGTCAAGTTTCATATTTTTATAAAATACTACCTGGTATAAAGACTCAACTGTAAAATTTTTAGAATTTTTAGAGCAATACAGAAAATCATACAAAAAGATGAAATAACAAGACTATTCATATTTTTGAAAAGGAAAAGAGCACTGAGCTCGAGTCGGAGCGGGCTCGACGTCGAGGCTCGAGGCTCGGCTGAGAAAACAGAGGCTGGGCTCACCGAGAGTCAGAGGCAAGGCTCGACGAGGCGGATGGAAAAGAGGGCTCGACGGCGAGGCCTCGGCGGGGTTCTCTTGCGGCTAGCCTCTCGAGGGTGGCCTCGGCTCACCCGAGGCTTGAGGCTCGGTGGTAGTTGCGATTCGCCCGAGGCTGAGGCTAGTCTCGGCTGCTTCGAGGGGCGGGGTTCGAGGATGTGCTCGAGGGTGTGGCTCGGGAACGTGCTCGAGGGTAGTGCGATTCGCCCGAGGCTTGGGGCTCGATACGGTCGAGGGTGCGGGTCGAGGAAGGAGACGACCGCGGCGGAACTCCGGCGGTCCGGCGACCCTGTACACCAGGCACGGCCACCAGTAGCCGGTTAGGGGCGCAAGAAGACAAGGAAGGAATATCAGAGGTCAGAGGGAGGAGAGGTGGAGCGACGGCGACGAATTCCGTCGACCCGAGTCGGTCGGCTTCTCACCGGCGCTGAGGAAGACGGGCTTGCGCTCGGCGGTGGGAGGCGGTAGCGATGGAATTGAGGGGTGGGGAAGCTGCACGGGCTCAAGGCGGAGCTGCTGGGCTAGTTGGTTGAGCGGCGGAGACTCTGGAGTGAGCTGGCCACGGTGGCGGGGTGAGTGCGGAGCTCCGACCACCGGCGGGCCTTTTATAGCCGCGGCCAGGGGCCGTTAGGGGGCGCGCGGAGGTGCGGATGAGGTTGCCCGCGGCGCGTGCTTGCGATCTCATGATGAAGAAGGACGGGCGTGCACTAAGGGACCGGGCGTGAGCTCGCCGGCGACGGCCACGCGGCGGCGCTGTGCAGGGAACTGTAGGGGACGGGCGCGGAGGTCAACTGGCGCGCGCGTGCAGATAAGAATGATGGCGCTGTTCTGAGGGCGACGGGGCGGGGTGGTCAGGCGGCTGCCAGACGCGTGGCGCAAGCGGCGCTGGCGCGCGGCCATGGCCGGGGCCCCCTAGCTGTAGGTTGAAGACGAACAGGGCTAGGTCTTAGGGTTTGACTATGGGCTGATTTCTGAATTTTGCAAATTACTCCCAAAACTTGAACTGAGCAGCAAAAACTCAAAATACCAAAGTTGTGCAGAAAAAGGATATCTACAACTTTGTCAAAAAGAATATTTTCAAATTCCAAACAGTTTTTGAATTATATTCGAAAACAGAAAAGGGAACACTTTTGGGATTTGAATAAATTTAAAATTACTTTTGATTTTATATTGGAACTCGAAAATCTGTAAATACCAAAGTTGTCCCTCTTGACAAGATTTACAACTTTGCCTTTTGAACCAAATCCAAATTTTGAATAGTTTTTAAAGTATTAAAAGAGGGGTAAAAGCCAGGGTTTGGAATTTAGGGTTTTGCAAAGGGATTTGAAATCTGTTTTTGATTTTTGGGTTTTGAACAACACAACAAAGCTTCAAGACATCAAATTGAACAAGAATTACACAAGACTAGGCACAGAGGTGAAATTACCATTTTGCCCTTAAAGGAACATTTGGGCATTTAGGGTTTTTGAAAAGAGATCACTACACAACTATTAAGCAACACAAATGCATGACAAGAAATGATTAAAGACTAAAGATGATGACATGTCAGATTAATTACATTATTAAACACCCGAGGTGTTACACGCGGTCGGAACGACTTATCCTTCCAGCTAAATGTGGGGCATGCGTTCAACATCATAAGAGGTCTGTCATACACTGATACTGTTTTTCTCGCCCGACATGGCTAGAAATGTTGTAGTCCAACACTATAGGAATCTGCCGATCTCCATATTCACAACACTCGGTTATTTCACATTTGGCTATTTCCCTCTAAAAAATCAAGTAACCACCTATTACTCGCGGGTAACATGAAGGTTGCCCGACTTCTACCGATCTAAGCATGGCTAAGCATAAACTTTGCGCCTAGACCTAATAGGGTAACAAGGATAATATAATAGCAATAATCAAGGCAGGGTAAACTTATGCATCAACGGTATCAAGCAACTCCTATATCTAATACAACAAGCATAATAAAATTGAGTTAATTGCAAAACTAAAAGGGTAGTTAGAATGCTTCGGGGCTTGCCTTTCTCAAAAGCACTAGGCTGATGGTTTGGGCACTCCGGCAGCTCCTCTTTTGGTTCCTCGGCGGCGGCCTCCTGCTCCTGGGCTTGAGGCTGCTCCTCGGGTTCCTCCGGTGCTGCCTGCTCCTCTACCGAATCTGTATGATGCATATGCTGGAATAAGAAAGTGTGAAATGCTTTCGGAGTAATGCATAACAATTGTATTTGACCGAATACGTGTATATCTCTTCTCCAATAGAGCATATCACTCTAGTCAGAGAGTAGCTATGCTTTCATGCAACGTGTAATTGATGAAAATGCAGCAAAATGACCAACTCCACACATGCTGATCTCATAACTATTACTTACACTCAACCCATTTGCTTTATAAATTCAAACCCAAATATTTAGCTTACAACAACAACCTATAGATCTATGCTTAAGAAAAATCTACAAAAAATTACTGCAAGTCAACAGCACTGGTTAAAGTCTACTATAAAAATTTCGAGCCATGTAGGCCTATGTATTGACCTCTATCAAAAAGACAAGCAACAAGACAAAAAGACACTTTGAATTACTTATCACAATGAAAAGTGTCAAACAGCAGATTTCATATTTTTCTTCTGAACTTCTTAGGATAAGAGCAGTCTAAAAAAATTAAAATTATCAGGTTCATAACTCTTATACTTCATTTACTAAAAATCATACAAGAAAACAGCATTTAAATCATTCAATTGTTAACTTCAGATTCTAACACAGTCAAACTTCAACAATGATTTTTTCTAGATTCTATATCACACAACAAACCTAGCAAAACAAGAATCACAATTTTCTGAGCAATATTTATTTTTCTATGCATTAAACAAGATATCAGCCAATTCATAAATTAATTAAAACCTTAAATAAAATTATCACAAACAGGGCATATTATAATTTTCATAGACATATCTCATCAAAACAAGTTTAACAAAATTTATTTCACCTCATTTGGATTAACACAGCTCCAGACATGAATTAAACAAGCATTATCAATATTTCTGAAAAACATTAATAAAAACAACCATACCCTAAAATGCTACGGGCACACACCACCATTCCCCCATGGGGACTGACGGCTAGGCCTTCGGGTCAAACTGACCCCACCCGTCATACACAGCGAAACAGAGGAGGCGCTGACCTCGTCGGAGCTCGCCGACGGCGAACTTTCCGGCGAAACCAATACCACCCTTGGACTCCTCTCTTCCTTCTGCATCGATAGGTGCCGGTGACCGGCCCAGCGCAACCTCCGATCAAGCTCGGCGGCGCACATGGCGGCGTGGCTTTACTACGCCGGCCAACTCCGACCACGACGGAGCGAACCAAGGCCCGATTCGCACCCCGGGGACTTCAACAAAGCTAGCACAAGGCTCGGAGGCTAGGGTTGCTACGGCGAAACACCACGGCCACATGCACACCAACTCCAGTGGCAATGGCGACGGCGGACGACCGGTGTACCGGGGCACTCAAACCCTAATTGGCTAAACCATCACCTCACTCACCCTCCAGGGACTTCACTAACCTACGAACATAAGCTAGAACGGAGGGAGAAGGACGAAAACGGAATGGCCACGGCGGACCGAGCTCGGCGGCGCCGGTAGCCATGGCAGGAGCTTACTCCGGGGGCTCACCTAAGGTTTTGGCGAAGCGCTGGCTATGGCGGACGACGGAGGAGCTCACGGCGAAGCTAGCTAGGTGCTTGGCTGATCGGAGGAGTGAGTGGAGCGGCGGCAAACGGCGTTGCGCTCTTTTCCGCCTGAGCGCCGGCGAGGCGAGCAGTCTGGCGAGCGGGTGTCGTGCGGGAGGCCTTGTGCACACCACGCTGCATGCGCTGGCTCGCTGGGCAGGCTTCCACGCGCCACTTGGCCTCAGTCGGCTACTGCCGACACCGATTCAAGCTGAATCGGGCGATTCAGTTGGCCATCAGACCAACTGACTGTCCAACTTTGCACGCGATTATCTCCTAAACCACTTGGTCAAAAGCTTAACCAATTGCTTCATTGGTTAGAGCTACGTTAGATCTACATCTAATGTTATAAGCCTATACACTGGTTTGGCCTAGGTTTTGCTCTGCAAGGCTCCAAACATAGCTAAGCTAAACTGGTTTGCAGTCCTAATACTTAGAAACTTTTCTAAGTCTAGACAGCCCTGGTTTCTGCCTTGTGGGCCCTAAAACGCCATGTTAGACTCATTTTCATGAGTTGGTCCAAAAATAACTTTTGTTCTACTCTAATTTCTCCACACTAGCTATTAAGGGCACTCAGCCATGCAAAACCTCTATCAAGGAGGTCTTAGAGCAACTCCAAGTGTTTGGCAAAAGCACTTGGCAAATCTGAATTTTTGCCAAAACCACAAAAAACACTCTCCAACAATTAGGCAAAAGGACTTGGCAAATTTTTGGAGTTGGCAAAATCCATCCTTCCTGGCGCATATATGCGCGCTTCTCCGCGCTTGGCATCGGCTGTTTCGGGCGCCTCGGCCTCACTTCCCGCGCGCGCGAACCGGGCCCGCGCGTACTTTGCCGCGCGCGCGAAGAGCAAAAGCGTCGGGCTTGGGCGTATAAAATACGTCGTGTATGTGGAGCACGCGCCCAGATCGGTGTTTCGTCGCTGGAGCACGCGCGTCCCTGGTTTGTCCGTCGCCTGGAGATCGGTCGCCAGGGGCAGGAGCCGGATCGGCCGCGAAGAGCACGCACTGGGAGAGGCTTCGATCGGCTGCTGCTGTAGGTAAAGGGTCTTGATCACCTCCTCTTCTTCTTGTTGTTTAATTGATTTGGATAGCCCTTTGTGCTGCCGTCGTTTTATTCAGTTCCTTAATCTATCTGTACATCCCTACTGTTTTCCATAGATTATTTTGATCTGCACAGCCATAGATCGAGGCTATCACAAAATCAATTAGATCGATTTGTTATGTACTGTTTTTGTTATTCAATCTGTACAATGAGGTTTTAGGGTTTGCATCTGTACAGTATAGTGTTCTTCATTTGATCATGGTATTTTATTTTTTGTATAGCCATTGCAATGGAAGGGGGGGAATTTTTGACTGACATCCTTTGCAACGGAGTTCACAATGAAGTTGATGGTCATCTTGCTGGTCTCGACGATTTCGAGATTCCGATGACCCAAGGAACACAGTATGAAGATGTGGAAGAGGTCCGGGCAACTCGCAGCTCAAATAAATCCAAAAGGACCAAGAACTTTTTTTTAAGGAAGATGAAGTTATATGCGATGGATGGCTGGTAGTTAGCAAGGATCCAATTCACGGTGCCAATCAAACTCGTGCATCATTTTGGAAGAGAGTTCATGCTTATTTTCTGAAGAACAAGAAGACTGATGCTGTGAGGACACAAAGTTCCATTATGCACAGGTGGCTTACAATTCAGCTGCAAGTGAACAAGTATTGTTCATATGTAGAGGCTATTGAACGTAGGAATCAGAGTGGCATGACTATCGAAAACAAGGTAATTTATATTTGTTGTTCATACAATTTTGGTTCATTCTAAATTGTACATTGATGCCATTTTTTTCAGATTGCTGAAGCCTCCAAGATGTACACCGCACTAGACAAAGATAAGAAGTCATTCACGCTCATCCATTGTTACGACATACTTAAGAAGGAGGATAAGTGGGCAGCAAAGAGGGTGGAGCTCGCCAAGCTGGAGAAAGAACAAAAGAAAAAAGAGAAGAACAGCAAGAAGCGCACCAAAGCGTCTAGCCCAAGAGATGAGGAATCACCAATCAATGAAGTAGCAATAGATGTAGATGATGAGCCGGCTGAACCAAGAAAGAAAACAGAAGGGATCAAGAAGGCAAAGCAAAATCTTAGGCGAGGGGAGGCTGCTGTACTTTGCTTGGATGCTATAGAAAAGATGTGGGCAAAGAAGGAGGCTATGGACAAGGAAAAAGAGAAGGCGAGAGAGGAGAGATTCAAGCAAACTATTGAGATCGACAAGGCTGGAATAGAGCTTGACAAGGAGAGAGCCGCAAATGAAGCTAAGCTAGCGGAAGCGAAGTTGATGAAAGAAGAAAAAGAAATCATGCAAGTGGACAAGAGCAAGCTCGACTCGCTGCAGCTGGAGTACTACGAGATGATGCAGAGGAAGATCATCGCTCGTCGTATGGCTAATTGAGGAAGATTGAATCTTAGTTTATTTTACAATTGAAATATTGCAATGTATCTTAGTTTATTTCTATCTAAGCTATCTTAGTTTATTTGAGTTTATTTCTATGTACTGGTACCTTCAGATTGTGTTCTATCAGAAATATATTCAGTTCAGAAATATTTTTTATTGCTTTGCCAACAAATGTACTCTGTGAGAGGTGATAGGACCTGTGCAAATGGTCGGCAAATGTGCTCCCAGGAATCTACCGAATCAAGCACAGCAGGTACAGTAGATGTGTCAAATCAACTCAGCATCAGTCACAGCAGTTCGAAGCAAATAATTTGATAGCATCTCTTTACAATATATTTAAATCAAGATACTGATTGCATATATTTAAATTTGATAGCTATATAAATCAGGGTGATTGTTCCAGAGGTGCTCATTGAGATCGTCTTTGAGTTGGCCATGTGTTTCGGGGTCTCTGATCCTTTGGTGCGCCTCAATAAATTCCTGTAGTGAACGAGAGGGCTGGCCATGTTCGGGCTCCACATTTTCATCTTCCTCATCGAAACGCTCGTTAGGATCCACATGTCCTTCATCTTCGATTATCATGTTGTGCATGATAATACAAGCCTTCATGATCAATGTTAGTGTCTCTATGTCCCAAATACGAGCAGGTCCACGAACAATGGCAAACCTTGATTGAAGAACACCAAAAGCTCTCTCCACTGCCTTCCTTGCTGCTTCTTGTGCCTTCGCAAAATATTTCTCCTTGTTCCCCGCTGGACGATTTATGGTCTTCACTAATGTAGCCCACGATGGATATATTCCATCTGCAAGATAATAGCCCATCGAATATTCATGTCCATTAACTGTAAAATTAACCTGTGGAGCTGTGCCTTCCGCCAAGTTTGCAAACAAAGGGGACCGGTGAAGGACATTGATGTCATTGTGCGACCCAGGCATCCCGAAGAAGGCATGCCAGATCCAAAGATCGTCCGAAGCAACTGCCTCCAGGATGATAGTGGGTTTGTCCACATGCCCCTTGTACTGACCTTGTTTACTGTATGGACAGTTCTTCCATGCCCAATGCATACAGTCGATGCATCCTAACATTCCAGGAAAACCTTTCTTCTCACCCAATGCTAGTAGGCGTGCTGTGTCTTTCTCATTGGGGTACCTCAGGTATTCATCTTCAAAAATGTCAACCACTGCAGCAACAAACTTGCGAAGGCTCTCCAGTGCAGTACTTTCGCCAATGCGAATGTACTCATCTGTAGCATCAGCTGGAAGTCCATATGTGAGCATCCGCATTGCGGCAGTGACCTTTTGAAAGCAACTCAGACCGAGTATATGGGCTGCATTTCTTTTCTGGACGAAGTAGTCATCGTGCGCTTCAACTTCGTTCATTATGCGTAGAAAAAGATTCTTCGACATCCGGAACCTGAAGTAACAGATTACATATTTCAGCAAAAAACAAAATGAGAAAACAAATATTATAAACAAATATGGTGTGATAGATGAACTCATGTACCTTCGACGGAATATATCAGGGCCGTACGTTGCATTGTCCGCCAAATAATCTTGGTACATCCGGTCATGGCCGCCTTCTCTATCGCGATAAATAACTCGATGACCAGGGACGGAGCCACCATGCTTTCTTTCGTCGTCGTTGCAAAAATTACTCACAATTTGAGCAACCGAGGACAGGAGAAGGTCATCGTCATCGGATGAAGATTCATCTAGCTCTCTCCGACCACGAGATCTCTTCCTAGGTTGGGTTTCTGATTGGGAGAAGATAGAGTCAGGAAGCGTCGTCATGGAGGGGCGGTGGCAGAGGTAGGAAGCGATGGAGGGAGGGGCGATGATCTACCTTCCGGGTCTTCACGGCGGCGCTCCATGGCTCGGCTTCTGCTGCGCGACGACAGAAGGAGGAGCGACGCGCTCCCAGCCGCGCACGGACGAAGGGAGACCGCGACCCTAGCGCGTACGTCGATCGTAGCTCAATAGGAGACCCAGCCAGCCCAAAAATTTTAGACACGTGGGCCACCAAATTAAAATTTGCCAAGCCCAAATAGCTAACTGTTGGAGAAGGGTTATTTTTTCACTTGACAAATGTGTTTTAGAGTTGGCAAAACTAGAGATTTGCCAAGTGATGTTTGCCAAACACTTGGAGTTGCTCTTAGTTAGTCAAACAAAAGGACTTCTAAAACCCTATTTGGTCAACTATGGTTTAGAGATGACCAGCGTAAACATGGCCTCATTTTGACTTCTCAACAAGGTTGAGCTACTAAGAAGGTTAAACAACCAAACAAACAAGCATTACAAGCATCACACAAACATATGCTTACATGTAAACTTATCACATGAAATAACACCTCCTTTGCAAAAAGGGGTAACATAAAGATGCTCATGCTCATGAGATGATATGGTGATAAAATGCTAGCTTAACACCAGAGGTGTTACATTTGTGTTGCTGGAGAAGACGGTGGTGGAGTCGGTGCTAGAAGATCGTCGATGAGTGGTGGAGGAAGAACTCGGAGCAGTTGACGACGAATACGTCTGGACGTAGCGCCGCCTTAGTTGGACGGTAGACGACCGTTGTGGACGACGAGAGCAGTCGCGCGACGAGCACTTCCCAAAAAACTTTATTCGTCCTCTCCCGGTGCTGGATCGCAAATACGAGGGTTCCGGAGAACTACTCGCCCAGTCACTGGTGCACGCAAGCAAACAAACTGGAGAAGACTAGACGACAGCGCAAAAGCGAGATGAGACAAAACCCTAACTCGAGGGATATTGAGATGCGTTTTGGCGTGGCCGATAGGTTGCTTATATAGTCCTGTTCAACCGACCTCGTGTTGCGATCACGATCTAAATCGTTTTAGGACTCTAAAACTACAACTTGAAGGCCAAGAAACCTGCAAAAGGAGACCGCACTCCCGCATGGCGATGAGCTGGATTTCAACGGACCATTCACGCAAGTGCCGCGCACTCGTGTCAGTCGTCACGCCACGCCACGACCGGCGAGACAAGCGAGCGCGCGTGTGGGCTTCTCTTTCTCCTCCTCCCGCGCGCGTGTGGGCCGTCACCATTAACATACTATTAAATATGTGACATTTTCTTATTATAAACATACAATAGTATGATGCAAAGTATATTTAAGTTATTAAGTACACTTAACTTTTTATTACGTTATTATTTAGTTAATTGACAAAAAATATTAATCTAAATCATCTAGTTCCTTAATCAGGCTATCTAAGTATATGTTAATTTCACATTATAGGTATTTTAATGCACATCCACGCTATGCATACTCTCTCGGCCTTTCATTATACTCTCACGCATAACCTGCAACCGAAACATTTTTTACATTTATTTGGCCAAGCAAAAATCACCTTTTCAAGCAACTCTTAGGTAACATTTTCTTTCAGGCTACTTCTCCAAGCAACTCTTACGCAACATTTTCTTTGAGGCAACTTCTCTAAGCAACTCTTAGGCAACATTTTCTCTCAGACTTCACAACATTTTCTCTCAGACTTCACAAGACTTCCATCCAAACATACCGTCATGAAGCAGGCAAATGACTTCTGACGCAGAAGTAGAGGCACAGAGGATGCTGGACGTTGATTCTTTTAGGAGCTATTGGTGGAGAGTTTTTGTTTTCTGCCTGTGTTTGGAAACATCCCAAACCACATTTTTCTAGAATGTTTTTTCCAATAAAAAAGAAAGAAAAGCTCTTATAGATGCTTACATGTGCCAATTCACAAATATTTACAGTTTTAACAAAATTGTTAGTTGGAAGTTGGAACATGGAAATAGATCAACCAGCATTGAAGTAGATCAACCAGCATTGAAGAACATACAGTACACAGTTTTAGCTAGTTACAATCAAGCTCGGCGCTTGCTAAGACGCCAAGAGTTGGGCTCGTGGTATCTATCATACAGAGGCTCGATCCTCTCCTGCCTTTTCCTCTTGCTCATCTTGGTGGGGTCCGCACCCTTGTAAAACCTTGGCGCCAGCTCAACAAGCCATTTTGGATCGATCACGGTCACCTCCCTCATGTACTCCTTTGTCGTCATCACAAGCTCATGATAGATGACCCAGTCTGGCTGGCGCTGGAACAATGCGCTGCTAGGGTGGATGTACACTGGCTGGTTTTCAACCAAGGTTCTGTATCCTTCCTGTGGATCCTTCCTGGCGGCGTGGAAAAAGAAGCCTGCAGTGATCGCTTTCCTTATCTTTGTGAAGTTTTTCCCAGCAGAGACAACATCAAGTTTATATCTGCACAGACAAAGAGTGACATAGGTTAGGAAATAGATAGAGTTGTCTAGTCAGTGAAGGATAGATCTAACACTGAAAATAGCCATGGGAACAATAATAACAAGCTGAACTTAGAAGAAAAAATGACAATGTACAGGCATAGCCAGGGTCCAAACAGGAAGGACAAAAAAAGTCCAGAACAGTCTCAATGCTAAACCAGGTAGATAGACCTCAAAGAAAAGGTTGTCTAATAAATGAAGCATAGATCTCACTGAAAATAGCCATGAGAAAAATAACAAGCAGACTGTAGAAGAGAAAACAACAGAAGGTACGGACACATGATAGTGCACAACCATCTCAATGCTAAACCAGGTAGTAATTTTCAGTTACTTAGACTACTACAAGGGTGTTTGGTTTAATTTGAAGGTTGGTGACGAAGATAGAAGAAAACTGATCCCATTACAAAACATCAAGGAGAAAGATCCTTCAAGCACAAAAGGAAACAGAACAAACAAAAAACAAAGAAGACAGAGGGAGCCTCTCAAGCAAAAGATGGGAACAAAAAAATATATTGGCGCTAGACCTAGGATTTTAACAAAGGGTATGCCATATCAAAAAAATTACATGCAATTCGGTAAATTTCATTTAGCAATTCGACAAATAATTACAAAATTTTGCTCCATGATTACTAAATAACATAATATGACCTAAATTCAACAATTAAGTTCCATTTTTTCATAAATTACAATACAAATAGTACAAAGACTAATCAATAGTTCAAAATATGCATAAACAAATATTACAGAACTACATTGTCTGGCTTATGCTTACAACACTATTCAGCAAGCACGTCTGTTATGTGGCTGCTAGATTGAGAGGGAGAGACAGCGTTGAGGGAGCGGCGGCGGCTGCGTGCTACAGCCATGCCATACTCTAACAACGTCACACTCCACTGGACAAGTTGGTTGTCGGAATCCCGATCCATATCCTAAATTCTTATGATACCACAAAGTATATAATTTCTAGAGGTATTAGGGGTTTGGACTGCAATATGTTATCCCCAAACAACCTCAGGTTTACCGGATGATAAAATGAGAAAGGATAAAAATAGAAAAATAAATGATGTAGTATCTATAGTTATTAACTTTTAGAGGAGATAAATTATTGGAAAGTGAAAACTGAAACACGGGTGAGGAGATCTCACAGATGACAACAGAGAGGGGGGAAAGGTTGGAAAATAACATGGTGAGATCTCACAGGACACAACAAAGAGGGGATTTAAAATTGGAAAATAAAAAATAAACTCATAGCTAATGAGGAATCAATCTACAGCCCTCTTAGGAAAGAAGGAGCATACCACTAGACCATCGTAACATTTTATTAAGTATTGTTTGTAAATTTATTATTTCAAGTGTGATAGGCAAGTGTCATATAAGACCTAAGCTGATCCACAGGGTCTGCCGTGGCCCCTAGGTGCTATCATCCGTAGCTACAATGGTTCCGCCTTATTTGATGAAAAATACTAAAAGCAGGAAAATTTTCATCTGAACCAATACAGACGAAAAATGCTTCACAACATTTAAACAGGGAAAGTTTTGAAATGATCTCATCGTATGTAAACATCCAGTGGAGCTGTGGATGTATGCAGGAAAACAGGCTAAACAGGGAAAATTTTGAAATGATCTTATCGCATGTAAGCATCCAATAAAGCTGTGGATGTATGCAGGAAAACAGGCTGCCCAAGAGCATCATAAAGGTATTGAATATATATGCAAGAGCACAAGGAAACATAAGAGGAGAGAAACGGTGCATAACTATTGCAAATGCTGCATGTTTCCAGTTCAAACAGCTAAAAATAACAGTTACCTGTCCATGATAGTGAGAAGTTGTTTCCTCACATCCTGGGCCCTCCTCAATGATCTTGATTGAACAAAGTTCTCAAAACACCAGGGCCCTGAAAAGTTCTTTGCCTTCCAGGCCTCATATACAGCAAGTAGAGTAAGATGGTCTCCCTCTGGCTGAAAAAATTTAGCCCTCTTTTGATCAGCTTGAGCCTGTTTTTCTCGTGGCCTGTAGAATATATTCCCTGTTTGAATCATAGCTATGATAGTCAGTATCTCATCACTGCATCCAAGATCAACACTGGCTAGAAGCATCTTTGAAAGTGGTGGATCCAATGGAAATTCTGCCATTTTTCTCCCCAGTTTGGTTAGAAGGCCCTCTTCATCAAGAGCGCCAAGGCTGTACAACTGTTCCATGGCAGAAATCAATGCCTGAGGTGCTGGGGGGTCCATAAAATCAAAGGATAACAGGTCATTTATTCCCATCGCCTTCATATTAAGAACTGTGGATCCCAAGTTAATCCTCTGTATTTCTGGAATCGTTGTGGGGGACATCTCATTCCGGTAGGCACTTTCAGTGTATAGACGATAGCACTTGCCAGGTCCAGTACGCCCTGCGCGCCCTGCTCTTTGTTTCGCGGACGCTTGCGATATTGGAGTGATGACCAATGAATCAAGCCCTTGTTTTGAATTGTATACATTGATTTTGGCAAAACCGGGATCCACAACATAGTATATACCGTCAATTGTCAAAGAAGCTTCAGCAATATTGGTCGCCACCACAACTTTCCTCTTACCGGGTGGAGCTGGGTCAAAGATCTTTGATTGCATCTCACTAGGAAGGGCACTATACACAGGCAAGATTATGAGCTCAGGAACATCCTTGCCTAGCCCCTTCATCCTCTCATAAAGACATTGACAGGCATGATCAATTTCCTCCTGCCCTGTCAAGAAAAGAAGGATGTCTCCTTCTGGCTCTGTCAGGTGAATCTGCAGCACAGTAATCAATGCTGCATCCAAGTAATCACTTTCAGGTTGTTTAGTGTACAGTATCTCTACTGGGAATGTTCTTCCAGGAATCGTGAAGATGTTACAGTTAAAGAAATATCCTGAGAACTTCTCAGCATCAAGGGTGGCAGAAGTAACAATAAGCCTCAATCAGATCTGCGCTTAACTAGTTTGTTTCAGCAAACCAAGAGCACATCAGTGTGGATGGTCCTTTCATGGGCTTCATCAAGCATGATAACAGAATAATGGGAAAGGTTCTCATCAACAAGAATTTCACGCAGAAGCATACCATCAGTCATGTATTTAATCACCGTGTCTGGACCAGTACAGTCCTCAAAACGGATAGCATAACCAACTTCCTCTCCCAGCCGACATCCGAACTCTTCTGCCACTCTCTTTGCAACAGACATTGCAGCAACCCTACGAGGCTGAGTACACCCGATTTTACCCCGTGTTGTATAACCTGCCTCAGCCAAATATTGCGTCACCTGTGTCGTCTTCCCAGAACCAGTCTCTCCAATAACAACCAAAACTTGATTATCATGTACAGCTTGTATAAGCTCTTTCTTCAACTTGTAAATAGGAAGAGACTGCCTCTGCTCTTGTATTGAAAGCTTTGACCTTTGCCCAAAAGTTAAAGCTTTTCCATAGGCCTCCTTCTTCCATTCAGGCATGTCATAAGCTGAAAGACCAACACCTCGCAGCTCCTGTGCAAGGTGCCGCTCACCTGTATCAGGCATTGGGTCTTCCCACGGTCGATTCAGATCCTTTGGGATTGAATCTAACATAGCTCTCTGCTCCTGTTCTCGAACCTCACGACGCTCTTTTATGAGAGCAGTCTGTAGGGCTGCTGCTCGGCTCAGTGAGCCCTCAGGATTCTTAAAGATCTTTACAGGTGACATGTCAATTGAAAACCTGCTCTGCCCCTGCAAGAATGCTGGTTCATCCTCATTTAGCTCAATTTCAAGCTCTTCCTCTGCACCTTCCTCCTGGTACATCATACCATCCCCATCCTCGTCAAACATTGGATAATCCCTCACATCCAGCACGCCCGAGGCAATAAGCTGTTTTGCTTCCCACCTCTCTGGCGAGCTCATTCGCTTAAGTGGTCGTCTTGACATTGGGGCTGCCTCATCTTCCTCTGTGATCACAATACCTGACAAACCCAACCTCTTGCCAGACCCCATGCCACTGCCATTGCCACCTAATGGGTTCACCCTTGGTGCATCATCCCCACCATGCTGCATCGGTAGGAGGTCTTTCCCAGTATCCTGATCCACATCCCGCATTGACAAACTCAGCTTCTGCCCCTTCACCGAAACTACCTTCACATACACCTCCTGGTCACGCTTCACCACCTCCTTTGCATTGGCCACCCGCCTGCTTGCCATCTGTGATACGTGAACAAGTCCCTCGCGGCCACCGCGGACATCCTCAAGCCTGACAAAGCATCCGGTGTCCATCACCCGGGTAACCCTCCCTCGGTACACCTGGTACAGCTCTGGCTCCCCACTGTGATTTGAAGCAGCAACCTCCCTTCCCCTTCCCCTTCCTCCATCACCCCTCTCCTCTTCCTCATCATCTGCATACCTCCTGATCCTCCCCCGGTCCCTATCTCTATTCCTACCAGTATCTCTGTCCCTTCCTCTGTCTCTATCCTGATGCCGGTCCCCATAATGATCTCGGCCACGGTCCAGATCCCTATCACGGCCATACTCACGGTCGCGCCCTCGATCCCGATCCCTATCACGGCCATACTCACGGTCACGCCCTCGATCCCTGTCGGGGCCACCACGGCCATGGTCACGGTTGTGGTCGCAGCCGCCACGCTCATGGTCGTTGTCACGGCCGCCGCGCCCGTAGTAGTCCCGGTCTCGGCCTCTCCCATCCCAACGGCGGTCGCGGTCGTCCCTCGCCGGAGCAGGAGCGGCCGCATGGGCATCCCGCTCGAGCTCAAGGCGGAGGTTGCGAGCATGGTCGGGGTCGTCGGGGCGGGCGAGCCCGGGGAACTTGGCCGCCTCCGCGTCAGCGGGGACCGCGGCAACGGCAGCAGAGCTAGGGTTACAGGCGGTCGGCGGGAGGATGGCGTGGATGATGGTGAGGAGCGTACGGACGAAGTAGTCGGGGAAGTCAGCGCCCTTCTCCTTGAGCCGGGCGTCGAACTCGGGGACGGTTGTGGAGTCACGGCCGAGCTCGGTGATGAACTCGGCCAGCACCTTGTCGCCGACGCCGATGTGGGTCTCGAGCTCAGAGCAAACCTTAGAGACCAGGGAAAGGTACTCTAGCTTCCTAAGCCCGTCATCGCCGGGACTAGCCTCCGCCGCCGCCGGCGCCATGGCTTAGGATGGCGCTGGTGTCCGAGCTAGGGTTTGGTCCGCGATTCGAATTGAATTCGGGTTAGGTTGGCCGGTTGGGTGGGAACTGTGGCGCTGGCGGCTCCCGTCCTGGGCTCCCGTTTGTTCTTTCGGAGATGATAGCGCTCGGACGTCCGATGCCTAGAACGTGTCCGGACGCAGCTCCCACACCTAGGCCTCAGATCGGTCTCCAAAAAGAAACTCCCACTCCAGCGCGCTCATCCACCCATCGTGGCGTGGCCAACTATGCCCCCGGCACCCCGTCGAGCCCCTTGGTAAGCCCCTGTCATGCTTCTTCGCATGCCCGCATAATAGAGAAAGGGGATAGCGTGTGTTTGTGTCTGCGCCCCATCCCCTGCGCACCCTCTCCAGACCCCCTCAGTAGTTTGAGAATGAATGGGGCAATATAAAGCGAGGAGACATCACGAGGCAGCAAAAGGCGAAGAAAGATGCAATATCCATTCTACTTTTGAAACATATAAATACAATACTTGCAACATCTGTATGAAGACAAATAAATATTTGAAATATGCGTCTGAAACACTAGTAAAATACATTAAAAGAACACTTGAAAACATTATAAAAATGTAACATCCAAATAAAACACTTACAACATATGTGTGAAATATACGCAACATCCAAACAAACACACTTGCAACGTACGTCAAGATAAACAGATGAAACATTGGAAATAGAAACTTGCAACATACGTGTATAACCATTGCAACATGCACAACATCTTGATCTATTTTTGCAACATCCACATCAAACATTTGCAACATACCTATGAAACGTCCCAAACATCCGAAACATAAGTTTACAACATGTGTTTTTCACGCTCCTTCCATATGACATAACACAAAGTAGGAGGATAGGTAGGCGGAGGACAAAGCTACCGTGGCCTTTCTGGAGGCGAGTGGAGGGGCGACGGGGACATGTCGCCGGCGAGTTTCAGCTGAATTGCGAGCTGCCATTGCAGGAGGCAGGGCGGATAGAGAGGGAGCACAAGGACAGGTCATGGTGGGATCTGGCCGAGCGAGGGCCGCAAGGAAAGGGCCAGCCACCGATGGGGGCAGCTCCCAGCGAGCTGTGGTCGGGCAGGGGCAGAGAGCTCTGGCTGGGCAGGTGGACGCCCTGCGGATGGAGACGTCCCCAGGCGTGGGACTTTTGGGCAAGGAGCTCTAGCTGGGCAGGTGGTTGTCCTGCGGATGAAGACGCAGTGGGGCGTGGGACTTTTTTATTTTTTGGGAGCAGGTTTGGATGGAGCGGATGGGAGATTTTTTTTCTGAAAGCGTATCCGGATGCGGCATCGGCTCGTGCGGTATCATTGCGGAGTGGTCCATCCGGACGGACAGACGCCCGCTTCATAGCATTACCGTTGTTCCTTTTCTTTTAATGTCTCTGTGTGTACTGTGTCTGTGTGGTGTGTCTGTGTGGGGTGGGGGAAACGGAGGTCACTGTCTCGCCTGATGGAAACGGAGGTCGAATCCTTGGCGAGAGAAACTTTCTTTTTTTTTTTTTTAACACAAACACACATAAGTCTATTTATTCATGTACATCAGGTTCCAGCAAAGTCACGAACCAAAATATCAAAAAACAAACGAAAATACTAAATCACTTTTGGTTAATTTGGCAGCCCGTGTCACCCGAATTTTTGTCCACCTGATTAGCTCCGTCACTGTACGATGTTATGCGGTTGGGATCATGAATACAGCGTGTACACTCAGATGAGATACGTTCGGACCTGTTTCAATGTGTAGGGCCCACTCAATGGCACTGTTCAAAATATATTTGTTTAAAAATCGGTTTCTTTCTTTCACTCAAGGGCACTAGCTCAAGAACACAGGCACAAGAGATAGAACTCAGAAATAGAACACAGGGATGGGAGGGGGAATTCCTTTCTGTATTTCACTTTCACTGGGATTCACATATCTGTTACAAAGGTGAAAGCAACCTCCTATTTATAGCCAAGGATGGCTGGGGTGAAAATATAAAGTTACGGAGTTCTTGCACTACTTGAATTTTTCCTCCTCCTCTTCATTTAATTGGCCACCATCAAAGTCTTGTGTTCACACTGTTTTCTCAGACTTTGGTTTACAACACTCCCCCTTGGCCAATTATATGTCATGCGCATGCCTCGTTAAAAACTCCCCCAAAAACCCAGTGGGAAAAAGGGTAGGAGAAAAGAGTACATCACATGTCTTGCTTGTGTTGCATCTGTTGCCTCGTTAAAAACCTTGCATGAGAAAACCCAGTGGGAAAAACTCATCAAGGGAAAAAGAGTACAACAGTTGAGCTTCGGGCCTGGTCTTCAGGACCATCCCGTGATCTTCGGGATCACGGATATGAGCTATGGTCTCGGGAGTTGATCTCCCCCTGAACCCTGCAACTCTCTAAGTCATCTCATGCCAATTCCACGGGCACATCTGTGGAAGTTGGATGCTGGCAGAGATTTTGTGAATAAATCTGCTAGATTATCACATGACCTTGCTTGCAGGATATTTATCTCCCCGCTCTTCTGGAGCTCATGGGGGTAAAAGAATTTAGGAGCAATATGCTTTGTGAGATTGCTCTTGACATAGCCATATGCATCTGTGCAACACAAGCCGCATTATCCTCATAGATAATGGTGGGGGTGTCAGCGACGTTCAAACCACATGACTTCTGGATGTGATTGATCATCCGTCGCAACCAAACACATTCTCGTGTGGCTTCGTACAAAGCTATTATCTCTGAGTGGTTGGTCGATGTGGCAACCAGAGTCTGCTTCACAGACCTCCAGGAAATGGCTGCACCACCACAGAGAAACACAAAACCAGTCTGGGACCTGGCATTATGGGGGTCAGACATGTAGCCAGCGTCCACATATCCCACCATGGTTGAGACTTGGTTCTTCGGTGTTGCTTCAGGACCGAGACCCCGAAACAGCAGGTTGTCGCACGAACGAATGCACAGAGCGAAAGCGGAAGTAAACAGAAGAGAGTGGGAAGTTGGGTGAAGTGAACAGTGCTCTCCCTCCCCTCCCTGGGAGGCTGAGAGCTTTTTATATTAATCCCGATCAGTTCGAAAGTACAAGAATGCCCTTCCAACCACTCCGTTACAATTACAACGACGCCCTAGTCAGCTACTCCATGGCTTCACGCTGCTTCTCCCGGCGTGAGGGGCATCATCGTAACTTTGCCCCCTGGTGGGCCCATCGTCCCCCGGCTCCTTTTCCTGGCCGGTGGGGCCGCTCTCTCTGACCTAGGCTTCCGGCGTCCTGCGAAAACCTGTGAAAAACCGAGGTCATGAACGACAAAAACTCCCGCCGGAAGCGCCGGGCTCCTTTCGCGCGAATGCCACCATACGCACGAATGCTCCGCCTTCCCCTGGTCCGCTTGCCAAAACGCGTGCTTCCGCGCGGATGCTCTCTTTTGCCCGAAAGCCCCGCATTCCCTTAGCCTGCGAGCTGAAACGCGTGCTTCCGCGCGAATGCTTCCTTTCGCACGAAAGCTCCGCCTTCCCTTGGCCTACGAGCCGAACGCGTGCTTCCGCGCGAATGCTGCCTTTCGCACGAAAGCTCCGCCTTCCATTGGCTTGCGAGCCGAAACGCGTGCTTCGCGCGAATGCTCCCTTTCGCACGAAAGCTCCGCCTTCCCTTCGGTACCGCGGGTTGTAGGCGCCTGCGGTCTGGGTACCGTCCCAACAATAGCCCCTCACGGTCGCATTCGTAAGCTTTCGACGTTCGACCATGTCCTTTCGCTAGGCGCCTACGCCCGCCCAAAAAACCTTTGTTTCGTTTCGAAGCCAAGTTTTTTTTTTACCGGATGGGCCCTTTGTCACCCTTAACATCGTGTTACGCCTGTCAAGCCATTTTGACGCTTTGTAATCCGTGCCCAGGTGTCTTTTCGTCTTCCTCGGAAACCGTGTGTCATGATAGGATGCCTTTGCGACGCTTAGAACTCCGCGCCCAAACGTCTTTTCGTTTTCCTCGGGAACCGTGTCCTGGCCGCTCGTATATAAACGACGGTCTTTGGGATGGGGGAGGCTGCCAGGCTTGTTGACGCGTCCCCGCTCCCATTGCCTCTCGCGCTCAAAGCCTTACGCCATTCGCTTTCGGCGAAAGTTGCCGGTGTCTTCTTCGATCATTCGCTGGGCGATAAGTGTGGTACGTAGTTCTCTCCTCTTGTTTTCGTTTCTTTTCATCTTATGTCCTGCAAATTGGTTGTCTAAGTTTTTTTGGTTGCGCGTCTTCGCTCCCCCTTTTCTTTCTTCCTTTCGCGTACATTGTTTGTTTATTTGTCTTTCGCGCCATGTTAGATGGCGTCTTCCAGCTCGACGTCGACCTCGGGCTCATCTAGCGAAAGTACGAGCGCTTCTGAGTCAACTTACCGCGAACGTAGCGCCGAAGTGTCCATTGGATCTGGAAGTGCTCCGCGAGTTCCGGGCCACAGCAGAAGTTTGTCTAATGATGGCGACTCTGGCTTGGTTTTGGTCCCTACCGATTGTTCTTTTTACCTGGGAGCATCGCGAATGACGGCCGCCGTCTTGCAAACAATGGTTGAAAAAGGGCCTCTAAGGAGAGATCACCTCGCGAATTGCCGCGTCCCCGGAGACGAAGAGGTGCCCATTCCGCGGCCCAACGAAGCCATCGTCTTTCGCGATTACTTCGTAGCCGGGCTTGATTTTCCTCTAGAAGAGTTCGTCTCGGACATTCTTTCGGGGTTCGAGATACAACTCCATCAGTTGACACCGAATGCGTTTGTTAGACTCAGCGTTTTCGCTCACGCGATGAAGATGTTAGATTGCACACCGCGGGCAGACGTTTTTGTTCGATTTTATGATATTCACCGTCGCCCGACGAAAGTAAACGATCCCTACCTGGGAAACGAGCTACCCAGCGAAATCGGATGCATTAATTTCGTTCCGTGGAAGACACGGGGTAGTGTTTCCATTTCGCTCACGTATCGGAACAAGTGGCCGGATTAGAATCGGTTCTGGTTCTACTACCGCGTGTGCTCAGACGAAACCGTCGCCGCTGAGTTGAGTAAGGGAGAGAGAAAGGGGTCTCCTCTTTGTGTCGGTTTGGATAAATGTCCTGGAAGCACCTTCCGCCCGTTGTGCTGGGCGACAAGGAGGCAATTCGCTGTGGGGACGCATTCGCACTCACAGCACGATTTCAGATCAGCCGGGATCTGGTCGACGAATGGATGGCCATTGGTATGAACCCGCTCTGCAGTGCGATTCCTTCGAAGATTTTTCTGACAAGGACGGGTATCGGGGCCTTCTCCTCTGCTAGCTGATGACCTGCGGATTTCCTCTGATGATAGCTATTGAACACGCTCGAACTGAGACGAAGATTATGCTCGCGTTACTTGCCGAACTTACATGCGATGATCGGACCTGAAGCGGATTTCGATGATGATAGCTATGTGAACACGTCGAAGCTGAGACGGTCCGACTTCGAAAAGAAAGCGAGTTTCAACTCGGCAATCTCTGCCGAGCCGCCGCTTGAATCGGGCTTTCGATGCTATGGGCGTTAAGTACGCCGAAAGGCCCTTAATGACGAGGGCAAGGATGAAGCTGGAGGTTCAAAAACGAAAGGAAAAGGCGCGGCCCGACGTGGTGGGCGTAGCGGAGTGATCCCTCGGAGGAAAAACACTGAGGTTGGGGACATTCGCATCGGTCGTCTTGTTGCGAAGCCGATGCTTACAAGCCAAGGAATAGTGATGGAGTCGATCCCCGACGTTGATCCTTTCGATCATCCGAGGGTGGTTAGTTTCTTTGCCTCTCTTTTGCTTTGTCTTTCGGTTTATTCGCGGTCTTTGCTTTTCCTTTTCGCTAGAACAGTTCCTTTATGATATTGATGATGCGCGCGTGACCTGTCTTATCTTGTCGTTTGTTCTGCAGAGCTCCACTCTCGCTGCTGGGATGGCGCCGAAAAATCGAGCATGCCTCTTTCGCGCGCAGCCTTCGATGATGATGCTTCGGTTGCTGAAATGCCAATATTCGCGAAGGTCGGCGCCCGGAAGCCCTCTGGTCCGCCCAACGTCGCGGAGCGTCCGGCGAAAAAAACGAAAGTTTCTCGCCCCACACCTCTGCACGGGTGTCAGGCGACAAGACCGCTGCTGGCGAAAAGGAGAGCGCGTCCCTGAGAATGCCTGCCCGTGCTGCTGCTGACAAAGGTAAGCTATGCCTTTTGTCGCGCTGCATTCGTCTGACCCAGGAAATGGTGGAAGGGCAGCTCTTGGGTTACGGGCGGCTGGTTCTCGACGGGGTGCCCTCGGACTACAAGAACCCGTGCTTATATACTGGCTTGAGCTCATCGAATGATACTGACGAGGCGAAAGAGGAATCTTATCGCGCTGCTCGTTCTTTAAGTGCGCCTTCGGACGCCCAACTCGCTTGCCATCTTGACTATCGTCGGGCTAGAATTCTTCCTGGCGGCAGTGAGGAGGCCACTAAGTTTGTGGAATTCTCACAAAAAGCTTTCGTCGCGCCGGAGATCGAAAGGGATCTCCTGAAAGTTAACTGTCTGAAACTCGACGACGCCATCTCTTTTCACTTGGCAAGCGTAAGTGTTTGATTTCGCTGCAAGTTTTGTAGCTCTTTCGATCTTTATTTTCACCGTTGTTTCGCTTCTATACACAGGCTGCCGTTGTCGCTCGCAGCCAAAGCAATCAACGGGATCTATATATTTGCAAGCTCGAGCGTGAGAAGCAAGAGCTTGACACTCAAGTGACGAATTTCGACACCCAAGTGAAGGAGCTCGCCGCCGACCTTGAGCAGCAGACCAAGAAGGCCGACGCTGAGCGCACCTCGAGGAAAACAAGTCAGAAAGAGGTGGAAAACCTCAAGAAGGAGCTTTCGCAGCTGCGGGCCACCCAAGCCGAAAGGGAAAAACTGCTTTTAACCAATGCTGAGGAGGCCGCGGCTCGCTTCCGCGAATGCCTTCGCAGCATCGGCGTCGAGGCGGATGGTCCCTCAGAACGTAATGTCGATAGCCTCGTTGGCTGGATTCGCTCCGAGATGGAGTCGCTGGAGGGGCACATGGCCCTTGGCCGAGACTACGCCGCTGTTACCGGCATCAAGGCGATCGGTCATAGCCTTGTGGACGCCGGCTGCTCCCATATCACGGAGCTTTCGGTCAAGGAAGTTGACTACTATTGGCGCACCCCCGAAGCGGCGAAAGTTCTAGGGAAAAGATTTTTTGATGAGTTCTGGCTGGCTGGCGGGAATGATATGTCACTCATGCAATCCGCAGTGGCTCGCGGAAAGGTGTCTTCTACCGACCGCCTGAGCTTTCGCTTGACTTCTGTGTTAGCTATCGCTTTTTCTACAGTATCCTGCGGCTTAAGTGGTGCTTCTTCTGAGATTTCGCTCTTTTGTGCAGACTCCGGAGGAGAAGACGCACATTCGGCAGGTGTTTTCGGAGTACATTTCTGAAAAACGGGCGCGCGAGGCCGAGCCGGAGGACGAGGCGAGTCCGCCCCAGCCTAATGATGAAGCCCCCGAGAGCTCGGCCGCTGCTGCTGTTCGCGATGCGAATGCCTCTCAAGACGCAGCGGTAGACGAATGACTTTTCTATGGCCCATTTTTATTGTGCTGGTAGCTTGTTCTTGGACCTTCTGTAAACTTTGGGACTTAAGTTCGAATGTTGTATCTTGAACAGGGCGCGGGTGCGGGAACGCCGGACGTTCTCGACATCTGCCCGTTAATGATTAAGTCAGGCGATATCTGTGTTGGCGGTGACTTGTGGAGGAGTTTTCGCTCTAGGTTTCCGACGGCGTCGCTTTCGGCTTACATGAAAAAACGTGCTAAGAAACTTAGGCGCACAGAAGAGCAGCTAAGCGCTTTTTATGAAAACTTCGATCGACGCGAACTTGAGTCGAGGCAAATGAGGCGCGAGGCTTCGCGCGCGCCGCCAGGCTTCGGGGGTGCCACATTCGTTAAGTTGGAGCCCGAAGACGCCGTGCCTTCGCTAGATGAAAGGCGATACAGCATTTTCCTTGGCCGCGGAAGTAGTTCGTGGCCCTGAATTACGTTGTACAAACTTTACCTCTCAAGTCCGGTGTAATGAAAAGTGTCGCAGTGGGTTCTATCTTTCGGTGTTGATCGTTATTTGCGAATGCGCGATTTTTTTCATTCTTTCGCTTGATTGTCACTTGGACGGTCGTATGATTTGCTACCTCGCGCGGATTGCTATTTTTACTGTGTCTTTCGCGCGACAGATGAGGCGGGAATCTTGTGCCGAATGATTTAGTCGCTGTCATCCTACATGTTCGCGCGGTAGTGCCTTGGTTACGGGCCCTTTTGGCCGATAGATTGGACGTGTCCGTCCCCGAACGCTTGGACGATGGTCGGTAGAATTCGCGCGAGGAAACTTTCGGTGCGAGCCCCTCGGCCGGTAGTAAAGACGCGCCCGCCCCCACTCACTTAGGCGAGGGGCGGTAGCATTCGTGCGAGGAAGCTTTCGGTGCGAGCCCCTCGGCCGGTAGTAAAAACGCGCCCGCCCCCACTCACTTAGGCGAGGGGCGGTAGCATTCGTGCGAGGAAGCTTTCGGTGCGAGCCCCTCGGCCGGTATTAAAAACGCGCCCGCCCCCACTCACTTAGGCGAAGGGCGGTAGCATTCGTGCGAGGAAGCTTTCGGTGCGAGCCCCTCGACCGGTATTAAAAACGCGCCCGCCCCCACTCACTTAGGCGAAGGGCGGTAGAATTCGCGAGGAAGCTTTCGGTGCGAGCCCCTCGGCCGGTAGTAAACCCCTCGGCCGGTAAAAAAACGCCCCCGCCCCCACTCACTTAGGCGAGGAGCGGTAGCATTCGTGCGAGGAAGCTTTCAGTGCGAGCCCCTCGGCCGGTAGTAAAAACGCGCCCGCCCCCACTCACTTAGGCGAGGGGCGGTAGCATTCGTGCGAGGAAGCTTTCGGTGCGAGCCCCTCGGCCGGTAGTAAAAACGCGCCCGCCCCCACTCACTTAGGCGAGGGGCGGTAGCATTCGTGCGAGGAAGCTTTCGGTGCGAGCCCCTCGGCCGGTAGTAAAAACGCGCCCGCTCCCACTCACTTAGGCGAAGGGCGGTAGAATTCGCGCGAGGAAGTCGGTGCGATCGCCCCTCGCCGTCCGGTAGTAAACCCCTCGGCCGGTAGTAAAAACGCGCCCGCCCCCACTCACTTAGGCGAGGGGCGGTAGCATTCGTGCGAGGAAGCTTTCAGTGCGAGCCCCTCGGCCGGTAGTAAAAACGTGCCCGCCCCCACTCACTTAGGCGAGGGGCGGTAGCATTCGTGCGAGGAAGCTTTCGGTGCGAGCCCCTCGGCCGGTAGTAAAAACGCGCCCGCCCACACTCACTTAGGTGAGGGGCAGTAGCATTCGTGCGAGGAAGCTTTCGGTGCGAGCCCCTCGGCCGGTAGTAAAAACGCGCCCTCTCCCACTCACTTAGGCGAGGGTCGGTAGCATTCGTGCGAGGAAGCTTTCGGTGCGAGCCCCTCGGCCGGTAGTAAAAACGCGCCCGCCCCCACTCACTTAGATCAGGGGCGGTAGCATTCGCGCTTGATAACTCGGTTGGCTAAAGTGTCTTTATGAACGCGACATGAGGAGGCTTACAATCGACTATGATTATGATATTGCTCCTGTTGTCATCTAGCGGCGCGCCTGCTTTCGCTTGTCTCCTAGCCGCAGCTTAGGATGGATGTGTTACTTGATAGGGCCTTCGCCTAAAGTTACTGGATTGGTGACGGTAGCTAGACGCGACGCCGGTGACACAATCATCAAAGCGAAACCCCGGTTCCTGGTGCCTCCTATTCGCATTTTGCTTTTGAGCCAACTTTTTGGGACTGATATTTGAATAGAATCGGTAGCTTTGGATGGCTGGGAGGCTTACAACTTGGCGTTTATTTATATCGCCCTGCCCCTGGTATGAGAGTACTGCGTTTAATCCCTTGGCTGTACTTCTGAACGCTTGGTAGGTGAAAAGTTAGTATGGCGTTTATGCTTTTGCAACTACTGGTGCCTGCCATGTGTCTTTGCTGACGTTGTGGACCCCATTGTGTTTTCTCGGCTTGACTTTTACCGTCCTCCGTATTGTTGGAGGGACGGTTTGCTTTGCCCGCAGGCTTTCGTTCCGCCCTCTCGTTTTTTGGAGGGTCGGTTTGCTTTATAGCCGAAGGCTTTCGTTCCGCCCTCTCTTTTTGTCGGAGGGTCGGTTTTTTCATAGCCCGCAGGCTTTCGTTCCGCCCTCTCGTTTTGTCGGAGGGTCGGTTTTTTTCATAGCCCGCAGGCTTTCGTTCCGCCCTCGCGTTTTGTCGGAGGGTCGGTTTGCTTCATAGCCCGAAGGCTTTCGTTCCGCCCTCTCGTTTTGTTGGAGGGTCGGTTTTTTCATAGCCCGCAGGCTTTCGTTCCGCCCTCTCATTTTGTCGGAGGGTCGGTTTTTTCATAGCCCGCAGGCTTTCGTTCCGCCCTCGCGTTTTGTCGGAGGGTCGGTTTTTGTATAGCCCGCAGGCTTTCGTTCCGGCCTCTCGTTTTGTTGGAGGGTCGGTTTTCACTTAGCCCGCAGGCTTTCGAGATTGTCGCTGGATGTGAAGGGTCTCTTTTGCCCAACCTCCGCGACATTCTCTTTTCAACATATTTTAATGACGAATGTCTCAACCTTATGTTTGGTTGACTTCGTCTTTTACCGAGCCACGCGATGTTTTTGGGGAATTATGTTTGCTTTCGCGATGTAGCGGTTACATTCGTCTGCCTCGTTAAAAAACCTCGCACCCCGATGAAGGGCTTCCCCGGCGAGGAAAAGAGTGCAGCCGACCTTTGATTACAAGAATGGTGAAAGATGGAAAGGAAGTTTACATCGAAGTTCAAAAAGATAAATTATGGGTAAAAACGGCGCAGATTGCTTGCATTCCATGTGTGGGCTGATTCTTCGCCCTTGTCATCCAACAACCGGAATACACCGGGTGCTGCCATACTTGCCACGATGAAGGGGCCTTGCCATTGCGATTGCAGCTTACCTTGCTTGTCTGGTTGCCGAATGGTGACCATGTCTCCAGGCTTGATATCCTTTCGGACTATCGTCTTGTCCCTATGATGCTTTGTTTCGGCATGGTACTTTTCGAGATTATCTGCAGCCTTCAGTCTTACTTCTTCAATAGTGTCAAGTTCGAGGTGTCTTTGTTCTTGGGTTGTTGGGGCCAACTCGGTTCGGAAGGAGCCCAGCTTTACCTCTTCCGGTGTGACTGCTTCCTCGCCGTAAAGTAACCTAAACGGGGTGAAGCCGGTAGCTCTGGACCGTGAGATGTTGTGTCCCCACACAGCCGTTGTTAAGGTGTTGGCCCACTTGCCTTTCGGCGAGTCGTATAAGGATTTCAAAATTGCCGAGAAGATTAGGCCATTCGCTCTCTCGACAGCCCCGTTTGCCTGTGGGTAATTTACTGAGTCGAAGTTAAGCTTTATTGCTGAGCTCATCACAGAAACTCCTGAATTCGGCGCAGTCGAATTGCTTCCCATTGTCGCAGGTGATGAATGACGGAACACCGAAGCGACAGATTACCCTCTGCCAGACGAATTTGGTTAAGGAGGTGGAAGTTATGCTAGCAAGAGCCTTCGCTTCCACCCACTTGGTGAAATACTCGAGAGCAACTGCTGCGAAACGCAGGTTGCCCGGAGCTGCCGGTAGCGGGCCGACTATGTCGATGCCCCATCTCTGCAAGGGCCAGGTCGGTACTATCGGCGTGGTTTCATTTGCTGGGGCTTTCTGATTTTTGGCGAACATCTGGCAACCTTTGCAACATTTTAACAGCTCTCTAGCGTCTGATGCGGCGGAAGGCCAATAAAATCCTTCCCTCATTGCTCTATGCGCTATTTCGTGAGGCCCTCTGTGCGCTCCGCACATTCCGGCGTGCATTTCTTCGAGTAGTTGAATGCCTTCGCGCTTGCTTATGCATTTCAGAAGAGGAGCTGTTATCCCATTTTTGAACAACTGCTCTCCGATGATTGAGTAACCTTTCGCTCTGCTGGCCATCCTTTTGGCATCCTTCCTAGACTCTGGCTCGTATGTCCCGATAGATAGGCGAATATCTGCGACCTCCAGTCATCACTGGCGATAGCATGTACCGAACTTGGATGTTCTTCCCTCCTCTTTCACTGCTTTGGCCGAAAGCACTTGATAGAAGACGTCTGGTGGAAGTGGTAGATTTTGTGCTGCGGCTTTGGCCAGTTCGTCTGCCTCTGTGTTTTCGGCCCTTGGAATGTGACGTAAGGTGAAACCAGCGAAATACTTCTCCATTCTTCTGATTGCTGCCAGATACTTGGCTAGCTCTGGTTCTCTTGCTGTGAAATCCTTTTCGGCGTGACCAACAACGACTTGGGAGTCCGACTTGACTATGCATCTTCTCACTCCGATTGCTCGGAGCTTTCGTAAACCCAACAATACAGCTTCATATTCGGCGGTGTTGTTGGTTGTGAGAAATTGCAGCCTTGCGGCAAATCTTAACTTCGGTCCTCTTGGTGGTGTAAGGATCGCCGAGATTCCGGCTCCAGCCATTCCCCATGCGCCGTCACAGTTCACTATCCACACGGGTTCCTCGAACTTGAGAGTTGTGTCGAAAGCGGCGGGAGTCCAATCTGCTATGAAATCCGCCAACGCCTGCGACTTGATTGCGGACCGGTGCTGGAAATCGATCACATATTCGTTTAACTCCGCCGCCCACTTGCCAATTCGGCCGATAGCTTCGTTGTTGCGAAACAATGCTTCCAATGGCTGAGCCAAAGGACTATGATGTGGTGAGACTGGAAGTATGCTTTAGCTTTCTAGAAGCCATTACTACTGTGTAGGCTATCTTCTCCAGCTCTGAGTAATTCAGTTTTGCTCCCGAAAGGGCCTCGGAAACGAAGTAGATGGGAAACTGAAGGACCGAAAATGCTAAAGCAGGGCGACCAGAGGGGGGGTGAATGGGAGCCTAAAAATTTCTTCTCAGAAATTCCGGCCTCTGTCCCAACAAAATCAACCCCAAGAGCAAAGCCGACACACGCGATGTCCACGACCCAAGAGAATGGGTGGATGTTCCCTAGGAACACAGCGGGACACCACAAAAGCTCCCTCTTCCAAATCCACGCGAGTCAACTAGTGACAGGATGGAGTTTGGGTACCTCAACCTCCCCCGAGCAACGCGAGGGGGATTCAGGCTTTTTCGCAAAGCGGGAAGCCCGGTTTCTGTAGAGCACAGAGTCGGGAATCCAACGCAAAAGCAGATCTCAAATCGGAGCTCGAACGCAAAAGATACGGGCGAAAACGCGCAAACACTGCACTGACCGGACTCTGAGGTGCGTCCGGTCAGTGTCGATCGGACGCGTCCGGTCAGAGAAAAAAAAACCTCTCTGGATGCTCTCTGTTCACGACCGGACTCACGGTGATCAAGCGTCCGGTCGTTACAATGAGCGTCCGTCAAGCACCGAGGAGGCAATGAACAGTGCCTTCAGTCGTCCGGTCACCGCGAACCCTAGCGTCCGGTCAGAATCTCGCACAGTATTTCGCTCGGCCTTCAACGATCGGACGCACGGGATAGCGTCCGGTCGATATGAGGCGTGCGTCCGTTCAAGTCACGAAGGAGACGCAGAGAACGTGTTCAACGACCGGACTCACGACCAAGCGTCCGTCGGTGCGACTCGTGCGTCCGGTCACCGCGATGCACCTCTGTTCATCCACCGAATCAACCCGATCTCCCTCAAATCAAAAGCACTAGGGCTTCAACTTCGTGTGAGGGGTCACAAGGATGTTAGTGAGCTACTCCTAAGAGGATCATGGCTCGAACCTAACTCCAAATCGGTGAATCGGAGAAAAAGGATGAAGAACGGCAAGAACTTGATCCCAACACTAAATCCGCCCGATCTGTGAGTTCGTGAGGTATTAGAGAAATTCCTTCGGTAGAAAGAAGACTCTCACAAAGCTACACAAGATGGTTCAAACGGATTTGCGAATCTTCCCTCGAAACAAGAATTCTCGTGAAGAACGAAAGAGGGGAAACGTGCAAACGCGAAAAACAAAATCGCAAGACAATTAAAGCACGAATTTGATCCTTGGACTCAGAGGAATGGATGATTCATTAAGCACTTGGTGTACGGGCTACAAGCCACTCCAGCAGATCAAAGCTTGGATGGCGAAAAGCTCAAGAACAAGAGCCAACTCTCCCTAACCCTAGCCTACTCTCACAGGAACAAAATGAGAGAGACACCACCAGAGGATTGCCAAGGATGCGGCTGCCCTAGCAGCCCTCTCCATATATATAGGCGCACGTCCTAATGACCAAGGCGCCCTTACATTAAGCACTCATCCAAATACCCCCCAGGGGTAAAACCGTCCAGACTTGACAGTCTTCATCCGACGGCCACGCCCGCACATCCGGTAGCTTCGCCTCGACGCGACCTCACCCGATGCCGCCACGTGCCGCCACTATCGACCGCCGCGCCTTCTCACCGATAGCTTCGCCGCAACGCAAGCCTCTCGGTGCCACCACGCGTCGACCGTCCTTTCGGACCAACCCCCTGGTTTTGAGGCCAAACCAGGCAAACCGGCCACCCCGAGTTTTGAGGCCCAAACTCGGAAACCCGCCACCCAGGTTTTGAGGCCCAAACCTGGAAACCGTCGATGGTAGCTTTTTGAGGCTCAGCTACCGACCCGTACCGTAGACGGGATGTGGTTCGCACACCCCGACCACCGGCACCGATGCCGATGCATGTCCAGCCTCCACGCCGGGCACAACGCCTTCGCCTTCCTTCTTGACTCGGCCGACGGCACTTGCGCCGCACGCAAGCCCGTGTCCGACCTCCCGCCAAGCGACACGACTCCAGCGCCTTCCTCCCGACTCGGCCGATGCACCGCACATCCCCATGTGCTCTCGCTCGTCGATGCCACGTGCCAGCTACCACAGCTGGTCTCTGGCCCTCTGGTCCCTCAGTCCAAGCCTCCCGTCCGCCTTTCACCACGCTCGGTTCGTCGGCATGGCACGTCCGCCGCACGGCACGCCCATCCTTCACCGCACCCGGTCCGTCAGCACGGCACGGCTCAACTTGACCTCACCTCGCCATAGACCCTGTCTCCGAGCTCCACACCTGCACATCAACACAGCCAAGAGACACATGTCGCACACACACACCAACCCAGAAACACCACACAACTCACACCACCGGTTAGTCATAAGCATTAAGCGCATAGCAAATAATGACTCAACCGGGTAAAAGCCTCAAACCTTCTCAACACAGTCAATCATTCATCATATGTATTCTCAATCTCCCCTTGATGAATGCATTGACTGACAATAAAATCAAAAAGGAAGGGTTTGAAGGCCAGTCTCACTCAAGTGCCCAAAGCCAGGTAAAAGCAAACACAAGGCACTTGAGAGAGGAGGATCATGAATACTCCAAATAAAAGCTCTCGGTCCCAAAAGAAATGGGAAAAGCGGGCAAAGCCTCCACATAACCGAAGAGTCAAGAGAAGACAAGAGTTTCATGAATCCCAAAAGGCACTCGAAAACCAATCTCAAAAATTGTCAAACAATCATCACAAAAAGAAACCAAGGTACTTATCCACTTGGATTCACTTGGGTTACTCCCCCTTACTTGGGTTTCTAAATTTCCCCCCTTGCTTGGGTTCTAAATTTCTCCCCCTTGATGATTGAATTGACAAAAAGCTAAGCACAAGAGATGGTTGAGATACCAACACCGAAAGCTTGGTCCCCAAAGACATGGGCAACGGCTCGACGCAACCAAGCGAAGGATCGGAGCAACAACTCAACAAAGAGCAAAAGACTTGGTTCCCAAAGACATGGGCAACGGCTCGACGCAACCAAGTCAAAAATGAGCTAGTCCTCAAGAAGAGGCAGAAGAGGGCTCACACCGCTAGCTCAAGGCTCGACACCAAATGAGGCTGAAACAGCGCATAAGAAGCAAAACTGCTAGTCCCTCAGGATAGAGGCACAGAGGCTCAACACAACTAGCAGAAAATTTGATACCATTCAAAATCAGCCACAAATTGGTGAAAACAGCTAGTTCCTCAAGACAGAGGCAGAATGGCTCAACACAGCTAGCTGAGGGCTCCAATCCAATCAAAAATACCAAGCAAAAACTGCTAGTCCCTCAAGAGAGAGGCAAAACGAAACGGCTCACACGACTAGCAGCTCGATACCAATGCCTTACGGCCAAACATGCTCCCCACAATTGAAAGCCAATTCGAAGGACAGCAAGGAAGGTTCAATTCCAATTGAAAAAGCCCAAGAAAAACGGCTCAAGGTGAATAGAAGCACAAAGAATGGAGCACAAACACTCGGAGCACGTGGAGAAGCAGCAAGACAAAGCAACTCCCCCTGAAAGCAAGCCTATATACAAAAGCTAGGCAATACAGCTCAATCAAGACATCAATTGCATTCCATACCGGAAGATGGATACCAATTGGAACACATAAAAGAGCTATACCGAGTGAAGATACCAATTGAAGAAGAAACCAAAAGAGCTAAAATTCCCCCTCGCTCAAAGCTCTCCCCAAAATGCATGACTCTCCCCTTTGTGCCAACACTCAAGCTCCCCCTTGAAAACAGCTTCTCCCCCTTGACAAAAGGAAACATGCTGAGGGGTTTTGACATTTTTCACAAAATTGACACAAACACAAGACAAGTCATCCAAAAGCATATGGGGGCAGTGAGAAGCATTAAAAGAGCCCGAAACCAATTGAAGGTGACCACAAAGAATATCGGAGCTGGGGGTATGCACACTAAGCTAAAAATGCATGAAATGCACAATGCAACAGCTTCAAGTGTATAGCAATCAGAATGAAAAGATGCTCAAAAAGAGTGCTGCCCTGAAAATGTAGCAATCAATACAAATGCTAGCTAAGGCTCAAACTGATCAAATGAATACGAAATATGAACAATTAAGCATATGAGCAGTTTTAAGCCATTCGAAAAGGTGTTCACCACTAAAATAGCACTTAGCATGGATAGACAGGAAATCAACCAAGTGCTAACTCAGGTATAAAAGGTGAACTACCCCTAGCAAAGTTCAATCATCATGCAATAGAATGAAGCATAGACTTGTGTTATTTTTTTTTCAAATTTTATTGGAGTTTGCAGCGGTATTAACACAAGTTCATATTAAAGCATGTGATTGCGAGAGGTTGAAAGCATGGTCATTGCCTAACTTTTCAACCGGGCTAAGCCTATGCAAGAAAAGCAATCAGAAGCTTAAAGCACCGGTTTCGGTCTTACACTACACTACACGGCTCAAGTTTAACTCAAATGTGCAATGAGAAACAGTCTCGATACCGTGAGGTGCTGACACATGCAATCCCATCTCGATCTTTTCATTTCACTAATACTTGGATCAAGATTTTAAGCACAATGTACATATGAACAATCCAAGCAAGTGAATGACTCAGTGCAAGAGACATAGCAACCTAGCATACAAAGATAGCATAAGTGATCTCAACACATCCTACCCATGCTAGTTGCCAATCTCAATGGTGAACAAATTAAAGGTTTCATAGTTGATTAGTCAAGTTCACCATTTGCAAAAATAGCTTAGCTCATAACATGTATCAAGTGATCAAAAAGAGCCTAAGCTACAAGCATCATCATGAATAAACAGGGCATACCAAAAAGAGCATAGTCTCATTTTCATTACTATATACATGAAGCTCTAAAATGCAAGATGTACATGATGAAATGCATGCAAAAGCTAGTCTATCAAAAACTAAGCAAAAACTAGCCTAAGAGTAAAGACCCAAACAAAAGGGGGTATCGGAGAAGACCAACTAAGATACAACAAGCAAAATGCTTCCCCAACTAAAAGGGAAACACACATCCAGCTCACAAGCGAAGAGCCAGGAAATGCTCAAGCGACAGGCAGCAAAATCCACATCGGAAAGACCACACAGCAGAAAAGGGGTCGAAGAAGAAGTGTACCAAAAACCGAACTCAGAAGTGTGTCGGAGGTACCTCATGAAGCACATGACCGCCTGCTGGTGTGATGCCCGAGGGGACGCCTGATGCTGCTGAACTCCGGGGCGCCTGCCTCGCCGAAGTCGCCTCCCCCTCGCCTGATGCTGTCGCTCCCCCAGGTGCTGCTAGTGCTCGCTAGAGAGCTGCTCGAACGGAACCCTAAGTCGTGGAAGAAGTGGGATCGGGTCCGTGAGCCGAAATGCTCTCTCCAGGCTCCTGTTCTCCTGCACACTCAAAAGCAGAAGAAAACACAAGGCATTGTCTCGTCCAGTGTGACCTCAAGGTCTCCACGAAAACGGTTAGTCACATAAAAGCATAAGGTAAGTTCTCAACAAAAAGTGGTCTACCCATGAATGATACCGCAAGGAGATATGAATCCAAACTAGACAAGACTACCATGCAACAGGATAAAGCACTATGGAGCAGAATGCATCCTAAGGACATGATTAACTCAAACGCAGCCTAAACCTCAACACATGCTACAATGCAAGATAATGATAGCAATAGATCCAAAAGCATGTAACATGATAAAATCGAGGAAAGACTAGTGCTCAAACTAATCATATCAACAGGATACATGTAGCTAACCAAAACTAGCACCTGAAAAGTGACACCTAATGAACATCACACCTCTACAAGTAAAGCTCATGGAGAGGTATGGTAAAACATGGCATAATGTTCATAAGGATCACAGACTAGCATGAAAAGTGGATAATCCACAAAAGCTATACACAAAGCTAGCAAGACATGATATACAAGATAGCACATGCTAGACTAAAGCAAAACATGATACAAAAGAAAATGTACATGTAAAAGCTATACAAGTAAGCACATGAAGAACCATCTCATACCACAAGACATAAATCATGGATGAACAAGGTATGAGTGTATAAGAAAGCTCACCAAGCTATACAAACCTCTTTGGAGGCAAATCTAAGCGGGATGCAGAGAACCATCAAAACTTGATCACATCTAAAAGATCAAGCTCCATTCGGCGCATGTCCTCCACCCCGCGTCCTCATATCTACACACAAGAGGACAAAGTAACCCGAGCCTTGGATCCTGAAGGGTTAGCAAGCATGTACTTGGGAATCCAGGACTTGGTCACAAGTCTCAACTTCTCATGTGGGTTAGCATGATGCAAATGCTGGTTCAAAAGCGATTTTGAAACACCCTTGGAAGCATTCCTCAAAAGGACAACTCGAGGAGAAGAACGAGTCGTACCACGGGAAAAGAGGCAAACATCTTCCAAGGTCTTTGTAGAAGAACCAATAGAAGCATCATGAACAGCATGACGTGGACGAAGAGAAGAAGCACTAGAAGCATGTCCACGACCATGACCTATCCCACTAGAAAAGGAGTCATAAATCCCATCAACAAAAATGGGCTTCTTACTAGGAGCACAAGCGTTCATGCCATGAGACGGGCTATGAATCACCATCTTCCTAGAAGAGCGAGCTTGGCGCAAACGTTTGGCACGCCGATAGCAAAAGCTTTCTTGATGCCCATCTTTCTCACAAAAAGAGCAATGGTACAAAGGCCTACTGGCAGGCACACCATTCTCCGACAAGTGAGAAGTCCCTTGGGACTTAGAACAAGAAGCATCAACAACCACCTTGGTGCCAATGCTAGGAGCACACGTGCCATGGGAAAGGCTACGCGGCTTCCTAAACGCCTTAGCTCGAATTCGCCGTTCATGCTTGACACGGCGAAAACAAAAATCGAGCGAATGTCCCTCCTTCTTGCAAAAGGTGCAATGGAAAACCGGATTGGGAGGACGAGTCCCAAAAATGTGAGAAGCACCCTTGTCAAGAGAAGTCTCTTGGACATCACTCGAAGAACTAGCAAGGTTAGGAGTAGCTATGAAAGAGCTATCCGAAACCTTGGCACTAGTGCTATCGTCAAAAGACTCACGCGCAACACAAGAACTCAACTCCGGTCGCAAAGATGCAGACTTGGAAACATCGACATCGGAGTTGGAAGAAAAGCGTGACTCAAAAGACTCAGCACAAAGGCTCTTGCATCTTGTGGCCAAAACCTCATTTTCAAACTTGAGGCGATCACAAGTACCACATGGAGCATTTTTAAGATTCTCCATCTCCTCTCTAATGCACTCGGCATATGTGGTACGCAAGAGCTCAACTTCCCTCTCAAGGTTGGCACTCATATCATTGTGCTCAACCAACTTGGCGCTCATATCATTGCGCAAAACTTTCAAAGCCAAAACTTCCTTTTCCAAATCAATGCAAGATGTGCAAATGAAATCGGTGGAAGAAACGTCACCATTCACATCGAGCAAAGAATCATGTATAGCACTAGAAGTAAGGCAAGCATTTTTATTTAAAGAACATGAGCTACAAGGCTTAGAATTTAATTCAACAATTTCAGCCCTAGCATGCTCAAGTTCATCTACACATGTGGAGTGAGTCAATTTTAAGTTATTGATTTCAGCAAGCAAAGACTCACATGAAACACATGGTAACAAAGCATCAGACTTTAGCAAGGCTATTTCAGTTTTAGCACAATCAAGGTCCTTGCTTAAGTCAGTGCAAACTAAACATGGTTCGGAAGCATTAGATATCAACATTTCATTCTCAGACTTTAAGCTAGCAAGGGAAAAGCTTAGCTCATCATTCTTCCTAACCATGTCACTACAACCGGTGCAAGGCAAAGGGGCACTAGACCTCAAACTAGCAATGGAGCATTTCAACTTTTCGACCTTTCTACGCAAGGTACTACACTGCTCAACAAAACTAGAACGAGCCTCATAGAGGTTGTGCAAGGTCACAAGGCTTTGAGCAAGTGTACCTCTCTTGGCCTTGCCAAGTTGATGTAGGAGATCCTCCGGTGAAAGCTCATCATCTCCTAGGAAGTCCAGCAAAGCTTCCACCTCACGTTCCACCTCAAGAGTCGTACTCCTCCTTCTTGCCAAAATGTCGTCCTCGATCATATGTCCAAGACTCAAACCTAAGGACAAAGACACACTGGAAGAAGAACTTGGTGCCATCTCGAAAAGCACCGTTAGTGTTAGCCAAAACACAAGCTCAACACCTCGACAAGCAAAGTCGGAAACAGAACCGCTCTCAAAAAGGGTCGCCTTCGCGGATCCGGAACCGGTTAAGGTAGAGAGATCCTTAACTGGCTCCGATACCAATTGAAGGACCGAAAATGCTAAAGCAGGGCGACCAGAGGGGGGGTGAATGGGAGCCTAAAAATTTCTTCTCAGAAATTCCGGCCTCTGTCCCAACAAAATCAACCCCAAGAGCAAAGCCGACACACGCGATGTCCACGACCCAAGAGAATGGGTGGATGTTCCCTAGGAACACAGCGGGACACCACAAAAGCTCCCTCTTCCAAATCCACGCGAGTCAACTAGTGACAGGATGGAGTTTGGGTAACCTCAACCTCCCCCGAGCAACGCGAGGGGGATTCAGGCTTTTTCGCAAAGCGGGAAGCCCGGTTTCTGTAGAGCACAGAGTCGGGAATCCAACGCAAAAAGCAGATCTCAAATCGGAGCTCGAACGCAAAAGATACGGGCGAAAACGCGCAAACACTGCACTGACCGGACTCTGAGGTGCGTCCGGTCAGTGTCGATCGGACGCGTCCGGTCAGAGAAAAACCTCTCTGGATGCTCTCTGTTCACGACCGGACTCACGGTGATCAAGCGTCCGGTCGTTACAATGAGCGTCCGGTCAAGCACCGAGGAGGCAATGAACAGTGCCTTCAGTGCGTCCGGTCACGCGAAACCCTAGCGTCCGGTCAGAATCTCGCACAGTATTTCGCTCGGCCTTCAACGATCGGACGCACGGGATAGCGTCCGGTCGATATGAGGCGTGCGTCCGGTCAAGTCACGAAGGAGACGCAGAGAACGTGTTCAACGACCGGACTCACGACCAAGCGTCCGGTCGGTGCGACTCGTGCGTCCGGTCACCGCGATGCACCTCTGTTCATCCACCGAATCAACCCGATCTCCCTCAAATCAAAAGCACTAGGGCTTCAACTTCGTGTGAGGGGTCACAAGGATGTTAGTGAGCTACTCCTAAGAGATCATGGCTCGAACCTAACTCCAAATCGGTGAATCGGAGAAAAAGGATGAAGAACGGCAAGAACTTGATCCCAACACTAAATCCGCCCGATCTGTGAGTTCGTGAGGTATTAGAGAAATTCCTTCGGTAGAAAGAAGACTCTCACAAAGCTACACAAGATGGTTCAAACGGATTTGCGAATCTTCCCTCGAAACAAGAATTCTCGTGAAGAACGAAAGAGGGGAAAACGTGCAAACGCGAAAAACAAAATCGCAAGACAAATTAAAGCACGAATTTGATCCTTGGACTCAGAGGAATGGATGATTCATTAAGCACTTGGTGTACGGGCTACAAGCCACTCCAGCAGATCAAAGCTTGGATGGCGAAAAGCTCAAGAACAAGAGCCAACTCTCCCTAACCCTAGCCTACTCTCACAGGAACAAAATGAGAGAGACACCACCAGAGGATTGCCAAGGATGCGGCTGCCCTAGCAGCCCTCTCCATATATATAGGCGCACGTCCTAATGACCAAGGCGCCCTTACATTAAGCACTCATCCCAAATACCCCCCAGGGGTAAAACCGTCCAGACTTGACAGTCTTCATCCGACGGCCACGCCCGCACATCCGGTAGCTTCGCCTCGACGCGACCTCACCCGATGCCGCCACGTGCCGCCACTATCGACCGCCGCGCCTTCTCACCGATAGCTTCGCCGCAACGCAAGCCTCTCGGTGCCACCACGCGTCGACCGTCCTTTCGGACCAACCCCCTGGTTTTGAGGCCCAAACCAGGCAAACCGGCCACCCCGAGTTTTGAGGCCCAAACTCGGAAACCCGCCACCCCAGGTTTTGAGGCCCAAACCTGGAAACCGTCGATGGTAGCTTTTTGAGGCTCAGCTACCGAACCCGTACCGTAGACGGGATGTGGTTCGCACACCCCGACCACCGGCACCGATGCCGATGCATGTCCAGCCTCCACGCCGGGCACAACGCCTTCGCCTTCCTTCTTGACTCGGCCGACGGCACTTGCGCCGCACGCAAGCCCGTGTCCGACCTCCCGCCAAGCGACACGACTCCAGCGCCTTCCTCCCGACTCGGCCGATGCACCGCACATCCCCATGTGCTCTCGCTCGTCGATGCCACGTGCCAGCTACCACAGCTGGTCCTCTGGCCCTCTGGTCCCTCAGTCCAAGCCTCCCGTCCGCCTTTCACCGCTCGGTTCGTCGGCATGGCACGTCCGCCGCACGGCACGCCCATCCTTCACCGCACCCGGTCCGTCAGCACGGCACGGCTCAACTTGACCTTCACCTCGCCATAGACCACTGTCTCCGAGCTCCACACCTGCACATCAACACAGCCAAGAGACACATGTCGCACACACACACCAACCCAGAAACACCACACAACTCACACCACCGGTTAGTCATAAGCATTAAGCGCATAGCAAATAATGACTCAACCGGGTAAAAGCCTCAAACCTTCCTCAACACAGTCAATCATTCATCATATGTATTCTCAGAAACTGTGTCATCTTGTTTTGATGTTCCTTCTCCTCCACCAGTACTGCGCTTACGGTGGTGTGGGATGATGCGAGGTACAGCAAAAGCGTTGCTTCCGGCGACGGTTTAGATAGCGTGGTTAGCTTTGTCAAGTACTCCTTTAACTGCTGAAAAGCCTGCCGCTGCTCTTCCCCCCAATCGAAAGGATCGGAGCTACGCAGAGTTCTGAAGAATGGCAGCCCTTTTTCGGCGGATCTTGCGATGAATCTGTTCAAAGAAGCCAGTCTTCCTGTCAACTTTTGCACTTGCTTTCGGTTTGAGGGCGGTTGCATGTTAATGATTGCCGCTATCTTGTCGGGATTGGCCTCGATTCCTCTTGCCGATACTAGGCAACCGAGGAGCTTGCCTTTCTTGATGCCGAAAATGCACTTGTCAGGGTTAAGCTTCAAACCACTTTTTCGGAGATTGCCGAAAGTCTCAAGTAAGTCTGCTTGATGATCTTCCTGCCTGTCGCTCTTGACCACTATATCGTCAACGTAAGCCAACAAGTTTTTCTTTTGCTTCTGGCTTTCGAACACCTTGTCAGTCATCCGCGAGAATGTTGGGCCTGCATTCCGCAGCCCTTCCGGCATTCGCCGGTAGCAGTATGTACCCGTAGGGGTGATAAAGCTGGTCTTCTCCTCATCGTCGGGATGGAGCCATATCTGGTGATAACCTGAAAAACAATCTAGCAAGCTCATTATCTCGCAACCGGATGCAATGTCGACAAGCTTGTCGATACGAGGCAGAGGATACGGATCCTTCGGACAGCATTTGTTGAGGTCGGTGAAATCGACGCACATTTGCCATTTTCCATTCCTCTTTTTCACCAAAACAACGTTCGCCAGCCATTCGGGGTACTGGACTGGTCGGATTACTCCTGCATCGAGTAATCTTTGTACTTCGGCTTTCGCCGCGTCGGCCCTTTCGTTTGACATTTTTCTCAGTTTCTGCTTTCTGGGCTTAGCGCCGCTTGCGACGTTCAAACTGTGTTGGGCGAGATCCCTGCTGACGCCTTGCAAGTCGTTTGCTGACCAAGCGAAAATGTCATCGTTGTTTGCGAGGAAAGATGCCAGAGTGCTTCTCTCTTCTTCCGGCATGCTCGACCCGATGTGTACAGTTCTTTCGGGCCTGGAGGCCACGAGCGGAATCTTTACCGTTTCTTCGGCTGCCCCGACCTTGCATTCTGACGAGCTGACGATAGCATGCTCTTCGGTGGTTGTTTGCATCTCACCTTTATTCGCCACCTCATTGATAAGGCTATAGCCTGGGGTTGGTTTTCCCTCAATTCTTCTAGAGGCTTGCTGATCTCCATGTACAGCGATAATGCCGAAAGGTGATGGCATCTTCATGCACAGGTAGCTTTGCTTGATGACAGCGTTAAACTTGTTGGTGAAACCTCTGCCGAAAATGGCGGTATACGGATAGTCCATGTTTACTATGTCAAATGTCAGCGTTTCAGTGCGGACTCTTTCCCCTTCGGCGAAAGATACAGGGATTTGCTTTTTGCCGATAGCATCAATCTTTCTTCCTCCGAACCCATACAGCGAATTGCCGGCTGGGTCCAAACTGCGCCTGTCGTATCCCATCGCCTCGAAAGCTTTGACGAACAGGATGTCTGCCGAGCTTCCGGTGTCGATTAGAATGTTATGCAAGGTGAAACCGGCCACATTGGCCGTGGCGACGAAAGCGTCACAATGCGGGTAGTCGCGGACTTTGAAATCGGACTCGTCGAAGCATACCGGCGCTAGTGACCAAGCTGGCCTGTTCAGTGGAAGTCTTGGTGATACTGTCTGGACTCTTCGGTGATAGTCCCTTCTAGCTCTGTTACTTTCGTGCTCGAGGTTAGATCCACCCGTGATGGCGAAAATGTGGCCTCTTGACGGGAGGATGTTGTTTACTGCATTGGTTTCGTTTTCCATTTCCTGCCCCTGCTGGTAGCCTGGCTGTGCTTGCTGCCCCTGAGGTTGGGTTTGAGCCGGAAGCATTGGTGGCGGCGTTGGCTGACGCTGATAGTGCATAGGTGACGAAACTGCCACCGACTGCGGCGCAAAGACCGGAAGCTGATAGCCCTGATACGCCGGATTGTACCAATGTAAATTTTGGGGATGCATGTACTGCGGAGGATGCATGGGTGCGCCTGCGTAATTGCTGCATGCTGCCGCCAATGCTATCGGGTCTTGCGAATTGTGGAAAACATGCTTTGAGCTTTCGGCAGAGGCTGAAACTTGATCCTTATCTTTCAGCTCTTTCGCCATCTTGCTGTATTTGCAGTCCCGAGTGGTGTGACCGAAATTGCCGTCACAAATGACGCAATACGGTGGCCTGGGCCCTCTTCCGCGGCCTCTACCGTCTCGACCGCCGCGTCCTGTCCTTCCACCGCGCCCTCCACGGAACGGTTGATCAAACCCCCTTTGGGGGTGAAAGTCTGCCATGTCAGGCCTCTCCGTGCCTGTCGCTGATTGTGCTGGTTCTTCCTGCAAATTGTTGATTGAACGAAAAGGCCTGACAATCCTCTGATTCGGCACGGGCGGTGGTCGACTTGCTTTCGTCGCTTGCCTCTGCATCAGGCGGGCGGCCTTGCGTCACCGAAAGTCATCATCCGACCTCGCGTACGCATTCATTATGTCGAACAATTCCTTGACATCTTTCGGCGGCTCCCTGGACAAATGAGTGGCGCACTGCCCAGTCCCCAAGCCTTCGATGGCTGCTGCGATCACCGCGGCTTCCGGCACATTCAGAGCTTGAGCTTTCAGCTGGATGAAACGTTTGAGGTACTCCGAAAGTGGCTCGTCGTCTTGCTGGGTGCAATTCATAAGGTCCCGCGTGGTCTTGATATCTGGTCGGAATCCTTGGAAAGTGGCCAGCAGTTCGGCCTTCAGCTGTGCCCACGAATAGATAGACAGTGGCTTGAGAGTGGTGTACCAATCGTGGGCCACGTCTTCGACTGCCAGGATGAGAGATTTTGCCAAAGCCTGATTGTCTCCGCCTGCCGAAAAAACAGCTGTCTCGTAGCTTGCCAAGAACTTGCGTGGGTTCGCTTTACCGTCGAAAGTCGAAATGCGGGCCTTGTAATTGAGTGGCCACGGATGAGCTTGCAACTCTCTCGAGAGTGGAGAGGTTTCGTCGATGGCGTTGCCGAAAGCTGGCGGTTGCTCTCGCCTTGGTATGAATACGTTTTCTTGTGCTATCGGATTTGGATCCGCCCCGGCCCTTTGCAGCTCCTGAATTTCCTTCTCGAGTTGCCTCCTCTGCGCCTCAGCTCGCCGAATGGCGTTGCGAGTCTCGTCTTCTCTTGCTTTCGCTGCCAACTGCTGCTGCAGCTGGTCTCTTTGCAACAACAGCCTTTCGATTTCCCCTTGCTGCTGAGCCAGCGTCTTGATTGCTTGGGCGTGTCTTGTGATTTCGTCATCGTCTTCATCCTCATCATCGAATTCGTCCTCGACGTGTCCATCCGGCGTGCCGTCTCTGCCCAATGTCCGCTGATCCTGAGGCTGCACGTCCTGGCTCGTCGATGCTCCCGGCGGCGGCTGCGTTTCTATCGACAGAGCGCCGCCGAAAGGTGGTGGCTCTGTGGCTGTGTTTGATGGAACCTGGCTAGCTGGGACTGAAACCGTGACGGTGCCGAAAGCATCCTTCTTTGCGGCGGTCGTCTCCGGATTGTCGACCGTCTTCGACGCTTTCCTTGGTGGCATGGTAAGCTCGGGCGACAACCACGGTGGGCGCCAATGTTGCTTCAGGACTGAGACCCCGAAACAGCAGGTTGTCGCACGAACGAATGCACAGAGCGAAAGCGGAAGTAAACGGAAGAGAGTGGGAAGTTGGGTGAAGTGAACAGTGCTCTCCCTCCCCTCCCTGGGAGGCTGAGAGCTTTTTATATTAATCCCGATCAGTTTGAAAGTACAAGAATGCCCTTCCAACCACTCCGTTACAATTACAACGACGCCCTAGTCAGCTACTCCATGGCTTCACGCTGCTTCTCCCGGTGTGAGGGGCATCATCGTAACTTTGCCCCCTGGCGGGCCCATCGTCCCCCGGCTCCTTTTCCTGGCCGGTGGGGCCGCTCTCTCTGACCCAGGCTTCCGGCGTCCTGCGAAAACCTGTGAAAAACCGAGGTCATGAACGACAAAAACTCCCGCCGGAAGCGCCGGGCTCCTTTCGCACGAATGCCACCATCCGCACGAATGCTCCGCCTTCCCCTGGTCCGCTTGCCGAAACGCGTGCTTCCGCGCGGATGCTCTCTTTCGCCCGAAAGCCCCGCATTCCCTTAGCCTGCGAGCCGAAACGCGTGCTTCCGCGCGAATGCTCCCTTTCGCACGAAAGCTCCGCCTTCCCTTGGCCTGCGAGCCGAACGCGTGCTTCCGCGCGAATGCTGCCTTTCGCACGAAAGCTCCGCCTTCCCTTGGCTTGCGAGCCGAAACGCGTGCTTCGCGCGAATGCTCCCTTTCGCACGAAAGCTCCGCCTTCCCTTTGGTACCACGGGTTGTAGGCGCCTGCGGTCTGGGTACCGTCCCAACATTCGGGAACCATAGACCAAGGTCTTGGGTACCTTGAAGGTATCGTAGGATGGTTTTCACGCCAACCCAATGCCTCTTAGTTGGGGCAGCACTATACCTTGCCAACAAATTTACCGAAAATGCAATATCCGGCCTTGTGCAGTTTGCAAGGTACATGAGTGCTCCAATGGCGCTCAAGTATGGAACTTCAGGTCCCAATACTTCCTCATCATCACCCTTGGGTCTGAATGGGTCCTTGTCCGCCTCCAGGGACCGGACTACCATGGGGGTCTTAAGAGCGTGGCACTTGTTCATATTGAACTTTTCAAGTACCCTCTTAGTGTAAGTAGACTGATGTACGAAGACTCCTTCAGGGAGGTGTTCGAGCTGCAGGCCCAAACAAAACTTGGTTTTACCCAAGTCTTTCATCTCAAATTCTGTTTTGAGATAAGCCTTTGCTTTCTCAATGTCCCTTGCAGTCCCGATGATATTCAAATCATCGACGTAAACTGAGATGATGCAAAATCCTTCATTGGATTTCTTTATGAAGACGCAAGGACAATCATCATTGTTTGTGTAACCTCTCTTCAGGAGAAAGTTACTTAACCGGTTGAACCACATCCTTCCGGATTGTTTCAACCCATACAACGATCGCTGCAGGCGAACGTTGAACATGTTGCGGTTTTGATTCGGTCCAGGGATCTTGAGTCCTTCAGGGACTCTCATATATATATCCGAATCAAGTGACCCATATAAGTATGCGGTCACAACATCCATCAACTGCATTTTTAAATTCAAGTTAGCTGCCATAGATATGAGATATCGGAACGTTATGCCACTCATAACGGGAGAGTAAGTCTCATCGTAATCGATGCCGGGTCTCTGCGTGAACCCTTGTGCCACAAGCCTCGCTTTGTATCTTACCACCTGGCCATGTTCATTCCTCTTCCGGAGGAATACCCATTTGCATCCTACAGGGATGACTTTTGGAGGTGTTGGAACTGCAGGCCCAAAAACCTCTCTTTGGCAAAGCGAGCGCAATTCCGCCTCAATTGCTACTTTCCATTTGTCCCAATCTGAGCGCTTCCGGCACTCAATCATGGACTTTGGTTCTGGATCCGGATCCATTGAGTCAGCAATTTTTGAGGCGAAATATATGTCGACAACTGTGGTCTTTCTATGATATGACTCTCCCGATTCCACATAATTAGTGGTGATCTCCTGATGATCGTCTTCCCACTCATCATGATTTCCCATAACGATTGAGTTGGGGCGTTCCGATCTCCCAATGCGATAATTTGCGCGCGATGCATTGGGAGTTCCATCTTCAGGATGGAGTCCTTCAAGGACTTCCTCAACTTCAGGTTGAGTTGCCTCTTCAGGGGCATTCTCAACTTCAGGTTGAGCTTCTTCGACTGATTCCTTAAGTGATGCAAGTGGCTCGGGTCCTTGTCTACGCGGACGTCTCCGCAGGACCTTGTCCCGAGCACCCCGAAGGTCTCCCCCTTTTCCTAGGATCAGAGGAGACTATAGGGTTGGTAGCCTTCTGGGGTACCTGTACCCTCTCCGGCGCATTTACTGCTGGTATATGCGACCTTGTCACTCTTTTATGATCAGTGAAGGCATCTGGCAGCTCAAATGTATAATTCTCCGAACTTCGAGTTCAGATTCACTGGTGCGTGGGTCTAATGATTGCATCCCAGGTGCATTCCATTCGATTTCCCGGCATTGTTCAGGATGCCTTTCTCCCCCTAATGCTGGGAAATGGTCTTCATCGAAGACACAATCAGCGTACCGAACCGTATGAAGATCCCCAGTCATAGGCTCCAAATATTTGATTATGGACAGAGTCTCATAACCAATATATATCCCCAACTTCCGGTGGGGTCCCATTGAGGTACGCTGGGGTGGTGGTATTGGCACGTACACAGCGCAGCCAAATATACGCAGATGGGAAATACTTGGTTCTTTCCCATGCACCAACTGTAGGGGGGATGTTTCATGGTATGCAGTTGGCCTGAGTTGAATTAGTGCTGTAGAATGCAACACCGCATGGCCCCAACAACTGATTGGGAGCTTGCAATTCTGCAGTAGCGGCCTGGCAATCCACTTGATCCTCTTGATCAAGGCTTCGGCTAGACCATTTTGTGTGCGGACATGTGGTACTGAGTGCTCTACCTTAATGCCCATGGCTAAGCAATAATCATCAAAAGCCTTCGATCTGAACTCACCAGCATTGTCCATCCGAATGGACTGAATGCGGTTATCAGGGAAGCTTGCTTTAAACCTGATTATTTAGGCAATAAGTTTTGAGAAAGCATGGTTCCTAGTGGACAATAGGTCCACATGGCACCATCTAGTAGAAGCATCAATCAGGACCATGAAGTACCTAAACGGGCCCGACAGGGGCTGAATAGGTCCACAAATGTCACCTTGTATCCTTTGCAGGAACACAGGTGACTCATCCCTAATCTTCAGGAGGGATGGTCTAGTGATGAGCTTCCCCTTTGCACATGCGGTGCAAATGAAATCTTCAGGATTAGGGAAGTCTTTGACCTCATGGCCGGCAGAATTGTTGATGATTCGTCTCATCATGCTCAACCCAGGATGACCTAAACGGTCATGCCATATCTGAAACGCTTCTGGGTTTCTGAATATGGTCTTTATCGCAACAAAACCTTCCGTGGGTTTTATGTACGTGTAGTACAGACCCGATGGCGATGAAGGGAGTCTTTCCACCACTCTCTTTTGGTACCCGTCGAATTTAGTGATGAGTAGGTATTCGATACCTTGCTCAATCTCGGTTTCTATATGGAAACCGTTCGCACGGATATCTTTGAAGCTCAGAAGCGTGCGCTTTGAGTCAGGATACAACAATGCATCCTTCACAAAGATTTGAGTACCCATAGGGAGAACCAGTGTGGCACTTCCAGTGCCTACTATATGAGCATTGCTTCCGGCAATGGTCATAATATTTCCATTTTTCTTAGTTAAAGTTTGGAAATATCTGGTTTCTCTCAATATTGTGTTGGTGGTCCCACTGTCTACGAGACAGACTTCCGCTTTATCCATAGGGCCCCCACAGGTTCTGTTAAATACCACAAAATAATAGGATTTTAACATAAAACATGCATTCATTAATATAAAGGTAACATTACATGTTTCCTGGGAAATATTACAACGGAGTTTGAGCCATCTACTAAGTTACAAATGCTCTTCAGGAGCATGCATGGTCAAACATTCACTAAAATAAAACCGATACATGTGGACATCACTTTGTCATGATAGTTGGGGATTACTGCTGGTCCCCGAAGATATCAATGTCATCAAGAAGGTAGTCCTCGTCATCGCCCATTTGGGTGTCTTCATCATTCGCGTCGACAGCCATGCTATCACGCTTCTGAGCTTCAGTCTCAGTGATGAAATGGGACTCATGTTGACCTTTCTCCTTTTTCTTGCTTTGTTGGTAAAGGTCAACGAGGTGTTTGGGGGTGCGGCATCAGCGGGACCAATGCCCCTTCAATCCGCATCTATAGCAATCACCTTGCTCTTCCCCACTATGGTCACCTCTTTCCTTCTTGCGTTCGGCTCTACCCTTGGGCTTACCCTTTCCTTTGCCTTTGAACATGGCACCTCTCTTCCCCTTCCACTTCCCTTTCCCACGACCCCTTCTGTGGTTGCGAGAACTCTCATCAACGTTAGCGTGTGCTTCAGGCACAGCTATGGAACCGGTGGGTCGGGCAGAATGGTTGTTCACAAGAACCTCATTCTGTTGCTCAGCAACTGATAGTACTTCACTTAACTCAGAGTACTTAGTGTACTTCGAGTTGCCGTATTGTTGTTGCAGTACTATGTTGCCAGGGTGGAAGGTGGAGAGAGTCTTCTCGATCATTTCGGCGTCTGTGATCTTCTGGCCACAGAGACGCAGCTTCGTCACAATCCTGTGTAAAGCGGAGTTGTACGCTGCCACAGACTTGTAGTCTTGGAAGCGTAAATTCATCCAGTCTTGTCGTGCCCTAGGGAGCACAATCGTCAGCTGCTGGCTGAAGTGGTCCTTCAGGGACTGCCACAAGACTTGTGGATCCTCTCCGTCATGTACTCAGACTTCAGGTCTGGGTGGAGATGGTGTCGCAGGAAATGCAACGCTTTTGCTTTATCAGGTTTTGTGCGGTCATCATTGCCAGCTTCAGGCTGGACAATGGTATGATCGAGGCTCATGCCGTCGAGCTTGATCTCGACGTCGGTAGCCCAAGTGAGGTAGTTGCTGCCATCCACGGCGAGCGCCTCGAACTCCCTCTTAGCGATGTCCGACATGCCTGCACAAAGAGTGTACAGGGTAAGTGTACGTCGGTGCGTAATCTTCAGGATTACGACTTTGCATAGTCTTCAGGACTATACAAATATTTCCCAAGTGTAATCTTCAGGATTACATAATAATATAATTGCAAAATAAATATGCGGAAATAAAATAACCATAATAAATAAAGTGCAAGAAATAAAGTGCGAGAAATAAATAAGTAATAATAACTTAATGTAAATAAAATATCACGGGCTTCGGGCCGTGTATTTGGGTGCAATAGTGGACTTCGGGCCACTATTCTGCGCAAAATAGAGAGAAAATGCGCAGTTGGATATGAATGGGCCAACTGGGCCGAATTCACCTCTCCTGGGCTGGCTTATCAGGCCCAGTCATCCGTGGCCGTTCATCAAGATGGACGGCCAGATTTCATCCATGCCCATATAAATAGGGAGGGTCAAAACCCTAACCCTAACCTTATCTCATTTCTTCCTCCCCATTCTCTCTCTTCCTTGTCTTCTCAACCAGGAAAACAGCAGGAGAGGGAGAAGAGAAGGATGAGGCGGCCATGGGGGCTACCCTGCACGCCAGGTCGCGCCGGCGGCCGAGGACCCGCGCTAGGCTCGCGGTCGGCCGAGCTGGGGGCCGCGCACGCGACCGTGGCCGGTGGCCGCGCTGGGCCGCGCCGGTGGCCGGGGGCCGCGCCGGCGGCCGGGCCTGGCTGGCTGCCCTGTGCCTTGGTCGGCCAGGCGGCCGCGCGCCCCCTTGGGCCTGCCTGCTCACGCCATGTGGCCGCGCGCGCCCGTGGCTGGCACGCCCGGCGGCGGTGGCCTAGCAGCCGGCCAGGACATGGCAGCGCCCCGATCTACGCACTTTAGGATGGTAGTGTCTAATCTGCTCGTCTTCGGGACGGCAGGTTGGTTCCTTTTGGTGGGCGGAGGCAGAGCCGTCCTTGCTCCACCCGGCGAGCGGAGAGCCGTCCTTGCTCCACCGGCGAGCGGAGGCAGAGCCTTCCTTGCATCGCCGTCGTCGACGTCCAGGTGAGCGGAGGCAGAGCCTTCCTTGCATCGCCGTCGTCGACACGCTGGGGTGAGTGGTGGCAGAGCCATCCTTGTATCGCCACCATCGTTTTGTGCTTCTTAGCTTGGTAGGGCTCGTGCTGATAACGTGTTAGAAATCGGTTTCTTTCTTTCACTCAAGGGCACTAGCTCAAGAACACAGGCACAAGAGATAGAACTCAGAAATAGAACACAGGGATGGGAGGGGGAATTCCTTTCTGTATTTCACTTTCACTGGGATTCACATATCTGTTACAGAGGTGAAAGCAACCTCCTATTTATAGCCAAGGATGGCTGGGGTGAAAATATAAAGTTACAGAGTTCTTGCACTACTTGAATTTTTCCTCCTCCTTTTCATTTAATTGGCCACCATCAAAGTCTTGTGTTCACACTGTTTTCTCAGACTTTGGTTTACAACAGTGCTCACGTTATTTGTTTATAACTTGTTATTGTTTTTGTATTATAATATTTTTTTTTTCTTGTGTAACTATAGAAAAAAAATGTCACTTGTTAGGCTCTGTTTGGCAGGACTTCTCCAGCAGCTTTCGGAGCCATTTGGAGTCGTTTTGTACTAAATAGGGTAGAATAAAATGACTTCACGTAAGAAGCCGCTTTAATCATGCTCGCACATATGTTTTAGGTGAGATGGAGAAAAAAAATAGTGACTCCACTCGACTTCACTTTATTCTACATATGGCGCTCTGTAGGTGAGATGGAGCAAAAAAAAAATAGTGACTCCACTCGGCTTCACTTTATTCTACATGGCGCTATGTAAGAGCATGTTTTAAGAAACTCTTACACATAAAACTATTTTGTCAAATGATTTACTAAAATAGCTCTAACTCAATCGACGGAGCTGTTCATGGAGCCGAAGCTCAAAAAATAGCTTCACTTGTAAAGTGGAGCCATACCAAACAAGGCTTTAATAATCTTTGTGTCAATATATATATTATTTTATTATTCTTGTCTAACTATAAAAAAATCATCACTTGTTAATTGTCTTTGTGTTAATATATATTATTTTTTTGTCTTTATCTAACTATTGTGTCAATGTATATTAGATTTTGTCATATTTGTAGTTTTATCTAATATAGATTTTTTATAACCGGATTTGAAAGTTGCAGATTAGATCTACAAAAATTGCAATGAACCAAAACTACAATTTTAATATAAAATATCTCCACTATAATGAAACAGTTTGAATTATTTTAGGTCCACTAATAAAAATGTCCTCTGCTGAGAGCCTCCAACCATTGTTCACCCAAAACATGCACACAGAAAATCATATTCATTAAAATCAAGGGCTATCAAAAAAGATATCCAATGGCTGAGAAAAAGTTTGTGTCGGGTTTCTCACCCGCATCTCATCCTCTCACCCCTCACACGCCCTAACCCCCTCGGTCAGGATTGCATGCCATGAAAGATCATGATTCACTTTTTACTTGTATGTCATTAAAAAGGATGGTGTAATCGTCCATGTCCCTCGAAAATGGGTTCTAACGCTCTTGTCCCTGGGTCTGAAAAGTTTTCTTTCCTACGTCATTCCGTCTATTTTCAGCACTAACAGTGTTAAATACGGATGTCTAAGGACTTCAATGTCTCTGAGAATTTTGTTTTCTCATACGGCACTGGCAGCTGCGCGCGAACAATGGGCGCGGCGGTGCTGCGACATGCGGAGCGCGGCCTGTGTTAAACTAAACTAGACCGTCGTCGTCCCCGTGGCCGTGCGTGGCGTCCGGCGCTAGCCAAGACCCACCAGGCACACACATGGCTGCAGTGTGCAGCGATAATCCTAGGAGAACCGGGCGGGCTGTCTCCTGTGCCCTCGCAGCCGCGGCCACAGCTCCACCGGTCGGCATCGTCGCCGCTCATTAGATTAGACTTGAATCTTTATCTTTACAGCTAACTAGGTAGCATGCCCGTGCGTTGCTACGGGACAACATAAAAACTATGCTAAAAACAAATGGATCACACGATAATATAACAATATTATAAAATTAAATACTATATTTGAAAAAACATTTAATCTAGTGATGCGGCCAAGATAATGTTTCATAACATCGCAGACTCACAAACGCTATTGTATAGGTCTTTCCGTGATACGGCTAAGATAATATTTTATATCGACAGGAAGATATCTTCGATATCCATTTCTTTCGTGTGCCAATAAATCAATGAATAAGTTCCACCGCATCACCATACGAGTCCTCGAGTTGTGTTTCCAACACCAGCATTTTTAGACCTTTAGCTAAGACCCGACCCCACTAACACGACGATGCAACTAAGCCGCTTTCTCACTAAAATTGCAAATAAGCTGATTCCTCAACAATATATGATATTGCATCTTTATTCACTTATATATACATGAGGTGTAAATGGTTGAGAGCATAGCCCATGTATTATAGCATTGATGTTCTGCATTGCCATTGCCACGATTGTTCCTCCGTGGCTATGTACTTTTTGCCATTCATCCTTTTGCAATACTTATAACTGCTATTTTGGGTACGCCCGTGTGAGCAGCTCATGCACACGGTATCATGTTGCTATTGAATATGCACTTCATACCACCTGGATAGTAAAATGAGAAAAAAAAGAATTAGCAACAACACTCATATAACAGGTATATTCTAGTTCAAAATAATCAGCCTTATCAAATGGTTCAAATAGTGATGCATCAGTTTATGGCTTTGGCAAAGTATTGCAATCTCAAACTACTATAGATTTTTCTATTTATTTATTTTGTACAAATATTTATTGGAAGAGATATCAATTCTTCCCTAGAAGTCAAAGCAAACATCCTAGGTAGTTCAGTTGACCGAAAAGAAGGTTCATCAATTTAATAGCAGAAGCAAACTTGATTGTAAGAAGAGTATGAAGGCCCTTGATGTACTTGAAAGCAGCGATATCCTTCGTAAGTCCTCGTTTTTGTTCCATCTATGCAATACAAAAAAATAATTAACCTGTAGGCAATAACCTAGAAGAACAAAACAACATCATGACTGCTAGGAAGCTGGATCAGGAAATAGAGACATAGGATGCAGTTCACGGTGAACTGTATTGCATTCTATGACAATTCGATTCGCTGAAAACACACCAGGTAGAGTGAGCAACAGTAGTCTGCTCCATACTCTTCGGACAATCAGCAATCCCACGAAGGCGTCGCCAACAAGCCTCGGTGTGGTTTGCTCCATGTAGCTTAGTAGTTGTGCAGGATTCGAGCACACTGCATAAACATGAACTTGTGATGTGTGTCGCACTTGATTGTGCAATCTTACCAAAATGCAAAGTCTGCTCTAGAGGGTACACTAACATAAACAACATGGAATATTTATTATTTTATTGATCTGAGCTATGTCAAGCAATTATCATTAGTAATTTTAGAAACTAATGTTAAGTCCATACTCTCTTTCCCCTTTCAAAAATAAATTATATGTAAGCATTTAATCCATATATCACCAATAGCCAGGTAGAAGAAGCAAAAAAATGGCTCACCTATTTCAGGAATCCGTCGAATTGCAAATTTTACTAAACAGTCTATAAACTCTTTCTATATTTGTAGGTGGTATAATATTCTTCAATTCTCAACAGGCAGAGCTAAACAATTGGTATGACATCGAAACAGAAATTCAGAAAGCAGACACTACTTTCACAAGGGTAGTAATATAGAAATGCACATGTTTGTGGCCTTAAGCATTGATCACCCAATTTGATTCCTATTAAGCTAATTCAGAACTTTTCTGTCGCTTTTCAAAATCTCAAATTTTGTTAACTGCGTTGGAGGACACCGGTCTTCCTACACGTTATGTGAGCGAAACTGGCCTGCAATGCAAACAATTAGAGCAGTGAATATTTGTACTATCTTTGTAGCATGGTATTTATATCATATTAGTTCAGACATCAGGAATTTTTATATAGTTTTGCACATGGTTACACTATTTGGTTACTATAAAGATGACATAAACTCAAAGCAACATATAACTCAGAATAATTTCAGTGCTGAGAAAACACACCCATGTCTTGGTAAACAAACTGAAATTATTAAGCAGAAATATAAAAGAAAAGATACCTAGCCAGGTGACCATAAAAGCAACTCTGAGTATTAGATAGCTATAACAGAAATATAAGACCTAGAGAATTAGACGGCTCAGAAATGTGTTTCTTAAAACTAACGTGACCTAGAGAATTAGACAGCTAACCGCTCTAAAAAATATAAGACCTTCAAGTTCAGCTAGCCGATGCTGGATGGATGCATTGAATCGGCATTCTTTTAGAGTTGCCAACTCTAAGTAGGATAATGGTGCTTTTTGATAAGATCATTCAGATGCTATTTCAGAGAAAACACTTCATGTCAACCAAACAAAAAGGAGGTACGTCAACCAGAACTAAAGGAGGCAAAGTACCCAATTATCACAATGAAGATGGGCACTTTTTATCATTGTTTCAGTGAGTAATCAAAGAAAAACTGGATAAGTCAAGCCATCCACCAAGAGCAGACGGTCATACATCAGGAATTTTCGTATAGTTCTGCACATGGTCACATTATCCGGTCACTATAAAGATAACATAAACTCAGCAGCATATAATTTGGATGACGATATATGGTGTGCATGACAATGAACTCAATGCAGTTCTCTCTTATGGTTTGGGAACAAGTAAACTAAAAAGACTCACCCATGTCCTGGTAAATAATATTGTTATAAGCACATGGTTTCATTATTCAGTCACTATAACAAACTAAAATTATTTACAGACAATATGGCAACAATTCATACAAAGGAATACGATTTGAAACACTAAAACCACTACAGTGCTGCTGTTAATAGCTACATGTGTATTCTTCGAAAGAATGTTGATCTCCTCTAAGGTAGAGGACTGCACTAATTTTGGTTAGATAGACACAGTGTACTCATCACTATTTGATACTAAGCTTCAGGGCATGCTGCGGGAAAACTCATCAAGATAAGTTATAGGACTCAAGATGCAACTAAATAGGATTCAGATTTGGATATTTTCTCATCACAAATATTAATATAAGTACAATATTTATGGTTGTAGAGATACATGAGGCATACATAAAAGAAGCAGCACTATCTTGATTTTCGACATTTGTTATTCATTATGTGTTTTGGTGTATTTTTAGAGCATTCAATCAGGTAAAATTCATTGCTCACTGATTGGCTCACTGTTATGTTCACTGATTGGCTCAGTTCGGGTGGAGATGGCAAGGGCGAGTGTCTTTTCAAGGACGGTGAGGTGGCCTCCAAGTGCAGCTGTGCACCTTCTTCTCCTCCGAGCACCATCTCCCTCTTATCACTAATCATCGCTAATCAATTTGAACTATATTGACTTTTATGTTAATCACTTATCACTGCACTAAGCATAAGATGGATTGCTTTAACCTGCAATTTCATGCCACTGTCATTCTCAGTCAAGTCATAGTGAAGTTCTAGCATTGTGAAGTTATGGCATAATATTAGCACAGAACAAATACAATATCTAAGGAATTTATAGAACATCTCAATACAGTCTACGGAAATAGGTCATCACCTTTACGATTGATGTGATGTCACGGAGTGGGGTCCTTAGGTACCAGTCAGGCAGGGGGCTCCTCCTCTTTGGTTTAGCCCTCGATGCACCCGCGGGCGGCACATTCTCCTTGTTGTTGAAATGTGTTCGGACCCGTCGAGCCAGCGGCTTGACGGCGCCCTTGGCCACAAAAGCGCCTGGTGATGCCACCCTCCTCCTGATAAGAAAGCCACCAGCAGAGTTGCTGGCAAGCGCCGGCCTGCTGGCAGTCCTCATCAATTGAGGCATCTTGTAGTCCTGCAAGAAGTTCGTGTAGCGCATATCGGTGAGACAGTGATTCAAGAACCAACCAGACAATGAATCAACAGAACAGTAAATAGACCAAGAAATCATAATTTTTCTTACAGTTTTGCTCTCGTTCCGCCCTGATTTCTATTGCTCTTCTCTTGGATCTATGCAAGGAATTCTTGGTGCCCTGAGCACTGTTGCTCTTCCCCTGGATGCGTGAAATAAATTTTCGGATGAAATTTCCAAATTGGCAAGAAGAATTCAGAGAGCGCGTGAGCAACCTATTCACCAAAATCTACGCACCTATTGCTCGACTTCCACGGTTCCGCCTCTCCGCGATTTCTCCCAACATCAACGCGATCCCTACGACTCTAGGACACCTGCAAAAAAACAAGCAAGGCAAACGAGAGCAATAGTTCAGACAAGAGCATCAAGAAACACATGCAAATGCCAGTCGCTCTACTCATATACCTCAATTCCCCATCCTTCGCAGGTATTCGAACCCAAAATAACCCGTGAAACACGCCGGAGCAAAGCGACCGAGGCCGAACCAAGAAAATCCCCCGCAAGAACCAACCAAATCCCCTTGGGGAATGACGGGCGGGTCAGCCCACCCAGCTAGATGGCGCCCTTCTCCCCAGCCGTGCAGACATGAACGACAAGAAGGCCCCCGTGGCGCCGCGACACGCGAAGAGGGAACGGATCCGCCGAGAACCTGTCGGAGTAGATCTCCAGTCTTGGAGCGCCAAGGAAGGGCAGAACTACGGCACTGGGACGCGGCGATGGGCATGCTGGTGGTGGCGGCGGGCATCTGTCCTCTTGGCCACATGGGGCGGCACACCTGGGGATCATGGCGAAGGACATGGGTGGGTCACGGAAGCAGAGGACAGGGGCGGTGTGATTTGACTGAGCGGCTTCACCGCGGGGGAGTGAATCGGTCTTGTAGGCCTCGGCGGCGGCGGCGGCGGCGGCGGCGGTGGGCTAGGGCGGCAACAGTGGTGGAGACCGGGAAGCAGAGGCGCGAGGTGGAGCCGGCGGGGCAAGGGCGTTAAGGGATGGTCGTCCGGCGGCGCTCGAGCGTCACGGAGGATGACGGCGGCTCCGTGCGGCCCCGAGGGAGGAGCTTGACGGCTCTTGGGGCAGCTGTGACGGAACGACCCTAATCCCATGGCCCACATGTCCCTGTCAACCTCTGACAGCCGAACCCATGTTCCATGTGATTAAGACCTGTTCGCCACCGGGCTACATCAGTGCCCAATGTCCGCAGGATCACCTCACAATTCGGTTACAGCATTGCATACTTTTACAAATAACATCGAAATAAAGAGCGGAAGACTTAAATAACATTAGTTTTACAAAACAGGGTTTCAAATAAAAATTAAGGTGCAGTTATTACAAACCAAGTTCTGACAATAGAAATAGACATAGGCAACATAGTGGAGAACAGCAAAGATACTTATAATCACCCAGCCCGAGGGTGTACAACTATTCTTCGGCCTCATCGGCCTCTTCCTGGACGATGGTCACACAGCAGGGTGCAAGACACATCGGAGTTTCTGACACACCTGCAACATGGGTAACAAACCCTGAGTACTGGGGTACTCAACAAGACTTACCCGACTAAGGAAAAGGGAGAAGACTCAGGAATGAGAGGCTTAGGGTAGTCAAGGTAAGGCTTAAGCAAGATCAAGTATTTTGCAGAAAAAGCATTTTTGTAAACCTTATTTTGTTTTTGGAAAGATCCAGTATTCCTCAATTCTTCATCGTTCATGATTCATTTTACATTTCAAAACATTCCTAGTTGAGAACCACTCTCCGTTGACAGTCAGTGGACCAAGTCTCCATAACCGAGGAGCAACGTTAATCCGGATAAATAATACTCAGCTGAGGATCCCTATCCACACTGCATATGTAGCACCCAAGCTTGCATATGCCAACTCGTCTACCACGATTCCTCCAAGATTGGGCCCGGTCCTACGCCACCCGGAAGTACAGTACACCACTCCAATCCGGGACTCTAACCCACGTGGGTACATGCTACTTCCGCCATCTCTCCACTCCCAGTGCGCGGTTGTCGGTCCAATAAAGGATTTCTCGGAGCCAGAGCTTTCCGAAGTATGTGAATAGTTACAAGTCTTGACCAGCAGGCCCCCATACGGATGGTCCCTACATTTTTCCGCCAGCGACAAGCACCTCGGGACTCTAACCCGGGAGTACAGGTCCTGTCGGTTTTCCTCCAGCAACAAGCACCTCGGGACTCTAACCCGGGAGTACAGGTCCTGTTGGTTTTTAAAACCCTGTCCCGGTCGGTGTCAACTGTTGAGTCCCGGACTACAACATGACGGCACCGTACGCGCGGACAACCTCTTCTCGACTATGACCACATGCTAGCTAGGCAAGCAGTCATCGAACGGGAAGTAAAGCCAAATTCCCATAAAGATTCTTTCAGTGATCATACTTTTGAAATTGGCATTTTTATTGCAAAGTCTAATTCAATAAGCATTTGCTAAGCATTTTTTCAAATACTTTTGAAAAGCAGGTATCGGGTGTAGCAGTGGTCAAGGTGGATAGTGCATCAATTAGGATAGCACACAACTCCTATAAACCTAATGCAATAATTTAACTCAAAAGCATTTAAGGAAATCATTTTACAAATTCAAGGAAGGGTTAAATGCACCGGGGCTTGCCTTGAACAGCAAAAAGGGCAGGCTCGAGGGCGACGGGGCAGTCGTCGGAGCTCGGAGTCGTCTCGGGGGTCAGTCCGTCAGCAGCTGCCTCGACCTTGACACCTTCTCCTTCAGTCACTACACGGATGCAATGATGTATGCTTATGAGGATGCTGACATGAACAAAAGCACAAGACAAAATTACTTATTCTGGAGTAGACACAGAGTTACCTATCTTTACTTTTAGGCAAGATTAGTTAAACCTTTTAAGCATTATTGACTTAACCTAAGCATAGACCAAGGCATGGCATCACAACATCATAGACCAGACGGGTGGGGGTCTATGAACAGCAAACAATCCGAAAGGTCACACCATACAACACGATTCCTAAATACTTTTCTATTTTTCCTAATTTATTTTAAAAGGTTGTGTTGTACAGTTGCTCCAAAATTTACCAAATTAAACTCATAGGTTCATCATGGTGTAACTAGATGTCAAAACAAATTTCATAATTTTTGGAGTTAAGCATGATTTTCTAAAAATCTAAAACTATCCATTTATTAATTAAAAGGAGGATTTTTCATTTTTTAATTGTTGCAGAAAAGTCAAGTTTCTTATTTTTATAAAATACTACACAGTATAAAGAGTCAACTGTAAAATTTTCAGAATTTTTAGAGCAACACAGAAAATCATACAAAAAGATGAAATAAGAACACTGTTCACAACTTTTCAAAAAGAAAAAGAGCACTGTGCAAGGGCTCGGTCGAAACGGGGACGAGCGAATCGGAAACGATCGTCCGCTCGAGGCCTGGCGGAAAGGCTCGGGCGAGACGGAGACTACCGCTCGTCCGTCCGAGACCTGGCCGGGAGGCTCGGGCGAATCGGAAACGCAGGTTCGCTCGAGGCTGGGCTCGGCGAAGCGGAGGGTGTGTTTGCTCGAGGCTGGGCTCGACGAAGCGGAGGGTCGTGCGCTTGCCGAGGCCTGGCTCGGGCGAAGCGGAGATGCGCGTCTGCTCGAGGGTGTGGCTCGAGTTAACAGTGAACGTGTGCTCGAGGGTGTGGCTCGAGTTAACAGTGAACGTGTGCTCGAGGGTGTGGCTCGAGTTAACAGTGAACGTGCGCTCGAGCTGGGAGGTTCGGGCGAATCGCAGGCGAGGCGGACGGCGGTCCGGCTGCTCGGGACTTGCGCTGGGAAAGCCGAGGGCGGGAAAAGATTCGGGGGCTCACCGTGAGTCGGATGGTAGTCTCGGCGAGGCGGTGCGGGGTCGGAGACGGGAGTTCGACGGTGGAGGTGCTCCGGCGGAGCTCTCTGGCGGCGAACGACGTCCGGCGGCTCTGTCCACCGAAAGGGATCACCGAGGAGCGGTTAGGAGCGCACGGAGGTGAGGAACAAAGGGCAGGGGTCGGTGGGACGGGAGGGAAACTCACGGCGGCGAATTTCTCGTGCGGCCGAAACGCGGCCGTATGCCGGAGTCGAGGAAGAAGCTTCTGCGCCGGCGAGGGGAGGAGCGGAGGGGTGAAATTGGTTGCTCGGGAAGGTGGAGCAGCTCCAGGCGATGGCAGCGGCGGGCTCGGCTGGTGCTGGGGTGGTCTGGAGACTCGGGCTCACGGAGCTCGCTGATGGCGGAGGAATGGCGGACTCGGCGGCTTCTTATAGTCGCGGGTGGAGCCAGGGAGGGGTCCGGGCGAGGAGTGCGAGTGTTCGGACGGCATTGAAGAAGGTAGGGAGCACGGTAGGGCGGCTCGGTGCGGTCGGGAGACTGCGCGCGGCGGGGCGGTTGCCGGCGGCCGACAACTGCGCGCTGTCCGCGGCCGAGGGGAAGATGGAGGGTTAGGGAACGGCGAAGGCAGGCGGTAGGTAGGGGCCGGAGAGAGAGAGCGAGCGCCAGCGCTTGGCCGCGCGCGGCACGGGCGCGGGTCAGCCGGGCTCGGCAGGGGCGGCGAGGCTCGCGCGCGGCGCGGCGGCCTTGCCGGAGGCCGGGGCCCCCTGACTTTAGAGTTCGAGCACAGTGACGATATTAAAAGCAAAACTTCCCCTTTTCAGAACTTTTGAAATTACTCCCAAAAGTGGAACTACTCAAAGAAAACTCAAAACACCAAAGTTGCTTAAAATTTTGAGACCTACAACTTTGTCAACATAAACCTTTTCTGAAACTCAAAAGTTTTTGAGATAATTTTGAAAACCGAAAAAGAGACAAAATAAGAAGTTTGAAGGAATTTGAAATTACTTCAGATTTTAAAATCTGCAAACACCAAAGTTGTTTCTCTTGACGAGATCTGCAACTTTGCTTTTTGGACCAAGTCAAAATTTTGAATAGTTTTTAAATTAATAAAAGAGGGGTAAAAACCAGGGTTTGGAAACTAGGGCTTTTCAAAAGGGATTTGAAATCTGATTTTGCTTTTTTGACCTTTGGTCAACACAACATATCTACAAGACAACAAAGGAAAAAGAAATACACCAAGCTAGACACAGAGGTGAAATTACCATTTTGCCCTTAAAGGAAGGTGAGGGCTTTTAGGGTTTTTGAAAAGGGAAACACTACACACAAAAGGGGACAAATGCACATGCATAAGGGAGACACACAAGTATGAAGAGAATGATTAAGACTAAAGATGATGACATGTCAGGTTAATTACAGATTAACACCAGAGGTGTTACAGCAGCGGCTTGGGGCGCTGCTCGGTCAGCGCGGGCGGAGGCGGCAGATCCGTGCGCCGCCGTGGGAGGAGGCCGGCGGCTTGGGGGCGTCGCGTGACGGTTTTGCACGACCCGGGCGTCGCGTGGTAAGAGGGCGAGGTGAGGAGGAGCCGGGCGGTCCGATTTCTTCTACGACGGCAATAGTGAGGGCGAGGGGCGCTGGGGCGTCGGCGTGCGTACCGTGAGGGCGAGGGCGAGGGCGGCCGCGTCGCGCGATGAGCGAGGGCGGGGATGGAGGCGGAGGGCGTGCGTGAGATGAGCGAGGGCGGGGATGGGGGCGGAGGACGTGCGTGGGGATGGTATCGCAAGGGGAGGATCGAAGGAGCGTAGCCAAATTTTTCCGCACTGGTGTCCCATCTTTACTCTTTTTTTTTAGCTGAGTGTGAGTAAGAGAAAAGACGCTGAGGTGATCGTAATCGTCCCGCTCCCCTTTTCACCCGGCGGCGCAAATCTCCTTCGCGAAACCGTCGCTCACCAACGACCCCCTGCCGCCCACCACCTCCTCGCCCCGCTCCCTACGGTGCGCCGCCCCCACCTGCTCACGCCGACCGCCTGGACGCTGCCCTCCCCCCACCCCCAGGCGCTTCGTCCGGCTCTGGCGGCTCCCGAACGCTGTCCCCGCTCTCTCGGCCGCCCACGCCCCCCACCGCCATCTCCCGGCCGTCTGCGCCCCCCACCGCCATCTCCTAGCCGCTCGCGCTCGATGCCGCTCTCCTGACCGCCCGCGCTCGCCGCCGCCATCTCCCGGCCCCGCCGCCGGCCGGGAGCATGCCGCCCTCTCCCGGCCCCGCCACCAGCCGGGAGCACGCCCCGCCGCCGAACAGGATCCTGGCCACACCGTCAGCAGGGAGCACACCGCCCTCTTCAGGGCCCTTCCCGACCGAGAGCAAGCCCTCTCCTGTATCCCGCCGCTACCCAACAGAGGTTACCAGCCCACCGTAACGATGCCGCGCGCGCACCGCGCAGCTGCACCGACCCACCCCAAGAGGTCATCCGGTCGTTGTCCGGCTCCTCCCTCCCGGCAGCACGCCGTGCTCCTCCCTCCTCGCAGCTGCGGACCATCCTTCCTCCCAGCGGTTCGCCCCATCCGCTTCCGCGCCATCCACCTCGCCGGAAGCCAGCGACCACGGATCTACGCCACGAGGCCAAGCTTCTCTCAGACCTAGGTCGTCGCTGGAGCGCCACCACCAGGTACCTGAATCCCCTGCTCGTTCTGTCCTCCCTCCTATGTCTCCTCTATCCTCACTGGATGTTTTGCGACTGAACATGAGGTTCAGCCATAGGAAACTGAGGCTTCAGATTTCTGATTTCGTCTTATTCTATATGCTCGTGATATGACTAGCAAAGTAGCTAGCACACTGCTTTGTCAAAAGTGTTGTTTATTCATTAATGAATGAGAACCTCATCCAAATACCTCTCCTTATACAGTTATTAATGTCTCACTGATACTACAGTATTTGGTTTTGCTTGCAGCCGGAGGGATCTCTACTCGTGGAGGTGCGGAATGATAAATTCTCAGATAAGGTTTGGTTTTGATATTAGTGTTGTTATGGTTCTTAGACGAGATACTTACCTGATTGTTGATTCTTGTTAATCACTCGCCCGGTCGATGGGTTCTAAATAATATAACCTAATCAAAATGCTCAAAGAAGTTGAAAAAGCTTATCACTGACATGTCAGATAAAGCCGCTGATGCTAAACTTCTCGAGTATCATTAACATAATAGTATTGCCAAACTCTCTCTCTAACGCACGCAATGGGATGCTTAAAGTGTTTTGATTTCTGTTGCTTGTAATGTCTAATTCCATGTTGTAATGCTTACAACCTTTGGTTTATGTTTCTATTAAAGGCAAATAATCACTGTTGTGATCACAACTTGGTAGGTGAACTAAAAAAATGTTTGAAAAGAGTATCTCTCTTTTTATTACCAACTGGAGCAAACATGTAAGGTCATATAAAATTGGTGATATGTTTCTGCTTAAAAAGCATCATTCTACTATGACAGTCTTTTGTGACCTTACTGTGTGATTATATGCATGAAGGGACCCCTTTTCTGCCATTTTTGTGCTTTTATAAGGGACTAATGCCATTGACTTGATTTGTTGTGGGATGCAACTTCCATGGTAAATAGGGTTCTATGCAGCAACAGGTCGCAAGATTTGGCCCTTAACAGCTTACATCAGGTACTACAATAGAGGTAGGCACTCTCAAGGTCCTAGCTTACATTGTTTAATCATCATTGATTTGAACACCATAATCAGATTATTTTGATAACGCTACGGAAGCACATAACCAGGAGTGGCTAAATCACAACATACGACAGCGATATTCAGGATGTAGAGACAAGCTTATTCGTTTGGCTCAGCACTAGCTTGCTATTCTGATGATGCTTGAAACAACAGCAAGGTTAGGATGAAAAATCCTTCTTTTTTGAACTGTATTTCAGGGCCAACTTAATTTTGGCTCGCCAAAAAAATCACAAGATAATATGTATTGACATCAATGTTATCCATGCTATGAACCTTCTCATGAATGAATTTTGCTTTATTTAAAGGGAACAATAGACCAAAATTGTTTTACTGACAGCTTCTCTTTCATGTATGCATCCGCTTCTGAAATTTTCAGTGGTCTATTTTTCAAATGCTTGTGATTACTGATTAATAGTAGCTTGTGTTGTAATTGGGACTGCTGTTGGAGCGTCCCTCTTGGGTATTCTTCTCATATGCCTTACCATTTAAAGTTGTATCAAGAGGTCATTCTTGGAGTATATTTTAGAAACTTCATTTTTCTGCATTTAAAATTGTCAGTTAACTGTTCCACATTTTTCTGTATTTTTTAAAAGAAAATATTCCACTGTGGTTAGCTAACTAACTATATTGGAATAATTGTTAGCGTTAACTACAGTCTTATTTGTCTATATAATGTCACAATTGTTAGTTAGCAATGTTCCTTTTATGCATGACTGCCTTTGGTTTAAGTAGGAGCAAGTACTTTTACTGTACCATAGCACTTTGATGAATGTTGCGTCATTTTTCTGAAAAGTCATATTTTGAGACCGGTTCTCATTGTGCAGGGAAAGATTATACCTGCTATCTCTACAACTAAAAAAACCCGGGTGTTATCGTCACCGCAGTACTATCGGACCGCCCGGCTCTCCGCGCACGTCGCCTCCTCCCCAGTCGCGCGCACCTCGGCTCCTCTTCGCCTCGCCCTCCACCACGCGGCCCCACCCGGCTCCTCTTCGCCTCGCCCTCCACCGCGGCTCCCCGGCGCTCCTCCTCGCCTCGCCCTCCACCGCGGCTCCCCGGCGCTCCTCCTCGCCTCGCCCGGTACCGCGCTCCCCGACGCTCCTCCTCGCCTCGCCCGACACCGCGCTCCCCGGCGCTCCTCCTCGCCTCGCCCAGCACCGCGCTCCCCGGCGCCTGCCCTGCTCCCCCGACCGACCAGGCGCCGGCGGCCGACGTTGTTCCCCGCCGACCGAGCGCGTGCCCTGCTCCGCGCCGCCCCGGCCGTCGCGACCCCGGCCGACCGAGCGCCGGCCAGATCCGCCCTTCGCCGCCCCGGCAAGGCCCTTCCTCGCGTCGCGACCTCCTCGGCCGACCGAGCGCCGACCCCTCTCTGCATGGCGTGGGCGCGGTCGCCGGTCCGGTCGACACGCACACAGAAGCTTGGCTCAACTCCGGTCTCCAGCAAGGTAAATTTCCCATTCCCAATCCAAATTCTAATCTTTATGTCAACGTTGAATTTCCCAATCCATAAATCCTCATGTCACTTGCCATTTGAAAAGTCTGATTATTCTGTCAGTTTTCGTATAGAACTATAGAATTATACGAACCATGACATTAAAATGCTATATGAATATGAAAGGTGAGGGCTTAGTTAGGTTCTTTTTTCATCAAGTATACTGAGGATTTAAGCACGAAATTGAGATTATCATCTAATATAAACTTGTGCGTTTATGAGCTTGTTTTGTTATCTACCAGTATTAGACCTGTTGTGGGTGGTATGTATTTGATCCTGTGCAGGTGGTATACACACTTTGATAATGGCCTTAGGTGTGAATATTGACCAACTCCACTCCATCTCTTTTCTCGCAGGAATCCCACTAAGTATACTTTGGTCGTCAGCTTTAGTGAAGAAATTGATTGTCTTCAAGTTGTTCTGATTCACCATACCATAGTCATCTGCAGAAAAAATGCCCTCAGTTTATCTGTACATCCCTAACATCATTGGTATGCTTCTGATGGTTGTCTATTTACATTCACTTGTTTCAAACTAACTGGAATTTCATTAATACTTATGCAAATGGAACCATGACTTACATTCTTTTATTGATTTGTGTACTTCGTTCGATCTATTTTTGGTGTTCATATTTCAACGTAACTTCTGTATTGTAGTAGTTGCCATTTTGCTGCTGGTACCAATGGTGCTTGTGCCCAAGAGTAGCAATACATAAGAAGCCAAAAGTCTAATGGAGTGCATAGTTCCACCAATACATGCTGGATTCAGGTTTTTTACTTTTAGCTTGTGGATGGGTAACTTAATAAAGTTCTTACTTACTATGGTGTATGGAAGTAGACTGTATCGAGATGATATATGGAACTAAACTATCATTATTATTTAAGCATTTCAGGGTTGTTTGTTGGGTTAGAGGTGGCCTAATCTGCTTGGTAGTTTTCAATTGATGATTGTCAGTGACCCTGGCTATAATCGAGCTGATGCCAGCCAGCATTTTCTAAAAAAAGTTCCGTTTTCAAATGCTCAAGTGTCTAGCTGAAGTTTTCCATGTAGACTACTGTATATCTTCTTGAGTAGACCCAGACAGGTAATGGCTATGCAGCAGGGGTTGGAGAGGGTGGCTGTGCCAAAGGGCTATAGAGGGACACTAACAGCACTAGCACTCACGATGACCATAGCAACAGTGGTGGTTGACTGGTTGAAGTAAGCGTGTGGATTGACTTTTCCCTATATGACCATATCGTTAAGTAATTTATAGTTGTACAGAAGCATACTTGGAGGCCATGAGATGACTGATGATGCATTGCGGTGGTCGGTCTGTAAGATATGAATTTTCTGCTTCCATTTATTTAGTTTTAGGCATGGTGATGTCAATGAGGAGATGAAGGGAGGAAACCTGTACACTGAGTGCAACTCGTCGGCATTTGTACAACCCTTTACCCCTTGTGAAATTATAGCTTTTAAGTTTGAGCAGGATTAGTTATGTATGTATATCCGGTTGTCTGATTTTTCTGGTTAAGGTCGCACCTGTGTAGCTGACATTTAGCTGTCCTTAAATGCACCGGGCATTGCTTCTCATTCACCCTGCTTGGAGAAGATATTGTGTGTATTCAGTTGTTGGTGTAGCATGTGGTCATATCCATTACACTGAGTGGCTGACCTGGAGATTACTTTTTCTGAACATGGAGATTACTAATTTGTATACTGATATATATATATATATATATATATATATATATATATATATATATATATATATACTGTCGTGGCTGGCAGTATACATGTATCTATATCCCTGGGCATTAATCCTAGATGTGCAGATTTTTGAACTATCCATAATACTAAACTGAAAAAAATCTAAACTACTAAGCATGTGCAGAGCATTCATGAATTGGTTGGATCGGATGCAATTTCACATAGATAAAAGATACTAAGCTACTAAGCATGACCTTTACTGACTTCAAGTCTATGTTCAGTTGTGTGTTCTTTTTTTTTCAGGTTTTGGAATCACCGAGACAATTTGTGATAAGGTTTATTTGAGCCAAATAGATACCACTTGTTTATAATTATAAAAGGTCAGTTAATTTACTGCTTGTTGTACTGAAACAAACCCGATAAGTGTTTCAGATTAATAATAACTATGTAGTGTTTGACGGACAATAATAGTAGCTAACCTGTTATCTGAAACAAAATAGACAAAGTGTGTTTAATCACAAAATAGACAAAGTGTGTTTAATCCAATGTTGATCAAAGCTGACGACTGGTGGCCAACTATTTAACTAGATATTGATGTCAGCTCTATGAACAACTGACTCTTTGATGATCGCTTGACAATTGACGTCCACCTATATATTGGACTTATTACTCAATTATGCCCTCTTTTAGTTGATTTTCTATAGTTTTTCTATTGCACAATTGTTTCCAAAATAACTGAACCATATTGTGAAATACCATAAGCTAGATGCTCCTCTGCAAAGATGTTTTTTTTCAGATAACTGATCCATGCTAAACAATGTTTTCCGAATCATGCTAACTGAATGTACATTTATGGCTTTAAAACATAATCTATTTGTCAGGTTTGAAATAGCTCACTGATTTAAGGCTTGAAAGAGTTGCCTCAACACATGCTTTGTTTACTAAAACTAATTTCTTCTGTACCATATTTGGCGTCAGGTGACTAGCAGCCACGGGATTTTGAAGCACTCATACCATTTGCTCAGGAAGGTATGGAAGGCAGCAGCCAGGGCCACCGGTCAACCAAGCTTTGGTAATTAGTCATGTAAATTTTTAATATACTCGTGTGACTGACTGAATGTCGCTGCAGTTGAGAATTGTCATCCAACATTCTACAGTTGAGAATTGCCATCGAACATTTGTAAACTAAATGACTATGTACTGAGTTATTTGGTAATTAATAATTATCTAAATTGATACAGATGCACCAATGCCTGGAGCAAAATGACATGTCCTTTGGTTCAGATTTTGATTAATGAAATTTATTTCTTGAGAGGACACAACTTTTAGGTAAGCTAAAAACATATACAAATACTTTAAAAAGGTTCTTTGGTTCTACCTGCTACTATACTTTTGTTGGATTACTGTAGGGTTTGTTTTTGTGGAAGCTGACCTGATACTTATCATTATCACATAGAATTAGCCTGCAGTAACTGTCAAGAAAGGCATGAGTTTCTGTTGTGGACATGAGCATGCAATTGGCACTTGCTTGTGGCGTCCAGTAACTATGTCATATTCGGTATAACCTGTGAGATATGTCCCATATATGCTTGTTGCTTCATACATGCACAACATAATGCATTTCATAAGTAGTTGATAGTTCAAAACTTTTTTCATGCCATAGATAACAAATGTATGATGTGCATATGTTTTTTTTATGTATCTAGCTTATGCCTTTAATTATGGTTTGTGCTTGGAATTTTCCTCGAGTAGTATGATGGAAATTTTTAACATAATGCATGAAACTAGATTGCATCACAACATCACACGCTGGATGGTTGATTGCTAGGAAAGCCAGTAGAAGCAAAGGCACCTGATAGAGGAATAAGATGTGCACCACTGTGAATATAATTGAAAAATCAGGCCTTGTGATGGCGCTGGGAGACTGTCATCGAGAGCAGGCCTTGTGATGGCGTTGAGAGACTTTTATCGAGAGCATGTGTCTTTGTAGGTTGAAAAAGTTGCTTCGTGATGTTAGAAATGACTTGAGGTGGTGACAGTTATCACTATTGTTAGTGACGAATAATGAAAACCTTTAATCTTTATGCCTCTTGCAAGGTGCACTTGCACAATTTGCACCGTGACACGATGAACATTGCATTCAGGAAACTAGATCACAACATCACATGAATTAGGGATGCAAATCAGGAAAGAATTGGCACATACACTAGCACACGCTGAAGATTTGGTATTATTTTGCTCTCATTGCAACACATGAGCATTTATATCATTGTTCCCGTTGCAACGCACTGACATTTACATAGTTAGATTAAGATTAGCGACGATAACTGATGCATATAAGATATATATGAATGCGGCAAATCTTTTAATTTTTTGCAATTTTAGATGACATATTTTAATTAGCATAAACTATCCAATTGTTTTATACAAGTAGCTTAATGGCTGATGTAAAAAATTTATACCGTCATGTGTCCAACATGTATAGATTTTGTCGTCCCTACATGCACACTCAATTATGTAACGCGTTAGTGTGTAACATATTTTATACCGTCAAATTCTACAGCTTAATTAACTTTAAGCCAAAAAATGGAATTAACATAGCAGGGTATTAACTGTTGGAAATAATAGCAATTTAGTGAGGCATAAATTAATTCCGACAATGAGGAAAGGGTAAACAGCATGCATCGTAGATGTATAATCTACCACTAGCAATATGATCCGAGACATATCCAGGGTGTGCACCGCTAATAGCATGAAGAATATGAAATAGAAGAACAGTAAGGTTGAAGACATGCTTACAGTGGAGTTGTCGGCGCTAGGAACTTGCGCAAGAGTAGATGAAGCAGACCGTTGATGAAGATCGGCGTAGAGGGAAGAAGACGTCCAGCGAGCAGTCGCGACGGCGCTTCCCAAAAACCTTATACGTCCCCTACCACGTGCAGGGACGCGAGGAAACGTTGGCTTCGGAGATCCTGCTCTCCTAGCACCGATGGCACGTCGTTGGCGGGATGGGGTTGACAACAGCAGCGCAGCACTAGGGCAGAGGAGGAGGAGAATGTGTTGTATCGAGGACGACGTCTCGTCCTTCTTTTATACACACGCCGCAGTTGTATCTTTAGAAAGAGACAACCGCGTAATCACAATATTAATGTGATTGAACCTACCATTAGTGTACGAGTCAATCACCATTAATACGAGAATAATTGCTTGCTAAAACAGACCAGCGCAATTTTCTCCATGCATACAAAAATATCAAGTGACAAAAGGAAGCCGCGCACCCGCAAGGCCTCGGTCGGACCATTCACGCGCATGTCGTGTGCCCCCGCGCGAGTCGCCACGCCACGCCCGGCGAGGTGAGGCGAGCGCGCGCGCGTGTGGGTTACTTCCTTTGCCTCTCCTCAATAGCTTCAACCAGTTGGAGATAGCTCAACTATATAAGCTGGCCTCCCTCCTTCTAGAGTAGCAATGTGGGACTAAAGTCTCCCACCATACCATGCATGTGTGATGGGGCTTTGAGATTTATTTGGAATATTTATTTGGGCTGGACCCAAATCTTCTAACAATCCCCCACCAGATCCCAGAGGCACTCTTCATCCTCCCTCTACCAAAGTCCTGTTAATATACTAGCTATTCAGTGGAGACCGGTTAAGGTTGAATATCCTCCTAGAGCGACAAGCTAGACTCGTTCACAACTGCACAATGGACTAGGCCTTGAATTGGCAGTTTGGTGCGAACGAGCTTCACTTGACGTCTTGACTGATACTAGGCTGCCATTTGCCTACCCCGCGAGTGGAGCGTATAAGTCATACTCCTATCTCACTTCATGAGCTTCTTAGAGAATTCCCAAATCTCACAAACTGCGACTAACAGTTAAGCTCACATAGGTGTGTTCTTACACATATACTCTGTAGGACAGTATCTTGCTATAAAGCCTCAGAACACATTAAGACAAAGTCATCCTGCCTTACAGAAATGAGAGTACTGCATCACTAACGAAGTGGGTTAAGTAAGGATGTACTCTCCCGTCAACGAGCAGCTTGTTTTTCCTAGGTCCTAATTCACGGGATCTCCGATCACATAGGTTGGGTTACTACTGACGTTAACTCACATGGGTCTCAGTCCCATCTCCTTCGATGCGTTATCAATCACAGTACGTGATAGTCCCTTGGTAAAGGGATCTGCCAGGTTCTTAGCTGTCTGGATGTAGTCCACAGCTATTACTCCGGAGTTTCTCAATTTCCTGACAGATTTCAGTCTACGTTTCACATGTTTGTTGGACTTCATATTATCCTGTCTATTTTTCACCTTCGTAATAACCATTTGGTTATCACAGTTTATGAGAATAACAGGAATTGGTTTTTCAACCACAGGCAAGTCCATCAACAGTTCTCTCAACCATTTAGCTTCGGTAGAGGCTGTGTCCAGAGCTGCGAGCTCTGCCTCCATTGTCGATTTTGTAAGTATTGTCTGCTTACAAGATCTCCAAGAGACGGCACCACCTCCTAAAGTGAATATATATCCACTAGTGGCCTTTAGCTCATCAGCATCTGTAATCCAATTTGAATCACTATATCCTTCAAGTACACCTGGGTACCCTGAAAAGTGAATCGCATAGCTCATTGTACCCTTTAGATAGCGCATTACTCGATCAATACCGCGCCAATGATCATCTCCTGGACTAGATGTGAATCTACACAACTTGCTTACAGCAAATGAGATGTCAGGGCGGGTTGTGCTAGCTAAATACATCAATGAGCCAATAATCTGGGAGTATCTCAGTTGATCCTTTCCTAGCCTCCGATTCTTTCGAAGAATTAGACTAGGATCATAGGGTGTTGGAGAAGGTTTGCTGTCCATATAGCCAAAGCGGCTCAAAACCTTTTCCACATAATGAGACTGCAAAAGAGTAATCCCATTCTCGCCCTTATTAAGTTTAATATTAAGGATCACATCAGCTTCCCCCAAATCCTTCATGTCAAAGTTTTGGGATAAGAATGATTTTACATCATTAATCTCATCGATGCTTGTCCCAAAGATCAGTATGTCGTCAACATACAAGCACAAGATTACTCCTTTGCCCCCACCATAGCGGTAGTACACATAGGTATCAGCCTCATTTACAGCAAACCCAGCAGAGGTTAAAGTATTATCAAACTTCTCATGCCACTGTTTGGGTGCCTGCTTTAGACCATACAAGGATTTGAGTAACCTGCATACCTTGCCCTCTTGTCCTTGTGCTATAAATCCATCGGGCTGATCCATATAAATTTCTTCCTCTAACTCCCCATTAAGGAAAGCTGTCCTCACATCCATTTGATGAACAAGAAGACCATGGGAAGCAGCCACGGATAATAGCACTCGGATTGTAGTTAATCTGGCAACAGGTGAGTAGGTATCAAAGAAATCCTCGTCTTGTTTTTGTGTGTAACCTTTAGCCACAAGCCTTGCCTTGTACTTTTCAATAGTACCGTCAGGCCTAAGCTTTTTCTTAAATACCCATTTGCACCCAACTGGCTTACAACCCACTGGTCTATGTGTCACTTCCTAAGTACCATTTGCCATGATGGAGTCCATTTCGCTGCGGACTGCATCCTTCCAATATTCTGCATCAGGTGATGCATATGCTTCAACAATGGTCGTGGGTGTGTCATCCACGAGGTAGATAGTGAAGTCTTCACCAAAGGATTTTGCAACCCTTTGTCTCTTACTCCTTCTAGGAGCTACAACACTGTTATCCTCTTCATTACCAAGTGGGTTTACAATTGGTTCGATTATGGATATCGGTTCAGGGGTAAATTCAATTGACGAACTAGGCAAAAAATAAGCACCGTTCATCGAGAATATATTTTCAAAGAAAGTAACATCCCGTGACTCTATAAGTGTATCAACTAAAATATCAGGCGTCTCTGATTTTATCACTAAAAACTTATACGCTGTGTTGTGGTACGCATATCCCAAAAAAACACAGTCAACTGTCTTAGGTCCGAGCTTGCGCTTCTTATTAATTGGTACGCTCACCATCGCCAAACAGCCCCACATACTGTCGGTGTTTCGAACCCGGGGGTATGACACCAACGAGTAATATGATCGTGTGCTCTCTTCCTGGATGGTGATGTAAGATGACACAAGGATTTATCCTGGTTCGGGCAAAGAAGGCCCTACGTCCAGCGAGGGGAGGAGGTTCTTGTATTACTTGCACCTAAGTGCTTGTACAGGGGCAATACAAGCTCAATGAGCGTGGACCGGAGTCCGGACTCGAGTGTGTGTGTGTGGACTCGTGTCGCGCAAGCCCGTGGGTAACCGTAGACTCGTGCGTTGTCCCTTGCGCACGAAGGGCCCTGGCGTCCCCTTTTATAGAACAAGAGGAGGCCAGGGTTTACACAGGATTGACATGTACAGCGCTCGATATGGCGAAGGGTAGGAACTCTGTCTTGTCGAAGTCACTGTAGCCAACGTGGGTGTTGCTGTTGAGGCGTCCTTGATGCGTGGCCTCCATCCCGGGCGCGGACGTGGAGGCGTGGCGATGTGGAAGCCGTACAGCACCCATCCCGGCACGTACAGGACACGGCGGGGTCCCTCCGGGTCTTGGGGTACCTGTCCTCCAATAGCGTGAAAGCAGTCAGGGCTCGAGGGGCGCAGGGCCGGCCTCGAGGTGGCGCCTACGGGAGGCTCGAGCCCCCGCAGGTATGGGCAAGTCCCGGAACGCCCGGGCGTACAGCGGGAACCCAGGCCTCGGGGTGAAGCTCGAGTGTGCTACAGTGCGTGGTATGGCCGAACAGTGCTATACTCGTGCCTTTTTGCCCATGCTTGTGGTGAAAACGAGGTTTGACTCTGGCTCCGGTTCACTGTGGCACACGCTGTGTACCAGAGGATGTGACCGGAGTAAGTGGACGCATTAAATGCGCAGTATGGGGCTAGTACGGTTGTCAGAGCTGAGAAGCAGGGAGCTTCCTTCTTGCGGGAGGCTTGAAGGGTAGTGGAGCGCTCGCCCGAGGCCTGACGCGGAGGGCTCGGGTGAGACGGAGAACGAGCGCCAGCCCGAGGCCTGGCTCGGAGGGCTCGGGCGAGACGGAGATTGAGCATCTGCCTGAGGCCTGGCTTGGAGGGCTCGGGCAGGACGGAGAATGAGCGTTCGCCCGAGGCCTGGCTTGGAGGGCTCGGGCGAGACGGAGAAGGAGCGTTCGCCCGAGGCCTGGCTTGGAGGGCTCGGGCGAGACGGAGAACGAGCGTTCGCCCGAGGCCTGGTTTGGAGGGCTCGGGCGAGACGGAGAACGAGCGTTCGCCCGAGGCCTGGTTTGGAGGGCTCGGGCGAGACGGAGAACGAGCGTTCGCCCGAGGCCTGGTTTGGAGGGCTGACGCAGCCTACTTTCCGCTTAATAGGTTTTCGGGCTTCGGCTTGGTGGGCCAGCGTTGTAGGCCTCGAGGGGTTGGTTTTTAGAAGGTTAGACTTGCTAGGTTTGTTATTAATTGGTGTTCTAGGTTTAACCTATTTGTTTGCGTTGATTGGGGGTACCCCTTTTGCGGTCCCCCGACAGTAGCCCCCGAGCCCTTGTTTGAGTGCTTGCACTCGAGCAGGGGCTCCCGACTGGGATCTCGAGGGTTAGCTAGCCGATTCTCGAGGGTTTGGTTGCTTTGATTCCGTGGGTGTCGTGCGAGCGACACCCGCGGGTGTAGCCCCCGAGGCCACGGGGGAGTGGTTAGAACTCCCTCGTGGGCTTTTTGCGAGTGTGAGTGTTAGTTGTGTGTTTTTTAGGTTCGGGAGTGTCGAGCCCCCGAGTTTTTTACCCTCTTTCGTCGAGGGGTGCCAGGCTGAACCGACCGGCCGACACTTCGAGCCGTCCGGCACGCCGGTTGCCCTGGCTTGTCATCCCGCGAGTCCTTTCGATCGGATGCGAGGGGTGATGCCTCGTACTACCACGAGCGGGCGAGTATCGAGGTTCCCGGTGAGCTGGTAACGGGGGAATCCAAGTGAGACCTCGTGCCCCGTTCGATGGGGTCGACTGTAGCCCGGAGGCGATCTCATAAAGCATGGGTGCTCAGTCTGCAGGAGTGTCGGGTCCATTCGATAGGACCCGGTGGCCCGATGCCTCCCTCCGAGGGGATCTCACTGCATGTCGTGCTCCCCGCCTTGGATACACGTGAGGGGCCTCGAGGGCTTGGCCCTCGAGCGATGCTGCGAGTGGCGCCCCTTGGTGTCCCTGACTCGGGTCCTCGAAGCCGGCTGTCGAACCCTCTTCGAGGGCCAGCCTTCGCTGCTTCGAGACTTAGGGCCGGGGCCCGTTTTTACCTTCGTGAAGAAGCCTCCGTCGCTTGGAAACCTTCTGCCCGTTGGGCGCGCCTTTTTAGGCGAGGTAGTGGAGATCGTGGCGCTAGGGCGACTGATAAGAAGTCGGAGCGGCGGCCGTGGTGGGCTCAGGTAGCGGAGCAAATGGGAAGTTGCCGCGTGTACCTGTCAACCGGCTCGAGACGTGGTTAGGTGGGCGCATTAAACGTGTGCGGTTACCTTTCCTCTGTCGTGGGAGACTCCGCCCGAGGCCTGGCTCGGAGGGCTCGGGCGAGACGGAGAACGAGCGTTCGCCCGAGGCCTGGCTTTGAGGGCTCAGGCGAGACGGAGGACGAGCGTTCGCCCGAGGCCTGAAAATCTCGTGTTCACACAAAGAAAAGAGATTAGTCGTATTCCCCGAGCCCCCGAGCCCCTTGGTTGCCGATCGATGGCTTTGGGATTGGGGGTAGTTCAAGGTTTTTTCGACCTTATCTCGGGTGCGAGGCGAGCCCCAGAGCCCTTTTTCGCAAAGGGTCGGTCAGAGGCGGCCTCGTCTTGGTTTTTCGACCCTCACGCATCCTTTTCGCAAGAGGGGTGGCGACGCCGCGCTACCATCGGTAGGTATCGGCCACGGCGTCCCCGATGAGCTGTTAACGGGTAAATCCAAGTGCGTGCCCGTGCCCCGTTCGATAGGGGTCGGCTAGAGGTCCGGAGGCGCACACATGGAGCCAGAGGACAGTCACCAGGGCCCGGAACCGTTCGATTGATTCCGAGGGCTCGTTGCCTCCCTTCGTTGGGATCCCGTTTTGAGACCGTCCTGCTAGCCTCGAATACGACTCTGGATGTCCTGAGCGGTCGTGCTCGGGCTTGGCTCGGGCCATGCGATGGGCGCATCCGTGGCCATTCCTGACTCTGTTATCCTAGGGCGGCTGTCGAACCCTCGGAGGGGTTGGCCTTCGAACCCCTGGAACGTAACGGGCTTGATGCCCTGGGTTCCTTCGCTGGGAAGGAGTCAGAGGCAGGTTACCTCTTCCGTCGGAGCGGCGGGCGCGCCTTTTTAGGCGGCTTTCTGGGGTCGTGGGCGGCGCCCGTTGCGGACGTGTGCAAGGGCCCACGACCAGGCATTTAATGCTTGCGTGCGCACTCGTATCGAGGGGATTCTCGCAATCATGAGATCTCCTAGCGTGCAACGCATTGAATGCGGGTGAATAGTGACCGACCGGGATCTGGCCGTTGGTTTTTACCCTATAAATACGCCCCTTGGGGATTTCGGAGCGGTTCCTTTCCTCATTCGCTCGTACCCCTTACTCTTTCGTCTTCCTCCTCCGTCCAGTCGCACAAAAGCAGAGGTGGGGAGGGAGAGACCGGGCCAGCGGCGGAGTAGAGGGTTGAGAGGCAAAGAAGAAAGAGAGAGAGAGATCGAGCGACCTTTCCTCTTTGCGACATCTACGCCTCCGCCTTCTGTCGTTCGGGATGGCCGACGCCGCTGAGCCGTGGGGCGCTTCTGCCGCCACCCCGGAGAAGCTAGCGGAGCTGGTGCAGAGAGGGCTTCTTCGGGGCCTTTCTGGCTCCGATAGGCCAGAGTGGATCGCCCCCGGTCCGGAGGAGGAGCCGAGGCCTCCGAACGGCTACGTGGTCAGCTTCATCGCTTTCCACGAGCGTGGGTTCGGGGTACCGGCAAGCCGGTTCCTCCGGGCGCTTCTTTTCTACTACGAGCTCGAGCTGCATCACCTTGCCCCCAACTCTATTTCACAGGCGGCCATCTTCGCGACCGTCTGCGAAGGCTTCCTGGGGATCGAGCCCCACTGGGAGCTCTGGATCCACCTCTTCCGGGGCGAGCTCTTCAAGAAGGCAGTTTCGGAGGGTCGGCGGAGATTGATGAGGTCGGGGAGCTGCGTGCTCTCCGTTCGCCAGCATAGGTCGGGCCTGTACATCCCGTCCTAGGCGGCCACCTCGAACAAGGACTGGCGCATGGGCTGGTTCTACCTTCGCAACGACGACGGGCTGCTGCCAGCATACACCGGCCGCGTCATCGAGTCGCGGCCGGACTCTTGGAACTACGGCGTCGTCGACAAGAGGCAGAGTCGACTCGACCCGCTACTTGAGGCCCTGTCGAGGCTGCGGAAGGTGGGTCTTACGGCCGGGATGGTCGTGGCCTGGTTCCACCAGCGGTGCGTGTTGCCGCTGATGAACCGGCCCCTGATCATGGCGAAGATGAGGGACGACGCGCCTCTCCTGCAGGAGTGCCAGATGAGGGCGTCCCCGGTCGCCTATCCCGAGCTCGTTCGCCGGGCGAGGGATGCAGTAAAGGAGGTGAAGGACGCGAACAAACTGCTCAGTATTCCGATGCGCCCGTTCCGCGGGTACATCAGCTTGGTAAGGGGATCGATCCTGTGGGTGTGTTGCCGCGGAGCTTTCTTTTTTCGTGTTCGATCCTTACTTCCTTCTTTTTGCAGGGTTTACAGGGGGTCAGCGCCTCGAAACCTCCCCTTCCTGAGGAAAGGGAGGAGAGGCGGCGCCTGGCCGAGGAGAGGAAAAAGAGAAAGGACGACAGGAACATCAGGCGGGCTAAGCGTCGGAAGGACCGTGACGACCTGGAGAGGCGTCGGCAGCAACAGAAGCTCCATGGTGAGCCGGAAGAGTCCTCCCCTACGGAGGAGGATTCCGATGATGAAGACGAGGAGGGCTCGGAGGGGGACTCCGAGCCCCTGGCGGGGTTCCCAGACGTGGATCGTTCGCTGGTCCGGTTGGCGAGCCCCGTGAGGGGCGCGCCCGGGGCGCAGGCGGCGGGGAAGAGCCCTGTTCCTGCCCCGGGCGCGGGTGGCGAGGCTTCTGCGCCCCGGGGGGGCGACGGGTCCACTCAGGGCCCGTCGACGCCGCCGTCGATGGGGGTTTTGACGGAGACCCTCGAGACGGAGCTCCCGCCTCCCCCGAGCGGGGTTCCCCCTGCAGGGACACCGCAGCTGCAGACCACACCCGTGTCCACTGCGAGGAGGGCGCCAAGGGCTGGGTGAGCAGTCGTCGCTTGCCCGTCTCGCGTTTGCTTGTGTGGGGATTTTTTCTTCATGATGCGTATCTTTCTTCTCTTGTCTCAGCGGGAAGCGGTCCGGGGAGGCCTTATCCCTCCGCCCTCGGAAGGCGCTGAAAGTGGGCGCGACTTCCTCCGCCGGCGCGGTGGTGGCACCGTTTGTGACGCCACCACTGCCGGGGTCCGGCGGGCCGGACGTCACGCCCGAAATCATCAAGCCCCACAGGGGGCCCCGGTCTCTGGTGGGGCGCCAGAGGAGGACCCTGCTTCTGGGGCGTCGAGGGATGAAGGCGCCCCGGGGGCCTCGACCGCTGAAGTCGAGGCCGCTAAGGCGGCTGAGGCAGAGCCGTTCCAGGCCGTTGCGCCCGAGGCTGGGGCCGACGTCCTGCCTCAGGGGTCGCGCTTGCCGGAGGAGATCCATAACATCTCTTCTGACGAGACTTCCCCAAAAGGTGGGAAAGCAGAGGTGGAGGGCGAGGTTACCAGCGTGCCGTCGAGGCTGCCGGTGCCAGAGATCGGAGGAGGGGGCGAAAGCTCGGCCCTTGCCCGCTTGGGAGGTCGCTCTCCCACCTGGGGCGGTCCTCGAGTGGAGTGGAGGGATCCAGCTGATCCCGAGGCCGAGTTGGTGTTCGTCCTCGACGATGCACCCGAGGCCGGAAACTGGAACGTCCTCGGGCAGCTCGGCTCGCTCCTCACGCGGTCGTTGAAGACGTCTCTGACGTTGGTGGAAAGGGACCTCCCTCGGGCCGTCCAGGTGAGGAACCTTGTTTGGGCGATCCTCTTCTTCCCGTTTTGTCGTAAAAAAAGGGGGGTTAATGTTTGGTTGATTATCCACCTTAGGAGCTCATGGAGACCTCTCGGGCTAAGTCAGATTTCCTCCGTCGGGAGAACCGCGTCTGGGAGCAGCTTCAGACGTCGAGCGCTGAGCTCGCCCGCACCCAGAAGCAGCTTGCCGAGAAGAGTACCGAGGCGGGCGGGCTGAGCGTCCGCTGCTCAGACCTGACCGCCGCGGTTGCCGAAGCCCAGGAGTACGCCGCCCGGGAGGCGGAGAAGGCTAAGAACTTGGCGTCGCGGCTGGAGGAGTCCGAGGCCCTTCGTGCTCAGGCTGCCGAGGAGGCGTCCAAAGCGCGGGCCCTGAGCACGGACCTCGAGCAGGCTCGGAAGTCTGCTGAGGCGTCGGCCACTGACGCCCAGAAGTGGGAAGGTGCGGCGAAAGGTGACCTTTTATTCCGCAGGTCTTATGGTTTCCTCATCGCGTTTTCTTTTTCTTTTGACGAGTTGTATCGATCCTCTGTAGAGCTGAAGGGGAAGCTTGCTGAGGCCGAGGAGGCCTCGGCCGCCCTGCAGTCGGTTTACCAGGCTGAGGCTTCGGATCACCAGGCTCTGCAAGATGCTGCCGCCGTGGCCTGCGCGTCCCTCGGGACCGTAGATGGTCAGTCGGGGAGCTCCCTGACCAGCCGTCTGGCCACCCTGAGGGGTCAGGTGGATGACCGGGTGCGCGGTGCCCTGCATCTTGGGGTGAAGCGGGCCTTCGCCGTGATCTCCAGCCACTACGACGGCCTCAACTTTGACGCCATCAGCCAAGGATATATCCTGCCGGACGATGAAGACGAAGCCGAGCGGGGGATCGCGGAGTTCGCCAGGGCCGTCGAGGCCCCTGGGGAGGCCCTGGCTCGGTTCTTTGAAGAGGACGTGGGGCTTCCCCAAGCAGCGTCCTCGGCTCCTGAAGACCCCTCGGTGATTGCTCCTGCGGACGAGCCTCAAGAGGAGAGACGAAGTTAGTTTGGGCCACCGAGCCCTTGCGTTGTGTCCTCCGTGGGGGGATATTTTTGTGAGAAAGAACATGCTCGCGGCCCTCGAGGCCTAATGTAAAAACATTTTCGCATTTCGCTCCTTGTTGCCTGTTTTGAAAAAGCGAGCGAAAACGTAAGCCTCGGGGGCGTCGGACGTCGGGTCGGAGAGACCCTTCTCCTGATAGCCCCCGAGGCCTCGGAGGAGTGGGAAATACTCCTTCAAGGGCTTTTGGGGTGAGAGCCCAAGATGATATTGAAACATCTTTGCGCTCGAGTTTTCTTATTTTTCTTTGCCTGAGTTTTGCTTCGACTAAGTTTTCGACACAGACTTGAGTCCTTCGAGGGTGGGAGCGAGTGGAGGTACAGTAGCCCGGGGGCGTAGGCGAGCTCCCGTCTCGACACCCTTGACCCTTAGGGAGCCCAAGGTGTTTTCTTCTTAGTCGTGAGGCGCGTTCGAGGCATAGGAAAATAAAATAACGTCGAGTTTAGTAAGAAACGTGCGAGGTTTTTAGGAACTTAGGGGGGATCCCCTGGTTAGCCCCCGAGAGAGTCTTGACTCTGATTAGACAGAGTCGAGGCTACCTCTGTTTTGAACGAAATAAAGAACTTGGAAACGAACTTTTATTCATTCATGATGCGATGTTTGTACAAAATACGAGAAATGTACGAAGCCTCGAGGCTTTAGGGATAGAAAACGACGTAGCTGTTCGATGTTCCGAGCTGGAGTCGGGCTCGGGATTGTCGGGGGAGATTGACCGAACTCCTTGGTTGTGCGCATGGCAAGGGCGAAGTTGGAGCTTCCATCGAAGTCACTGGTCGATGCGCCAACCGTCGCGGGGTTGTTTGCTGGTGACGCCCTTGGTTGTTTGGCCTCAGACGTAGTACCGTCGAGGTCCCGTTGGAGGTTTCACGGGTACTCGACCGAATGCAACAGCGCCACGTCCCGGGCCCCGTCGAGTTGGTCCAGGGTGGCTGAGGCTTCCTGCACATTCTGTATTAGATTATTTGAAGTTTAATCAAGGAAAGAACACTGCGTCCTTCTTGTTGATTTTACGAAAACTTCTCCTTAGCCTCTGCCCCGCGTTTCCGTCCCATTGTCACGTCGTGCTCTTTGGTGCGGTCGGCAAAGGAGACCGTAGCCTTTTGCAGGCGATAGGTTCGCTCCTTGCCTGCTTTGGCATGACCCCTGAGGATCAGCCGTCCCTCGAGGTTTGTCATGACTTTGGAAAACGGAGCGACAGTGCCGTAGGCTTGTGTTTTTTCTTAGCGTGCCCGCGTTTGTTTCTTCCTTTACTTGAACCTGAGGAGCTCGATCTACGGGCCGTGTCTCGGTTCTGCGGATGGGCCGGTGCCGTTAGCCGTCGGAGGCGTCAGGCGGCCGGGACCCGGTCCGCTTTCTCGAAGACCCGACCCACGTCCCTTGCTCCTCTGGTTCTTATTCGGGATGAAGCAAACGCGGACGCGGGCATTTTAATCATTGTTTTCGCAAACGTTGGCCTTTTTAAGAAACAGAACGGAAAACCAAACGTTAGAAAGAGGAACGTAGCTTTTTGATCACGGAGAGGGATGCTGTTCCTCCTTGTTCGAAACGGTCCTGCGTCTATCGTCCTGATGCCGGGGAGGGGAGAGCCCCACGGCGTTGTTGCTGGTGGCGGCGTCGTGGGGCCTCGAGGCTAGGCCTCGAGGAAAGCCCGTTGGCGCCCTCTTGCGCAGTCGTTGGCGGCGTCGCAGGGCCTCGAGGTTAGGCCTCGAGGAGGGCCCGTTGGCCCTCTGACCTCTTGCGGGCGGCGTCGCGGCCGGACGAGGAGCTTTGTCGGTACGTGGCGCAACGTCCTCGGACAGGTCGGTGGTGGCTCGTAGGATCACGCCCGGACGTTCCTCCCACTCTGCCGCCGCCCGGTCCTTACGGCGCTCGTCGAGGTGGTGGGCGTAGACAACTGCGGAGCTGTTGAGGCCGAACGGGGGTCCGCTGGCGTCGAGCGCGGTACACCTCGTGCGGGAGGAAGCCAGGTGGTGTCGACGGAGCACGGCTCGGGGGCCTCTGCCCAGGCTCCCGGTCCGTGCGCATGACGAACGCGAACTCACTGGGAGAGTGCGCGCGCGCCCTAGAAGTCTCCGGTCGCGCGCCGGACAGGTTCCTCATTGGGGACTCTGCGCGGCCGCGGGAAAGTGGGTGTACGCCGCGGGCACCGCCTGTGCCTGGCGACGATGGTGACGACGGCGCCGCTCACGAGGTGGCGACGCGTGGTGGTGCGGGCGACGCGCCACGCCCCCCGCGCGGGGTGGCGTGGCACGCCCTCCGCTCGGGCTCTTCGTGGAGAGCAGGGTCAGCTTGTTGCCGCTGCCGGTGGCCAGGAACTCGAGGCTCCCGAACCAGACGACGGCACCAGCCGAGAACGAAGGAGGGGATGAAGCCATCCAGAAAACAACGAGAAATCGACTCCGACACGCGAAGGCCCCTACCTGGCGCGCCAACTGTCGGTGTTTCGAACCCGGGGGTATGACACCAACGAGTAATATGATCGCGTGCTCTCTTCCTGGATGGTGATGCAAGATGACACAAGGATTTATCCTGGTTCGGGCAAAGAAGGCCCTACGTCCAGCGGGGGGAGGAGGTTCTTGTATTACTTGCACCTAAGTGCTTGTACATGGGCAATACAAGCTCAATGAGCGTGGACCGGAGTCCGGACTCGAGTGTGTGTGTGTGTGGACTCGTGTCGCGCAAGCCCGTGGGTAACCGTAGACTCGTGCGTTGTCCCTTGCGCGCGAAGGGCCCTGGCGTCCCCTTTTATAGAACAAGAGGAGGCCAGGGTTTACACAGGATTGACATGTACAACGCTCGATATGGCGAAGGGTAGGAACTCTGTCTTGTCGAAGTCACTGTAGCCAACGTGGGTGTTGCTGTTGAGGCGTCCTTGATGCGTGGCCTCCATCCCGGGCGCGGACGTGGAGGCGTGGCGATGTGGAAGCCGTACAACACCCATCCCGGCACGTACAGGACACGGCGGGGTCCCTCCGGGTCTTGGGGTACCTGTCCTCCAATAGCGTGAAAGCAGTCAGGGCTCGAGGGGCGCAGGGCCGGCCTCGAGGTGGCGCCTACGGGAGGCTCGAGCCCCCGCAGGTATGGGCAAGTCCCGGAACGCCCGGGCGTACAGCGGGAACCCAGGCCTCGGGGTGAAGCTCGAGTGTGCTACAGTGTGTGGTATGGCCGAACAGTGCTATACTCGTGCCTTTTTGCCGATGCTTGTGGTGAAAACGAGGTTTGACTCTGGCTCCGGTTCACTGTGGCACACGCTGTGTACCGGAGGATGTGACCGGAGTAATTGGACGCATTAAATGCGCAGTATGGGGCTAGTACGGTTGTCAGAGCTGAGAAGCAGGGAGCTTCCTTCTTGCGGGAGGCTTGAAGGGTAGTGGAGCGCTCGCCCGAGGCCTGACGCGGAGGGCTCGGGTGAGACGGAGAACGAGCGCCAGCCCGAGGCCTGGCTCGGAGGGCTCGGGTGAGACGGAGATTGAGCATCTGCCTGAGGCCTGGCTTGGAGGGCTCGGGCAGGACGGAGAATGAGCGTTCGCCCGAGGCCTGGCTTGGAGGGCTCGGGCGAGACGGAGAATGAGCGTTCGCCCGATGCCTGGCTTGGAGGGCTCGGGCGAGACGGAGAACGAGCGTTCGCCCGAGGCCTGGTTTGGAGGGCTCGGGCGAGACGGAGAACGAGCGTTCGCCCGAGGCCTGGTTTGGAGGGCTCGGGCGAGACGGAGAACGAGCGTTCGCCCGAGGCCTGGTTTGGAGGGCTGACGCAGCCTACTTTCCGCTTAATAGGTTTTCGGGCTTCAGCTTGGTGGGCCAGCGTTGTAGGCCTCGAGGGGTTGGTTTTTTAGAAGGTTAGACTTGCTAGGTTTGTTATTAATTGGTGTTCTAGGTTTAACCTATTTGTTTGCGTTGATTGGGGGTACCCCTTTTGCGGTCCCCCGACACATACGCAAGTAATGTAGTGAAGTTTTTCTTCCTTTCCATCCCTCATACGGAGTCACATCACTATTTTTAGTGGGAACTCTGTTCAGAGCATGACATGCTGTCAAAACAGCCTCCCCCCACCATGCCTTGGTCATACCGGACGTTCCTAACATGGCATTTACCAAGTCCATTAGCGTCCGGTTCTTTCTTTCGGCAACCCCATTAGATTGAGGTGAATATGGAGGTGTCCGTTCATGAATTATTCCATTCTCCGAACAGAAGAGATAAAACTCATTGGAAAATATTCACCACCACGATCAGACCTAACACGCTTTATTTTCTTTTCCAATTGATTTTCCACCTCAGCTTTATAAGTCTTAAAACATTCTAACGCCTCATCTTTCATTTTTAGAAAAAACACATAACAATATTTTGTTGCATCATCAATTAAAGTCATAAAATATCTTTTTCCTCCCTTTATCAACACACCATTCATCTCAGAAAGATCAGAATGTATGAGCTCTAATAATGTCGTGCGCCTCTCGTCTATAGCCTTGTGTGGCTTACGAGGTTGCTTCGCTTGCACGCACGCTTGACATTTAGAGCCTTTGACAGTCGAAAAATTCGGAATTAAATTCATGCTGGATAGACGGGCGACATACATCCAAAATTAATGTGACACAAACGTGAATGTCATACATCAGCAACTGAATTGTTTGAGTCACAAATATGGTTCACCACTTTATTAAAAAGTCGGAGAGAGAAAAGCGGAACAAGCCTCCGCTATCATAGCCTTTGCCAATGAATTGGCCATACCTCGAGATGACTACTTTATTAGACTCAAATACCAGTTTGAATCCATCTCGACACAAGAGGGATCCACTAACGAGGTTCTTCTTTATTGAGGGGGCATGCTGCACGTTCTTGAGCCGCATGATCTTTCCCGAAGTGAACTTCAGATCGACCGAACCAACACCAAGAACAGTAGCATACGAGCCGTTCCCCATCATGACGGTTGAACCTCGTGCGTCCTGGTAAGATGAAAACATGGAGATATCAGTACAAACATGAATATTGGCTCCTGTATCTATCCACCAATCATTAGATTGACATACAGAAAATACGCTCGGTAAATAATTACCGTACCCAGATCCGCTAGGATCGCCAATAGTCACGTTGGCAGACTTCTGCCCTTGCTGATTCTTCTTTCCTTTGCGGTTCTTGCACTTTTTGGCGAAGTGCCAAGTCTCACCGCAAACGAAGCACACAACCTCGTCCATGTTCATCATCTTCTTCTTGAACTGAGTAGTCTGATTAGGCCTTTGCTTGTTCTTACCAGCGTGCTGCATCACGTTGGCGCTGGACTGCCCTTCAGGTGCTCTTGGTGGAGCATCTTTTGCCTGAGCCTTCTCTTCAACATCAAGACCAGCCAATAAATCTTCAACAGAGATTTTCTGTCTTTTATGTTTCAGAGCTGTGGCAAAGTTCCTCCATATAGAAGGCAACTTGGCAATAATGTCACCCGCCACAAATTTATCAGGCAAGACATGACCAAGCTGTTCGAGTTCCCTTACAATGAGTTGGAACTCATGAGCCTGTTCCACGACAGAACGGTTATCAACCATTTTGAAGTCGTGGTACTGCTCCATCATGTACAGCTCGCGTCCAGCGTCCGAGGCCGAGAACTTATGTTCAAGTGTCTCCCACAGTTCAACAACACTCTTGATGTTCATATAAACATCACACAGCTGGTCCGAGAGAACGCTAAGAACGCATCCGACGAAAATCATCGTAGCCGCAGTGAAATCTCGCACCTCTTTCTCAGATACGAGAGGTAGTGCAGGAGGATCACTAACGACCCAAAATACGCCCATAGCCGTGAGCCACAACTGAGCTCTCGTCTGCCATCTCTTAAAATTCAAACCAGTCAATTTCTCCGGTTTTATCGCATCAGTAAAACCAGCCATCACTAAATGCCTATAAGGTTTTTGGATTGTTGGAAATAATAGCAATTTAGTGAGGCATAAATTAATTCCGACAATGAGGAAAGGGTAAATAGCATGCATCGTAGATGTATAATCTACCACTAGCAATATGCAATATGATCCGAGACATATCCAGGGTGTGCACCGCTAATAACATGAAGAATATAAAATAGAAGAACAGTAAGGTTGAAGCCATGCTTACAGTGGAGTTGTCGGCGCTAGGAACTTGCGCAAGAGTAGATGAAGCAGACCGTCGATGAAGATCGGCGTAGAGGGAAGAAGACGTCCAGCGAGCAGTCGCGACGGCGCTTCCCAACAACCTTATACGTCCCCTACCCCGTGCAGGGAATATTTATTTGGGCTAGACCCAAATTTTCTAACATTAACGTTAAGCCAAAAAAGAAGAGGCATGTGACGCGAGGGCCGTGCTGCAGATTTGCTCCCGCAATTAGAGGATGAGGATTTGACGACGTCTTTTTTTCTTTTTCAGTTTGATTAATTCAGTAATTAATTTTTAAAAAATAAAAAGCTAACGGTTCAGATGTTTTTAAGATATTGGCTCTTAACAAATAAAGAAGGTTAACTATTTTTAATAGACTAAATTAGAGTAGCAAAATCTGATGTGATGGGGCTAAAATTTTTCAGAGAAACGAACACGCCCTGGAGGTCCTGCCCCTGGCAACAGGAACAAGAGCAGGCCGCGCCCCGCGTGCTGCGACACCACCGCGCATGCCCACTGTTCGCACCCAGCAGGCAGTGGCGTATGAGAAAATAAAATTCTCAGGGACATTAAAGTCCTTTGTCATCCCCATTTAACACCGTTAGTGCTGAAAACAGACGGAATGGTATGACAGAGAACTTTTCAAACTCAGTGACAAGAGCATTAGAATCCATCTTCGAAGGATATAATCGATTACACCATCTTTTTTAATTGCATACAAGTAAAAAGCTCTCTTCATAAAAAACAAACAAAAAAAAAGAACGCATGCCATCAGTGAGAAGGCAGAGATCGTGTGGAGTCAGTGGTCATGGCGTCGCCGGCACGCAGGCCGCCGTTGGTTCATGCCCCGTGCCGCTCGAGCCCGCACAGGTTCGCGTCGCCGGAGTACGAAGGTTTGCCGCCTTTGTGATTGATGTAATTTCGTCCAACAAATTCCAGGTTCGAACACTCTTGGTTGATCGATCGTTGATAAAGCCTCGCCTCATCCGCCATTGAATCCGTTTCTTCCCACCTCGCCATCGCTCTCTCCGCTCTCGTACACAGCTACAAGCACACCTCCGTTCCCCACCCTCTTTGCAGCCTCGACCTCGATCGCCAGATGTAATTATCTAAACGTTGTACAACATGATGGTTGCAGTAGTCCTCGCTCTTGTCCCTTTCATTTGGGCACTTACAATGCTTTTCCTTCTTCTGATAGGGTTCTAAGATCTTGTTCATGTGCATTTTGGTGACGCTTTAGGTGGTCCCTATTATATCCGGTATAGGTAGCCGACACCATAACTGTATAGTATTGGTGTTGTGTTGCATCATGCCAGGCGATTCCATGCGATAGCTTCACTGCAACAGTATAGGCCGGCCTGTTGATTTCTAAAGAAGAGTAGAGGCATTTTGTAAAACTTAACTGCAGTTTATTACCTTTCAGAATTGTCCTGGTTCAGTATATTTGTTGTTTTCTCCAAAAGCGTGTAGATTTGTTTATTAATCCAAAAACATTTCTTATAAACATGTTTTCATTTCATTCTGTGTGATTTATGAGTCTTATTGCAATGCATCCCAGCACCCAATTTCTCATAAGTTATTCCAATGTTTGTCGGTCATCATATATTATATATCAATTGATATTGAGGGTGCATGTTGCAGTGTTGATTTTAAGAGGCGTCATTCAAAATACTGAAGCTATGGAGGATTCTGTACAAGTTGCATGTGTAATACCAAATGCTGCAGATACTACATTTCAGATTTACTCCATGGCAGATGTTGCTGTGCTGAGAGCATTCTGTGCTCTGTCAGACCTTCTCTCAAAGGTACTTCCTCACTTCTATAAGTTCAACTGTGAACTATTACTATCCATATAATATACAGTAGGAGATATGTGATCTGTTACTCTATACCATGACACTATAATATGGTAGATACTTTTGTTTCTTATATCACTTCTGAGGATATCTTGTTGAAACCTTACTTTAATTCTCCTTTTTGTGAGTATATCTAGCTATTACTCTGTTCACGTGAATTTGAATGGATAGCATTTTTCTCTAGAATACACACGATAGCATATTCAGTATCTTTTCACCTACATATATTTATATTTAACCCTATATTTGCGAGGGGACTCCTGCACAGCCAGTGTGGCCACATCACCCTAATTATTTTCGACCGTTGGATCTTGGATTGAGTGGCTATGATCATCTAGGAGTGGATTCGGCTGGAAGTGGATTCTAAAACTCCGCGTTCGCTTCCGCCGGTTTCTACCTGCTTCTTACAAAGTTGTGCAGCTTTTGCTCTGGACCCGGCGAAGCAAATATATACTCGGGCTTCCAATTCTTCGACGCGGCTCCTCTCTCCTCTTCACTCTTTCTCCCTTCGTCCTTCCCTCTCCCGACCCAACACAGGCAGAGCGGTAGCGCCCTCGGCACGCGTCGTAGCGCTGCACGTCCACCCCGTCGGTGCCCGTCACAGCAAAGGAGTTGTGCGGCTAGGCCCCGTCGATGGCCGCCGCCGTGACTTGTCCGGACGCTGCCTCTTATCGACGGTCCGTGTGCGCACGACGAAATCCTAATTACTTCGGCGGCGGCTGTATCTCCCGGTACGTCACAACCACTCCGGTGATTCTATCGTCAGATCTAGGACCAACATGAGTGGATCTGTTTATCCCTCCATCGGATCTGTGCAGAGCGTTAGTCTGGACACCCTACGCTGCCGGTGCAGTGGCCCCGGCGGTGCAGCCGACGGCACAACGACCCCGATGGAGAAGGCGCAGCTCTGGACATCTCCCAGATCCAGCATGGAGGTCACGATGATGACGACAATGTTGCTGTGAAGCACCAGGACGGAGGACGCGGTGGCTCCGACGAGGTCTGCCATCTTCCAATCTCGATTGGTCTGATTTGTGCATTTTTTTTTCTTTTTTTTGTGCTTCTCAATTTTTTCTTCTTACTGTCCGGCCACAAGGCCTCCCAGGCTTGGCAGCTTCCATAACGGAAGCGGAGGTGCCACTGTGGCCAAGGACGCAGCGGATGCGCGTCGACCCACACTCTCTCCGATCCAGCATGCGGGGCTAAGACGACGACGGAATGGTGCCGCAAAGAGTCAAATTATTCCGTTTCGTACAGATCCTGCAACCCATCTCTCAGCTCTCCTCTCCATCTCCCATCCCGCACAGAGCAATCCAGCAGAGGCGCAGAGGTGAGCACAAGTCAAAGCCGCAGTGTTGCAAAGGCAAAGTGCGATGCGAGACCAAAGCAAGACTGCAAGGCGCAGGCCATTGCGGCAAGGTGCCAAGGTATACAGTATATCTCCTGATCTCCATTGTCCACTACAACACTATGTTTAGTAGTTTATTTATTTCACTGGTCCCGTACAATTGTTAATTGTATGGCTAATTTCTTTTCCATTTTTTACCTTCAGTTTAGGCATTTAGCATTTCATCAACACATCAGGATGAAGAGGTACTGATCAATCTCTGCCAATGGCAATGGTCAAAACATTGATGCGACCAATAATAATGATCAGCACATAGAAGTACAATCATAGAACAATGTTCTGCCGGTAAGCTTCAAGCTTCAATACCCACGGTTGATTGTAAGCTCGTATATTGGTGAATCTATTGTGGTCTTTAATCATCTCAATGACTTCATCTTTACGAACTGTTGTGGACACCTAGGTCTGTCATCCAAGGGACTAGGACTTCTAGATGTGTTTCCATGCTAGAATGATCATAGTTATCTGCCCTCAAATTTTCATGTGTGTTATTCATATTTGCATTGATTTTTCCCTGGAGAGAAAATTTGAAAAGTATCTGATAAAGTGTTCAAGAAATATATGTGGTAACCATGGAATAAAAATGCAAAAAGACCACATATCTATCCAGCATCTGTACCTTCCTTTTCGACATTGGCATGATGGTGATTCATCTACTGCTGCTCATTTTTTCCCAGAAAAAATTTGATTCACATGGTCATTGGTCCTTTAGTAGTATGTTACAAGTGAAAAGTTCTCTTTCTAATTTTTGAATGATCCAGATATTGTCTAAAAATATATGTAAGTTATAGGAAATACTTTGATTCTGCAATAATATATGGTCCATTTTTGTTAATTTAGGCACCTACTCGATTTTATATAAATTGACAAATTTCAATGGACCATATGCCGCTGCAGTTCGTCGGCACCCTGTTTGGATATCTCCTGTAACATTGCCCATATCGGTACGCATCATTCCCTTTTCTTCTTAGCATCCATTGGGCTCTTTCTTTCTAATCTTGCTACTCCTAATGAAATTAGATATTGGCATCATCCTTAGGGCTACTAAGTACACATGTTATTTTGGGTCAATTTAATTTCAATAGTGAATATCAGCCTTCTAAATTGTGAGCTGATTTTTTTTGTCCTTTTGATTTCACACTTTTGGTTATACTTCAAGAGATATGGAGTGGTGTCAATGGTGCCTGTTTTCCAAGGGCCACGTCCAAGATTTAACATGGCTGCTTAGTATGTCTCGCCTTAAATACAGATTTAGACTGCACAATGTTGATTAGTTCAATTGATCTTATGGATTTCTCTATCATGTTTGTTACCACTGTTGCAGCCAGTTTCCTATCGGAGTTTTGGGTGCTTTCTTGCATATAAGATCTGTTGTACTGCACTGTTTTGCCCTTACACCCCACTCCTAATTAAATGACATCAAACTAAAACATTGTCTGCTCAATAGTAAATACCAAGATCATAGGCAGATTGGGCCTTTTTTGGTCTCTATGTCGAATGCAGATTGTCAATTCAAGTTGCCTTCCTTTGGTATACTTTCTCTTTGTTCCTTCTCTCCTTCTTCATTGGCTCATGTGGTGTTGACAGATTCATAGATTTCTAATGTCAGTCATAGCACTAAGAGGATATTAGTTCCTATTGTTAGAACTATTTTTCATTTTGACTTACTTCATTCTCTTCCTCCTGTACTACTTACATCTCTTTAAATCTTTAGAAACCTACCTTCATCTTGAAAATGTATGGCATGTCATATGCTTGTGTAGTTCCTAATTTAATACCCTTCTACTAATAGCTTGTATAACATGCAGTTTTTACCTACTTGGGATTCAGATCCGACATGTAAGTTCCCGCTTTGTAAATCTGCCTAATGTTGATTGTTAGTATGTCATCTATTTTAGTTACATATATGTTTGTCCATCTCCTGGTTGCAGTCCAAAAATATATATTTATCTTCTGTTCTTTGTGCTTACATTTCTGAAAACACACATGTGCAGTTCCAAAAACCATACATGTGTCTCTTTGTAAAGTTGGATACTCTAATAGTGGACCTAACAATGATATAGAGGCTAATTTTGCTACTTCCTAAAAGTATTCTCAGTAAAATTATGAAATATCTCTTTTATCTATTTTCCCCACCTTATGAATGTTGCGCATGCTTAGCCTTTGGTCTACATCTACCTTATTTTTCTCCCATACAAATATTATTTTACATACTTAGAAAAGAGGCTAGCAGTGATGATTGTTACTATCCATGGGGTTCAACAAGATGAACACTCTAATAGTGGACCTAACAATGATATCTTATGTCACAAGCTCTCCACATCAGGTTTATAAATGTTTCATGCCCCTTTTCTTATGTAGTTTGAGTTTAAGACTGCCTTTGTCATAAAGCTTAAAACATATTGTCTGCTAATAGACCCTGTGATAACTATTTCAAGTCTCAATTCAAGGTAAGAACTATATAATTGTGCATTATTCCAAATCCTAAATGGGGAATTTGTGGGCTGCCTACGATCTGTGATCTGGATTTCCTGCACAGTCCATTCAGTTTTTTTGCTCTGAATTTTGGAGTTTGACCTCTCTCTGTACCAATTACTAAATTGACGATGTCACAGTAGCCAATCCAAAGAATATCCGTAGTTTATCTATGCCTCAGTGTGCATATAAAATTGTTTGTTCCTGCAAGGTTCTAACCAACTGTTAAACACAATCAATCAGTACAGATAATATTTATCCCTATGAAGTTTAATTTGCGCTGATGTTGATGATTGAATGGTGTTCAATATACCAGATGAAGGTTCACTCTGATGATTCCCATTCATTGTTAAGCTTTTGGTTTTCTTACTATACTTTCTATCTAATTGGTTTGCCTTTTGTTTTTGTATGGTTTTGCCATTTCCTCCCAATCATTGCTAGGGTGCACCAGCTGTAGTTGAACGCCACCCCCATTGCCCGCTTCCGTCTTCTCCAAGTGGGCACCTTCCTCGGCGACCATCAAGGTTCCGAGGAAGAAGATGGCTCAATTTGACTGTCTTGCCAAAACAAGAGTAGGTCAGTCACAATAATTTCCTGCTCCTGCTAAGATCACTAAATTTTGGTTCAGCCTCAGTGCACTAATTCCTATTTCTATTGAGATTCCATGGGTCACGTCATGTTAACTCTCAAACTATGCATGCAGTAACCACTGAGGATCAAAGCATTGATCTAAGACATGTATGACATATATGCCTGCAGTTACCACCAGTAAGTACTGCTTCAATGCTTTTGCCAAGGGTCTCTTTCAAATACATTTTTTTCGGTGCCATTTCCCTGGTCCTCGTATTACATTCTGAGGATGAAACTTTTGTGTCATGATGATATTCACCAACTCAGGAGGCTTCATCATTATATCGTTATTACTTGAAATATGTTTAGTCTACCGAGGGTTGTATAATGTCGCCAACTACGTACCTATTAAGTGATTTGGTTCTTCATTGAAGGACTACATATGTATCTTCAGATGTGCTTCTATTATTACCCACTATATTTTCTCTGCATTTAAATTTCTCTTTAACTATTGACGCGCGCAAAGGCGCACACCCTTTACTAGTGTGTGTTACATGCTGCTTACCTTTGCCTTCTGGACAAGAAAAGATGTCCCGCTGAACTGAGGAATGAGCTTAAAATATTGCAGACTGAACATGCTGAATGTCTTGCGAAAACCAAATCAAATAAGCAAATCAAGTCTTTTAGGTCAAATAGTTAATCATTAGTATTGCTTCTCATAGTAAAACTGTAACACCTGGTTTTGACAACAAAACCAGATATACACCATAAGTGAGTCCAGAAATTCAAATCTCACGTATAGCTATGCTTAAATACATAACTTATTAAAACAAAGAATATAACCTTAGGAAGCACACAACGGAAAGAAACTCCGATCTTTAGATGGAAGCACCAACTTCACAAGGACAATTGACAGGTTGATGACAAGTCTAACTTCTTCAACTCTAGCAATCTGGTACCCATTCAGGATTTTTTTAAAGTATTAAAAAGTAAAGCAAGCATAAGTACATTTTGTACTTAACAAATATAACATGGGGTTCATGAGGCTCAAAAGGCTGACACTGGTTTACTGCGATAAACTTTTAGTTGTCATAATTTTAGCAATAGGTAAACGTATGTTATGCTTATCACAATTAAACCACATGATTAAATTAAATAAATCAACATTACAATAACAACATAATAAGTAAATAACATTAAGTAACCAACTTTTTATGTGAGTTTTCTGGGCCGCTCGTGACCGTGAGCACGACTGATATATCAGTTTTAACACTCTGCAGAAGTTGTACACTTTACCCATGAGTAGTGATCCCCATATGCCAGGGTCACGACTCCCATTCTACACTTTCAAGGTGCACAACAGGGTTTCACCGTGAAGCCTTTCAAAGGTTCGTTTAACAAGTTAGGGCCGCTAGGTTTTAAGACAAGGGGAAGCAAGGTCTCTCAACCTTACGACAACGCAAGCAACGGGAGAGTAGCTTGTGGTTAGGGTTGTGGTTAGGGTAAGGTTGGGCACGTCGACGACGGGATCTCGGCAGGCGGCGAAGCTTGTGGTTAGGGTAAGGCTGGGCACGGGAGCTCGTGATTTTGGGATGAGGGAAGGCGGCGGGTAACAGCGAGCTTTATAGGGGCTTGGCTGCGACGGATTAGGCAGGGGAGAGGTCGTAGGCGAGGCGGAGTCGGTGTCGACGGTGGAGTTCGGCTCAGACATGAGGATGGATGCAAAACTATCAGTTAGGGACCACCTGTCAGTGAGGGAAAGGGGGGACACGGAGCGGCTGACGGAGGGGGCCCGTCAGTCAGCGGGAGAGGGAGGGAGACCGCGTGCGTGCATTCGGCCGGAGCTGGCTCGACGGCCCAAGTCGGGTGCGGCGCGCCGAGGACAGGAAAGCAGGCCGGGGCAGTGGCCATGCGGGAGGGAGAAGGGGGAAGCCGGAGCAGGCTGGAAGAAGTGAGGGTGGAGGAGAAGCTGGGCCTGTTCGAGCCAGAAACGAGAGAGGAGAGGAGAAGAGAGGGTTTTGCCTTTTCCTTTTTCTTAAACATATTTTTCAATGCATTTTTAATTCCAATTTGAAATCCTTTTGAATTTTGAAAAAAACCACATAGCACAAAATTAAATATGCATCAGCATGAGTGAAAGGTCTAAATTGGCTAGCCTAATAAAAAATCTATAAAATTACTTAAGCAAACTTGTTAGCAACGCAAATGGTGAAGCTTTTTGCACTAGCCTAAAGGGTATGTTGCAAGCTACCTATCCAATAATTCTATCTAATCTCTATATCACACAAGGGCAATTAAGTCTACACTAGTGATCAATGGTGAAAAGAGGTGTAGCATAAATAATTAATTACTAGGAAGATGAGCAACAATCTATATACAAGATATATGTAGCAAGATGAATGACACAAGAATATAGATAATGACTGGGAAGATGAATAATAAATTATCTACACAAGATATAGCTAATAAAATAAATAGCACAAGTGATACAATGAACTAGCTCAAATCTCTACAACTAAAATATTGATAAGTATTCCTTCTACATGCTACACCAAACCTACCTCGCTGTAAGTCTGTCCGGCGATTTAATATCAGGCTTCCACGGATCCGGTTTTCTGTAAATGCACCAATCAAGCCCGATCCGTCCAGATCTTCTTCCGCAAATCGTCTCTCCCTGTCGCTCGCCCTCTCACTACTCTCCCTCTCCATCGCCGTCACAACCAGCAGCAGCCCGTACCGTCCTCGCCTTGTCGCTCTCCCTCACAATCTCCCTCTCCATCATCGTCGGCGACACCAGGCGCGGAGCCAAGGCCTGGCCACCCTGGGCCAGTGGCCGGGCTCTCCTCTGCTAGCTGAGGCAGAAATCATAGGTACGTAGTACCTCCAGACCTCTTCTCAAAAGAAAAAGCTACGTATATAGATGAGATAGCAAATAAGGCTAGTGATTATTTTAGTCTAAAATTTAAAGCTATTTTGGTTGCCTAATTTTACTTGTATATTCCACTAACAATTTCTATGTCTATTAATTTATAGCTAGTAATGAACATAGAAACCATATTGTTTCTGAGTTAGGAGTGTCTTATTATTAGTGTGTGTTTGGATCTAGCACCGCTAAAATTTAGCAGCTAAAATTAGTACGAGTGAATCCAAACATACCTGCTAGTAAATCTATTAATTACTAGCCAGAGTTACGAACTATTAGTTTCATTAGTTGGTTTGAAGTTGCTAATAATATGTCCTAGTAATTCATATGTACCTTCGATTCAGTATCCAACCACATATTAGTAGGTGGATCCAAACAATCTCATATTAAAATTATAGCTAGCTAAAAATTAGCAGCCAGTAGTTAACTAATTTCTAATACTAACGGATCTAAACAGGTATTTAACGTAGTATCATGTCTCGTCCAGGCTCTATAAAATTTGTGGCTCTGTGCAACACCAAACCTGCTCGCAGTAGGACCCGCCGGCGTTCGCTGTATCCCCTTCCCGCGCGATGCCGGCGTTTCCCACGCTCGCAATCAATTCCGCCATCAGCGCTCGCACGATCAAACATGCGAAGATTACATCACGCCATCTTCTCAGCTGCCAGATACGCAACCGTCGTCCTATCACACACCGCCCTCGTGCGCAGCCCACGCCAGCACCACCCTCGCGCGCTTCCATGCGCCCGCCACCGTCGGCGCTCCCAGCACCGCCCTCTCCCTCGTGCAGACATCGTTCGTCTTTCCTGCAATGGTGAGTCTAGCCGATTCGTCATCAAAGGCAAACACATGATAGCGCTCGTCGGCGGCGGCATCGGCCTGTGCCTCCCCACCGGCCGCGGCCGCGGCCGCGGCGGCGTGGAGCCAGCAGTGACGCTAGAACAGGTCTCGCGCTGGAGCAACCTGGAGTCCTAGACCAGCGCATGTCTCCGGTATCCTCCAGACCCCCATAGCCACCGGATCCGAGACACCGCCCTCGTCCTTCCTCTCCGACGACCCGCTCATTGGCGCGCGCGCAGGGGCCGGGACCCGGGGGCCACGACGAGTCGATCGTGATTCCTGTTGATGCCGAAAGTGTTCCGGATCACACACCAGCTAGGGCTTTGGACGCCCGGGTCGCCACGGACCGAAGAACGCAGCGAGGAGGTCACACTTACGCGGTGAAGGACGGCTAGGTTTACAATCAAACCGGCAAAGGATAGCTATCACACTTACGTGGGGAAGAACGACTTGTTTTCGGGCAAACTAGCAAAGGAACTGTCAAAGCTCTCGCCCGGGAGGCATCCCGTCAGGGCAAGGTCATCGCCGGGTTGCCCTAGGTCGGCCGACGAGCCTAGGGCGCCATCCTTGGTCGTCGGATCAAGGGATGAACAACATGAGGTTGGAGAAGAGGGTAAAGGGGTTGTAGTAGATTGGTTTGACGATTGGATAGATGTGGTCTCAATCGGCCGTCACCCTTTATATTTATAGGGCGGCTGGTCTTTCCGTAATCGAATAGGACTCCTGACCGAATAAAACTCCAAACAAGACTTGTTTATTTGCTTATGGCATGTACATACAATTTCCATCTTGTACGTATATGCAGGTTCAATGAAGCCGGTCTCTACTGCTGTCTTGCCGCCTCCGACCAGTTTTACCTAGTCAGAAGTCTCACAAGAGACCTGGTCGGAAGTCTATCAAGAGGTCTCAGTCATCTTGACGACAGAAACTTGATGGTGGAGTCCATTATACGCTTGAGACATTTTTAAGTGTCAACATATGCCCCCTGTTTTTAGGTGAATAATGTATTGAACCTAAAAACACAATTAAATCACTAAATAGCCACGATACCCAACTCATCGGCTATCTAGCATCTAAGGACAATGTATACATCGACCATATTTTGTACTAAGGGTGACACATGTATCGGCCACTGTTTGGAAAGCACTCAGGCCTCTTGCCAAACACTTGGAAAGTACCTTTTCAAATACCTCCCGTTCATTGCTCTTGTGAGACTTTGTCTCCAGCAAATATGAATTTTCGAACACCACTTTGATCACTCTATACAAGACTTTCCAACTTGGTGCTTGTTCAAGGTCACCTCCTTGGATTATCGCAATTTTCTTTCTTGATGAGTTTAATCAAAGTGCATGGATGACTCCCATAGCCAGTCTTGCTTGATTAGATCCCAAACACTTAAGCAATGAGTCTTCGGCAGTTCTTTGATAGAGTTATTGTTACACATCACATATTTAAATGCACTCTGCCGAACATTGTCATCAACTTCAGCGCTTGGATCACGAAAATATTTTAACATTGGAGTTCTCCAACCTTCCAAATCGGCCTTGCTTTTGTTAAGAATTCATGCCGATCTGGGAGTTCTATGGATGAATCAACTGGGCTAGCCGTACCGGAGCCGACCAAACCGATTTGGCAAACTGATGAGTCGGCTCAAAGTCGACCTGGCCAACTACGCAGACCGACTGAGTTTGTCTAGATTCAACCTGGCCGGCTGGACGAACCGACTGAGTTGGTCTAGATTCAACCTGGTCGGCTGGACAAACCGACTAAGTTGGTTTAGATTCAACCTGGTCGGCCAGACAAGCCGACTGAGTTGGTTCAGATTCAACCTGGTCGCCCGGACAAGCTGACTGAGTTGGTTCAGATTCAATTTGGTCGGCCGGACAAGCCAACTGAGTTAATTCTTTATAATATGTTCACAAAATTAGATGCATCGGCTTTTCCTTTATGTGAAAGTTGCGTCCACTAACGCCATAGCTAGATGCTTATCACGCTAACATGTTGGCCTTAAAATTATCATGCCTTGTAATATGCCGAATTCGAAATTCGGTAAAAGCATTAATGATGGTAAGGCACTCGTCAAGATATGTATTATGTGATCCTTTAAAACACCAAAACATATGAATGACTTGCTGTACCACTAGTAATGAATCACCACAGGCTTCAACATGTCATACTCCATGGATCATAATATGGCCAAGCCGAATAAGAAAAGTTCACATTCGGCTTGAATCTTGGTGCAAATGTAGTCTTAATCGGCTCAATATCTCACATAGCACCACTGTGGGAAATAACGATCATGCCAACACCTTGCCCCTTTTGCAAGCCGATTAACCATATCATCACACCCATGAAGAAGAAATACATATATTATGCCCCCCGAGCCTTAAAGCCATCAAAGTGATTTCTATGGGGCTTTTCTAGTAGCACGATGGTTGCAAGCATTCATCGGCTATACTATTACACTAAGGGCGATAGCAAAGCATCGACCATATGAATTCATCCAGGTGAGTATGCATAGCCGAAATAAAGCAGTTCGGCTCTGGATCATTGGTAAGCAAAATAATTTGGCAACTCTCCATAATATAGACATTTATACCAATGATCGAAATAAGGGGCTAAAGGGTAATCATGCATACCTTGGGATGAATTCCACATAGACATAGGCAGAGAATACGGATGATGCCAAAACCATTGATTTTGATGATTCGGTGCAAATCCCCAGCTTGGCAACTGCTTCTTGAATCTTCTTCTCTCCTTTGCCTTCGTTGCACTACTTGCTTGAGCATCATCTTTCCGAACTTGGACACTTCCTTTCGGAACCCACACCAAGCCTTTTTCTTTCAACTTCTCTGCACTAAGCTTCTGCAACTTCTTTTCTTGCCACTTTGGTAAACTGATTGAGCATATCGATTTTATTTCTGTTTTGGATAGCGGTAAATCTTTCTTGATTTTAGGCACTCTCACATCCTTTTGTTCAGATTTGGCACCTAGAATATCAGTAGATGATTCTCCTATTTCTATGCCATCAATAGCCAGATTTTTCAGCATCGAAATCGGCTTTCCAATAATTGAATTCAGATCTGAACTTTTATCTTTGCGGCCATCATATTTCACACGGTAAACCTGTTTTACCACTTTCTTCTTATGCTGGGCTCCGGACCGATTTAGATCAAAACGGTCTTTATAAGATGATGATCTCTCTAAATGTCTAGGAGCTGCATATTGTGACCGAGAATATGGTGGACTGTGTGCCTCTTGATCAAACCAGCCCCAAGATGAATAAGGATGAAAATATGTGGGTTGCGGTCCATATAATTTGTGAATTGGCTGCTCAAAAGGAGAATGTGTTGTTGCTGATTGAGATCTATTCCCTTGCCAATTCCAATCTTGAGATTTGTGCTTTGGAGGAAATCTTGATGTTTGGACCTTCTTTGACCGATTTGTGACATTGGCTTTTGCTAAATTCTCATACTTAGCTAGAAGCTCCTCGAAGCTAAGTTTTGGTCTTCTATTCTTTTGCTTGTCACGACCTTTACCTCCAAAAGCTTTATGAGCATCCTCCTTCTTTTCTCCATCTTGATAGACATGCTCCAAAGGAGGATCCTTAGCCGATTCCCCTTGCTCAACGGGATCAATCGACTGTTGCTTTAGCTGGAGAGATTCTACCTGCCCCCTAGTGTCTTCTGGATTTGTGATAACTTTGTTGTCCTCTGGAATATCTTTAATTTGCAATTCATGGACAACAACCTTGTCTTCACTTGAGGGCCCCACATCTCTCTCTTGGACATTCGAGCATTGATCTTTGAGTGAATCGGCTAATGCAAGCCGATCTGAAACTTGCTTACCATCAAGACCAATTGAATCCAATTGGTCCATTTGTTGAGCTTCAAAAAATCTCAATCGTCCTTTATTAATGGCCGATTGGATCACTCGACGAAACACATTGCAATCAGAAGTATTATGATCAAAAGAATTGTGCCACTTGCAATATGTAAGCTCTTCTAAGTTTTGAATAGATGGCAAAACATTGTGATCAATGATTCTAATAAAATTATTCTTTAACAATATATCAAAGACATGATCACAAAAAGTAAAGTCAAAGGTGTACATTGATTTCTTCAGCCGATTCTTTTGTGGAGTCGGCTTTAAAGCTAGGCAAACGAAGGGATCAGATTTAATATCAATCCATTCGGCCACACCTTTGTAACTGCTTTTGGGAAACTTTATCTTTGACAAACTACTACTACCGACCTTGCCATATGGCACAATATGTTGGCCGATAGAATCTGAATTTGTTTTAACATTACCAAATAAAATGTTATTCTCAATCGGTTTTCTACAACGACTAGCAAGAATATTGCCTATGGATGCAGAAATTGAAATAGTATGACCAGATTGGAATTTGAGCAAAATATTCATATTTGGTACCTTATTGATCATGTCGGAGAAGCGTAGGTTCTTGGTTTGAATGACATCGTTCTTCATCTCCAGAGAACGATCAACAATAGGTGTTGAATCACCCAAAAGCGCTTCAGTAGTTGCTGGAACAGAGGAAGTCGGTTTAGCCGATCGGAAGTCGGCTCGGCCGACTTGGGCACTAACGGGTAAGGCAGCAACAGGGTGAGTCGCCTTAGCCGACTTAGAAGTTGACCTAGCTGACTCTGGGCAGGTAGTAATCGGCTCAGCTGACTCTAAAATCGACTTAGCCGATTTTGGGCGGGCAAGCGGCTCTTCTTTCTCGCTTGCAGGGATTTGATCTCCATCAATGATGCGGTAATCACTGGATAAACATATAATCCCTTTAGCTCTTGAAAAATCAAGCCTAGCTGTTTTCTGGCGCTTTTCATGCTTTTCTGTAGCAATACTTGCTTTTTGAGTTGTGATTGGTTCAGAATGGATATTATGTTGTTCGACTTTGGTAGCCGAACCTTCGCTTACATCCGAACTAACTCTTTCTTTTATGCCCTTAACAATGCCCTTTTAGCCGATGACTCAGTTGTAATCGGCCTTTTGTCATTAGTCTTTCCAAAGTATTGATAGAATAACTCCTCTAATCTAGACCATGACCAAACAGTACATTCGGGTAAAGATATAAACCATGCAAAGGCAATATCAGTAAGAGATAAAGGAAAATTTCGTACTCTCATATAGTCCTCTTTACCGGCAAAAACCAATTGCGAGAGATAAATATTAATGTGTTCGATAGCGGTCTTATCATCTTCACCACTAAATTCATAAAAATCAGGTACCCACCAACCATCAGGATCTTCCAAGTAATCATAGTGTAACGGGTATGGTCTATGATAAGCGAGAACCTTCCATTTAGAGGAGCCATAAGGATTTCTAGCATGGGCTAAATCTTCATCGATTCGGCTTGATTTGAGAGTAACATATGAAGCTGAATCATGATTGTTAGCATGCACACTCATTGCTGAATTTTTATTGATTCGGCTATAGTTATCGGTATCATGTGGAGCCGAATCATGAGTTTTTGCACTTGAATACCTTGCTGGAATTTCACTAATTCGGCTATGGTTTTGAATTAAATTTGAAGCCAAATTGTGAGGTATCTTTGCATAAGGTGCTGAATTTTCGTTGATTTGGCTATGGTTACTAGTAACACGTGAAGCCGAATCATAAGTACTTGCACTTAAATGCTTTGCTGAATTTTCATGCATTCGGCCATAGTCATTACCAACATATGAGGCCGAATTATGAGTAATAGCACTTGCATTTGATGCTGAATTTCGAGAGCAATCGGCTAAATAATTATCATTGTCGTAGCCAATTCTCTCATTCATCGCCATGTCTTGTGGTGGAGCCACGTATTGTGAACTTATAACCGATGAATTAGAATTTACATGTTGTATGTTGCTAGTAGCATCAAAACTCAAAGAATTTATAGTTGACATCGGCTCTTGACCATAATATGTATGATTATGATGTGTATGATGAGGAGCATTAGCAAAAATATTAATCGATGCAACATATCTACTATCATTATGACTAGCAACACCAACATGAGAGTTTATAGAACTTGCAAAATAATTATTATAACCATAAGATGTATTCGCAAGTTGTACCTCGGGGTAATTGTAGTAGTTTTGCGATGTGACACCTTGGTACTTCATGATTAGGGCTTGACCGCCTTGCCGAATTTTCCAATATGAAGCACGTCGTATTGCAAAATAGCAAACAAGATCACAAGAGGTCAAAACCAGATGTGATCGGCCCTTTGGGCCGAATACAACGGTAGTGGCGAGCACAAGATGATAGATCAGTGAAGAATAGGGCTAGGGCAAGAAGATTCGGCTACAAAGTAGAATCGAAGCAAATTCTTCCCCAGCGGAGTCGCCAAAAAGTGTGTTGACGCCGAAAGTGTTCCGGATCACACACCAGCTAGGGCTTTGGACGCCCGGGTCGCCACGGACCGAAGAACACAGCGAGGAGGTCACACTTACGCGGTGAAGGACGGCTAGGTTTACAAGCAAACCGGCAAAGGATAGCTATCACACTTACGTGGCGAAGAACGACTAGTTTTCGGGCAAACTAGCAAAGGAACCGTCAAAGCTCTCGCCCGGGAGGGACCCCGTCAGGGCAAGGTCATCGCGGGGTTGCCCTAGGTCGGCCGACGAGCCTAGGGCGCCATCCTTGGTCGTCGGATCAAGGGATGAACAACATGAGGTTGGAGAAGAGGGTAAAGGGGTTGTAGTAGATTGGTTTGACGATTGGAAAGATGGGGTCTCAATCGCCCGTCACCTTTTATATTTATAGGGCGGCTGGTCTTTCCGTAATCGAATAGACTCCTGACCGAATAAAACTCCAAACAGGACTTGTTTATTCGGTTATGACATGTACATACAATTTCCATCTTGTACGTATATGCAGGTTCAATGGAGCCGGTCTCTATTGCTGTCTTACCGCCTCCGACCAGTTTTATCTGGTCGGAAGTCTCTCAAGAGACCTGGTCGGAAGTCTCTCAAGAGGTCTCAACCATCTTGATGACAGAAATTTGATGGTGGAGTCCATTATACGTTTGGGACATTTTTGAGTGTCAACAATTCCCCATTGATCACGAGGTCATCTCGAAGATCCACGGACGAGAGCACCCATGGAACCTCGAGGTCGACGCCGGCCGTCGTCAACTTCACCAACGAGATCGCGATTCTCTCCTGTCATCCTATGGTTGAACTTGGACGAAACTCATAGCAGTCCTGGGCTTCATCACGCTGCTGCAGGGCCAGGACTCGTCGAGGAGTGCGCCACTTAGTACTGTTTAATGCTAGCTTCGCTTCCTAATTTAGCTGCTAAAATGGGCATTGTAAACTGGCTTTTCGTTTGTGCTGCAGGGTGGCTGGCTGGCTGCCACACCGGAACGGCTAAGATGACAAACGCCCAGGTATGTGATTTTATTTGTTTGGTGACTTAAGAGGTAGCAAATTACATGCCACTGATGGCTTAGTAGTGTTCCCCAACAAAATTGCTTTCTTGAAACTGTAATGATCAATAAGCAGGTGATACATATGATTCCCCATCCCCATATACAAAGGTCCTGGTAGTATTGCTCATTTGAATGATTTACAATTACAACTTGACAGTGAACATCTTAATTGTTGTGGTTCGCTAGTCCATTGGTGTTTACCAAATTTTTTTGCATGAGTCTCGGCAATATGGTCGATGGCATTATTGCCTCGTGCGGGGTATATGCTGGTGAGTGCAACACTATGCCTAATGATTTGTATCAAGCAAATTTATCAATCATGCAGCTTTCTTTATGACTGCTGCTTGTCCTGATTTGGTTTTCTACTCTAAATTTGTTGCCAGTATTCTCAGTCGTTTAACTTATATGTTTCCTCTTACACAAGCAAATTATAGTACCATAGTGGAACTACCAAAGGTTCATGTTGAAAGAATTGGGGTGAACGGGTTACCTTCCAAAGGTACCCGGCTTCATGTTATATATGCAAGAAAACAGCCCCTGCGTGGCCTTGTACAATAAGAACAAATTACAACAAACCTCCTACAACTCCTCAGCTAACGACGTCTCCCAACACCATGGGATTGTCCCTATCTCTTCTGTACAAGAGTCCTGAGCATCACAACTTAACACCCCTCCTCAATCTCAACCGGCCACAAGGTTGAGATTGTTCCTAAACTTATTCATCTTAGCTGCAACAAGTGGTTTAGTAAAACCATCCGCTAGCTGATCCGCTGAGTTGATAAATCTGATTTCCAGAAGCTTCTGCGCAACCCTTTCGCGAACAAAGTGAAAATCAATCTCAATATGTTTAGTACGAGCATGAAACACAAGATTAACAGAAAGATACTTGGCACCCAGATTATCACACCACAACCGTGCTGCACGAGGATGTGTAATTCCCAATTCATCAAGCAACTTTTGAATCCACATCACCTCCGCTCTAGCATTGGCCAAAGCCTTATATTCTGCTTCGGTGCTGGATCTAGAAACTGTGGCTTGTTTCTTCGCACACCAGGAGATAAGGTTAGACCCAAGAAAGATGGCAAAACCTCCTGTTGATCGACGATCATCTGGACACCCAGCCCAGTCTGCATCACTGAATGCACTGACTATCATAGAGTTTGAACGCCGAACTTTCAAACCCAGATTCAAAGTACCTTGTACATACCGAAGGATTCGTTTGACCACACTCCAGTGAGCCGAAGTCGGTTCATGCAAGAACTGGCACACCTTGTTCACAGAGAACGATATATCTGGCCTAGTCAACGTTAGATATTGGAGGGCACCAACAATTCTCCTGTAATTTGTAGCAGACTCCGGCTCAAGCTTCACACCGTCAGTCAAACTAAGCTTCTCAGAAATCGACAGAGGAGTGCTAACAGATCGGCACTTACTCATACCAGCCCGCTGTACAGCATCAGCAGCATACCGTGACTGAGATAGAACCAGTCCGTCCCTTGATCTTTTGACTTCTATACCCAAGAAGTAATGAAGATCACCAAGATCTTTGAGTGCAAACTCACTCTCCAGATTCCGAACCAAAGCATTGATGAGTGATGTCGATGAGCTAGCCACAATAATATCATCAACGTACACTAGAACAAAGACAACATGATGACCGTTCCGATAATAGAACAACGATGTGTCTCCTTTGGATGGAATAAACCCGAGAGCTTCAAGTTTCCCACACAGACGTGCATACCACGCACGAGGTGCTTGTTTAAGACCATAAAGAGCTTTATCCAATTTACACACCCAATTCGGCTTAGCTGGATCAACATATCCTGGAGGTTGACGCATATAAACCTCCTCTTCAAGAACCCCGTGAAGAAAAGCATTCTGAACATCAAGTTGTCGAAGTAACCATCCATTTGAAACAGCAATAGACAAAACAAGACGTATAGTTGCTGCCTTAACCACTGGGCTGAACGTATCCTCATAATCAATCCCATACCTTTGCTTCAAACCTTTTGCAACGAGTCTGGACTTATATCGATCAATGGATCCATCTGCTTTACGCTTCACCTTTATACACCCACTTGCAATCAATAAGATTTCTGCCATCCCGTGGTGGTACCAAATGCCAAGTCTTGTTACGTTGCAAGGCTTGAAATTCGTTGTCCATAGCTGAAACCCAATGCACATTCTGAAGTGCTTCTCCGACTGTAGTGGGCTCCTCAGATGTTTCTGCGGCCATGCACCAGCGCACAGTCCCATCAGTACGGACTTTGGGTTGAGTTATCCCGTGGGAAAGCCGAGTTGCTGGTCGGGCAGGCACAGGAGGACTTGCAGAATTGGAAGCCACAGAAAATCCAAGAGAAGAAATCTCTGCCATCACATTAGCCCCCGTCTCCTGTCCCACGGTCGACGGATCCGGTGATGCAGCCATAGGCGAATCCAGAGAAGAAGAAGCCACCTCTTCTGCCGCGGAAAATCCTGCCGGGTTGAGTTCGCTTGATGACCGAGGACAAGGCGCCAATCCCGGAGCGGATGCGCCCAGTGCGGATTCGCCCATGTCAGGTGCTGCAGGTGAATCCTCCCCGGTCTCCGTGCCGCGATTGCCCCCTGGATGTAGACACATAAAATCACGATCAAGCCTGCCTGTTTCTTCATCAACCGACACCGTTTTTGTTCCTGCATCAACAAGGCGTCCAACAGACTTTGCACACAGGTTAGGATTAGTAGTATGTAGGTCACTGAATTTTGCATCCCCAAAAGAAGTTGAAGCTAAAAGCGAGTTTGGAAGAAGAGAGATTTCGGCTCAAAGGCGAGCACCAGCATTGACATGAAGTTCAGTGAAGGGAAAAACACTCTCGTCAAACACAATGTCACGAGAGATGTAAACACGACCCTCTGAAGGATCTAAGCATTTGAACCCTTTATGAGAGTTGTTGTAACCCAGGAACACACAACGCTTGGAACGAAACTGAACTTTCCTTGTGTTGTAGGGGCGTAAATTTGGCCAACAAGCACACCCAAAGGTTCTAAGAAAGGAATAATCTCGTTTATGTCCAAGAAGGCGCTCAAAAGGTGTGCTATTCTGGATGACTTTGGAGGGAAGCCGGTTTATGAGGAAGACTGCTGTAATAAAGGCTTCATTCCAGAATTTTAGAGGCATAGCGGCATGTGCAAGAAGCGAGAGCCCTACCTCGACAATGTGTCTGTGTTTGCGTTCGGCAGAGCCATTTTGCTGGTGTGCATGAGGACATGAAACAAGATGTTCTATGCCTATGCGCCTAAAGAAAGAGTTTAGGGCCTGGTATTCTCCACCCCAATCGGACTGGACTTTCAGAATCTTGCGACCAAATTGCCGTTCAACAAGATTCTAGAAGTCACGAAAGCATGAAAAAACTTCAGATTTATGGCACAGTAAATAGATCCAAGTAAACTTAGAATAATCATCGATGAAACTGACATAATAAGTATTTCTGCCAACAGAAGTTGGTGCTGGACCCCAGACATCAGAGAAAATCAAATCCATAGGACTACTAGACACACTAGTTGATTTAGGATAAGGCAATTGATGACTCTTGCCTTGCTGACACGCATCACACACTGTATGTTTATTCGAATCTCTAATAAAGGGAAGACTATGCTGACTCAAAACTTGCTGAACGACGGCAGGAGACGCATGCCCAAGCCTAGCATGCCACAAGGATGAAGAAGCTTTGAATGCACTAAGAGCTTGTTTATTTGACGCCAACTTGAGGGGATAGAGACCTCCTTCACATCGGCCGCTGAGGAGAGTCCTCTTGGTCCCCCGATCCTTGATAAGAAAATGATTTGGATGAAATTCAAGGTAAGCATTGTTATCACGGGTTAATCGGTTTACAGAAACAAGACTTTTGCTTGACTGAGGAACATGAAGAATATTATTAAGATGAATCTGACTATGTGGGGTGTGCAAAATACTATGACCAACATAACTAATATCCATACCTGATCCATTTACCGCATGGACTTGCTCGTTGCCGGAATATTTGTCGCGGATTGTCATCTTTTCGAGATCACCCGTGATATGATCAGTAGCACTGGTATCCATGTACCAGTTACTGTCCACACCATAGGAGTAGGTTGCTGATGCCGTGGTCTTCTGCTGTGAAGGACTGTGGAAGGAGGTGTCAAACCTCTTGAAGCAACGTACCACGGTGTGGCCTTCCTTGCCGCACAGCTGACAGAAGATACCAGACTGAAAACTGGTGCGCCCACCGACACCGCCATTGCCACGACCGCCTCTGTTGCCACGGCCAAAGCCTCCGCGGCCGCCACCACTGCGGCCACCTCGCTGATTGTTAGGGCTGCCACCTCCTCGGCCGCCCCTGGATGCCAGATTGGCTGAGGATTGACGACCACCGCCTTTCATCTCCAAGCGCTGCTCGTAGGAGATTAGTTGTGCGTAGAGGTCGGCGATGGTGATGGGCTCGACCCGTGCCGCCACAGCTGAGACGACGGAATCAAAATCGAGATCAAGTCCCGTGAGTATGTAGGAGGCAAGCTCCTCGTCCTCCAACTTGCGGCCTGCTGAAGCCATATCGTCAGCCAGGCCCTTCATCTTCGTGAAATATTCTGCCACGGTCGATGTTCCTTTCGACGCCGCGGCGAGCGCCATGCGTGTCGCTTTGACGCGAGCCCGAGACTGCGATGCGTGCAGTCCCTGTACCGCGGCCCAGAGTTCCACCGCGGTTGTCGCAGATGAGACTTGCGAGAAGACCTCCCTTGAGAGCGACGAGAACAGAAAACTAAGAACTTGTTGGTCTTGTGCCATCCACTTCTCGTACTCTGGATTTGGAAGGGGATCGACTTTCTTGCCTGCCTCCTTGTTGTCCTCAGCGTTGAGGAATTCAGCCGGCGGTGTTGCAGAGGGTTTGATGAACCCTGCGAGCTGTGCACCCTTCAAGGCGGATGTCACCTGCGCGTTCCACATCGCATAGTTTCCTTTGGTGAGTTTTTCCGTCACCGTCGGGAGCACGCCGAAGGAGAGCGCAGCGGCAGCGGAAGATTGAGCCATGGATCGAATCCGTGGGGAAAGCAGGCTCTAGATACCATGAAAGAATTGGGGTGAACGGGTTACCTTCCAAAGGTACCCGGCTTCATGTTATATATGCAAGAAAACAGCCCCTGCGTGGCCTTGTACAATAAGAACAGATTACAACAAACCTCCTACAACTCCTCAGCTAACGACGTCTCCCAACACCATGGGATTGTCCCTATCTCTTGTGTACAAGAGTCCTGAGCATCACAACTTAACACATGTATTTATTACTTCCCAGATTAGTCTATAACTTGTTCCATGCCCCGCATTTCTAATTATTGGTCCTATTAACTTTCTAATAATACAAGTATGCCTATTATGCTGCCAGATAATTGGTTATTGGTCAAGCAGTGTGAGCCGTTTTATTTTTTCCAGAGAACTATCCTAAAGTTGCAATTAATATTCAACCCACTGCATGGTGCAGTTATCAGAGCACAACAGAGAGGTTAGTGATTACCCTATTCAAATTCCTTCATGATTTGGTAGATACAGGGTTGCTTAACTTGCTTAAGAGTTAACTGTACAAAGCGTGGTGCATGTTCAATTCTATCTCCAAATCTCCAAAGAGGTATCTGCGTCTGAAATGGGAAAGAGTGATCTATCAATTGAAAAAAGGGTAGCGTGCAAATCAAATATTGAGTTGCACATTATGAAGCGTGAGTGATTTGTTCGTATGAACCTGATCATATGAGAGGTGAAATGGATCGGTGCAATGAAAGATTTTATTTGTATGAAACCTGATCATATGGAGAGGTGAAATGGATCGGTTCAATGAATCTCAGATGCCCGTCTATATTTGTACAATTATTGCAAGCCATTGGTTGCGAAAAAAATTATTGCATGCCATAATTTCCCAAAGTCATTTTTCCATATGTTGCATGGCATTGATTTGGATCATGGCAATGCATGGCACAGGCCATGGTTCCTCAGCGATGACAGTGTACCCTATTGCACCAAAAGGACTGATTAATTTCTTAAAAATACTGAAGTATTACCATTTGCCTTCTTATACAAAGAAATGACACATCATATTGTAGCTTAATTAGTATAAGGAAACACCACCTAGCAGGTATCACAGTGGTACCTTTAGATTTGGTCTTAATAACTTTTGCAGGGCAACTTTTCTCCTATTCGTCAATCATTTTTCGTTTTCAGTAGTTAGCATTGTGAACTAGATGACCTTTCTTCAGAGAGGCTGTAGTGCGTGTTTATACTATCACACATTATGATTTTTACTTGTAGCCATTAAGCTAAGCTTAAGTATGTGATGCATAAACGTAGTTAATATTGTCACTGTTAAGGACCATATTGATAATATTATCTATACCATGCTCCCGAAAAAATCAGATTCAATTCAGGATCTTTGTATGTTTGGGACTTGAGTTGACAATCTTTTTATAGATGATTCATTTTTAGAGAAGAAACAGAATGGTATCCTGATGATTTGCATTACTAATGTAGGTTCAAGCTGTTGATGCAAACACTTCATGAGTTTGGATCTTGCATGGCAATTTCAAAATCCCCAACAAGCCTACACCTGAGAATGGAGGGAAAGGCATTTAGTTCACACGTGGTGCCACGACATGGCAGTTGCGACGTGCCAGTTGTTTATCGGATTCACCTGCCTTGGGATGCATTCAAGTGCAGGAGGTCTTCAGTGTAGTGCTTTGGTACGTTCAGGAGAAAATATTTTTCTTGTGTGGATGATACAGAGAGTATGAGTTATAGCTGAGAAAGGTAGGATACATGATCCAATTGTGGCAGTCTAAGAACAATGTTGCTTACTTAACAAATTTGATATATGATATGTATGTTGGCACTGCTATATATGTTTATGCGCAGAGCATTGGCTACTTGTTGAATTGTTTGCTTGCATTCTGATATTTGAACTTCGGATAGTTGGACAGTTAAATATGAGGTTTTCTTTAGCAACAGTTTGTTTGTTTAAAAGTTTTGGTATAGTAGCGGAACTCGCAAATTCAATTTGTTGGTTGACTTATGAAGAGTGATAATTGACAAACTGATTGTCGCGAACATCACACACAAGAATAATCATTGTTGATAATAGTTTATCATACTTTCAAACTTATTATTGTGACATTATTTTATTCCCGTTGTAATCCACCAGCATTATTTTGCTTGTGAACCTTCTGATAAGCTCCATACATGGATATTTTCTCTCACGCTATTGGTTACTATGACTCAACTCTTGAAAAACAGGCAATGAACCATATTCATATTTCTTACACAGGGGAGGTTGCGTACCTTGATGATATCCCTATTCCCATAGGTTGCTTGCATGAAGCATTTATCTCCACATGCTCTAATGCTCATTTTTTCCGTGGTACACAACATTCATTTTAGGGTTTTTTTGATTGGTGCCATTGTAATTTTGTAAGTTTAGAGAAATACCATTATTATTCGTCTATTTGGAAACTTGTCATTATAATTTTTCTTCAACTTGGGTAATGCCATTTTCTAGGTACTTGACAGTGTTGGGTCCACATGCAGGTCACTAAATGCTAGTGTATTTTGATATGGCCCAAAATACCCCTACAACTTCCCTCTCCACTAGCTGACACGTGAGACCCCACATCAGTTTCTTCTTCAACCTCCACCGCGTGTGCATCACTGACATGCACCTGGAGCACCGGTGGCGGTAGGTGCATCTGGAGCCACCCAGATTCAAAAACAGATCATCTCGCCGAGACCTAGCAAACCTCACAATCCAAGAATCGCAAGAATCTGGGAACCAGGCAGAGTCATCCGACTCCTACTCGGATACGAACTCTCGATCCAGGAAGGACTCGGATTCCACACATCATATCCCCTTTGGACTGCGCAATTTGGCTGAGAACTTCCAAGAGTTGATTGGATCAAAATTCAAAAAGCTTCAACAGATCCCACTGACAGGAGCTCAGCAGGGACTCGTTTTCAGCTCAACCGAGGAAGGTAACATCGTCCATTGGCCAATACAACCAGCCCCGGCTAGGTTGGTTGGCACAATCGACCAGATTCTCCCGTACCAACACGGACATCAGCTCCTCTTTGAGGAACATGATACCTCAATAGAGCTAAACTCCAGTGCCTCTACCTTGGAGTCGGTGACACCGGGATCAACAAACCAGGGCTACACTCGTGAAGTCTTCATGGCAGGACATCAGTCATCTCTACGACCTCTAACTCCTCCAGATGTCCTCCGAGATGATGAAACCTTGAGTATGATATCCGATAACGACCTAGAAGGACCCGGAGAAACCGAGAGTATGAAGGCAGAAAGAATAAGGAAGAATCAGGCCAAGGAAGCTCGCAGAAGGTGAGCAACTCATCGAAAGGAGGCCATGGAGCGCTATCAAGTAAGACTTGAAGAATATAATAGTCAAAGACGTCTGGAAGAGGAAGCCGAGCGCCAATTTCGTCAAGAGAGGGACTAGGAAATTCAGTCTCACGACGATCGTAATCGACGACGAGCCGACTGCTCGCGCAACCTCGAACCTAAATTCATGAGGGTAGCTGGTCACAAAGTGTATCAGACACCCTACCAAAATATCTTGGCTTTAGGCACGGAGATGGGAGCCAAGGACAACCGCACCCCTGATGAGGAACGACGGTTGATCCTGCTTCAAACTACCGCGCTACAGCTCAAAGGTCGAAACCTTGAGTCCTTAGCCGATGAACAAGATTCATCCCATCCAAGCCTGAGGCGACCCATTCATGAGCGGCTCGGCCGGGCTCCAGTAAGGAGTCGCCTGGGCAACCGGGTACCTGATAATGTTGAAGGAGGAGCCGAATCATCATATCGAGGAGTCAACATCTTAGCATCGGACGCAGTCGATCGCTTCCCCTGCTTTTCCCAAAGGCTCCGAACAGTCCCATTCCCACGGAAGTTCAAACCTGGGAACTACTCAAAGTACGACTGTTGGTATAAATTAACGCACACTCTACTTTATCCGCAAGCGCACAGATAAAATCTACCGATGTAGCACTTCACCGGAGTAACCCAGTTTTAATATCGAACCCAAAGGAACGGATAGTGTTAAGTCTTAAAGTCCATCCCCTGAGTAGCTAACAAGGACAGAGAATCTAGAAGTATAGAGGGGATCACTGAGGTTGTCTAATTCCAATTCAAGAGTGATATGTTTATATTATTCTTAGTGGAGAAGTTGCCATAAAAGGTCACAAACAGAGTATGAGTCTTTTATGTAAATGTATAATCCTACCGAGCCTACACACGGGTAAGTGGACTATAGAAGAATCAACAAGGCTATAAGAGTCACCCTTGCGAACAACCACTACTACCGGCGTTATAGGAGACATTTATGAGCTATCAAGTCTAAGCACCACGCTTACACTATCCAACTACTCTAACTCTAGAATGACTAGAATTAAAGTACTCAAAAGAGAGTCATAAACCTTAAGAATAATAAGAACAATGACTCAAACTTAAATATAGACGTTGATTACCGAAACAATCGCTGAAGCAAGTTGAAGATAAACTTGAATCCGCAGGTACAAGATGAAGAAGTTAATCCGGCAGGCCGGAGCTCCTTCTTGATCTCTTCCTCCCTCTATCTCTTCTAGTTCTAGTATAAGACTAGGTTCTAAACCTAAACTGGAGGGGTAACTAGTCTTCTACTTGAAAGCTGGCTCTTGAAGTCTTTTTCTAGGGTTTCTGAATGAGGCTTAGACTTTTCTGAAGAGAGACTTGATCTTCTCTCGGGCCTGGGGGCCTGTTTATATAGCCCTGAGGGATCAACCGCGACCGTTAGATCAAACAGACTTCACGTAGGGCTGAGATGGATCCTCAAAGGCGGTGGAGGAAGCTTCCAGAAGACGGAGCCCAGCGGGCCCAGGGGGAGACCGACCGGTCTAATGGTGGGACCGGTCGGTCCCACCCGGCGGTTTCTCGGGGTGTCCCGCCTCGTGGTGTCTTCTGGTGTCCTCTAGGTCCTTCTGGAGTATTCCTGACGTGTCGGTTGCGTAATCTTCCGTCGGTTTCCTTCTAGGAGAAGTAATCTATGCTGGTTTTCCTGTTTAGTCCCTGCAGAATCACAATCCACCAAAACTCGTGGAATATTGTCAATTAAAACCCTAAACCTTTATTGGTGATTGAATTCATGCCCTTTTCATATTTATTTATCCTTTAATTTTGTTAGATAACCAGTGTCAACAACTCCCCCAAGCTTACCTTTTGCTAGTCCCTTAGCAAAACCAAAAATTAACAATGGATCAGGAGTTGCTACAATATCTTCACTTCCAACAAGTACACCTGCTGTTAAGCAAAAATTCTCTGAAACATAACATGTTATTCTTCATGGGGCTTATTACTTTTACCTTAGATCTCGAGTAATTGAAAGATTGAACGATCAAATCAAGCACTATGTTTCTAGTTACTTCACCTTTATCCCGGAGTTTTAATTGATTTTCAAAAGCTTTAATACATGTGTTGTCAAATTAAACAATGGATCCAAAGAGAAAGTCAACCAACCATTGAATAAAGAAGTGCATGTGTATGGAAAAATGGAGTCGGATGCTCTTTTGAATGTATTCACTCTCTTCTGTTTATCAGAGACATATGGCTATTAGGCTAATTCTACTGTCGGGCACGTTCCCATTTTTTTCTGATTTTTTTTTATTTCGAGGTTCCGGACACTTGTCTTTTTTTATTTCCTCGGGATCTATCTTTTTGAGGTTTCGGACACTTGTCCCTTTTTATTTCCTCGGATCTCTCTTTTTTTTTCTTTTTTTTTCTTTCTCTTTTTTTTCTTTTTTTCTTCTCTTTTTTTTAATAGCCACATGCTTCCAACAAACTTCTGAGAGGGTAGTAACAGATAATTATGAGCATTTATGCGGAAGATGGATGAAATGTGTAAGTGATCTTAATTCAATGGCATGATAAACTACTCATAGGGTCAACAAAGCTTAATTTAACTCAATGCAATTATTAGTCATGTTTATATTTAGAAATCTCCGGAACTCTAGTGTTGTTTAGAACAAGATAATAGCAGCTTAGATCATCACATGTCATATCTCAATTACCTAGACCTTAGATTAATTAAGTATTTGCCAACCATGCATTTAATTTTATTTTAAGGCATCATTATTAATAAGGAGAACTCATGCTTTGAAGACTAGGTACTTGAAAGAAATTAGATAGAGCAACTATTCATCATTTCCATTCAAAAGATTAGAGAGAGGGGGTTCTCTTTTAGTCATTAACTTCTTAAAACAAACTAGACACACTATTTTATTTATTTAATCTAACACACTTTAAGATAAAAGCTAATAATAATAGTAATAGTAGTAATAATAATAATGACATACCTAAATCACGAAGATAACACTTTAAGATAAAAGCTAATAATAATAGTAATAATAGTAATAATAATAATGACATACCTAAATCACGAAGATAACGGGGGTGTGTCTCCCCTAAGCTGGTTCCCTTAATAGCGTTGAGCCTTCATGTGCCATATATTTTTGTCTTTTTTTTAATTAATGGTGAGCCTTCAAGTGCTCACATTTTTTTTTCTTTTCTTTTTAGGGGTGAGCCTTCATGTGCTCACATTTTTTTTAAATTTGTTTATAAAAAACTTAAAAGGATAAAAATACTTACGTGGATACATGGGGTGCCTTCCCCCAAGCTGAATGTTGACGTAGTCGTTTGATCTTGCAATATAGCAGACTGGCAGTGGATATGTCCTTCCTCTATTAGGGCTTTGATTGATGTTGATGTTTGTTGAGACAGTGCTCCAGTAGTGGATGGAACATTCACTTGCTTATCAGCTTTTCTTGGCCTTTCAAATCCTGCGAAACTCAAATAGACAACAAAACTTGTGGAACAGATTAAGCATTAATGGTTGGTCACTCAAGCCTTAGTTGTCTAGAATTTCAGTAAGATCTCTTTCTCAATATTTTTATATTTTATATTTTTATGATGCAAGAGAAAATGCACAGGATGAATGCATGCATATTTATTTTTATTATTTTTATGCCACCACGATGAACATTCCCGTGAGTTTTTACACACCATAGAATTATTCACATGGGGCTTCAAAGTTTATGATGTAGTGTAACAAATGCAATATTTTTATTTTCTTTTCTAATGCAATGCAGAAATTAAAATGTTTATGAATTAAATATGATGATGCAAGAAATGATTATGGATTAAATATGAGAAATATGCAGCAAAGTAAATATAAAGATAACTACCGATTTTCACCTTTTGGCGAAGGTTCGGATATTTAGGTCCGACGAACCGGACCTTCCCTTGGTTCAGACCTCCCAAGGTATGTCAGATGTTTGGAAAGTTGTTATTGATTGTACCTCTTAGGTGCAGACATTTTCTCCCATACTTTCTTGGTCTGAGTTTTCACTTCCTGTGGTTCACTGTCTTGAGGTTTCTCTCCTTTCTTTTCTGGGACAGTGTTGATAGCTTCTTCTTCGTGATTGGCCTCTCTATTCTCGATAGCTTGTCTTCTTTGGCTTTGAGAGCGGCGTCTTTCACTTCTATTCTTCTGGGGTGCTTCATTGGGCATGTAGTTGATGAAGTTGCATTGTGCCTTTTCTCCAGGAAAGTGAAAATGGATTTCCTCTTGTAAATGATTGTACTGGTAGCGTAGAGGAATGGTCTTCCTAGGATGAGGTGGACATCATCGTCTTCTCCCATGTCGAGGATCAACAAGTCTGTGGTGACTTCATGACCTCTAATTCTGACTACGATGTCTTCCATCATTCCTTCTTGTTTATGCCTCTTGATATGGTGTCACTCATGTCATTTATTCGTCCAGCAGTTTGAAGTGAAGTTTTAATTATGGACGTTGGCAGCATCTTGCTCAGTGTGCATGTTCTTGTTGATCTAGGACCTTCACTCTGTAGAATTTGGGAGTGACAAACTTCTCCATGTTTTGCTCAAGAGTGTGTCCTGCTCATAAAGACAAGGTAGAGATCAAGTGCATGGGTTCTGTTGGCGGAAAAACACCAACAGAACCAAAAGTTTTGTTTATTCTCCTCTAACCTTAGGCACATTGCACAAGACAAACTTTTTGTTTATGTGTTCTATTCAATCTTAATATGAGTGATAGGATTAGAGGATGAGCATGAAAGTAGCATCTTAAAATATTTAACAGATCAAATTACTTAACCCAAGGAAGGATAGTCTATGCATAAAGTGTCGATCTTTTCATGATTGAGATATATCATCTTCCAAAGGTTAGATGCACAACATTTTAGCTCATGTAGTTAAGACAGTGAGATTCAAGAGAGTAAAGCTAAGATCAAAGGACTAAACTGGTGATCCCTCAAAGACAGCAGTTATCAGCGCCCACCTATCTGAAGAATAGGAACTCGCGCTCACCAAGTTCCTTAGAGAAAACAAAGATATATTTGCTTGAAAACCGGCTGATATGCCAGGTGTTCCAAGGAACTTGGCTGAGCACAAGCTGGAATTAAAAGAGGGATCCAGACCCATCAAGCAAAGACTACGGCGATTCTCACTAGATAAGAAAGAGGCAATAAAGAAGGAAATAGCTAAACTACTCGCAGCCGAGTTCATCAGAGAAATTCTCCACCCCGAGTGGTTAGCTAACCCAGTACTAGTAAAAAAGAAGAACTCGACAGAGTGGCGCATGTGCGTCGACTACACAGATCTCAACAAGCACTGTCCAAAGGATCCTTTTGGATTACCAAGGATAGATCAAATTGTTGATGCCACCGCAGGTTCTGCTCTACTATCCTTTCTGGATTGTTACTCAGGGTACCATCAGATTGCTCTCAAAGAAGAAGACCAACCCAAGACATCATTTATAACCCCCTTTCGGTGCCTACTGTTATAAAACCATGTCCTTTGGGTTGAAAAATGTAGGGGCCACTTATTGGCGGGCTATCCAAGATTGTTTGGGTGACCAAATCGGCCGCAACACAAAAGCTTATGTTGATGACGTGGTTATAAAGACAAAGGATCCGACTACCCTCATATCAGACCTAGAGGAAACCTTTACCCAGTTACGCTCATACAAATGGAGGCTCAACCCCACAAAGTGCGCATTCGGAGTACCCTCAGGTCAATTACTCGGTTTCCTCGTTAGCCATCGAGGCATCGAGGCTAGTCAAAAACAGATAACGACCATCATCAGTATGAAGCCACCAACTTTGGTCAGGGATGTTCAGAAACTCACTGGGTGTATGGCTGCACTCAACAGATTTATCTCACGGTTGGGAGAAAAGGGACTACCTTTCTTCAAATTACTCAAAGCCGGTGACAAATTTCAGTGGACGGAAGAAGCGGACAGGGCCTTTGAACAGCTCAAAGGATACCTCAACAATTCTCCTATACTAACACCACCGGAACCCAAGGAACCAATGATGCTATACATCGCGGCTACCACACATGTTGTGAGCACAACAATTGTAGTGGAGCGCAAAGATGATAAGCATATCTACAACACCCAACGACCAGTGTATTACATCAGCGAGGTACTCTCCGACTCCAAGGCTAGATACCCGCAAGTTCAAAAATTACTCTACGCTCTACTTATATCATCAAGGAAGCTACGACACTATTTCAAAGCCCACGAAATCACAGTTGTCACGGATTTTCCATTGGGAGAAATCCTCCACAACCGTGATGCTACAGGAAGAATTTCCAAATGGGCAGTTGAGCTGGGGGCACTCAATATCAAGTTCACTCCAAGAAAAGCTATCAAGTCACAAGCTCTAGTTGATTTTGTCGCTGAATGGATAGAATTACAGCAGGTTCAAGACAATGCTATCCCTGAACATTGGAAGATGTACTTTGACGGGTCCCTAAAACTCGGTGGAGCAGGTGCCGGAGTCCTACTTGTATCACCCGCTGGAGAGCAACTCAAGTATGTTTTGCAAATAATGTGGCCTGCTACCAACAATGAAGCAGAATATGAGGCGCTACTACACGGGTTAAGGCTAGCAGTCACTTTGGGCATCAAGCGACTCCTAGTCTATGTCGATTCCTCTGTGGTGATTCACCAAGTCAACAAAGATTGGGATTGCACCAAGGAAACAATGAACTCCTATTGCGCTGAAGTCCGCAAGCTAGAGAAAAACTTCTTAGGGTTGAAACTCATTCATATCACCCAGGATCTTAATGTAGCTGGAGACATCCTAGCAAAGTTGGGATCTGACAGGGCTCTAGTTCCTAGCGGTACCTTTGTACATGAGCTATCCAAGCCTTCAATACAAGACAAGGAAGAGATTGATCCCATACCCTCCGCACAAATTTTAACTTTAGCACCCGACTGGACTAAAGCCTTTCAAGGGGCATAAACTGCCAAGTGATAAAACTGCAGCAGAGCAGGTCACCAGACGTAGCAAAAATTATGTTCTAGTCGGAGACAAGCTATATCGACGTGGAGCCTCATCAGGAGTCCTCCTCAAGTGCATTTCACCAGAAGAAGGCAAAAAAATCCTGAATGAGGTCCATTCCGGGTGTTGTGGCAATCATGCAGCATCAAGGACATTAGTCGGAAAAAATCTTCAGATCAGGGTACTATTGGCCCTCCACCTTAAAAGATGCAGAAGACTTAGTCTGCCGTTGTCAATCATGCCAGTTCTTCGCCAAACAACAGCATGTCCCGGCCCATGAGTTGATTTGTATTCCCCCGTCATGGCCTTTCTCATGTTGGGGTCTCGACATGGTGGGACCTCTTAAGCGTGCTCCAGGCGGATTCGAGTACGTCTACATCGCAATCGACAAGTTCACCAAATGGATTGAGTAGATGCCATTGGTCAAATTTAACGCATCAAAGTCAGTACAATTCATGCAGAGCATCTTTCATCGTTTTGGGATGCCACATAGAATTATCACTGATCTTGGTTCCCGCTTTATGGCAATTGAGTTCAAATCATGGGCCAGCGACTGTGGAATAAAGATAGACTACGCATCAGTAGCTCATCCACAATCAAACGGCCAAGTTGAGAGAGCAAACGTCCTCATCCTCGCTGTTCTAAAGCCAAGATTATTTGATCTTCTAAAAGACCACGACGGGAAGTGGGTCGAAGAATTGCCTAAGGTAGTCTGGGGGCTACGGACACAGCGAAGCAGGGCAACAGGACAAACTCCCTTTTTCCTAGTCTATGGCACCGAAGCAATCCTCCCGACAGACTTAATCTGGAATTCTCCACGAACGGAGCAGTATAACGAAGGAGAAGCTGATTATACAAGACGATTAGAAGTCGACAGCCTCGAGGAGGCTTGGTTAGCCGCCCTTTTTCAATCAGCAAGATATCTCCAAGGGATGAGGCGCTACTACGACAAGAACGTCCATCACCGTACTTTCCAAGTAGGCGACATGGTCCTGAAGAAGATTCAGAATACCACAGGGCGCCACAAGCTTATGAGTCCATGGGAAGGACCATACATAGTATCTAAAGTAACAAGACCCGGATCATTTGAGTTAGTCACTGAGGATGGTTCTCCATTGCCAAATTCATGGAATATTGAGCATCTGAAGAAATTCCATACCTAAGGGCTATGCTACAAATTTGACTCAGGGCAAATGTATCTATTTCCCGGATATTAATAAAGATTGGATTTCATCATAAACTCTACGAGTTTTCTTTCCTTCGGCAATTACAATTGTCACGACTATTTAGTCGGATAAAATCCTTAGAAGCTTATAAGCTCTAACTATTGCGCCCCACCGACCAATATATAATATTACTCGGATGGATCCTTCTTGGTTCAGAGGTAACCATACTCGAGTTACGAGCTTCGAGCTCAATACAACTCAAATGATAGTACGACTTAAAAACCTGGCTGTCAACCTATAGAGAATATGGCGTCTACAAAGTAGACGCTAGTTCCTATATGGTATAACAAGGGGGTGAATCTCTCATCCTGTCGTTTATTACTCGGATGAAGGCTAAATCCGATCTCGCACTCAAGCTGCGACTACCAAGAGGATATGATTCACCCGACAGGAACCATCGTTTCGGTCCTTAAAGAGGTGCTTGATCAAATTTATCCCTCGGAAAAGGGTACTAAGAGTAGTACTCGGGCAGACTAAGTTCTCTATTAGGTCGCTAAAGACTATAAGAGGAACAAAGTCATATGACCCAATCTTAAGTGCTAGAGAGCATTCGGATAGACTCGTCTAATAAGACGCCTGGTCATACATCCACCTCAAGCAAAACGACCCATTGACAAGACATTCCTTGCAATGACGAGTCGACCATATGCATAATTAATAAGACTCAAAAGTAAATTATACTTTGATTCTTTACCCAGAATAATATTTGTTTACAAGGGGAACAAATTCTGGTCAAAGACCAAGGAAGACATACTACTCTACAAGATCTAGTATTTGGGAGTACTCTTCTGCTACGGCCTTGACTTCCTCTTGCATGGCTGCATGATCTTCATCACTCTTGCTATCAGAAAGCGTCGTGATGGAGGACAGATCAAAAGATGGCATATGCAGTCGCAGCGTCGCCAGCAGACCACACACCACCAAAGTCGCCATGTCCTTGATGTATTGAGTCAGCCGCCCGGGTGCAACTTTGGCTCAATCAATCAAAGATTCTTCAGCTCCTTCTGGGCGTGGAATCATATCCAGAACGGGCTCCACAACAAGTTCTAACGCCTTCAAAGAATCCTGAGAAGTCTTCAAGGACTCTTGGGAATCCTTTAACTGCGCTTGAACCGCTTCCAGAGCTTCCCGTGACTCCTCGGTCGACTTTAAAGCCTGCAGCAGGTCTCGGTCAGCATCTTTACGAATGAGTTTGGCTTCTTGAAGAGTACTCTGCGCATTAGCAAATACCTCGTCAAGCTCCGCCTGCTTTCGGTTGAAAGCAGTTTGCCATCCAGCGGCCAGCGTCTTCAAATTTGAATAACAAGACATTCCAATCGGATGAGTATCACAAATTTACAAAGCAATAAGGACTCCGGAAAGTACTTTCGACTTACCAGCAAGCTGCTTCTTGGAAGACTTTACGACATCCTTAAGCTTCTGCTCCGAGGCAGCATGCTTGCCGAGTAGCTCAAGTTCCCGCTGATTTGCCGCGTCACGCTCTTCAACAACAACCTTGAGATTGTTTTGAAGCTCGTTGATACGGCTATGAAGGAGTTGAGTGGCTACTTTCTGGCTAATCTGATCCTGAGCGATGTAGTCCTTGAGCTGTTGATTCTCAAGAGACAGCTCTTGACGGATCCAAGTGATCTGCTCAGCCACTTTCACATCAAAGCCCTACGCAGAGATTGCAATATAAGTACTCGGATGCGATAACACAATACAAAGAAGATTTCAAAAAAGTTACCTCAACAAATTGCCGGAGTGCTACGGCAGGCGCCATCACCTGCTTGCTCAACTCCTTCAGCCGAACGAGATCCGGGTTGTACCCCACGACTTCAAGTCTCGACCCTTGGCGAGAGGACTCAGGGACAGCCTCAGACTCTTCCTGCAGAGGATCCGAAGCTTCAGCATTGATCTCAGCTCGAACCATCTCCAGAGTGGGTTCATCAGGCTGTCGGGTGCGAAAAAACCACTCGTTCATCACTCGGTCAAACTCCAATTGAGCAGGAGAGCGAAAAATCGAATATGGAACACCAACCTGAGGCAAGGGAATTACGTCCACTTCAGGTGCTGTATCGACCCGGGTACCAGATGGAGAGGAGCCTGACAGAGTGTTCACCTGGCTAAAGATAGGAGGGACGTTGGATTCGCCTTTGTCCTGTGCCTCCGACTCCTCCACGGCTCGGATTTTGGTAGCACTACTTGAGGATACGACGATCGGCTTCACTTTCCTACAACAGACGAGTGTTCATAATAATGCTAGAAAGCATATGAGCATTCTAAAGACAAGTAATACGACTTACTTAACAAGCTTCAACGCCCGCGAAAGTTTCAAGATGGGCTTCTTTGGCTGCGGGTCTGGGACCGGAACTTCTTCAGGAGCAGCACCACTTGAAGCTCCTTGAACCGTCTCAGCGTCTACATCAAACAAAGATATAAGACAAAGGTTTATTAAATCCAAAGCATGAAGTCTGTAAAGTACTCGGGTTTTCCCTTACCAGGAGCACCCGTATTACAGTGCTTCTCAGCCAATTCTGTTGATAAAAGGATTTTTCGACAAGCACGGCGTACCAGTGCGAGCCTTCTTTGGGACTGGATCTCTGGCTTCCTGGAGCGGACTCGGAGATCTCTTCCGGCTACTCTCGGCTTCATGATCTATGAGCATGACATCAGAGTCAGTTGAGTCTGAGTCTAACCAGTCAAGATCACCAGGAGAGCTTGACTCATGGCGAAGGTCCTCACTTCGAATGGGACCCTCGAGAGTAATGCCTCCGCCTTCTTGAGTTGCCGGGGGTAGGGGTGGACAGTCGTTGTTATTCCGCCCTTGGTCCTATGAAGAAGAAGAAGATAATGTCCAGTTAGAAGGATATCTATTAAGAATCTAAAAGACGGATACCCCAACTACTTACCTCTGGGGGAGGGTTGATGGCGGAGAAAGTCGTCATCATTGGAACAAGATGTTCACGACTCTTCAACAACCGGTTCATCCTCCTCAGAATCTCTTGGTTGGACAATTGCTCGGCATCATGCCGACCCGGGTCCTTCATGCCAAGGTACTCGAAGTCAAAATTGGCTCGCTGCTGCAGCGGATGGATTCGGCGCGCAATGAAGTCTTGGACGACGGTATAACTAGTCAATCCACTCAGCTTCAATGCCGCTATCATGTCGATCAATGGTTGGATAGCCTCTACCTCTTTAGTAGAGATCTTGTCCTTCCACTCGCGGGACTTCTGGGGCGGCCACCCATCATGGCGATGAAGGGCTGGTGGCGGGTTGGCTATGTAAAACCATCCGCTAGCCCATTCTCGGACGGATTCCGACAATACTACAGAGATATATTGAGTAGCTACTTCTAGCCTTAGCTGGAAACTAGCTCCTCCGACTACTTCTACACATGCATCACTGGGTTGACACTTTACCCAGAAGAAATAACGAAAAAGAGTAGAAGAGGGGCAAATCCCCAGAAAAGCCTCACACAGATGGGAGAAAATCGCGATGTGGAAGCAGGCATTGGGAGTAATATGGTTGAGGGTCAAACCATAGTAGTGCAGCAATCCTCTGAAAAAATCAGATGCTGGGAGTCCCAATCCGCGCTCAACGAAAGACTTGAACATCACAATCTCCGTCATGTTGGGGGCTGGAGCACGATGATCAGTGGGTACCCTCCACCCGTCTATTGGCTGCGACCGGAGTAATCCTTGTTGCGCCAAGAAAGCTAGCTCCGATTCTCTGGTATCCGGCGCCTTCCAAGCTAGCACATGTGTTGGAGGGCACGGGTGGCGCAGCCTCCCGCCAATGGTCTTCGCCTTCTTCTTCTCAGCTGCGGTTTGCTTCTTTGGGCCCATATTGATGACAAGGGACTTTCTGCGCATCAACTAATGGATTGGCTATGGGATTCCTTGCTCTGAAGGCTATGGCTTGATGAAAGAATGAAGAAACTGTAAGCTCAATGGTGGCTTATTATAGATCTGTTTTGGCAACCGTTCACCTTTTCCAAACGGCGTTATGGAACCGTCCAAAACCCTAACGGCTGGGAGACGTTTCAGACGGCGTCAGAGTCAATGAATAGGCAACCCGTACAACAGATAACATTATTCTTTCACAAGGCACATTTAGTACTCGGAGGAAAAGACAAAGGACTCGGAAAACATTCCAAGTACCCGGATCTTATTAATTATTACCCGGAATTACAACAGAGATACACGGATACATCTTGAGATACAATAGCTTCCAGTACAAGTTCACTCAGGATGTAAAACGCTACTCTAGTGTAATCAAGGTACAGAGTCTGGATGCACGATGCACCAAGGACCGGGTTCAGTGAGACGCAGTAAAGCAGACACAGAACCTTGGGTAGACACTATCTTTTCAGTGCATCCCAAGGCGGGTTCAAGGCTCTACCCCAGTACACAAGGAACTCGGTAGTAGGCCCTAACCCTAGCGTGTAGTAGGCCCTAACCCTAGCGCCTTTTGACAACCTGTGACCCCGAGGTTGCCCGCGATGCGGGAGTCACAAGAGTTCTTCTAGGCGCACCTCTGTATCCCTCTGCTCGCGACCACTTGGAAACCACCCTGACGGATGGTCCCTTCACAAGAGTTCTTCTGGACACCTCAACTATCTTACATAAGGAAGACACCCGGGGGCTCAGACATTTCTGCTATAGATACTATAATACTCAAGAGACTAAGAGAAGTCATACACTCAGGAAGGTGTGGCTTCCTTGCTCCCCAGGCAGGGTATTTATAGGCGACCGCTCCTGGTCTATGGACACAGTTCACGGATATAAGTAACCAGAGATCAATAAATTTCTCTGTGTACTGTTGCACATGTGAAGCCTGGCACCAATGATAGGTTTGCTTCACATGAATACTTCAAGAGAAAGACGACAAAGTTTTGCAGTTGCAGAACACGACAAGAATCATCAATGTGGACAGGTGAAACAATCACTGACCAATTATTGCTGTCCTTCTGGTAATTTTTATTCAGTGGGGGGTGATGAGGGATGTTTGATGAAAACATTACCCACCTGAAGCTAAATATTTATTACTCGGATGGATTAAGCAACAGATCAGTGTCATGTTTTAACTTATTTATAAACCTTATGGATTACCCGGATGATATATTGGAGACCCCAAGTACCGACTACTTGAGTACTCGGAACTCAGGCTCGAGGGTTGCAGGGTATATACCATAAAGGAAATGTTTTTTCTTAGCTAAAGATTACTCGAAAAAGGCTCAAAAGATCCTCAAAGTTATTATAAATAATAAGAGGCTCGGGGGCTACACCCTATGGGTGCACTTTTCAGGAAAAAGTGCACACCATGAAAGTTTTTTACCTACAGAGCACCTCAAGATTTCTTAAGACGTTACTCGGAGATTCTCAAAGAGAAACCAGAAGATAACGTTTTAGAGAAATGATGAAGAGCTCGGGGGCTTGACGGACCAGGATTTCAGAGATATCATCAGAAGATGATTACTCTGACTAACCCTGGGCGACACGGGAGATCCGAAGACTTGATACGAAGCATACATGGATTGAGACTCTCATTGTAACTTAGTCGAGTTCCTAAGGGAAGTCTTGTAATTGAATAGGACTCCTCTATTGTAACCGACTAGGACTCGGTATACGCGTGCTTTACCCGGATATATAAGGGGAAGCGGGCGCTGACCCCTATCATTGAATCTTGAATCATAACACAAGGCACACGCCGCACTGGACGTACGCTATTAAGCGGCCCGAACCAACCCATTTGGTACCTATAGGGTGGCATTCTGGTGGGGGTGGAACTAGGGTCCAGAATTGGTTTCGCTCAAAATTCTCTAACTCCTCATGCATGGCATTAACACAGTTAGGATCAGAAAGAGCGTGTCCAACATCTTTGGGATCAAAGGAAGAAACAAATGCAGAATGAGCAAAGTGTGAGATTTCATATGCTCGCGACCGCGTGACTCGCTGGTCGATACCGCTGATCATCTGATGCGGAGGGTGGATCTGCTGAATGCTCCGGGGCGCCTGCCTCGCCGAGGTCGCCTCCACCTCGCCAGATGCTGTCGCTCCCTTAGGTGCAGTTGGTGCTCGCTGGAGAGGTGGCTCAAGAGGACCCCAAGTAGTGGAAGTAGAGGGATCGGGTCCTCGAGTCGAAGTCGTCATCGCAGGGTCAACGGGGGCAGCTAGTGGAGTTGGCTCGGGATCACCCCAATCGGCATCTTCCTGCTCCTCCTCCACAAAGATCGTCTCTCCAAGCTCCTGGTCTCCTGCAAGATCAGAAGCAGAAGAAACACAAGGCATAGTCTCGTCGAATGTGACCTCGTAGGTCTCCACTATACGGTTAGTCTCAAAGTTAAGAACTCGATAAGCGCGAGAATGCAAAGCGTAACCAAGAAACACACCATCAGCAGAGCGAGATTCAAATTTGTCCAAATTGCCTTGTTTCAGGATAAAGCACTTGCACCCAAACACACTAAAATGAGACAACTTGGGTGCTCGTCCAAATCGCAACTCATAAGAAGTCTTTTTCATGAAAGCACGAAGAAAGATGCGATTTGAAACATGGCTGTAAGGAAAATGGACCTCGGCCCATTTAACTTAGGATTTTGGTGTTTGATGATCAGCACAACCATATTGGACTAATATGTTTGCAAGTGTTTATTTTGTTGTTCAATATGGTGCAAATGTGACTTGGACTAAGGCAACATGGTGATTCTATGATCAACACCTCAAGCAAGACATTTGAAGCTCAGTAGAAGACTCACAAAGATCAAGCAAAGTCCAAGGCACAAGAATGGAACTAAGACGACGCAAGAAATCATGAAGAAACAAAGAAAAAAGGACATCAGACGCTTCATCGGACGCTGGCTCAGCAAGCGTCGGACGCACCGATGGTAAACCTTAGCTCGGGTTGGCACCAGCAGAAGCATCAGACGTGTGGTGGAACCGTCCAAATTATAAGAGCTCAAGTATCGTCTTAGCCGAATCAATTGGCCCCGACTCATACTTGAACCCATATAACTACGGTAGTCCAAAAATCTCGAAGGATTTCAAACAACTTTACGACATACAGGATCACATTGTTCAAGTACCACATTCACAAGGATACAACAGTATGATAACGAAATTGAAATTAACATCAGAGTGCGAAGACTCAAAGTTATTACAACACGAAGTTCAAATAGCGGAAGCTTTAACAAGTCTGGAATTACGACCACCACACATGTGGTCCAAATAAAACATTATTTTTTAAATAACTCACTCCTCTTTTTTCTGATAATGTGCCACTAGTAGTCTCAGTCCAGCAAAAGCAAGGGAGAAGCTTCTAGACGACCCTGCCCTGGGCCTACTCCTCATCACCCTCCACGGGGTAGAGGCAGTGCTTACAATAGCCGAAGTAAACCTGGCCATCTGCAACAACGGGATAAACCCTGAGTACGGGAATGTACTCAGCTAGACTTACCCGTCTAATTGAAAATAAAGACACCAAGGGTATGCAAGGCTTTCGGTAGAGCTGGGAGTTTAGTTGCGGAAAAGCTCAAATTAAGAAGAGTAATATTTTAGTTAAAGACTGAGCAATTCATTTTAAAACCTATTTCTTACTCTAGGTTTGCACCTGAACTACAACACTCACTTGAGTCTAGCAAACAATAACATAATACCATATCAGGTTGACTTATCCACATTTTAGTTGAACCTTTATGCATCACATGGAGTTGTATCGTGGTGAAGCTCGACATAGTTTCCCACTAACCGGGGGAGACGGCGACTCGAATCGAATTACAAACCAGCTGGCGAGAAACCTTTAATACAAACCCACACTTTTCCCGTCGGGTCCATGCATTGGGTCACCGCTCGATACTGTCCGTGGTGGTAATCATCGCGGCTCACAGCACGGACCACCCAATTGGAACTAACGATGGCCATTCCGAGGCAGATCGTGTTGCCACACTAGAGGGTGCGACACGGGTTGAGTGGCCCGAACAGTGTCTAACCGGCTTCGGGGTCGGGAGTACATCACCGACACCCTAAGTAAAAGGGCGCTTTCAAAAATGAACGAGGGCCAACATCGATACATACCTACACGATCCAACGGACGAAGTGCCCCCAAGTTCCAACTTGGTGCCTTGCCTTCCAGTTGACGGTATTTCATTACTACTCAGTTTCTTTTCCACGATAGCAAATATAGCCAACCGTGATCCGGTAACTACCCATCAGGGGTATTACGAGAATATCCTTTATTTACTACTTTATTAAGCAGGCTAAGCAGTTCTACTTATGAATAAGTAACAGGATAACAAGGCAGGTGTAAACAATAATCAAGGAAGGATAATGCAGCAAATAGGATTCAATCAACTCCTATACTTAATGCATCATAATATAAAATACTCAAGTAATTTAATTATAAAAACTGGGAGACTTAGAATGCTCCGGGGCTTGCCTTGGGAGAAGACTGAGGCCTCGTGAGCGGGACACTCAGGCAGGTTAGCGTCGGGGTCGGCTGGCTCGGTCTCCTCGCTTCGGGGCACCTCCTGGATCTCCGGCTCCTCGTTTGCTTCTGGCTCGGTGTTGGTCTCCTGAGCTACCGATCCTAGTTGCAATGCGGTAAAAGTAATTAAATAATGCACGGTGCATTATGATGGTATGCAAGAGCAAAATATCTTTACAAACCAACAAAACCAACTTGTTGAACAACTTTTGACATTGAGGAAAAATATTTATTTTATTGCATTCATAAAACAATTAACTCAACTATTTCCCATTTACTATTTCAAAAGAGCCCAGGTTTGTACAACAAGTGCTGTTTTCTTTTCTCAGAAAAATCTACAAAAATTACAACAACTAATTTACACTCACTGGACTTTACTGTATAAATTTCAGCAAGATATAAAATACGAAACAACAGATACAACAAGATTAAATAAATTGCCAAAAAGGTAATTTGAACTAATTTTCCTTCTAAAAAGTATCAAATAACAGATTTTATATTTTTCCTGGCTTCTTCTACTTAAAACAACCATACTGCAGAAAAATGACTGCTAGAGCATGCATATATAACTCTACACAAATTATCAAAGTTTAAACCAGATTAATGTCTTTGACCTGCAACCCTGCTGGAAAAGGGTGCAACATCTATTTCCAAATTTTTCCCAGATTCTATTCAATAATTCATATTTATCAAGAAAGTTCCATGAACAGAAAGGTTATATTATTTTCTGCATGATTTTTTCTAAGAAAAACTCAGAAAAGCACATTTGTACTGTAACTATGTTTTCTTCCATACTACTGACCACATATAGCATTTTTCTTAGCTTTGACAAGATACATAGAGACTACATAAATTTTCCCACATTTTATTTCCACATAAATTTCTCTTAATAATTATTTTAAGAAAACAACCAAAAAGACTTTTAAATCTAAACAGATACTTTTTCCATAAAAATAGGCCCTCATATATTTTTCACAGATGCTTTACATGACAAGAGCCTGAAGGATGGAGTAGTGGAGGTGAGAAGACAAGGAGATAGGATTATCTTAGTTAAACTTGTCGTTAGTGTTATGGTTCTAAACGTAATCAGTGCTTATGCCCCTCAAGTAGGCCATGATGAGAGTGTTAAGAGGCAGTTCTGGGAAGATTTGGATGACTTGGTTAGAGCTGTACCTAGCAGTGAGAAGCTCTTCATAGGAGGGGACCTAAATGGCCATGTAGGGTCTTCAAGTGCAGGTTTTGAGGCGGCTCATGGTGGTTTTGGTTATGGTAGTAGGAACCAGGAGGGAGTGGATGTCCTAGATTTTGCTACAGCTTTCGATCTGATGATAGCCAACACTTTCTTTAGAAAGAGACCTTCCCATTTAGTGACCTTTAGTAGTGGTCGTTCCTCTAGCCAGATCGACTTTGTCCTTACAAGAAGGGGGGATAAACACACTTGCGAGGATTGTAAGGTGATACCTGGAGAATGTGTGGTTTCTCAACACAAGCTATTGGTGGCCGATTTTCGCTTCCTGGTGCATGCTCGTAGGGTCAAACAAGCCAAGAGTGTGAGGACAAAGTGGTGGAATTTAAAGGGAGAAGCATTGAAGGGCTTCAAAGAAAGAGTTATTGATGAGGGCCCTTGGAAAGACGAAGGAGATGCAAACAACATATGGGAGAAGATGGCAACTTGCGTTCGGAAGGTTGCCGCAGAGGTGCTTGGAGTGTCTAAAGGAAGCGGTCGCGATCCAAAAGACACTTGGTGGTGGAATGAAGATGTGCAAAAGGCTATTAAGGAAAAAAAGGAATGCTATAAGTGCTTGTACCAAGACCGGTGCGCGGACAACATAGAAAAGTACAAGGTGGCTAAGAAGGCTGCAAAACGAGCGGTGGGGGAGGCGAAGGGGCGGGCTTACGAGGATCTTTACCAACGTTTGAATATGAAGGAAGGAGAGAAGGACATTTATAGGATGGCTAAGGCTCGTGATAAGAAGACAAGAGACTTCAACCAAGTCAAGTGCATTAAGGATAAGAGGGAGCAACTCTTGGTGAAGGAAGATGAGATTAGACATAGGTGGCAAGAATATTTTGATAATTTGTTCAATGGGGAGAATGAGAACTCCACCGTTCGGTTGGATGACTCATCTGATGACACCAATAGGCGCTATGTGCGGAGGATACAAGAGCAGGAGGTTAGAGAAGCTTTGAAAAGGATGAAAGTGGATAAAGCGATGGGTCCTGATGGTATTCCAATCAAGGTGTGGAGATGCCTCGGGGATATAGCTGTAGTATGGCTAACCAAGTTGTTTAACAATATCTATCGTTCAAACAAGATGCCTCAGGAGTGGAGAAGAAGCATATTGGTTCCAATCTACAAGAACAAGGGAGACGTCCAAAGCTGCACTAATTATCGAGGAATTAAGTTGATGAGCCACACGATGAAGTTGTGGGAGAGAGTTATTGAGCATAGATTGCGAGGGTCGGCGCGGATATCCATGAACCAATTTGGTTTCATGCCTGGAAGGTCAACCATAGAAGCAATCTTCTTAATAAGACAAGTTATGGAGCGGTTCAGGGAGCAAAAGAAGGACCTACACATGGTTTTCATTGACTTGGAGAAGGCGTACGACAAGATACCAAGGAATGTTATGTGGTGGGCTTTGGACAAACATAAAGTCCCAACAAAATATGTTACCCTCATCAAGGACATGTACAACAACGTCGAGACCAGTGTGCGGACAAATGATGGTGACACTGATTTCTTTCCGATTAAAATAGGTCTTCATCAAGGGTCAGCCTTGAGCCCATATCTCTTTGCCTTGGTTATGGATGAGGTTACGAGGGACATACAAGGAGATATCCCTTGGTGTATGCTTTTTGCAGACGATGTAGTGTTAGTTGATGAGAGTCAGACAGGAGTAAATAGGAAACTAGAGTTGTGGCGGCAGACCCTTGAGTCCAAAGGGCTTAGAATAAGCAGGACTAAGACTGAGTACATGAGATGTGATTTCGGCAATGCTGCACAGGAAGAGGGAGAGGTGAGCTTGGAAGACCAAGTGGTGCCTAAGAAAGATGTCTTCCGGTATCTTGGATCGATGTTACAAAAGGATGGAGATATTGATGCAGATGTTAGCCATAGAATCAAAGCAGGGTGGATGAAGTGGCGCCAAGCATCTGGTATTCTCTGTGACAAGAGGGTACCACAAAAGCTCAAAGGCAAGTTTTATAGGACGGCGATTAGACCGGCTATGTTGTATGGAGCAGAATGTTGGCCTACTAAAAGAAGACATGTCCAACAAATGAGTGTTGCAGAAATGCGTATGTTGCGCTGGATTTGTGGCCACACAAGGATGGACCGAGTCCGAAATGACGATATTCGTGACCGGCTAGGGGTAGCACCAATTGAAGAAAAGTTGGTCCAACATCGGTTGAGATGGTTTGGTCATGTCCAAAGGAGACCTCCGGAGGCATCAGTGCATTGTGGAGTTTTAGCCCAAGATTTTCATGTGAGGAGAGGTAGAGGTAGACCGAAATTGACGTGGGGGGAGGCAATAAAGAGGGATCTAAAAAGTTGGGATATACCTAGAGATCTATGTTTGGATAGAAATGCATGGAGAGCAGCCATTGACGTGCCTGAACCGTGACTAGGGTCTCTTGTTGGGTTTCAACTCTAGCCTACCCCAACTTGTTTGGGACTAAGAGGCTTGGTTGTTGTTGTTGTTGTTGTTGTTGCTTCACATGACAAGAAGCATACACAAACTTTGCTATAATTTAATTCGACCAGAAAACATATTAACACATTTATTTATCAGATTGCACATAAACTGAAATAAATAAAAACAGTGCATTAAACTGTTATCAAAAATACTTTCCTACTTTTCTCAGATAGCTCTACTCATGAACAGATTAACAAAACTGAAAGCACTTCATTTAGATCAATAAATCATGCTACACAAATTAAGCAAGCCTCTCTGGAAAATAAAAGAAAAAGGAAAAACATTTGAAATCCTCCGGCTGGACTTCGTGGGCTCGGTCCATGGCCATGTGTGGCTGACGAGCGGGGCCAGTTGAGTCAACGGACCCACCTGCCAGTGAAGGCCGAGCAGGGGAGGTGGTTTGACCGCGCGATTCTGGCCGACGGTGAGGTCGCCGGCGGTGAGGGTGGTATGGACGTGCCCGTCTCAACGAGGCGAGTCGGGTGGTGGTGTTGGTTTGGCTTGCGAACGGCCGTAGCTCGCCGGCGACGAGCTATGGCGGATGGCAGTGGTGGTGTGGTTTGGCTACGCCGTCTCCGGCAGTCGCTAGTGAAATTGATGCATGGGTGAGGACTAGTGAACCCTAGGGAAGGCTCTGGTGGAGTTGGTTTGGCCGATGAAGCTTCGGAGAAGCTCGACCACGGGCGCATGCCACGGCGGTGCTAATGGTGCTCGGTCGTGACGGTGAGAGAGCTACGGGGCGGTAGAGAGCGGGTGGACCGGTGTTCTCACCTTGCCTCGGTGTGGTGATGCTCTGTTGACGCTCACTAATGCTCAAAATTAACCATCAACTATTGCATGAAATGACACTAAATGAATCACAAAGCATAGTTGTAGGGTTTGAAACTAACAAGTTCCACGAGTTTTGGTGCTCTCACTTGTTTTGTAGGACATCCATGTTTTTACCATATAAAAGCATCTCAAGTGATGAATTAGAGTGCACCATTGCGAAGAGCTCGTCGAGACGATCGAAATAGACATATCATTTGCCATATTCGGAGTCCCGGATGAAAAGATATTAATTTCGAAGCGTAATCTGCAAAAGAAGGATCTAGAAGACACCAGAAGACACCACGAGGCGGGCCACCACGTGGGCCCATTGGGCCAGACCGACCGGTCCCACCCCGGGACCGACCGGTCGGCCACAGAGCCCGTTTCGCCTCTGCCTTCTGGAACCTTCTTCCACCGCCTCCTAGGGTGCATCTCCACCGTCCCTGAAGTTGGTTTGATCCAAGGGCTCACGTTCCACGCTCTGGGTTATAAAACCAGACCCAGACCCCCCTCTCCAGGCATCTCCATCTTCATTATTCATCTCCACATCAGAAACTAGGGTTTCAATTAGAAGTAGAGGTCCCTCTAGATGAATCTCTTCTAGTTCATCTAGAATTAGATCTAGTTCTAGTTCTAGTTCGTCTAGTTCTAGTTCTAGTTGTCTAGTTCATCTAGTTGTAATTAGAGATCGGATTAGAGAGAGGAGGAGAGAGCTGAGGAGGAGCCGAATCTGTCGGATCTTTCTCGACATTGTATTGGTGCAACATCTGGTTCGTCTTCAAGTAATCTCCAAGTTCTTCATTTACTATTTCCATGTATTATATTTAATTTCAGTTCTTGCATTATTTTATTTACTGGATCTCCGCTCGTATCGAGTGCTCTAGTTATCATATGTAATTAGAGTAGTAGACGTTAGTGTAGACGTGGTGTCTAGACTAGGGTTTACCTGAGTTTGCACCCAGCCCCACGGATAGTTGTGGTAGCCCCAGGTGGTGACAGCCCTGACGGCCGACGTAGTCCACCACGTTCGGGTTGGTGTTTGTAGGACCGTAGTCGGAGCTTCCTAGCCCCTTTCTCATCCCTTTCTGTGGCTAGTGTTCTGATGTCCCGAAGTAAGTGAAGTATAGTAAGCCTTTGATTAGATAGACCTGCTTAGAAAACCCTAAGATCTCTCTCTACCCACTTTATCATTCTTTTCTTGGACGTTCCTGATTCTTCTAGTACACTTCACGTTCCCCGTGGAAATCGATACCCTGGAATACTCTCGGGTGAAAGCTACATCGGTATCCGTGCGCTTGCGGATTCTTCTGTGTGCGTTTAAAATACCCAACATGCTCGTCGGAGAAGGAGGAGGCTTGGGGTGGTTCGGTTGACGTGGAACGGCGGCGTGCTCTCCTCGGTGCTGACATCGACCGAAGAGGGGCACTCCATGCTTAGGTGGCGGTGGGGCTCCAACGGCGGCGAAGGCAGGACCACCGCGTGTCCTAGACGAGGGCGGAGTGGTGTGCTAGGTGGATTGGGTGGTGGTGCTCTGGTGCGGCCGGAACGTCGACGGCGGTCTGGTGGTGGCATGCGGTGGTGGGTGCGAGAGCTTACGCTCGCACTGGCATTCGGTAGAAGAGAGGGAGGCGAGAGCGAGTGAGCGAAATGGCGAGTGAGGTGGAGAGAGCGAACGACGCTGCTGTTTTGCTCTGGCTCGGCCGCGCGGGTGGTCATTGCGGGGGCCACGGCCGGCGACGGCGAGTGGGCGAGCGCGGTCTGCGAGGTGGCACGGCAGGCGAGGCGAGCGAGGAGTGGCCGCGGCGGATTGTGGCGTGATGCAGGCAGACATGATCGCACGGCGATAGGGCGAAGCGGATGCGGGCGAGCGTGGAGCGGCCACGCGGCGGACGGCCGGCGTACGGCGCGACCGCGGTCGGGGCGCGCGCAGCACGTTGGCGAGCGTGGGTGCGGGCTGGGCCGAAAGGCCGAATGGGCCGATTGGTTCACGCCGGAAGAAAAACAAACCCTTTTTTTTAATTCTTTTCCAAACTTTGACCATTTCAAAACAGTTTTAAAAACTCAAAACTAGGGTTTGACCCAAAAACAAAAGTTGCTCAAAATATTTTTCTCTATAACTTTCATATAGAACATATTTTCTGAAAATCATTTCTTTAGCCTACACATAATTAAAGCTAATATTAAAGCTAGAAACCATTTTTGTTTCTGTATTTTTAATTATTAACCTTCACTTAATTTGGGCAAAGTGTCTACATAAAAAGTATTTTACTCATTATTCTGTATTTTATAAAATTATTTTCTATGACAGAAATCCATTTAATCAAACAAGTCCTATTGAACCCTAATTCCAAATAAACAAACAAAGGCAAAACAATCATTTTAATGCACATGAGATGATGCAATGCAATGCTCATGTTAATTAGTAGCTAATGCTGTCCCTAATGCAATGCTTGACACCAGGGTGTCACAGCCCTTCCCCCCTTAAAAGAAATCTCAACCCGAGATTTGTGTTACGTACCGCTTATTGTAAAAACAAGGATAGTTTACGTGTAGGTATTCGTCGGTCTCCCAGGTAGCATCATTTGGTCCATGGTTACTCCAAAGGATCTTGTAAGTTCGGACCTCTCTGTTGCAGGTTACTCTGGTTTTAGTATCAAGTATTTCTTCTGACTGCTCATAATATTCTAGATCTGATCGGATTGCGATGTCAGGAACTTGAACCTCTTCTCTTTCCGGCACTCGAAGACACTTCTTGAGTTGTGACACATGAAACACCGGAAAGATTGCACTCATTTCTGGGGGTAAATGTACTTGATAGGCTACTTCTCCCTTCCTATCGGTGATCTGGTATGGTCCAACATATCGCGGTGCTAACTTCTTTTTGATTCCAAAACATTGTACCTTTCTCATAGGTGAGACCTTCAGGTAGACGTAGTCTCCTACTAGAAATTCCAATGGCCTTCTTCATTTACTATTTCCATGTATTATATTTAATTTCAGTTCTTGCATTATTTTATTTACTGGATCTCCGCTCGTATCGAGTGCTCTAGTTATCATATGTAATTAGAGTAGTAGACGTTAGTGTAGACGTGGTGTCTAGACTAGGGTTTACCTGAGTTTGCACCCAGCCCCACGGATAGTTGTGGTAGCCCCAGGTGGTGACAGCCCTGACGGCCGACGTAGTCCACCACGTTCGGGTTGGTGTTTGTAGGACCGTAGTCGTAGCTTCCTAGCCCCTTTCTCATCCCTTTCTGTGGCTAGTGTTCTGATGTCCCGAAGTAAGTGAAGTATAGTAAGCCTTTGATTAGATAGACCTGCTTAGAAAACCCTAAGATCTCTCTCTACCCACTTTATCATTCTTTTCTTGGACGTTCCTGATTCTTCTAGTACACTTCACGTTCCCCGTGGAAATCGATACCCTAGAATACTCTTGGGTGAAAGCTACATCGGTATCTGTGCGCTTGCGGATTCTTCTGTGTGCGTTTAAAATACCCAACAAGCTTTCTGGCGCCGTTGCCGGGGAACGGTAGCTGTGCTAGTTTCGAACCATGTCATCCGTGTTTCTTTTCTTTTACCACCTTTTTCTCTTACCACCACCTTTACCTCACCACCACACTTCTTACCACATGAATTCAACTCCTATCTTTAAATACTCTGCTCCAAAGGGCGAATTATTGGAGCCACCACCATCATCACATCCTATTCTTACAGATGGCTACCAATTTCGTCCTGGCTTTATAGCCATGGTTCATGAGCAACCCTTCTCTGGGCTAGAAGACGAGAATCCTTACACACACCTTCGTGAATTTGAGCAATTGTGTTCTTGCTTGTCTATTGCTGGCATGACACAAAAGACCATTAAATGGAAATTGTTTCCGTTCTCCCTTTTTGGAAGAGCGAAACAGTGGTATGCTCATAACGTAAGAGGAGTAGATGGAAATTGGGATGAACTTCGGGGCAAATTTTGTCTTGCTTTCTTCCCTCTTTCTCGAATCACTGCCCTTTGAATAGAAATTCTTACCTTTCAACAAAAAGAGAAGGAGAGAATAGGAGCAGCTTGGGCTAGATTTATGAGCCTTGTCAACACTGGCCCAAATCTCTCTTTGCCTGAAGACGTTATTTTACAACATTTTCATTATGGTCTTAGCAAAGAAGCTGCCTTTTTTCTTGATACCTCTTCGGGAGGATCATTCATTCATAAAATTGTTAGTGAAGGAAAAGCCATCCTTGAGAAAATCCTTGAAAACACTCCTTACACTCACATTTATGAAGAATTCCCCGAAGAAGAAGTCGAGCCCAACCCCGACCAACGCGAGGAGGAACACACAACCAAATTTGAAATTCCTTCAAATCTTTCTAATAATTTGGTTGTCACAATACCTTCCATAGAGAAAACACCTCACATTTTAGAAAATTATAAACCTCATCCTTCGATGTTCTTCTCTGAAATCAAGGATGATGATATCAAAGAGCATGGAAGCTACTTCATAAACACCTCTTTAAATCCATGCTCATATGAGACATCTCCTGATTCAATTGGTCTGTCTAACATTGTCACACTCGAGATTTTCAACCCCCTCACACTTTCTATTTACAAAAACTTCAAAAGGGTGGTTGTAGATGCATATGTATATCACAAATGTTGTAGATCTCGTTGTGCTCTTAAAGTTGGTGTTGGAGGGGAAACCACTCACCAAATCACATCTTGAAGGTTTCCCAAAAGACAAACTCAGTGTCCTAAAACAAACATTTTTCAGATCACTGTTCACCTTCCTAATGCACTGTCATTGTGAAATGAGCATAGGGATATAATTGTTAAATTATTCCTTCGGGTATTCTTGTCACTAACCTTTGTAGGTCTGGAGCAAAAATGTTCGAAGGAACGACAAACACAAGGTATGTCCAACCAATCATCATGCAACATTGAATTACAGTTATCCAATCTTGATTTTTGCAAAACCTAAGCTTAGGAGATACACTTTGTAAGAACACCTCTTACCATGTTGCTATGTTGGTTGCCCCTACCTTTAAGACATGCTCATGTGCTATACACTAATCATACTCTCTCATCACCATTTGAGTAAATCTCTTTAATGCTTCAATGCTACCTTCATTTTCTATAGTATGTGTTTAGGTTTGAAGTACTTTCACACATCTCTTAAATGAAGCATGGTGACTGGTTTAGGAGTGGTGTTCTTGCTTTAAAAGGCCTTTTAATTTAAGCATGCTTAGGTTAAAATGCCCTCTTAAATCAAATTAGACGTGGTGTCTAGGTTGGTTTTTGAGATGATAATATGCTATAGTGGATTTTGGATATTTTGTTGGACTAACTCCTGCAGGAAAACTTTCAATATCAATTTGGGAAAGTCCTGAGATGAACTCACACTGGAGATGAAGAGACACATGAATTTCAACAACTTACACAAGGGAGACACAGCTCACTGATCATGGAGAAATGAGATCTATGGAACAAGACAAAAGATGAGTGCCACAAAACAATATCTACAATCAAAGCACTCACTCCATGGAAGTAGGTGAACAAGTCTGAGCTGGGTCACTAGAAGATAAAGACCACCGTGGGAGGAACAACACACCTTCACTGATAGGTTGACACATAGAGAAGGAAGGTTGATTCCTCCAAAGATGATCCTACTATGCCTTCCTCCTCTCAAGCTCCCATCACTTAGGCTCACTATGAAATAAGCTAGAGAAGATAAGCTATTCATAAAGAACAACCAGCCAGACAAGAGAAGCTTCCACAAGGTGGTTCAACACATCACTCTTCAATGATAAAGGTAACATCTCAAGGTATGTGACCATCACTTTAAAAGCTTCCCCTAAATTCTGGTATAAATAAGAACCAAACATGTTTAAGTTGCACCTCACTTGATCGAACATAATCAACTCAACATGTTCAGTTCTTTACTCTTTGTTCTTAGCTTTACTCTCTTGAATCTCACTATCTTAACTAAATGAGCTAAAATGTTATGCATCTAACCTTTGGAAGATGATATATCACAATCATGAAAAGATCAACACATTATGCATAGGTTATCCTTCCTTGGGTTAAGCAATCTAATTTGTTAAATATTTTAAGATGCTACTTTCATGCTCATCTTTTGATCCTATCACTCATGTTAAGTTTGAATAGAACACATAAACAACAAGTTTATCTTGTGCAATGTGCCTAAGGTTAGAGAGGAATAAACAAAACTTTTGGATCTGTTGGTGTTTTTCCACCAACAGAGCCCATGCACTTGATCTCTACCTTGTCTTTATGAGCAGGATACACTCTTGAGCAAAACATAGAGGAGTTTGTCAACTCCCAAATTCTACAGAGTGAAGGTCTTGGATCTACAAGAACATGCACACTAAGCAAGATGCTGCCAGCTTCCACAACTAATGCTTCACCTCAAATTGCTGAGCAAACGAAGAACATGGGTGACACCATATCAAGAGGTGTAGTTATCAAGGTCTACATATCAAGATCAAATGATACACCTCAGGAATGAACATGGTGAGAAGTCTTGTTCAGAAGACTTAAAACATTGAACCCTCGCCGAAAGGTAAAATCGGTAGTTATCCATATTTATCTTTTCTGCATTAATTTCTCTTTTTGCATGTTTACTTTCTATCATTTGCATAATCATTTCTCCATAGAGTATTTACTTTCTGCATTAGCATTGCAAAAAAAAGAAAGAAAATAAAAATATTACATTGCATCATAAAAATAAAAATACAAAAATATTGAGAAAGAGATCTGACTGAAACTCTGGACAACTAAGGCTTGAGTGGCCAACCACTAACGCTTAATCTGTTCCATAAGTTTTGTTGTCTATTTGAGTTTCACAGGATTTGAAATACCAAGAAAAGCTGACGAGTAAGTGGATGTTCCATTCACTGTTGGAGCAATGTTTCAACAACCATCAACATCAATCAGGACTCCGATAGAGGAAGAACATTTTCACTGCCAGTCCACTGTATTACAAGATCAAACGACTATGTCAACATCCAGCTTGGGGGAGGCACCCTCTCATGTATCCAGGTAAGTATCCTTATCCTCTTAAGTTTTCTTTCTATACATAAATATAAAAAAAAATATATACAAAAAAATGTGGGCACATGAAGGCTCACCATTAATTAAAAAGAAAAAAATATGGGCACATGAAGGCTCAACGCTACTAAGGGAACCGGCTTGGGGGAGATGCACCCCCGTTATCTTCGTAATCCAGGTATGTATTATTCACTATCTTAGTTATTTATAATAATATTGTGTTAGGTTAAATAAATATTGTGTTAAGTTTGCTTAGTTTTGTTTTAAAAAGTTAATAATAAAAGAAGAACTCTCTCTAATCTTTTATTTGGAAATGATGAATAGTTGCTCTATCTAATTTCTTTCAAGTACCTAGCCTTCAAAGCATGAGTTCTCTAATTAATAATGATGCCTTAAAATGAAATTAAATATATGAGTATCAAATGCTTGATCTAGAGTCTAGGTAATTGACAGATATGATATGTGATGATCTGAGCTACTGTTATCTTGTTCTAAAACAACACTAGAGTTCTGGAGAGTTTCCAATATTAATATGGCTAATAATTGCATTGAGTTAAATTAAGCTTTGTTGACCCTATGAGAAGTTATCATGCTATTGAATTGAGATCACTTACACATTCCATCCATTTTCCGCATAAATGCTCATGATTATTTGTTCCAATCCTCTCAAAAGTTTGTTGGAAGCATGCGGCTATTGAAAAAAAGAGAAGAAAAAAAAGAGAAAAAAAATCCGAGGAAATAAAAAGGGACAAGTGTCCGAAACCCCAAAAAGAAAGATCCCGAGGAAATAAAAAGGGACAAGTGTCCGGAACCTCGAAAAAAATGATGAAAAAAATGGGCATGTGCCCGTCAGTAGAATTAGCCTGATAGCCATGTGTTTCTGATAAGGAGAAGAGAGTGATATATTCAAAAGAGCATCCGACTCCATTTCCCAAACACATGCACTTCTCGATTCAATGGTATGGTTGACTTTCTTTTTGGATCCATTGTTTAATCTAACAACATATGTTTTTAATCTTTTCTAAAAATTCATAAAACTCCGGGATAATGGTGAAGTAAAAGAACTAGAGACATAGTGCTTGATTTGATCATTCTATCTTTCAATTACTCAGGATTCAAGGTAAAGTACTAAGCCCGTGATAAATAATATGATTTCTTTATGAGAACTTTTGTTTGAATGCATGTGTACTTGTTGGAAGTAAAGATATTGTAGCAACTCCTGATCCACTTTTGGGTTTGACTTTGCTCGGGACTAGCAAAGGGTAAGCTTGGGGGAACTTGTTGATGCTCACTAATGCTCAAAATTAACCATCAACTATTGCATGAAATGACACTAAATGAATCACAAAGCATAGTTGTAGGGTTTGAAACTAACAAGTTCCACGAGTTTTGGTGCTCTCACTTGTTTTGTAGGACATCCATGTTTTTACCATATAAAAGCATCTCAAGTGATGAATTAGAGTGCACCATTGCGAAGAGCTCGTCGAGACGATCGAAACAGACATATCATTTGCCATATTCGGAGTCCCGGATGAAAAGATATTAATTTCGAAGCGTAATCTGCAAAAGAAGGATCTAGAAGACACCAGAAGACACCACGAGGCGGGCCACCACGTGGGCCCACCGAGCCAGACCGACCGGTCCCACCCCGGGACCGACCGGTCGGCCACAGAGCCCGTTTCGCCTCTGCCTTCTGGAACCTTCTTCCACCGCCTCCTAGGGTGCATCTCCACCGTCCCTGAAGTTGGTTTGATCCAAGGGCTCACGTTCCACGCTCTGGGTTATAAAACCAGACCCAGACCCCCCTCTCCAGGCATCTCCATCTTCATTATTCATCTCCACATCAGAAACTAGGGTTTCAATTAGAAGTAGAGGTCCCTCTAGATGAATCTCTTCTAGTTCATCTAGAATTAGATCTAGTTCTAGTTCTAGTTCGTCTAGTTCTAGTTCTAGTTGTCTAGTTCATCTAGTTGTAATTAGAGATCGGATTAGAGAGAGGAGGAGAGAGCTGAGGAGGAGCCGAATCTGTCGGATCTTTCTCGACATTGTATTGGTGCAACATCTGGTTCGTCTTCAAGTAATCTCCAAGTTCTTCATTTACTATTTCCATGTATTATATTTAATTTCAGTTCTTGCATTATTTTATTTACTGGATCTCCGCTCGTATCGAGTGCTCTAGTTATCATATGTAATTAGAGTAGTAGACGTTAGTGTAGACGTGGTGTCTAGACTAGGGTTTACCTGAGTTTGCACCCAGCCCCACGGATAGTTGTGGTAGCCCCAGGTGGTGACAGCCCTGACGGCCGACGTAGTCCACCACGTTCGGGTTGGTGTTTGTAGGACCGTAGTCGGAGCTTCCTAGCCCCTTTCTCATCCCTTTCTGTGGCTAGTGTTCTGATGTCCCGAAGTAAGTGAAGTATAGTAAGCCTTTGATTAGATAGACCTGCTTAGAAAACCCTAAGATCTCTCTCTACCCACTTTATCATTCTTTTCTTGGACGTTCCTGATTCTTCTAGTACACTTCACGTTCCCCGTGGAAATCGATACCCTGGAATACTCTCGGGTGAAAGCTACATCGGTATCCGTGCGCTTGCGGATTCTTCTGTGTGCGTTTAAAATACCCAACATGCTCGTCGGAGAAGGAGGAGGCTTGGGGTGGTTCGGTTGACGTGGAACGGCGGCGTGCTCTCCTCGGTGCTGACATCGACCGAAGAGGGGCACTCCATGCTTAGGTGGCGGTGGGGCTCCAACGGCGGCGAAGGCAGGACCACCGCGTGTCCTAGACGAGGGCGGAGTGGTGTGCTAGGTGGATTGGGTGGTGGTGCTCTGGTGCGGCCGGAACGTCGACGGCGGTCTGGTGGTGGCATGCGGTGGTGGGTGCGAGAGCTTACGCTCGCACTGGCATTCGGTAGAAGAGAGGGAGGCGAGAGCGAGTGAGCGAAATGGCGAGTGAGGTGGAGAGAGCGAACGACGCTGCTGTTTTGCTCTGGCTCGGCCGCGCGGGTGGTCATTGCGGGGGCCACGGCCGGCGACGGCGAGTGGGCGAGCGCGGTCTGCGAGGTGGCACGGCAGGCGAGGCGAGCGAGGAGTGGCCGCGGCGGATTGTGGCGTGATGCAGGCAGACATGATCGCACGGCGATAGGGCGAAGCGGATGCGGGCGAGCGTGGAGCGGCCACGCGGCGGACGGCCGGCGTACGGCGCGACCGCGGTCGGGGCGCGCGCAGCACGTTGGCGAGCGTGGGTGCGGGCTGGGCCGAAAGGCCGAATGGGCCGATTGGTTCACGCCGGAAGAAAAACAAACCCTTTTTTTTAATTCTTTTCCAAACTTTGACCATTTCAAAACAGTTTTAAAAACTCAAAACTAGGGTTTGACCCAAAAACAAAAGTTGCTCAAAATATTTTTCTCTATAACTTTCATATAGAACATATTTTCTGAAAATCATTTCTTTAGCCTACACATAATTAAAGCTAATATTAAAGCTAGAAACCATTTTTGTTTCTGTATTTTTAATTATTAACCTTCACTTAATTTGGGCAAAGTGTCTACATAAAAAGTATTTTACTCATTATTCTGTATTTTATAAAATTATTTTCTATGACAGAAATCCATTTAATCAAACAAGTCCTATTGAACCCTAATTCCAAATAAACAAACAAAGGCAAAACAATCATTTTAATGCACATGAGATGATGCAATGCAATGCTCATGTTAATTAGTAGCTAATGCTGTCCCTAATGCAATGCTTGACACCAGGGTGTCACAGCCCTTCCCCCCTTAAAAGAAATCTCAACCCGAGATTTGTGTTACGTACCGCTTATTGTAAAAACAAGGATAGTTTACGTGTAGGTATTCGTCGGTCTCCCAGGTAGCATCATTTGGTCCATGGTTACTCCAAAGGATCTTGTAAGTTCGGACCTCTCTGTTGCAGGTTACTCTGGTTTTAGTATCAAGTATTTCTTCTGACTGCTCATAATATTCTAGATCTGATCGGATTGCGATGTCAGGAACTTGAACCTCTTCTCTTTCCGGCACTCGAAGACACTTCTTGAGTTGTGACACATGAAACACCGGAAAGATTGCACTCATTTCTGGGGGTAAATGTACTTGATAGGCTACTTCTCCCTTCCTATCGGTGATCTGGTATGGTCCAACATATCGCGGTGCTAACTTCTTTTTGATTCCAAAACATTGTACCTTTCTCATAGGTGAGACCTTCAGGTAGACGTAGTCTCCTACTAGAAATTCCAATGGCCTTCTTCATTTACTATTTCCATGTATTATATTTAATTTCAGTTCTTGCATTATTTTATTTACTGGATCTCCGCTCGTATCGAGTGCTCTAGTTATCATATGTAATTAGAGTAGTAGACGTTAGTGTAGACGTGCTGTTGAACTGTCTGCACGATCTCCTCTGCATCTTTTACATAATCTGATCCATAGAATCCTCGATCTCCTGATTCAACCCAGTTCACTGGTGTTCTGCATCTTCGTCCGTACAGGACTTCAAATGGTGCCATTCTTATACTTTCTTGGTAGCTGTTGTTGTATGAGAACTCTGCTAAGGGTAACCACTTTTCCCATGATTCTCCTAAAGAAAGTACGCATGCTCTGAGAATATCTTCCAAGATTTGATTTACTCTTTTCGTTTGTCTTGCGGTGTGGGGGTGGTAAGCGAAGCTTCCTACCAGCTTCGTTCCCAATTCCTTGTGAAACTGTTCCCAAAAACGCGCAATGAACTGAGGTCCTCTATCAGAAACAATCCCTTTTGGAATTCCATGTAATCTCAAGATGTTTTGAATGTACAAATCTGCATATTGATGAGGTCGATATGTAGTCTTTACTGGTATAAAGTGAGCTACCTTTGATAGTCGATCCACAACAACCCAAATAGAATCATGCCCTTTTTGAGTGAATGGCAATCCCGTGATGAAATCCATACTAATCTCTTCCTATTTCCATTCCGGGATTGACAGGGATTGTAACAGTCCGGCTGGTTTCAAATGGATAGCCTTAATCCTGCAACACGTGTCGCACCTAGCGACATAGGCTGCAACTTCCTTCTTCATCTTAGGCCACCAATACCTTGTTCTCAGATCCTGATACATCTTGCTACTCCCTGGATGAATATACAAGTTTGAATTGTGAGCTTCATTCAAAATTCTGTCTCTTAATCCTGTACTCTTGGGTACTACCATCCTTTGATTATACCATAAAATTCCTTGCTCATCTACTCGAAAGTTCAACAGACTGTTTGTTTCCAACCTCTTTTTGATCTGACAAACCTCTTCATCTGACTTTTGTACTTCGATGATATCACTTTCTAGGGTGCACTGAATGGTAATATTGTTCAACATAACGCGGTGCATCAAATTGAATCCATTTTCCAACAAAGGTTGCACGGAGTTGCAATGAATCTTGCGACTCAAAGCATCTGCTATGACATTTGCTTTTCCAAGGTGATAATGCACTTCCAGGTTATAATCCTTGATCAACTCTAACCATCTCCGCTGCCTCATGTTTAACTCAGGCCGAGTGAAGATATATTTCAAACTTTTATGATTCGTATACACATGACAAAGGTTGCCCATAAGGTAGTGTCTCCAGATATTCAAGGCGTGAACTACTGCCGCCAATTCCAAGTCGTGAGTCGGGTAATTCTCTTCATGTGGTCGTAATTGACGTGACGCATAGGCTATGACTCTTCCATTCTGCATAAGCACACATCCAAGTTCAATCTTGGATGCATCACAAAACACATCAAAAGGTTCCTCCAGATTTGGCTGTGCCAAAACTGGCGCGGTGGTCAACAAAATCTGACGAGTGCGAAATGCTGCTTCACAGTTCAGAGTCCATTCGAACTTCTTGTTCTTCTGAGTCAAACGGGTCATAGGCTTTGCTATTTTTGAGAAATCCGGAATAAACCTACGGTAATACCCGGCCAATCCTAAAAAGCTGTGTACCTTGTGTACGTTAGTGGGTGCTTGCCAATCCATAACTTCCTGTACTTTAGTGGGATCCACCGAGATTCCCTCTTCTGAAAGGACATGTCCAAGAAAAGGCACCTTCCTTAACCAAAATTCGCACTTGCTAAACTTTGCATACAGCTTATGTTCTCTGAGCCAAGTCAAAACTACTCTCAAGTGCTTTGCATGATCTTGTTCATTCTCCGAGTACACCAAAATGTCGTCAATGAATACCACAACAAACTTATCCAATTTGGGCATAAAGACGGAATTCATCAAGTACATGAAATGTGCTGGTGCATTTGTCAATCCAAATGACATGACTAGATACTCATAAAGTCCATACCTAGTGGAAAAAGCTGTTTTCGGCACATCCTCCTTTCTGATCTTAATCTGATGGTAACCTGACCTTAAGTCAATTTAGAGAACACTTTTGCCTTGGATAACTGATCAAACAAGATGTCGATTCGGGGTAAGGGGTACTTGTTCTTTATGGTTACTGCATTCAGAGGTCTATAATCCACACACATTCTCAGTGTTTTATCTTTCTTCTTCACAAAGATGGCAGGACATCCCCAGGGTGATGAACTAGGACATATCAAACCTTTATCCAAAAGTTCTTGCAACTGGGTTTTGAGCTCTGCTAGCTCATTAGCTGGCATCCTATACGGCCTTCGAGAAATAGGTGTTGTTCTAGGGATCAACTCTATATGAAACTCCACATCCCTATCCGGTGGTAGTCCTGGCAACTCATCAGGGAAAACATCTGGAAACTCGCACACTACTGGAATCTCAGCTATCTGCTTTGCCGTGATAGTGAACAACACTCCTATCTCATGAGGGTTTCGAGGTAGCTTAAACCGGAAGGTAGACCCACTCTGGGGACTAATCATGGTAACAATTCGTTCTGCAATGTCAAGATTGACCTTCCAGAGTTTCATCCAACCCATACCCAAGATTACATCCAAACCCAACCCAGGGATTACTATGGGATCAACCATAGCCTTTTTGTCCCCAAAGGTCATTTCCACTCCTCTAGCCATTTTACGGTCGGAGAGAACAACCCCTGCTGAACTTATCTAATAATCCCGATCCAATTCTACTAACTCAGGATTACTCCTCAAAACAAAATTCTCACTTATGAATGAATGCGATGCTCCGGAATCAAATAACACAACTGCGGGGCATTGGTTAACAAGAAACATACCAGCAGTGACAAGTTCTCCTACAGGCACCTCTTGAAAAGTAGTTGTTGATGCTCACTAAGTGTCATATTCATAGCATCAACAAGGTCATATAACACAACACGAGGACCTAAAATCAACCAAAAACCTTTTATAAACTAACGATTTCCACTTGTCCTTGAGTTTTATTTGAATGTAGGTAATTACAGGGTTTTTGAGCAAAATGACCAAGAGGACCCACCAGGAGGCGAGCACACTCACCTGGGCTCACTTTGGGCCAAGGTGGGGTGGCGCCCGCAACCCCTCACTGGCGGCCGCCAGGGGAGTGAGGCCCAAACTCCTCCCCTGCCACGTCACTGATCCAGGGGAGGCGTGCCACACTCATTTGCAGCCATTGATCACTTAGGTCATTGCATCCAAGGGCTAAGAAGAGATGTCACATGGATCATGACCTAAATTGCCCATGTGACAGTTTTTGGACATGCAACCGACCTTGGAACCGCCTCCCTAGAGCTCCTGGATGTCGTTGAAGCAATGTCGGTGGATCCAACGGCCAGGGGGGTGGCGGCCGCCACCTAGGGCTGGCGCCCGCCACCTCACTCACCCCCCTGACCTAACCCTAGGTCTATAAGTACCCCCTAGGTCCCTTAGGCTATAAATAGGACCCCCCCCAAGCTCATTTGTACTCAGACCTCACCTCATTAGTCCCACTCTCTTGTAAGCAAAGCTCTGGTGGAGTAACACTCTAGTTGAGAGACTTAGAGTGAGAGCGAGAGTGAAGAAGAGAAGAGCTGGAGTTGTAATAGAGGATCTTCCAGAGTCTCTGGTATAATTCCAAGTCTTTCTTCATTAATCTTAGTGTTCTTCTACTTTCAGTATTTACTTTAAGTTCTTTACTTATTGTTCTTGTTGAGTTCTTTCGATCATAGATAACTTAGTATTTAGTTTGTATCTAGTTTGGGTTCTTCGCTGAGTAATCAGTGCTCTAGTTTTGGACGCAAGATTAGAGTAGTATATATTAGTGTAAGCGCGGTGCTTAGACTAGTTATACCTTAGTTTGTGGCTAGCCCCCCGGATAGCTGTCGTAGCAAACAGGTGGTGACAGCCCTGGGAGCCTTGAATTCCACCACGTAGTTGGGTTAGTTTTTAAATCATAAACCTCGTTGTGCACGTCTGAGGTAAATAGTCCAGAGGGTGTGTACGGTTCGAAGAACTATATAAAACCTTTATTGCTAAGTTAGTTGTGTTCGTAAGTGTGTAGGAAAACATTAATCTGTTCATCGGCTAGACCCCGCTGATTTAGTTTAGTAGTAGTTAGTCTTTGTTTCTTTTTATTTTAGTAGTAGTAGAAACCAACCCCCATTCATACATTTCGATCAACCTTGCTAGAATCACTAGTTGTTCATAGCAGTTCTAGTGTTAGTTCTGCCATAGTAGCTTCCCTGTGGAAATAAATACGATACTCGGTTACTCCCGGGTGAAGTGCTACAATTGACTTATTCTGTGCGCTTGCAGAATTTACCAATAGTCATAAGAATAGTTAGTTATACTTCTTACATTAAGAAGTACCAACAAGCATTTCTGGCGCCGTTGCCGAGATAGATTCCATAGTCTAATCCTAGTGACGACGCTAGCAAGTGTCAACAAGCATTTCTGGCGCCGTTGCCGGGGAAGCAATTGGCTAGAATTAATTCTTTGTGATTTCTATTGAATTAACCCCCGTAGTTCTAGCAGGTATATATATTGTTTGTTGTTTGTGATCGTTCAAGTAGCCATGGCTGGATTCAATCTTTCGAGCGACTGTCAAGAAGATCTAGAGGCCATTCTTAGGAGAGCGAGAGCTAATCTCACTCCTCCGAGGAAGAACCTGGAGTTTCGTGAATGGAGTTCGTCAAGACAAGAATCCCAGTCAAAAGTGACTGACGAACCAAGCTGCTCCACCGATCGATCAACACCAACGCCGACATCGTCATCAACATTGACGTCGACCAAAACACTCTGTGAGTATTCCATGCCTACTCTTGCTCACATTCCAGTGTTACCTTCTACTAGTAATGTAGATTTTGAGCTTAAACCTCACCTAATACGTATGGCTCAAGCTATTGCATTTAATGGCAACCCTTCCGAGGATGCCAACGCTCACCTCCGGAATTTTCTGGAGATATGTAGTACAATTTCTGTGCAGGGAGTTTCGCAGGATGCCATTAGACTTCGTATTTTTCTATTTTCATTAGTGGAAAAAGCGAAGCAGTGGTTCCTCTTCAACTCTGGACACCTGCTGACATGGGTGAGATGCGCGGATCAATTCCTCAACAAGTTCTGCCCGATAAGTCGAACTCTTCTTTTCCGTAGCAAGATTTCTAACTTTGGACAGGGAGACGAAGAAACAATCACTGAAGCTTGGGAGAGACTACAAGAGTATGTTGAAGACTGTCCCCACCATGGTATGCAAGACTGGGACTTGATCCAGAGCTTCTACCATGGACTCCAGCAAGAATCTCGACAACACATTGATGCTGCCGCCGGAGGTGCATACCTCTCTCTCACTGTAGAGAAGGCAACCAAACTGATCGAGACAATGGTGGTGAATCAAGGATGGACAGAAAAACGTGCTAGAGGTATGTCTGAAATTAAGCAAGTTGATTCTGTTACCCTGCAAACTTTGGTAAAATTGCTAGAGCAAAGGATAAATGAGAAGAGAGATCGTGCTGCAATGGAGTATTACGCCAAGCAAAGAGCCGCTTCGTCAATTGAAGGTCAAGAAGAAATTAAGAAAGAGGATGCAAAATCCCTTCTTAATAATGGTGGCTACGGAGAACCTCCAATTCCAATGATCCAACAATGGAATAATAAAGGTATGCCTCAAACCTCCGTATTTAATTCTCCTATTGGAAAATTAGTTTCTAATCAAGGTAGAATTAATGATAGCATAAATAATAAATTAATTGAACATGATAAAATGTTAGAAGGAATTTATGCTAAACTGAATGATTTTTCTGAAGCATTTAAGGAACAAATTAATTTTAATAAGAGATTAGAGCAAACAGTAGATAACATTAAATCTCAAATTAAATGCTATGAGGAATTAAAAGCTGTAACCATGAGAGGTAGTAAATCCACTCGTGATCCACCTCATCCTAATTTAGTTCCTAGTAGTAATTCTGCTACAAAGAAAAATATTGTTAATGTTGAAAAAGATGAAGAAGAGGAGACGCCAGCTGAACCTTCATCCAAGGTACGAACTGCTCCTCATGAATTCTATGATACACATGTATTACCTTTTCCAGATCAAAATAGAAATCCGACGAAAGACGACCAATTCAAGAAATTCGTCGAGGTAATTAAAAAATTATATATACATGTGCCATTTATTGACGCTATGCAGGTTCCAACTTATGCAAAATATTTGAGAGACATGCTCAATAAGAAGAAACCAATTCCAAGTAGGGATGTGGTTAAATTGACCGATTGCAGTGCAGTCATTTTAAACCAACTCCCAGAAAAGAAGGACCCAGGAAACCCAACGATCACGTGTTCAATTGGAGAGCAGCACTTCGAGCATGCACTCTGTGATCTGGGAGCAAGCGTCAGCGTCATGCCCAAGGTAATATATGATAAATTAAATCATCATACTTTGTCCCCTTCTTCTATGTGTCTGCAGCTAGCCGATCAATCGCTCCGATATCCCGCGGGAATAGCAGAGAATATTCTGGTGAAAATCCGGAATCTATTTGTCCCGGTGGATTTTGTGGTTCTGGATATTAATGCCGACCACCAGACGCCATTGATCTTGGGACGGCCATTTCTGAGCACTGCAAAAGCCACTATTGATGTAGGAGCTAGAGAAATTCAGCTCCACATCAGTGGAAAGGAGGAAAAATTCGAGTTCACACCGCGACCAGAAAGACACCCGTCATCAAAGTTCGTCGGTGCCGACACTCCACCAAACAAAACCAGTGAAGGAAATATTCAGCCACAACCACCGTGAAGGCGACACTAATCGGGAATCCAAAGCGGCTAACCAAGGTAAGTTAGGCTAAGGTAAGTCTTTATCCCCCATTTAAATTTTCGTTTTTACTTAAGCAAATTAATTTTCTGCAAAATAGATGCTTAGTAGGGAGATTAGGTGAACCCTAGGGGGCTTAGGGCAGCCTTAGGGGTGGCGCCCGCCACCCCATGTTGGTGCCCGCCACCCTTTTGGCCCTTTTTCACTTAGCCAATCAACTAGACTATTATCCCTAGCTCATAGACTCAAATAACACCAGGAGAGACCCATGCCTTTGCTCTTTTCAATGCACTCATTCACTCCCATGTCTCCTCCTCTCTCTTCAACTTCACTCTATCTTTTGGACACTTCTCCACTCAAAAATTCTGGTGGAGAGTGATGAGGAGAGCACAAGTGAAAGAAGGAGTGACTTTGAGTAGGAATTTCCCACAAAGGGGTGGCACCCACCACTTTTTCCTGGCGCCCGCCACCTCAATTTCCACATTTCTGCACGAAGCTGCACCCGAGTAAGTTTCCCACCATCCTTGGTATAAAATATGACCAGGATGAAGAAGTGGTCTTTGAAATTTTCAGCCCACTTACTCCATTTAGGAGGCTACACTCTTTGCACTTTGCACCGACACTACCACTTTATTCCCCACTTAGAATTTCAGTGGACATTACGAGGGAAACCTCATGTGTCGGTTGCAGACAGAAATGGGCAAGGTGGGGTGGCGCCCGCCCCTTATTGGTGGCGCCCGCCAGGAGGGAGGAGCTCTCAGCCTTCCCCCTTCCATCCTCAGCCTATAAATACTACCCACACCCCATGCAAATTCCTACACCTCACCCAAAACACAAAAAACACTAGCCACCTTGAGCACTAGCGAGGAGGTCATGGGCCCTCTCAAGAACTTCTTCACCGGCAAGAAGAAGAAGAGTAAGGGTGAGGGAAGTTCGTCGAGGGCAAACGCTCACATTCGCTTCACTGGGAGTGATGAGGAGAGTGTCGGGAGGGGTACTCCATCCACCAACGAAATATCGGTGGATCGGAACTCTCCGCCCACACACCAGGCCGGACCAACCATCCACATCCTGAACTCCGTCAATGATATCATCTGGCAGAGTGATAGGGAACGGCAGGCCCGGAACATCCTCAGTGAGAGGGAGTTCGTTCACACCCGCCACATCGACGACGACAGCTTTATGTGAACAATTCTATGATGTGTAAAAACCCGTATGGATATTCACTGTGGTGGCGTAAAAATAAAAATGCATTCATTTTGTTAGACTGTCATTGCATCATAAAAATAAAAAATACAAAAATATTGAGAAAGAGATCTTACTGAAACTCTAGACAACTAAGGCTTGAGTGGCCAACCACTAACGCTTAATCTATTCCACAAGTCTTGTTGTCTATTTAAGTTTCACAGGATTGAAGACCAAGAAAAGCTGACGAGCAAGTGGATCCACTGTTGGAGCACTGTTTCCATAACCATCAACATCAATCAAAGCTCCGACAGAGGAAACACATTTCCACCACCAGTCCGCTACATGGCAAGATTGAACGACTATGATAACATTCAGCTTGGGGGGAAAGCACCCCCGTGTATCCACGTAAGTATCCTTATCCTCTTAAGTTTTCTTTCTATACATAAATAAAATAAAATTAAAAAAATGTGGGCACATGAAGGCTCACCATTAATTAAAAAGAAAAAATATATGGGCACATGAAGGCTCAACGCTATTAAGGGAACCGGCTTGGGGGAGACGCACCCTCGTTATCTTCGTAATCCAGGTATGTATTATTCACTATCTTAGTTATTTATAATAAGTGTGTTAAGTTTTCTTAGTTTGTTTTAAGAAGTTAATAGAAGAACTCTTTCTCTAATCTTTTACATGGAAATGATGAATAGTGGCTCTATCTAATTTCTTTCAAGTACCTAGTCCTCAAAGCATGAGTTCTCCTAATTAATAATGATTCCTTAAAATGAAATTAAATGCATGGGTAGCAAATGCTTGATCCACAGTCTAGGTAATTGATAGATATGATATGTGATGATCTGGGCTACTGTTATCTTGTTCTAAACCAACACTAGAGTTCCAGAGAGTTTCCAATATTAATATGACTAATAATTGCATTGAGTTAAATTAAGTTTTGTTGACCCTGTGAGAAGTTATCATGCTATTGAATTGAGATCACTTACACATTCCATCCATTTTCCGCATAAATGCTCATGATTATTTGTTCCAATCCTCTCAAAAGTTTGTTGGAAGCATGTGGTTATTGAAACAAAAAGAAAAAAAATCCGAGGAAATAAAAAGGGACAAGTGTCCGAAACCTCAAAAAGAAAGTCCTGAGGAAATAAAAAGGAACAAGTGTCCGGAACCTCAAAAAAATGATGAAAAAAATGAATATCAGAAAAAAATGGGCATGTGCCCGCTAGTAGAATTAGCCTGATAGCCATGTGTCTCTGATAAACAGAAGAGAGTGATTTATTCAAAAGAGCATCCGCCTCCATTTTCCATACACATGCACTTCTCGGTTCAATGGTGTGGTTGACTTTCTCTTTGGATTCATTGTTTAATTTGACAACATATGTTTTTAAGCTTTTTGAAAATTCATAAAAAAACTCTGGGATAATGGTGAAGTAAAAGAGCAAGAGATATAGTGCTTGATTTGATCGTTCTATCTTTCAATTACTCAAGATTCAAGATAAAGTACTAAGCCCCGTGATAAATAATATGATTTCTTTATGAGAACTTTTGTTTGAATGCATGTGTACTTGTTGGAACTAAAGATATTGCAGCAACTCCTGATCCACTTTTGGGTTTGACTTTGCTAAGGGACTAGCAAAGGGTATGCTTGAGGGAACTTGTTGACGGTCCTTAATGTTAATATTATAAAAGTAGAATGATTTGAAATGAACCATAAAGCATAGTTGTAGGGTTTGATTCTAACAAGTTCCACGAGTTGTGTTGTTCTCACTTGTTTTGTAGGACATCCATGTTTTACCATATAAAAGTATCTCAAGTGATGAATTGGAGTGCACCATTGCGAAGGGCTCGTCGAGAAGATCGAAACAGACATATCATTTGCTATATTCGAAGTCCCGGATGAAAAAATATTAATTTCGCAATGAAATCTGCAAAAGAAGCATCTAGAAGACACTAGAAGACACCACGAGGCGGCCCGCCACGTGGGCCCACTGGGCCAGACCGACCGGTCCCACCTCATGACCGATCGGTCGGCCACGGAGGCCGTTTCGCCTCCGCCTTCTGGAACATTCTTCCACCGCCTCCTAGGATGCATCTCCACCGTCCCTGAAGTCGGTTTGATCCAACGGTGGGCGATAAACGTGACGCGGATCGATGACATGGCGATTCCTTGCCCCCTACTCCACCTCGGGCTATATAAGGAGCCCCAGACCCCCCTCTCCAGGCATCTCCATCTTCATTATTCATCTCCACATCAGAAACTAGGGTTTCAATTAGAAGTAGAGGTCCCTCTAGATGAATCTCTTCTAGTTCATCTGGAATTAGATCTAGTTCTAGTTCTAGTTGTCTAGTTCATCTAGTTGTAATTAGAGATTGGATTAGAGAGAGGAGAAGGAGAGAGCTGAGGAGGAGCCGGATCTGTCGGATCTTCCTCGACATTGTATTGGTGCAGCATCTGGTTCGTCTTCAAGTAATCTACAGGTTCTTCATTTATCACTTCTAAGTATTTTATTTAATTTCAGTTCTTGCTTTATTTTATTTACTGGATCTCCGCTCGTATTGAGTGCTCTAGTTATTCATGGTAATTAGAGTAGTAATCAATAGTGTAGACGCGGTAACTAGGCTAGTGTTTACCTGAGTTTGCGCCCAATCCTCCGGTTAGTTGTGGTAGCTACAGGGGTGATAGCTTTGTAGATTGTTATAATCCACCACGTTAGGATTGGTGTTTCGTAGAGCTTTTTGGCAGCCTTCTCCCAATTACCCTTTTCCCAGTCTTTTTCGAGAATCGGAAAGGTACTGTTGCTCCGAAGTATGTAAAGTATAGTAAGCCTTTGATTAGATAGACCTGCATAGAAAACCCTATATCCCTCTCTAACCACATTTCCATTCTTTTCTTGGACGTTCTTAATTCTTCTAGTACACTTCACGTTCCCTGTGGAAATCGATACCCTGGAATACTCTCGGGTGAAAGCTACATCGGTATCCATGCGCTTGCGGATTTTTCTGTGTGCGTTTAAAATACCCAACAGCAGTCCATCAAAGCATACCCGGTACATGTATGGGTTATCCCAAAGGTGATGATGACTTTCCATTTGTAGCTTTCTTCTGTCCTCCCCTGGTGGTACATATCCTGCAACCATAAAATTTACAATATTTGTGTACCATGGATTGGTGTCTGTCACCTTGAGCAGCATGTCGCCGCGTAGGAAGTCATTGATTGGTGGTTCCTGCATGTTAGTGACTTGCATATGCGAGAGATGGTCTGCTACTTTATTCTCTATGCCCTTTTTATCTTTTATTTCAAGGTCAAATTCTTGTAGTAGTAGAATCCATCTTATTAGATGAGGTTTCACATCTTTCTTAGTGAGCAAGTATTTCAGAGCAGTATGATCGGTAAAGACAATAATTTTTGGTCCTACTAAGTAAGATCAAAACTTGTCTATAGCAAAGACGACAACGACGAGCTCTTTCTCAGTGGTAGCATAGTTAAGTTGAGCTCCTATTAGCGTCTTGCTGGCGTAAGCGACCGCGTGATGCTTCTTATATTTGGTTTGGCTAAGGACCGCACCGACAACATAGTCGCTGGCATCACACATGATCTCAAACGGTAGCGTCCAATCTGGGGGTTGGATGATTGGCACTGAGATGAGTGCCTTTTTTAAGGAATGAAAGTGGGCGAGGCACTCATCCGTGAACTCAAAGGGCACATCTTTTGCGAGAAGGTTCGTGAGGGGTCTAGCAATATGAGAAAAATCTTTTATAAAACGCCTGTAGAACCCCGCATGACCCAAAAAAATTGCGGACCCCTTTGATGTTCACTGGGGAGGTAGTTGCTCGATTACTTTGATTTTGGCCTTATCTACCTCAATCCCCCTCTCGGACACCAGGTGCCCAAGAACGATGCCTTCCCGGACCATAAAGTGGCACTTTTCCCAATTAAGTACCAGGTCCTTCTCCTGGCATCTTTGCAAGACTTTGTCTAAATTCTTAAGACAATCATCTAAAGTCTTGCCATAGATGGAGAAATTGTCCATGAAGACTTCCATGATTTCTTCAATCATTTCTGAGAAGATAGACATCATGCACCGTTGGAACAAAGCGGGGGCATTACACAGCCCGAAAGACATACGTCTATAAGCATAAGTTTCGTACGGGCAAGTGAAAGTTGTTTTTCTTTGGTCATCGGGGTGGATTGGGATTTGATGACATCATTGTGGGATTAACTCATTTTTATTGTTTTCAACGACCATCATACCCCCTTTCTTAGGGACCACTTGGACAGGACTAACCCAGTCGCTATGTGGTACGGGATAAATGATCCTGGCGTGAAGAAGTTTTAGGACTTCTTTCTTCATGACTTCCCGCATCGCATTATTGAGTCTGCGCTAAGGTTCTCATGAAGGACTACTCTTAGGATCAATAGGAATGCAATGGGTGCACAAAGTTGGGCTAATTCCCTTAAGATCTTGCAGGGAATACCCAAAGACTGAGTGGAGTTTTTCTAGCACGACAATGAGTTTGGTCGTCTCCTCTTCAGAAAGCTTATCACTAATGATTACAGGAGTTTGCTTGTTGTGATGCAGAAAAACAAGCCAACGGGTAAGAGTTTTAGCTCAATTTGTGGTGGTGCCGGTACTTCCCCTTTTGGAAGATCTAGGGTTTCCCTCGAGTCATTCTTTTCATGCACAAAGTGCTCAACATCTTTTTCTAGAACCGACTCAGGAGACTCAAATGGTTCTACCGACATAACTGTCTTGGGCTCATAGGGATTAGAGAGGGGTTCCGCTACCAAATTCTTGGCTTGCAAGATCGGTATGGAAAAGCCATCCCTTCCTAATTTGATAGCTAATTTCTGTTGGGTATTTTAAACGCACACAGAAAAATCCGCAAGCGCACGGATACCGATGTAGCTTTCACCCGAGAGTATTCCACAGTATCGATTTCCACGGGGAACGTGAAGTGTACTAGAAGAATTAAGACGTCCTAGAAAAGAATGATAATATGGGTAGAGAGAGATTTTAGGGTTTTCTAAGTAGGTCTATCTAATCAAAGACTTACTATACTTTACTAACTTTGGGACATCAGAACACTAGCCACAAAAAGGGATGAGAAAGGGGCTAGGAAGCTCCGACTACGGTCCTACAAACACCAACCCGAACGTGGTGGACTACGTCGACCGTCAGGGCTGTCACCACCTGGGGCTACCACAACTATCCGTGGGGCTGGGTGCAAACTCAGGTAAACCCTAGTCTAGACACCGCGTCTACACTAATGTCTACTACTCTAATTATGTACAATATAGAGCACTCGATACGAGCGGAGATCCAGTAAATGAAATAAAGCAAGAACTGAAATTAAATATAATACTTGGAAATAGTAAATGAAGAACCTGGAGATTACTTGAAGACGAACTAGATGCTGCACCAATACAATGTTGAGGAAGATCCGACAGCTCTGGCTCCTCCTCAGCTCTCTCCTTCTCCTCTCTCTAATCCGATCTCTAATTACAACTAGATGAACTAGACAACTAGAACTAGAACTAGAAGAACTAGAACTAGATATAATTCTAGATGAACTAGAAGAGATTCATCTAGAGGGACCTCTACTTCTAATTGAAACCCTAGTTTCTGATGTGGAGATGAATAATGAAGATGGATATCGCTTCTGGGGGCACCTCCTGGCCTGCTTATACAGCCCGAGGTGGAGTAGGGGGCAAGGAATCGCCATGTCATCGATCTGCGTCACGTTTACTACTCTCCGTTGGATCAAACCGACTTCAGGGACGGTGGAGATGCATCCTAGGAGGCGGTGGAAGAAGGTTCCAAAAGGAGGAGGCAAAACGGCCTCCGTGGCCAATCGGTCAGTCGGTCGGCCCCACCGGTCGGTTTGGCCCAGTGGGCCCCCGTGGCGGGCCGCCTCGTGGTGTCTTCTGGTGTCTTCTAGATCCTTATTTTGCACGTTTCGTTGCGAAATTAATATCTTTTCATTTGGGACTCCGAATATAGAAAATGATATGTCCGTTTCGATTGTCTTGACGAGCTCTTTGTAATGGTGCACTCCAATTCATCACTTGAGATACTTTTATATGGTAAAAACATGCATATCCTACAAAACAAGTGAGAGCACCAAACCTCGTGGAACTTGTTAGTTTCGAACCCTAGAACTATGCTTTGTGATTCATTTAGTGTCATTTCATGCAATAGTTGATGGCTAATTATGAGCATTAGTGAGCGTCAATAAGTTCCCCCAAGCTTAACCTTTTTGCTAGTCCCGAGCAAAGCCAATCTCAACAATGGATCAAGAGTTGCTGCAATATCTTCACTTTCAACAAGTACACATGTATTCAAACAAAAGTTCTGATAAAGATATCATATTATTTATCACGGGGCTTAGTACTTTACCTTGAACCTTGAGTAATTGAAAGATAAAACGATCAAATCAAGCACACTGTCTCTAGTTCTTTTACTTCACCATTATCCCAGATTTTTTATTTATTTTCAAAAAGCTTAAAAAACATATGTTGTCAAATTAAACAATGGATCCAAAGAGAAAGTCAACCACACCATTGAATCGAGAAGTGCATGTGTATGGAAAATGGAGGCGAATGCTCTTTTGAATATATCACTCTCTTCTGTTTATCAGAGACACATGGCTATCATGCTAATTCTACTGGCGGGCACATGCCCATTTTTCTGATATCCATTTTTTTCATCATTTTTTCGAGGTTCCGGACACTTGTCCCTTTTTATTTCCTCAGGATCTTTCTTTTTGAGGTTTCGGACACTTTGTCCCTTTTTATTTCCTCGGATTTTTTTCTCTTTTTTTTCTCTTTTTTTGAATAGCCACATGCTTCCAACAAACTTTTGAGAGACTACGAACAAATAATCATGAGCATTTATGAGGAAAATGGAAGGAATGTGTAAGTGATCTCAATTCAATAGCATGATAACTTCTCATAGGGTCAACAAAGCTTAATTTAACTCAATGCAATTATTAGTCATATTAATGGAAACTCTCTGAAACTCTAGTGTTGTTTTAAAACAAGATAACAGTAGCTCAGATCATCACATGTCATATCTATCAATTGCCTAGACTTTAGATCAAGCATTTTGTACCCTTGCATTTAATTTCATTTTAAGACATCATTATTAATTAGGAGAACTTATGTTTTAAGGGCTAGGTACTTGGAAGAAATTAGATAGAGCAACTATTCATCATTTCCATGTAATAGATTAGAGAGAGAGAGTTCTTCTTTTATTATTAACTTCTTAAAACAAACTAAGCAAACTTAACACACTAATTATTTAACCTAACACACACTTATTATAAATAACTAAGATAGTGAATAATACATACCTGGATTACGAAGATAACGAGGGTGCGTCTCCCCCAAGCCGGTTCCCTTAATAGCGTTGAGCCTTCATGTGCCGATATTTTTTTTCTTTTTAATTAATGGTGAGCCTTCATGTGCCCACATTTATTTTATTTTATTTTATTTATGTATAGAAAGAAAACTTAAGAGGACAAGGATACTTACCTGGATACACGGGGGTGCTTTCCCCCAAGCTGAATGTTGATGTAGTCGTTCAATCTTGCCATGTAGCGGACTTGCAGCGGAAATGTACCTCTCCTACCGGAGCTTTGATTGATGTTGATGGTTGTTGAATTAGTGCTCCAACAATGGATAGAACATCCACTTGCTCGTCAGATTTTCTTGGTCTTTTAATCCTCTTAGGTGCAGACATTTTCTTCCATACTTTCTAGGTCTGAGTTTTCACTTCCTGTGGTTCACTGTCTTGGGGTTTCTCTTCTTCTTTCTTTTTTGGGACAGTGTCGATAGCTTCTTCTTCATGATTGGAATCTCTATTCTCGATAGCTTGTCTTCTTTGGCGTTGAGAGCGTCGTGTTTCACTTCTGTTCTTTTGGGTGCTTCATTGGGTATGTAGTTGATGAAGTAGCATCGTACCTTTTCTCCAAAAAAGTGAAAATGGATTTCCTCTTGTAGATGATTTGCACTTGTAGCGTAGAGGAATGGTCTTCCTAGGATGAGGTGGACATCATCGTCTTCTCCCATGTGGAGGATCAAGAAGTCTATGGGGACTTCATGACCTCTAATTCTGACTACGACGTCTTCCATCATTCCTTCTTGTTTATGCCTCCCGATATGGTGTCATCCATGTTCTTCGTTCGTCCAGCAGTTTGAAGTGAAGCGTTAATTGTGGAAGCTGGCAGCATCTTGCTCAGCGTGCATGTTCTTGTAGATCCAGGACCTTCACTTTGTAGAATTTAGGAGTTGACAAACTCCTCCATGTTTTGCTTAAGAGTGTGTCCTGCTCATAAAGACAAGGTAGAGATCAAGTGCATGGGCTATGTTGGTGGAAAAACACCAACAAAACCAAAAGTTTTGTTCATTCCTCTCTAACCTTAGGCACATTGAACAAGATAAATTTGTTGTTTATGTTTTCTATTCAATCTTAACATGAGTGATAGAATCAAAAGATGAGCATATGAATGTAGCATCTTAAAATATCTAACAGATCAGATTATTTAACCCAAGGAAGGATAATCTATGCATAATGTGTCGATCTTTTTAAGATTGTGATATATCATCTTCCAAAGGTTGGATGCACAACATTTTAGCTCATTTGGTTAACATAGTGAGATCAAGAGAGTGAAGCTAGGAATAAAGAGTAAAGAATTGAACATGTTAAGTTGTTTAGGTTGGATCATGTGAGGTGCAACTTAAACATGTTTGGTTTTTATTTGTGCACATACCAGAATTAAAGAGAAGCTTTAATGTGATGGTCACATACCTTGAGATGTTACCTTTATCATTGAAGAGTGATGTGTCGAACCACCTTGTGGAAGCTTCTCTTGTCTGGCTCGTTGTTCTTCATGAATAGCTTGTCTTATCTTGCTTATCTCGTGAGCCTGAGTGATGGGAGCTTGAGAGGACGAAGGTATAGTAGGATCATCTTTAGAGGGATCAACCTTCCTTCTCTATGTGTCAACCTATCAGTGAAGGTGTTTTGTTCCTCCCACAATGGTCTTTATCTTCTAGTGATCCAACTTAGACTTGTTCACCTACTTCCATGGAGTGAGTGCTTTGATTGTAGGTATTGTTTTGTGGCACTCATCTTTTGTCTTGTTCCATGGATCTCATTTCTCCATGATCAGTGAGTTGTGTCTCCCTTGTGCAAGTTGTTGAAGTTCATGTGTCTCTTTAGTTCCAGTGTGAGTTCATCTAAGGACTTTTCCAAATTGATATTGAAAGTTTTCCTGCAGGGGTTACTTCAACAAAACATCCAGCATCCACTATAGCATACTATCGGCTCAAAAATCAACCTAGACACCACGTCTAATTTGATCTAGGAAGGCATTTTAACCTAAGCATCATACTTAATTTAAAAGCCTTTAGAGATAAAATCAGGACACCTTTTAGCTCAAGAATCAAACTAGACACCATGTCTTACTTTAATTCATGAAAACAGTTTAAACTAAGCACAATGCCTAATTTTAAAAGTTGTATGAAAATACTTCAAAACCAAAGCATTTACTATAGCAAATGAGGGTAGCATTAAAGCATTAAAAAGATTTACTCAAATGGTGATGAGAGAGCATGATTAGTGTATAGCACATGAGCATGTCTTAAAGGTAGGGGCAACCAACATAGCAACATGGTAAGAGATGTTCTTTACAAAGTGTATCCCCCAAGCTTAGATTTTGCAAAAATCAAGATTGGATGACTGTAATTCAATGTTGCATGATGATTGGTTGGACATACCTTGTGTTTGTCATTCCTTCGAGCATTTTTGCTCCAGATCTGCATAGGTTAGTGACAAGAATACCCGAAGGAATATTTTAACAATTATATCCCTATGCTCATTACACAAGGGCAACAGAAAGGTGAACACTGATCTAAAAAGTGCTTGTTTTAGGACACTGAGCTTGTCTTTTGGGAAACCTTCAAGATGTGATTTCGTTAAGTGGTTTCCCCTCCAACACCAACTTTAAGAGCACAATGAGATCTACAACATTTGTGATAAACATATGCATCTACAACCACCCTTTTAAAGTTTTTGTAAATAGAAAGTGTGAGGGGGTTGAAAATCTCGAGTGTGGCAATGTTAGACAGACCACTAGAATCAGGAGATGTCTCATATGAGCATGGATTTAAAGAGGTGTTTATGAAGTAGCTTCCATGCTCTTTGATATCATCTTCCTCGATTTTAGAGAAGAACACCGAAGGATGGGGTTTATCATTTTCTAAAATGTGGGGTGTTTTCTCTAGATAAGGTTCTATGACAACCAAATTATTAAAAGGATATGAAGGAATTTCAAATTTGGTTGTGTGTTCCTCCTCGCGTTGGTCGGGGTTGGGCTCGACTTCATCTTCGAGGAGTTCATCAAAAATGCCAGTGTAAGGAGTGTTTTCAAGGATGGCTTTCCCTTCACTAACAGTTTTATGAGTGAATGATCCCCCCAAAGAGGTATCAAGAAAAAGGGCAGCTTCTTTGCTAAGACCATAATGAAAATGTTGTAAAATAATGTCCTCAGTCAAAGAAAGATCTGGGCCAGTGTTGACAAGGCTCATAAATCTAGCCCAGGCTGCTCCTAGTGTCTCCTTCTCTTTTTGTTTAAAGGTAAGAATTTCTATTCAAAGGGAAGTGATTCGAGACAGAGGGAAGAAAGCAAGACAAAATTTGTCTCGAAGTTCATCCCAGTTTCCATCTACTCCTCTTACGTTATCAGCATACCACTATTTCGCTCTTCCAAAAAGGGAGAACGGAAACAATTTCCATTTAATGGTCTCTTGTGTCATGCCTGTTGATGGTCCTTAAACACCTGTTTTACCATCAACATTTTACCCTAAAATTCACCAAAAAGGCATGAAATGTAGTCAAATAGGTTTCAAACTAACCAAATTCCACATGTCCATAGATTTTTATTTGAATGCAGGATTTGGACCAAATTTGGAGAATGGACCCACCAGGAGACAAGCCCACTCACCAGGACCCATTTGGGCCTGAGTGGGGTGGCGCCCGCCAACAAGAGGTGGCGCCCGCCACCCAAATGTGGCGCCCGCCACATGGAGAGGCCCAACTCTCCCCCTTTGCCACGACACTGATCCGTGTGACCATCCCAAGGCCAAATCTTGGCCCTTGCTCACTAGGTCAGTGGCATCGGACGGCTCAGGATGGAATGACGTGGATCAAGACCAAATGGCGGTTACCTGGACATGCAACCGACCTAACCACCGCCTCACTGGAGCTCCTGGATGCCGTTGAAGCAAAGGCGGTGCATCCAACGGTGATGGGGGTGGCGGCCGCCACCTAGGGCTGGCGCCCGCCACTAGGGTTAGCCCTAGGTCGGTTGGCTGCCCCATATAAGTACCCCCCTCACTCCACAAGGCTATAAATACCCCCTGGTGGCAACACTTCATTTGTACCATCCCAGAGAAAGCAACACACAAGCAAGAGAAGCAAGTGAGAGTTAGGTTAGAAGCTCAGAGAGCTTAGGCAAGTAGGTAGCTAGTAGAGCAAGGCATCTTCGCCCTCGCAGTAGCACTGCTCAAGTCTTAGCTCAAGAGTAGAGGCGTGCGAGTGATCGGTCCTGGAGCTGGGAAGAGTCTTCCATCATCTCCAGTTCAGGTTTTGCTCTTGTTACTCAAGCACTTTACTATATTCTATTTCATCATTTCAAGTATTACTTTATTCTACTTATCAGTATTGAGTAGTATACTTGATTGATTGCTTGAGTGCCTAGCTATCCTACAGTTCAATTCACTTAGCCATAGTTGTTAATCTCTAGTGTGCTTAGTGATTGATCTTTGCCAATAGATTGCTTAGTTAGTTTAGTGTTTATCTTATTAAGTCAAGTATTTGCTCTGACGTCCGCAAGGGTGTCTCTATTCAAAGCTAGGGTAGAGATAGTTAGAATATAGTTAAGCGTGGTGCTTAGTTATAGACTTACCTTCAGATACGGCTGGACCCCCGGATAGCTGTGGTAGCAAGCAGGTGGTGACAGCCCTGTGCGCCTTGAATTCCACCACGTAGTTGGCCCAGTTTAACAGTAAGGCTCGTTGTGCTAGCGTTCAACCTAAGTAAGTGGTAAAGGCTAGTACGCCTCGGTACTTGATAAGATAGGAATAAAACTTTACTTAACTTAGTTGCTTAATTGACATTTGCCTGTCTTGCTTCGTAGTTATCTTGCTTCGTGGTTATCTAGGGGTAGTTATTAGTTAGTAGTTAGTTATCCTTAGTTATCCCATTCTATCTATCTACCTAGTTATCCACCTTACCTTACCATCCATTTCATCCTTACCTATCCACCCATATATTCTTTCTAGCCTTTCATCTCCTCTCTTCTCCCCTTTTCCTTTTTCTTATTTCTTCGACTCTCATCCCCTCCTTGACTCGACTCATACACCACCCTAACCTTCACTTAGGATCAAATAAATCAACACCTGGTACTCCCAAGCGAAGTGCTACTACGATAGTTCTATGCGCTTGCAGAATCTCCTCTTGGTAGATTGCAATCTCTCTAGCTAGCTCCTACTAGTGTCGGGATTGACAACCCCACTTGACATTAGTAGATAGCTGCTTTAGCTTCACTCCTTTAGGTATAGTGACTGGACTTGCTTCAAGCATTTCTGGCGCCGTTGCCGGGGATAGATTCCATAGTCTACTCCTAGTAATGACGTTAGCTAGTGTCAACAAGCATTTCTGGGCCATTACCAGGGATAGTTGCCTAGCTCTATCTTTAGTGAAGTTAAGAACTACCAACAATGCCAGCAATAGCCAAGCAAGAACACAATCGCTCAAATTCACGAAGGTGGGTGTAAGGATTCTCGTCTTCTAGCCCAGAGAAGAGTTGCTCTCGAACCATGGCTATAAAGCCGGGACGAATTTGGTAGCCATCTGTAAAAATATGATGTGATGATGGTGGTGGCTCCAATGATTCGCCCTTTGGAGCGGAGTATTTAAAGATAGGAGTTGAATTCATGTGGTAAGAAGTGTGGTGGTGAGGTAAAGGTGGTGGTAAGAGAAAAAGGTGGTAAAAGAAAAGAAACACGGACGACTTGGTTCGAAACTAGCACAACTACCGTTTCCCGGCAACGGCGCCAGAAAGCTTGTTGGGTATTTTAAACGCACATAGAAAAATCTGCAAGCGCACGGATACCGATGTAGCTTTCATCCGAGAGTATTCCAGGGTATCGATTTCCACGGGGAACATGAAGTGTACTAAAAGAATTAAGACGTCCTAGAAAAGAATGATAATATGGGTAGAGAGAGATTTTAGGGTTTTCTAAGCAGGTCTATCTAATCAAAGACTTACTATACTTTACTTACTTCGGGACATCAGAACACTAGCCACATAAAGGGATGAGAAAGGCGCTAGGAAGCTCCGACTACAGTCCTACAAACACCAACCCGAACGTGGTGGACTACGTCGGCCGTCAGGGCTGTCACCACCTAGGGCTACCACAACTATCCGTGGGGCTGGGTGCAAACTCAGGTAAACCCTAGTCTAGACACCGCGTCTACACTAACGTCTACTACTCTAATTACGTACAATAATTAGAGCACTCGATACGAGCGGAGATCCAGTAAATGAAATAAAGCAAGAACTAAAATTAAATATAATACATGGAAATAGTAAATGAAGAACCTGGAGATTACTTGAAGGCGAACTAGATGCTGCACCAATACAATGTTGAGGAAGATCCGACAGCTCCGACTCCTCCTCAACTCTCTCCTTCTCCTCTCTCTAATCCGATCTCTAATTACAACTAGATGAACTAGACAACTAGAACTAGAAGAACTAGAACTTGAAGAACTAGAACTAGATCTAATTCTAGATGAACTAGAAGAGATTCATCTAGAGGGACCTCTACTTCTAATTGAAACCCTAGTTTGAATGGTGGAGATGAATAATGAAGATGGAGATGGCTTCTGGGGGCACCTCCTGGCCTGCTTATATAGCCCTAGGTGGAGTAGGGGGCAAGGAATCGCCATGTCATCGATCCGCGTCACGTTTACTACTCTCTGTTGGATCAAACCGACTTCAGGGACGGTGGAGATGCATCCTAGGAGGCGGTGGAAGAAGGTTCTAGAAGGCAGAGACAAAACGGCCTCCGTGGCCGACCAGTCGGTCGGTGGGCCCCACCGGTCGGTCTGGCCTAGTGGGCCTCCATGGCGGGCCGCCTCGTGGTGTCTTTTGGTGTCTTCTAGATCCTTCTTTTGCAGGTTTCGTTGCGAAATTAATATCTTTTCATCCGAGACTCTGAATATAGCAAATGATATGTCCGTTTTGATCGTCTGGACGAGCTCTTTGCAATGGTGCACTCCAATTCATCACTTGAGATACTTTTATATGGTAAAAACATGCATGTCCTACAAAACAAGTGAGAGCACCAAAACTCATGGAACTTTTTAGTTTCAAACCCTACAACTATGCTTTGTGATTCATTTAGTGTGATTTCATGCAATAGTTGATGGTTAATTATGAGCATTAGTGAGCGTCAACAATTCCGCAGTCATTGGAGGTTCCTCCAATAGTTTCCGTAGGGGGAGACCTATTAAGACGTCAAAGTCTTGAATGTCAAAGACGTGGAAGTCTAGCATCAGCACACTATCGTCAGGCTTAATTGATATTCCATGAAGGATGCCTAGACCGTCCGCGATTGTTCTTGCATCGAGCCTTAATTTCTTTTAGGTTGGGATGAAAGGCTCATGAGGGAACATGTTCGCATAGGATGCAGACAGTATGTTCACCCCGACCGTGGGATTGTAAGGCACTTCTATCTAGTTCTGCCATATTCTAGCATGGATGTTAGAACAAGCGGGGTAATCCGAATTTCTTCGGGAGAGCATTCCACTTCTTCCACCCATTCGCTACTCATGACTGCGGTTAGCTCCTTTAGGAACTTTGTCAGAAAGGTTTCTTCCAGAGGCTCTAGAGGAGTGGCGGGAACTGGTGGTTTCTTCTTGTATGCATACTTCCAGGTATCTCCATATTCGTCAAGGTGTTCTTCCTCGAAGAACGGAAAATCTGAAGGGAGGAAAACTTCCTTTGGAGGTTCCGTTAGCGATGAGGATCTCTGAGTTTGAATCTCAGGTTCGGTTTTAACCGAAGAGACCTCCTTATGTTGTGGTTCGCTTTCCATTAGGAGGGGATCAAGAAGGGGCATGTTTTCTAGAATGAGATCTAGAAGAGCCTCTCCTTCCTCTATGGTTTTACATAGGAAGGATCCTCCAGCGGAAATGTCAAGCTATAGGGCAGACTCCTTGTTCAGCCCTAACCAGAAATGCTACAACATTACATGGTTAGGGAGGGACAAGTCTAGGCCTGATCGTGAAAGAGTTGTAAATCTCTCCCAAACTGCACCTAACGACTCCTTCTCATATTGACGGTAGTTGAGTATCTCTTGCCATAGGTTTGCAATACGAGATATAGGAAAGAATGCGATACAAAACTTGTTTCGCAAGTCCTTCCAATATCCGTTAACTTTTCCTACGTTATTGTTGTACCATTGTTTCGCCCTCTCAGAAAGAGAGAATGAAAATAACTTCCAACGCAGTGTTTCTTGTAACATACCCGCGATTGTCAGGCATGCACAGAGTTGCTCAAACTCCCATAAGTGATGAGAGGAGTTTTCACTATCGAACCCCGAGAAGGGCTGTTCACGAACAATGGCTATAAAGCTAGGGCGGAGTTCATAGCCAGAAGCTGTGATTGGCTTTGACAATTGTGGTGGCTCATAGAACTCGACCCGTGGAGCGGATAGGTTCTGGATTGCAGATGGATCCATAGTTAAGGACAAAGAAAAGAAAGATAGAATGCAAAGGATTGAGAACACAAGGTTGATATGTGCCCTTGTGGTTCCCTTCCTAAGTGATGAGTGATCGATCAACGGGCAACATGTCTCTTGGCTGTGTTGATGTGCAGTTGCGGAGCTCGGGCAGTGGTCGAAGGTGAGGTGAAGGACAAGTAGGGACGTGCCGTGCCGACGGACCGGGAGCGGTGAAGGGCGGACGTGGAGCTTGGTCCGACGGACCGAGAGACCTGAGGACCAGCTGTGGTAGCTGGCACGTGGTGTCGACAAGCAAGAGCACGTGGGGATGTGCGGCGCATCGGCCGAGTCGGGAGGAAGGTGATGGCGTCGTGACACTTGGCGGGAGGCCGAGAAGGATGGCGAATGCACTGTGCCCGGCGTGGAGGCTAGACATGCTCCGGCATCGGTGCTAGAACTCGAGGTGTGCGAACCACATCCCATCTACGGCACGGGTTCGGTAGCTGAGCCTCGAAAAGCTACCCTCAGCGGTTTCCGAGTTTGGGCCTCAAAACTCGGGGTGGCCGATTTCCGAGTTTGGGCCTCAAAACTCGGCGTGGACGGTTTCAAGGTTTGGGCCTCAAAACCTAGGCGTGCGGGTTTCTGAGTTTGGGCCACAAAACTCAGCCTGAGGACAGGTTTCCCGGTTTCGGCCTCAAAACCGGGGGAAGGCCCAGGTTTCCCGGTTTCGGCCTCAAAACCGGGGGGAGGTCCGCAAAAAGGACGGTCGACGCGTGGCAGCGTGGAGATGCTGGCGCGGAGGCGATGCTATCCACGAGGTAGGCGCGGCGGTCGATTGGGCGGCACGTGGCGGCATCCTGAGGCTTGCGTCCAGACGAAGCTAAGGGTGAGGAAGGCGCGTGGCCGTCAGATCAGCTATCAGCAGAGTTGGACCGGGATACCCCTAGGGTTGGCCGCTTCGCTCTTGTATCTAGGGGTAGTAAGGGGATTATTGTTTTAGGCTATAAATAAGAGAGGCACCTGTAACAGAACCGACCAATTTGCACCAGATTAAGCACTGAAAACCTCCGCTCTCGCAGAAATCATCGAGTACTTAAGCTCGTACAAACCCGGTAGTCCGGAAATCTCGAAGGATTTCAAATCATTCAACGACATCCAGCCAAGATCGTACTTGTTCCACGAACATGCTCACGGGTTACACACAGTTGCATAAAGTTCAAATTACATCGGAGTACGAAATAATATTACAAACCATAGTTTGATAGAAGTAGCGGAAGCAACATAGTCTTTAAAACATAAGTTTGGATTGTTCATAAATACGGTGCCATCAGTTGACCGGGTCCACAAAAGCAACAGATGAGATAAGTGTTGACCATGCCCTTGGTCTAGTCAACCGGGTACAAGCAGTTCTCGCAGTAGCCATAAAAGCACTGGCCATCTGCAACAACAAGGGAAACAAACCCTGAGTACGAGAAGGTACTCAGCTAGACTTACCCGACAAAACCAGAAATAATGAGACTCCAAGGATCATGTAGGCTATACGAGTGGGGTTGGCTGTACATACTCTTTTGCATGAAAGCTTTAGTAATAAAACTCAGTTTCAGTTGTTGGCAATTGCTTTTAGTCATTAACTCTACCTTACTAGATTTGCACCTGTACTAAACAAGCACTTGCTAATTAATCAATCAAGAGTGACTATTTCATCAATAGCCTTTCAGATTCCATAACCATTTTAGTTCCATAAGTTCTACGGGAGATGATCTAAAGTCAACTGCTCACTATCCAGGAGCGATGGCGATTATAATCGATTCCTACCCAGCTGGGGATAAAATGTCTCACACTCGCCCGGCACGTCCGGCTACGGCAGTCGTAAGCTGCCAGTCAGGAGATTCGAGAACACAAAGCGCGGGACGGCCATGGGCCCTTCTACACCGGGGGTTATCTCAGTGCCAGGTCGCTCAATCTATAACTGCCCACGGTCATGCCAGGTCGATCAGGCCCTGCCTGCCCTCGGACCATGCCAGGTTGATCAGAATAGTTGCCCACGGTACAGCTGAGGCCCTGGGTGTTAGGCGTCAACATCTCCATCTCCGGCTCGAATAACCTTACTCGGCTTCACGGGAGGCACTCAGACCTACTCCGTTAAGTGATCGACGCGTTCAATTTGACTGAAGGGACATTCCCGAACGGGTCCTATGCGACACAGACGGGAGACTACTAGCACTCAGAACCCATGTTCTGCTGCTCTTACATCCCGCCTCCGTCTCAAATTAATTATCACATGGTTATCTCATGATAGCACAGGCTAAACATGATCAGTATCCACCTATTGCGGGAGACAGGAAATCACCCGACTTTTACCGGTCTAAGCAGGGCTAAGCATATAACGAGCCTAGACCTAAACAGGGATAATAAGATATATTGCAGGTGGACAAGGATAAGTAATAATGCATCAACGGTAGCAATCAATTCCTATAACCTAATGCAACATCCATCATCAGGTTAATTGTAAAACATTTGCAAACCGTAGGAGTTAGAATGCTCCGGGGCTTGCCTTTCTCAAAGTCCGACGGACGGTGATCGCGACACTCGGGTAACTCGTCGGCGTCGGTCCTTCCGGCTTCCTCGCTCAGGTTCTCCTCCTGGTACTGCTCCTCGGGTGACGGGTCCTGAACTTCCACTACCGATCCTGCATGATGCGGTACATGAATGAATAACGCGAATGCATGCGGAATGCATGGTGATGCAACATGGAACAAGGCTTTTCAGGAGATAAGTACATGTCATCTACTGATATTCAACTTGTTAAGTTATGTTGTCACCACATCAAAGTATACTTAATGAGTTTATTACCCTCTAATTACTTGCTGAAATAAACCTAATTAAACTAGCCTATAACAGCAACCCATCTTAGATAGCTTCAGAAAAATCTACAGAAATTACTGGGAGTTAGCAACACCTAATCTAGCTCCCTGTCCAAATTTCATCTCATTTGGACTTAAACTCCATTCTCTATGAAAAAGACAAATTCTATCCTGGAAAGGTGCTTTGAACTACACACCCTAGCAAAAAGTGTCAAACAACAGATTTCATAATTTTCTACTGAACTTCCTAGCATGAGAACAGTGTGCATAAATTCTCAGGTTCATATTCCCCATATTTTAATTACTACTAAATAAACAAGAAAACAACATTTAACCATTTTAAAAGTTACTGCTAACATAAATCACAGAACAACCTCATATTATATTTTTCTCTGAAACTACACATCCATACAAACCTAACAAAACTGGAATCATATTTTTCTGACTTATACATAATTAGTTATGCATTTTCCAAGTTATCAGCACTTTTCTAACTTAAATAAATCTACACATAAAAATATCACCAAGAATGCATTCAACAGTTTTCACTGATAGATCTAAACATGCTTGACCCAACAAAATTTGTTTCACCAGATTTGGACTTAAAATGAGCCTTGTAGGAATTTTTGAAGCCTTTACATGAATTCTGCAAAACGCATTTTTAAAAGAGAACTCAATCCTAACGCTACGGACTTCGGCCGAGGCACACACGGCGCGATTCGGCTGAGGCCCGAGGCAAGGCTTCGGCACATCCGGCGCGATTCGGCTGAGGCCCGAGGCTCAGACACAATTTACCGATTCGCCCGAGGCTCAACCTATTCGGCCGAGGCTACTGACCCACCGAGACTAACTGACTCAACCGAGACTAACTGACTCAACCGAGACTAGCTGACTCAACCGAGCACTTGACTTGGCTCGACTCGACCGAGGCTTACACAACCGACCCGATCGAGGCTCGAGGCGAAGGCTCGGCGCACTTGACTTAGCTCGACTCGACCGAGGCTTACACGACGCAGCCGAGGCTTATTAGACAGGCGACTAAGCTACCGAGGCCAAGCTCGGCACGTTACCGCGCGAGGCCAGGCTCGGCGGTCAACGGCGGAGTTTTGCGCCGTGGTCGTTGACCGGCCCTAGCTCACCGGTGGCGAGGCTTCCGGCGACACTGAGACCATCACTGGGTGCGGGTTTGCGAGGCGAACACAACTAACCGACTCGCTGAGACAGAGGGATACCGGAGCAAGCTCGACGGCGGCCATGGCAGAGCGGCGGCTCGGTGACTCGGCGGCGGAACTCTTCCCGGCGGTTTGCGACTCGGCGAGGATAGCACTAGCCCAAGCAAGACCTAAGCGACCTATTGGAGCAACGCTCGGGCTTCGACATCCCCGGCATTGCTCGAAGCTATGCACGGCGGCGGTCCATGGCGGACACGGCGACGACACGGCTCGGTTCCGGCTGAAACACGGCGAAAGAGAGGTCTCCAACTAACTCTAAGCTACTACGGAGGTAGAGAAGACTAGAACATGGCTCGGTTTGGGGTGGTTTGGCCGGAGATGGCCGGTCCACGTGAAGGTCACGGTGGCGGCCATGGCGGAGCTTGCGGGTGGCGTCCGCTGTTCCGGCGGCTAGAGAGGAAGAGAGGGGAAACCAACCCTTACCGGAGAAGGAGGAGATTAGGGCGGAGAAACTGGCGAGATGAATCGAACGGTGGTGAGCGGTGGAGCGAATAATCGCTCGCCGGAGTTCGGCGGGCGGCGGCGGCGCGGAGCTCTGGTGAAGATGGAGTGGAGTGGAGCGAGGAAGAGAGTGAGCAATGGAATGCTCCTCTGGTTGCAAGCACGGGGCGGAGCGAAGGCCAAAGGAACGAAGTGCTAGGTGCATTGCACCTGGCCGGTTCCCGTCGGGGAAACTCCCGACCGGACGCGGCGGCGTCAGGCGTCGCGCGACACGCGGCGGGCGAGGACGCGGTGCATGGAGCGACGTGGCGACTTCGGGCGCAAACCACGGGCGGCGGTGCTGGTGGTTTGGCCGGCCGGCGAGGCGGTCTCGCGGCTGCGGGCGGATTCTGCCGGCGCGGAGGGAGCGGCGTCCGCGAAGAAGAAGAAGGAGAGACTGACAGGCGGGGTCCACTGGGATTAAACTAATGAAGTTTTGATTAAAAACTTGGATGCTCTATAACTCCTAAACTAAGCCGAATTAGGAAAAGGTCCTAAAAGCAAAGTTGCTTAGAATTTTGTAAGGAACAAATCATCTTTAAGGCTCAAGTCCAAATTCTGCTTAGAAAAAGAAATTTACTTCTAATCCATTTTTCTAATGCAAGAAATCACATTTTAAAAGCTTTTTCTGAGAAAGTGCTGTAAAGCAAAGTTGTTCCCTTCATCGAGATATACAACTTTGTTATAAGGCACTTGGTCAGAAACAGAAAGCATAACAAGGTTACACTAGAGACCAAACAAGGACTTAAGCACTTCAACAAACATATGCACATGAAATGATGGGATGCTATGCTTATGTCATGCCAAATTATGCATTTAGGGATTGCTTAACACCTGGGGTGTTACAGCACCCCTCCTCTCTCTCTATCCTTGCAGTCATTTGTTCCTGAGCTCTCTCTCTCTAGCCCTCTGCTTAGGTTCTAATCATACCTCGCTGCAAGCGATCCGCAGAGACAGAAATCATACCTCTGTGTATTTGGATCTTTTGAGGAAACGAGACCGTATTCTCGTTGTCTCCTCGTGTGGAGGAATTTCGGCTGAAATCGAATCGTGTTCTGTGTACTTCACGTTTTGGTTTTTCATCTCCCGGAGATTTGCCTCGTTCTCCCTCTCCACGAGATGATTTTCGATTCCACTTGAATCAATTTGTTCTTGGTCGTGAGGCCCTTCTTTCTACCGAAGGATTTCTCTCCTAACCTCACGAATCCATAGATCGGGTTGATTTCGCGTTCGTTCTTCGTTCATCCCCTGTTTCGGTGATCCATGAATCTCTCTTGATTAACTTGGTTTGGTGCGATGATTTCTTAGGATTAGCACCCCAATACAAAGAGGATCACCTGGGAGGAGTTTGATCGAAGTTCTTCTCGATTTGGTTGAGATCGATTTGGATTTGTGTTTGAACCCGAGCAAGTTTGTGCTTTCTGGGTGGTGGCGGACAGTCCGCGCCTCTGACGGCGGACAGTGCGCGGATCGGGATTCTTCAGGGTCAGTCAGGCGCAGACCCCTGACTGTTCACTGTCGAGTGAACGGCGGACAGTCCGCGGTACAAACCCGCGGACAGTCCGAGACCTGTCCAGCAGACTTACAACACTGTTTGGTTTCTGCGTTTTTTCCGGCGGACAGTCCGGACTCCCAGTGTCAGACAGTCCGGCGTTCAGCGGACAGTCCGGGACCCTGACCCCGGACAGTCCACGAAAATGTTGATTGTGCAGTTTTGTTCCGTGGGTTTGGCAGTTGGTTTTGGGGTTTCTCTGGAGGTTAGGTCGTGAACTCTCCGGTCATTTCGAGTCTTCGCTTTTGGGGTGACTTTCTGGGACAAGGGCCATACTATTCACGAGTTGAATTTGAGGCTCCCATTCACCCCCCCTCTGGTCGCTAATCCGGTCCTTCAATTGGTATCGGAGCCGGTTAAGGATCTTCTCTACCTTAATCGGTTTCGGATCCTAAGGGCGACATGGAACGAGGGAACGACAAGGCTCCGTGGTTCGATGGAACGAACTATCCCTATTGGAAGATTCGGATGCGTGCTTATCTCAACAACATCGGATCTTCTGTATGGGAGATATGTGAGAATGCTGAGTACGTAGTCCTTGCGGCTCATGTGGGTCAGATCCAGATTGACCAGCACGAGGCCAATTCCAAGGCTCGTAACGCTCTTTTGGCCAGCATCTCCCTTCCTGAGTTCGAGCGTGTCTTTGAGCTTGAGACGACACGAGAGATCTGGGTGAAGCTTCAGAGCTATCACGAGGGGACCGCTCAGGTCAAGACCAGACTCTTTGAGACGTACAAGCGCGAGTACGAGAACTTTGTTCAGTTGGAGGGAGAGACGATTGACGCCATGTTCGCTCGTTTCCAAACGATTGTGAACAAGAGGCGTGCTAATCGGGCTAACCTACCCTATGACGATCATGAGAGGGCTCTCAAGTTGCTATACGCCCTGGATCGGAGGGTATGGGTGGTGAAGGTGTCGACCATCATAGAGTCTACATCTTATGACACCCTCACCGTGGACGAGCTGTTCAGCAAGCCCAAGTCCACCGAGATCGATCACCTGACTCAGGCCAAGCTCAAGAACCCATCTTCACATACCATGGCTTTGGTCTCTGGCACAGGTGGATCAACTTTCTCTGCTGACCCTTCACCTCCTCTGTTTTCGCTGTCATCTTTGCTTACAGTCACGGAGGAGCAGTTGGAGGCGGTTGGAGACGACGAGCTCGCCCTCGTCATCACCCGGTTCTCGCGGTTTCACAAAAACCGCCTGAATCGCCGGCGTGGTGGCGCACATGAGGGCTGCTACAAGTGTGGTGACCTAGACCACTTCATGGCGAACTGCCCCAAGAACGACAAGAACTTCCCCGACAAGAACCGCAACTCCAGGTGCAAGGGCAAGCCGGAGAACAAGGCCGGGAAGAAGAAAAAGGGCAGCTATCGCCGAGAGGACATGGAGAAGGCTTTCGACACCGGTCGGCGTGCCTTCCTCGCCACCATCAGTGATGGAGAGAAGACCTCCGACGGCGACTCCAGCGATGATGGGTCCGAGCACAAGACTGAAGAATGCTTCAACGGACTCTGCTTCTTCGGCCACTCCTCCAAGGGTCTCTGCACCATGGCCTTGGACGAAGAGGACGCCGACACCGACGACGACGACGACGACGATGCTTCCGAGGTATCAACCTCTTCTCTTGTCGATCGTCTTACCGGTGAGCGCGATTCTCTTGTCGACATAGTTCTCGCTCAGGACAAGCAACTCAAGCGAGCTATCCGAGAGCGCAATGAGTTTAAGGCTAAGATGAATGAGGCGCTTAAGGAGCTTGAGTTCGCTAAGTCTGAGGTGAAGGTGGCTGGTGTAGAGGAGTGTGAGGAGTGCACGATGCATATGACAAACTTTGCCACCTTGCAAACCAAGTATGCCTCCTTGATTGAGGTGTATGATGAGCTGAAGAGTAGGCTAGACTTGGTAGGTGATTGCAAAGAGTGTCCCTCCATGAAGAAGGAGCTGGAGGAAGTGAAGGCAAGGTCCTTCATGCTTGGTGCATGCAAGCTTTGTCCTAGCTTGCGAACTCAGTTGGCAGAAGTTAATGCCAAGCTTGCTGAAGCCTTGAAGGCCAGCTCAGTTAGCACTTTGTCCGCTCCATGTGAGCGATGCGTGGGGATGGAGCTTGAGATTGCCATCTGTCGGCATGACAGGATGCAAACCGAGGAGGAAAACACATACCTTCGGTCCATCCTGAGTTGGGTGTCATGCAGTGAGCCGCAGTTGGGCATGATGATCAGTCAGTTCAAGAGAGGAACTGATTGCTCAGGAGTAGGCTTTGTTTCAGGTGGGAAGGGCGCTAGTATCTTTGGCAAGATCGGTGAGTTTAGCGGAGTGAACCCGAGTGAGAAGCCATCCGCTATCCCTAAGCTTACCAAGATCACCCCACCTGAGCCTCCCAAGACTATCACCAAGGATGGCATCCTTGATGAACCTCCCAAGGCTCCACCTCGCAAGCAAGTGTGGATTCCCAAACCTAACCATCTTAGGAACACACTTGACACCCTTCCTGATGTCTCTAGTGATCCCCTTCCGAGAGGCAAGCAGCCAGCCAGTGTGAACAACCCTCGCAACTTTAGGAACCAACAACCAAGAGAGTGGTGAGGTTTGAGTGCGAGTACTGTCACCGTGAGGGTCACCTAGCTGAGTTTTGTTTTCAGAGGAATAGAGACACTAGGAAGGAGTTGGAGCTGAACAACCCGGCCAGGCACCACCCTCTCCATGGTGTGCATGGTCGGGAAGTTCAGAGGCAGGGCGCTAGACCTAGAGGTGCACCTCCTCAGGTTGCTAGGCCCCAGGCAGCTAGACCATGGGGTGGTGGTCGTGCCCGTCGCGGTTCAGGTCGTCCTCAATACGACTGTGAGCCGGGTGTAAGAGGTTTTGCTGCTCAGTCCCATAGCGGACCACCTTTTCAGTATGGTGGTGATCGCTCTGCTCATATGGGACAGGTAGGTCAATTTGGAAGTTTTCCGTTCCATAGCGGACCACCCTTTTAGTTTGGTGGTGATTGCTATCCACCCATGGGACGAGGACAGTTTGGTGTTGCTTCTAACACTTTTTCTGGGCCTATGACACAGCACAGGTATCTTTCTCAGTATACTAACCCCAGTGTTGTGCCATATGCTCACTTCCTGCCTTTCTATTGATGCAGGAACTTCGGTTGGAGAACATGTGGCTCATGGATTCCGGGTGTTCGCGCCACAAGACCGGAAAGAAGGAATGGTTCTCCAGCCTTAGCCCCGTGATGCACAAGGAGTACATCACTTTCAGGGATAATAGTAGAGGTAAGGTTGTTTCTCAAGGAGCTATTCGGCTCAATGAGAACTTTGTCCTTAAGGATGTTGCTTTGGTTTCGAACTTGCATTACAATTTGCTTTCTGTGTCGCAACTTCTTGAGGATGATTGTGAAGTGCGCTTTAAGAAGGGTTTGAGTCGTGTTTTAGACCCTCGGGGAGATGTTGTTTGTTGGATCGTCCCTTTTGGCCGTGTTTTCAGAGCCGACTTTTCTCGTTCTTTCGGCTCTGCTAGATGTTTGATGGCTGGTCCTTCTTCTGATTTGTGGAAGTGGCAGAGGAGGCTCGGTCACTTGAGTTTTGACTTGCTTGCAAGACTTAGCTCACTTGGCCTAATCCAAGGATTGCCCAAGCTTAAGTTTCAGAAGGACCTTGTTTGCCATCCTTGTCGTCACGGGAAGATGGTTGCTGCTTCTCACCCACCTGTTAATCAGGTGATGACAAAGTTACCCGGCGAGCTTTTTCACATGGACACAGTTGGTCCAGCTCGGGTTTGCTCAGCGGGTGGGAAGTGGTACGTTCTAGTGATCGTTGATGATTTTTTGTGGTACTCTTGGGTGTTCTTTATGGAGGGTAAGGATGAAGCTTTTTCTTTTGCTCGTGATTTGATTTTGAGGTTGAAAACTGAGTTTCCCCCTGATACCATTAGAGCTATTTGTAGCGATAATGGTACTGAGTTTGATAACTCTCAGTTTGCTTCCTTCTGTTCTTCTAATGGAATCGAGCATCAGTTTTCTTCTCCTTATGTCCCCCAGCAGAACGGTGTTGTTGAGCGCAAGAACCGGACCCTTGTTGAGATGGCCAGGATGATGCTTGATGAGCATAGGACTCCTAGGCGTTTTTGGGCCGAGGCGATCAACACCGCCTGCCATGTTTCAAATCGCATCTTTCTTCGGGCTTTCATGAAGAAAACTTCTTATGAGTTGCGTTTTGGACGGATACCCAAGGTGTCTCATTTTCGGGTGTTTGGGTGCAAGTGCTTCATCCTGAAGCAAGGCAATTTGGACAAATTTGAATCTCGTTCTGCTGATGGGGTGTTTCTTGGTTATGCTTCTTATTCATGTGCTTATAGAGTTCTTAACCTGGAGACTAACCGGATAGTGGAGACCTGCGAGGTCACATTCGACGAGACTATGCCTTGTGTTTCTTCTGTTTTTGATGTTGCAGGAGAACAGGAGCTGGGAGAGACCATCTTTGTGGAGGAGGAGCAGGAGAATGCCGATTGGGGTGATCCCGAGCCGACTCCACTGGCTGCCCCCGTCGACCCTACGACGTCTACTTCTTGGGGTCCTCTTGAGCCACCTCTCCAGCGAGCACCCGCTGCACCTGAGGGAGCAACTACATCTGGCGAGGGGGAGGCGACTTTGGCGAGGCAAGCACCCCGAAGCATTCAGCAAGTTCACCCCCCGCAGCAGATGATCGGCGGCATCGACCAGCGAGTCACGCGGTCGCGAGCGTATGAAGTCTCTCACTTTGCTCATTCTGCATTCGTTGCTTCTTTTGAGCCCAAAGATGTTGGACACGCCCTTTCTGATTCTAACTGGGTTAATGCCATGCATGAGGAGTTAGAAAACTTTGAGCGAAACCAAGTTTGGACCCTAGTTCCACCTCCACCAGAATGCCACCCTATAGGTACCAAATGGGTTTTTAAGAACAAAGAGGGTGAGGATGGGATGGTAGTGAGGACCAAGGCTAGGCTAGTAGCCCAGGGTTTCTACCAAAAAGAGGGGATAGACGATGAAGAAACCTTTGCCCCTGTAGCCCGTTTAGAAGCTATTAGAATTCTTCTAGCCTTTGCTGCTTCGAAGGGTTTTAAGCTTTACCAGATGGATGTCAAGAGTGCCTTCTTGAATGGGTATATAGAGGAAGAGGTTTATGTGAGGCAACCCCCTGGTTTCGAGGATCCCAAGTTTCCAAACCATGTTTATAAACTTTCAAAAGCTTTGTATGGTTTGAAACAAGCCCCGAGAGCGTGGTATGATCGTTTGAAAACCTTTTTACTCTCTAAGGGTTTTAAAATGGGACGGGTCGATAGAACGTTGTTTCTCCTGAAGCAAGGCAACGATACGCTGTTAGTCCAGATTTACGTGGATGACATCATCTTTGGTGGCTCTTCTCATGCGCTTGTTGCAAAGTTTTCAGATACTATGAGCAGGGAGTTCGAGATGAGTATGATGGGCGAGTTGACTTTCTTCCTCGGGTTGTAACGCTTGTTGCAAAGTTTTCAGATACTATGAGCAGGGAGTTCGAGATGAGTATGATGGGCGAGTTGACTTTCTTCCTCGGGTTGCAAATTAAGCAAACCCGAGACGGGACGTTCGTGCATCAAGGAAAATACACGAAGGACATCCTGAAGAAATTCGACATGGGCGAGGCCAAGCCTCTTACGACGCCCATGCCGACGACTGCTGCGATGGATGCGGACCAGGACGGAGAGCTGGTAGATCAGAAGGAGTACAGGAGCATGATCGGCTCGCTCCTGTACCTGACGGCGACGAGGCCGGATATACAGTTTTCTGTGTGTCTGTGCGCTCGTTTTCAGGCGTCCCCTCGGACTTCCCACATGCAAGCAGTCAAGCGCATCATGAGGTACCTCCGATACACTCCTGAGTTCGGACTTTGGTACTCCTCTTCTTCGACTCTTTCGCTTTGTGGTTATTCCGATGTGGATTTTGCCGGCTGTCGGCTTGAGCGCAAGTCTACTTCTGGGACTTGTCAGTTTCTTGGCTCTTCTTTGGTCTCGTGGTCTTCTCGCAAACAATCGAACGTAGCCCAGTCTACTACAGAAGCAGAGTATGTTGTCGCTACTTCTTGTACTTCGCAGCTTTTATGGATGGTTGCTACTTTGCGTGATTTTGGTATAGACTTCAGTCGGGTCCCTTTGCTTTGCGATAGTACTTCTGCCATTAGTGTAGCAAAGAACCCTGTTCTTCACTCCAAGACCAAACACATCGATGTCCGCTTTCACTTTCTTCGTGATCACTACGAGAAAGGCGACATTGATCTTAGGCATGTAGACACCCATAACCAGGTTGCGGATATTTTCACTAAGCCTTTGGATCTCTCAACTTTTGCTAGGTTGAGAGGTGAGCTTGGTGTGTGTTTCCCCTTTTAGATGGGGGAAGCATTGTGACTGTTGTACAATAGACTATCTTTCTGATCCTTTTGTTTTTGGGTTTTGAGTCTTTTTGTGGTTATTTTGGCTCTGATTCTGACTTCATCATGTATGCATCTTGCATTTTCAAGCTTCATGTCTATATTCCTTAGAATGAATTTATGCTCTGATTAGTGTATGCTTCGATGATATATGATGATGGTTGTAGCTTAGGCTCTTTTTGATCACTGATACATGTTGTGAGCTAAGCTGTATATTTCAGAATGATGAACATGCTTAAAGAACTTAAAATTTGATACATGTTCACCATTGAGATTGGCAACTAGCATGTGTAAGATGTGTTGAGGTCTTTTTGAGCTATTTCATATATGCTAGGTTGCTATGTCTCTAGTTCTGAGTCTTTCACTTGCTTGGACTGGTCATATTCTGCTTAAAATGAACCAAGTGTTAGTGAATTGAAAAGATCGAGATGGGATTGCTTTGTCAGCACATCACGGTATCGAGACTGTTTCTCATAGCACATTGAGTTAAACTTGAGCCGTGTAGTGTCAGACTGAAACCGATGCTTTAAGCTTTTGATTGCATATGCATAGGCTTAGCACGGTTGGAAAGTTGGGCAATGACAAGCTTTCAACCTCTCGCAATCACATGCTGAATTTGAACTTGTGTAATAACCGCTGCAAATTTTCTCCGATAAAATCTGAAAACACAAGTCTATGTTTCATTCTATAGCATGATGATTGAACTTTGCTAGGGGTAGTTCACCTTGTATACATGTTTAGCACTTGTTTGACTTCCTGTCTATACATGTTCAGTGCTATTTTGATGGTGAAACTCCTTTCTGAATGGCTTAAAACTGCTCATTTGGCTTATGCATTCATATTCTGTATTCGGTGATCAGTTTGAGCCTTTGCTAGCACTTTTACATGTTTCTTAGTAGTCGGATCAGCACTCCTTAGAGCATTCTTTCACTCTCTCGAGTATATATCTGAAGCTGCTAACTTGCATTGTTAACTCATGTGCATTTGCTTGACTCCGATACGCATGACCTAGCTCCGTCTTTATTACTTGAGTTTGTTACCCCTCTCTTTTGATTGCAATTTGCCCCCAAGGGGGAGAATGTTTCTGGTGGTGTCAATTTGCAATTTATGCTTCACTTGCTGAGGGGGAGTTCTTTGAGTGAGGGGGAGTTTTTCTGCCTGTTCCGAGTCGGTTTCTTACTTGATATCGATCGTTTCAGCTAGTGGTGTCGAGCCTCTGTGCCTCTGTCTTGAGGGACTAGCTGTTTTTCATCATGTTTTGATGGTTCTTGATTGGTATCGGGCTTACTGCTGGTTGTGTTGAGCCTCTGTGCCTCTATCTTGAGGGACTAGCAGTAGCTGCTTCTTATGTAGTCTTCGTTTGGCTTCGAGCTCTCAGCTAGTGGTGTTGAGCCCTTTCTGCCTCTTCTTGAGGACTAGCTTGTTTTTGACTTGGTTGCGTCGAGCCGTTGCCCATGTCTTTGGGAACCAAGTCTTTTGCTCTGTTTTTGGTCGAGTTTTGCTCTCTGATGAGTTGTTGCTCTGATCTTTTGCTTGGTTGTGTCAAACCGTTGCCCATGTCTTTGGGGACCAAGCTTCGCTTATCTCGACTTGTTCCTCTTCGGCCTTTTCTCTGGCTTTTGGACATTTTGAGTAAGTCTTCTTCTTCTATCCAATTCTGCTTCTTTTTATTTCGGTTACGGTTACTATGAGTTGACGATGCACTCATCAAGGGGGAGATTGAGAACACAAGGTTGATATGTGCCCTTGTGGTTCCCTTCCTGAGTGATGAGTGATCGATCAACGGGCAACATGTCTCTTGGCTGTGTTGATGTGCAGGTGCGGAGCTCGGGCAGTGGTCGAAGGTGAGGTGAAGGACAAGTAGGGACGTGCCGTGCCGACGGACCGGGAGCGGTGAAGGGCGGACGTGGAGCTTGGTCCGACGGACCGGGAGACCTGAGGACCAGCTGTGGTAGCTGGCACGTGGTGTCGACAAGCAAGAGCACATGGGGATGTGTGGCGCATCGGCCGAGTCGGGAGGAAGGTGATGGCGTCGTGACACTTGGCGGGAGGCCGAGAAGGATGGCGAATGCACTGTGCCCGGCGTGGAGGCTGGACATGCTCCGGCATCGGTGCTAGAACTCGGGGTGTGCGAACCACATCCCGTCTACGACACGGGTTCGGTAGCTGAGCCTCGAAAAGCTACCCTCAATGGTTTCCGAGTTTGGGCCTCAAAACTCGGGGTGGCCGGTTTCCGAGTTTGGGCCTCAAAACTCGGCGTGGACGGTTTCCAGGTTTGGGCCTCAAAACCTGGGCATGCGGGTTTCTGAGTTTGGGCCACAAAACTCAGCCTGAGGACAGGTTTCCCGGTTTCGGCCTCAAAACCGGGGGAAGGCCCAGGTTTCCCGGTTTCGGCCTCAAAACCGGGGGGAGGTCCGCAAAAAGGACGGTCGACGCGTGGCGGCGTGGAGAGGCTGGCACGGAGGCGAGGCTATCCACGAGGTAGGCGTGGCGGTTGATTGGGTGGCACGTGGCGGCATCCTGAGGCTTGCGTCGAGACGAAGCTAAGGGTGAGGAAGGCGCGTGGCCGTCAGATCAGCTATCAGCAGAGTTGGACCGGGATACCCCTAGGGTTGGCCGCTTCGCTCTTGTATCTAGGGGTAGTAAGGGGATTATTGTTTTAGGCTATAAATAAGAGAGGCACCCCTCCTCTCTCTCTATCCTTGCAGTCATTTGTTCCTGAGCTCTCTCTCTCTAGCCCTCTGCTTAGGTTCTAATCATACCTCGCTGCAAGCGATCCGCAGAGACGGAAATCATACCTCTGTGTATTTGGATCTTTTGAGGAAACGAGACCGTATTCTCGTTGTCTCCTCGTGTGGAGGAATTTCGGCTGAAATCGAATCGTGTTCTGTGTACTTCACGTTTTGGTTTTTCATCTCCCAGAGATTTGCCTCGTTCTCCCTCTCCACGAGATGATTTTCGATTCCACTTGAATCAATTTGTTCTTGGTCGTGAGGCCCTTCTTTCTACCGAAGGATTTCTCTCCTAACCTCACGAATCCATAGATCGGGTTGATTTCGCGTTCATTCTTCGTTCATCCCCTCTTTCAGTGATCCATGAATCTCTCTTGATTAACTTGGTTTGGTGCGATGATTTCTTAGGATTAGCACCCCAATACAAAGAGGATCACCTGGGAGGAGTTTGATTGAAGTTCTTCTCGATTTGGTTGAGATCGATTTGGATTTGTGTTTGAACCCGAGCAAGTTTGTGCTTTCTGGGTGGTGGCGGACAGTCCGCGCCTCTGACGGCGGACAGTCCGCGGATCGGGATTCTTCAGGGTCAGTCAGGCGCAGACCCCTGACTGTTCACTGTCGAGTGAACGGCGGATAGTCCGCGGTACAAACCCGCGGACAGTCCGAGACCTGTCCAGCAGACTTGCAGCACTGTTTGGTTTCTGCGTTTTTTCCGGCGGACAGTCCGGACTCCCAGTGTCGGACAGTCCGGCGTTCAGCGGACAGTCCGGGACCCTGACCCCGGACAGTCCGCGAAACTGCTGATTGTGCAGTTTTGTTCCGTGGGTTTGGCAGTTGGTTTTGGGGTTTCTCCGGAGGTTCCGCTGTACCACTAGGACATCTCCTAGGGTATCCACCTACTCGTAGGTCGTGAACTCTCCGGTCGTTTCGAGTCTTCGCTTTTGGGGTAACTTTCTGGGACAAGGGCCGTACTATTCACGAGTTGAATTTGAGGCTCCCATTCACCCCCCCTCTGGTCGCTAATCCGGTCCTTCAAGGATACACGGGCAAACTAGGATCAGAGACTAAAGGCGACAACCATTCCCCGACAACGGCGCCAGAAATGCTTGTTGGTATTTCTTAGCGTAAGCAGAAAAGTCTGCAAGCGCTTGGAAGTACTGTTGTAGCACTTCACTCGGATGTATTTCAGGGTATCATAATTTTGCACAGGGAACGGTGTGTTGTAGCCTCCAGGATAAGATCTCCCGGTTTTAGGTAAGAACAAGAACGACCCTAGGGTAGCGATCTCTAGGTAACGGATCCTTAAGTGATCAAGCTTAGCTAAATGTAGCCTGGTCTATGGGTGGAGACCGGTTTCCCAGTCTATGCCGATACAGCTCTACCTGAATTCCTGAACGTGGGTGGATTACTAAGGACGGACAGGGCTGTCACCACTTGCCGCCTACCTCCTCAACCGTGGAGAACCAAGCAACCAGCCTGCATCTGCTTAGCCTAAACACCGCGTTTACTCTAACGGTCACTACTCTAGCGGTAGCTAGGACTTGAGCCCTCTCGCTAAAGCACTCACCCGAGGGTGAACGATCGGTCCAGCAAGCTAAGTAAGCGAAAGCTTATCGACGTTTGTTAGTCCAAAAAGAATATGAAAGATTCTGCAAGCGCAAAGAACATTATTGTAGCATTTTACCGGGAGTATTCCAGGTATCGTTATTTATATTTTACCACTGGAAAGCAAGGGTTAAGAATATGATAATTCACTATCATGCATCTACTAACTCAAAGTACTAATCAGACTAAAGCAGGAGTAATTGATATATGATATGATAATGAATGAAAGCACATAAAAGAGAATTTTATGATAAATGTATAGATAGCTAAAGTGAGAGGACAACGGGAGAGATCAAGGTTCCTATGCACTTATCTATTACGTGGGTTCTAAGGCAACAAAGATGAAAAGATATAGGAGTCATATACATCGACACTTTGGAGCAGCAGGTCCTTTCCAACTCTCGAAGAAGACTGGGAAAAGGTAGTTGGGAGAAGGCTGCCAAAAGCTCTATGAAACATCAACCCGGACGTGGTGGATTACAAAGGCCTAACAGAGCTGTCACCTCTGGGGCAACCATAACTAATCGTAGGATTGAGCGCAACCTCAGGTAACCTATAGACTAAACATCATGTCTAATCTATCGATTACTACTCTAATTATGGCCTATAAGTAGAGCACTCAATACGAGCAAAGATCCCATGCCAAGATATAACAACTATACTACTCATATGAAAGGCATAAAGTAAATAGAGAAGATAAATATATTAAAGCATAAGTCTTATAAAGAATAGATACAAAGACATACTGTTGGGTATTTTAAACGCACACAAAAAAATCCGCAAGCGCATGGATACCGATGTAGCTTTCACCCGAGAGTATTCCAGGGTATCGATTTCCACGGGGAACGTGAAGTGTACTAGAAGAATTAAGAACGTCCAAGAAAAGAAGGATAATGTGGGTAGAGAGAGATTTTAGGTTGTCTCCCACCTATGAACTCCACAATGCGGATACATGGGTGTATGCCGAGTCTCGAGTGATGAGTGCTTGTCAACTGGTTTGATGCGCATGTTCTTTGGCTTGTGTTGTGCAGGTGTCGAGCACGGATACAGTGATCGAGGGCAAGGTGAAGGTCAAGTAGAGACGTGCCGTGCCGATGGACTGAGAGCGGTGAAGGGCGGACCTGAGGCTTTGACTGAGGGACCGGTGGCCTGAGGATCAGCTGTGGTGGCTGACAGCCTGGGACAGCGACGAGCGAAGACTTGCGGGGCACAGTGTTGCTCGGGTCGAGGACCTTGGAACATGTGTCGATGGACGGGGTGCACGGGTGGTGCATCCCTTCTACATCTCTGTTTGGTGGGTGAGCCACAGAAAAACCACCGGTGGACGGTTTCCGGGTTTGGGCCACAAAACCTGGGTGCTGCGGGTTTGCCGAGTTTGGGCCACAAAACTTGGGCTGAGGACGGTTTCCAGGTTTGGGCCTCAAAACCTGGGCGCTGGCTGGTTTCTGAGTGTGGGCCACAAAACTCAGGCGATGGAAGGCTGGTTTCCCGGTTTGGGCCTCAAAACCGGGGGTTGGTCATGAAGGCTGGTTTCCCGGTTTGGGCCACAAAACCGGGGGCGGAGTCCGTGAAAAGGACAAGCAGAGCGGTGGCGGCACGTGGCGGCAATCGGTGAGGTCGCGTCGAGGCGAAGCTACCTATTGTGCGGGCGTGGCTGTCGGATCACCACCTACCACGAGTTGGTCCAGAATAACCTTAGGGTTTAGCTGGTTCGCTCTATAATTAGTTAGGGGTAGAGTGGGAACTAGAATTAGGATAAGTAGAGGGAGACACCCACCTCCCATCCTATCTCAGTCATTTGCTATTCTCCACTTAGGGTTTCCTGCTCTCCCAATCCCCTGCTGTAGCTACTGAGATCCGCAGAGAACCATACCTCTGTGTTCATGAGATTTTGAGGAAGTGAGACCGTAATCTCACTGTTGTAGCGTGTGGTAGCCACACGGTTGCAGATCGATGTCTTGATTCACGTTTTGACTTGGTTCTTCGCGTTCTTCGTTTCTCCGTGATTTTCCCGTCACTCGATCTCCCTCTCTACTGCATCTTTTTCAAATCCACTTGAATCAACTTGTTCTTTATAGTGAGGAGATCATTTCCACCGAAGGAATTCATCTAACTCCTCACGAACAAGTAGATCGGGTCGATTCAATTTTTGTGGTGCTTTTTCGGTTCTTACTCCTTCCCCTTCGAATTCCCGTTGATTGAGTTGATTTGAGCGGATGTTTTATTGGGGATAGTCTCCTAACTACCTCGTGATCATCTACTCCAAGTTTGGGATCAAGGGATTTTGGTTTGAATCGGATTTGGGGAGATTTGAGTTGAGGGCGACCGAAATCGCCCTCACTAGCCGGCACTCGCGGACAGTCCGCCAGTGTACCCGTGGACAGTCCGCGCGTCGGGCTCCGACCGAGTCAGTGGTCGCGAGTCCCGGCTGTGTTGCCTCAGCTTGACCGGCGGACAATCCGCAGTTCGTGACCGTGGACAGTCCGGGAGTCGTGCAGGGGACGTTCAGCAGCTTTGCTGTTTTACGTTTTTGGCCGGCGGACAGTCCGCCAGGGGACCGCGGACAGTCCGCCCCTGGCGCGGATAGTCCGGGACTGGGAGTCCGGACAGTCCGGGATTTGACTGAGTATGCCCCGTTTGGCAGAGCTCCCAGAGCTGATTCTCTGCTGAATCCAGCAGGACCTCTGCCAAACAGTTTTTCAGAGAGAAGTGATTCTCTGTTGATTCCGTGAAGTGATTCTCTGAAATGAACTAAGGGGCTGAGAGCTGAAAAAAGTAGCTTCCCCTGATTCTGTGAAGTGATTCTCCATGCTGATTTTAAGAGTTTATGCTAAAGAATCAAAGAGAATCACTTTCAGCCATAGAATCACTTCTCTCAGAGAATCAGCTTCTATAGAGAATCAGAATCAGATGGAGTTCTACCAAACTGGCCGGTTTTAGTGCGTTTGCTCTCCCGGCTTTTCCGTTTGGTTTTCGGACTTCTCGTTTGGCCCTATAGTTAACCAAGAAACCTCTGTAGCTATCTTTGCTACTAGTTAGCATCGGTATTTAGGGATTTCTCGACGTAGCCTTCAATGTACGTTAGGGACTCGGTTTTCAGGGATCGAACTTGAGCCGGAGCTTTTGGTGTTTGGTTCGCTCTTGCTTTGTGGTGCCTCGCTGTGATCCTAAGGATCATCCACCCTCTTCCAAGGGTCATGGGAATCACGTTTCGGTCAAAGCTTTTGGGGATCAATTTTTGGGACAAAGGCCAAAGTTTCGAGAGAAATTTTTGAGCTCCCATTCACCCCGCCCCTCTGGTCGCCTTGCTTTTGCATTCTCGGTCCTTCAATTGGTATCGGAGCGGGTTAAGGATCTTCCACCATAGCCGGTTCCAGATCCACAGAAGGCGACATGGATCGCGGCGTGGGCAAACCGCCATTTTTCGATGGGACGAACTATGCGTATTGGAAGATACGCATGTCGGCCTATCTTCAGAGTTTGGGTGCTTCCATCTGGGATATTTGCAACTCTGCTGATTACGTGGTCTTGGCTGCTTGTGTGACTCAGCATCAAATCGATGAGCACGATGCCAATAGCCGAGCCCGTAATGCTCCAATTCACTTAACTTGGTTCAAATTTAAAGCAGAATATGAACATACCAAGCAAGTGAATGATTTAGAACTAGAGACATAGCAACCTTGCATATATGAAAAGCACAAGTGAATTCAACATATTCTACACATGCTAGTTGCATATCTCAATGGTAAACAATTTCAATTTTTATGTTCATTAAGCAAATTCACCATTCATAAAATAGCTCAGCCCACAACATGTATCAGTGATCAGAAAGAGCATAAGCTACAAGTATCATCATAAAGCATCAGAGCATACACTATACATAGCATAGTCACATTCTAAAGATTATATACTTGAAGCTCTAAATGTAAATATGCAAGATGAAATGCAAAGAATAACTCATCAGAAACGAAAACAGAACGGAAGAAAAAGAGTCAGTCTATAATACACGAACCAAAATGTTTCCCCCATCTAAAAGGGGAAACACACACCAAGCTCACCTCTCAACCTAGCAAAAGTTGATTGGTCCAAAGGCTTGGTGAAAATATCAGCCAACTGATAATGAGTATCGACATGACGAAGGTCGATATCACCCTTCTCATAGTGGTCTCGCAGAAAATGAAAGCGTACATCTATGTGTTTGGTCTTAGAATGCAGCACGGGGTTCTTAGCAACGCTAATCGCACTCGTGCTGTCACAAAGCAAAGGAACGCGAGAAAAGCTCAGACCAAAATCACGCAAAGTGGCCGTCATCAAAAGCAACTGGGAACAGCAGCTAGCCGCAGCAACATACTCAACCTTTGTTGGTAGTTCTTAACTTCACTAAAGATAGAGCTAGGCAACTATCCCCGATAACCGCCCAGAAATGCTTGTTGACACTTGCCAATGTCGTGACTAGGAGTAGACTATGGAATCTACCCCTGGCAACGGCGCCAGAAATGCTTGTAGCAAGTCAAGTCACTATACCTAAAGGAGTGAAGCTAAAGCAGCTATCTACTAATGTCAAATGGGGTTGTCAATCCCGACACTAGTAGGAGCTAGCTAGAGAGATTGCAATCTACCTAGAGGAGATTCTGCAAGCGCACAGAACTATCGTAGTAGCACTTCGCCTGGGAGTACCAGGTGTCGATTTATTTGATCCCAAGGGAAGGCTAGGGTGGTGTATGAGTCGAGTCAAGGAGGGGATGAGAGTCGAAGAATAAGAAAAGGGAAAAGGAGAGAAGAGGAGATGAAAGGGATGAGAGGCTAGAAAGAATATATGGATGGATAGGTAAGGATGAATGAAATGGCTAAGGTAAGGTGGATAACTAGATAGATAGGGGGTAACTAAGGGTAACTAATATAACTAACTAATAACTAATAACTACTCCTAGATAACTACGAAGCAAGATAACTACGAAGCAAGATAGGCAAATGCCAAACAAGCAACCAAGTTAAGTATAGTTTTATTCCTATCTTGTCAAGTACCGAGGCGTACTAGCCTTTACCACTAACTTAGGTTGAACGCTAGCACAACGAGCCTTACTGTTAAACTGGGCCAACTACGTGGTGGAATTCAAGGCGCACAGGGCTGTCACCACCTTTTTGCTACCACAGCTATCCGGGGGTCCAGCCGTATTTGAAGGTAAGTCTATAACTAAGCACCACGCTTAATTATATTCTAACTATCTCTACCCTAGCTTTGAATAGAGACACCCTTGCGGACGTCAGAGCAAATACTTGACTTAATAAGATAAACACTAAACTAACTAAGCAACCTATTGGCAAAGATCAAACACTAAGCTCACTAGAGATTAACTACTATGGCTAAGTGAATTGAACTGTAGGGATAACTAGGTCACACTCAAGGCACTTGATAAAGTAATACTGAAAGTAATACTAAAGTAATACTGGAATAATGATAAGCGTACCTGAGATACAAGAGAGCAAACCAGACCAGAGATGCCGGGAAATCAACCGACCTCCGATGCCAGTGAATCGCACCCGCTTCTCTCCTAGCAAGCTCTACGCTACTATACCATTGGTCAGGGCTGAGCTGTGCTAAACTAAGAGCCGCGCTGCAGCGAGGGCACTAGAGCTATGCTCTCTCTACTAGCTAACCTACTTGCCTAAGCTCTCTTGAGCTTCTAACCTAACTCTCACTTGCTTTCTTTGCTTCCTTACTTCTTGCCTCTTGCTTGAAATGAAGTGACGCCTCCAAGGGGGTATTTATAGCCTTGTGGAGTGAGGGGGGTACTTATAGGGGGCAGCCAACCGACCTAGGGCAAACCCTAGTGGCGGGCGTTAGCCCTAGGTGGCGGCCGCCACCCCCTTGGCCGTTGGATGCACCGTCATTGATCCTACGGCCTCCAGGGACTCCTCCAAGGCGGTGGTTAAGTCGGTTGCATGTCCAGATAACCGTCATTCGGTCATGATCCACGCCACTCCCCTCCTGAGCCGTCCGATGCCACTGACCTAGTGACCAAGGGCCAAGATTTGGCTCTGGGATGGTCACACGGATCAGTGACGTGGCAAGGGGGAAGTTTGGGCCTCTCCTTGTGGCGGGCGCCACCAAGGGGTGGCAGGCGCCACCCCCCTGAGGCCCAATTGGGCCCTGCTGAGTGGGCTCGGCCTTTGGTGGTTCAAATATCCAAATTCGGTTCAAATCCAGCATTCAAATCAAAATCTATGGACATGTGGAATTCAGTTAGTTTGAAACCTATTTGACTACATTTCATGCCTTTTTGGTAAATTTTAGGGTAAAATGTTGATGGTAAAACAGGTGTTTAAGGACCATCAACAACCTTCGTGGTAGACTGGGCGACACTAGACTGCTTGCGAGAAGACCACAATACAAGAGAAGAACCAATAAACTGACAAGTCCCAGAAGTGGACTTGCGCTCAAGTCGGCAACCAGCAAAATTGGCATCAGAATAACCGCAAAGAGAGAGGGTGGAGGAAGCAGAATACCAAATCCCAAACTCTGGAGTGAAGCATAAGTACCTCATAATGCGCTTGACCGCCTGACGGTGAGAAGTGCGCGGTGACGACTGAAATCGCGCGCAAAGACACACCGCGAACTGGATGTCCGGGCGTGTCGCCGTCAGGTACAGCAGCGACCCGATCATACTCTAGTACTCCTTCTGGTCCACAGCTTCTCCATCCTTGTCCGCTTCTAGGGCCGTCATGGTCGACATGGGTGTTGGAAGAGGCTTGGCCTCACCCATATCGAATTTCTTCAGGATATCCTTGGTATACTTACCCTGGTGCAGAAACGTTCCCTCTCGAGATTGCTTGATTTGCAACCCAAGGAAAAACGTCAACTCGCCCATCATGCTCATCTCAAACTCTCTGTTCATAGTATCTGCAAACTTGGCAACCAAAGCGTGAGAAGAACCACCGAAAATGATATCATCCACGTAAATCTGGACCAAGAGAGTGTCATTGCCTTGCTTGAGGAGAAAAAGTGCTTTATCCACACATCCCATTTTAAAACCCTTAGCAAGCAAAAAGGTTTTTAACCTATCATACCAGGCTCTAGGGGCTTGTTTCAAACCATATAAAGCTTTGTGAAGTTTAAAGACATCGTTTGGAAACTTGGGATTTTCAAAACCGGGAGGTTGTTTCACATACACCTCCTCTTCTATGTAGCCGTTTAAGAAGGCACTCTTGACATCCATTTGAAAGAGTTTAAACCCTTTGGATGCAGGAAAAGCCAAGAGTATCCTAATTGCCTCCAAACGAGCTACAGGAGCAAAAGTCTCCTCATAGTCTATCCCCTCCTTCTGACTATACCCCTGGGCTACAAGTCTGGCCTTGTTTCTCACAGCATGGCCATCCTCTCCTTGTTTGTTTTTGAAAACCCATTTTGTACCAATAGGGTGACACTCAGGAGGTGGTGGAACCAAAACCCAAACCCGATTTCTTTCAAAGTTTTCTAACTCCTCATGCATGGCATTTACCCAATCCGGATCAGATAAAGCGTGTCCAACATCTCGGGGTTCAAAATCAGCAACAAATGCAGAATGAGCAAAGTGAGAGATTTGTTGTGACCTTGACCGAGTGACACGTTCGCCGATGCTACCGATCATCTATTGAGGCGGGTGTTGGCGCTGAATGTGTCGTGGCGCCTCCCGAACTGAAGAAACCTCCCCCTCAACAGCAGCTGGTGCCTCCTCGGGTACAAAAGGTACCGCTCGAGGTGGCGGATCCCACGGCCCCCAGGTAGTCGAAGAAGAAGGGTCGGGGCCGTGAGTGGTAGTTGTGGCCGCTCTTTGCGGTGCAGCAGGTGGAGGTGGTGCTGGGTCATCCATCCCTTCAGCACCATCGTCCTCATCATCAAAAAGAGGCTCGCCAACCTCATGATCACTTGCACGCTCGAAACAAGAAGAAGGACAAACCATGGTCTCGTCGAAGGTGACATCGGATGTCTCCATGACTCGGTTAGTATCAAGGTTAAGTACACGATATGCTCGAGTGTGAGTGCCATAAACCAAAAATACACCGTCAGAAGAATGAGACTCAAATTTGTCTAGGTTGCCTTTCTTAAGTATAAAACAGTGGCAACCAAAAACTCTAAAATAACTCACTTTGGGCAGTTTTCCAAAACGCAACTCATAAGAAGTCTTTTTCAAGAAAGCTCGGAGAAAAATGCGATTGGAAATATAGCATGCAGTGTTCATAGCTTCGGCATACACACATGCTAGTTGCATATCTCAATGGTGAACACTTTCAGGTTTTATGTTTGTTAAGTAGGTTCACCATTCAAAAATAGCTCAGCTCACAACATGTATTAGTGATCAGAAAGAGCATAAGCTACAAGCATCAACATATAGTATCGGAGCATACTAAACAGAGCATAGTTACATTCTAAAGATTATATACATGAAGCTCAGAATGTAAAAGCGTATGCAAAAAGACTAAACCAAAAGAAAAACAAGACAAACGAAAAATGGTCAGTTTATGATACAAGAACCAAAATGTTTCCCCCATCTAAAAGGGGAAACACACACCAAGCTCACCCCTCAACCGATTAAAGGTTGATTCGTCCAAAGGCTTGGTGAAAATATCAGCCAACTGATGATGAGTATCGACATGGCGAAGGTCGATATCACCCTTCTCATAGTGGTCTCGCAAAAAGTGAAAGCGCACATCAATGTGTTTGGTCTTCGAGTGAAGCACGGGGTTCTTAGCAATGCTAATCACACTCGTGCTATCACAAAGCAAAGGAACACGAGAAAAGCTCAGACCAAAATCACGCAAAGTGGCCATCATCCAAAGCAACTGGGTACAACAGCTAGCCGCAGCAACATACTCAGCCTCGGTGGTAGACTGGGCGACACTAGACTGCTTGCGAGAAGACCATGATACAAGAGAAGAACCAATAAATTGGCAAGTCCCAGAAGTGGACTTGCGCTCAATGCGACAACCAGTAAAATCGGCATCGGAATAACCGCAAAGGGAGAGGGTGGAGGAAGCTGAATACCAAATCCCGAACTCAGGTGTGAAACGAAGGTACCTGAAGATGCGCTTCACGGCCTGATGGTGAGAAGTGTGCGGCGATGCCTGAAAGCGCGCGCACAGGCACACCGCGAACTGGATGTCCGGGCGCGTCGCCGTTAGGTAGAGCAGCGACCCGATCACGCTTCGGTACTCCTTCTGGTCCACCGCTTCTCCATCCTTGTCCGCATCCAGGGCCGTCGTGGTCGACATGGGTGTTGGAAGAGGCTTGGCCTCACCCATATCGAACCTCTTCAGCAAGTCCTTGGTATACTTGCCCTGGTGCACAAACGTCCCTTCTCGGGATTGCTTAATTTGCAATCCGAGAAAGAAAGTCAGCTCGCCCATCATACTCATCTCGAACTCCCTGCTCATAGTATCTGCAAACTTGGCAACCAAAGCGTGAGAAGAACCCCCGAAAATGATATCATCCACGTAAATCTGGACCAAGAGAGTGTCTTTGCCTTGCTTGAGGAGAAAGAGCGTTTTATCTACACATCCCATTTTAAAACCCTTAGCAAGCAAAAAGGTTTTCAACCTATCATACCAGGCTCTAGAGGCTTGTTTCAAACCATATAAATTTTTTGGAGTTTGAAAACATGGTTTGGAAACTTGGGGTTTTCAAAACCGGGGGGTTGTTCAACATAAACTTCTTCTTCTATGTAGCCGTTTAAGAAGGCACTCTTGACATCCATTTGAAAAAGTTTAAAACCTTTGGATGTAGCAAAAGCCAAGAGTATCCTAATAGCCTCCAAACGAGCTACAGGAGCAAAAGTCTCCTCATAGTCTATCCCCTCCTTCTGACTATAGCCCTTCGCTACAAGCCTGGCCTTGTTTCTAACAACGTGGCCATCCTCTCCTTGCTTGTTTTTGAAAACCCATTTTGTCCCAATAGGCTTACAGTCTGGAGGAGGTGGAACTAAAACCCAAACCTGATTTCGCTCAAAGTTCTCTAACTCCTCATGCATGGCATTGACCCAATCCGGATCCGTCAAAGCGTGTCCAACATCTCGGGGCTCAAAATCAGCAACAAAAGCAGAATGAGCAAAGTGAGAGATTTGTGACCTGGACCGAGTGACACGTTCGTCGATGCTGCCAATCATCTGCTGAGGGGGGTGTTGGCGCTGGATGTGTCGTGGCGCCTCTCGAGCAGAAGTGATCTCCCCCTCAACAGCAGCTGGTGCCTCCCCGGGTACAAAAGGTACCGCTCGGGGTGGTGGATCCCACGGCCCCCAGGAAGAAGAAGTGTCGGGGCCGTGAGTCGTAGTAGAATCCACTCCTTGTGGCACTGCAGGTGGAGAGGGTGCTGGATCATCCATACCTTCAGCACCCTCATCCTCGTCATCAAAAAGAGGCTCACAACCTCATGATCACCTGCACGCTCAAAACGAGAAGAAGGACAAACCATGGTCTCATCGAAGGTGACATCTGATGTCTCCATGACTCGGTTAGTGTCAAGGTTAAGTACACGATAAGCTCTAGTGTGAGTGCCATAACCCAAAAACACACCATCAGAAGAACGAGACTCAAATTTGTCCAGGTTGCCTTTCTTAAGTATAAAACAGTGGCAACCAAAAACTCGAAAATAACTCACCTTGGGCTGTCTCCCAAATCGCAACTCATAAGAAGTCTTTTTCAAGAAAGCTCGGAGAAAAATGCGATTGGAAATATAGCATGCAGTGTTCATAGCTTCGGCCAAATATCGCCTAGGAGTCCTATGCTCATCGAGCATCGTCCTGGCCATCTCTACAAGGGTCCGATTCTTCCTCTCTACAACACCATTTTGGGGAGGTGTGTAGGGGGAAGAAAACTGATGCTCCAAACCCAAAGAGTTACAAAACTTCTCAAAATCTGAATTCTTGAATTCGGAACCATTATCACTTCTAATAGCTCGCATCGAGTTCAAAGGGAACTCGTTCTGAAGACGCAAAATCAGATTGCGAGCAAAGGAGAAAGTCTCGGTCTTCTCAGCTAAAAAGAAGACCCATGAATATCTCGAAAAATCGTCAACAACAACAAGCACATACCACTTCCCCCCAACGGAGCTCACCCGAGCCGGACCAACAAGGTCCATGTGCAAAAGCTCTCCAAGGTGCTTAGTCATGACCTGAGTCACTGGATGGTGGGGAGCGGCAACCATCTTCCCATGTCTACAAGAATGGCAAACAAGATCCTTCTCCATCAACAACTTGGGCAATCCTCAGATTAGGCCAAGTGAGCTAAGTCTTGCAAGCAAGTCGAAGCTCAAATGCCCCAGTCTCCTATGCCACTTCCAAAGATCAGAGGAGGAAGGACCAGCCAAAAGATAACGAGAAACTCCATACGACTCCGAGAAATCCGCATGAAAGACTTTCCCAAAGGGCGAAATCACACAAACAAGATTGCCCTGAGGATCCAAAATACGACTGAGATTCGGATTAAAACGAATCTCATAGTCATCATCAAAAAGTTGCGAAACAGAAAGATGGTTAAAATGCAAGTTAGAAACAAGAGCAACATCACGCAACACAAAGTGCTCATTAACTCGCACCGACCCACGAGACAACACTTTACCTTTGCTATTGTCGCCGAAGGTGATAAACTCCTTTCCGGCGATAGAGCTAAGACTGGAGAACCACTTGGCGTTTCCGGTCATGTGCCTCGAGCAACCGGAATCCACCAACCAAACGTCCTCCAATCGTTTTACCTACATCAATAAAAAGACATAGGGTGAGCATACAGTCCAACACTGGGGTTAGTGAAGTAGGAAGAATACTAGTGTTGGGCCGGCTGCTCAAAAGGACGGTTAGTAGAAAAACCATTCCTAGCACGCCTACGGGGGAAGCGATCACCACGTTGAGGAAAACGTGGTCCGCGAAGGGAAGAGCGTCCATCGCGATACTCAAAACACGGTGGGGGAAAACGCTCTACAACAAAGCCACCGCCACGGGGTCCATAGCCTACAACTGCAGGCTCCCGCCGGGCACGTCCTCTCCGCTGCCTAGGCCTGGGAACTTGAGGTTTTGGACCTCTGGGCCTAGCAGCACGCCTCTGAACATTCGGCGCATGTACATCATGGAAAGGATGGTACATGTCCGCATTGTTCATTTCCCTAGCACGGCGCGCCTCTCTCTTGCGCCGAAAGCAGAACTCACTCAAGTGTCCATCTCACCCACAGTGCTCACAATGGTACCTCACTGCTCTCAAAGGGGGTTGTTGGTACACACGGTTGTGGGTGTGGATCACTTTGCCCTTCTGTGGCATAAGCTCCTCCTGGATACGTGGCATTGTGTCCAGCTTGTTTTTCAGGTGATTGGGTTTAGGAGCCCATTGCTGGTTCTTGGGTGGAGCTCGTGGAGGTTCTTCAAACACCCCATCCTTGGTGTTAGGCTTGAGAGGCTCTTTGGGTGGAAGCTTGGTAAGTTTGGGAGTAGTGGTGGAGTTGGGCTTCTCACTCGGGTTCAAACCACTCGACTCTCCAATCTTCCCAAAAGCAGAAACATCAACACCCGGAGCAAAGCCTACACCAGGACCTCCAGCAGCTCGCTTGAATTGGGAGATCATCATCCCGAGCTGTGGCTCACCGCTAGACACCCATGACAAGATGGTCCGAAGGTATGTGTTTTCCTCCTCTGTTTGCATCTTGTCATGCTTCACATTAGCGATCTCCATCTCCAAACCCTCACACAAAGCGCACCTAGTCACACAAGTGCTGCCCGAGCTGGCCTTCTCAAGAGACTCAATCTTGGCATCCTTCTCTGCCAACTCGGTTTGCAAGACTGGACAAGACTTGCACGCACCCAACAACAGGGGTCTAGCTCGGAGCTCATCCACCTCTCCAACCAAAGCAGCATACTTACCTCTCAAGGTGAGAAGGTCAGTCATGTGCTTGGTGCACATCTCACACTCAGCCTCCTCAGCCACGACCACGGTGGACTTAGCGAACTCAAGCTCCCTCACCGTGTCCTCTCACTTCTGCCTAAACTCCTTGCGCTCTCTAGCAGCACGCCTAAGCAACTTATCTTGACTAAGCAAGGCGGCAGTAAGCTTCTCGACCTCAGCAAAAAGCTCATCGTGGGTGAGAGATACCTGAGAGGTGTTGTCGTCGTCATCGTCATTCTGAGGGGTGTCCTCCAGCTTGCCGTCGACCTCATCACCAAGGGCCATGGTGCAGAGGCTGTCGTCGTCGGCGAAGAAGTAGAGGCCCTTAAGCTTGTCCTCGATCCTCTTCTTATTCTCGGACTCGTCATCGCTTGAGCAAGCGGAGTCGTCATCCGAGCCTTCGACGTCGCTGAGCGTGGCGAAGAACGCACGCTGCTCAGCCTGAGCCTTCTCCAAGTACTTCTTCTTGATGTACTCCTTGTCGAAGCCGCTCCACCGCTTGTGCCTCACGGGGACGTACTTCTCCTTGCGCTTGCCGGAGTCGTACTTGTGCCCATGATCGCCCTTCCCAGATGTGTGCTTCTTCTTGGGACAGTTGGCGATGAAGTGGTCGGGGTCGCCACACTCAAAACATCCTGAGCGTCCTCCTCCGCGGCGATGGTTCATGCGGTTGTTGTGGAACCGCGAGAACCGGTTGGTGAGCAATGCCAACTCGTCATCCCCCAAATACTCCAGCTGGTCCTCTGTGACAGAAAAGAGTGAAGAAAGTGCAAATCCTCCAGAGGAGTTAGCAGAAGAGCCAGAAACCAAAGCCATAGTCGGGCCGGAAGGATTTTCATAAGAAGCCCTCGACATGGCATCAATCTCACTAGACTTGAGCTTACTAAAGAGCTCGTCGCAAGTGAGGGTCTCATAGTTAGACGATTCGATGATCGCCTGGACCTTTGAGTCCCACACCGACCGATCAAGAGTGTGCAAAAGCTTCAAAGCCCTCTCATGATCGTCAAAAGGCAACAGCTCTTTGTTCGCTCTCATCTTGTTGATAATGACCTGAAAGCGAGCGAATAAACTCTCTATGCTCTCGCCAGGCATGTGTCGAAAGTTCTCGTACTCCCGCTTGTGCGACTCGTAGAGACAGGATTTGACTTGAGTTGTTCCCTCATGGAAGCGCATGGGGGTCGCCCAAATTCACGAGCCGTGGGGAGGTGAGAAACGTGATCAAACTCGGACATGCTCAAACAGGAGAAAAGAGCGTTACGCGCTCGGCTATTGGCATCGTGCTCATCCATCTGAAGCTGAGTAACACGAGTAGCCAAGACAACGTAATCATCCCTGTTGCAAATCTCCCAAACGGAAGAGCCCATGCTCTGGAGATAGGCCGACATGCGTATCTTCCAATACGCATAGTTCGTCCCATCAAAGAACGGCGGTTTGCCCACGCCGCGATCCATGTCGCCTTCTGTGGATCTGGAACCGGCTAAGGTGGAAGATCCTTAACCCGCTCCGATACCAATTGAAGGACCGAAAGTGCAATCAGAAAGCGACTAGAGGGGGGGTGAATGGGAGCTTCAAATTTTCCTTTCGGAAACTTGTTGCCACTGTCCCGAGAATCAACCCCAAGAGCAAACCTAGAGCTTGCAAGTGTCCACGACCCTAGATGTAGGGTGGATGCTTCCGAGAAGCATAGCGGGACACTACACAACCCTAGAAACACAACGCAAAAGACGGAAACCAAATCCGTCAACAATCGAACGAAACGCGAACGAAACAGCGCAAAACTGCACTGACCGGACTCACCCTGCGTCCGGTCAGCAAGCACCGGACGCGTCCGGTCTCGTGAAAACCGTTTTTGGAGCTTACTGTTTCTGACCGGACTCTCGATGGAGATGCGTCCGGTCAGGCTACCAGCGTCCGGTCGCTTCTGACAAAAACCGCGAACAGTAACAAGGGCGCGTCCGGTCGCTCTAAAGAGCTAGCATCCGGTCAAGTCAACAGAGAACGGGCGAGTCAAACCTTCATCGACCGGACTCTGACCAAGCGTCCGGTCGCCCCGACACCAGCATCCGGTCACCCCGAAACTGCACTATTCATTCACCGATTCGACTCGATTTCACCCAAAACAAATCCTCTAGGGATCAAACTTGGTGAGTAGAGTCACAAGGAGGATAGTAAGCTATCTCTAAGAGATCATGGCTCGAACCTATCTCCAAATCGATGAATCGAAGAATTTCGGGGGAAGGGAGAAAAACTTGACCCAAAACAAAAATCGATCGATCTACTAGCCCGTGAGGTTAGAAGTGAATTCCTTCGGTGGAAAGGAGTGCCTCACGATCTAGAACAACTTGGTTTAAATGGATTTCCAAAAGACACACCCAGCAAGGAGATCAATCAACGGGAAAAACGTGGAGAAAAGCAATTCGCGAAGAACACGAACAAAACGCGAATCACTACCACGAATTTGCAACCGTGTGGCTACCACACGCTACAATAGAGAGATTACGGTCTCACTTGCTCAAAATCTCACGGGCACAGAGGTATTGTTCTCTTCTCTGTGGATCTCAGTTCGCTACAGCAGGGGATTGAGAGAGCAGGAAACCCTAGAAGCAAAAGAGCAAATGACTGAGATAGATGGGGAGGTGGGTGTCTCCCCCTACTTATCCTAATTCTAACTATTCCTAATTCCCACTCTACCCCTAACTACTTACAGAGCGAACCAGCTAAACCCTAAGGTTATTCTGGACCAACTCGTGGTAGGTGGTGATCCGACGGCCACGCCCGCACAACTGGTAGCGTTGCCTCGACGCAACCTCACCGATTGCTGCAACGTGCCGCCACCGCTCTGCGTCCTTTTCACGGACTCCGCCCACGGTTTTGTGGCCCAAACCAGAAAACCAGCCTTCACAGCCAACCCTCGGTTTTGAGGCCCAAACCGGGAAACCAGCCTCCAAGTCCATCCCCTGGTTTTGAGGCCGAAACCAGGAAACCCACCAGGGCCCAGGTTTTGAGGCCCAAACCTGGAAACCGTCCTCAGCCCGAGTTTTGTGGCCCAAACTCGGAAACCCGCAGTACGCCCAGGTTTTGTGGCCCAAACCTGGAAACCGTCCACCCGATGGTTTTTCTCTGGCTCTACCACCAAACCGAAGCTGTAGAGGGGATGCACCGCCCGTGCACCCCGTCCACCGACACGTGTCCCCAAGTCCTCGACTTGAGCAACACCATGCCCGCAAGTCTCCGCTCGTCGCTGTCCCAGGATGTCAGCCACCACAGCTGATCCTCGGGCCACCGGTCCCTCAGTCCAAGCCTCACGTCCGCCCTTCGCCACTCTCGGTCCATCGGCACGGCACGTCTCTACTTGACCTTCACCTTGCCTCTGATCACTGTATCCGTGCTCGACAACTGCACAACACAAGCCAAAGAACCTGCGATCAAGCCCGTTGACAATCACTCATCACTCGAGACTCGGCATACACCCATGTATCCACAAAGATCCTTCACCGTATCCTCCCACTTCTGCCTAAACTCCTAATGCTCTCTAGCAGCACGCCTAAGCAGTCTATCTTGACTAAGAAGAGCGGCAGTAAGTTTCTTGACCTCAGCAGAAAGCTCGTCAGGGGTCTGAGATACCTGGGAGGTGTCATCGTCATCGTCGTCGTTATGAGGGATCTCCTCCAGCTCGCCGTCGACCTCCTTACGGAGGGCCATGGTGCAGAAGCCCTCGTTGTCGGCGAAGAAGCAGAGGCCGTTCAGCTTGTCCTCAATCCTCTTCTTCTTCTCAGACTCGTCGTCACTTGAGGAAGTGGAGTCGTCATCCGAGTCGTCGACGTCGCTGAGCGTGGCGAAGAAAGCACGCTGCTCAGCATGGGCCTTCTCCAAGTACTTCGTCTTGATGTACTCCTTGTTGAAGCCGCCCTTCCGCTTGTGCTTCGCGGGGACGTACTTCTCCTTGCGCTTGCCAGAGTCATACTTGTGCCCATGATCCGCCTTGCCGAAGACTTGTTTGTTCTTCTTCGGGCAATTGGCAATGAAGTGGTTGGGGTCGCCGCACTCGAAACATCCCGAGCGTCCTCCTCCGCGGCGACGGTTCATGCGGTTGTTGTGGAACCGCGAGAACCGGTTGGCGAGCAAAGCCAACTCGTCATCCCCCATGAACTCCAGCTGCTCCTCTGTGACAGAAAGAAGGGAAGAGAGTGCAAATCCTCCAGAGGGGTTAGCAGAAGAGCCAAAAAGCAAAGCCATCGACGGGCCAGAAGGATTTTCATAAGAAGCCCTCGCCATGGCGTCAATTTCACTGGACTTGAGCTTACTAAAGAGCTCGTCGCATGTGAGGGTCTCATAGTTAGGTGATTCAATGATCGCCTGAACCTTAGAGTCCCACACCGACCGATCGAGAGTATGCAAAAGCTTCAAAGCTCTCTCATGATCGTCGAAAGGCAACAGCTCCTTGTTAGCCCTCATCCTGTTGACAATCACCTGAAAGCGAGCGAATAAACTTTCTATGCTCTCGCCAGGCATATGTCGAAAGTTCTCATACTCTCGCTTGTGCGACTCATAGAGACGGGTTTTGACTTGAGTGGTTCCCTCATGGAAACGCATGAGGGTAGCCCAAATCTCCCGAGCCGTAGCGAGGTGAGAAACGCGATCAAACTCCGTCATGCTCAGGCATGAGAAAAGAGCATTACGAGCTCGGCTATTGGCATCGTGCTCATCGATCTGATGCTGAGTAACACGAGCAGCCAAGACCACGTAATCAGCAGAGTTGCAAATATCCCAGATGGAAGCACCAATACTCTGAAGATAGGCCGACATACGTATCTTCCAATACGCATAGTTCGTCCCATCAAAGAACAGCGGTTTGCCCACGCCGCGATCAATGTCGCCTTCTGTGGATCTGGAACCGACTATGGTGGAAGATCCTTAACCCGCTCCGATACCAATTGAAGGACCGAAAATGCTACCAGAAAGCGACCAGAGGGGGGGTGAATGGGAGCTTTAAATTTCTTTTCAGAAACTTATCGCCACTGTCCCGAGAATCAACCCTAAAAGCAAAACCAATGTGAGTGATGTCCACGACCCAAGAGAATGGGTGGATGTTCCCTAGGAACACAGCGGGACACCACAAAAGATCCCTCGCCCAAGTTCACGCAGGTCAACTAGTGACAGGATGAACTTTGGGTAACCTCAACCTCCCTCGAGCAACGCAATTTCAATAGAGCACAGAGTTGGGAATCCAACGCAAGAAGTGGAAACCAAAACCGACAACGAACGAACGAACCACGGACGAAAACGTGCAAACCAGCACTAACCGGACTCACTGGAGCATCCGGTCAGTCAGGATCGGACGCGTCCGGTCCAACAAAAATGGTTCTGGACCTTTACTGTATTGGACCGGACTCAACGTGCACAAGCGTCCGATCAGTAACTGAGCCTGCGTCCGGTCACACGCAGCACAATGAACAGTGTGCTCGGTGAGTCCGGTCACGTAGTCGCAGAGCGTCCGGTCAGTTCGCAGAACCGGTTTCACTCGGCCTTCAACGACCGGACGCACTGCATCAGCGTCCGATCGTTGAGCAGTGAGCGTCCGGTCACCCCGACGTAGTGTAGTTCGTTCATCGATTCGACTCGATCTCACCCAAAACAAAACCTCTAGGGTTCAAACTTGGTGAGAGGAGTCACAAGGAGGATAGTGAGCTACTCCTAGGAGATCATTGCTCTAACCTATCTCCAAATCGATGAATCGAAGAAAATCAGGAAAGAGTGGAGAAAAGTTGATCCAAAATGAAAACCGATCGATCTACTTGTTCATGAGGATTGAGTTGAATTCCTTCGGTGGAAATGATCCCCTCACTGTAAAGAACAAGTTGATTCAAATGGTTTTGCAAATGGAGCAACATAGAGAGAGAACAATCGACGAGAAACTTGAGGCAAAAAGCAAAACGCGAAGAACAACACAAGAACACGAATCACAACCTCAATTGCCAGCCAAAATTCGTCCCTACGAGGAGACAACGAGATTATGGTCTCGTTTCCTCAAAAAGCAAATACACAGAGGTTTTGTTTACCGTCTCTGCGGATCTCAGTAGCTACAGCAGGGATTGGGAGAGCAGGAAAACCTAGAAGGCAAAGAGCAAATGACTGAGATAGTATGCGAGGTGGGTGTCTCCCTCTACTTATCCTAATTCTAGTTCCCACTCTACCCCTAACTAATTACAGAGCGAACTAGCTAAACCCTAGGGTTATTCTAGACCAACTCGTGGTAGGTGGTGATCCGACGGCCACGCCCGCACAACTCGTAGCGTAGCCTCGACGCAACCTCACCGATTTCCGCCACGTGCCGCCACCGCTCTGCTTGTCCTTTTCCCGGACTTCGCCCCTGGTTTTGAGGCCCAAACCGGGAAACCAGCCTTCACAACCAACCCTCGGTTTTGAGGCCCAAACCGGGAAACCAGCCGTCCATCGCCTGAGTTTTGTGGCCCAAACTCAGAAACCCGCAGCGCCCAGGTTTTGAGGCCCAAACCTGGAAACCGTCCTCAGCCCAAGTTTTGTGGCCCAAACTCGGAAACCATAGCACCCAGGTTTTGAGGCCCAAACCTGGAAACCGTCCACTCGGTGGTTTTTCTGTGGCTCAACAACCAAACCAAGCCGTAGGGGGATGCACCGCCCATGCACCCCGTCCACCGACACGTGTCCCCCGGTCCTCGACCCAAGCAACACCATGCCTGCAAGTCTTCGCTCGTCACTGTCCCAGGCTGTCAGCCACCCTAGCTGATCCTCAGGCCACTGGTCTCTTAGTCCAAGCCTCATGTCCGCCCTTCGCCACTCTCGGTCCATCGACACGGCACATCTCTACTTGACCTTTACCTTGCCTTCGATCACTATCTCCGTGCTCGACACCTGCACAACACAAGCCAAAGAACATGCGCATTATCCCTGTTGACAATCACTCATCACTCGAGACTCGGCATACACCCATGTATCCGCACTAAGGAGTGTAAGGGACACTACTAACTTCACTTAACGTCAAGTTGTCATCCCCAACATGAAGATAGCAATGTCATTATATCAAAGCACTGGATCTAAAGATAAATATTTACCCGTAAGCGCACAGATAAATACACCTGTTGTAGAAGCATTTGACCCAAGCTAGTCTCAGGTATCGTTATTTATATTTAGCCTAGAGACTAATCAATTCAAAGTATGATGGTACTTTACTAGTGAGAACTTAACAACAATTAATGTGGCACACACTTATGATAAAGACTGATAACACACTCATTACTCTAAACAAAGATCAGATAGTAAAGTAATGATAAATGATAATGATAAATGGTAACAGAGAGCAGATCAATCAAAGATAATCCTAGAATAGTACTACCTAGCAAGTGATGATTAGAACAGGTATTAATAAGAAACATTCCTAAGTTATTCTAATTACAAGTCATAGCATACATTTGAAGGACCGAAAGTGCTACACATAGGCGACCAGAGGGGGGCGGTGAATGGGAGCCTTAAATTTCTTTTCAAAAACATATAGCCTCTGTCCCAGAAAATCAACCCCAAGAGCAAAAACGATTCGTGTGATGTCCATGACCCAAGAGAATGGGTGGATGTTCCATAGGAACACAGCGGGACACCACAAAAACTCACTCGCACAAGTTCACGCAAGTCAACTAGTGATCGGATGAGCTTTGGGTAACCTAAGGCTATTTTGCGAAGCGGGAAGCCCGATTTCTGTAGAGCACGAAGTCAGAAATCCAACGCAAAAACCCAAAATCAAATCCGAAGTCGAACGAGCAAACTGCGGATGAAACAGTGCTGAAGTCTCAGCATCGGACGCTGGCCTGCGTCCGATGGCCAGGCACCGGACGCGTCCGATGCAAAATGACACGTTCTGGAACCTTATTGCATAGCCATCGGACGCTGGCTACAGTGACAGTTCAGCGTCCGATGCTCAACCCTCGGACGCGTCCGATGGCAATGGACGGTCCGATGGTCAGCGTCCGATGCTCCTTCAAAAACGCTGACTTTTGACACGTGGCACCTAAGCGTCTGGTGTGATGAACTCAGCGTCCGATGCCCCCGACCCGAGCGTCTGATGCCCCCGAAACTGCACAGTTCTTCCACGGATTCAAACCGATCTCCTCCGAATCAAAATCTCTAAGGCTTAGACTTGGTATGATGAGTTCCAAGGAGGTTAGTGAGCTATCCCTAAGAGATCATGGCTCGAACCTAACTCCAAATTGGTGAATCGGAAGAATTCGGGGCAAAGGAGATAAAAACCGATTCGAAACAAAAATCGATCGATCTACTAGCTCGTGAGGTTAGAAGTGAATTCCTTCGGTGGAAAGATGCGCCTCACGATCTAGAACAACTCAGTTCAAACGAAATCGAAAACCATTCCTCGGATTGGGAGAACGAAGCAGATCACCGAGAGAACGAAAAGTAAAACGCGAAGAACACATCTCAAAACGCAAATCGATCTCGATTTCCAGCCGAAACTTCTCCACACGAGGAGACAACGAGATTACGGTCTCGTTTCCTCAAAAAGCAAATACACAGAGGTATGATTCACCTTCTCTGCGGATCTCAGTAGCTATAGCAGGGATTGGGAGAACAGGAAACCCTAAGTGAAAATAGCAAATGGCTGAGATAGATGGGAGGTGGGTGTCTCCCTCTACTTATCCTAATTCTAGTTCCCACTCTACCCCTAACTAATTACAGAGCGAACCAGCTAAACCCTAGGGTTATTCTGGACCAACTCGAAGTAGATGTTGATCCGACGGCCACGCCCGCACAACTGGTAGCGTTGCCTCGATGCAACCTCACCGATTACCGCCACGTGCCGCCAACGCTCTGCTCGTCCTTTTCACGGACCTCGCCCCCGGTTTTGTGGCCGAAACCGGAAAACCTGTCTTCACGACCAACCCCCGATTTTGAGGCCCAAACTGGGAAACCAGCCATCCATCGCCTAAGTTTTGTGGCCCAAACACAGAAACCCGTTAGCACCCAGGTTTTGAGGCCCAAACCTGGAAACCGTCCTCAGCCCGAGTTTTGTGGCCCAAACTCGGAAACCGGCTGTTGACGCAAAATCTCAGTCAGGATGCGCCAACACACTCGTGCGCACGGTCCTCAGAGGGGTACGGAGCGAGTCCTGACCTCCTGGACCTTCAACAAGCGGTGGTGTCGATTCTCAGCGAAATCGATTTCAGGCGTGCCAGTCAATTTGACCTGTAATTGACAAAGAGAAGAAAGAGATCGTCAAATTGTGGAACCTGCCGGTTTGATGCCAGACAGTTCCAAATTATGCGGCTCTGATATAGCCATTTGTCTTTAGGACATTGACTACAAAGTCAACTCCCATGAGATTGCATATAAAGTGATGAAAAAAGATATGAAGCATAATGGCTATAACATATGTGAGATGAATGCTCATAACAAACAAACAGTCGATAAGCTTAAAAGATATAAACAGATAAAAATCTATATGTACATTCAAACGGTATAAAACCAACGTATCGACTAAATGCACAAGCAGTTCCATTCGTTAACAGTGGGGTGTCTCCATGCAGCCGTAATAACAAATAGATTGATAAAATAACTTAAACATCAACAGTGGGGTGTCTCCATGCAGCCTTGATGATGGTCAAGCTAGATCACGTCTCGTGTATAAAGTGGATCCGTTGATTCCAAACCACTTAAAAGAACATATTATGAAGAAAGTATAACTGGATCGGCTATTTCAGCCGATTCAGGGTCCATGAGGCACGAACAAGATCTACCCGACAAAAACATGATTTAATCTAAGATAAACAGACTCGATCTATCATATGTATCAGTGGGGTTCGGAAATACAGCCATAATAGATATGTTAAATTAGATATATCTGCTCTTAAATTAGATCACGGTTTCATCGAATATCTCGAACGCACAACTTGTAACAACCAAGATTGGCCAAAATAGCCGATGAGAGGCTTGTATCGGCTATTTCTTCTGTTATGAGCGTGTAAACCTCAGAACAGCCGATACTAAGCATCCTTTAGGCGCAGGCTATTTTGTCAATCTTGATTGGGAAAGATGTTGTTTAAAACATAAATAAACAAATTAAAACATAAAACAACATCGATAACTTAATGAATCTATTAGCTTGCCAAACCAATAGAGCCGATAACTAGTCAAGATCGACTAAAGTAAGAGATTGATCAAAGTCAAGACAGTCTTACAAAAGACGAGCTTAAACCGATAACTAGCCATGTCATAGCTTAACAAGAGTTTGATCGATGCCAATGCAGCCTTATTACACGATGACACAAGCCATTGGTGAAAGTTACAAGCAAACCGGAGGTCGGTCGATACCGATGCAGCCCTGCCTGATTGAAGGTCTCGCCGAGATCTACTTTACTCCTACTCCTAGGGTTTTTGGCCGAGGGTCGGTTGTATTTGATTGATTGGATTCCATTACAAAATCTGGGTTTCAAGCTATTTATAACCCGGTTGACTTCTGCCCTAACACGAGTAGATTACAAAAAAAGGAAAAATAAAAGACGACCCGAACATGAACTCCTTGGTCGAGTTCGACACGTCTTCGAAGCCCGTCGTGCTGGTCCACCTGAAGCTTCCGGGTCACCTTTGACTCATACAAGCTTTTTATATTTCTAGGCCGATCTTTTTCCTTAATAGACCGGCCGTTTATGTTTACAAACTATTAATCTTCTCGGTCCAAAATCTGGTGTAAACACATGCCCCCCAATTTTGGGATGAAATTTATTTTATTCCAAAAATGTTATTTTCCTTCTTTTAGGTTCCGATCGACTATCTTTATTTCTTAGCCGATTAGCAGATTCCTTTTCCTCTTCTCCCCTTTTGTTATCGCAAACAATCTTAACGGTATCTTGACGATTAATGCGAGACGGTTGCTCTTCTCTTGAAAACCGTGCTGTTGATTTAACATCCCACTCGAGTGCTCTGTACACATTGTATGAAGCGGCATCTTTTTTCTTCCTGAGATTCAATCTTTTAATATAAATCTCCTCTTGGTCTCCATCTCCCGTCACATTCGGAGCACATTTTCTTGCTTGCTTTTGCCTTCCATCCAAAAACCTTCTTTCTCGCGAAAAGCTTCGCCTTCCAAAAACCCATTTCTTCCTCCTCCAATGGCAGACAACAACCGTGGGAAGCGTCCTGCGGAGAAGGAAGTGAACTCTCGCTACCGCCCTCAGCGCCGCATCAGGTATGTTTCTTCTTTTATGCCTAATCGACTCCAGTTCTCATCATTTTCAAGGTCTAACTTGATTTTCTCCCTCTGCTTTCAACTAGGGCTGACGAGGGTCCTTCCAATGTTGTGGCTGCCGTGGCACCTCCCCCCGGCACAGAGTCAGTCTCCGAGAACCCCTCCTCCAGCAGCTCTGAGTCGATGGCCACCTACCATTACCGTTAGATGACGGAAATGTGGAACCTTCACTCGTAGGCCACTATCAGGAACTGCCTCCTCGAGGACTACATCGCCCAACTCCAGAAGGCGTTGGAGGAAGCAGAGGCGAGGGCCTCTCGTGCGGTCCAACAATGCACAGAATCTGATGCGCGTGTCGCCGGTATTCCCCTTTTTCCGAAGAATTTTTATTTGATCGGACTTCTCTTGCTCAATCCTGCTTTATTCGTTTGCTTGCAGACCTGACTGTTCGCCTGGAAGCCCTCCAGGAGGCGAGGAACGAGGCGGCCGACTTTGTGAACGCCGCCGGCGACAGCGTCGCGGAAAGGGTGACCAACATCCCTGCAAGGGTACTACGGATACATGGGTGTATGCCGAGTCTCTGAGTGATGAGTGATTGTCAACTGGATTGATCGCATGTTCTTTGGCTTGTGTTGTGCAGGTGTCGAGCACGGAGACAGTGATCGAGGGCAAGGTGAAGGTCAAGTTGAGACGTGCCGTGCCGACGGACTGGGTGCGATGAAGGATGGGCGTGCCGTGCGGCGGACGTGCCATGCCGATGTATCGAGCAGTGAAGGGCAGATGTGAGGCTTGGACTGAGGGACCGGAGTGCCTGAGGATCAGCTGTGGTAGCTGGCAGCCTGGGACAGCGACGAGCGGAGACTTGCGAGGCACGGTGTTGCTCGGGTCGAGGACCTGGGGACACGTGTCGGTGGACGGGGTGCACGGGTGGTGCATCCCCTCTACAGCACCAGTTTGTTGGTTGAGCCAGAGAAAAACCAACAGGTGAACGGTTTCCAAGTTTGGGCCTCAAAACTCGGGTGCTCGGTTTCCAGGTTGAGCCACAAAACCTGGGCGCGAACGGTTTCCGAGTTTGGCCACAAAACTCGGGCGATGGGCCGGTTTCCGAGTTTGGGCCTCAAAACTCGGGCGCTGCGGGTTTCTGAGTTTGGGCCACAAAACTCAGGCTGGTGGGCTGGTTTCCCGGTTTGGGCCACAAAACCGGGGGTGCAGAGCGAGGGCGGCACGTGGCGGCAATCGGAAGGTTGCGTGGAGGCAACGCGGACGACTTGTGCGGGCGTGGCCGTCGGATACACCTACCACCGAGTTGGTCCAGAATAACCTTAGGGTTTAGCTGGTTCGCTCTGTAATTAGAATAGAGAGGGGTAGAGTAGGAAATAGACTTAGGCTAGTAGTAGTATAAGTAGTCGGGAGACACCCTCCTCCCATCTATCTCAGTTTTTAGCCATCTCATTTGCTCTTTTCTATCAGGGTTTCCTGCTCTCCCATCCCCTGCTGTAGCTGAGATCCGCAGAGAGACCAAGAACTCTGTGTACTTGTTGATTCTGAGGAAAGGAGGCCGTATCCTCCTTGTCGTAGCGTGTGTTTGCGCTTCGGCTTGCAATTCGTGGTTGTGATTTCCGTTGTGTTCGTGTTCTTCGCGGAATCCTTTTTCTCCACGTTCTTCCCGTCGCTTGATCTCTTTGGTTGGTTCATCTTTTGCAAAACCGTTTGAACCAAGTTGTTCTAGATCATGAGGCACTTCTTCCACCGAAGGAATTAACCTCTAACCTCACGGTCTAGGAGATCGATTGATTTTTGTTTTGGATCGTGTTTTTGCTTCCTTGTCCCGAAATTTCTTGATTCACCGATTTGGAGTTAGGTTCGAGCCATGATCTCTTAGAGATAGCTCACTAACATCCTTGTGACCCCTCAGATCGAATCCCAGGCCTAGAGCTTTTTGATTCGGAGGAAATCGGGTTGAATCATCAAAGAACCGCACAGTTTTCGGGGGCATCGGACGCTGACATGGGAGCATCGGACGCTAGGGTTCTAAGCGTCGGACGCTCCGGTGACGCGTGTCACTTTCTGAGCGTTTGTAGTGGCATCGGACGCTAGGCATCGGACGCGTCCGTTGGCCATCGGACGCGCCGGAGCCAAAGCATCGGACGCTGGTTGTTCACTGTTCACAGCGTCCGATGGTGGAACAGTAAGGTTTCCGAGAGGCAGTTTTCGCATCGGACGCGTCCGGTGGTCTGGCATCGGACGCAGGCAGCATCCGATGCTACGGTTTTCACACGGTTTTGTCTGCGGTTCGCTCGTTCGTTGACGGAATTGATTTCTGTCTTTTGCGTTGGCTTTCTAGAGTTGTCTAGTGTCCCGCTGTGCTTCTTGGAAGCATCCACCCTACATCTAGGGTCGTGGACATTTGCAAGCTCTAGGGTTTGCTTCTGGGGTTTATTCTTGGGACAGTGGCTACTAGTTTCCGTAAGGAAAATTTGAAGCTCCCATTCACCCCCCTCTGGTCGCTTTCTGAGTGCTTTTCGGTCCTTCAATTGGTATCGGAGCAGGTTAAGGATCTTCCACCTTAGCCGGTTCCAGATCCACCGAAGGCGACATGGATCGCGGCGTGGGCAAACCGCCGTTTTTCGATGGGACGAACTATGCGTATTGGAAGATACGTATGTCGGCCTATCTGCAGAGTTTGGGCGCTTCTATCTGGGATATTTGCAACTCCCCTGATTACGTGGTCTTGGCTGCTCGTGCGACTCAGCAGCAGATCGATGAGCACGATGCCAATAGCCGAGCCCGTAATGCTCTTTTCTCTTGTTTGAGCATGGGTGAGTTTGATCGCGTTTCTCACCTCGCTACGGCTCGGGAGATCTGGGACACCCTCATGCATTTCCATGAGGGCACCTCTCAAGTCAAAACCCGACTATATGAGTCGTTCAAGCGTGAGTATGAGAACTTTCGACATTAGCCTGGCGAGAGCATAGAAAGTTTATTCGCTCGCTTTCAGGTGATTGTCAACAAGATGAGGGCTAACAAGGAGCAGTTGCCTTTTGACGATCATGAGCGTGCTTTGAAGCTTTTGCACACTCTTGACCGTTCGGTGTGGGACTCCAAGGTTCAGGCGATCATCGAATCAACTAACTATGAGACCCTCACCTGCGACGAGCTCTTCAGTAAGCTCAAGTCCAGTGAGATTGATGCCATGGCGAGGGCTTCTTTTGAAAATCCTTCTCGCCCGTCCATGGCTTTGGTTTTCGGCTCTTCCTCTAACCCCTCAGCTGGTTTTGCGCTCTCTTCTCTCTTTTCTGTTACTGAGGACCAGCTGGAGTCTTTGGGAGACGAGGAGTTGGCTTTGCTTGCCAACCGGTTCTCGCGGTTCCACAACAACCGCATGAACCGTCGTCGCGGAGGAGGACGCACGGGCTGCTACGAGTGTGGCGACCCCGACCACTTCATCGCCAACTGCCCCAAGAAGAACAAGCATCCGGGGAAGGGCGATCATGGGCACAAGTACGACTCCAAGCGCAAGGAGAAGTACGTTCCCCCGAGGCACAAGCGGAGGGGCGGCTTCGACAAGGAGTACATCAAGAAGAAGTACTTGGAGAAGGCCCAGGCTGAGCAGCGCGCGTTCTTCGCCACGCTCAGCGACGTCGACGGCTCGGATGACGACTCCGCTTCATCAAGCGACGATGAGTCCGAGAAGAAGAAAAGGATCGAGGACAAGTTGAACGGTCTCTGCTTCTTCGCCGACGACGATGGCTTCTGCACCATGGCGCTTGGTGATGAGGTCAACGGCAAGCTGGAGCACTCCCCTCACGACGACGACGACGACACCTCCCAGGTATCCCTCACTCACGACGAGCTTTCTGCTGAGGTTGAGAAGCTTACTGCCGCGCTCCTTAGTCAGGACAAGTTGCTTAGGCGTGCCGCTAGAGAGCGCAAGGAGTTTAGGCAGAAGTGGGAGGACACGGTGAGGGAGCTTGAATTTGCCAAGTCCACCGTGGTCGTGTCGGAGGAGGTTGAGTGTGAGTCGTGCACCACGCACATGACTGACCTTCTCACTTTGAGAGGTAAGTATGCTGCGTTGGTAGGAGAGCTGGATGAGCTGAAGGCTAGACCTTCCTTGTTGGGTGCGTGCAAGACTTGTCCTGTCTTGCAATCCGAGTTGGCAGAGAAGAATGCCAAGCTTGAGTCCTTAGAGAAGACCAGCTCGGATAGCACTTGTGTCACGAGGTGTGCTTTGTGCGAGGGTTTGGAGATGGAGATAGCCAATGTCAAGCATGGCAAGATGCAAACCGAGGAAGAAAACACATACCTTCAGACCATCTTGTCATGGGTCTCCTGTAGTGAGCCGCAGCTCGGGATGATGATCTCCCAATTTAAGCGAGCTGCTGGAGGTTCTGGTATAGGTCTTGCTCAGGGTGTTGATCTTTCTGCTTTTGGGAAGATTGGAGAGTCGAGTGGTGTGAAACCTAGTGAGAAGCCCAACTCCACCACTACTCCCAAACTTGCCAAGCTTCCACCCAAAGAGCCTGTCAAGCCTACCACCAAGGATGGGGTATTTGAGGAACCCCCGAGAGCTCCACCTAAGAACCAGGTGTGGGCACCCAAGCCAAACCACCTCAAGAACAAGCTGGACACAATGCCACCCATCCAGCAGGAGTGTTTGCCACAGAAGGGCAAAGTGAACCATACCCACAGCCCAGCGTACCAACAACCCCCTTTGCGCGCGGTGAGGTACCAGTGTGACTTCTGTGGGAGGGATGGTCACCTGAGCGAGTTCTGCTTTCGGCGCAAGAGAGAGGCGCGCCGTGCTCGGGAGTTGGAGAACCCGGACATGTACCATCCTTCTCATGGTGGGCATGTGCCAAAGGTCCAGAGGAGAGCTGCTAGGCCCGGAGGTGAGGCTCCCAGGCCTAGGCAGGATAGGAGAGCTCCGAGGAGAGACGTTAGGCCTAGAGGTGTTGAGACCCAGGCTCCTAGGCGTAGGCCTCATAGAGAGCGTGCCCGACGGGGTCCTGCTTTTGCAGGCAATGGACCCCGTGGCAGAGGCTTTGCTGAGCGTTTTCCCCCACCGCATGTTGAGTATCGCGGTGAGTGCTTCTTCCCCAGCGGACCATGTTTTCCTGTGCGTGGTGATTGCTACCCTCGTGGACAGGCTAGGAATAGTTTTTATCCAAACTTTTCTTTTGAGCAGCCGGCCCAACACTGGTATTCTTCTTACTTCACTAACCCCAGTGTTGGACCGTATGCTCACCCTATGTCTTTTTATTGATGTAGGTAAGACGGTTGGAGGACATTTGGTTGGTAGATTCCGGTTGTTCGAGGCACATGTCCGGAAACGCCAAGTGGTTCTCCAGCCTTAGCCCGGTCGCCGGAAAGGAGTACATAACCTTCGGCGATAATAGTAAAGGTAATGTATTGTCTCGTGGGACTGTGCGGGTTAATGAGCATTTTGTGTTGCGCGATGTTGCTCTTGTTTCTAACCTGCATTTTAACTTGCTTTCTGTTTCGCAACTTTTTGATGATGACTATGAGATTCGTTTTAAACCGAACCTTAGTCGCATCTTAGATCCTCAGGGCGATCTTGTATGTCTGATTTCGCCCTTTGGGAAAGTCTTTCGCGCGAATTTCTCGGAGTCGTTTGGATCTTCTCGCTGTCTTTTGGCTAGTCCTTCTTCTTCCGATCTTTGGAAGTGGCATAGGAGGCTCGGTCATTTAAGCTTCGACTTGCTTGCAAGACTTAGCTCACTTGGCCTAATCCGAGGATTGCCCAAGCTTTCGATGGAGAAGGATCTAGTTTGCCATTCTTGCAGACATGGGAAGATGGTTGCCGCTCCCCACCATCCAGTGACTAAGGTCATGACCTCGCACCCCGGAGAGCTTTTACATATGGACCTTGTTGGTCCGGCTCGGGTGAGCTCGGTTGGTGGCAAGTGGTATGTTTTGGTTGTTGTTGACGACTTTTCGAGGTATTCGTGGGTCTTCTTTTTGACTGAGAAGACCGAGACTTTTTCTCTTCGCTTGCAATCTGATTTTGCGTCTTCAGAACGAGTTCCCCTTGAACTCGATGCGAGCTATTAGAAGTGATAATGGTTCCGAATTCAAAAATTCGGACTTTGAGAAGTTTTGTAACCGCCTTGGTTTGGAGCATCAGTTTTCTTCTCCCTACACACCGCCTCAAAATGGTGTTGTAGAGAGGAAGAATCGGACCCTTGTTGAGATGGCCAGGACGATGCTCGATGAGCATAGGACTCCTAGGCGCTTTTGGGCCGAAGCTATGAACACTGCATGCTACATTTCGAATCGCATTTTTCTGAGAGCGTTTTTGAAGAAGACCTCTTATGAGTTGCGTTTTGGTCGCCAGCCCAAGGTGAGCTATTTTAGAGTCTTCGGTTGCCATTGTTTTATATTGAAGAAAGGCAACCTGGACAAGTTTGAGTCTCGTTCTTCTGACGGAGTATTTTTGGGTTATGGCACTCACACTAGAGCATATCGTGTACTTAACCTTGGTACTAACCGAGTCATGGAGACATCAGATGTCACCTTCGATGAGACTCTTGTTTCTCCTTCTTCTCGTTTTGAGCGTGCAGGTGATCATGAGGTTGGAGAGCCTCTTTTCGATGACGAGGATGAGGGTGCTGAAGGTATGGATGATCCAGCACCCCCTCCACCTGCCGTGCCGCAAGGAGCGGCCTCGACGACGACTCACGGCCCCGACACTTCTTCTTCCTGGGGGCCGTGGGATCCTCCACCTCGCGCGGTACCTTTTGTACCCGGGGTGGAACCAGCTGCTGTTGAGGGGGAGGTCACTTCTTCCCGGGAGGCGCCACGACACATTCAGCGCCAGCACCCTCCTCAGCATATGATCGGCAACATTGACGAGCGAGTTACTCGCTCCAGGTCACAGCACATCTCTCACTTCGCTCACTCTGCTTTTGTTGCTAATTTTGAGCCCCGAGATGTTGGACACGCATTGACGGATCCGGATTGGGTCAATGCCATGCATGAGGAGTTAGAGAATTTTGAGCGAAATCGGGTTTGGGTTCTAGTTCCACCTCCTCCTGAGTGTAAGCCTATTGGGACAAAATGGGTTTTCAAAAACAAGCAAGGAGAGGATGGCCACGTTGTTAGAAACAAGGCCAGGCTTGTAGCGAAGGGTTATAGTCAGAAGGAGGGGATAGACTATGAGGAGACGTTTGCTCCTGTAGCTCGTTTGGAGGCAATTAGGATACTCTTGGCCTTTGCTACATCCAAAGGTTTTAAACTCTTTCAAATGGATGTCAAGAGTGCCTTCTTAAACGGCTACATAGAAGAGGAAGTGTATGTTGAGCAACCCCCCGGTTTTGAAAATCCCAAGTTTCCAAACCATGTTTTTAAACTCCACAAAGCTTTATATGGTTTGAAACAAGCCCCTAGAGCCTGGTATGATAGGTTGAAAACCTTTTTGCTTGCTAAGGGTTTTAAAATGGGATGTGTAGATAAAACGCTCTTTCTCCTCAGGCAAGGCAAAGACACTCTCTTGGTCCAGATTTACGTGGATGATGTCATTTTCGGTGGTTCTTCTCACGCTTTGGTTGCCAAGTTTGCAGATACTATGAGCAGGGAGTTCGAGATGAGCATGATGGGCGAGCTGACATTCTTTCTCGGGTTGCAAATTAAGCAATCCCGAGAGGGGACGTTTGTGCACCAGGGCAAGTACACCAAGGACTTGCTAAAGCGGTTCGATATGGGTGAGGCCAAGCCTCTTCCAACACCCATGTCGACAACGACTGCCCTGGATGCGGATGTGGATGGAGAACAGTGGACCAGAAGGAGTACCGCAGCATGATCGGGTCGCTCCTCTACCTGACGGCGACACGGCCGGACATTCAGTTCGCCGTGTGTCTGTGCGCGCGTTTTCAGGCGTCGCCGCGCACTTCTCACCGTCAGGCGGTGAAGCGCATCTTCAGGTACCTTCGTTTCACGCCTGAGTTTGGGATTTGGTATTCTGCTTCCTCCACTCTCTCGCTTTGCGGTTATTCCGATGCCGATTTTGCTGGTAGTCGCATTGAGCGCAAGTCCACTTCTAGGACTTGCCAGTTTATTGGATCTTCTCTTGTATCGTGGTCTTCTCGCAAGCAGTCTAGTGTCGCCCAGTCTACCACGGAGGCTGAGTATGTTGCTGCAGCTAGCTGCTGTTCCCAGTTACTCTGGATGATGGCCACTTTGCGTGATTTTGGTTTGAGCTTTACTCGAGTGCCTTTGCTTTGTGACAGCACGAGTGCCATTAGCGTTGCTAAGAACCCCGTGCTTCACTCGAAAACCAAACACATTGATGTGCGCTTTCATTTCTTGCGGGACCACCAGGAGAAGGGTGATATCGACCTTCGCCATGTCGATACTCATCACCAACTGGCTGATATTTTCACCAAGCCTTTAGACGAATCAACCTTTAATAGGTTGAGGGGTGAGCTTGGTGTGTGTTTCCCCTTTTAGATGGGGGAAGCATTTTTGAGTTGTATCATATTCTGACTCTTTATTTTGGGTTTCTTTTCTTTTCGTTTTAGCATACGCATTTACATTCTGAGCTTCATGTTTATAATCACTAGAATGTAACTATGCTCTGTTTAGTATGCTCCATTACTTATGATTGATGCTTGTAGCTTATGCTCCTTCTGATCACCGATACATGATATGAGCTGAGCTATTTTGGAATGATGAATGTGCTTAATGTTTATAAATCTGAAAATGTTCACCATTGAGATATGCAACTAGCATGTGTAGGGTGTGTTGAGTCCATTCCTGCTTTTCATATATGCTAGGTTGCTATGTCTCTAGTTCTGAGTCATTCACTTGCTTGGTCTGTTCATATCTGTTTAAAATTTGAACCAAGTGTTAAGTGAATTGAAAAGATCGAGATGGGATTGCTTGTCAACACCTCACGGTATCGAGACTGTTTCTCATTACACTTTGAGTTAAACTTGAGCCGTGTAGTGTATGACCGAAACCGTAGCTTTAAGCTTCTGATTGCTTCGGAATAGGCTTCGCTCGGTTGAAAAGTTAGGCAATGACAAGCTTTCAACCTCTCGCAATCACATGCTATATAATTGAACTTGTGAATTCTTTACCGCTGCAACTCCAATGTTAAAACTGAAATCACAAGTGTATGCTTCATTCCTATGCATGATGATTGAACTTTGCTAGGGGTAGTTCATCTTGTATATATGCTTAGCACTTGTTTGGATTCCTATCTATACATGTGTAGTGCTATTTTGATGGTGACTATCTTTTGGCCAAAAACTGCTCACTTGCTCATATGCTTCATATTTCGTATGTGCGATCAGTTTGAGCCTTCGCTATTTGAGTGCTTATTTGTGCTGATGGAGCTATACCGATTAGAGCATCTTTGCACTCTTTTGATTATATGCCTGAAGCTTCCAACTTGCATTTCTGACTTTATATGCATTTTTGAAGGGGAAGCTTGTGTTAAGGGGGAGACTTTGCCAAAGGGGGAGAAATTTTGCCCTGGTTTCTTGATTAGTGCATTTTCAACTAAGGGGGAGAGTTCTTGCAAATCATATGTCTTCTAGTGATCAACTAAGAGGGAGTTTTTGCTAAAGGGCAGATTTTCAAATCATGTGTGCTCCGGTTGGTTGACTTAGGGGGAGAGTCTTCCTAGTTGCTTGCACTTGTCGAGGGGGAGTTTGCTAGTTGTGTAGAGCCGTTGCCTCTATCTTGAAGGACTAGCATTTTGCCGTCTTTTGCTCCGACTTCTCAATTGGTATCTGGACTTCGATTGGCTTTTGCTAGCGGTGTTGAGCCTGTTCTACCTCTTCTTGAGGGCTAGCTTTGCTTTGCTTGGTTGCGTCGAGCCGTTGCCCATGTCTTTGGGGACCAAGTTCTTTGCTTCTTCCACTTGACCTTCTTTGGCTTTACTATGCTTTTGGGTCATTTGGTTGGGTTCTCTCTTCTCCCTCCTCCTATCTTCTTCTTTCACTTATGATTTGTGTGTGTAGTTGACAATGCACTCATCAAGGGGGAGATTGCGGATACATGGGTGTATGCTGAGTCTCTGAGTGATGAGTGATTATCAACTGGATTGATCGCATGTTCTTTGGCTTGTGTTGTGCAGGTGTCGAGCACGGAGACAGTGATCGAGGGCAAGGTGAAGGTCAAGTTGAGACGTGCCGTGCCGACGGACTGGGTGCGATGAAGGATGGGCGTGCCGTGCGGCGGACGTGCCATGCCGATGTATCGAGCAGTGAAGGGCGGATGTGAGGCTTGGACTGAGGGACCGGAGTGCCTGAGGATCAGCTGTGGTAGCTGGCAGCCTGGGACAGCGACGAGCGGAGACTTGCGAGGCACGGTGTTGCTCGGGTCGAGGACCTGGGGACACGTGTCGGTGGACGGGGTGCACGGGTGGTGCATCCCCTCTACAGCTCCGGTTTGTTGGTTGAGCCAGAGAAAAACCAACAGGTGAACGGTTTCCGAGTTTGGGCCTCAAAACTCGGGTGCTCGGTTTCCAGGTTGAGCCACAAAACCTGGGCGCGAACGGTTTCCGAGTTTGGCCACAAAACTCGGGCGATGGGCCGGTTTCCGAGTTTGGGCCTCAAAACTCGGGCGCTTGTATGCTGAGTCTCTGAGTGATGAGTGATTATCAACTGGATTGATCGCATGTTCTTTGGCTTGTGTTGTGCAGGTGTCGAGCACGGAGACAGTGATCGAGGGCAAGGTGAAGTTCAAGTTGAGACGTGTCGTGCCGACGGACTGGGTGCGATGAAGGATGGGCGTGCCGTGCGGCGGACGTGCCATGCCGATGTATCGAGCAGTGAAGGGCAGATGTGAGGCTTGGACTGAGGGACCGGAGTGCCTGAGGATCAGCTGTGGTAGCTGGCAGCCTGGGACAGCGACGAGCGGAGACTTGCGAGGCACGGTGTTGCTCGGGTCGAGGACCTGGGGACACGTGTCGGTGGACGGGGTGCACGGGTGGTGCATCCCCTCTACAGCTCCGGTTTGTTGGTTGAGCCAGAGAAAAACCAACAGGTGAACGGTTTCCGAGTTTGGGCCTCAAAACTCGGGTGCTCGGTTTCCAGGTTGAGCCACAAAACCTGGGCGCGAACGGTTTCCGAGTTTGGCCACAAAACTCGGGCGATGGGCCGGTTTCCGAGTTTGGGCCACAAAACTCAGGCTGGTGGGCTGGTTTCCCGGTTTGGGCCACAAAACCGGGGGTGCAGAGCGAGGGCGGCACGTGGCAGCAATCGGAAGGTTGCGTGGAGGCAACGCGGACGACTTGTGCGGGCGTGGCCGTCGGATACACCTATCACCGAGTTGGTCCAGAATAACCTTAGGGTTTAGCTGGTTCGCTCTGTAATTAGAATAGAGAGGGGTAGAGTAGGAAATAGACTTAGGCTAGTAGTAGTATAAGTAGTCGGGAGACACCCTCCTCCCATCTATCTCAGTTTTTAGCCATCTCATTTGCTCTTTTCTATCAGGGTTTCCTGCTCTCCCATCCCCTGCTGTAGCTGAGATCCGCAGAGAGACCAAGAACTCTGTGTACTTGTTGATTCTGAGGAAAGGAGGCCGTATCCTCCTTGTCGTAGCGTGTGTTTGCGCTTCGGCTTGCAATTCGTGGTTGTGATTTCCGTTGTGTTCGTGTTCTTCGCGGAATCCTTTTTCTCCACGTTCTTCCCGTCGCTTGATCTCTTTGGTTGGTTCATCTTTTGCAAAACCGTTTGAACCAAGTTGTTCTAGATCATGAGGCACTTCTTCCACCGAAGGAATTAACCTCTAACCTCACGGTCTAGGAGATCGATTGATTTTTGTTTTGGATCGTGTTTTTGCTTCCTTGTCCCGAAATTTCTTGATTCACCGATTTGGAGTTAGGTTCGAGCCATGATCTCTTAGAGATAGCTCACTAACATCCTTGTGACCCCTCAGATCGAATCCCAGGCCTAGAGCTTTTTGATTCGGAGGAAATCGGGTTGAATCATCAAAGAACCGCACAGTTTTCGGGGGCATCGGACGCTGACATGGGAGCATCGGACGCTAGGGTTCTAAGCGTCGGACGCTCCGGTGACGCGTGTCACTTTCTGAGCGTTTGTAGTGGCATCGGACGCTAGGCATCGGACGCGTCCGTTGGCCATCGGACGCGCCGGAGCCAAAGCATCGGACGCTGGTTGTTCACTGTTCACAGCGTCCGATGGTGGAACAGTAAGGTTTCCGAGAGGCAGTTTTCGCATCGGACGCGTCCGGTGGTCTGGCATCGGACGCAGGCAGCATCCGATGCTACGGTTTTCACACGGTTTTGTCTGCGGTTCGCTCGTTCGTTGACGGAATTGATTTCTGTCTTTTGCGTTGGCTTTCTAGAGTTGTCTAGTGTCCCGCTGTGCTTCTTGGAAGCATCCACCCTACATCTAGGGTCGTGGACATTTGCAAGCTCTAGGGTTTGCTTCTGGGGTTTATTCTTGGGACAGTGGCTACTAGTTTCCGTAAGGAAAATTTGAAGCTCCCATTCACCCCCCTCTGGTCGCTTTCTGAGTGCTTTTCGGTCCTTCAGGTACATGAGGTCGCCCTCCATGGAGTTCGTCACGGCGCCGCCATGGCTCTCGGGGCTGCCGAGGTCTACACCGGCCAAGATCTGGGCGGCCTTGAGGTCACTCCAGAAATAAGTCACGCCATGGAGGTACACTTCGATGGTGTTGATGGCGCGGCCGGGGAAATAGCAGAGTCCACCCCCTCTGTAATCATAGTATACAAGGTCTTTGAGTAGTTTATCAGGGCCAAGTCTTTTTAAATAAACTTTCTTCCTTGAATATAATGAAGTTTCTGCTTCTTTATGATCCCTCTGTGATTGGACCCATCAAGGTTTCTTAATCTCAATGATTCTTGACCTCGTATTTTTTGGACTGGAGGCGATGCTTCAATTGCATCGGCTATTTTTATTCTGAAGGCGATACATATGTATCAGCTATCGATTGGATACCAATGTTAACACATTAGTTATAGTTGATCCACCCATATACTAAGGTAATATTTCTTAAAATATTTCCCATTAACTGCCCTGAAGTACTCGACACCCTCTAGAGTCTCATAGAAATAAGCATTGCCAGGAGCACATCTAGTTATCCGATAGGGTCCTTCCCAATTTGGTGACCATTTGCCATATTTGCTATCTTTAATTCCAATAGGCAAAATAACTTTCCAAACCAAGTCCCCTTCGTTAAACTTCTTTTCCCTGACTTTTGGATCATAGTATTTAGCCACTCTTAGCTTCTGAGCCCTGATATTCTCTAAAGCTTTTAACCGATGAAAGTTCAAATCATCGAGATTGTCCATTATGAGATGTTTATATTCATCAGCCTTTAAATTATCCTGCTGTGATACTCTCCTGGATCCCATATTGATTTCCCAAGGTAACACGGCTTCATGACTATAAACCAATTCGTATGGTGAACACTTAGTTGCACCATGACATGCCATCCTATAGGACCATTAGGTCTCACTGAGTATTGAATGCCACTTCTTTGGATGACCTTTAACTTTCTTCTTAATGATTTTGATCAAAATCTGATTAGAAGCTTCAGCCTATCCATTAGCTTGAGCATAATATGGAGACGAGTTAATCATCTTAAAGCCTGTGCTGGCGGCAAAATCCTTAAACTCGTTTGATACAAACATTTTTCCTTGATCCGTAGTAATAGTTTGAGGAACACCGAATCGATAAATGATATGCTCTTTAATGAACTCGATTACGGTAGCCGACGAAGCCTCTTTTAAAGGAATAGCTTCAACCCATTTAGTGAAATAATCCGTTGCTACCAACACAAATTTGTGCCCCTTGCTAGATGCTGGAAATATCTGGCCAATCAGGTCTATTCCCCATCCTCTAAATGGCCATGGCTTTGTTATTGGATTCATAGCTGATGCGGGAGAATTCTGAACATTACCGAACTTTTGGCACTCCTGACATCCTTTATAATATTTGAAACAGTCTTCCAAAATGGTTGGCCAAAAATATCCTGCTCTTCTGATCATCCATTTCATCTTATTAGCAGACTGATGTGCACCACAAATTCCTTCATGGATTTCACCCATCAGAACTTTGGCTTCTTCTTGATCGATACATTTAAGAAGTACCCCATCGATTGTCTTATGATATAGTTGATCATCAAGAAGGACAAATTTTGTGGCTTTGTATCTCAACTTTCTGGATACCTGTCGTGATGGATTCTTCAAATATTCAATAATCTCAAGTCTCCAATCATCACTATCGGCAACTCCATTACTTAGTATCTCAACAATTTGCCGATATCCAGAAGCATTTTGAGCTAAACGATTAGCCTCTTGATTCTGACATCTAGGAATATGCTTTATGACAACAGAAGAGAAAGAATCAAGCAATTCAAGGCATTTTTCATAATGCTTTCTCAGAATATCATCTTTGCATTTATATAGGCCGAGCAATTGATTAATCACCAATTGAGAATCTCCAAAAACTTCAACAGTCTCGGCCCCTACTTCACACAAAAGCTGAAGTCCCTTAAGAAGTGCTTCATACTCAGCTTCATTGTTAGTGGAGGTTGGATCAATTGGGAAAGCAAATTCAAAACTTCCTCCTTGAGGGGAAACAAGAACAATACCAATGCCTCCACCTTGTTTGCAATTGGAGCCATCAAAGAACAAAGCCCACGGGGTGAAGTCTAAAGTTTTAATTTCTTGTTTATGATGATGAGTAATAAAATCGGCTATTACCTGCCCTTTAACTGCTTTAGCCGATTCATACTTTAAGTCAAATTCTGATAATGCAAGAATCCACTTTCCAATTCTCCCATTTAATATAGGCATGGATAACATATGCTTGATTACATCAAACTTAGACACTACCGTGCACTCGGAAGACAGCAGGTAATGTCGAAGCTTGGTGCATGAGAAGTACAAACATAGGCATAATTTTCAATAGGAGAATACCTTGTCTCTGGGTCAAGCAATCTCCTACTGAGATAGAAAACCACTCTCTCTTTTCCTTCGAACTCTTGCATTAGGGCCGATCCAATTGTATGATCATCGGCTGATACGTATAACTTGAAAGGCTTGTTCTTCTGAGGAGGAATCAAAATTGGTGGAGACTTCATATATTCTTTGATTTCATTAAATGCCCTTTGTTGTTCATCTCCCCATTTAAACTCCTGATCGTCCTTTAACTTTAACAAAGCTGAGAACGACAAAATTCTTGTTGATAGATTCGAAATAAATCTCCTGATGAAATTGATTTTGCCGATCAAAGATTGTAGTTGAGTCTTCGTGGTTGGTGGTACTGCTTTGTCAATGGCATCATAGCTCTTTTGTCCAACTTCAATTCCTTTTTCATGTACCATAAACCCTAAGAACTGACCAGCCGACACTCCCAAATGCACATTTGTGGGGATTCATTCTCAAGCCATGCTTCCTTGCGCATTCAAGGGTGTCCCTGAGATCCTTAAGATGCCTTTGATAATCTTTGGACTTTACCACCACATCGTCAATATAAATCTCAACAATCCTACCGATCAACTCATGAAAGATATAATTCATGGCCCTCTGATAGGTTGCACCGGCATTTTTAAGCCCAAAAGTCATGACCACCCACTCATATAAACCTATGGCACCCGGACATCTGAATGCAGTTTTATGTACATCCTCTTCTGCCATAAAAATTTGGTTATAGCCAGCATTACCATCCATAAAACTGAAAACTTTATGTCCTGCTGCCGCATCGACTAACATATCTGCCACTGGCATTGGGTAGCCATCCATTGGAGTAGCTTTATTTAGATCCCTCAAGTAAATACAAACCCTCATTTTTCCATTTTTCTTATATACAGGGACCACGCTAGATATCCACTCAGCATATCTACATTGCCGAATGAAATTAGCTTCATAAAGCCGAGTGATTTCTGTTTTCACATCAGCCATAACTTCTGCTCTGATCCTTCTTGGAGCTTGTTTCACAGGCCGACTCCCATGTTTAATAGGTAGCCGATGTTCAACTAATGACCGATCAAGACCAGGCATCTCCGAATAATCCCAAGCAAAGCATTCTTTATACTCTTTCAATAATGCAATAAGTTCTTGCCTAAACTTGGGATCCAACTTGGCATTAATGTATGTCAACCTCGGCTTATCACCGTTTCCAATATCAACTGCTTCTAGTTCGTCAGCCGATGTGAAACCTTTACCCATCTTACTCTCATCTTCGTTAACTGTACAATCCATTAAATATATTTTTTGAAGCCGACTGCTTGGATCGGCTGTTGACTTTCGTCGACTATTTTGAGAGAGTCTTCTTCAAGATCAGAGGATTTAAACTTAGCAGGTAGTATGAATAGAGCAGCGATATTAGCCGATGACTCACCCTTATCGGCTATTTGCTTGACTTGCCAAACTTTGGATTTCTTCTTCTGGGTTTCATCGTTCCTCAACCTTTGAACCCGTCGCTTTTGGCTTTTGGTTAAACCACCAGGACACCATTGCCCCTCCTGCCAAGGATGATCATGATTGGCTAATCTCACTCCTAGCCGATTATGAACATTTTCATTTTTTATGCGTCGATCTGTATTTCCAAACCATAATCTTTCATGTACAGATCGGCGGTTGTCTCTCGTCTGCCTATACTCTCGGTATTGATCACTGCACTCTGGGCAATTACGAAGAGAAGGAAGTTTTAAGCCCTCATTCCAACAATGTCTGAAGAAGAGACAGTTCCAATGATTCTTCTCTTCATCTCTAATGCGTCTTCCTTCTTCCCGGGACTTCCTGTACTCTTCTTCTTTGAGCCATTCTTGATATTATTGTTCATCTCTTTCCCTTTGCCTTTGGCTCCTCTCCTTCTGGCATTGCCACTTGTTTAATAAGATTCTGACAGTTGCACGCCTTCTTGCTTCACCAGCTCTTGAAGTTTCAGGTTGATCATGTTGATTATTGTTTCCTTTCATCTCCTGATACTCCCTGACTGTTAGTTGCTTCTTCGGATCAACCATCCCAGCTGCCTTAGCCTTATCAGAAGTCAATACCTTGACCTCACTTCGAACTGCCGGAGCCACCATGTTCTGTGAGAAAGGATGGTCGTTGATGCCCATGCCTTTGGCCTTTTCTAAGCCAATCCTTCCTTTAACGATTGCCCTCTGTATCATATCTCTGAAAACTTGGCAATCATTAGTAGTATGGGTACTAGAATTATGGAATTTGCAGTACCTTTTATTTTTAAGCTCCTCGGCCGATGGGATAGTATGATTCCCAGTCAATTTGATCTGACCCTTTTCTAGCAAGTAGTCAAATATCTTGTCGGCCTTAGTGATATCGAAGTTGCACTTTACATCCCTCTCGGTACTTTTAACTTTTGCCCAAGGCATGAATTCATTATTCTTCCAAACCCAGTCTACAGTAGCCACTTCTTCATCGCTTTCATTTTCTGAATCATCGTTTTCATTTTGCAGGAAAACATGACTCTTTGCATTGTAGGCTTTCTTAGGTTTGAAGACTTGGTTGTACTGATTTTGGGCATCAATACTTGCCACCTTTTTAGCTAAATCGGCCATACTATTACAACCAAAGCCGATTCTCTCTCTGATAGCAGGTATCAGCCCTCGAATTGCAATGCTAACCACCTCTGAATCTGGCAATGTCAAGGAATAGCATTGATTCTTCATCTCTCTGAATCTTTGTAGGTATTGGCATCCAGATTCCTTATTAGTTTGTCTTGTATCGATTAAATCCACTAAGCCTTTTTCCAATACCCCGAAGCCGAAATATTTATGGAACTTATCTTCCAAGTCATCCCAGCTCTGAATGGAATTGGGTGGCAAAGATGAAAACCTCGAGAAAGCTGAGACAGACAGAGAGAGAGGGAACATTCTGACTTTGAGTGCTTGTTCATCACCGATCTCTCTAATCTGGACTAAGAACTGGGTTATATGCTCCATGGTTGACACTGAACCAGTTCCTGTGAACTTGGTAAAATCAGGAATTCTATATCTTGCAGGAAGAACAACCTGATCAAACCATTCTGGATACGGCTTTTTGTAACCAGTCACTGTAGATTTTGGTGTCAAGCCAAATTGCTTCTGATCCAGGTCAGTTACCCGATTCATCAACTAGTCAATCTGATTCACCGGCTTCTGATAGCCGATGTTCTGCCCCCCAAAGGTGTTGCCATTATACCCTGGGTTTTATTGAGCATCCAAAGTATAGAAGTCACAGACATAATGGTACCCTTGAGGGATATCTCCAGATGTTACGTTCCCTTGATATGGCGGTGTATTGAAATCTCTTGTGATGCGCCTTGCCTGAAGAGCTATTTTTGTAGCCGATGAGTATATATTATTACTCATAATCGGCTGTTGCACTGGCTGCGGTGTCATGCCCCTAGGGCTAATCATCATCTGGTTTCCATTGCCATTTGGGCCATTGGTTTAAGGTCCAGTAGAAGTTCCAGCTCCTTGATTATTTCCAATATTATATGCTGGACCTCTTCTATCACCACTTATGTTGAAAACCTCCTTCATGGCATTTGTGAGGCTGTTGACAAAAGCCTCATTGTGGTTCATCAAAGTGGACGCCATCGCCTTACTAATCACTTCTTGCATAGCATTGTGATGGACTTGGACCATTGGATCAACATGTCCATCAAAGACCACTCTTGGGAGATGGGTTTTCGGAACGACCTTCTTATCTCTGGTCTTGCTGAAACTCAGTAAGCATAAGTGTCGGTATTGATCAATAGCTTCTCCTATTAAGCGCTGAGTTTCCTCTGGGAGGTCCTCCATCTTCACGTGCAGTACTTCATTATTGTCAAACGTCATGACTCAGACGATTGGGTCCCACCGGGCGTGCCAAAAGAATGTGTTGAGGCAAAATCTCGGTCGGGATGCGCCAACACACTCGTGCGCACGGTCCTCAGAGGGGTACGGAGTGAGTCCTGACCTCCTAGACCTTCAACAAGCGGTGGTGTCGATTCTCAGTAAAATCGATTTCAGGCGTGCCAGTCAATTTGACCTGTAATTGACAAGGAGAAGAAAGAGATCGTCAAATTGTGGAACCTGCCAGTTTGATGCCAGACAGTTCCAAATTATGCGGCTCTGATATAGCCATTTGTCTTTAGGACATTGACTACAAAGTCAACTCCCATGAGATTGCATATAAAGTGATGAAAAAAGATATGAAGCATAACGACTATATCATATGTGAGATGAATGCTCATAATAAACAAACAGCCGATAAGCTTAAAAGATATAAACAGATAAAAATCTATATGTACATTCAAACGGTATAAAACCAACGTATCGACTAAATGCACAAGCAGTTCCATTCGTTAATAGTGGGGTGTTTCCATGCAGCCGTAATAACAAATAGATCGATAAAATAACTTAAACATCAACAGTGGGGTGTCTCCATGCAACCTTGATGATGGTCAAGCTAGATCACGTCTCGTGTATAATGTGGATTCGTTGATTCCAAACCACTTAAAAGAACATATTATGAAGAAAGTATAACTGGATCGGCTATTTCGGCCGATTCAGGGTCCATGAGGCACGAACAAGATCTACCCGACAAAAACATGATTTAATCTAAGATAAACAGACTCGATCTATCATATGTATCAGTGGGGTTCAGAAATACAGCCGTAATAGATATGTTAAATCAGATCTATCTGCTCTTAAATTAGATCACGGTTTCATCAAATATCTCGAACGCACAACATGTAACAACCAAGATTGGCCAAAATAGCCGATGAGAGGCTTGTATTGGCTATTTCTTTTGTTATGAGCGTGTAACAACCAAGATTGGCCAAAATAGCCGATGAACAGCCGATACTAAGCATCCTTTAGGGGCAGGCTATTTTGTCAATCTTGATTGGGCAAGATGTTGTTTAAAACATAAATAAACAAACTAAAACATAAAACAACATCGATAACTTAATGAATCTATTAGCTTGCCAAACCAATAGAGCCGATAACTAGTCAAGATCGACTAAAGTAAGAGATTGATCAAAGTCAAGACAGTCTTACAAAAGACAAGCTTAAACCGATAACTAGCCATGTCATAGCTTAACAAGAGTTTGATCGATGCCAATGCAGCCTTATTACACGATGACACAAGCCATTGGTGAAACTTACAAGCAAACCGGAGGTCGGTCGATGCCGATGCAGCCCTGCCTGATTGAAGGTCTCGCCGAGTGTTGGTAGTTCTTAGCTTCACTAAAGATAGAGCTAGGCAACTATCCCCTGTAACGGCCCAGAAATGCTTGTTGGCACTTGCTAACGTTGTTACTAGGAGTAGACTATGGAATCTATTCCCGGCAACGTCGTCAGAAGTGCTTGTAGCAAGTCCGGTCACTATACCTAAAGGAATGAAGCTAAAGCAGCTATCTACTAATGTCAAATGGGGTTGTCAATCCCGACACTAGTAGGAGCTAGCTAGAGAGGTTGCAATCTACCAAGAGGAGATTCTGCAAGCGCACAGAACTATCGTAGTAGCACTTCGCCTGGGAGTACCAGGTGTCGATTTATTTGATACCAAGGGAAGGCTAGGGTGGTGTATGAGTCGAGTCAAGGAGGGGATGAGAGTCGAAGAAATAAGAAAAGGGAAAAGGAGAGAAGGGAAGAGAGGGGATGAAAGGCTAGAAAGAATATATGGGTGGATAGGTAAGGATGAAATGGATGGCTAAGGTAAGGTGGATGGATAGGTAGATAGAGGGTAACTAAGGATAACTAATGATAACTAACTAGTAACTATTAACTACTAATAACTAATCCTAGATAACCACGAAGCAAGATAACTACAAAGCAGGACAGGCAAATGTCAATTAAGCAACTAAGTTAAGTAAAGTTTTATTCCTATCTTATCAAGTATCGAGGCGTACTAGCCTTTACCACTGACTTAGGTTGAATGCTAGCACAACGAGCCTTACTGTTAAACTGGGCCAACTACGTGGTGGAATTCAAGGCGCACAGGGCTATCACCACCTGCTTGCTACCATAGCTATCCGGGGGTCCAGCCGTATCTGAAGGTAAGTCTATAACTAAGCACCACGCTTAACTATATTCTAACTATCTCTACCCAAGCTTTGAATAGAGACACCCTTGCAGACGTCAGAGCAAATACATGACTTAATAAGATAAACACTAAACTAACTAAGCAACCTATTGGCAAAGATCAATCACTAAGCACACTAGAGATTAACTACTATGGCTAAGTGAATTGAACTGTAGGATAGCTAGGTCACACTCAAGGTACTTGATAAAGTAATACTGAAAGTAATACTGAAAGTAATGCTTAAAGTAATACTGAGATAAAGATAAATGTACCTGAGATACAAGAGAGCAAACCAGACCAGAGACGCCGGGAAATCAACCGACCTCCGATGCCAGTCGCCCGCACCCGCTTCTCTCTTAGCAAGCTCTACGCTACTTTTACCAAGGACTTAGGCAGAGCTGTGCTAAACTAAGAGCCGCGCTGTAGCGAGGGCACTAGAGCTATACTCTCTCTACTAGCTAACCTACTTGCCTAAGCTCTCTGAGCTTCTAACTTGCTCTCTGCTTCTCTTGCTTGGTGTTGCTTTCTTTTGGGATATTACAAATGAAGTGTTGCCACCAGGGGGGTATTTATAGCCTTGTGGAGTGAGGGGGGTACTTATAGGGGGCAGCCAGCCGACCTAGGGCTAACCCTAGTGGCGGGCGCCAGCCCTAGGTGGCGGCCGCCACCTCCATCACCGTTGGATGCAGCGCCTTTGCTTCAACGACATCCAGGAGCTCCAGAGAGGCGGTGGTTAGGTCGGTTGCATGTCCAGGTAACCGCCATTTGGCCTTGATCCACGCCACTCCTTCCTGAGCCGTCCGATGCCACTGACCTAGTGACCAAGGGCCAAGATTTGGCCTTGGGATGGTCACACGGATCAGTGACGTGGCAAAGGGGGAGAGTTGGGCCTCTCCATGTGGCGGGCGCCACATTTGGGTGGCGGGCGCCACCTCCTATTGGCGGGCGCCACCCCACTCGGGCCCAAATGGGTCCTGGTGAGTGGGCTTGTCTTCTGGTGGGTCCATTCTCCAAATTTGGTCCAAATCCTGCATTCAAATAAAAATCTATGGACATGTGGAATTTGGTTAGTTTGAAACCTATTTGACTACATTTCATGCCTTTTTGGTGAATTTTAGGGTAAAATGTTGATGGTAAAACAGGTGTTTAAGGACCATCAACAAACTCCCCCAAGCTAACCTGTTGCTCGTCCTCGAGCAACAATGCGGTTCAAGCATTAAACATGAAATAGGTAGCAAAATTAAGATGTATGCAAGTGCATATTGTATAGTGAGAAATAACTTAGCATATATATATCATTAATCATAGCAGTGTGGGGCTTATAGCTTTTCACTTCAAACATGCAAGAGTGAAACAAAGTAGTAGATAGGAAACTTTTATCTCGCTTAGGTTTAACTAGGATTCTGTCTGGAGGTTTTAAGGTTTTCAAAAGATAAAAACTTGTTTAAGTCCTTCAGGATTCACTCAGTCACTCAATGGTGTTTAAATCCTCACTTAGGCCAAAATGTAGCCTCTCCTATTTCTAAAGAATGATATGTGGAGTTATAGGTAGGCTAAGAATCATGAGCAAATTGCCTGATGTTTATTGCTAAGCTAGACACTCAGATCATAAGGAGCAGCAAATCATAAAAAATAATCAAGATGTGCATGTGTGGTTGTGTGGAAGTGTATAGAGAGATATGTCATAATCCTTCCTAGTTAATTTCTGGGGTCCAGAGCTAATGATAATTCTCTCTCTTTTTTTTGGATACATAGTGAGTAGACAAAAGATGTGTCCTCACATTTTCTTAGGAAATAGTCCTCTTTTGAGCTACCTTGCTCACCTTTTTTCAGGACATAGTCCTTTCTTGAGCTACTTTGCTCATTTCTCTCTCTCTCTCTCTTTTTTAGCTCTAGATTTCCCCAGATATCTATAGGAAAGGATTTCAGAAATGAAATGAGTAGGGAAAGGGAGAGAAATGCTTATTCCCAGTGTAGGAATAGCATAAGGCTAGCAATGGGACGTTTGGCAAGGTATTGCATATCTCCAGTGTAGAGAATGAGCAATTTATTTGGTGGTTGCAAACTTCCAAAGTGGAGAGTAGGCAATTTATGGTGGGTGTGTGTGAATCTTGATTCAAAAGATATGATAAGCTTCTCTACTAAGATCTATGAGGTCTAACAAAGCTCAACTCAAACAAAGCTCTTTGTGGTTTTGACTAATGACTAACAAATATTTGGCTGGTGGTGGGATGGGATAAAATCTAGGAGGAACTTTTAGCAAGGTTTTCATAATTTTTAAAAGAAATCCTCCAGATTAGGTCCTAATTTCACCTTAGCAAGTTTAAAGAATTACTCCATTTCTTACTAACTTTATTCACTAAGCATGATTTCAGTTAAAGCATGTGCAACCCACAAAAGCTACAACTTAGATAAGACCAGTTATTCAAACCATAACAATAGCATTTGCATGACATATTTCAAATCTTATTCAGGTTTCAACTTGTTTAAGCAGATTTTATCAATTTTAGGGTAAAATGTTGATGGTAAAACATGTGTTTAAGGACCATCAACACCGAGATCTACTTTACTCCTACTCCTAGGGTTTTTGGCCGAGGGCCAGTTGTATTTGATTGATTGGATTCCTTTACAAAATCTGGGTTTCAAGCTATTTATAACCCGGTTGACTCCTGCCCTAACACGAGTAGATTACAAAAAAGGAAAAATAAAAGATGACCCGAACTTGAACTCCTTGGTCGAGTCCAACACGTCTTCGAAGCCCGTCGTGCTGGTCCACCTGAAGCTTCCGAGTCACCTTTGACTCATACAAGCTTTTTTATATTTCCAGGCCGATCTTTTTCCTTAATAAACCGGCCGTTTATGTTTACAAAATAGTAATCTTCTTGGTCCAAAATCTGGTGTAAACACCGGCAGCACCCAGGTTTTGTGGCCCAAACCTCGAAACCGTCCACCGGTGGTTTTTCTGTGGCTCAACCACCAAACCGAGCCGTAGAGGGGATGCACCGCTCGTGCACCCCGTCCACCGACACATGTCCCCAGGTCCTCGACCCGAGCAACACTGTGACCGACAAGTCTCCGCTCGTCGCTGTCCCAGGCTGTCAGCTACCACAGCTGATCCTCAGGCCACCGGTCCCTCAGTCCAAGCCTCACGTCCGCCCTTCACCGCTCCCGGTCCATCGGCACGGCACGTCTCTACATGACCTTCACCTTGCCTTTGATCACTGTCTCCGTGCTCGACACCTGCACAACACAAGCCAAAGAACATGCGCATCAAACCCGTTGACAATCACTCATCACTCAAGATCCAGCATACACCCATGTATCCGCAATCTCCCCCTTGATGAGTGCATTGTCAACTACCAACACAAATCATAATGAAGTAGAAAAAAGAAGAAGAAGGAGAAGTAGAGAACTCGTTCAAATGACCCAAAAGCACAACAAAGCCCAAAGAAGGTCAAATGAAAGAGCAAAGCAACTTGGTCCCAAAAGACATGGGCAATGGCTCGACGCAACCAAGCAAAGCAAAGCTAGCCCTCCAGAAGAGGTAGAACAGGCTCAACACCGCTAGCGAGAAAGCTCGATACCAACTGAAAAGCAAAAGAGCTCGAAACCAAGTGAAGAGCATATAGGCAGAGTCGCTAGTCCCTCAAGAAAGAGGCAAAGGCTCAACACCACTAGCTACCTGTTGACACCAGATTTTCGCACGCACGAGAAGATGACAAGAGGGCCCAGCCGACAGTAAGAGGAGCATTCGGTAAACGACCGAGCGGTTGGCTAGTCTTCGGGATTTCGGCAAATGCCTATATAGTTGGCTGTTTTGAGAAACGGTGACTCCATTCGGGAAGTAAAGATGGCTTGCACGAGAAAATACGTGATGATGGAGGACGCTGAGAGGGATAGGAATAGTATTTGTATCTTTCCAAAATTAGTTGTATAGGTCGTAATCGTTTAGGACTCATGTTTCGTCCAGGTATAAATATAAACCCTCGACCATTGTAAAACTATTCACAACCACATCAATACAAACCGGCCCCGTGCCACCTTTGAGTCCTTAGTCGTGTCGTCGAGTTCTTCGAGAGGAATCATCGATCCGTCGACCTCCGTAAGTACCGGCAACCTTGTTATCATGTCTAGTATCATGCGGTGGATTTAGATATGATGCAAGTAGTCTCGTATGTTAAGCTTAGTATCGTGCGGCGGATTTAAGCTTATGACGGGAGGTTTTTGCTTGTGCCTTGTATCGTGCGGTGGATTAAGTCACGGGTAAAAATAGTTATCGGCTCTATTAGATTTGGCAGATCTAGTAGATTCATTAAGTTATCATGTGTTATGTGTTTTATTTTATTTAATTCTTGTAACACTCTTTTGCCCAATCTAGATTGATCTTTGTTCGGCCTTGTTCCACAAGTTTGCTTGTGCTTTGCTAATCATAAGATCATAACGGCCGGATCAACTTTCAATCCAGATTGTTACATGTTGCGGGTTCATGCATGTTATTTACGATTAGACTTTGATAAAACTAGGTATCGTGCGGCAGATGCAGGTTTTAGATCAGTTTGATCGTGCTTGCTTGTTTGTTCCTTCTTCATGGACCCCAATTCGGCTAGTTTGCCGATTTTGGTTAGGCTTATACGAGTAATGAGCTTTTATAGATCTGTTCAAATATATGCATGCTTTTAGCTTGTTATAATTAGATTGTATCATGCGGTGGATTAATCTAATTATAAGAAGTGGTGTAGACTTATAGCAAGTGGTATCATGCGGTGGATTAGCTTCGCTTGAGTTTATGCTTGACGGGTTTATGAAGACTAAACGTGCGGCAGATTAGTTGGATTAGCCTATGCATGCGTTATTTAAATAGATCTATTTTTTGCAAGTTACCTGTTTATAATATCCTCAATTTGTTCAAGCATGTCTTTCTTTACATATGCATTCGGCAGTTAATATGCTTTACATACTCTGTTCTCATACTTGCCGAATAACTTTATAAACATGTTTTGACAGACAGCTTCTATAGCTGTGTGCCGTCGTGATTGGCTTTCAAAGCCGTACATATGGAACTGTCTGGTCTCACCCGGCATGTTCCAGAGGTATTCTCACGTTTTTATCCCTTGTTGGTTTTCAGGTCAAACCGACTGGCACGTCTCCGGATTCAACATACTCCGGGCACCCGATTGAAGCTAGCTTTTTCGGCTTGCTATGTGCTTGGCGCGAGGTGTCACGTTTTGCGCCAACACACTTTTTGGCACGCTCGGTGGGACCGAAGAGTTCATCCAAGTGATTGATTCTCAAAGCAATTCTTGGATGGATAACCCAATTGATGGAAACAAAGGAAAATTGGGACAAGGCTTCATGTCGGCTGATAAGTTAGAAGAAGTAAATATCGGTAATGAAGCTGAAGCGAGACCGATATATGTCAGCACCAATTTGGATCCAGAATATAGATTGAAATTGATAAATCTTTTAACGGAGTTCAAAGATTGTTTTGCATGGGATTACACAGAGATGCCTGGATTAGATCGCTCCATTGTTGAACATCGACTACCGATCAAACCTGGGTATCGTCCTTATAAGCAGCCTCCTCGAAAGATTTTTAAGGAAGAAGTACTAGCCGATGTGAAAAAGGAAATTGAGAGATTATTGAAAGCAGATTTCATTCTGCCATGTAGATATGCAGATTGGATTTCGAATATAGTTCTAGTGTATAAGAAGAATGGAAAGATGAGGGTCTGCATTGATTTTAGAGATCTCAATAAAGCTACTCCAATGGATAGTTACCCGATGCCGGTTGCCGAATTGCTTGTTGACGCAGCAGCTGGTTACCAGGTCATTAGCTTTATGGACGGTAACGCTGGATACAACCAGATCTTTATGGCAATAGAAGACATTTCAAAGATAGCTTTTAGATGTCCTGGTCATATTGGTCTATTTGAATGGGTTGTTATGACGTTCGGTTTGAAGAATGCCGGTGCAACTTATCAAAGCGCTATGAATTACATCTTCCATGAGTTGATCGGTAAAATTGTAGAAATTTATATTGATGATGTAGTCGTGAAGTCTAGAAATCATGTAGGACATTTAATTGATTTGAGGAGGACTCTGGAGTGCACAAGGAAGCATGGTTTAAGAATGAATCCAAACAAATGCGCTTTTGGAGTTTCGGCAGGAGAGTTTTGGGGTTTCTGATCCATACAGGAGGAATTGAAGTCGGAAAGAAAAGCATGGAGGCAATAGACAATGTCGTCCCTCCAACCAACCTCACAGGGTTGCAATCGTTGCTTGGCAAGATCAATTTTGTAGGGAGGTTCATATCTGGCTTATCGGAAAGAGTTTTGCCTTTTTCTCCGTTCCTGAAACTCAAGAAAGATCAAAAATTCGTATGGGGTGACGTACAACAGAAAGCTTTTAATGAAATTAAAGAGTATATGAAAGCGCCACCAGTATTAATACCTCCTCAGTTTGGTAAGCCTTTCAAATTGTACGTGGCAGCCGATGGACTGACAATAGGATCGGCTCTTATGCAAGAATTTGAAGGGAAAGAAAGAGTAATAGCCTACCTTAGCCGAAAATTGTTAGACCCAGAGACGAGGTATTCGGCTACGGAGAAGCTTTGTTTATGTGTGTATTACTCATGCACCAAGTTTAGGCATTACTTGTTAAATGCCGAATGCATAATAATTTCTGAATTTGACGTAATAAAACATATGTTGTCAATGCCTATTCTAAACGGAAGAATCGGCAAGTGGATTTTAGCATTGTCAGAGTTTGATTTAAGATACGAATTGACAAAGAAAGTGAAAGGTCAAGTTATTGCCGATTTCGTTACTCATCATCGTGATCCTTCTGCTAATATGATAAATATTGCACCTTGGACATTGTTTTTCGATGGCTCATCTTGCAGCAAAGGTGGTGGTGTTGGTATTTTCTTGATTTCTCCACGAGGATTAACTTTCAAGTATGCTATCCCCATTGAGTTTTATGTTACCAACAACCAAGCAGAATATGAAGCCTTACTCAGAGGACTTCGGCTTCTTGTGGAAATAAAAGCTATTGCTGTCGAAATCTTCGGGGATTCTGAGTTAGTCATCAACCAGTTGATTGGTCAATATGAATGTAAAAATGACATATTGAGAGAATATTATGAAGAATGTCAGGATCTTTTGAAATATTTCCAGATAGCAACTTTACATCATATCCATAGGGGGCATAATGAAGAGGCAAATAAATTAGCTCAAGTTGCTTCAGGATATCGGGAAGATCAAGAAGTTCTTGCTTTGGATGAAAGTTATATGGTTGATGATTGGAGAAGAGAAATTACCGATTACTTGAGGAATCCATCACAAAAGGTTTCTCGGAAGCATAGATATAAAGCCATTAAGTTTACACTTCTTGACGGTCAGTTGTACTTTAAATCCATAGATGGGGTGCTCTTGAAATGCCTAAGTCAAGAAGAAGCCAAGAAACTGATGTACGAAGTACATGAAGGGTTATGTGGCGCACATCAATCGGCCTACCGAATGAAGTGGATAATGAGAAGGACCGGTTATTTTTGGCCGACTATGCTCGAAGACTGTTTTGAATATTATAAAGGATGTCAAGATTGTCAAAGATTCGGGAATGTTCAAAGAGTTCCAGCATCGGCTATGAATCCAACTATCAAGCCGTGTCCGTTTAGAGGATGGGCTATAGATTTGATTGGTCAAATTCACCCTCCTTCTAGTAAAGGACACAAATTCATACTATTGGCTACAGATTACTTTACCAAGTGGGTTGAGGCTGTACCTTTGAAGAATGTTATGTCAGAGAACATGATCAATTTTGTCAAGGAGCATATAGTTCACAGATTCGGGATCCCTCAAACTATAACTACGGATCAAGGGACCCAGTTTACATCATCCGAATTTTTTTGATTTTGCTGAAGAAATGGGGATCAAGCTGTGTAATTCTTCTCCTTATTATGCGCAAGCCAATGGTCAAGCCGAAGCATCAAATAAGATTATGATTAAGATTATCCAGAAGAAGATTGATGAGAAGCCGAAAAAATGGCATTCGGTTTTAAGTGAGGCATTATGGGCTTACCGAATGGCATGTCATGGGTCTACTCAAGTATCTCCCTACGAGTTGGTTTATGGACATTGTGCTGTGTTGCCTTGGGAGTTACAATCGAGTTCAAGATGAGTTACGTTGCAGAATGAATTAAAGAAAGAAGATTATGAGAGTTTAATGATGAACGAACTAGAAGATCTGCACCTAATTCGTCTTAAGGCATTGGAGAATATAGAGAAGAACAAATTGCGTGTTGCCAGGTATTACAATAAAAAGGTCAAGGAAAAACACTATGAAGAAGGGGATTTAGTTTGGAAGGATGTATTGCTAATCGGAACGAAAGACAAAGCATTCGGTAAATGGTCTCCAAATTGGGAAGGTCCTTTTCGGATAGTAAGACATGTGCCTGGCAACGCATATATTTTGAAGACCTTGCTAGGGGAAGAGTTTTCTAGAGCTATTAATGGGAGATTTCTTAAGAAGTTTCATCCCAGCATGGAGGTCGGTACATAAAAATCATATGCAATGAGTTAGCCGATGAGAAACATCGCCTTTAGCAGAAAAAATGTTTGAACAGCCGTCATGGCATGTGTCGCCTTTAGAGCAAAAATGTCAGTCTAACCGAATAAAGATGATGTCATGCGAGGCTTTTGCTTTCGGTAATTCAGGAAACTGCAGACAAGTAGTTCACAGAAACAGATGTTTCGCAAGAGAGAGCAGTTTATTTACAGGCATCCCTAGGCACAAACTACTCATCAAACAACCTGTTCAAGACAGATTGAGCATCAGAAGCCTGGGCAAGCATGGTTGCATGATCTTCATAATTTTCCAGAAGATCCTCGACATCCACTGGAAGCTCCCCACCATGGAAGCCAGTCGGCATGGCGGAGAAGTCCTCGCGCGTCTGGGTGGACATCGCCGCCAGCCCCAAGGCAACACCATGGTGTACTCCGTGATTGGCAACTTGATCGACACCGCCGTCCGCATCATCAAGGCGCGCCTCCACGGTTTCCCCCTGGGCGTTCACCTTGTCGGCCACCCTGGTTCCCGCTTCAGGCGCTCGACCTCTGCAGATAATGCTGGACAGAAAAGAGAATATGTCAGGCGAACGAGTCCGATTAGAAAAGGGGGAATCGGGCGAAGATTTCACTGACCTGAGATTGCATCGCAGAATTGTTTCCGCTGATCCTCCCAGTCGAGCTGGTCAATGCCGTACTGCTTGGATATTTTGCTCAGCTCCTCTCGAGCCTTGTCCCTTTCCTCCTTAAAATGGCAGGCGTCGCAGTGGCTCCACCAGTCGGAGTAGAAGGAATCCGAGGAAGAATCCGGGGAGTCAGAGGAGCTGGAAGATCCGGATGACGGAATTCCGGGTCGGGGAAGAAGATGGCCTTGGCTGCTGGAGATGAATCTTATCCTAGAAAGTAAGAAGAGAATCGAAATCGAAACAATGGATGAACAGGGAAATAGAGATTGCAAGGGGGCAGGATGACCGATTCTTACCCATGGCGACGGCGTTGCGGTGCTCGGCTGCCCTCCGCTTTTCCTTCAGCAGGTCGCTTACCGCGGTCGTCGCCGTTTGCCATTGCTACAGGACTAGGGTTTTCTTCTGGGTTGAACCGACAAGAGGAAGTGAAGAGACGAAGGCAAAAATGCGCAACTGCAAGTGCTAATCGAGGTTGTAGAGAGAGTTTATTTATAAGCCGGGAAAAGAGTCATGGCAAAGTCTACGGAGTAATGGAGTAAGAATGCCAAGCGACAGAGTAGGGTTTTCCTTTCGGCTGGGCCATTTTTATTGGGCCAGGCTCGGCTAAGTCGAACGCCACTCGGTTATCTTCTTAAGTTCTTTGAAAAAAGTTCATTCAGCTATCAGAAAATGAAGACAATCGGCTATATCTTATCGCAGGAAAAGGGAGAGAGGTCGATTGCGTTCTCAGACGAATGGAAGCATAAAAGTATCAAAATAGTTTTGCAAAGACAAAGTATGCTACGCTTGGTTTGTTACAAGATCAATGTTTACTCATTCAAAAGCTGATTGATTGTCTTTATGGCCTCGGCTTTGATTCGACTGACAGTATCAAGCGCTTTTTGATCTTCATCTTCAGATTTTTGGATTTTGGATAATTTAGCTTTGATTTGTTGATCTTCTTTGAGAGCCGAAGTTATCTTCAACGAGGCTGCTTCTATGTCCTTCGGCAGATCGGCCATATGAGCCCTGTGAGATTGGATTTTAGTATTCAGATTGGCTAACTGGGCTTCTAACTTGCTCTTGTCTTCCTCCATGACTTTCAGTTCAGATTCCAAAGTTGCCAGGGAATTTTTTGCGATTTGAATATTGGAATGCAAATCTTTAAGTTCAAGCTTCTTTGAAGATCTGTCATTCTGCAAGGCAGCCTTGGATGATATGTTTTTAGTTGCTCTCCTTACCATTCCAAAAAAGTTGTCGAGGCAAGCTGCAGATTCCAAGTGGGTCAGAAGAGCGGAAGGAATATCTTCATCAATAAGCTCAAGAATATCTCTTATCTGATCTGCATCTTGAACCAGATTGACGACGTCTTTGTTCAACAGAGTAATTATTTCCCTCAGCCGAGCCTGGTTTTCTGTTGATAAAGTATGTTGGGAAGTATTTTCTTCACCTTTCTCAGTGATATAATCTTCAGCAGGGAAAGAATAACTCACGGTTGGCTCTTTAGTATTTTTCTGAAGAAAGAGAAAAGTGTTAGCCGACTAAGTGTATTTGGTGAAAGCGATGTGATTCAGGGACAGAACTTTGCCTGCTGAGCTGATTGATCATCAGAGGACGCCGTGCCTTGGCTTACTCGGGGACTTTGTTGAGTGTTCGGAGGAAGTGGGCTTGGAGTATGATCAGGAGATGGCTCTGCTTCCAGTTCTTTTAAAATTTCATCTGTTTCAAGTAGTGGCATAAGCATGTGGCAACAGAGGGAAGGATAGCCGAACGCGTTACCTATGGTTTCGTCGGCCTCTTTATTTTTTGAACCTTCAGGAGTCTTTGGATCTTCAGTTTCATCTTGGATCCTTTTTGTACAAGCTTCAGGAGATAGTTTGGCAGTTGCTGAGGTACTGCCTGATATCAAAACTTTGACTTGTGGCTGCAACGAGTGATGCAACATAGATTTGATCAGATTTATTGCCAAATAAAGTTGAAAAAGGACATTCTTGGTTTCTTGGGAGATAGTTTAGCCCTTTTGGTCCTTGGTTTCTTGGACAAAAGGACATTCTCAAGTGCCTTTCTTTTGCTCTCTCCTCCTGGAGGCATAATGGTTGAAGTTGCAGGGATCTTCATGAAGGTGTTCAAGCTTGGAGCGTTGAAACCGAGAACAGGATTGGGTCCAGCCAGGTAACACTGGATCACTTTGACAGGAGGTGTAGGCTCAGGATCCTATGTATGGCCGAGTGTTAGAAAAAGATTGGATTCAAGAATGGAAAGTGATAAGTGTAATGGAATTACCTCACTGTCAGAAGCAAAGTCAGGTTGCAAGTTTTGACACAAGGGGTGAACTGGCACATTGAAGAGATGAGCGTGCCACTCTTCCCACCAGGAAGTGAAGAAAGGATGAGTGATGTCTACTATCCCAAGTGGAGATGGTTCATATGTTGGCAGCTCCCATCCTAATTCAAAGACTTTTTTAGCCATTATCCCCTCCGTAATTACTTCTCTGGGTCTTATTACTATTGAGAAGAAGAGTCTAGGGGGCAATTGACCACATCCTAATTGTCTGGCCACCATGTTTGGATAATAGAACTCGTAGGTGGACTGCACTAATCTTCCATGGTGAAATTCGGCTGGCAGAACACAGGGTTTGATGAAAGAGTTGAAGATGTCAATAGATGTTTTGTCTGCACAGCCGGATTCGTAGTTGAACTTGTATGGAAGAGTCAGATTTTCGTTCTCTCTGTAGGGAAGCCAAAGTACATTGCCAAAGCCTTTGAAGAATAGCTTGAAGAGATGACCAATGTCCATATCAATGCTGATAGATGATGCTGCTTCTCCATAAGTCTGACAGGCTTTGACTCTTGTTGTTTTGCCTTCAGCATAATTAATTGAAGGGAAACTCAAGTTGAGAAGGCTCACAGAAACTATCTGATGCATATATAGTTGGAGCCACATCTGGACCAACCACCAGGGACCATTCACACAAGAAATTTCTCTACCTGTGTGCATCTGGAGAGTGATCTGATGCATCATATGATAGACAGACCCCAAGAGGTATTTGCCTAGTGGGATTTGAGTGCCTGGAGATAAATCTTCAGCCATCACCATATGGTTCAGAGTGGGTTCATTGGATTTTCCACAGAAGATGAATCTACATAGCCACATATTCATAAAGGCTTTCAGTTCTTTGTCAGAGACAGTATTGGACGACTCCATATAAGTCTGAATGTATTTATCCCATCCGCATCCAGAGCTGACAGCTCTCTGATTACTTTTGTTCTTGTATTTGTAAGGATATACTGGTAATGTTACATTCAGACCAGTCATCATGAAGACGTCAGCTAGAGTAATAGTCATCATACCATGGCCAAAGATGAAAGCATTGATGGTGTTAGACCAGAAATGGGAAGCTGCTATCAGGAGAGGGTCGTTTCTGGGTGTTTCTGATAAAGATAACTCCAGACAGTGGCCAATGTCTTGATTTTCCCAGTGGCTACAGCTTTTTTCAGACATCCTCCGATACCAATTTCGCCATCCAACAATTGGGGGAAAAGGCCAGTTCTTGAAGGTGTTCGGCCAGTGATTCGGTGAAGTAACTCCAGATTTGAAGGGAATTCTTTGGGTTTCCTTCTCGATAATCTCCGTTGGGTCGAGATTTCTCATTGGACCGAGGAGATAGGAGTCGGGGTTGGCAGCATAAGGAATCAGGATTTGGTTCTTATATTCCTTCAAGAAATTGCGAATAGAGGGAGAAAAGTGAACCGAAAGAGGAAGCTAGCAAGAGATTACTGAATATGTGAAGTTTACCTCTGGAATCTTGTCTTGGGTCGCCATCAAGGGTTCGAAGTGAAATCGATTGCGCAGAGATTTGAATTTCTTGAGCGGCGGCTACAGTGCCGAGAAGTGAAAACCTTGGGGAGGGAAGAAGCTTGCAGGCAATTTCGAAATAAAATTGACCTTTATCCCGAAATTGAGGGGGCATGTGTTGACACCAGATTTTCGCACGCACGAGAAGATGACAAGAGGGCCCAGCCGACAGTAAGAGGAGCATTCGGTAAACGACCGAGCGGTCGGCTAGTCTTCGGGATTTCGGCAAATGCCTATATAGTTGGCTGTTTTGAGAAACGGTGACTCCATTCGGGAAGTAAAGATGGCTTGCACGAGAAAATACTTGATGATGGAGGACGCTGAGAGGGATAGGAATAGTATTTGTATCTTTCCAAAATTCGTTGTACAGGTCGTAATCATTTAGGACTCATGTTTTGTCCAGGGTATAAATATAAACCCTCGACCATTGTAAAACTGTTCACAACCACATCAATACAAACCGGCCCCGTGCCACCTTCGAGTCCTTAGTCGTGTCGTTGAGTTCTTCGAGAGGAATCATCGATCCGTCGACCTCAGTAAGTACCGGCAACCTTGTTATCATGTCTAGTATCATGCGGTGGATTTAGATATGATGCAAGTAGTCTCGTATGTTAAGCTTAGTATCGTGCGGCGGATTTAAGCTTATGACGGGAGGTTTTTGCTTGTGCCTTGTATCGTGCGGCGGATTAAGTCACGGGTAAAAATAGTTACCGGCTCTATTAGATTGGGCAGATCTAGTAGATTCATTAAGTTATCATGTGTTATGTGTTTTATTTTATTTAATTCTTGTAACACTCTTTTGCCCAATCTAGATTGATCTTTGTTCGGCCTTGTTCCACAAGTTTGCTTGTGCTTTGCTAATCATAAGATCATAACGGCCGGATCAACTTTCAATCCAGATTGTTACATGTTGCGGGTTCATGCATGTTATTTACGATTAGACTTTGATAAAACTAGGTATCGTGTGGCAGATGCAGGTTTTAGATCAGTTTGATCGTGCTTGCTTGTTTGTTCCTTCTTCATGGACCGCAATTCGGCTGGTTTGCCAATTTTGGTTAGGCTTATACAAGTAATGAGCTTTTATAGATCTGTTCAAATATATGCATGCTTTTAGCTTTTTATAATTAGATTGTATCATGCGGTGGATTAATCTAATTATAAGAAGTGGTGTAGACTTATAGCAAGTGGTATCATGCGGTGGATTAGCTTCGCTTGAGTTTATGCTTGACGGGTTTATGAAGACTAAACGTGCGGCAGATTAGTTGGATTAGCCTATGCATGCGTTATTTAAATAGATATATTTTTTGCAAGTTACCTGTTTATAATATCCTCAATTTGTTCAAGCATGTCTTTCTTTACATATGCATTCGGCAGTTAATATGCTTTACATACTCTGTTCTCATACTTGCCGAATAACTTTATAAACATGTTTTGACAGACAGCTTCTATAGTTGTGTGCCGTCGTGATTGGCTTTCAAAGCCGTACATATGGAACTGTCTGGTCTCACCCGGCATGTTCCAGAGGTATTCTCACGTTTTTATCCCTTGTTGGTTTTCAGGTCAAACCGACTGGCACGTCTCCGGATTCAACATACTCCGGGCACCCGATTGAAGCTAGCTTTTTCGGCTTGCTGTGTGCTTGGCGCGAGGTGTCACGTTTTGCGCCAACACTACCAAAAATGCTCCGAATCCAATTGGAAAAATGCTCCATACCAACTGAAAGATCCATCAAATGAGCAAACTCCCCCTCCAATAGTGCACACAACTAAGATATGATTTTATGATTTCTCCCTCTTATGATTTGACAAATTTCTCCCCCTTAGTTGATAATGCACTAGCAGGCAAACTTCTCCCTTCCAATAGTGAGCAGTTTTAGCCAAAAAGCATTCACCATTAAAATAGCACTAAACATGTATAGACAGGAAGTCAAACAAGTGCTAAGCATGTATACAAGGTGAACTACCCCTAGCAAAGTTCAATCAACATGCTTACAGAATGAATCATAGACTTGTGTTTTCAAAATTTTATCGAAGTTGCAGCGGTGAAATTACACAAGTTCAATTTTCAGCATGTGATTGCGAGAGGTTGAAAGCTTGTCATCGCCTAACTTTTCAACCGAGCTAAGCCTATGCAGAAGCAATCAGAAGCTTAAAGCGTCAGTTTCGGTCATACACTACACGGCTCAAGTTTAACTCAAAATGCAATGAGAAACAGTCTCGATACCATGATGTGTTGATAAGCAATCCCATCTCGATGTTTTCAATTCACTTTAAAACTTGGTTCAAAATTTATGACGGAATATGAACATACCAAGCAAGTGAATGACTCAGAACTAGAGACATAGCAACCTAGCATATATGAAGAGCACGAGTGAATTCAACACATTCTACACATGCTAGTTGCATATCTCAATGGTGAACAATTTCAAGTTTTATGTTCATTAAGCAAATTCACCATTCATAAAATAGCTCAGCTCACAACGTGTATCAGTAATCAGAAAGAGCATAAGCTACAAGCAAAATCATAAAGCATCGGAGCATACTAGATAGAGCATAATTACATTCTAAAGATTATATACATGTGCCGATACATGGGTGTATGCCGAGTCTCGAGTGATGAGTGATTGTCAACGGGTTTGATCGCAAGTTCTTTGGCTTGTGTTGTGCAGGTGTCGAGCACGGATACAGTGATCAGAGGCAAGGTGAAGGTCAAGTAGAGACGTGCCGTGCCGATGGACCGAGAGAGGCGAAGGGCGGACGTGAGGCTTGGACTGAGGGACCGGTGGCCCGAGGATCAGCTGTGGTGGCTGACAACCTGGGACAGCGACGAGCGAAGACTTGCGGGACATGGTGTTGCTCGGGTCGAGGACCTGGGGACACGTGTCGGTGGACGGGGTGCACGGGCGGTGCATCCCCTCTACAGCTTCGGTTTGGTGGTTGAGCCACAGAAAAACCACCGAGTGGACGGTTTCCAGGTTTGGGCCTCAAAACCTGGGCGCTGATGGTTTCTGAGTTTGGCCACAAAACTCGGGCTGAGGACGGTTTCCAGGTTTGGGCCTCAAAACCTGGGTGTTGCGGGTTTGCTGAGTTTGGACCACAAAACTCAGGCTACGGTCGGCTGGTTTCCCGGTTTGGGCCTCAAAACCGGGGGTTGGTGATGAAGGACGGCCCGATCTTCCGTGAGGTAGCGATAGGTTCGATTGGTGGAGAACTCGACGTTGGCGATCCGGCTTCAAATCAGACACGATTCGAACCCTGCAACCGTTACACCACTGCTCCGTTGGTTATCAACCAAGCACAACTTGATTGACCTCGCCAAGAAGGCTAATCCTGCAAGCGAATCGAAGAACACAAGCAAGAAGGTAAAGCACGCAATCTGAAATTGCAGATATGAATATCACGAATATATTAGAGGGGTTCAAGAACTCGGTTCCAAAGGACTAATCGACACAGTGGAGGAGATCAAGAACGGGGGCCCTGGATCACTGTAAAAGGATTTGTCACCACAGTTACAATGAACGATTCAGTTTCTCGGTGGAAAACTAAACTCAAAACAAAACCCAAGACCTAACGACGGCGGCGGCGGCTAAATATAGGGTTTAGGTCGTCGCCCCTGCTGGACGCGCCCCCTAATGGGCTCCAAGACGATACACGGCCCAACGGACCAAAATACGGTGACGCAGCACCCTGGCAGATTCTGGACGCTGACTTGTTTCAACGATTCCCGTTGACTCCGGACGTATTTTGACGTGATTCCAAAGCCATTGGTTAGCTTATCAAATTATCTTTCCAAGCATATCTGGTTCGTCGAAAACGGAGTCCGTATGCATCCGGGGCGTTGATTTTACTCGGGACTGCTCCTGAATTCCGAGGGTGACGTGAAAACTGAGTTGGAGTCGGATTGCAACTTGGGGAAGACCATGGCGTCGGTGAGTCCAACTTGGCGATGTCCTCATCATCCTCCCCTTCTTGAATTGGAGTCGTCCTCGACTCCATCTTGGCGATGTCCTCATCATCCCCTCCTTCTAAAATTGGAGTTGTCCGCGACTCCATGTCATCTCCAAGCTCCTGCAAAAGGTTAGTGACCGCACAATGCGAAACACAATGTATAGAATCATGTGCAGCAACACTAACATGTCGACAAAGCATAGTATAACAAGGAGCATCATTAGTATCACATAACGCAGCAGCAGTAGAAGTTGTAGCAAGAAAAACACCTCCTTTTAACTTAATCTCATTATTGTTAGCAATATTTGTTGGAGGTTTATTTTTATTTTTAATCTCTTTAGCATGTTTAATAATATCCGTAGGAGACAAAGGCAGCAAAGTAATTTTCTTGTCCTTATGTATGATAGTGTATGTATTAGTTCTACCATGGTGTAAAGCATCATTATCAAATTCCCATGGGCGACCTAACAAAATAGAACAAGCTTGCATAGGGACAACGTCAAAATCAGCAGTATCATGATAAGAGCCTGTGAAAAAGCTAATGCGTGCTGATTTAGTTACCTTAGTCATACCATTATTATTGAACCATTGAAGTTTATATGGATACGAATGTTGTCGTGTGGTTAAGCCAAGCTTCTCAACCAAATCCGAACTCACCAAGTTGTTGCAACTCCCGCTATCAATGATGGTGAGAACACGACAACCCTGCACAATGAGATACATGTGGAACAAATTGTGGCGTTGGATCTTCATCTCTTCTTCTTCATGTCCCACACGTGTACTCAACACTCGCTGCACAAGAAGACTAGGATAATCCGCAGCAGCAGCCACAGAGTCAATGGTGATGGTCTCCTTGTCGTGATCGTCCTCGATGGAATCTGCAGCAATGTTAGCAGCAAGAGCTAAATCATCTTCAACATCACTAGTACTTACATATCCATCCTCGGTAGCAATGAAAGCACGACGACTGGGGCAATCCTTCATGACATGTCCCATGCCTTTGCATCGGTGGCAAATGATTGTAGAGCTAGACGAGGAAGATCTAGTAGAAGCACCCGAAGTGGCACCTTTCTTGAATTGTGGAATCTGCACACTAGACAATTTACTTACCTCGGAAGGTGTAGACGGCTGTGGTGCAGCAGGAAGCTTGGGCGTCTCCGGCTCGGAACGTTGCTGAAAAGTCCTCCCAGTGTTATACCTGAAAGGTTGGTGTTGTTTGCGTCCCTGTACTTCTCGTTCAGCTTTAAGAGCAAGATGATATAATTGGCTGAACCTAGTCCAATCTTTGTAATCAAGAATATCCTGGATATCACGATTTAAACCACCAAAGAATCTAGCACTAGCATCATCATCATCTTCATGTATACCACAACGTGCTAAACCAATAAGCAATTCTTGATAATATGCCTCTACTCCTTTATCACCTTGTTTTAAAGTTTGCAGTTTCAAACGTAGATCACGTTGGTAATAAGGAGGAACAAAACGAGATTTCATGCGTTGCTTTAAAGTATTCCAAGTTTGAGGCACAGCAGCAGCATTATTAGCATTGCAAAGATCACTCCACCAGAATAAAGCAAAATTAGTAAACTCACTAGTAGCAAGTCTAACTCTATGCTCAGCAGGAACATTATAAGAATCAAATTTTGTTGAACAGTAAGTTCCCAATCTAAATATGTCTCTGGATCCATATTACCAGCAAAGGAAGGTAGGCTAAATTTAATTTTAGCAAAAGGATCATTATTATTATTATTACCTCCCATACCGCGACGATTGAAGTTGAGGCGGCGACGAGGACCAGCATCAGCATCCGCATCGTCATCACCAAAAGCATCCGCATCTTCGTCATCACGATTTGGTTGAGGGCGTTGCTCAAGCTGCGTAATGCGGTTGACCAGATTGTTCACGTTGCGTGTCAGCTCGGTCATAAGATTGCGTTGTTCATTCATGAATGTCGTAAGCTCGCCTTTGGACACGCACTCATTGAAGTCCGTCGGAATTCCTGCCATTGTTAGAAGATAGAAAAAATACAACAGCAAAGGATTATCCCTATCAACTAAAGGAACCAAGTGGTGGTGGTAGAAGTGGAACTGGAATGCAAAATCACAGGCGGCTTACCACCGTCTTGCCTGTATTCTTACCAACGCCAAACAAGATCAAACCAAAGTGACGAAGCAATCTGTTGTTGAGCGTGGGTAACAGTTGCAAGATAAACCTGTGCTGACAGAAGTATATGTGGAGCTATAGGTAGGCACAATATGACAGCAAGGATTAGCAATTAACGAAAGCAGATTAGCAAAGTTCAATAAGTATCCAAAGCACAAGTCACAATTGCTGGCTAAGACGTGTGTAGACGTAGCGCAACAAGATGAAACAAAGAACGATGGAAAGAACTCACAGAACAAGCAAAGAATCTGAATTTTTCTTTGTCCTGAATTTTCCCTTGATTTTCCAAAAAGGTACTAGTAGGAATCAAACTTTTTTATTTTTCACTATTTTTTTTATATTTTTCCTTGAACAAGGATCACAAAAGATGTAACCACAAAAATTGGCGCCTGCAACTGAGGTCGGATGTGGTCTACACAAAATCAGCAAGTTCTCTGAAAAGCGTGCTGAAACCTTGTCAATTTTTTTTATTTATTTTCCCGATTTTTTTTTGGCAATTTAGAGGGACCAAACAGGGCGAAGCCTAGTTTGGGTGAGGTCCAAACGGTGTCAAGAATCGCCACAAAAAATTTCAGATTTTTCGGACAAACGAGCGAAAAGTTATGTCTGTTTTACCGAATGTACCTCAAGTTATGTTTTCTGGAAGGCACACACAAAAATCGGCAGTAAGAGCAACTCGGCAGCGGCAGTTAAGGCAAAGCGACCCGAAACTCCAACACCGATCACAAGATCATGCGTCCTTGTGACTAACAACAGAAGGTAGATGCCAGATGATGTAAGGAGGGCTGCGATGCAGGCAAAAATTAGAGCGGTTGGCAACCTGTCTAGGGTTTGCGCGGCGGCGAGAAATTACACAAGGCGGCTAGCGGGCAAGTCGAGTAATGTGGTGGCTTCGACTTGTTGTTTAGGAACGGTGGATGGGATAGCGGCGAAAACAAAGAAACAGCAACGGGCACGATGAACTACGACGACGAACACAACCTAAACCAGCAACAAGACTCGACCACGGACACAAACTCAACAAAGCGAATCTGAAACGAAATTGCAAAGGCACAAAAGGCGATAGGACAGCGGAAATTGAAATATTTTTTGGCTTTTTGTGGACTGTAGGTAATAACAAATATGAATCTAAGGGCAAACGAGATTATACCTCGCGGGAAACCTGAAAAATCCGATACCAATTGATGAAGGACGGCCCGATCTTCCGTGAGGTAGCGATAGGTTCGATTGGTGGAGAACTCGACGTTGGCGATCCGGCTTCAAATCAGACACGATTCGAACCCTGCAACCGTTACACCACTGCTCCGCTGGTTATCAACCAAGCACAACTTGATTGACCTCGCCAAGAAGGCTAATCCTGCAAGCGAATCGAAGAACACAAGCAAGAAGGTAAAGCACGCAATCTGAAATTGCAGATATGAATATCACGAATATATTAGAGGGGTTCAAGAACTCGGTTCCAAAGGACTAATCGACACAGTGGAGGAGATCAAGAACGGGGGCCCTGGATCACTGTAAAAGGATTTGTCACCACAGTTACAATGAACGATTCAGTTTCTCGGTGGAAAACTAAACTCAAAACAAAACCCAAGACCTAACGACGGCGGCGGCGGCTAAATATAGGGTTTAGGTCGTCGCCCCTGCTGGACGCGCCCCCTAATGGGCTCCAAGACGATACACGGCCCAACGGACCAAACGGTGTCAAGAATCGCCACAAAAAATTTCAGATTTTTCGGACAAACGAGCGAAAAGTTATGTCTGTTTTACCGAATGTACCTCAAGTTATGTTTTCTGGAAGGCACACACAAAAATCGGCAGTAAGAGCAACTCGGCAGCGGCAGTTAAGGCAAAGCGACCCGAAACTCCAACACCGATCACAAGATCATGCGTCCTTGTGACTAACAACAGAAGGTAGATGCCAGATGATGTAAGGAGGGCTGCGATGCAGGCAAAAATTAGAGCGGTTGGCAACCTGTCTAGGGTTTGCGCGGCGGCGAGAAATTACACAAGGCGGCTAGCGGGCAAGTCGAGTAATGTGGTGGCTTCGACTTGTTGTTTAGGAACGGTGGATGGGATAGCGGCGAAAACAAAGAAACAGCAACGGGCACGATGAACTACGACGACGAACACAACCTAAACCAGCAACAAGACTCGACCACGGACACAAACTCAACAAAGCGAATCTGAAACGAAATTGCAAAGGCACAAAAGGCGATAGGACAGCGGAAATTGAAATATTTTTTGGCTTTTTGTGGACTGTAGGTAATAACAAATATGAATCTAAGGGCAAACGAGATTATACCTCGCGGGAAACCTGAAAAATCCGATACCAATTGATGAAGGACGGCCCGATCTTCCGTGAGGTAGCGATAGGTTCGATTGGTGGAGAACTCGACGTTGGCGATCCGGCTTCAAATCAGACACGATTCGAACCCTGCAACCGTTACACCACTGCTCCGCTGGTTATCAACCAAGCACAACTTGATTGACCTCGCCAAGAAGGCTAATCCTGCAAGCGAATCGAAGAACACAAGCAAGAAGGTAAAGCACGCAATCTGAAATTGCAGATATGAATATCACGAATATATTAGAGGGGTTCAAGAACTCGGTTCCAAAGGACTAATCGACACAGTGGAGGAGATCAAGAACGGGGGCCCTGGATCACTGTAAAAGGATTTGTCACCACAGTTACAATGAACGATTCAGTTTCTCGGTGGAAAACTAAACTCAAAACAAAACCCAAGACCTAACGACGGCGGCGGCGGCTAAATATAGGGTTTAGGTCGTCGCCCCTGCTGGACGCGCCCCCTAATGGGCTCCAAGACGATACACGGCCCAACGGACCAAACGGTGTCAAGAATCGCCACAAAAAATTTCAGATTTTTCGGACAAACGAGCGAAAAGTTATGTCTGTTTTACCGAATGTACCTCAAGTTATGTTTTCTGGAAGGCACACACAAAAATCGGCAGTAAGAGCAACTCGGCAGCGGCAGTTAAGGCAAAGCGACCCGAAACTCCAACACCGATCACAAGATCATGCGTCCTTGTGACTAACAACAGAAGGTAGATGCCAGATGATGTAAGGAGGGCTGCGATGCAGGCAAAAATTAGAGCGGTTGGCAACCTGTCTAGGGTTTGCGCGGCGGCGAGAAATTACACAAGGCGGCTAGCGGGCAAGTCGAGTAATGTGGTGGCTTCGACTTGTTGTTTAGGAACGGTGGATGGGATAGCGGCGAAAACAAAGAAACAGCAACGGGCACGATGAACTACGACGACGAACACAACCTAAACCAGCAACAAGACTCGACCACGGACACAAACTCAACAAAGCGAATCTGAAACGAAATTGCAAAGGCACAAAAGGCGATAGGACAGCGGAAATTGAAATATTTTTTGGCTTTTTGTGGACTGTAGGTAATAACAAATATGAATCTAAGGGCAAACGAGATTATACCTCGCGGGAAACCTGAAAAATCCGATACCAATTGATGAAGGACGGCCCGATCTTCCGTGAGGTAGCGATAGGTTCGATTGGTGGAGAACTCGACGTTGGCGATCCGGCTTCAAATCAGACACGATTCGAACCCTGCAAACCGTTACACCACTGCTCCGCTGGTTATCAACCAAGCACAACTTGATTGACCTCGCCAAGAAGGCTAATCCTGCAAGCGAATCGAAGAACACAAGCAAGAAGGTAAAGCACGCAATCTGAAATTGCAGATATGAATATCACGAATATATTAGAGGGGTTCAAGAACTCGGTTCCAAAGGACTAATCGACACAGTGGAGGAGATCAAGAACGGGGGCCCTGGATCACTGTAAAAGGATTTGTCACCACAGTTACAATGAACGATTCAGTTTCTCGGTGGAAAACTAAACTCAAAACAAAACCCAAGACCTAACGACGGCGGCGGCGGCTAAATATAGGGTTTAGGTCGTCGCCCCTGCTGGACGCGCCCCCTAATGGGCTCCAAGACGATACACGGCCCAACGGACCAAACGGTGTCAAGAATCGCCACAAAAAATTTCAGATTTTTCGGACAAACGAGCGAAAAGTTATGTCTGTTTTACCGAATGTACCTCAAGTTATGTTTTCTGGAAGGCACACACAAAAATCGGCAGTAAGAGCAACTCGGCAGCGGCAGTTAAGGCAAAGCGACCCGAAACTCCAACACCGATCACAAGATCATGCGTCCTTGTGACTAACAACAGAAGGTAGATGCCAGATGATGTAAGGAGGGCTGCGATGCAGGCAAAAATTAGAGCGGTTGGCAACCTGTCTAGGGTTTGCGCGGCGGCGAGAAATTACACAAGGCGGCTAGCGGGCAAGTCGAGTAATGTGGTGGCTTCGACTTGTTGTTTAGGAACGGTGGATGGGATAGCGGCGAAAACAAAGAAACAGCAACGGGCACGATGAACTACGACGACGAACACAACCTAAACCAGCAACAAGACTCGACCACGGACACAAACTCAACAAAGCGAATCTGAAACGAAATTGCAAAGGCACAAAAGGCGATAGGACAGCGGAAATTGAAATATTTTTTGGCTTTTTGTGGACTGTAGGTAATAACAAATATGAATCTAAGGGCAAACGAGATTATACCTCGCGGGAAACCTGAAAAATCCGATACCAATTGATGAAGGACGGCCCGATCTTCCGTGAGGTAGCGATAGGTTCGATTGGTGGAGAACTCGACGTTGGCGATCCGGCTTCAAATCAGACACGATTCGAACCCTGCAACCGTTACACCACTGCTCCGCTGGTTATCAACCAAGCACAACTTGATTGACCTCGCCAAGAAGGCTAATCCTGCAAGCGAATCGAAGAACACAAGCAAGAAGGTAAAGCACGCAATCTGAAATTGCAGATATGAATATCACGAATATATTAGAGGGGTTCAAGAACTCGGTTCCAAAGGACTAATCGACACAGTGGAGGAGATCAAGAACGGGGGCCCTGGATCACTGTAAAAGGATTTGTCACCACAGTTACAATGAACGATTCAGTTTCTCGGTGGAAAACTAAACTCAAAACAAAACCCAAGACCTAACGACGGCGGCGGCGGCTAAATATAGGGTTTAGGTCGTCGCCCCTGCTGGACGCGCCCCCTAATGGGCTCCAAGACGATACACGGCCCAACGGACCAAACGGTGTCAAGAATCGCCACAAAAAATTTCAGATTTTTCGGACAAACGAGCGAAAAGTTATGTCTGTTTTACCGAATGTACCTCAAGTTATGTTTTCTGGAAGGCACACACAAAAATCGGCAGTAAGAGCAACTCGGCAGCGGCAGTTAAGGCAAAGCGACCCGAAACTCCAACACCGATCACAAGATCATGCGTCCTTGTGACTAACAACAGAAGGTAGATGCCAGATGATGTAAGGAGGGCTGCGATGCAGGCAAAAATTAGAGCGGTTGGCAACCTGTCTAGGGTTTGCGCGGCGGCGAGAAATTACACAAGGCGGCTAGCGGGCAAGTCGAGTAATGTGGTGGCTTCGACTTGTTGTTTAGGAACGGTGGATGGGATAGCGGCGAAAACAAAGAAACAGCAACGGGCACGATGAACTACGACGACGAACACAACCTAAACCAGCAACAAGACTCGACCACGGACACAAACTCAACAAAGCGAATCTGAAACGAAATTGCAAAGGCACAAAAGGCGATAGGACAGCGGAAATTGAAATATTTTTTGGCTTTTTGTGGACTGTAGGTAATAACAAATATGAATCTAAGGGCAAACGAGATTATACCTCGCGGGAAACCTGAAAAATCCGATACCAATTGATGAAGGACGGCCCGATCTTCCGTGAGGTAGCGATAGGTTCGATTGGTGGAGAACTCGACGTTGGCGATCCGGCTTCAAATCAGACACGATTCGAACCCTGCAACCGTTACACCACTGCTCCGCTGGTTATCAACCAAGCACAACTTGATTGACCTCGCCAAGAAGGCTAATCCTGCAAGCGAATCGAAGAACACAAGCAAGAAGGTAAAGCACGCAATCTGAAATTGCAGATATGAATATCACGAATATATTAGAGGGGTTCAAGAACTCGGTTCCAAAGGACTAATCGACACAGTGGAGGAGATCAAGAACGGGGGCCCTGGATCACTGTAAAAGGATTTGTCACCACAGTTACAATGAACGATTCAGTTTCTCGGTGGAAAACTAAACTCAAAACAAAACCCAAGACCTAACGACGGCGGCGGCGGCTAAATATAGGGTTTAGGTCGTCGCCCCTGCTGGACGCGCCCCCTAATGGGCTCCAAGACGATACACGGCCCAACGGACCAAACGGTGTCAAGAATCGCCACAAAAAATTTCAGATTTTTCGGACAAACGAGCGAAAAGTTATGTCTGTTTTACCGAATGTACCTCAAGTTATGTTTTCTGGAAGGCACACACAAAAATCGGCAGTAAGAGCAACTCGGCAGCGGCAGTTAAGGCAAAGCGACCCGAAACTCCAACACCGATCACAAGATCATGCGTCCTTGTGACTAACAACAGAAGGTAGATGCCAGATGATGTAAGGAGGGCTGCGATGCAGGCAAAAATTAGAGCGGTTGGCAACCTGTCTAGGGTTTGCGCGGCGGCGAGAAATTACACAAGGCGGCTAGCGGGCAAGTCGAGTAATGTGGTGGCTTCGACTTGTTGTTTAGGAACGGTGGATGGGATAGCGGCGAAAACAAAGAAACAGCAACGGGCACGATGAACTACGACGACGAACACAACCTAAACCAGCAACAAGACTCGACCACGGACACAAACTCAACAAAGCGAATCTGAAACGAAATTGCAAAGGCACAAAAGGCGATAGGACAGCGGAAATTGAAATATTTTTTGGCTTTTTGTGGACTGTAGGTAATAACAAATATGAATCTAAGGGCAAACGAGATTATACCTCGCGGGAAACCTGAAAAATCCGATACCAATTGATGAAGGACGGCCCGATCTTCCGTGAGGTAGCGATAGGTTCGATTGGTGGAGAACTCGACGTTGGCGATCCGGCTTCAAATCAGACACGATTCGAACCCTGCAACCGTTACACCACTGCTCCGCTGGTTATCAACCAAGCACAACTTGATTGACCTCGCCAAGAAGGCTAATCCTGCAAGCGAATCGAAGAACACAAGCAAGAAGGTAAAGCACGCAATCTGAAATTGCAGATATGAATATCACGAATATATTAGAGGGGTTCAAGAACTCGGTTCCAAAGGACTAATCGACACAGTGGAGGAGATCAAGAACGGGGGCCCTGGATCACTGTAAAAGGATTTGTCACCACAGTTACAATGAACGATTCAGTTTCTCGGTGGAAAACTAAACTCAAAACAAAACCCAAGACCTAACGACGGCGGCGGCGGCTAAATATAGGGTTTAGGTCGTCGCCCCTGCTGGACGCGCCCCCTAATGGGCTCCAAGACGATACACGGCCCAACGGACCAAACGGTGTCAAGAATCGCCACAAAAAATTTCAGATTTTTCGGACAAACGAGCGAAAAGTTATGTCTGTTTTACCGAATGTACCTCAAGTTATGTTTTCTGGAAGGCACACACAAAAATCGGCAGTAAGAGCAACTCGGCAGCGGCAGTTAAGGCAAAGCGACCCGAAACTCCAACACCGATCACAAGATCATGCGTCCTTGTGACTAACAACAGAAGGTAGATGCCAGATGATGTAAGGAGGGCTGCGATGCAGGCAAAAATTAGAGCGGTTGGCAACCTGTCTAGGGTTTGCGCGGCGGCGAGAAATTACACAAGGCGGCTAGCGGGCAAGTCGAGTAATGTGGTGGCTTCGACTTGTTGTTTAGGAACGGTGGATGGGATAGCGGCGAAAACAAAGAAACAGCAACGGGCACGATGAACTACGACGACGAACACAACCTAAACCAGCAACAAGACTCGACCACGGACACAAACTCAACAAAGCGAATCTGAAACGAAATTGCAAAGGCACAAAAGGCGATAGGACAGCGGAAATTGAAATATTTTTTGGCTTTTTGTGGACTGTAGGTAATAACAAATATGAATCTAAGGGCAAACGAGATTATACCTCGCGGGAAACCTGAAAAATCCGATACCAATTGATGAAGGACGGCCCGATCTTCCGTGAGGTAGCGATAGGTTCGATTGGTGGAGAACTCGACGTTGGCGATCCGGCTTCAAATCAGACACGATTCGAACCCTGCAACCGTTACACCACTGCTCCGCTGGTTATCAACCAAGCACAACTTGATTGACCTCGCCAAGAAGGCTAATCCTGCAAGCGAATCGAAGAACACAAGCAAGAAGGTAAAGCACGCAATCTGAAATTGCAGATATGAATATCACGAATATATTAGAGGGGTTCAAGAACTCGGTTCCAAAGGACTAATCGACACAGTGGAGGAGATCAAGAACGGGGGCCCTGGATCACTGTAAAAGGATTTGTCACCACAGTTACAATGAACGATTCAGTTTCTCGGTGGAAAACTAAACTCAAAACAAAACCCAAGACCTAACGACGGCGGCGGCGGCTAAATATAGGGTTTAGGTCGTCGCCCCTGCTGGACGCGCCCCCTAATGGGCTCCAAGACGATACACGGCCCAACGGACCAAACGGTGTCAAGAATCGCCACAAAAAATTTCAGATTTTTCGGACAAACGAGCGAAAAGTTATGTCTGTTTTACCGAATGTACCTCAAGTTATGTTTTCTGGAAGGCACACACAAAAATCGGCAGTAAGAGCAACTCGGCAGCGGCAGTTAAGGCAAAGCGACCCGAAACTCCAACACCGATCACAAGATCATGCGTCCTTGTGACTAACAACAGAAGGTAGATGCCAGATGATGTAAGGAGGGCTGCGATGCAGGCAAAAATTAGAGCGGTTGGCAACCTGTCTAGGGTTTGCGCGGCGGCGAGAAATTACACAAGGCGGCTAGCGGGCAAGTCGAGTAATGTGGTGGCTTCGACTTGTTGTTTAGGAACGGTGGATGGGATAGCGGCGAAAACAAAGAAACAGCAACGGGCACGATGAACTACGACGACGAACACAACCTAAACCAGCAACAAGACTCGACCACGGACACAAACTCAACAAAGCGAATCTGAAACGAAATTGCAAAGGCACAAAAGGCGATAGGACAGCGGAAATTGAAATATTTTTTGGCTTTTTGTGGACTGTAGGTAATAACAAATATGAATCTAAGGGCAAACGAGATTATACCTCGCGGGAAACCTGAAAAATCCGATACCAATTGATGAAGGACGGCCCGATCTTCCGTGAGGTAGCGATAGGTTCGATTGGTGGAGAACTCGACGTTGGCGATCCGGCTTCAAATCAGACACGATTCGAACCCTGCAACCGTTACACCACTGCTCCGCTGGTTATCAACCAAGCACAACTTGATTGACCTCGCCAAGAAGGCTAATCCTGCAAGCGAATCGAAGAACACAAGCAAGAAGGTAAAGCACGCAATCTGAAATTGCAGATATGAATATCACGAATATATTAGAGGGGTTCAAGAACTCGGTTCCAAAGGACTAATCGACACAGTGGAGGAGATCAAGAACGGGGGCCCTGGATCACTGTAAAAGGATTTGTCACCACAGTTACAATGAACGATTCAGTTTCTCGGTGGAAAACTAAACTCAAAACAAAACCCAAGACCTAACGACGGCGGCGGCGGCTAAATATAGGGTTTAGGTCGTCGCCCCTGCTGGACGCGCCCCCTAATGGGCTCCAAGACGATACACGGCCCAACGGACCAAACGGTGTCAAGAATCGCCACAAAAAATTTCAGATTTTTCGGACAAACGAGCGAAAAGTTATGTCTGTTTTACCGAATGTACCTCAAGTTATGTTTTCTGGAAGGCACACACAAAAATCGGCAGTAAGAGCAACTCGGCAGCGGCAGTTAAGGCAAAGCGACCCGAAACTCCAACACCGATCACAAGATCATGCGTCCTTGTGACTAACAACAGAAGGTAGATGCCAGATGATGTAAGGAGGGCTGCGATGCAGGCAAAAATTAGAGCGGTTGGCAACCTGTCTAGGGTTTGCGCGGCGGCGAGAAATTACACAAGGCGGCTAGCGGGCAAGTCGAGTAATGTGGTGGCTTCGACTTGTTGTTTAGGAACGGTGGATGGGATAGCGGCGAAAACAAAGAAACAGCAACGGGCACGATGAACTACGACGACGAACACAACCTAAACCAGCAACAAGACTCGACCACGGACACAAACTCAACAAAGCGAATCTGAAACGAAATTGCAAAGGCACAAAAGGCGATAGGACAGCGGAAATTGAAATATTTTTTGGCTTTTTGTGGACTGTAGGTAATAACAAATATGAATCTAAGGGCAAACGAGATTATACCTCGCGGGAAACCTGAAAAATCCGATACCAATTGATGAAGGACGGCCCGATCTTCCGTGAGGTAGCGATAGGTTCGATTGGTGGAGAACTCGACGTTGGCGATCCGGCTTCAAATCAGACACGATTCGAACCCTGCAACCGTTACACCACTGCTCCGCTGGTTATCAACCAAGCACAACTTGATTGACCTCGCCAAGAAGGCTAATCCTGCAAGCGAATCGAAGAACACAAGCAAGAAGGTAAAGCACGCAATCTGAAATTGCAGATATGAATATCACGAATATATTAGAGGGGTTCAAGAACTCGGTTCCAAAGGACTAATCGACACAGTGGAGGAGATCAAGAACGGGGGCCCTGGATCACTGTAAAAGGATTTGTCACCACAGTTACAATGAACGATTCAGTTTCTCGGTGGAAAACTAAACTCAAAACAAAACCCAAGACCTAACGACGGCGGCGGCGGCTAAATATAGGGTTTAGGTCGTCGCCCCTGCTGGACGCGCCCCCTAATGGGCTCCAAGACGATACACGGCCCAACGGACCAAACGGTGTCAAGAATCGCCACAAAAAATTTCAGATTTTTCGGACAAACGAGCGAAAAGTTATGTCTGTTTTACCGAATGTACCTCAAGTTATGTTTTCTGGAAGGCACACACAAAAATCGGCAGTAAGAGCAACTCGGCAGCGGCAGTTAAGGCAAAGCGACCCGAAACTCCAACACCGATCACAAGATCATGCGTCCTTGTGACTAACAACAGAAGGTAGATGCCAGATGATGTAAGGAGGGCTGCGATGCAGGCAAAAATTAGAGCGGTTGGCAACCTGTCTAGGGTTTGCGCGGCGGCGAGAAATTACACAAGGCGGCTAGCGGGCAAGTCGAGTAATGTGGTGGCTTCGACTTGTTGTTTAGGAACGGTGGATGGGATAGCGGCGAAAACAAAGAAACAGCAACGGGCACGATGAACTACGACGACGAACACAACCTAAACCAGCAACAAGACTCGACCACGGACACAAACTCAACAAAGCGAATCTGAAACGAAATTGCAAAGGCACAAAAGGCGATAGGACAGCGGAAATTGAAATATTTTTTGGCTTTTTGTGGACTGTAGGTAATAACAAATATGAATCTAAGGGCAAACGAGATTATACCTCGCGGGAAACCTGAAAAATCCGATACCAATTGATGAAGGACGGCCCGATCTTCCGTGAGGTAGCGATAGGTTCGATTGGTGGAGAACTCGACGTTGGCGATCCGGCTTCAAATCAGACACGATTCGAACCCTGCAACCGTTACACCACTGCTCCGCTGGTTATCAACCAAGCACAACTTGATTGACCTCGCCAAGAAGGCTAATCCTGCAAGCGAATCGAAGAACACAAGCAAGAAGGTAAAGCACGCAATCTGAAATTGCAGATATGAATATCACGAATATATTAGAGGGGTTCAAGAACTCGGTTCCAAAGGACTAATCGACACAGTGGAGGAGATCAAGAACGGGGGCCCTGGATCACTGTAAAAGGATTTGTCACCACAGTTACAATGAACGATTCAGTTTCTCGGTGGAAAACTAAACTCAAAACAAAACCCAAGACCTAACGACGGCGGCGGCGGCTAAATATAGGGTTTAGGTCGTCGCCCCTGCTGGACGCGCCCCCTAATGGGCTCCAAGACGATACACGGCCCAACGGACCAAAATACGGTGACGCAGCACCCTGGCAGATCCTGGACGCTGACTTGTTTCAACGATTCCCGTTGACTCCGGACGTATTTTGACGTGATTCCAAAGCCATTGGTTAGCTTATCAAATTATCTTTCCAAGCATATCTGGTTCGTCGAAAACGGAGTCCGTATGCATCCGGGGCGTTGATTTTACTCGGGACTGCTCCTGAATTCCGAGGGTGACGTGAAAACTGAGTTGGAGTCGGATTGCAACTTGGGGAAGACCATGGCGTCGGTGAGTCCAACTTGGCGATGTCCTCATCAGTTGGTCATGAAGGCTGGTTTCCCGGTTTGGGCCACAAAACCGGGGGTGCGACGTCCGGGAAAAGGACAAGCAGAGCGGTGGCGGCACGTGGCGGCAATCGGTGAGGTTGCGTCGAGGCAACGCTACCAGTTGTGCGGGCGTGGCCGTCGGATCCACCTACCATGAGTTGGTCCAGAATAACCTTAGGGTTTAGCTGGTTCGCTCTGTAAGTAGTTAGGGGTAGAGTGGGAATTAGGAATAGTTAGAATTAGGATAAGTAGGGGGAGACACCCACCTCCCCATCTATCTCAGTCATTTGCTCTTTGCACTTAGGGTTTCCTGCTCTCCCAATTCCCTGCTGTAGCTAGCTGAGATCCGCAGAGAACCATACCTCTGTGTACTAGAGATTTTGAGGAAGTGAGGCTGTAACCTCACTGTTGTAGCGTGTGTTAGCCACACGGATGCAGATCGATGACTTGATTCGCGTTTTGTTCGTGTTCTTCACGTTCTTCGTTTCTCGGCGATTTTCCCGTCACTCGATCTCCCTCTCTACTGCATTTTTGGGAAATCCGTTTGAATCAACTTGTTCTTTATAGTGAGGAGATCATTTCCACTGAAGGAATTCATCTAACTCCTCATGGACAAGTAGATCGGGTTGATTTTGTTTTCGTGACACTTTTTCGTTCATACTCCTCCCCTTTCGATTTCCCAGTGATTGAATCGATTTGAGCGGATGATTTCTTGGGGATAGTCTCCTAACTACCTTGTGATCATCCTCTCCAAGTTTGGGAACGTGGGATTGAGTTTTGATTCGGATTTGGGGAGAGTTGTGTGAGGGGCGACCGAAATCGCCCTCACTGGGAGGTCGCGGACAGTCCGCGGTTTGACTGGCAGACAGTCCGCGTGTCGGGGAGCAGCCGGATCAGTGGCTGTGTTCTTCGGCTGATTTGGTTTTGGTTGACCGGCGGACAGTCCGCAGTTCAAAGCCGCGGACAGTCCGACAACCGTCCAGGGGATTTCAGCAGCTGTACAGTTTTGCACTTTCAGCCGGCGGACAGTCCGCCACCTGCTCGCGGACAGTCCGCAGTAGGGCCGGACAGTCCGGGACCGTATCGGCGGACAGTCCGGGATCCTGCTGTTTGTTGTGGTTTAGTGCGTTTGCTCTCCCGGCTTCTTCGCTTGGTTTCCAGACTTCTCGTTTGGCCCTAGAGTTGATCAAGGAACCTCTCTAGGTATCTTTGCTACTTGTTAGCATAGGTATTTGGGGATCTCTCGACGTAGCCGTCTATCTACGTTCGGGACTTGGTTTTTGAGGGTCGAACTTGTGCCAGTACTTTTGGTGTTTGGTTTGCTATCGCTTTGTGGTGCCTCGCTGTGATCCTAGGGATCATCCACCCTCTTCCAAGGGTCGTGGGCATCACGGTTTCGATCGAAGCTTTCTAGGGTTGATTTTGGGAACAAAAGACCAAAGTTTCCAGAGAAATTTTTGAGCTCCCATTCACCCCCCCTCTGGTCGCCTTGCTATTGCATTCTCGGTCCATCAATTGGTATCGGAGCGGGTTAAGGATCTTCCACCTTAGCCGGTTCCAGATCCACAGAAGGCGACGTGGATCGCGGCGTGGGCAAACCGCCATTTTTTGATGGGACGAACTATGCATATTGGAAGATACGCATGTCGGCCTATCTGCAGAGTTTGGGTGCTTCCATTTGGGATATTTGCAACTCTGCCGATTACGTTGTCTTGGCTGCTCGAGTCTCTCAGCTTCAGATCGATGAGCACGATGCCAATAGCCGAGCACGTAATGCTCTTTTCTCTTGCTTGAGCATGAGTGAGTTTGATCGCGTTTCTCACCTCGCTACGGCTCGGGAGATTTGGGCTACCCTCATGCGTTTCCATGAGGGAACCTCTCAAGTCAAAACCCGTCTCTACGAGTCATTCAAGCGAGAGTATGAGAACTTTCAACATATGCCTGGCGAGAGCATAGAAAGTTTATTCGCTCGCTTTCAGGTGATTGTCAACAGGATGAGGGCTAACAAGGAGCTGTTACCTTTCGACGATCACGAGAGGGCTTTGAAGCTTTTGCATACCCTTGATCGGTCGGTGTGGGATTCCAAAGTTCAGGCGATCATCGAATCACCTAACTATGAGACCCTCACGTGCGACGAGCGCTTCAGTAAGCTCAAGTCCAGTGAGATCGATGCCATGGCGAGGGCTTCTTATGAAAATCCTTCTGGCTCATCGATGGCTTTGCTTTCTAGATCTTCTGCTAACCCCTCTGGAGGTTTTGCACTCTCTTCTCTCTTTTCTGTCACAGAGGAGCAGCTGGAGTCTTTGGGGGATGACGAGCTGGCTATGCTCGCCAACCGGTTCTCGCGCTTCCACAACAACCGCATGAACCGTCGCCGCGGAGGAGGACGCTCAGGATGCTTTGAGTGCGGCGACCCCAACCACTTCATCGCCAATTGCCCGAAGAAGAACAAGCAGACCTTCGGCAAGGCGGATCATGGGCACAAGTACGACTCCGGCAAGCGCAAGGAGAAGTACGTCCCCGTGAAGCACAAGCGGAAGGGCAGCTTCAACAAGGAGTACATCAAGACGAAGTACTTGGAGAAGGCCCAGGCTGAGCAGCGTGCATTCTTCGCCACGCTCAGCGACGTCGATGACTCGGACGAAGACTCCGCTTCTTCAAGCAACGATGAGTCCGAGAAAAGAAGAGGATCGAGGACAAGCTCAACGGCCTCTGCTTCTTCGCCGACGACGAGGGTTTCTGCACTATGGCCCTCGGGAAGGAGGTCGACGGCGAGCTGGTGGACACTCCTCGGAACGACGACGACGACGACGACACCTCCCAGGTATCTCAGACCCCCGACGAGCTTTCTGCTGAGGTCGAGAAGCTTACTGCCGCGCTCCTTAGTCAGGATAAGTTGCTTAGGCGTGCTGCTAGAGAGCGCAAGGAGTTTAGGCAGATGTGGGAGGATACGGTGAAGGAACTTGAATCTGTCAAGTCCACCGTAGTTGTTACCGATGAGGAGGAGTGTAAGATGTGCACCACGCACATAACTGACCTTCTCTCTTTGAGAGGTAAGTATGTGGCGTTGGTAGGAGAGGTGGATGAGGTGAAGGCTAGATCCTCGATGTTGGGTGCGTGCAAGTCTTGTGATGGCTTGCAAACCGAGTTGGCAGAGAAGAATGCCAAGATTGTGTCTCTCGAGAAGGCTAGCTCGGGTAGCACTTGTGTGTCCAGGTGTGTTTTGTGTGAGGGCCTAGAGATGGAGATAGCCAATGTGAAGCAAGACAAGATGCAAACCGAGGAGGAAAACACATACCTTCGGACCATCTTGTCATGGGTGTCTTGTGGTGAGCCGTAGCTTGGGATGATGATCTCCCAATTCAAGCGTGCTGCAGGAGGTCCAGGTGTAGGCTTTGCTCAGGGTGTTGACGTTTCATCTTTTGGCAAGATTGGAGAGTCGAGTGGTCTTAACCCATGTGAGAAGCCCAACTCCACCACTACTCCCAAGCTTACAAAGATTCCACCCAAAGAGCCTCTCAAGCCCAACACCAAGGATGGTGTGTTTGTTGAACCTCCGAGAGCTCCACCAAGAAGCAGACCTAGCATCCCAAGCCCAACCACCTGAAAAACAAGTTGGACACCATGCCACCTATCCAGGAGGAGCTTATGCCATAGAAGGGCAAAGTGATCCATACCCACCACCGTGAGTACCAACAACCCCCTTTGAGAGCGGTGAGGTACCATTGTGAGCACTGTGGGAGAGATGGACACTTGAGTGAGTTCTGCTTTCGGCGCAAGAGAGAAGCGCGCCGTGCTAGGGAGATGAACAATGCGGACATGTACCATCCTTTCCATGATGTACATGCGCCGAATGTTCAGAGGCGTGCTGCTAGGCCCAGAGGTCCAGAACCTCAAGTTTCCAGGCCTAGGCAGCAGAGAGGACGTGCCCGGTGGAAGCCTGCAGTTGTTGGCTATGGACCCCGTGGCGGTGGCTTCGTAGTTGAGCGTTTTCCACCACCGCGTCTTGAGTATCGCGATGGACGCTCCTCCCTTAGCGGACCACGTTTTCCTGTGCGTGGTGATCGCTTTCCTCGTAAACGTGCTAGGAATGGTTTTTCTGCTAACCGTTCTTTTGAGCAGCCGGCCCAACACTGGTATTCTCCCTATTTCACTAACCCCAGTGTTGGACCGTATGCTCACCCTATGTCTTTTTATTGATGTAGGTAAAACAATTGGAGAACGTTTGGTTGGTGGATTCCGGTTGCTCGAGGCACATGACCGGAAATGCCAAGTGGTTCTCCAGTCTTAGTCCGATCGCCGGAAAGGAGTTTATCACCTTCGGCGACAATAGCAAAGGTAAGGTGCTGTCTCGTGGGTCTGTGCAAGTTAATGAGCACTTTGTGTTGCGCGATGTTGCTCTTGTTTCTAACTTGCATTTTAACCTTCTTTCTGTTTCGCAACTTTTCTATGATGACTATGAGATTCGTTTTAAACCGAATCTCATTCGCATTTTGGATCCTCAGGGTAATCTTGTTTGTGTGATTTAGCCCTTTGGTAAAGTCTTTCGTGCGGATTTCTCGGAATCGTTTGGCATTTCTCGTTGTCTTTTGGCTGGACCCTCCTCCTCTGATCTTTGGAAGTGGCATAGGAGACTTGGTCACCTGAGCTTCGACTTGCTTGCAAGACTTAGTTCACTTGGCCTAATCCGAGGATTGCCCAAGTTGTCCATGGACAAGGATCTGGTTTGCCATTCTTGTAGACATGGGAAGATGGTTGCCGCTCCCCACCATCCAGTGACTCAGGTCGTGACTAAGCGCCCTGGAGAGCTTTTGCACATGGACCTTGTTGGTCCGGCTCGGGTGAGCTCGGTTGGGGGGAAGTGGTCTGTGCTTGTTGTTGTTGACGATTTTTTGAGATATTCGTGGGTCTTCTTTTTAGCTGAGAAGACCGAGACTTTCTCCTTTGCTCGCAATCTGATTTTGCGTCTTCAGAATGAGTTCCCTTTGAACTCGATACGAGCTATTAGGAGTGATAATGGTTCCGAATTCAAGAATTCAGATTTTGAGAAGTTTTGTAACTCTTTGGGTTTAGAGCATCAGTTTTCTTCCCCCTACACACCGCCCCAGAATGGTGTTGTAGAAAGGAAGAATGGGACCCTTGTAGAGATGGCCAGGACGATGCTCGATGAGCATAGGACTCCTAGGCGATATTGGGCCGAAGCTATGAGCACTGCATGCTATATTTCCAATGTCATTTTTCTCCGAGCCTTCTTGAAAAAGACTTCTTATGAGTTGCGTTTTGGAAAACTGCCCAAGGTGAGTTACTTTCGAGTTTTTGGTTGCCATTGTTTTATACTCAAAAAGGGCAACTTGGACAAGTTTGAGTCTCGTTCTTCTGACGGTGTGTTTTTGGGTTATGGCACTCATACTCGAGCTTATCGTGTACTTAACCTTGACACTAACCGAGTCATGGAGACATCCGATGTCACCTTCGACGACACCATGGTTTGTCCTTCTTCTCGTTTTGAGCGTGCAGGTGATCATGAGGTTGGTGAGCCTCTTTTTGATGACGAGGATGAGGGTGCTGAAGGTATGGATGATCCAGCACCCCCTCCACCTGCTGTGCTGCAAGGAGCGGCTTCTACTACGACTCACGGCCCCGACACCTCTTCCTCATGGGGGCCGTGGGATTCGCCACCTCGAGCGGTACCCTTTGTACCCAAGGAGGCGCCAGCTCCTGTTGAGGGGGAGGCCACTTCTGCACGGGAGGCGCCACGACACATCCAGCGCCAACACCCCCCTCAGCAGATGATCGGCAACATTGACGAACGTGTCACTCGGTCCAGGTCTCAAATCTCTCACTTTGCTCATTCTGCTTTTGTTGCTGATTTTGAGCCCCGAGATGTTGGACACGCTTTGACGGATCCGGATTGGGTCAATGCCATGCATGAGGAGTTAGAAAATTTTGAAAGAAATCGGGTTTGGGTTTTGGTTCCTCTTCCTCCTGATTGTCATCCTATTGGGACAAAATGGGTTTTCAAAAACAAACAAGGAGAGGATGGCCATGTTGTGAGAAATAAGGCCAGACTAGTAGCCCAGGGGTATAGTCAGAAGGAGGGGATAGACTATGAGGAGACTTTTGCTCCTGTAGCTCGTTTGGAGGCAATTAGGATACTCTTGGCTTTTGCTGCATCCAAAGGTTTCAAACTTTTTCAAATGGATGTCAAGAGTGCCTTCTTAAACGGCTACATAGAAGAGGAGGTGTATGTGAGACAACCCCCCGGTTTCAAAAATCCCAAGTTTCCAAACCATGTTTTTAAACTTCACAAAGCTTTATATGGTTTGTAACAAGCCCCTAGAGCCTGGTATGATAGGTTGAAAACCTTTTTGCTTGCTAAGGGTTTTAAAATGGGATGTGTGGATAAAACGCTTTTTCTCCTCAAGCAAGGCACTGATTCACTCTTGGTCCAGATTTACGTGGATGATATCATTTTCGGTGGTTCTTCTCATGCTTTGGTTGCCAAGTTTGCAGACACCATGAGCAGGGAGTTTGAGATGAGCATGATGGGCGAGTTGACGTTTTTCCTCGGGTTGCAAATCAAGCAATCCCGGGAAGGGACATTCGTGCACCAGGGTAAGTATACCAAGGACATCTTGAAGAAATTCGATATGGGTGAGGCCAAGCCTCTTCCAACACCCATGTCGACCACGACGGCCCTGGATGCGGATGTGGATGGAGAAGCGGTGGACCAGAAGGAGTACCAAAGTATGATCGGGTCGCTGCTGTACCTAACGGCGACACGCTCGGACATTCAGTTCGCAGTGTGTCTTTGCGCGCGTTTTCAGTCATCACCGCACACTTCTCACCATCAGGCGGTCAAGCGCATTATGAGGTACTTATCCTTCACTCCAGAATTTGGTATTTGGTATTCTGCTTCTTCCACCCTTTCCCTTTGTGGTTATTTCGATGCCGATTTTGCTGGTTGCCGCATTGATCGCAAGTCCACTTCTGGGACTTGCCAGTTTATTGGTTCTTCTCTTGTATCCTGGTCTTCTCGCAAGCAGTCAAGCGTCGCCCAGTCTACCACGGAGGCTGAGTATGTTGCTGCGGCTAGCTGCTGTTCCCAGTTACTCTGGATGATGGCCACTTTGTGTGATTTTGGTCTGAGCTTTTCTCGCGTCCCATTGCTTTGTGACAGCACGAGTGCTATTAGCATTGCTAAGAACCCCGTGCTGCACTCGAAGACCAAACACATTGATGTGCGCTTTCATTTTCTGCGAGACCACTATGAGAAGGGTGATATCGACCTTTGCCATGTCGATACTCATCATCAGTTGGCTGATATTTTCACCAAGCCTTTGGACCAATCAACTTTTGCTAGGTTGAGAGGTGAGCTTGGTGTGTGTTTCCCCTTTTAGATGGGGGAAACATTTTGGTTCTTGTATCATGAACTGACCATTTTTTGTTTGTCTTGTTTTTCTTTTGGTTTAGTCTTTTTGCATACGCTTTTACATTCTGAGCTTCATGTATATAATCTTTAGAATGTAATTATGCTCTGTTCAGTATGCTCTGATGCTATATGTTGATGCTTGTAGCTTATGCTCTTTCTAATCACTAATACATGTTGTGAGCTGAGCTATTTTTAAATGGTGAACCAACTTAACAAACATAAAACCTAAAAATGTTCACCATTGAGATATGCAACTAGCATGTGTAGGATGTGTTAAATTCACTCGTGCTTTTCATATATGCTAGGTTGCTATGTCTCTAGTTCTGAGTCACTCACTTGCTTGGTATGTTCATATTCTGTTTAAAACTTGAACCAAGTTAAGTGAATTAGAAAGATCGAGATGGGATTGCTTGTCAACACATCACAGTTTCGAGACTGTTTCTCATTGCACTTCGAGTTAAACTTGAGTTGTGTAGTGTATGACCGAAACTGTTGCTTTAAGCTTCTAATTGCCTCTGCATAGGCTTCGCACAGTTGAAAAGTTAGGCAATGACAAGCTTTCAACCTCTCGCAATCACATGCTAAATTCTGAACTTGTGTAATTTCACCGCTGCAACTCCGATTAAATTTGAAATCACAATTCTATGTTTCATTCTATAGCATGATGATTGAACTATGCTAGGGGTAGTTCACCTTGTATACATGTTTAGCACTTGTCTGATTTCCTGTCTATACATGTGTAGTGCTATTTTGATGGTGAATACCCTTTTTGGATAAATACTGCTCACTCTGCTCATATGTTCATATTTCATATTTGGTGATCAGTTTGAGCCTTCGCTAGCTTGTATGCTTTCCAGTGAGTCGTTGGAGCTATGCTATTTAGAGCATCTTTGCATTTTCTTGACTATATTCCTGAAGCTGCTAACTTGCATTATGACTCATATGCATTTTGGAAGGGGGAGAACTTCTCTTATTGGCACTTTTTGATGGTGCATTCTCTAAGGGGGAGAGATTTTACTTGATGGTGCATTTTCAACTAAGGGGGAGAATTTGGACAAATCATGCCTCCCATGTTCAACTATGGGGAGAGGAATCGGTTGTGTGCACCATGCAAGGGGGAGTTTGCTTGGTACATTTTTGAAATTTCCAATTGGTTCGGAGCGCTTTGCTAGTTGTGTTGAGCCCTTGCCTCTATCTTGAGGGACTAGCAGTCGCATCTTTGCTTCAGTTGGTTTCAGTTGGTATCGAGTTTTTCAGTTGATGTCGAGCTTTCTGCTAGTTGTGTTGAGCCTCTGTGCCTCTGTCTTGAGGGACTAGCATTTTGCTTTGATTTTTCAATTGGTGTCTGCTAGCGGTGTTGAGCCTATTCTACCTCTTCTTGAGGGCTAGCTTTGCTTTGCTTGTTCGTGTCGAGCCATTGCCCATGTCTTTGGGGACCAAGTTGTCTTGCTCTTTCCACTTGACCTTCTTTGGCTTTGCTATGCTTTTGGGTCATTTGGTCGAGTTCTCTCTTCTCCTTCTTCCTTCTTCTATTTCCATTATGATTTGTGTGTAGTTGACAATGCACTCATCAAGGGGGAGATTGCGGATACATGGGTGTATGCCGAGTCTCGAGTGATGAGTGATTGTCAACGGGTTTGATCGCAGGTTCTTTGGCTTGTGTTGTGCAGGTGTCGAGCACGGATACAGTGATCAGAGGCAAGGTGAAGGTCAAGTAGGGACGTGCCGTGCCGATGGACCAAGAGCGGCGAAGGGCGGACGTGAGGCTTGGACTGAGGGACCGGTGGCCCGAGGATCAGCTGTGGTGGCTGACAGCCTAGGACAGCGACGAGCGAAGACTTGCGGGACATGGTGTTGCTCGGGTCGAGGACCTGGGGACACGTGTCGGTGGATGGGGTGCACGGGCGGTGCATCCCCTCTATAGCTTCGGTTTGGTGGTTGAGCCACAGAAAAACCACCGAGTGGACGGTTTCCAGGTTTGGGCCTCAAAACCTGGACGCTGATGGTTTCCGAGTTTGGCCACAAAACTCGGGCTGAGGACGGTTTCCAGGTTTGGGCCTCAAAACCTGGGTGCTGCGGGTTTGCTGAGTTTGGGCCACAAAACTCAGGCTACGGTCGGCTAGTTTCCCGGTTTGGGCCTCAAAACCGAGGGTTGGTCGTGAAGGCTGGTTTCCCGGTTTGGGCCACAAAACCGGGGGTGCGACGTCCGGGAAAAGGACAAGCAGAGCGGTGGCGGCACGTGGCGGCAATCGGTGAGGTTGCGTCGAGGCAACGCTACCAGTTGTGCGGGCCTGGCCGTCGGATCCACCTACCACGAGTTGGTCCAGAATAACCTTAGGGTTTTGCTGGTTCGCTCTGTAAGTAGTTAGGGGTAGAGTGGGAATTAGGAATAGTTAGAATTAGGATAAGTAGGGGGAGACACCCACCTCCCCATCTATCTCAGTCATTTGCTCTTTGCACTTAGGGTTTCCTGCTCTCCCAATTCCCTGCTGTAGCTAGCTGAGATCCGCAGAGAACCATACCTCTGTGTACTGGAGATTTTGAGGAAGTGAGGCCGTAACCTCACTGTTGTAGCGTGTGTTAGCCACACGGTTGCAGATCGATGACTTGATTCGCGTTTTGTTCGTGTTCTTCGCGTTCTTCGTTTCTCCGCGATTTTCCCGTCACTCGATCTCCCTCTCTACTGCATCTTTGCGAAATCCATTTGAATCAACTTGTTCTTTATAGTTAGCAGATCATTTCCACCGAAGGAATTCATCTAACTCGTCATGGACAAGTAGATCGGGTTGATATCGTTTTCGTGACACTTTTTCGTTCATACTCCTCCCCTTTCGATTTCCCGGTGATTGAATCAATTTGAGCAGATGATTTCTTGGGGATAGTCTCCCAACTACCTTGTGATCATCCTCTCCAAGTTTGGGAACGTGGGATTGAGTTTTGATTCAGATTTGGGGAGAGTTGTGTGAGGGGCGACCAAAATCGCCCTCACTGGGAGGTCGCGGACAGTCCGCACGTCGGGGAGCAGCCGGATCAGTGGCTATGTTCTTCGGCTGATTTGGTTTTGGTTGACCGGCGGACAGTTCGCAGTTCAAAGCCATAGACAGTCCGGCAACGGTCCAGGGGACTTCAGCAGCTGTACAGTTTTGCACTTTCAGCCGGCGGACAGTCCGCCACCTGCTCGCGGACCGTCCGTAGTAGGGCCGGACAGTCCGGGACCGTACCGGCGGACAGTCCGGGATCCTGTTGTTTGTTGCGGTTTAGTGCGTTTGCTCTCCCGGCTTCTTCGCTTGGTTTCCGGACTTCTCGTTTGGCCCTAGAGTTGATCAAGGAACCTCTCTAGGTATCTTTGCTACTTGTTAGCATAGGTATTTGGGGATCTCTCGACGTAGCCATCTATCTACGTTCGGGACTTGGTTTTTGAGGGTCGAACTTGTGCCAGTACTTTTGGCGTTTGGTTTGCTATCGCTTTGTGGTGCCTCGCTGCGATCCTAGGGATCATCCACCCTCTTCCAAGGGTCGTGGGCATCACGGTTTCGATCGAAGCTTTCTAGGGTTGATTTTGGGAACAAAAGGCCAAAGTTTCCAGAGAAATTTTTGAGCTCCCATTCACCCCCCCTCTGGTCGCCTTGCTATTGCATTCTCGGTCCATCAACATGAAGCTTAAAATGCAAAAATGCATGATGAAATGCAAAGACTAACTTATCATAAATGAAAACAAAATGAAAGAAAAAGAGTCAATCTAAGATACAATAACCAAAATGTTTCCCCCATCTAAAAGGGGAAACACACACCAAGCTCACCTCTCAACCTAGCAAAGGTTGATTGGTCCAAAGGCTTGGTAAAAATATCTGCCAACTGATGATGAGTATCGACATGGCGAAGGTCGATATCACCCTTCTCATAGTGGTCTCACAGAAAATAAAAGCGCACATCAATGTGTTTGGTCTTAGAATGCAGCACGGGGTTCTTAGCAACGCTAATAGCACTCGTGCCGTCACAAAGCAAAGGAACGTGAGAAAAGCTCAGATCAAAATCACGCAAAGTGGCCATCATCCAAAGCAATTGAGAAGAGCAGCTAGCCGCGGCAACATACTCAGCCTCTGTGGTAGACTGGGTGACGCTAGACTGCTTTCGAGAAGACCAAGATACAAGAGAAGAGCCAATAAACTGATAAGTCTCAGAAGTGGACTTGCGATCAAGTCGGCAACTAGAAACATCGGCATCGGAATAACCGCAAAGGGAGAGGGTGGAGGAAGCTGAATACCAAATCCAAAACTCTGGTGTGAAGCATAAGTACCTCATAATACGCTTGATCGCCTGACGGTGAGAGGTGCGCGGCGACGACTGAAATCGTTCGCAAAGACACACCCCGAACTGGATGTCCGAGCGTGTCGCCGTCAGGTACAGCAGCGACCCGATCATACTCCGGTACTCCTTCTGGTCCATAGCTTCTCCATCCTTGTCCGCATCCAGGGCCGTCGTGGTCGACATGGGTGTTGGAAGAGGTTTGGCCTCACCCATATCGAACTTCTTCAGGATGTCCTTGGTATACTTGCCCTGGTGCACAAACGTCCCCTCTCGGGATTGCTTAATTTGCAACCCGAGAAAGAATGAAACTCGCCCATCATGCTCATCTCGAACTCCCTGCTCATAAGATCTGCAAACTTGGCAACCAAGGCGTGAGAAGAACCACCGAAAATGATATCATCCACGTAAATCTGGACCAAAAGAGTGTCATTGCCTTGCTTGAGGAGAAAAAGTGTTTTATCCGCACATCCCATTTTAAAACCCTTAGCAAGCAAAAAGGTTTTCAACCTATCATACCAGGATCTAGGGGCTTGTTTCAAACCATACAAGGCTTTGTGAAGTTTGAACACGTGGTTTGGAAACTTGGGATTTTCAAAACCGGGGGTTTGTTTCACATACACCTCTTCTTCTATGTAGCTGTTTAAGAAGGCACTCTTGACATCCATTTGAAAAAGTTTAAACCCTTTGGATGCAGCAAAAGCCAAGAGTATCCTAATTGGCTCCAAACGAGCTACAGGAGCAAAAGTCTCCTCATAGTCTATCCCCTCCTTCTGACTATACCCCTGGGCTACAAGTCTGGCCTTGTTTCTCACAATGTGGCCATCCTCTCCTTGTTTGTTTTTGAAAACCCATTTTGTACCAATAGGGTGACACTCAGGGGGAGGTGGAACCAAAACCCAAACCCGATTTCTTTCAAAATTTTCTAACTCCTCATGCATGATATTAACCCAATCTGGATCAGATAAAGCATGTCCAACATCTCGGGGTTCAAAATCAGCAACAAATGCAGAATGAGCAAAGTGAGAGATTTGTTGTGACCTTGACCGAGTGACACGTTTGTCGATGCTGCCAATCATCTGTTGAGGCGGGTGTTAGCGCTGAATGTGTCGTGGCGCCTCCCGAGCTGAAGAAACCTCCCCCTCAACAGCAGCTGGTGCCTCCTTGGGTACAAATGGTACATCCCGAGGTGGCGGATCCCACGGCCCCCAAGAAGTCGAAGAAGAAGGGCCGGGGCCGTGAGTAGTCGTAGTAGAAGCCGATCCTAGTGGCACATCAGGTGGAGGTGGTGCTGGATCATCCATCCCTTCAGCACCCTCATCCTCATCATCAAAAAGAGGTTCCCCAACCTCATGATCACCTGCACGCTCAAATCTAGAAGAAGGACAAACCATGGTCTCGTCAAAGGTGACATCATATGTCTCCATGACTCGGTTAGTATCAAGGTTAAGTACACGATATGCACGAGTATGAGTGCCATAACCCAAAAATACACCGTCAGAAGAACGAGACTCAAATTTGTCCAGGTTGCCTTTCTTGAGTATAAAACAGTGGCAACCAAAAACTCTAAAGTAACTCACTTTGGGCTGTTTTCCAAAACGCAACTCATAAGAAGTCTTTTTCAAGAAGGCTCGGAGAAAAATGCGATTGGAAATATAGCATGCAGTGTTCATAGCCTCGGCCCAATACCGCCTAGGAGTTCTATGCTCATCGAGCATCGTCCTGACCATCTCAACAAGGGTCCGATTCTTCCTTTCTACAACACCATTCTGTGGCGGTGTGTAGGGGGAAGAAAACTGATGCTCCAAACCCAAAGTGTCACAAAACTTCTCAAAATCCGAGTTCTTAAACTCGGAACCATTATCACTTCTAATAGCTCGCATCGAGTTCTTAGGGAACTCATTCTGAAGACGCAAAATCAGATTGCGAGCAAAAGAGAAAGTCTTAGTTTTCTTAGCTAAAAAGAAAACCCACGAATATCTCGAAAAGTCATCAACAACAACGAGCACATACCACTTCCCACCAACCGAGCTCACCCGAGCCGGACCAACAAGGTCCATATGCAAAAGCTCTCTAGGGTGCTTGGTCATAACTTGATTCACAGGATGGTGGGGAGCAGCAACCATCTTCCCATGTCTACAAGAATGGCAAACAAGATCCTTCTCCATGGACAACTTGGGCAATCCTCGGATTAGGCCAAGTGAGCTAAGCCTTGCAAGCAAGTCGAAGCTCAGGTGACCGAGTCTCCTATGCCACTTCCAAAGATCAGAGGAGGAAGGTCCAGCCAAGCGACAACGAGAAATCCCAAACGACTCTGAGAATTTCGCACGAAAGACTTTCCCAAAGGGCGAAATCAAACATACAAGATTGCCCTGAGGATCTAAAATACGACTGAGATTCGGTTTAAAATGAATCTCATAATCATCATCAAAAAGTTGCGAAACAGAAAGAAGGTTAAAGTGCAAGTTAGAAACAAGAGCAACATCACGCAACACAAAGTGCTCATTAACTCGCACCGACCCTCGAGACAACACTTTACCTTTGCTATTATCGCCGAAGGTGATAAACTCGTTTCCGGCAACAGGACTAAGACTAGAGAATCACTTGGCGTTTCCGGTCATGTGCCTCGAACAACCGGAACCCACCAACCAAATGTCCTCCAATCGTTTTACCTACATCAATAAAAAGACATAGGGTGAACATACGGTCCAACACTGGGGTTAGTGAAATAGGAAGAATACCAGTGTTGGGCCGGCTGCTCAAAAGAACGGTTAGTAGAAAAACCATTCCTAGCATGCCTACGGGGAAAGCGATCACCACGCACAGGAAAACATGGTCCGCTAAGGGAAGAGCGTCCATTGCGATACTCATACCGCGGTGGAGGGAAACGCTCAACAAAGCCACCGCCACGGGGTCCATATCCTGCAAAGCCAGGATCCCGCCGGGCAACCCCTCCCTGAGGCCTAGGACCTTGAGGCATTGGACCTCTAGGCCTAGCTACTCTCCTCTAAACATTCGGCACATGTATATCATGGAAAGGATGGTACATGTCTGCATTGTTCATCTCCTTGGCACGGCGCTCCTCTCTCTTGTGCCGAAAGCAAAACTCCCTCAAGTGTCCATCTCTCCCACAGTGCTCATAATGATACCTCACCGCTCTCATAGGGGGTTGTTGGTACTCACGGTAGTGGGTGTGGATCACTTTTCCCTTCTGTGGCATGAGCTCCTCCTGAATAGGTGGCATTGTGTCTAGCTTGTTTTTCAGGTGGTTTGGTTTTGGAGCCCATGTTTGTTTCTTGGCTGGAGCTCTTGGAGGTTCCACAAATACTCCATCCTTGGTGTTAGGTTTGAGAGGCTCTCTGGGTGGAATCTTAGTAAGTTTGGGAGTAGTGGTGGAGTTGGGCTTCTCACTCCGGTTAAGACCACTAAACTCTCCAACCTTGCCAAAAGAAGCAGCACTCTCCATCCCCTGAGCAAAGCCTACACCAGGACCTCCAGCAGCACGCTTGAATTGGGCAATCATCATCCCAAGTTGCGGCTCTCCACAAGACACCCATGACACGATGGTCGGAAGGTATGTGTTTTCTTCCTCGGTTTGCATCTTGTCATGCTTCACATTTGCAATCTCCATCTCCAAACCCTCACACAAAGCACACCTAGACACACAAGTGCTACCCGAGCTGGCCTTCTCAAGAGACACAATCTTGGCATTCTTCTCTGCCAACTCGGATTGCAAGCCTGCATAGGACTTGCATGCACCAAGAATTGAGGATCTAGCTTTAAGCTCATCCACCTCTCCAACCAAAGCAACATATTTCCCCCTCAAAGTGAGAAGGTCAGTCATGTGCTTGGAGCACATCTCACACTCATCCTCCTCAGTCACAACAACGGTGGACTTGACAGACTCAAGCTCCTTCACCGTGTTCTAACACTTCTGCCTAAACTCCTTCCGCTCTCTAGCAGCACGCCTAAGCAGCTTATCTTGACTAAGAAGGGCAGCAGTAAGTTTCTCGACCTCAGCAGCAAGTTCATCGGGGGTCTGAGATACCTGGGAGGTGTCGTCGTCGTCGTCGTCGTCATTCCAAGAAATCTCCTCCAGCTGACTGTCGACCTCCTTGCCGAGGGCCATGGTGCAAAAGCCCTCGTTGTCGGCGAAGAAGCAGAGGCCGTTCAGCTTGTCCTCGATCTTCTTCTTCTTCTCATACTTGTCATCGCTTGAAGCAGCGGAGTCGTCACCCGAGTCATCGACGTCGCTGAGCGTGGCGAAGAAAGCACGCTGCTCGGCCTGGGCTTTCTCCATGTACTTCTACTTGATGTACTCCTTGTTGAAGCCGCCCTTCCGCTTGTGCTTGGGAGGAGCGTGCTTCTCCTTGTGCCAGCCGAAGTCGTACTTGTGGCCATGATCACCCTTGCCCACCACTTGCTTGTTCTTCTTTGGGCAGTTGGCGATGAAGTGGTCTAGATCGCCACACTTGAAACACCCCGCGCGTCCTCCTCCACGACGTCGATTCATGTGGTTGTTGTGGAACCGCGAGAACCGGTTGGCAAGCAAAGCCAACTCATCGTCTCCCATGAACTCTAGCTGCTCCTCTATGACAGAAAGAAGAGAAGACAAAACAAAGCCTCCAGAGGAAGTTAGCAAGAGCCAAAAAGCAAAGCCATCGACGGGCCAGAAGGATTTTCATAAGAAGCCCTTGCCATGGCATCAATCTCACTGGACTTGAGCTTACTGAAGAGCTCGTCGCATGTGAGGGTCTCATAGTTAGGCGATTCGATGATCGCCTGAATCATCGAGTCCCATACCGACCGATCGAGAGTATGCAAAAGCTTGAGAGCCCTCTCATGATCGTCGAAAGGCAACAGCTCCTGTTAGCCCTCATCCTGTTGACAATCACCTAAAAAAGCGAATAGCGAATAAACTCTCTATGCTCTCGCCAGGCATGTGTCGAAAGTTCTCATACTCCGCTTGTGCGACTCGAAAGAGCGAGATTTGACTTGAGTGGTTCCCTCATGGAAGCGCATGAGGGTTTCCCAAATCTCACGAGCCGTGGGGAGGTGAGAAACGCGATCAAACTCAGACATGCTCAAACAGGAGAAAAGAGCATTACGGGCTCGGCTATTGGCATCGTGCTCATCGTTCTGCAGCTGAGTCACACGAGCAGCCAATACCATGTAATCTTCCTTGTGGCAAATCTCCCAGACAGAAGCACCCATGCTCTGAAGATAGGCCGACATGCGTATCTTCAATACGATAGTTCGTCCATCGAAAAACGGCGGTTTGCCCAAGCCGCAATCCATGTCGCCTTCTGTGGATCTGGGACCGGCTAAGGTGGAAGATGCTTAACCTGCTCCAATACCAATTGAAGGACCAAAAGTGCTACACACAGGCGACCAGAGAGGGGTGAATGGGAGCCTTAAATTTCTTTTCAGAAACATATAGCCTCTGTCCCAGAAAATCAACCCCAAGAGCAAAAACGATTCGTATGATGTCCACGACCCAAGAGAATGAGTGGATGTTCCCTAGGAACACAGCGGGACACCACAAAAACTCACTCGCCCAAGTTCACGCAAGTCAACTAGTGACCGGATGAGCTTTGGGTAACCCAAGGCTATTTTGCGAAGCGGGAAGCCCGATTTCTGTAGAGCACGAAGTCGGAAATCCAATGCAAAAACCCAAAATCAAATCCGAAGTCGAACGAGCAAACTGCGGACGAAACAGTGCTGAAGTCTCAGCATCGGATGCTGGCCTGCGTCCGATGGCCAGGCACCGGACGCGTCCGATGCAAAATGACACGTTCTGGAACCTTACTGCATAGCCATCGGACGCTGGCTACAGTGACAGTTCAGCGTCCGATGCTCGACCCTCGGACGCGTCCGATGGCAACAGACGGTCCGATGGTCAGCGTCCGATGCTCCTTCAAAAACGCTGACTTTGACACGTGGCTCCTGAGCCGTCCGGTGTGTGATGAACTCAGCGTCCGATGCCCCCGACCCGAGCGTCTGATGCCCCCAAAACTGCACAGTTCTTCCACGGATTCAACCCGATCTCCTCCGAATCAAAAGCTCTAAGGCTTAGACTTGGTATGAGGAGTTCCAAGGAGGTTAGTGAGCTATCCCTAAGAGATCATGGCTCGAACCTAACTCCAAATCGGTGAATCGGAAGAATTCTGGGCAAAGGAGATAAAAACCGATTCGAACAAAAATCGATTGATCTACTAGTTCGTGAGGTTAGAAGTGAATTCCTTCGGTGGAAAGATGCGCCTCACGATCTAGAACAACTCTGTTCAAATGAAATCCAAAATCATTCCTCGGATTGGGAGAACGGAGCAGATCACCGAGAGAATGAAAAGTAAAACGCGAAGAACACAGCTCAAAACACAAATCGATCTCGATTTCCAGCCGAAACTTCTCGACACGAGGAGACAACGAGATTACGGTCTTGTTTCCTCAAAAAGCAAATACAACAGAGGTATGATTCACCTTCTCTGCGGATCTTAGTAGCTATAGCAGGGATTGGGAGACAGGAAAACCCTAAGTGAAAATAGCAAATGGCTGAGATAGATGGGAGGTGGGTGTCTCCCCCTACTTATCCTAATTCTAGTTCCCACTCTACCCCTAACTAATTACAGAGCGAACCAGCTAAACCCTAGGGTTATTCTGGACCAACTCGAAGTAGATTGCTGATCCGACGGCACGCACGCACAACTGGTAGCGTTTGCCTCGATGCAACCTCACTGATTGCCGCCACGTGCCGCCACCGCTCTGCTCGTCCTTTTCACGGACCTCGCCCCCGGTTTTGTGGCCAAAAAACCGGGAAACCTGTCTTCACGACCAACCCCCGGTTTGAGGCCCAAACCGGGAAACCAGCCATCCATCGCTGAGTTTTGTGGCCCAAACTCAGAAAAACCCGTCAGCACCCAGGTTTTGAGGCCCAAACCTGGAAACCGTCCTCAGCCCGAGTTTTGTGGCCCAAACTCGGAAACCGGCTGTTGACGCAAAATCTCGGTCGGGATGCGCCAACACACTCGTGCGCACGGTCCTTAGAGAGGTACGGAGCGAGTCCTGACCTCCTGGACCTTCACAAGCGGTGGTGTCGATTCTCAGCGAAATCGATTTTAGGCGTGCCAGCCAATTTGACATGTAATTGACAAGGAGAAGAAAGAGATCGTCAAATTGTGGAACCTGCCGGTTTGATGCCAGACAATTCCAAATTATGCGGCTCTGATATAGCCATTTGTCTTTAGGACATGATACAAAGTCAACTCCATGAGATTGCATATAAAGTGATGAAAAAAGATATGAAGCATAACGGCTATAACATATGTGAGATGAATGCTCATAACAAACAAACAGCGATAAGCTTAAAAGATATAAACAGATAAAAATCTATATGTACATTCAAACGGTATAAAACCAACGTATCGACTAAATGCACAAGCAGTTCCATCGTTACAGTGGGGTGTCTCCATGCAGCCGTAATAACAAATAGATCGATAAAATAACTTAAACATCAATAGTGGGGTGTCTCCATGCAGCCTTGATGATGGTCAAGCTAGATCACGTCTCGTGTATAAAGTGGATCCGTTGATTCCAATCCACTTAAAAGAACATAATATGAAGAAAGTATAACTGGATCGGCTATTTCAGCCGATTCAGGGTCCATGAGGCACGAACAAGATCTACCCGACAAAAACATGATTTAATCTAAGATAAACAGACTCGATCTATCATATGTATGAGTGGGGTTCGGAAATACAGCCGTAATAGATATGTTAAATCAGATATATCTGCTCTTAAATTAGATCACGGTTTCATCGAATATCTCGAACGCACAACATGTAACAACCAAGATTGGCCAAATAGCCGATGAGAGGCTTGGATCGGCTATTCTTCTGTTATGAGCGTGTAAACTCAGAACAGCCGATACTAAGCATCATTTAGGCGCAAGCTATTTTGTCAATCTTGATTGGGCAAGATGTTGTTTAAAACATAAATAAACAAATTAAAACATAAAACTACATCGATACTTAATGAATCTATTAGCTTGCCAAAACTAATAGAGCTGATAACTAGTCAAGATCGACTAAAGTAAGAGATTGAACAAAGTCAAGACAGTCTTACAAAAAGATGAGCTTAAACCGATAACTAGCCATGTCATAGCTTAACAAGAGTTTGATCGATGCCAAATACAGCCTTATTACACGATGACCCAAGCATTGGTGAAAGTTACAAGCAAACGGAGGTCGGTCGATACCGATGCAGCCCTGCCTGATTGAAGGTCTCGCCGAGATCTACTTTACTCCTACTCCTAGGGTTTTTGGCCGAGGGTCGGTTGTATTTGATTGATTGGATTCCTTTACAAAATCCGGGTTTCAAGCTATTTATAACCCGGTTGACTCCTGCCCTAACACGAGTAGATTAAAAAAAAGGAAAAATAAAAGATGACCCGAACTTGAACTCCTTGGTCGAGTCTGACATGTCTTCGAAGCCCGTCGTGCTGGTCCACCTGAAGCTTCCGGGTCACCTTTGACTCATACAAGCTTTTTATATTTCTAGGCCGATCTTTTCCTTAATAAACCAGTCGTTTATGTTTACAAAATAGTAATCTTCTCAGTCCAAAATCTGGTGTAAACACATGCCCCCCAATTTTGGGATGAAATTTATTTTATTCGAAAAATGTTATTTTCCTTCTGTTAGGTTTCGATCGACTATCTTTATTTCTTAGCCGAAGCAGAGAGTCCTTTTCCTCTCTCCCCTTTTGTTATCGCAAACAATCTGAACGGTATCTTGACGATTAATGCGAGTGTTGACGCTCACTAATGCTCATAATTAACCATCAACTATTGCATGAAATGACACTAAATGAATTACAAAGCATAGTTGTAGGTTTTGAAACTAACAAGTTCCACTAGTTTTGGTCCTCTCACTTGTTTTGTAGGACATTCATGTTTTTACCATATAAAAGTACCTCAAGTGATGAAACAAAGCACACCATTGCGAAGACCTCGTCGAGACAATCGAAACGGACATATGATTTGCTATATTTGGAGTCCCGGAGCGAGAGTCCTCGATGGATACGACTTGGAAGATTCTATAACATTCTGGAACATTCCAGAAGACAAGAGAAGGCGACCCACGGAAGGCGGGGCGGGCCCATGTCATAGGGGCAGACCGACCGGTCTCCTCTATGGACCGACCGGTCGAGTATTGGGCCCAATTTCGTCCCCTTCGCGTGACGCACTCCAACGACTTCTCCAACACGTTTTGGCCCAATTAGGCCCAAGTGCATATGACGAAGGATTTAGTCCCACATCGCTTGCCCAAGGTGGAGGGGAGGCCAGGAGCCCCTATATAATAAACCCAGGACCCTCCTGAGGCAACACATCATCATGGAGTTGTAGAGGCGTCCCTCGAATGGATGACCTTTCTTCTCTATGTAATTAGGTTTAGATTTTCCAATGTAATAGATTAACTCTAGTCGGGAGTTAGGGAGAGCGGAGCTGCGCTCCTGTTCCGGAGGAGTCTTCAGAGTTTTGGTATGTGTTTGTATCTTTTCTTTGTAAGACTTATGCTTTAATATATTTATCTTCTCTATTTACTCTATGCCTTTCATATTATGATTAGTATAGTTGTTATGTTCTAGCATAGGATCTCCGCTCGTATCGAGTGCTCTAGTTATAGGCCATAATTAGAGTAGTAATCGATAGATTAGACTTGGTGTTTAGTCTATAGGTTACCTGAGGTTGCGCTCAACCCCACGGATAGTTGTGGTAGCCCCAGGTGGTGACAGCCCTGATGGCCGACGTATTCCACCACGTTTGGGTTGATGTTCATAGGACCGTAGTCAGAACTTCCCAAACCCCCTTCCCATCCCTTTCTGTGGTTGGTGTTCTGATGTCCCGAATTGTTATTATATGACTGCTATATCTTTTCATCCTTGTTACCTTAGAACCCAAGTAATAGAGAAGTGCATAGGAACCTTGATCTCTCCCGTTGTCCTCCCACTATAGTTATCTAGTTATCATTGAATTATCTTTATGTGCTTTCATTCATTATCATATCATATATCAATTACTCCTGCTTTAGTCTAATTAGTACTCTGAGTTAGTAGATGCATGATAGTGAGTTATCAGATTCTTGACCCTAGCTTCCCAGTGGTAAAATATAAATAACGATCCTGGAATACTCCCGGTAAAATGCTACAATGGTGTTCTGTGCGCTTGCGGAATCTTTCATATTCTATTTGCGTTAACAAACGTCAACAAGCATTTTTGGCGCCGTTGCCGGGGAAGCAATTGGTTGTAAAGATTTTGATAATGATCTTGATGTCTGCTAATTTAGTGTACCGTTAGCTTAGTAGGATTACCCCTTGTTCTGTTGAGTGTGGAATAGACAGGACATCAGATGCCGTTTCGACCTTATGGCAAGCTTCCACAAGAATGAAGAACTCAGGGTGCCTGAACATTCAAGATCCATCATTAATCTTGGAACCCTGCCATCTCACAGGTTTGTGCATACATATATTATTATTCTAACCATGTGTAGATTGGAGAAAAGGTCGCCGTCATAAGAATTCAACTCCCATCCCATGTGACGGATATTTACGCCGCACCACTCACAAATCCCAGTTGTGAGTCATGGTAAGTATGATCAAGGTGAGACAGTCTTGCTCATGGACTTTAAACTTTATTAGTAGTTATCTTTTTAATTTCTTGCATACCACTGCATGTTTACTTTTCATCATTCATCCACCTCATTTAGTTATGTTTTTCTCATATCAAGTGCATAACATGTTTAGTCCCTTGCATGCATTCATTCATCTGCATCTAAACAAAAAATATATATTAAAAAAAAAAAAAAAAAAAAAAATATCCCTCACTGTGATCATACTCTTTCATCTCTATTTGAATAAATCTCTTTTATTCTTTCATGCTACCTTTGTCTATGCTAGTATATTTGGTTTGAAAGTACTTCAATTGGGTACTTTCATAGGCTTTTTAAATTAAGCGTGGTGCTTAGGTTAAATAGTCTACCTTAATCAAATTAGACACGGAGTTTGGTTTGATTATTGATCTGAAATTAGCTTGTGTAGACATTGGATATTTTGTTGGACTAACCCCTGCAGAAACTCTAAATATACTTTGGGAAACTCCTGAGATGAATTCACATCAGAGATGAAGCAAGGCATACGATGAACTGCACACAGAAGACTCAGCTCATTCATCATGGATGAAAGAACTGTGAGTATTAAAGTTTATTTAAATTCTATCTTCTACTGTAAGTATCTTTTGCCTTGAGCCATGTTAAAATGCAGCCAACACATAAAATACCAAGTCTATGCTAAATTAATCCTAAAATCATCTTTTCATTAGCATGGATAATAAAAAAAAGTTGTGGACAACATCCCACGTTTCAAATTCAGTGCAATCCGGGTATGTGTCCACTAACATTTTGTAGAGGATGAGATTTGCTTGTTCATGGTGTGAACTTAAAGATCCAAAACTCGACCCTTGGATAGACAAAACTCATATCAGACAAGTCACTAGTGATGCCAAAGGAAGTCAAGCTTTGAGCCATCCCAAGGCTTAAGCTAGGACACTGATGACGAGCAGGATGCAACTCACCCCGTATGGGCCAATCTATGCCTACGCTCATCATTATGAAGACAAGCAGTGGAAGTTCTCCTTACTTCTAATCAATGCAACACAAGAGCTAGCTTGGGAGACGAGGTGGTACGACTTCAACAACAACAAGGTCTACAATTTCAACTCATGAACATGTTGTTGAATAAATTTGGGCATCCACCTACTTCACATGCCAGCTTTGGGGAGACACGATTCTGTTGTCCAGATCTGCTTCACGATCAAGGGTAGGAAGGAGAAATCCAGCTTCAAGACACTTTGACCTCCTACTCACCTCTTTGATTAGTACAAGCCACTAGACGTGCCCCAGCCAAGAAGAAGAATATGATCCATCACTCATTCTTGGAAGAACATTCTTGAACACCACCAAAGTTATCATCTATGTCGGACCTAGAGACATCCACTTTTGGATCTTCGATCAAAAGGATTGCTGCTTCATCAACAACTACACCATTTATGAGCAGCCGAAGGAAACCAAGAGAGGACATTGACTTAACCGACAAAGAAAGAACCAACTGCCAGGAATTGAGGGAGACATCATGAAGGATGAAGCCATTGCACTGTAAGAATTAGAAGATGAAGAGATAGTACCGGAGTCAACAAATCAAAAGAATAGCTGACAAAGTCTCCATCGTCTGGACTTATTGAGAACAAGACTCAGCTATCCCACTGGAGATAAGCAAGAGAAGACAAGCCATTTATGAAGAACAACCAGCAAGACAAGAGAAGCTTTCACAAGGTGGTTCAACACAATCACTCTTCAATGATAAAGTAACATTTCAAGGTAAGTGACCATCACTTTAAAAGCTTCTCCTTGTTTCTGGTATGCGCATAAATAAAGAACCCAACATGTTTAAGTTGCACCTCACTTGATCCAACCTAATCAACCCAACATGTTTAGTTCTTTACTCTTTATTCATGGCTTTACTCTCTTACTATCTCACTATCTAAATGAGCTAAAATGTTGTGCATCTAACCTTTGGAAGATGATATATCACAATCATGAAAAGATCGACACTATACATAGATTATCCTTCCTTGGGTTAAGTAATATGATCTGTTTAAGATGCTACTTTCATGCTTATCTTCTTATCTTATCACTCATGTTATGATTGAATAGAACACATAAACAACAAGTTTATCTTGTACACTGTGCCTAAGGTTAGAGAGGAATGAACAAAACTTTTGGTTCTGTTGGTGTTTTTCCACCAACAGAGCCCATGCACTTGATCTCTACCTTGTCTTTATGAGCAGGACACACTCTTGAGCAAAACAAGGAGGAGTTTGTCAACTCCCAAATTTTACAGAGTGGAGATCCTGGATCCGCAAGAACATGCATACTGAGCAAGATGCTGCAAGCCTCCACAATTAATGTTTTCACTTCAAGTTGTTGGGCGAACGAATAACATGAGTGACACCATATCAAGAGGTGTAGTTATCAAGGTCTATATATCGGAATCAAATGATGCACCTCAGGAATGAACATGGTGAGAAGTCCTGTTCAGAGGACTTAAAACATGGAACCCTCGCCGAAAGGTAAATCGGTAGTTATCCATATTTATCTTTTCTGCATTAGTTTTCATTTTGCATATTTACTTTCCACCATCATCTCTCCATAGCATATTTACTTCTCTGCACCAGCATTACATAAAAAAAAGAAAATAAAAATATTTTACTTATTGCACTGCATCATAAAACCTAAAGTCCCATGTGAATAATTCTGTGATGTGTAAAAACCCACATGAAATATTCACCGTGGTGGCATAAAAACAAAAATAATATGCATACATTTATCCTGTTGTATTTTCTTTTGCATCATAAAAAATATTAAAATACAAAAAAAAAATATTGAGAAAGAGATCTTACTGATACTCTAGACAACTAAGGCTCGAGTGGCCAACCACTAACGTTTAATCTGTTCCACAAGTTTTGTTGTCTATTTGAGTTTCACAGGATTGAAGACCAAGAAAAGCTGACGAGCAAGTGGATGTTCCATCCACTGTTGGAGCACTATTTCAACAACTATCAACATCAATCAATGCTCCGATAGAGAAGAACATTTCACCGCTAGTCCGCTACATTGCAAGATCGAACGACTACGTCAACATTCAGCTTGGGGGAAAGCACTCCCGTGTATCCAGGTAAGTATCTTTATCCTCTTAAGTTTTTCTTTTTATAAATAAATTCAAAATATAAAAAAATGTGTGAGCACATGAAGGCTCACCCTTAAAAAGAAAAAGAACAAAAATATTCGGGCACATGAAGGCTCGATGTGATCGAAGGGATTAGCTTGGGGGAGACGCACCCCCGTTATCTTCATAATTCAGGTATATCTTACTGTTATCTTAATATTTTTAAGTAATAGGTTATAGTTTGTGTTAGATTAAATAAATAAAGCATGTCTAACTGAAGAACTCTCTCTCTAATTTCTTAAATGGAAATGATGAATGGTTGCTCTATTGTATTTCTTTCTAGTACCTAGCCTTTAAGCATGAGTTCTCTTAAGTTTAAAAATTAATGATGCCTTAAAATGAAATTAAATATATGGGTAGCAAATGCTTGATCTAGAGTCTAGGTAACTGACAGATATGATATGTGATGATCTGAGATACTGTTATCTTGTTCTGAAACAACACTAGAGTTCCGGAGAATTTCTAATATTAATATGATCAATAATTGCATTGAGTTAAATTAAGCTTTGTTGACCCTGTGTGAGTTATCATACTATTGAATTGAGATCACTTACACATTTCATCCATCTTTCGCATAATGCTCATGATTATCTATTGCTATCCTCTCAAAAGTTTGTTGGAAGCATGTGGCTATTAAAAAAAGAGAGAAAGAAAAGAAAAAAAAAACATCCGAGGAAATAAAAAGGGACAAGTGTCCGAAACCTCAAAAGATAGATCCTGAGGAAATAAAAGGGACAAGTGTCCGGAACCTCGAAAAAATAAGAAAAAAAGAGGTAAAATATGAATATCAGAAAAAATGGGCACGTGCCCGATAATAGAATTAGCCTGATAGCCATGTGTTTCTAATAGACAAAAGAGAGTGATATATTCAAAAGAGCATCCGCCTCCATTCTCCATACACATGCACTTCTCGATTCAATAGTATGGTTGACTTGTCTTGGATCCATTGTTTAATTTGACAACATATGTTTTAAGCTTTTTAAAATTCATAAAAACTCCGGATAATGGTGAAGTGAAGGTAAAAGAGACATGGTGCTTGATTTGATCGTTCTATCTTTCATTTCAATTATCAAGATTCAAGGTAAAGTACTAAGCCCCGTGATGAATAATATGATATCTTTTTCTAATCCAAATGAGAACTTTGTTTGAATGCATATGTACTTGTTAGAAATGCAGATATTGCAGCAACTCCAGATCCATTGTTGAGTTTGACTTTGCTAAGGGACTAGCAAAGGGTAAGCTTGGGGGAACTTGTTGACGCTCACTAATGCTCATAATTAACCATCACACTATTGCATGAAATGACACTAAATGAATCACAAAGCATAGTTGTAGGGTTTGAAACTAACAAGTTCCACTAGTTTTGGTGCTCTCACTTGTTTTGTAGGACATTCATGTTTTTACCATATAAAAGTATCTCAAGTGATGAAACAAAGCACACCATTGCGAAGACCTCGTCGAGACGATCGAAACGGACATATGATTTGCTATATTTGGAGTCCCGAAGCGAGAGTCCTCGATGGATACGACTTGGAAGATTCTAGAACATTCCGAACATTCCAGAAGACAAGAGAAGGCGACCCACGGAAGGCGGGGCCCACCTGTCATAGGGGCAGACCGACCGGTCTCCTCTATGGACGGACCGGTCGAGTATTGGGCCCAATTTTGTCCCCTTCGCGTGACGCACTCCAACCGACTTCTCCAACATGTTTGGCCCATTTAGGCCCAAGTGCATATGACGAAGAATTTAGTCCCACATCGCTTGCCCAAGGTGGAGGGGAGGCCAGGAGCCCCTATATAATAAAACCCGGACCCTCCTGAGGCAACACATCATCATGGAGTTGTAGAGGCGTCCCTCGAATGGATGACCTTTCTTCTCTATGTAATTAGGTTTTAGATTTTCCAATGTAATAGATTAACTCTAGTCGGGAGTTAGGGAGAGCGGAGCTGCGCTCGGTTCCGGAGGAGTCTTCAGATTTTTGGTGTGTTTGTATCTTTTCTTTGTAAGACTTATGCTTTAATATATTTATCTTCTCTATTTAGTTTATGCCTTTCATATTATGATTAGTATAGTTGTTATGTTCTAGCATAGGATCTCCGCTCGTATCGAGTGCTCTAGTTATAGGCCATAATTAGAGTAGTAATCAATAGATTAGACTTGGTGTTTAGTCTATAGGTTACTTGAGGTTGCGCTCAACCCCACGGATAGTTGTGGTAGCCCCAGGTGGTGACAGCCCTGATGGCCGACGTATTCCACCACGTTCGGGTTGATGTTCGTAGGACCGTAGTCAGAACTTCCCAATCCCCCTTCTCATCCCTTTCTATGGTTGGTGTTCTGATGTCCCGAAGTGTTATTATATGACTGCTATATCTTTTCATCCTTGTTACCTTAGAACCCAAGTAATAGAGAAGTGCATAGGAACCTTGATCTCTCCCGTTGTCCTCCCGCTATAGTTATCTAGTTATCATTGAATTATCTTTATGTGCTTTCATTCATTATCATATCATATATCAATTACTCCTGCTTTAGTCTAATTAGTACTCTGAGTTAGTAGATGCATGATAGTGAGTTATCAAATTCTTGACCCTAGCTTCCCAGTGGTAAAATATAAATAACGATCCTGGAATACTCCCGGTAAATGCTACAATGGTGTTCTGTGCGCTTGCGGAATCTTTCATATTCTATTTGCGTTAACAAACGTCAACAGCGAGACGGTTGCTCTTCTCTTGAAAACTGTGCTATTTATTTAACATCCCACTCGAGTGCTCTGTACACATTGTATGAAGCGGCTTCTTTTTCCTTCCTGGATTCAATCTTTTAATTAAAATCTCCTCTTAGTCTCCATCTCCTGTCACATTCGGAGCACATTTTCTTGCTTGCTTTTGCCTTCCATCCAAAAACCCTCTTTCTCGCCAAAAGCTTCGCATTCCAAAAACCCATTTCTTCCTCCTCCAATGGCAGACAACAACCGTGGGAAGCGTCCTGCGGAGGAGGAAGTGAACTCTCGCTACCGCCCTCAGCGCCGCATCAGGTATGTTCTTCTTTTATGCCTAATCGACTCCAGTTCTCATCATTTTCAAGCTCTAACTTGATTTTCTCCCTCTGCTTTCAACTAGGGCTGACGAGGGTCCTTCCAATGCTGTGGCTGCCGTGGCACCTCCCTCGGCACGGAGTCAGTCTCCGAGAACCCCTCCTCCAGCAGCTCTGAGTCGATGGCCACCTGCCATTACCGTCAGATGACTGAAATGCGGAACCTTCACTCGGAGGCCACTATCAGGAACTGCCTCCTCGAGGACCACATCGCCCAACTCCAGAAGGCATTGGAGGAAGCAGAGGCGAGGGCCTCTCGGGCGGTCCAACAATGCGCAGAATCTGATGCGCGTGTCGCTGGTATTCCCCTTTTTCCGAAGAATTTTTATTTGATCGGACTTCTCTTGCTCAATCCTGCTTTATTCGTTTGCTTGCAGACCTGACCGTTTGCCTGGAAGCCCTTCAGGAGGCGGGGAACGAGGCGGCCGACTTCGTGAACGCCGCCGGCGACAGCATCACGGAAAGGGTGACCAACATCCCTGCAAGGGTACATGAGGTCGCCCTCCACGGCGCCGTCATGGCTCTCGGGGCTGCCGAGGTGTACACCAGCCAAGATCTGGGCGGCCTTGAGGTCACTCCAGAAATAAGTCACACCATGGAGGTACACTTCGATGGTGTTGATGGCGCGGCCGGGGAAATAGCAGAGTCCACCCTCTCTGTAATAAACTTTCTTCCTTGAATATAATGAAGTTTCTGCTTCTTTATGATCCCTCTGTGATTGGACCCATCGAGGTTTCTTAATCTCAATGATTCTTGACCTCGTATTTTTTGGACTGGAGGCGATGCTTCAATTGCATCGGCATTTTTGTTTTGAAGGCGATACATCTGTATCGGCTATCGATGGATTGTTACAAGTTAACACATTAGTTATAGTTGATCCACCCATATACTAGGGTAATATTTCTTAAAATATTTCCCATTAACTGCCCTGAAGTACTCGACCCCTCTAGAGTCTCATAGCATAGAAATAAGCATTGCCAGGAGCACATCTAGTTATCCGATAGGGTCCTTCCCAATTTGGTCACCGTTTGCCATATTTGCTATCTTTAATTCCAATAGGCAAAATAACTTTCCAAACCAAGTCCCCTTCGTTAAACTTCTTTTCCCTGACTTTTCGATCATAGTATTTAGCCACTCTTAGCTTCTGAGCCCTGATATTCTCTAAAGCTTTAACCGATGAAAGTTCAAATCATCGAGATTGTCCATTATGAGATGTTTATATTCATCAGCCTTTAAATTATCCTGCTGTGTGATACTCTCCTGGATCCCATATTGATTCCCAAGGTAACACGGCTTCATGACCATAAACCAATTCGTATGGTGAACACTTAGTTGCACCATGACATGCCATCCTATAGGACAATATGGTCTCAGTGAGTATTGAATGCCACTTCTTTGGATGATCTTTAACTTTCTTCTTAATGATTTTGATCAAAATCTGATTAGAAGCTTCAGCCTGTCCATTAGCTTGAGCATACTATGGAGACGAGTTAATCATCTTAAAGCCTGTGCTGGCGGCAAAATCCTCAACTCTTTTGATACAAACATTTTTCCTTAGATCCATAGTAATAGTTTGAGGAACAACGAATCGATATAATGATATGCTCTTTAATAAACTCGATTACGGTAGCCGACGAAGCCTCTTTTAAAGGAATAGCTTCAACCCATTTAGTGAAATAATCCGTTGCTACCAACACAAATTTGTGCCCTTGCTAGATCCGGAAATATCTAGCCAATCAGGTCTATTCCCCATCCTCTAAATGGCCATGGCTTTGTTATTGGATTCATAGCTGATGCTGGAGATATCTGAAACATTACCGAACTTTTGGCACCTAACATCCTTTATAATATTTGAAACAGTCTTCCAAAATGGTTGGCAAAAAATATCCTACTCTTCTGATCATCCATTTCATCTTATGAGCAGACTGATGTGCACCACAAATTCTTCATGGATTTCACCCATCAGAACTTTGGCTCTTCTTGATCGATCATTTAAGAAGTACCCCATCCATTGTCTTATGATATAGTTGATCATCAAGAAGGACAAATTTTGTGGCTTTGTATCTCAACTTTCTGGATACCTGTCGTGATGGATTCTTCAAATATTCAATAATCTCAAGTCTCCAATCATCACTATCGGCAACTCCATTACTTAGTATCTCAACAATTTGCCGATATCCAGAAGCATTTTGAGCTAAACGATTAGCCTCTGATTCTGACATCTAGGAATATGCTTTATGACAACAGAAGAGAAAGAATCAAGCAATTCAAGGCATTTTTCATAATGCTTTCTCAGAATATCATCTTTGCATTTATATAGGCCGAGCAATTGATTAATCACCAATTGAGAATCTCCAAAAACTTCAACAGTTCGGCCCCTACTTCACACAAAAGCTGAAGTCCCTTAAGAAGTGCTTCATACTCAGCTTCATTGTTAGTGGAGGTGGATCAATTGGGGAAAGCAAATTCAAAAACTTCCTCCTTGAGGGGAAACAAGAACAATACCAATGCCTCCACCTTGTTTGCATTTGGAGCCATCAAAGAACAAAGCCCACGGGGTGAAGTCTAAAGTTTTAATTTTGTTTATGATGATGAGTAATAAAATCGGCTATTACCTGCCCTTTAACCGCTTTAGCCGATTCATACTTTAAGTCAAATTCTGATAATGCAAAAATCCACTTTCCAATTCTCCCATTTAATATAGGCATGGATAACATATGCTTGATTACATCAACTTAGATACTACCGTGCACTCGGAAGACAGCAGGTAATGTCGAAGCTTGGTGCATGAGAAGTACAAACATAGGCATAATTTTTCAATAGGAGAATACCTGTCTCTGGGTCAAGCAATCTCCTACTGAGATAGAATACCACTCTCTCTTTTCCTTCGAACTCTTGCATTTGGGCCGATCCAATTGTATGATCATCGGCTGATACGTATAACTTGAAAGGCTTGTTCTTCTTAGGAGGAATCAAAATTGGTGGAGACTTCATATATTCTTTGATTTCATAAATGCCCTTTGCTGTTCATCTCCCCATTTAAACTCCTGATCATCCTTTAACTTTAACAAAGCTGAGAACGGCAAAATTGATTCGAAATAAATCTCCTGATGAAATTGATTTTGCCGATCAAAGATTGTAGTTGAGTCTTCGCGGTTGGTGGTACTTCTTTGTCAATGGCATCATAGCTGTTTTGTCCAACTTCAATTCCTTTTTCATGTACCATAAACCCTAAGAACTGACCAGCCGACACTCCCAAATGCACATTTGTGGGGATTCATTCTCAAGCCATGCTTCCTTGCGCTTTCAAGAGTGTCCCTGAGATCCTTAAGATGCCTTTGATAATCTTTGGACTTTACCACCACATCGTCAATAAAAATCTCAACAATCCTACCGATCAACTCATGAAAGATATAATTCATGGCCCTCTGATAGGTTGCACCGGCATTTTTAAGCCCAAAAGTCATGACCACCCACTCATATAACCTATGGCACCCGGACATCTGAATGCAGTTTTATGTATATCCTCTTCTACCATAAAATTTTGGTTATAGCCAGCATTACCATCCATAAAACTGATAACTTTATGTCCTGCTGCTGCATCGACTAACATATCTGCCACTGGCATTGGGTAGCCATCCATTGGAGTAGCTTTAATTTAGATCCCTCAAGTAAATACAAACCCTCATTTTTCATTTTTCTTATATACAGGGACCACGCTAGATATCCACTCAGCATATCTACATTGCCGAATGAAATTAGCTTCATAAAGCCGAGTGATTTCTGTTTTCACATCAGCCATAACTTCTGCTCTGATCCTTCTTGGAGCTTGTTTCACAGACCGACTCCCATGTTTAATAGGTAGCCGATGTTCAACTAATGACCGATCAAGACCAGGCATCTCCGAATAATCCCAAGCAAAGCATTCTTTATACTCTTTAATAATGCAATAAGTTCTTGCCTAAACTTGGGATCCAACTTGGCACTAATGTATGTCAACCTCGGCTTATCACCGTTTCCAATATCAACTGCTTCTAGTTCGTCAGCCGATGTGAAACCTTTACCCATCTTACTCTCATCTTCGTTAGCTGTACAATCCATTAAATATATTTTTTGAAGCCGACTGCTTGGATCGGCTGTTGACTTTCGTCGACTATTTTGAGAGAGTCTTCTTCAAGATCAGAGTATTTAAACTTAGCAGGTAGTATGAATAGAGCAGCGATATTAGCCGATGACTCACCCTTATCGGCTATTTGCTTGACTTGCCAAACTTTGGATTTCTTCTTCTGGGTTTGATCGTTCCCCAACCTTTGAACCCGTCGCTTCTGGCTTTTGGTTAAACCACCAGGACACCATTGCCCCTCCTGCCAAGGATGATCATGATCGGCTAATCTCACTCCCAGCCGATTATGAACATTTTCATTTTTTATGTGCCGATCTGTATTTCCAAAGTTTAATCTTTCATGTACAGATCGGCGGTTATCTCTCGACTGCCTATACTCTCGGTATTGATCACTGCACTTTGGGCAATTACAAAGAGTAGGAAGTTTTAAGCCCTCATTCCAACAATGTCTGAAGAAGGGACAGTTCCAATGATTCTTCTCTTCATCTCTGATGCGTCTTCCTTCTTCCCGGGACTTCCTGTACTCTTCTTCTTCGAGCCATTCTTGATATTCTTGTTCATCTCTGTTGGCGCAAAACGTGACACCTCGCGCCAAGGCACACACCAAGCCGAACGAGGCTAGCTTCAATCGGGTGCCCAGAGTGTGTTGAATCCGGATACGTGCCAGTCGGTTTGACCTAAAAACCAACAAGGGACAAAAGTATGAGAATACCTTTGGAACATGCCGGGTGAGACCAGACAGTTCCATATGTACGGCTTTGAAAGCCAATCACGACGGCACACAGCTATAGAAGCTGTCTGTCGAAACAGGTTTATAATGTCATTCGACAAGCATAAAGAGAAAAACATGTAAACATGTTGAGTGCCGAACACATATGTAACAAAAGGAGAAAAAAGGGGTAACTTGTGAATATAAATCTATTTCAAACAAGACATGCATAGGCTAATCCAACTAGTCTGTCGCACGTCTAGTCTTCAAAAACCCGTCAAGCATAAACTCAAGCAAAGCTAATCCACCGCATGATACCACTTGCTACAAGTCTACGTCACTCCTTATAATTAGATTAATCCACCGCATGATACGATCTAATTATAAGAAGCTAAAAGCATGCATATATCTGAACAAGTCTATATGAACTTATTACTCGGTAAGCTTAACCAAGATCGGCAAAACTAGCCGAGTTGGGGTCCATGAAGAAGGAACATACAAGCAAGCATGATCAAACCAATCTAAAACCTGCATCTGTCGCACGATACCCAGTTCTATGGAAGCCTAAACATGATTGACATGCATGAACCCACAACATGTAAAAACCTAGATTGAAAGCTAATCCGGCCATCATGATCTTATGATTAGCAAACCACAAGCAAACTTGTGAAACAAGGCCGAAAGAGATCAATCTAGATTGGGCAAAAGAGTGTTACAAGAATTATAAATAAAAAACACATAACACATGATAACTTAATGAATCTATCAGATCTGCCAAATCTAATAGAGCCGATAACTATTTTTACTCATGACTTAATCCGCCGCACGATATAAGGCACAAGCAAAAACCTCCCGTCATAAGCTTAAATCCGCCGCACGAGACTAAGCTTAACATACGAGACTACTTGCATCATATCTAAATCCACCGCATGATACTAGACATGATAGCAAGGTTGCCGGTACTTACGGAGGTCGACGGATCGATGATTCTCTTGAAGAACTCGACGATACGACTAAGGACTCGAAGGGTGCACAGGGCCGGTTTGTATTGATATGGTTGTGAACAATTTTACAATGGTCGAGGGTTTATATTTATACCTTGGACGAAATACGAGTCCTAGACGATTACGATTCACAATAATAAAATATGGAAAGATACAAAATCTATTCCTAATCTTCTCGGCATCTTTCATTGCCACATGCCTTCTCACGCAAGCCGGCTTCATCTGCAACATCCATCTCCCGAATGGAACCACTTTTTTGTAAGATAGCCGGCCGCACAGGCATTCACCGAGACCCTGAGGACCAGATAGCCGTCCGATTACTTGCCGAATCCTTTCCTCTCTGCTGGCTGGACCCACTTGTAATATCTTCATGCGTGCGAAAATCTGGTGTTAAAACATGCCCCCTAATTTTGGGATAATATTTATTCCAAATTCCTTTTCCCTGCATACTGACGTGGAATCTCCGGAAGCATCCATCTTTAAACGCCATAATTGTGGTACTCACCGATCCATCTCCCGATGCACCTTTGGGATTCTTTAAAGTCCCCTTTCACTTCGTTTCGGCTTGTGCATTCTGAACACTCCTGCTTCAATCTCAAAAACAGAAAACCCTCTTCTCTTTCGTCATTCCCCAATCTAGAGGATGTCTTCTGCAGCGAGTCGCCATAGCTCCGAGCTTGGTGCTTCTAGCACCTCTAAGAGGAGGTTGCTCTCTTCTTCTTTTCTGTTTCAATGAAGCAGCCGTTCTTATTTTATCACTTCCATTAGGAGGATCGGTGACGACCTTCCCGAAGTTCTGACTCAGAAGATCGCAGATCTCCAACTTGATCTGGAAAGGAGAGATCGGGAGATTACCCAAATCTCTCGAGAGCGTGACGTTGTTCGGGAATAGGCCACTGGTAAGCATCTTTTCATCGTTTCTTTCCTTATTCTCCCTCCTTTTACTGACTCTTCCCCTTTCAGCTCTGGAGGCTAAGCTTCATTCTCTCGAGGCCGCTGTCGCTAACCTCGCCGTCACGGCCAATGTACCGGGTTCGACAGCCCTGAGGCGGGTGAACGAGGTCAACTGAGTCCTCCCCGACATCTCCCGAGCTGGTATGGGATACAGCGCAGCGCTTGCCTTCAACGCTGTATGGATCCATTCTGGCGCCGACTACCGCAACTTTGACGCCTGCGAGCGAGGGCTAGAATACAGGGTGGCACACTCTGTTGATGATATGAAAGAAGCTGGAACAGATCTGGCTGATTCTTTTGACTTTGATCTCCCGATTAGGAATAGGATATAGAGTGGACGAACTGATTCTTCATTGTAACTTGTTCCCTCCTTTGTAAATAAGAAGTTCTTCCTGTTCGTCCCTTTGAGATCAACCTGTGATTGATCCTTCCAGACCAATATGTGCTCTGTTTTGCGTATTAATTATCGACCTCTATTTTCACTTCAACGACGATGTATACCGCATCGGCTATTGCTGATAACTGTACCAGAAATCTCTGGCTTGCAAACAATGGCTATTTCAGATTCGGTCTCTTCTCAATTTTCTATTGACATCAGGACAATTTTCTTCAAAGAACTTTTCCGTCTCTGTCTCCAGTGCCAATCGAAAATATGAGTTCCCAAACAACCAGTTGAAGCTGAGCAACCTTTAGCCGAATCCTATCGGCTTCATGATTCTGGAGTTACGACCTCTCTTAATCATCAAAGGATCTGGCCTGGCCCAATAATGGCCCATGAGTTGTGAAAACCCTACTTGATGCGTGGTCTTCCAATGTACAAGCCATATTTCTATAAATATGACCGTATACAAGCTGCTACTCCAGTCAAACAGCTCGACTTACAAAATCCCCACCTCTCGGCTTCTGGCTAAAGCCAGAGAGGAAAACCTTTGCCTGTGTTTTTCATTAATGGCAGGCGACAGCAATCACAGCAGGCATCCCATTGGAGATGAAGCAGGAAGAAGTCGAGCATCAACTCACCGGCGTTATGGGTAGAAACTGATTTCTTGCCCCCTTGCGGTAGCTTTTTCTTAATATATCCCTCCTTTTTGTTACTCTTTCTGCAGAGAATGACCGTCTAAAACAGTAGAAAACAAAGTTGCCCTCAAGGTGAATGCTCGTGGGGATTCAGCTGAAGTCCATTTTGACGCCGCAGATGGCCGCATAGATTAGGCCGTCATCCAAGGTGTGCATGCTGGGGTTTCCCTCGGGCTGGCTGCAATGAGTTCTTGGATCAAAGAGGATTACTCCTCTCTACCAGTTGGCTTCGCAGAGGATCCAGATGAATTTGAAGACCCTGAAATTTATGATGACCATGCCGCTGCTATTGCCGAGACTGTTGACCCGCAATCCATTCTGATCAACTCATTCCGAGAGTAGTTTGTACTAGGGCAGATCTGTAAATGAAGTTTGTTCTCCTCTGAGTAATGTCTATTTGCATCTCTTGATTCCTTAGTGACCTTCCCTATTCGCAACATTTTTTCAGAAGAACGTTTGCTGAATGTATGACGTCATCTTAGCTGACCAAATCTCATACTTGACATGTCATGTCACTTGGCATCGCACTTACTGCGCTTCATCTTTCTCTTCCCTCAATAAACCTGCCACTCGAGAAATGCTAGGATCACCAGGTCATGAACACTCTTGTACTAAAGGCGATATATAAAAATATCGGCTATAACTTAAATTCTTGGAACATTTTTTCTGCTAAAGGCGATGTTTTTACATCGGCTGTACATAAATATCTCTGAATCTATCTCGTATACAATTACCACGCATTCGGCTTTTTAAACAAATAGCGCCGAAGCTTCAACTCATAAGCAACACAAAAGACAAAAAATTTCTTCACAGCCGAATACCCGTCTCTAGGTCTAACATGTTCGGCTAAAGCAAGCTATCACTTATCCCGTTTTTCCTTCAAACTTAAAATAAGGGCCGATCCTACTATAAAGCTATCGGCCGTCACGTACAACTTGAAATGATCACCAAGTTGTGGAAGTGCCTTCATACATCTTCAATTTCATCAAAAGCTTCTATTGTACGTCACCTTGTATAAATCCTTTCTGATCTTTCTTGAGCTCTAGTAATGGGGAAATAAACAGAATCCTTTAAAAGTTTACCAACTTTAAAACACACTCGAGACCCAAACTTGTCCATATTGATCCTACTTCGGCTTCATCATCAACACTTTATTCCTTGTCAGCCGACATGAAACTTGGTCTTAATTCCTCTCCATTACCACCAGCTGGTTTATTTATTCAAAAATTGCTCTGAGAGCCGATTGTTTGAATCGGTTGTTGGTCCTCGTCGAACACGTTCACAGGACCTGCTTCCCAAGCTCTTCCAGAGAAACACTCAACACCATCATATTCCCAGTAGATGGGCTCTACATTAGCAATACTCACAGAATCATCAGCATGGACAATTTCGATGTCATTTCCAATCCACTGGACAAGAAATTGGTGCATAGTTGACGGTACACAGCAGTTTGCATGTATCCAATCCCTTCCTAATAGCAAACTGTATGCCCCCTTGCCATCAATGATGAAGAAGGTAGTGATCAAAGTCTTAGACCCAATCATCAACTCAACATGAACTGCTCCTCCGTATCAGAGGAATTGCCAGTAAAGTCCCTCAACATCATGTCGGTCTTCAACAGATCCTCACTTGTCATCCCAAGTTTTCTGAAGGTGTTATACGGCATAATATTTATGGCAGCCCCTCCATCAATGAACATCTTGGTTAATGGCTTGCCATTGACATACCCTCTCATATATAATGGTTTCAGGTGTCGATGCTTAGCTGGTTTATCAAATACCGCTTGCTGAGCCAAGACGAGATGAGCCAACAAATCTCGAAATTCATCTTCATCAAAATCCGAATATACCTCGTCTTGGACATCTTGACCTTCGGGAGCTATGAACTCTGATGGGAGAAAGAATGCCATGCATGCATCAGCCGAACGATCACTCACATCCGGCTTCTCTTTAGGACGCCAAATTCGTTTTGTCTTGGTGCCTGCTTGCGCTAACTCTCTGTTCCTTAGGCGTTGCACCCTCCTCTTCTGGCTCTTCCTCAATCCTGGCGGACACCACTGTCCTCTCTGCCAGACATACTCACGGTACTCTTCTTCTCCGGTGCGAGTCCAACTTCGATCGACAAATCCTCTTCCCTGCCGATTCTCGAAAATTATTTTTTAAGCGCCGATCGTCCTCAGGGATTCGTGCCCAAGCCTTTCATGGACGAACGGCGTTGACTCGAGACTGCCTATACTCAGAATACTGATCACTGCATTCAGGGCAGTTGTTTTTAGTAGGTAGTTTCAAGCCTTCATTCTAGCAATACTTGAAGAACGAGCATTCCCAATGAGACTGTTCCTGTTCCTCCATATCTTCTCGTTCTTCTTGGTATATTTCTCCTTCGTACCTCTGCTGTTTCTCCAGGAACTTCTGTTCTTCGTGAAACCTCTGCCTTTGGTACCGCTCCTGTTCTCGACACCATTTATTCAACAGAATACGCGTCGTGACCCTGGGTCTGGAAGTTTCACTCGTCTCAGTTCGGCTATTTTGGAACCGAACCCTTTGCTAAAGTTCTTTATTTGTAATCTGCCGATCAGGGTCAACGACACTAGTCTCCCTCGCTCTATCAGAGGTTAATACCTTCATTTTGCTCTTACTCCTGGGATCAGCTGCATTGACCATATTAACAGAGAAGGTTACAGGATTCTGCCCAAAAGGACTACCATCCACTTTCATCTTTCCATCAAACCTCAGGTGTCCATCCTGGATAGCTTTCTGAATCCGCACTCTGAACACTGGGCAATCATTTATGGAGTGGGACCTGGTATTGTGGAAACCACAATACTTTTTGTCTTTAACCCCTTCAGGGTGCAGCATAGGATGACCTTCCGGCAATTTGATGCGTCCTTCCTTCAACAAATATTCAAATAATTTATCTGACTTGGAAACATCAAAGTCATAAGTACCTTTTTGTTGCCTCAGCCATCGCTGGTTGACTTGAGTTGGCTCTTTAGCCCAGACTATCTCAGCTGCAGCTACTTCATCTTCATTATCATACTCATTTGCTTCCTCTAGGAAAGCCTGATACATCAGCAGCCACATCTCCCTTCTGGAATTGATTATTCCTTCTGAATCCTTGGGCTTGACTACTCATCGTTGCCAACCTTTGTGATAACTGCCCGAGGTCGTCAAACTCCATGCCGAACAATTTCTCTTTGACATTCGGCAACATGCCAGCTATGGCTATCCCCGGCAATTGGTCATCCGGCAAATTCAGAGAATAGCAAAGGTTCTTGGTCTCTCTGAATCTGCGTAGATATTCTTGCGTCGTCTCGCCAGGTTTCATCCTCAAGCTCATGAGATCAACCAATTTCTTCTCACTGGTACCCGTAAAGAAATATGAGTGGAATTTCTGTTCCAGCTCTGCCCATGTATTGATAGAATATGCTGGCAAAGAAGCGAACGAGGAGAAGGCTGGCCCTGTTAATGACAACGGGAAGTACCGAATCCTCCAAGCTTCATCTGTCGATGCTTCTCCGAGCTGCATCAACTAACGGCTGATATGCTCCCTAGTACTGGTATCATCCTCGCCTGAAAACTTGGTAAGATCAGTGGGAGGCTTCACCCTTGGAGGAAGTGCCACTCGATTGTACCATTCTGGGTAAGGAGACTTGTATGTGTAAGTTTGATTCTTAGGTTTTAGGCCAAATTGATTTTGCATCATATCAGCCATCTTATGCATGATGAGGTCAACATTCGAATCAGGAGCTGCTTGTGCTTGCCCCCCAGGATGTAGTCCTGCTGAACCCTTGTAGCCTGGATTTGGAAGAGCATTAATTGCGTTATAATCAACGAATTCCTGATATCCATCTCCAAACATGTTCCTTTGTAATCTGTTCGTTGCGGGAGACACTCTGAAAGCAGACTGCGGGACACTCCCTGTTGTGCCGAATGCGAGCTGGCGGCCATAGTCGCGCGGGTGGCTTGTGTTTCATGAGGAACCATCCCACCTGTGCTTGTACCAGCTCCACTGTCTTCGGCAATCCTTCGGCGTTGAGGTACTTGAAACAACAACGGTCCCTGCATCGGACCAAAAGCTTCTTCAAAGCATTTATCCACGGTTGGACTGAAAGTATTGACCATGATAGCACGAAAAGTGTTCAAGAAAGCCGACTGATGATTGGTCACGGCTTCTGATACAACCTTATGCATTATTTCAGTCATCTTCCGAATAGCTTCCTCTTCATTAGAGATATCAGGTTGGTGGTGAGGATGAATATTTGGGAACGGTTGCTTCTGGATGACCTTGCCACTCTTGTTCTTTGAAAAAGTCAACAGGCACTTGCGCTGAAGTTCATCACAAGTCTCTTGTACTAAACTCTTTAATTCTGGCGGCAATTCATCTATGGTCACGTCCATAACCTGATCATCTGATCATCTCGTTCTCAGGCATCTTGAAGCAGAGAGTAGTCCCACCGGGCGTGCCAAAAAGTGTGTTGGCGCAAAACGTGACACCTCGCGCCAAGGCACACAGCAAGCCGAACGAGGCTAGCTTCAATCGGGTGCCCAGAGTGTGTTGAATCCGGAGACGTGCCAGTCGGTTTGACCTGAAAACCAACAAGGGACAAAAGTATGAGAATACCTTTGGAACATGCCGGGTGAGACCAGACAGGTCCATATGTACGGCTTTGAAAGCCAATCACGACGGCACACAGCTATAGAAGCTGTCTATCAAAACAGGTTTATAATGTCATTCGGCAAGCATAAAGAGAAAAACATGTAAACATGTTGAGTGCCGAACACATATGTAACAAAAGGAGAAAAAAGGGGTAACTTGTGAATATAAATCTATTCAAACAAGACATGCATAGGCTAATCCAACTAGTCTGCCGCACGTCTAGTCTTCAAAAACCCGTCAAGCATAAACTCAAGCAAAGCTAATCCACCGCGTGATACCACTTGCTACAAGTCTACGCCACTCCTTATAATTAGATTAATCCACCGCATGATACGATCTAATTATAAGAAGCTAAAAGCATGCATATATCTGAACAAGTCTATATGAACTTGTTACTCGTGTAAGCTTAACCAAGATCGGCAAACTAGCCGAGTTGGGGTCCATGAAGAAGGAACATACAAGCAAGCATGATCAAACCAATCTAAAACCTGCATCTGCCGCACGATACCCGTTCTATCGAAGCCTAAACATTATTGACATGCATGAACCCACAAATGTAACAACTAGATTGAAAGCTAATCCGGCATCATGATCTTATGATTAGCAAACCACAAGCAACTTGTGAAACAAGGGCCGAATAGAGATCAATCTAGATTGGGCAAAAGAGTGTTACAAGAATTTAAATAAATAAAAACACATAACAATGATAACTTAATGAATCTATCAGATCTGCCAAATCTAATAGAGCTGATAACTATTTTTACTATGACATAATCCGCGCACGATACAAGCACAAGCAAAAACCCTCCGTCATAAGCTTAAATCCGCCGCACGAGACTAAGCTTAACATACGAGACTACTTGCATCATATCTCTAAATCCACCGCATGATACTAGACATGATAGCAAGGTTGCCCGTGGTACTGTTCGGTACGGAGGTACTACGATCGACAGTCATGATTCCTCTTGAAGAACTCGACGATACGACTAAGTGAAGGACCGAGAATACAAAAGCAAGGCGACCAGAGGGGGGGTGAATGGGAGCCAATAAAAATTTCTTACGAAACTTTGGCCAAGTGTCCCAAAATCAACCCCCAAGAGATACTACCGAAAACGTGATGCCCACGACCCTTGGAAGAGGGTGGATGATCTCTAGGATCACAGCGAGGCACCACAAAAACTTCCACACCCAAGTTCACGCAAGTCAACTAGTGACAGGATGGGTTTTGGGTAACCTCAACCTCCCCGAGCAACGCGAGGGGGATTCAGGCTATTTTGTAAAGCGAGGAGCCCGATTTCTGTAGAGCACGGAGTCGGGAATCCAACGCAACAAGCGGATCGCAAATCGAAGGTCAGACGAACAAACTGCGGACGAAAACGTGCTGACTGCACCTGACCGGACTTGCCTGCGTCCGGTCAGCAGGGACCGGACGCGTCCGGTCGAGCGAAAACCGATTTGGGACCTTACTGTGTTGGACGGACTCTGGTACACAGTGCGTCCGGTCTTCACTTGTGCGTCCGGTCACTCAAAGACAACAACGATGAACAGTGTGTCCGGCGAGTCCGGTCATGCACAGGATGAAGCGTCCGGTCGAAGCTCGAACTGAACAGAGAAAAGTTCAACGACCGGACTCACTCTCAGCGTCCGGTCACACCCAAACCGAGCGTCCGGTCACCCCGAAGCCCCTCTGTTCTTACCGATTCAACTCAAACTCACCCAAAACAAATCTAGGGATCAAACTTGGTGAGTGAAGTCACGAGATGATTAGTGAGCTATCTCTAAGAGATCATGGCTCGAACCTAACTCCAAATCGGTGAATCGAAGGTTCGGGGGAAGGAAGGAAAATGACCCGAAACGAAAAATCGATCGATCTCCTAGACCGTGAGGTTGGAGGATGATTCCTTCGGTGGTGGAGAAGTGCCTCACGATCTAGAACAACTTGGTTCAAACGGAATTGCAAAAGATGAACCGAGCAAAGAGATCAAGACGACGGGAAAAACGTGGAGCAAAAGGATCCGCGAAGAACACAACGAAAACGCGAATCACAGCCACGAACTCGAATCAAGGACGCAATCAGCCATCGATCAGTGCTCCAAGGTGAGGATACGGCCTCACTTCCTCAAATCAACAGTACACAGAGTGGAGTCTCTCTGCGGATCTCAACTAGCTAAAGCAGGGGTGTGGGAGAGTGGAAACCCTAATGCTAGGAAGCAAATGACTGCGCTAACTGAGATAGGGAGGAGGGTGTCTCCCTTAGACTACTTATACTAACCTAGCCTAAGCCTATTTCCTACTCTACCCCTCACTACTGTATTTACAGAGCGGACCAGCCTAACCCTAAGGCTATCTAGTCCACCCGCTGGTGGTAGGTAGATCCGACGGCCACGCCCGCACGGTCTTCCGCGTCGCCTCCACGCAACCTTCAGATCGCGCCGGTGCCGCCACCACTCTGCTCCCCCGGTTTTGTGGCCAAAACGGGAAACCAGCCTTTCCATCAGCCCCCGGTTTTGAGGCCCAAACGGGAAACCAGCCTCCAGCCCGAGTTTTGTGGCCAAACTCGGAAACCGTCCGCGCCCGAGTTTTGAGGCCCAAACTCGGAAACCGGCCCACGCCCAGGTTTTGAGGCTCAACCTGGAAACCGTCGCGCCCAGGTTTTGTGGCTCAACCTGGAAACCCAGCACCCAGGTTTTGAGGCCCAAACCTGGAAACCGTCCACCGTTGGTTTTTCCCGGGCTCTACCAACAAACCGGCGTCGTAGAAGGGATGCACCGCCTGTGCACCCCTTCCACCGACATGATCGCACTTCTCCGCTTGTCGCTGTCGCAGGCTGCCAGCCACCACAGCTGATCCTCCGGCCTCCAGTCCATCAGTCCAAGTCCACGTCCGCCCTTCACCGTCCGATACATCGGCATGGCACGTCCGCCGCACGGCACGCCCATCCTTCATCGCGCCCGGTCCGTCGGCACGACACGTCGCAACTTGACCTTCACCCGCCATCGACCACTGTCTCCGTGCTCGACACCTGCACAACACAAGCCAAAGAACATGCGCATCATCTCCGTTGACAATCACTCATCACACAGAGACTCGGCATACACCCATGTATCCGCAATCTCCCCCTTGATGAGTGCATTGTCAACTCCACAACAAATCATGATAAGAAGAAGGAGGTAGGAAGGAGTGGGAAGAGAAACCCAACCAAATGACCCAAAAGCCTAACAAAAGCCAAAGAAGGTCAAGTGGATGAGCGAAAAACTTGGTCCCCAAAGACATGGGCAACGGCTCGACGCAACCAAGCAAAGCAAAGCTAGCCCTCAAGAAGAGGTAGAACAGGCTCAACACCGCTAGCAGATACCAATTGAAGATCGGAGGACAACAGAAGCAAAATGCTAGTCCCTCAAGAAAGAGGCACAGAGGCTCAACACAACTAGCAAGAAAATCACTCCGAACCAATTGGAAATCAACCCAAACCAAATGGGAAAGCACACCAGACGATACCAATTGAAAGCCAAATGAAAAAGCTTATGAAAGCTCATGAAAAGCTAGGAACGTTTGCTAGTCCCTCAAGACAGAGGCAACGGCTCAACACAACTAGCAAACTCCCCCTCGACAAATGCAAGCAACTAGGACAAATGATTCTCCCTTAGTTGATCAACACAGGAGCATATGATTTGCATAAATTTCTCCCCCTAGTTGAAAATGCACTCAAGGTCCAAAAGGTATCGGAGAAGCAACTCCTTCACATAAACTCCCCCTGAACACAAGATCTCCTTCAGAATGCATATGAAGTCAAAATGCAAGTTAGGAGCTTCAAGTATATAGTCAAAAGAGTGCAAAGATGCTCTAATCAGTATAGCTCCAACATCTCAATTAAGCACTCAAATAGCAAAGGCTCAAACTGATCACTTATACGAAATATGAAGCGTATGAGCATGTGAGCAATTTTAAGCCAAAAGGATAGTCACCATCAAAATAGCACTAGACATGTATAGAAGGAATCCAAACAAGTGCTAAGCATATATACAAGGTGAACTACCCCTAGCAAAGTTCAATCATCATGCATAGGAATGAAGCATATCTTGTGATTTCAAATTCATATCGGAGTTGCAGCGGTAAAAGAATTCACAAGTTCATTTTTGGCATGTGATTGCGAGAGGTTGAAAGCTTGTCATTGCCTAACTTTTCAACCGTGCGAAGCCTATGCCGAAGCAATCAGAAGCTTAAAGCAACGGTTTCGGTCATACACTACATGGCTCAAGTTTAACTCAAAGTGCAATGAGAAACAGTCTCAATACCATGAGGTGTTGACAAGCAATCCCATCTCGATCTTTTCAATTCAACAATACTTGGTTCAGATTTTAAGCAAGTTATGAACAACCAAGCAAGTGAATGACTCAGAACTAGAGACATAGCAACCTAGCATATATGAAAAGCAGGAGGATGGACTCAACACACCCTACACATGCTAGTTGCATATCTCAATGGTGAACATTTTCAGATTTATATACATTAGGCATAATTCACCATTCCAAAAATAGCTCGCTCATAACATGTAACAGTGATCAGAAGGAGCATAAGCTACAAGCATCATCATAAGTATCGGAGCAATACTAACAAGAGCATAATTACATTCTAGTGAATATAGACATGAAGCTCAGAATGTAAATGCGTATGCCCGACACAAAACTGAAAGAAAGAAGATACCAATTGGAAGGACTCAAGAAACTCAAAAGAAAAGAGCCTCAAAATAAAAGAGTCAGTCTGTACATCTCAAAATGCTTCCCCCATCTAAAAGGGGAAACACACACCAAGCTCACCCCTCAACCTATTAAAGGTTGATTCGTCTAAAGGCTTGGTGAAAATATCAGCCAATTGGTGATGAGTATCGACATGGCGAAGGTCGATATCACCCTTCTCCTGGTGGTCTCGCAAGAAATGAAAGCGCACATCAATGTGTTTGGTTTTCGAGTGAAGCACGGGGTTCTTAGCAACGCTAATGGCACTCGTGCTGTCACAAAGCAAAGGAACTCGAGTAAAGCTCAAACCAAAATCACGCAAAGTGGCCATCATCCAGAGTAACTGGGAACAGCAGCTAGCCGCAGCAACATATTCAGCCTCCGTGGTAGACTGAGCGACACTAGACTGCTTGCGAGAAGACCACGATACAAGAGAAGACCCAATAAACTGGCAAGTCCCAGAAGTGGACTTGCGCTCAATGCGACAACCAGCAAAATCAGCATCAGAAAAGCCACAAAGCGAGAGGGTGGAAGAAGCAGAATACCAAATCCCGAACTCAGGCGTGAAACGAAGGTACCTGAAGATGCGCTTCACGGCCTGACGGTGAGAAGTGCGTGGCGAAGCCTGAAAGCGCGCGCACAAGCACACGGCGAACTGAATGTCCGGCCGTGTCGCCGTCAGGTAGAGCAGCGATCCAATCATGCTGCGGTACTCCTTCTGGTCCACTGCTTCTCCATCCGTGTCGGCATCCAGGGCAGTCGTCGTCGACATGGGCGTCGGAAGAGGCTTGGCCTCACCCATGTCGAACCGCTTCAGCAAGTCCCTCGTGTACTTGCCCTGGTGCACAAACGTCCCCTCTCGGGATTGCTTAATTTGCAACCCGAGAAAGAAGTCAGCTCGCCCATCATGCTCATCTCGAACTCCCTGCTCATAGTATCTGCAAACTTGGCAACCAAAGCGTGAGAAGAACCACCGAAAATGATATCATCCACGTAAATTTGGACCAAGAGAGTATCTTTGCCTTGCTTGAGGAGAAAGAGCGTTTTATCAAACATCCCATTTTAAAACCCTTAGCTAGCAAAAAGGTTTTTAATCTCTCATACCAGGCTCTAGGGGCTTGTTTCAAACCATACAAAGCTTTGTGGAGTTTAAAGACATGGTTTGGAAACTTGGGATTTTCAAAACCGGGGGGTTGCTGGACATAGACCTCCTCCTCAATGTAGCCGTTTAAGAAGGCACTCTTGACATCCATTTGAAAAAGTTTGAAACCCATGGATGCAGCATAAGCCAAGAGTATCCTAATAGCCTCCAAACGAGCTACAGGAGCGAAGGTCTCCTCATAATCTATCCCCTCCTTCTGACTATAACCCTTCGCTACAAGCCGGGCCTTGTTTCTCACAATGTGGCCCTCCTCTCCTTGCTTGTTTTTAAATACCCATTTTGTCCCAATAGGTTTACAGTCAGGAGGTGGTGGCACTAGAACCCAAACCCGATTTCGCTCAAAGTTCTCTAGCTCCTCATGCATGGCATTGACCCAATCCGGATCCGTCAATGCGTGTCCAACATCTCGGGGTTCAAAAGACGCAACAAAAAGCAGAATGAGCAAAGTGCGAGATGTGCTGTGACCTGGAGCGAGTAACTCGCTCGTCGATGTCGCCGATCATCTGTTCAGGGGGGTGCTGGCGCTGGATATGTCGTGGCGCCTCCCGGGAAGAAGTGACCTCCCCCTCAACAGCAGCTGGTTCCACCCCGGGTACAAAAGGTACCGCGCGAGGTGGAGGATCCCACGGCCCCCAGGAAGAAGAAGTGTCGGGGCCGTGAGTCGTCGTCGAGGCCGCCCTTTGCGGCACGGCAGGTGGAGGGGGTGCTGGATTATCTATACCTTCAGCACCCTCGTCCTCATCATCAAAAAGAGGCTCTCCAACCTCATGATCACCTGCACGCTCAAAACGAGAAGAGGGACAAACAAGAGTCTCGTCGAAGGTGACATCTGATGTCTCCATGACTCGGTTAGTGTCAAGGTTAAGTACACGATAAGCTCGAGTGTGAGTGCCATAACCCAAAAACACACCGTCAGAAGAACGAGACTCAAACTTGTCCAGGTTGCCTTTCTTCAATATAAAACAGTGGCAACCAAAGACTCTAAAATAACTCACCTTGGGCTGGCGACCAAAACGCAACTCATAAGAGGTCTTCTTCAAAAACGCTCTCAGAAAAATGCGATTCGAAATGTAGCATGCAGTGTTCATAGCTTCGGCCAAAAAACGCCTAGGAGTCCTATGCTCATCAAGCATCGTCCTGGCCATCTCAACAAGGGTCCGATTCTTCCTCTCTACACACCATTTTGAGGTGGTGTATAGGGGGAAGAAACCTGATGCTCCAAACCAAGGCGGTTACAAAACTTCTCAAAATCCGAATTTTTAAACTCGGAACCATTATCACTCCGAATAGCTCGCATCGAGTTCAAAGGGAACTCGTTCTGAAGACGCAAAATCAGATTGCGAGCAAATGAGAAAGTCTCGGTCTTCTCAGCTAAAAGAAGACCCACGAATATCTCGAAAAGTCGTCAACAACAACCAAAACATACCACTTGCCACCAACCGAGCTCACCCGAGCCGGACCAACAAGGTCCATGTGTAAAAGCTCTCCGGGGTGCGAGGTCATGACCTTAGTCAGGATGGTGGGGAGCAGCAACCATCTTCCCATGTCTGCAAGAATGGCAAACTAGATCCTTCTCCATCGAAAGCTTGGGCAATCCTCGGATTAGGCCAAGTGAGCTAAGTCTTGCAAGCAAGTCGAAGCTTAAGTGACCGAGCCTCCTATGCCACTTCCAAAGATCGGAGAGAAGAAGGACTAGCCAAAAGACAGCGAGAAGAACCAAACGATTCCGAGAAATTCGCACAAAAGACTTTCCCAAAGGGCGAAATCAGACATACAAGATCGCCCTGAGGATCTAAGATGCGACTAAGGTTCGGTTTAAAACGAATCTCATAGTCATCATCAAAAAGTTGCGAAACAGAAAGAAGGTTAAAATGCAGGTTAGAAACAAGAGCAACATCGCGCAACACAAAGTGCTCATTAACCCGCACCGATCCGCGAGACAACACCTTACCTTTACTATTGTCGCCGAAGGTTATGTACTCCTTTCCGGCGACTGGGCTAAGGCTGGAGAACCACTTGGTGTTTCCGGTCATGTGCCTCGAACAACCGGAATCCACCAACCAAACGTCCTCCAACCGTCTTACCTACATCAATAGAAAGACATAGGGTGAGCATACGGTCCAACACTGGGGTTAGTGAAATAAGGGTAATACCAGTGTTGGGCCGGCTGCTCAAAAGAACGGTTAGCAGAAAAACCATTCCTAGTACGTCTACGAGGGAAGCGATCACCACGCTGAGGAAAACGTGGTCCGCTGGGGAAGAAGCGCTCACCGCGATACTCAAACTGCGGTGGGGGAAAGCGCTCAACAAAGCCTCCGCCACGGGGTCCGTTACCTGCAAAAGCAGGACCCCGTCGGGCACGCTCTCTACGAGGTTTACGCCTAGGAGCCTGGGGCTCAACTGCTCTAGCGTCTCTCCTCGGAGCTCTCTCCTGCCTAGGCCTAACAAACTGAGGTGCTGGACCTCTAGGCCTAGTCTCCCTCCTCGGGGCTCTCATCTCCTGCCTAGGCCTGGGATCTGTCGTCCGGACCTAGCAGCTCTCCTCTGGGCCTTCGGTACATGTCCACCATGAGCTGGATGGTACATGTCCGGGTTCTCCGTCTCCCGAGCCCTGCGCGCCTCTCTCTTGCGCCTAAAGCAGAACTCGCTCAAGTGGCCATCTCTCCCACAAAAATCACACTGGTACCTCACCGCACGCACAGGGGGTTGTTGGTGACCAGGGCTGTGGGTGTGGCTCACCTTGCCTTTGCCCTTCGGTGGCAGCTCCTCACGGATGGGTGGCATAGCATCAAGCTTGTTTCTGAGGTGGTTTGGCTTGGGTGCCCAAACTGGGTTCTTGGGAGGAGCTCTCGGGGGTTCCTCAACCACACCATCTTTGGTGATAGGCTTGGCTGGCTCTTTGAGTGGAAGCTTGGCAAGTTTGGGAGTAGTGGTGGAGTTGGGCTTCTCACATGGGTTCAGACCACTAGACTCTCCAATCTTCCCAAAAGCTGAGAGATCAACACTCTGAGCAAAACCTACACCAGGGGCACCAACAGCTCGCTTGAATTGTGAGATCATCATCCCGAGCTGTGGCTCACTACTGGAGACCCATGACAAGATGGACCGAAGGTATGTGTTTCTTCCTCGGTTTGCATCTTGCCATGCTTCACATTGGCAATCTCCATCTCCAGGCCCTCACACAAAGCACACCTCAAGACACAAGTGCTATCTGAGCTGGCCTTCTCTAAAGACTCAAGCTTGGCATTCTTCTCTGCCAACTCAGATTGCAAGACAGGACAAGTCTTGCACGCACCCAACAGCTGCGGCCTAGCTCGGAGCTCATCCACCTCATCTACCAGCGCAGCATGCTTACTCCTCAGAGTGAGAAGATCCGTCATGTGCGCGGCGCAACTCTCGCACTCCAACTCCTCCGACACAACACGGTGGACCGAGCGAACTCAAGCTCCTTCACCGTGTCCTCCCACTTCTGCCTAAACTCCTTGCGTTCTCTAGCGGCACGCCTAAGCAAGTTTATCTTGGCTAAGGAGGGCATCAGTCAACTTCTCAACCTCGGAGGAAAGCTCGTCGTAGGTGAGAGATACCTGGGAGGTGTCGTTCGTCGTCGTTCCGAGGGGTACGCTCCGGCTTGCCGTCGACCTCATCGCCCAGCGCCATGGTGCAGAAGCCGTCGTCGTCGGCGAAGAAGAAGCAGAGGCCGTTCAGCTTGTCCTCGATCCTCTTCTTCTTCTCGGACTCGTCATCGCTCGAGCTGGCGGAGTCGTCATCCGAGCCGTCGACGTCGCTGAGCGTGGCGAAGAACGCGCGCTGCTCAGCTTGCTGCTTCTCCAAGTACTTCTTCTTGATGTACTCTTTGTCGAAGCCGCCCCGTTTCTTGTGCCTTGGGGGGACGTGCTTCTCCTTGTACTTGGAGTCGCGCTGCGCCCATGTTCGCCCTTGCCCGAGTGCTTGTTCTTCTTCTTGGGGCAGTCGGCGATGAAGTGGTCGGGGTCGCCGCACTCGTAGCAGCCCGTGCGTCCTCCTCCTCGACGACGGTTCATGCGGTTGTTGTGGAACCGCGAGAACCGGTTGGCAAGCAAAGCCAACTCGTCGTCTCCCAAAGACTCCAGCTGGTCCTCTGTCACAGAAAAGAGAGAAGAAAGCGCAAAACCAGCTGAGGGGTTAGAGGAAGAGCCGGAAACCAAAGCCATGGACGGGCGAGAAGGATTTTCAAAAGAAGCCCTCGCCATAGCATCAATCTCACTGGACTTGAGCTTACTAAAGAGCTCGTCGCAGGTGAGGGTCTCATAGTTCGGCGATTCGATGATTGCCTGAACCTTGGAGTCCCACACCGAACGGTCAAGAGTGTGCAAAAGCTTCAAAGCACGCTCATGATCGTCAAATGGCAACTGCTCTCTGTTAGCCCTCATCCTGTTGACAATCACCTGAAAGCGAGCGAATAAACTTTCTATGCTCTCGCCAGGCTGATGTCGAAAGTTCTCATACTCTCTCTTGTACGACTCGTAGAGTCGGGTTTTGACTTGAGAGGTGCCCTCATGAAAGCGCATGAGGGTGGCCCAAATCTCCCGAGCCGTAGAGAGGTGAGAAACGCGGTCAAACTCTCCAGTGCTCAAACACGAAAAGAGAGCATTACGGGCTCGGCTATTGGCTTCGTGCTCATCGATCTGATGCTGAGTGACACGAGCAGCCAAGACCACGTAATCGGCAGAGTTGCAAATATCCCAAATGGAAGCACCCAAACTCTGCAGATAGGCCGACATGCGTATCTTCCAATACGCATAGTTCGTCCCATCGAAAAACGGCGGTTTGCCCACGCCGCGATCCATGTCGCCTTCGGTGGATCTGGAACCGGCTAAGGTGGAAGATCCTTAACCCGCTCCGATACCAATTGAAGGACCGAGAATACAAAAGCAAGGCGACCAGAGGGGGGGTGAATGGGAGCCAATAAAAATTTCTTACGAAACTTTGGCCAAGTGTCCCAAAATCAACCCCCAAGAGATACTACCGAAAACGTGATGCCCACGACCCTTGGAAGAGGGTGGATGATCTCTAGGATCACAGCGAGGCACCACAAAAACTTCCACACCCAAGTTCACGCAAGTCAACTAGTGACAGGATGGGTTTTGGGTAACCTCAACCTCCCCCGAGCAACGCGAGGGGGATTCAGGCTATTTTGTAAAGCGAGGAGCCCGATTTCTGTAGAGCACGGAGTCGGGAATCCAACGCAACAAGCGGATCGCAAATCGAAGGTCAGACGAACAAACTGCGGACGAAAACGTGCTGACTGCACCTGACCGGACTCTGCCTGCGTCGGTCAGCAGGCACCGGACGCGTCCGGTCGAGCGAAAACCGATTGGGACCTTACTGTGTTGGACCGGACTCTGGTACACAGTGCCTTCCGGTCTTCACTTGTGCGTCCGGTCACTCAAAGACAACAACGATGAACAGTGTGTCCGGCGAGTCCGGTCATGCACAGGATGAAGCGTCCGGTGCGAAGCTCGAAACTGAACAGAGAAAAGTTCAACGACCGGACTCACTCTCAGCGTCCGGTCACCCCAAACCGAGCGTCCGGTCACCCCGAAGCCCCTCTGTTCTTCCACCGATTCAACTCAAACTCACCCAAAACAAATCCTCTAGGGATCAAACTTGGTGAGTGAAGTCACGAGATGATTAGTGAGCTATCTCTAAGAGATCATGGCTCGAACCTAACTCCAAATCGGTGAATCGAAGGATTTCGGGGGAAGGGAAGAAAAATGACCCGAAACGAAAAATCGATCGATCTCCTAGACCGTGAGGTTGGAGGATGATTCCTTCGGTGGAAAGAAGTGCCTCACGATCTAGAACAACTTGGTTCAAACGGAATTGCAAAAGATGAACCGAGCAAAGAGATCAAGCGACGGGAAAAACGTGGAGCAAAAGGATTCCGCGAAGAACACAACGAAAACGCGAATCACAGCCACGAACTCGAATCAAGGACGCAAATCATGCCATCGATCAGTGCTCCAAGGTGAGGATACGGCCTCACTTCCTCAAATCAACAGTACACAGAGTGGAGTCTCTCTGCGGATCTCAACTAGCTAAAGCAGGGGTGTGGGAGAGTGGAAACCCTAATGCTAGGAAGCAAATGACTGCGCTAACTGAGATAGGGAGGAGGGTGTCTCCCTTAGACTACTTATACTAACCTAGCCTAAGCCTATTTCCTACTCTACCCCTCACTACTGTATTTACAGAGCGGACCAGCCTAACCCTAAGGCTATTCTAGTCCACCCGCTGGTGGTAGGTAGATCCGACGGCCACGCCCGCACGGTCTTCCGCGTCGCCTCCACGCAACCTTCAGATCGCCGCCGTGTGCCGCCACCACTCTGCTCCCCCGGTTTTGTGGCCCAAACCGGGAAACCAGCCTTTTCCATCAGCCCCCGGTTTTGAGGCCCAAACCGGGAAACCAGCCTCCAGCCCGAGTTTTGTGGCCAAACTCGGAAACCGTCCGCGCCCGAGTTTTGAGGCCCAAACTCGGAAACCGGCCCACGCCCAGGTTTTGAGGCTCAACCTGGAAACCGTCGCGCCCAGGTTTTGTGGCTCAACCTGGAAACCCAGCACCCAGGTTTTGAGGCCCAAACCTGGAAACCGTCCACCGTTGGTTTTTCCCGGGCTCTACCAACAAACCGGCGTCGTAGAAGGGATGCACCGCCTGTGCACCCCTTCCACCGACATGATCGCACTTCTCCGCTTGTCGCTGTCGCAGGCTGCCAGCCACCACAGCTGATCCTCCGGCCTCCAGTCCATCAGTCCAAGTCCACGTCCGCCCTTCACCGTCCGATACATCGGCATGGCACGTCCGCCGCACGGCACGCCCATCCTTCATCGCGCCCGGTCCGTCGGCACGACACGTCGCAACTTGACCTTCACCCGCCATCGACCACTGTCTCCGTGCTCGACACCTGCACAACACAAGCCAAAGAACATGCGCATCATCTCCGTTGACAATCACTCATCACACAGAGACTCGGCATACACCCATGTATCCGCACTAAGGACTCGAAGGTGGCACGGGGCCGGTTTGTATTGATATGGTTGTGAACAATTTTACAATGGTCGAGGGTTTATATTTGTACCCTGGACGAAATACGAGTCCTAGACGATTACGATTCACAATAATAAAATATGGAAAGATACAAAATCTATTCATAATATTCTCGGCATCTTTCATTGCCACATGCCTTCTCACGCAAGCCGGCTTCATCTGCAACATCCATCTCCCGAATGGAACCACTTTTTTGTAAGATAGCCGACCGCATAGGCATTCACCGAGACCCCGAGGACCAGATAGCCGTCCGATTACTTGCCGAATCCTTTCCTCTCTGCTGGCTGGACCCACTTGTCGTATCTTCGTGCGTGCAAAAATCTGGTGTTAACAATCTCTTTCCCTTTGCCTTTGGTTCCTCTCCTTCTGGCGTTGCCACTTGTTTAATAAGATTCTGACAGTTGGACGCCTTCTTGCTTCACCAGCTCTTGAAGTTTCAGGTTGATCATGTTGATTATTGTTTCCTTTCATCTCCTGATACTCCCTGGCTGTTAGTTGCTTCTTCAGATCAACCGTCCCAGCTGCCTGAGCCTTATCAGAAGTCAATACCTTGACCTCACTTCGAAGTGCCGGAGCCACCATGTTCTGTGAGAAAGGATGGCCATTGATGCCCATGCCTTTGGCCTTTTCTAAGCCAATCCTTCCTTTAACGATTGCCCTCTGTATCATATCTCTGAAAACTCGGCAATCATTAGTAGTATGGGTACTAGAATTATGAAATTTGTAGTACCTTTTATTTTTAAGCTCCTCAGCCGATGGGATAGTATGATTCCCAGTAAATTTGATCTGACCCTTTTCTAGCAAGTAGTCAAATATCTTGTTGGCCTTAGTGATATCGAAGTTGTACTTTACATCCCTCTCGGTACTTTTAACTTTTGCCCAAGGCATGAATTCATTATTCTTCCAAACCCAGTCTACAGCAGCCACTTCTTCATCGCTTTCATTTTCTGAATCATCGTTTTCATTCTATAGAAAAACATGACTCTCTGCATTGTAGGCTTTCTTAGGTTTGAAGACTTGGTTGTACTGATTTTGGGCATCAATACTTGCCACCTTTTTAGCTAAATCGGCCATACTATTACAACCAAAGCCGATTCTCTCTCTGATAGCAGGTATCAGCCCTCGAATTGCAATGCTAACCACCTTTGAATCTGGCAATGTCAAGGAATAGCATTTCTTCTTCATCTCTCTGAATCTTTGTAGGTATTGGCATCCAGATTCATTATTAGTTTGTCTTGTATCGATTAAATCCACTAAGCCTTTTTCCAATACCCCGAAGCCGAAATATTTATGGAACTTATCTTCCAAGTCATCCCAGCTCTGAATGGAATTGGGTGGCAAAGATGAAAACCACGAGAAAGCCGAGCCAGACAGAGAGAGAGGGAACATTCTGACTTTGAGTGCTTGTTCATCACCGATCTCTCCAATCTGGACTAAGAACTGGGTTATATGCTCCATGGTTGACACTGAACCAGTTCCTGTGAACTTGGTAAAATCAGGAATTCTATATCTTGGAGGAAGAACAACCTGATCAAACCACTCCTGCGGATACATGGTTGTATGCCGAGTCTCTGAGTGATGAGTGATTGTCAACTGGGATGATGCGGATGTTCTTTGGCTTGTGTTGTGCAGGTGTCGAGCACGGATGCAGTGATCGAAGGCGAGGTGAAGGTCAAGTAGAGACGTGCCGTGCCGATGGACCGAGAGTTGCGAAGGGTGGACGTGAGGCTTGGACTGAGGGACCAGAGGCCCGAGGATCAGCTGTGGTGGCTGGCAGCCTGTGACGACAACAAGTGAAGACTTGCAGTCATGTGTTGCCTGAGTCATGGACTTGGGGACACGTGTCGGAGGACGGGGTGCACGGGAGGTGCATCCCATCTACGGCGTCGGTTTGGTGGTAGAGCTAGGGAAAAACCATCGGGTGGACGGTTTCCAGGTTTGGGCCTCAAAACCTGGGCGCTGCGGGTTTGCTGAGTTTGGGCCTCAAAACTCAGATGCTTGGTGGGCTGGTTTCCCGGTTTGGGCCTCAAACCGGGGGTTGGCTAGAAAAGGCTGGTTTCCCGGTTTGGGCCACAAAACCGGGGGTGCAGAGCGAGGGCGGCACGTGGTGGCAATCGGGAGGTTGCGTCGAGGCAACGCTACGAGTTGTGCGGGCGTGGCCGTCGGATACACCTGCCACCGAGTTGGTCCAGAATAACCTTAGGGTTTAGCTGGTTCGCTCTGTATTTAGAGAGGGGTAGAGTAGGAATTAGAAATTAGGATAAGTAGAGGGAGACACCCTCCTCCCTTCCTATCTCAGTCATTTGCTCTCTGCTTCTAGGGTTTCCTGCTCTCCCAATCCCCTGCTGTAGCTAGCTGAGATCCGCAGAGAACCATACCTCTGTGTACTGGAGATTTTGAGGAAGTGAGGCCGTAACCTCACTGTCGTAGCGTGTGGTAGCCACACGGTTGCAGATCGATGTGTTGATTCGCGTTTTGATTTGTGTTCTTCGCGTTCTTCGTTTCTCCGTGATTTTCCTGTCACTCGATCTCTCTCCCTACTGCGTCTTTGCGAAATCCGTTTGAATCAACTTGTTCGTATTTGAAAGGAGATCATTTCCACCAAAGAAATTCATCTATCTCCCTACGAGCAAGTAGATCGGGTTGATTTCGTTTTCGTGGCGCTTTTCGGTTCATCCTCCTCCCCTTTTGATTTCCCGGTGATTGACTCGATTTGAGCGGATGATTTCTTGGGGATAGTCTCCTAACTACTCCGTGATCATCCTCTCCAAGTTTGGGAACGTGGGATTTTGATTTGAATCAATTTGGAGAAGATTTGGGAGAAGGGCGATCAAAATCGCCCTCCCTGAGTGACCGCGGACAGTCCGCCACTCAGGGCGCGGACAGTCCGCGCGTCGGGGACGAGCCAGACCAGTGGCCCTGTTCTTCGGCTGATTTGGCTTTTGTTTGAATGGCGGACAGTCCGCAGTTCAAAGCCGCGGACAGTCCGGGAACGCCCAGGAGACTTACAGCAGCACTTCGGTTTTGCTCATTTGGCCGGCGGACAGTCCGCGACCTGAGCCCGGACAGTCCGCCACTGGGCAGACAGTCCGCGACCGTACTGGCGGACAGTCCGCGAATCGGCTGTTTGCTCCGGTTTAGTGCGTTTGCTCTCCCGGCTTGTTCGTTTGGTTTCCGGACTTCTCGTTTGGCCCTAGAGTTAACCAAGGAACCTCTCTAGGTATCTTTGCTACTTGTTAGCATAGGTATTTAAGAGTTTCTCGACGTAGCCGTCAATCTACATTCGAGACTTGGTTTGTGGGGTGGTGTTCGAGCCGGAGCTTTTGGTGTTTGGTTTGCTATCTTCTTGTGGTGCCTCGCTGTGATCCTAGGGATCATCCACCCTCTTCCAAGGGTCGTGGGCATCACGGTTTCGGTCGCAGTTTCTCGGGGTTGATTTTGGGACATTTGGCCAAAGTTTCGAGAGAAATTTTTGAGCTCCCATTCACCCCCCCCTCTGGTCGCCTTGCTAGTGCTTTCTCGGTCCTTCAATTGGTATCAGAGCGGGTTAAGGATCTTCCACCTTAGCCGGTTCCAGATCCACAGAAGGCGACATGGATCGCGGCGTGGGCAAACCGCCGTTTTTCGATGGGACGAACTATGCGTATTGGAAGATACGCATGTCGGCCTATCTGCAGAGTTTGGGTGCTTCCATCTGGGATATTTGCAACTCTGCCGATTACGTGGTCTTGGCTGCTCGTGTCTCTCAGCTTCAGATCAATGAGCACGATGCCAATAGCCGAGCCCGTAATGCTCTTTTCTCATGTTTGAGCATGAGTGAGTTTGATCGCGTTTCTCACCTCGCTACGGCTCGGGAGATTTGGGCTACCCTCATGCGTTTCCATGAGGGAACCTCTCAAGTCAAAACCCGACTCTACGAGTCGTTCAAGCGAGAGTATGAGAACTTTCGACATATGCCTGGCGAGAGCAAAGAAAGTTTATTCGCTCGCTTTCAGGTGATTGTCAACAGGATGAGGGCTAACAAGGAGCTGTTGCCTTTTGACGATCATGAGAGAGCTTTGAAGCTACTTCATACTCTTGATCGATCGGTGTGGGATACCAAAGTTTAGGCGATCATCGAATCACCAAACTATGAGACCCTCACGTGCGACGAGCTCTTCAGTAAGCTCAAGTCCAGTGAGATCGATGCCATGGCGAGGGCTTCTTATGAGAATCCTTCTGGCCCGACTATGGCTTTGGTTTCTGGCTCTTCTAACCCTTCTGGAGGTTTTGCTCTTTCGTCTCTCTTTTCTGTCACAGAGGACCAGCTGGAGTCTTTGGGGGATGACGAGTTGGCAATGCTCGCCAACCGGTTCTCGCGGTTTCACAACAACCGCATGAACCGTCACCGCGGAGGAGGACGCTCAGGATGCTACGAGTGCGGCGACCCCGATCACTTCATCGCCAACTATCCCAAGAAGAAGCATTCATCTGGGAAGGGCGATCATGGGCACAAGTACGACTCCGGCAAGCGCAAGGAGAAGTACGTCCCCGCGAGGCACAAGCGGAGGGGCGGCTTCGACAAGGAGTACATCAAGAAGAAGTACTTGGAGAAGGCCCAGGCTGAGCAGCGTGCGTTCTTCGCCACGCTCAGCGACGTCGATGGCTCGGATGACGACTCCTCTTGCTCAAGCGACGACGAGTCCAAGAAGAAGAAGAGGATCGAGGACAAGTTGAATGGCCTCTGCTTCTTCGCCGACGACGACGGCTTCTGCACCATGGCCCTCGACGGCGAGCTGGTGAACTCCCCTCGGAACGACGACGACGACGACACCTCCCAGGTATCTCTCACCCACGATAAGCTTTCAGCTGAGGTAGAGAAGCTTACTGCCGCCTTGCTTAGTCAGGATAAGCTGCTTAGGCGTGCCGCTAGAGAGCGCAAGGAGTTTAGGCAGAAGTGAGAGGATACGGTGAAGGAACTTGATTCTGTCAAGTCCACCGTAGTTGTCACAGATGAGGAGGAGTGTGAGGCGTGCACCACGCACATGACTGATCTTCTCACTTTGAGAAGTAAGTATGTTGCGTTGGTAGGAGACGTGGATGAGCTCCGGGCTAGACCCATCCTGTTGGGTGCGTGCAAGACTTGTCCTGTCTTGCAATCCGAGTTGGCAGAGAAGAATGCCAAGATTGTGTCTCTTGAGGAGGCCAGCTCGGGTAGCACTTGTGTGACTAGGTGCGCTTTGTGCGAGGGTTTGGAGATGGAGATTGCCAATGTGAAGCATGACAAGATGCAAACCGAGGAGGAAAACACATACCTTCGGACCATCTTGTCATGGGTGTCTTGTGGTGAGCCACAGCTCGAGATGATGATTTCCTAATTCAAGCGAGCTGCTTGAGGTCCCGGTGTAGGCTTTGCTCAGGGTGTTGATCTTTCTGCTTTTGGGAAGATTGGAGAGTCGAGTGGTCTGAATTCGAGTGAGAAGCCCAACTCCGCCACTACTCCCAAACTTACCAAGCTTCCACCCAAAGAGTCTCTCAAGCCTAACACCAAGGATGGGGTCTTTGTTGAGCCTCCGAGAGCTCCACCCAAGAACCAGCAATGGGCTCCCAAACCCAACCACCTAAAGAACAAGCTGGACACAATGCCACCTATCCAGGAGGAGTTGCCACAGAAGGGCAAGGTGATCCACACCCACAACCGTGAGTACCAACAACCCCCTTTGAGAGCGGTGAGGTACCACTGTGAGCACTGTGGGAGAGATGGACACTTGAGCGAGTTCTGTTTTAGGCGCAAGAGAGAGGCGCGCCGTGCTAGGGAGATGAACAACTCGGACATGTACCATCCTTTCCATGATGTACATGCGCCGAATGTTCAGAGGAGAGCACCGAGACGTGCTGCTAGGCCCAGAGGTCCAGAACCACAAGTTCCCACGCCTAGGCAGTAGAGAGCTCCGAGGAGAGACGCTAGGCCTAGAGGTGTTGAGCCTCAAGTCCCTAGGCGTAGGCCTTGTAGAGAGCGTGCCCGGCGGGAGCCTGCATTTGTAGGCTATGGACCCCGTGGCGGTGGCTTTGCAGTTGAGCGTTTTCCCCCACCGCGTTTTGAGTATCGCGATGGACGCTCCTCCCTTAGCGGACCACATTTTCCTCAACGTGGTGATCGCTCCTCCCGTAGGCATGCTAGGAATGGTTTTTCTGCTAACCGTTCTTTTGAGCAGCCGGCCCAACACTGGTATTCCCCTTACTTCACTAACCCTTGTGTTGGACCGTATGCTCACCCTATGTCTTTTTATTGATGTAGGTAAAAGGATCGGAGAACGTTTGGTTGGTGGATTCTGGGTGTTCGAGGCACATGACCGGAAACGCCAAGTGGTTCTCCAGTCTTAGTCCGGTCGCCGGAAAGGAGTATATCACCTTCGGCGACAACAGCAAAGGTAAGGTGCTGTCTTGTGGGTCTGTGCGAGTTAATGAGCACTTTGTGTTGTGCGATGTTGCTCTTGTTTCTAACTTGCATTTTAACCTTCTTTTCGTTTCGCAACTCTTTGACGACGACTATGAGATTCGTTTTAAACCGAATCTCAGTCGTATTTTGGATCCTCAGGGCAATCTTGTTTGTGTGATTTCGCCCTTTGGGAAAGTCTTTCGTGTGGATTTCTCGGAGTCTTTTGGCATTTCTCGTTGTCTTGTGGCTGGACCTACCTCTTTTGATCTTTGGAAGTGGCATAGGAGACTTGGACATTTGAGCTTCGACTTGCTTGCAAGGCTTAGTTCACTTGGCCTAATCCGAGGATTGCCCAAGTTATCAATGGAGAAGGATCTTTGTTGGGGGAAAGGACCCTCGGCAGAGGCGCCGCCCGAACTGGTGGTCTAAATCAGCCCTCGCGCGACGCCCGGTGTGCTTGCGAGGTCCCTCTCCTATTGGAGACCGTTACCCTGACCCCCGGATGCGGGGACAACCCTCGACGCTTTGTTGCACTTTTGTGCAGGTCCAAGGCGACGGTCGCGCTGCAGGAAACCATCGCTGACTCACGACGCCACCTTCGCTTGGAGCGAAGGTCCAGGCAAGCAGCAAGCGTGTGTCGCCCCAAGGGTGGGCGAAGCCGAAGGTCCGGCGAGCACGGCCAAAGGCTAAAACTTTCGTCTTTCTCCCGGGAGGCAAGTGAAGCCGGAGGTCCGGCAGATGACGAAGGTGCGCGGGCCCAAGGGCGGGCGCGGCCGAAGGTCAAGACCGCTGCGCCTCTCCCCGAAGGTGAACAAGGGCCAGGTGGCGGCGCGCTGGGGTGTGACCGATTAGGGTTTCCGCTTCAGCTGTGTGTTTACGCTTTTGCCCTTCCTCCCTGCGTGGAGGCGAGGAATCTTTGCTGTACCCTCTTGTAATTTGGCCCGTACCCCTTGGCATTCCCTATAAATACCAGGGGGATGAACAGTGTAAGGACGACTTTTGGGGAATTCGAGCACTTTCCACTTCCGTTTCACCTTCGTTGCTGCATCCGACACTTGGCCACCTTCGCTCCTTCCCCTGCACAAGTGCGGAGGTTGGACAAGTGTGTTCCCAACAGTTTGGCGCCGTCCGTGGGGAGTGAAGTCTGAAATGGCGGGAAACAGGAGAGCACCTTCGACGAGGGACCAGCGCGTTGCAAGAGAGGTGGCGGCGGTGGTCCCGCCTGCGGAAGAAATTGTGCAACCCTCGGGGGAAGAGAATGTCACCCCAGAACCCCAATCCCTGGGCCCTCAGGTCCAAATGGCGACGCAGCCGCACCCTCACACCTCGGGAGAAGGAGGACGAGAAGAAGAGGAGATGGGCCTCGAAGCCCTCGAAAGGCTCGAAGCCGAGCTGCAAGAGAAGAAGAGGCGCCTGGAACAGCTAGAGAGGCATAACCGATTGCGCTCAATCAGGCAGAGGGCTGACGAGGCAAGGGAGCAGCTTCGCCGTATGGAGGAATCCCTCGCTGCGGCAGAAGCCGAAGCCGAAGGCTGGAACGATGAGGAGATACCCCCGCTGCAAGAGGGAAACGAGGAACAGAATCAAGATAACCATCGTAACCATCCTCCACCCCCACCACCACCAGCACACCCAGAGCCATACCCTGTGAGACACCCAAACTTCCGCCAACTCTACCCAGATGAGAGAGAACAAAACCTTCGCATTCAGCGGAGGCATCAGCAACACCAAATGCCCTATGATCCAAAGTCACCACTCTCCCAAACACTCCAAACCCAGCCCTGGCCACCATGTTACAATCCACAAAACCTACCTCGCTACGATGGGCTTTCCGACCCTCGCCAGTTCATCATGAGCTACGAAGCGGCAGTCGCCGCAGCAGGCGGGGATGAATCAACAATGGCAAAATCCTTCGTCATCATTCTGCGAGACATCGCACAAACTTGGTACAGCAACCTTCGCCCTGGAACTGTGGATTCCTGGATCACCCTCAGAGACAAGCTGTGTACAAACTTCAAGGGCATTACCCCAGCCCCGCTAAACCCCATCGAGCTTTTCAACTTGCAAGCAAGAAGAGCGCGAACCGCTCCAAGATTACTGGCGAAGGTTCATTCAAATCAGAGCAAGGACCCCTGGGATATCTGACGAGGCTGTCATCCTCGCTGCAGTCAGTGGCCTGCGCCCAGGACCATGCTCCTCAAAATTCGCCAGAAAACCGGCAAACTCGATCGAGGAGTTGCATGAAACAATGGAAAGATACTGTAGAGCTGATATGGATTTCAGAGCGAAGTCCGACGCTCGGAGGTCTCAGCAGAGGCCACAGCCGAGGCCTCAACCGAGAGAAAGCAACCTTCGCCAAGAGCAAAGCAACGTCGGTGCAATCAACAAAGCAACAAACTATGAACATCAAACACGGGACGCTCAACATCCGAGCAGCCAAGCCCCGCAGGTTTTACCACCTCCGCCTAACCAGCGCTACCAGCAGCGAGATCCTGCCAAAATGTATTGTCACTTCTGTGGAATGGGAAAGGGGCACACAACAAAGCAATGCGAATGCTTCGCCAAGGGAAAAGAATACCAGGAATCCAGGAAACCTGCTTCGTCAGACCCCCGAACCATAAACCACACAAGGAAACCAAGCTTCCACCCACCAAATCCAACATACCACTATACCCCCATAAACTACGGCCTACCTTCGCAACAACCCCCTTACACCCACCACCCACTCTACAACCAAACACATTATCAGCCAACCACCACCCCACAACGCCAAAACCCACCTTACACAGTCACATACCCAGCTACCCCCCAAAACCAAATTCCAACAACCCACCAAGCCACCAGCGCTCTGCCACCACCACCGCCAATCCCCGCGTTACCAGCACCACAACCCGTGAAAGCCGAAGCCCCGAGCCAAACAACCATCAACAACCCAACTTCGACCTTCGGTGTGATTCTAGCTATCACCGGAGGTTCAAATGAAGACCATGGTAACAAACGGCAGAGGAAGGAACACGCCAGACGCGTTCACCACGTGGCCGTCGAAGGACCACATAAATTCGGCCGTTGGTCCCACATCCCCATAACCTTCGATTCCAGTGACATGAAGCTAAGAGATTACCCTCACACAGATGCCATGGTGATCGAAACCAACCTCGCTGGGTGGACTGTCACCAAAATACTGGTCGATACAGGTAGCTCCGCTGACATCTTGTTCGCCTCAACCTTCGACAGCATGAAGCTTGACAGAAATCTTTTGCAACCGGCCGACAACCCCCTATACGGTTTCGGTGGTCAACAAGTGAGAGCCGTCGGGAAAATTTCTCTGCCCGTGACCTTCGGCGACCAAATAAACTGCAGGACGGAACATATAACATTTGATGTCGTCGACATGTTCTACCCATACAATGCCATTTTCGGCCGAGGGGTCACAAACACGTTCAATGCGGTCATCCATCCCGCCTACCTATGCATGAAACTTCCCGCTCCGAAGGGTGTGGTCGCAGTATTTGGGGACCAGGACATTGCAAGGACAGCTGAAGGGAACGTAGCCCCGGGGCAACGTAATGTACACAATTTGTCAAAACCTCAAACCCCCGGTATCAGCGTCGAGGGCGAGGTCCGCAACGACAGAGTGAAGGCGGCGCCAAAGGACGAAACCAAACAAGTCCAACTCTTCGAGGGTAATGCCGAAAGAAAGGTGATCATCTCAGCCAATCTAGACCCTCAATCAGAAGGCAACCTCGTCACATTCCTCAGAGAAAATTCCGACACCTTCGCTTGGTCCGCCGAAGACCTAAAAGGAGTCAACAGATCAATGATCGAGCATAGCCTGAACATCAAAGCAGGTTATCGCCCAATCAAACAAAAGCTTCGCAAGATGTCAGAAGAAAGAAAGGAGGCAGCGAAGGCTGAGGTAAAAAGACTTCTGGACGCAGGCGTCATCCGCCCAGTCAAATACCCAACTTGGCTCTCAAATGTGGTCCTAGTCCAAAAGAAGAATAAAAAATGGCGAATGTGCGTCGATTTCACCTGCTTGAACAAAGGCTGTCCGAAGGATGACTTCCCCCTCCCGAACATAAGCACCCTGGTCGACAGAGCGGCAGGCTGCCAAATGCTATCCCTCCTCGATTGCTTCTCAGGCTATCACCAAATCTGGATGAATGAAGACGACGAAGAAAAAACAAGCTTTATCACACCCTCGGGCACCTTTTGCTTCCGAAGGATGGCAGAAGGTTTGAAAAATGCAGGATCAACCTTCGCTCGCATGACCTCCGAAGTGTTCAAGGATGAGCATGCTGTCTCCGCCTATGTCGACGACCTAGTGGTCCAAAGCGAACTAAAAGAGAACCACATACCAGACTTATCGAGGGTATTCAGCAACCTCCGGTCCGCCGGACTGAAACTAAACCCAGAAAAATGTGTTTTTGGGGTAAGCGAAGGCAAGTTGCTAGGTTGCATCGTCTCAGCCAGAGGAATCGAAGCCAACCCTGAGAAGATTGATGCCATCATGAACATGGAACCCCCGACGACCAAGAAAGCAGCTCAGCGTCTGACCGGTCGTTTGGCAGCACTTAGCAGATTCATCTCAAGATCCGCAGAGCGGGGGTTACCATTTTTCGAAACACTCAGAAGCAACGCTCCATTCAACTGGGGTCCCCAGCAGCAAAAGGCCTTCGAGGAGTTGAAAAAGTATCTGACCAGCTTGACTGCCCTAACCAGCCCAAGCAAGGGAGACTTATTGTTACTTTACGTCGCAGCTTCGCCACACGCTGCAAGCGCAGTCCTCATCAAGGAGCTCCGCGAAAACAACAGAACCAGACAAGCCCCAATCTATTATGTTTCAGAAACCCTCGAAGGCCCAAAGAGAAATTATTCGGAGCTTGAGAAAATAGCATATGCCGTCGTCATGGCATCAAGAAAGCTAAAGCACTATTTCCAGGCGCACGAAATACATGTACCTTCGACGTACCCTCTCGAGAACATCTTCAAAAACAACGAAGCTGTTGGAAGAATAGCAAAATGGGCAGTGGAGCTTAATAGTTATGCTGTAACCTTCGTTGGTAGAACAGCGATCAAATCGCAGGTGCTGGCTGATTTCATAGCAGAATGGACACCCGACCCTCGCCCCGGCGAGCTGCAGCAGGACCAGTTTTGGATCGTCTACGTCGACGGGGCCTGGGGCGCAACCGGAGCCGGTGCCTCGGCCATTTTAGTCTCGCCCTCCGGGTCGAAGCTGAGATACGCACGAAGGCTGGACTTCAAGTGCACAAACAACTCCGCTGAATATGAGGCTGTGATTCTGGCACTTTCAAAGTTGCGATCGTTATCAGTCCGAAGGGCACTCATTAACACAGACTCTCAAGTCATTGCGGGGCACATTGAAAAGAACTACAAAGCAAAAGATCCAGAACTTCACAAGTATTTTCAATATGTACGAAGGTTAGAATCTTTCTTCCTCGGCATAACAGTAAAAGCAATATCGAGGACTGAAAACAGCGAAGCAGATTGCTTAGCCAAAGCAGCCGCGCAGCAGCTACAGCTCCCTCCGGACGTGTTCTACGAGGTTTCCACTCGGTCAGCTTTCGAAGCTTCCGAAATCAGCATCAAGCTGATCAACACAATTCAGTGCGAGGATTGGAGAGCACCTATCATGGCCTACATCAAAGGACTCCATGAACCCAGCTCCAAAGAAGAAGAGAACAGACTAAAGCAAAGAGTGCGAGGGTACAAGATTGTGGATGACACCTTGTTCAAAGCTTCGGTAACCTCACCTTGGCTCAAGTGCGTGTCACAGTCCGAAGGTAACGACATCCTCAAACTCATCCACGAAGGTATATGTGGTTCACACAACGGCCCAAGAGCACTAGTAGGAAAGGCTTTCCGGCAAGGTTTCTACTGGCCAACTGCGCTGAGAGACGCGGAAACCATCGTCAAGAAGTGCGAAGGTTGTCAACTGACAGCAAAAAACCAAAACACCCCAGGGGCTCCCACAACCCTCATATGCCCAACCTGGCCCCTACAAAGGTGGGCAATGGATCTCGTGGGCCCACTACCGACGGCTCCGGGGAACCTTCGCTATGCGGTGGTGGCCGTGGAATATTTCACCAAGTGGACCGAAACAAGACCGCTGTCCTCCATAACCTCCCTCGCAGTAAAAAGGTTTTTCTGGCAGCAGATAGTTTGTCGCTTCGGAGTCCCAAAACATCTAACCGTCGACAACGGCACCCAGTTTGACAGCGAGGTTTTCAAAGAGTTCTGTGCACAAATCGGAACAATACTATGCTTCGCCTCAGTCCGTCACCCGCAGTCCAACGGCCTAGTCGAAAGAGCCAACGCAACAGTCTTCCAGTCCATATCCAAAAAATTGCAAGGCAGACCCAAAGGCAAATGGGCGGACGAGCTAACTGCAGTCACCTGGTCTCACAACACCTCTGAATGCAGAGCAACCAAGTTCACACCCTTCAAACTGCTGTTCGGCGAAGAAGCTGTGTTACCAGAGGAGCTAAAATTTGTTTCACCAAGAACAACCCTCGCAAGTGATGAGCCAGCCATACTAACTGACAAGGACTTGCTAGAAGAGACAAGATGCAGCGCAGTTCACAACCTCCGCAAGTATCAGGAAGAGACCAAGAAGTGGAGAGATAAAAAGGTCAGAATCAAGAACCTGCAGAAGGGTGACCTCGTCCTCATCCGTATACAAAACGCCAGCTTGGCCGGAAAATTCCAGCCTAAGTGGACAGGCCCGTTCCTGATCGCAGAATGCAATCGCCCAGGCTCTTTCCACCTCTCCGACAGCGAAGGTAATATCCTGCCACACACCTGGAACATCGACGACCTTCGCAAATTCTACCCATAGCGGAGCCTTAGCGAGCCCTCGCGTTATGTAATTTTTCTTACTTTTTATGGTACATACTCTCATGTACTTAACAAAAACAGGAGCTGCACTCTTTTTCCTTACGAAGGGGCGTAAGGTTTTTTAACGAGGCAGCATCCAAAGCATTAATACAGGCTAGAACCCCCAAAAAAGTAAAATCTCCAACCCTCTACCCCCAAACATCGAAAAAGCGGATCTCTTTCAAGAGCGCTACATTCGATGAAAACCTGCTAAGATTGCTTCGAAAAACATTCCTTTTCTTTTCAAAGCAAACTTCACCTCCGCCTAAGATAAGGGGAGGTCGAAAAAGTCGAGCACCCTGGCACAAACGACAGGGGCTCGCAAAAAAGCAATTTCCACCTCCGCCTAAGACAAGGGGAGGTCGAAAAAGTCGAGCACCCTGGCACAAACGACAGGGGCTCGCAAAAAAGCAATTTCCACCTCCGCCTAAGACAAGGGGAGGTCGAAAAAGTCGAGCACCCTGGCACAAACGACAGGGGCTCGCAAAAAAGCAATTTCCACCTCCGCCTAAGACAAGGGGAGGTCGAAAAAGTCGAGCACCCTGGCACAAACGACAGGGGCTCGCAAAAAGCGAATCCCACCTCCGCCCAAAATAAGGGGAGGCGCGAAAGCCCAAAAACCCGAGCACATCCGCCCGAGCCCTCCAAGCTAGGCCTCGGGCGGACCCACCTTTTCCGTCCCGCCCGAGCCCTCCAAGCTAGGCCTCGGGCGGGCCCACTTTTTCCGTCCCGCCCGAGCCCTCCAAGCTAGGCCTCGGGCGGGCCCACTTTTTCCGCCCCGCCCGAGCCCTCCAAGCTAGGCCTCGGGCGGGCCCACCTTTTTTCCGCCCCGCCCGAGCCCTCCGAGCTAGGCCTCGGGCGGGCCCCACTTTTTCCGCCCCGCCCGAGCCCTCCGAGCTAGGCCTCGGGCGGGCCCACTTTTTCCGCCCCAGCCCTCGGGCTAATTCAGGCATCGGGCGGGTCCAAAAAGCAAACACTCTCGAACAACCGCAGGGGCTCGAAAAGCAGCACCTCGCCAAAACACATCGCCCAAGTTACGTGACGCGCGAAGCCCTAAAAAGCTCATCACATCTATTAGCTTAAAGCTCACGAGAGCAAATGCGCGAGCCTCGCTAAAGAAAAAAGGGCGTCGCTGTTTTTTCAAAACAAGCTCACGAGAGCAAATGCGCGAGCCTCGCTAAAGAAAAAAGGGGGGCGTCGCTGTTTTTTCAAAACCAGCTCACGAGAGCAAATGCGCGAGCCTCGCTAAAGAAAAAGGGGGCGTCGCTGTTTTTTCAAAACAAGCTCACGAGAGCAAATGCGCGAGCCTCGCTAAAGAAAAAAGGGGGCGTCGCTGTTTTTTCAAAACAAGCTCACGAGAGCAAATGCGCGAGCCTCCTAAAGAAAAAGGGGGCGTCGCTGTTTTTTCAAAACAAAAGCTCACGAGAGCAAATGCGCGAGCCTCGCTAAAGAAAAAGGGGGCGTCGCTGTTTTTTCAAAACAAGCTCACGAGAGCAAATGCGCGAGCCTCGCTAAAGAAAAAGGGGGCGTCGCTGTTTTTCAAACAAGGTCACGAGAGCAAATGCGCGAGCCTCGCTAAAGAAAAAGGGGGCGTCGCTGTTTTTTCAAAACAAGCTCACGAGAGCAAATGCGCGAGCTCGCTAAAGGAAAAGGGGGGGCGTCGCTGCTTTTCAACACAAGCTCACAAGAGCAAATGCGTGAGCCTCGCCAAAAGAAACGAAGTGTCGTTGCACACAACTATTACATCTTTCCTGACAGTTCATAGAATATTTTTACAACCACAAACCAAACAATGCAAATTACAAAAAGATTACAAGGAACCGTCGTTCCCTTCTATCAGCATCAAATCATCAGGGCCCCCGTTTAATTCCTCAAACTCCGGCTCAACCGCAACTATGGGCCCCCACAACAAAGGAGTTACCGGCACAATCGGCAACTCACCAGTCAAAACCCTCGCCCGATACATATACGCGCGGGGCACTTCGTCAACCTCCAACGGTTCCTCCTTCGGAACCACCAGCGACCGGCGGAGTCCACTGCAAGATTGCTTCGCCCGAATAAATAGTCCAACGCAGTGCTATCATCGATATCATCACTAACACGGCTTGCGAAGTCGAAGACGAACCAAACAAATAACGCGTAGCTTGCCGATCAGTAAAGTCAGCATCACGCCAAAAGCTGCTCGACCTACTATTTCAAATCGTACCTTCGCACCTTCGACCACCAAAACGCTCGAAGGACAACGAAGGATGTTTTAACTTCGCACGAGCCCAGGACTCACCAGTTATAAAAACATCCTGGTAGTTAAGTGTTAACGGCGTCACGTCAAAAACCTCAAGCACGGTTCCATCAGGAACCTGCATTCACATAAACATTATAAAATGTCTCAGCATGCATCGAAGTCATTACAAGCATCATGGCTACTACCAACACATCCCCATCTACACAATCCACGCGATCACACCTGCCGGGTTTCTTCAACCTCAGCCGTCACAGCTTCGCCAGCAGCATTCTTCGCATCCTGCGCGGCTTTGCCACTCGCAGCCGCATCTTGTGAGGTACCCTCGCCGACGATGTCTTTTCCACCGCCACCGGCAGCACCTCCGCAGAGGTGAGAGTCTGAGCGCCTTCGGAGCTGCAACCGGCCTCTGAGCAGTAGGCGGCGAAGGCATCGCATCCTTCCGAGCCTGTAAAAAACCAAAAGGACCAAACAGTTCAATTCTCAACTCCAAACTCACAATCATCAAACAATACCGAAGAAACAACACCCTCAACACAAACCTGACGAGTAGCCTCGGCCGCCTCCTCGAAGGCAAGAGCCCGACCGCGCCTGCAATCCAAAATCGGCGAAGAACCGCATTGCACAATTCCGGACCTCGGCGTCATCAATCTTCATCTGTCGAACCTTTCGACGGTTGGAAAAATGGGTTGGGTTTCTTTATCTGCGGAGATGCATCGCAAGTCTGCTTGCGAAGCGTCAGCCATCGCCCGGCGCCCCAGCATACCCGCCACAAAGTCAGCAGCATTCCCAACCAACGGAGCTGAACACATCTAGCTCGTTAATACACCAACCTCGAAGGCTCAGCGCCAACCACAGGGAAGTGCTCCCTCAGTGAACACCTGAAAGTCCTTGTTTGGTTTTGGGTAATTGATGTCACCTAGTGTACTAACCATGTCATGAAGTGCTTATGAGCTAGGTTGGTACACACCATATGTGGGAGCTAAATGACGATCATGATATTGGTGGTGATGGCCAAAAGATAGATCAAGTGCCTCACATTTGGAAGACGAAGAAGAGAGAAAAGCAAAATCCTATGGAGATCAAGGCAAAGGTATAAATAGGAATTTTGTTTTGGCACTCAAGACACCATAGAGGGTGTGAGTGCGTTTAGGATAGATAGCCGTACTATTAAGAGGGGAATATCTCAGTGATCGCGGTTATCAAGTGCCACTAGGTGAATTCATACATGCATATGCATTAGGACCTAGTGTGCTAACTCGAATCCTTTGAAAATGATTGTGAAAATGCTAACACACTTGCACAAGATGATAAACACTTGGTGGTGGTGTTAGCACATTTGCAAAGGAGAAGTTGTTGAAATAGTTTTGGATCAACTCAGAGATGAAAATGGGTTTTCTGTGTGAAGCCGGTGGTACCGACCAGGAGGGGTCGGTGGTACCGCCCAAGGAGGCAGCGTGCAGACCTCTGTGATGGGGCGTTTTGGCCTAGCGGTGGTACCGCCATTACCTCGGTAGTACCGCGCCCGGTACTACCGACCAAGGTCGGTGGTTGGCGAGTTTTTTGCTGAGCTCTCTGGTGTTTTCGAAATGGCTTGCCGGTAGTACCGCCATTACCTCGGTACTACCGCGGTTGGTACCGACGCAAGGTCGGTAGGTGGCTGGTTTTTCGCGAGCTCTCTGTTGTTTTGAAAATGGCTTGCCGGTAGTACCGCCATTACCTCGGTACTACCGCCCACGGTGGTACCGACGCAAGGCGGTAGGGTACTGATGGTTTTCGCAGAGCTCTCTGGTCGCGGCGCCTTTTGGCCTGGCGGTAGTACCGCCATCACATCGGTACTACCGACCTCGGAGGAACCGACCAGGGGTCGGTGGTTTGCCGAAATCAGCGGGATATGGGAAAACGGCTAGTTTGACTCTGTCGGTGGTACCGCCCAGGAGGGGTCGGTACTACCGACCAAGCGCAGAAAGGTAGGGTTCGGGCCGCCGCCGCCCCTTCCCTATATATTGAACGTGGCCGCCTTTGGGGATTCTTCTTGACTCTCTGACTTCTTGAACATCCCCTTGAGCAAGATCTAATCCCTCCCTCCGATCTCTTTGCTTGTTAGTGCGAATCCAAGTGAGATCGAGAGATCCAAGTGCATTTGCTTGTGAGTTTGCATCTAGTGGCACTTGGCGATTGTGGTTGCTGCGGATATTCTTATTACTCTTGGTGGTTGCCGCCACCTAGACGGCTTGGAGCAGCGGAGGAGATTAGGCACGAGTGGTGATTGTTCGTGGCCATCCCACGGTGATTTGTAAGGGGTTCTTGTACCTTCCCCGGCGGAGCGCCAAAGGTAACTCTAGTGGATTGCTCGTAGCTTGTGGATCCCCATCTTGTGTTGGTTGTGCGGCACCCTATTGAGGGTTAGGCGTGTGATGCCTATTAGCGCGTGAACCTCCAAGTGGTGTATCGCTACAACGGGGACGTAGCTTGCCGGCAAGCAAGTGAACCTCGGAGGAAAAATTATTGTGTCAACTTGTCTCCGTGGTATTCATTGATATTCATTATTAATCTCTTGCCGGATCGGTATACACACTCCTATCTCTTGTACTTATTTTGTTACATTCTTGCAAGTATTATTTATATGTTGTTGCTATTCTAGATTTTCTATCTTGTGTAGTGATTCATATTGTGGATAGGTGGCTTGCACTTTTGTAGAGCTAGCGCTATCTTTGCTACGCCATTTAGTTGTAACAAGTTTGTTTAAGTGTTGTTGTAGAATTTTTTATAGGCTATTCACCCCCCCCTCTAGCCATTTAGGACCTTTCAAGTGGTATCGGAGCAAGGTCACCGTTTATTCAAGGCTTAACAACCTTCGGTGTCAAAATGGCTCATATCAACAACACTAAAAGGCCACCCCAATTTGATGGCACAAATTACAGTTATTGGAAGGCAAAGATGACTACTCACATCAAGTCAATCAATAGAAAAATTTGGAGTGTGGTAGAAACAAAGATTGAGATAGTCGATCCAGAGCATCTCACCAATGCCGAAGAAGAGAAGATGCAAAACAATGATATTGCTCTCAGTGCTATTCATGATGCTATTGATGCAAATGTGTTTGAGCAAATCAAGGGCATGGAACTGGCTAATGAGGCATGGAAGAAACTAGAAGAGTCATATGAGGGCACTCAAGCAGTCAAGGGAGCAAAGGCTTATATTCTCAAGGAGAAGTTTGCAAGCTTCAAGATGAAGGAAGATGAAAGTGTGCCGGAGATGTTCAATAGGCTACAAGTGCTAGTCAATGATCTAAAGGCACTTGGGGAAGAAGTGAAGGACAAGGACTTCTCACACAAGTTCTTGAGATGCCTCCCAAAGAGGTTTGGTATGTTGGTTACTTTGCTAGTAAGAAGTGGTTTGGACACAATGACACCAAACCAAGTACTTGGAGATGTGATGACCGATGACACATATAGAGAAGAAATGAAGAAGAAGAAGAGAAGAAGGATGAAAAGAAGAAAAGTGTGGCATTCAAAGCCACAACATCATCATCCAAGACCAAGAGCAAGGGAAAAGCAAAGAAGGAAGAATCAAGTGAAGATGATTGCTCAAATGCTAGTGACGATGAAGATGAAGAGATGGCCTTATTTGTTAAAAGATTTGGCAAATTCATGAAGAAGAAGGGCTACCGGGCAAGAAGGAAGAAGACATCATACAAGAATAAGGATGAACCAAGAAGGTGCTTCAAGTGCGGTAGCAAGGACCATCTCATTGCTCAATGTCCATACAACAGTGAAAATGATGACAATGACAACAAGAAGGACAAGAAGAGGGAGAAGAAAGAAAAGAAGAGTTACACGAAGAAGAAGAAGGGGCAATCATACATGGTCACTTGGGATAGTGATGCTTCCACAAGTGATAGTGATGAAGATAGTGATAATGAAGATCACAAGACAAGCAAGAAGAAGGCACTTGCAAGTATTGCTATCAACAACAAGCCTTCAATCTTCGATACTCCATCATGCTTCATGGCTAAGGCCACAAAGGTACTATCTGATGATGATGAGAGTGATAGTGATGATAGTGATGATGATGAACCCACTAAAGATGAATTAATTGAAATGCTTGATGATGCTAGAGAACATTTTGATAAAAAGAGAAAGGAGTGCAAAGAATTGCAAAAGAGACTAAAAGCTCTTGAGCAATCCTTTGAGGAGCTCAATGCTACTCATGAGAGGCTAGTGGAAGCCCATGAGGAGCTTGGCAATGCTCACACTAAGCTTAAGGAAGCTCACTCCTCACTTGTTGATCAAGCTAAAACTGAAAAAGTGGTTAAAACATGTGACATAGGCATAGCTTGTGATATAATTGATGAATCTTTCTATAAGCCTATTATTGTTGCTGCTACTAACCCTTCATGTAGCTCATCATCTACCACTACTACTTCATCTATGGATGATGGCTTCACTTGTGATGCCTCACTCATGGTTAATGGTTGAAAATGAGACATTGAAGAAGGAGGTAAATGAGCTCACTCACGCCTTGGGTAAAGCCTATGGTGGTGAGGCCCGCTTGCTAAGTGCTTGGGTAGCCAACGTTTTCTCTCCACAAAGAGGGATTGGGCTATACCCCAAGAATGGCAAGGCGGCTTTTGCTACTCACAAAACTAGTTTGTGAAGAGCAATGGTCGGTTTTGCACTAGATGCAAGCAAAGTGGGCATATAGAGCTATATTGCAAAAACAAGAACAAGATTGCTAATGTATCCTCTATTCAGTTTGATTCTTGCTATTTGCTTACCAAGGGTGTTAATGGTGTGAAAGCTAAATTCATTGGTGCACCAATTGTGGGCTCAAAGAAGAAAGCCATTTGGGTACCAAAGAGTTTGGTCACTAATCTTGGAGGACCCAAAAAGGTTTGGGTACCTAAAAAGAATTGATTTGTTCTTGTAGGTCAACTATAAAGCCGGAGGAAGGCATTGGGTGCTTGATAGTGGGTGCACTCAACATATGACAGGAGATTCAAGAATGTTCGATTCAATCAATTCAAGTGGCAATCATGGTTTGACTCTATCACATTTGGTGACAATGGAAAAGGCAAGGTTAAAGGGCTTGGTAAGATTGCAATATCCAATGACATGAGCATTTCAAATGTGTTGCTAGTTGAGAGCTTGAACTTCAATTTACTGTCAGTTGCTCAGTTGTGTGATCTTGGTTTCAAATGCATTTTTGGAGTTGATGATGTAGAAATCATAAGTGTAGATGGCTCAAATTTGATATTTAAAGGATTTAGATATGAGAACCTTTACTTGGTTGATTTCAATGCTAGTGGAACACAATTGTCAACATGCTTATTCACTAAGTCCAGTTTGGGTTGGTTATGGCATAGAAGGCTTGGTCATGTTGGAATGAAACAGTTGAACAAAATAGTGAAACATGATTTAGTTAGAGGCTTGAAAGATGTCACATTTGAGAAGGATAAACTTTGTAGCTCTTGTCAAGCTGGAAAACAAGTTGGTAACACCCATCCTAAGAAAAGCATGATGAGTACCAGTAAAGCATTTGAGTTATTGCACATGGATTTATTTGGACCAACAACATACACTAGCATCGGTGGAAGTAAATATGGCTTTGTGATAGTGGATGATTACACTAGATACACATGGGTTTTCTTTCTTAGTGATAAAAGTGAAACTTTTGAGATCTTCAAAACTTTGTCAAGAGATGTCAGAATGAGTTTGAAACAACAATCAAGAAAGTTAGAAGTGACAATGGGAGTGAATTTAAGAATACAAGAATTGATGAGTTGTGTGATGACTTTGGCATTAGACATCAATTCTCACCCAAGTATACTCCTCAATCAAATGGGATTGTTGAAGGAAAGAAGAACAGAACTTTGATTGATATGGCAAGGTCTATGCTCAGTGAATACAATGTCAGTCATTCTTTTGGGCCGAAGCTATCAATACGGCTTGCTATTGTAGCAACCGTCTCTATTGCCATGGCATGCTAGAGAAGACACCATATGAGCTATTAAATGGAAGAAAGCCAAATATCGCATACTTTAGAGTTTTTGGATGCAAATGTTATATATTGAAGAAAGGTGCAAGATTGAGCAAATTTGAGAAGAAATGTGACGAAGGATTCTTACTTGGATATTCAACAACAAGCAAAGCATATAGAGTTTGGAACTTGGCTAGTGGTATTATTGAAGAAGTGCATGATGTTGAATTTGATGAAACTAAGGGCTCTCAAGAAGGAAATGAAAATCTTAATGATGTGAGAGGCACTCAATTGTCAAATGCAATGAAGAATATGGATATTGGTGATATTAGGCCAAGACAAGTGGATGATAATGAAGATGACCAGATGTTCTCCTCAAATGTGCAAGTTGATGCAAATCAAGCTAGTGGTTCTCATGATCAATCAAGTGCTAGTGAAGATCAACAAGCTAGTTCATCTCAACCAAGCAATCAAGTGCAAATCCTCCAACCAACCAATATTGCAAGAGATCATCCCATAGATCAAATTGTTGGGGATATTAGAAGTGGTGTGCAAACAAGATCGAGATTGGCATCTTTTGTGAGCATTTTTCTTTTGTGTCATCATTTGAGCCAACCAAGATAGAAGATGCATTGATGGATGTTGATTGGGTAAACGCTATGCATGAAGAGCTAAACAACTTCACCCGCAACCAAGTTTGGGAACTTGTTGAGAGACCAAAGAACTACAATGTAATTGGAACCAAAATGGGTATTTCGAAATAAGCAAGATCAAGATGGGATAGTAGTAAGAAACAAAGCAAGATTGGTAGCTCAAGGCTACACTCAAGTTGAAGGTCTTGATTTTGGAGAAACATATGCACCGGTTGCAAGAATGGAAGCAATTAGAATTCTATTGGCTTATGCATGTGCTCATAATATCAAGTTATATCAAATGGATGTCAAAAGTGCATTTCTCAATGGGTATATCAATGAGTTAGTATTTGTAGAACAACCTCCCGGTTTTGAAGATGACAAGAAGCCCAACCATGTTTACAAGCTCAAGAAGGCGTTGTATGGTTTGAAGCAAGCACCAAGAGCATGGTACGAGAGGTTGAGAGATTTCCTACTCTCTAAAGGGTTCAAGATGGGCAAGGTTGATACTACTCTCTTCACCAAGAAGATTGGCAAAGACTTGTTTGTGTTGCAAATATATGTTGATGATATTATTTTTGGGTCAACCAACCAAGAGTTTTGTGAAGAGTTTGGGAATATGATGGCAAATGAGTTTGAGATGTCTATGATTGGAGAGCTTAGTTACTTCCTTGGTCTTCAAGTCAAGCAAATGAAGAAAGGTACTTTTGTGAGTCAAGGCAAGTACATCAAAGATATGCTTAAGAAGTTTGGTCTAGATGATGCAAAAGCTATTAGCACACCTATGGGAACAAATGGACATTTGGATAGTGATGCTAGTGGCAACATGGTGGATCAAAAGTTGTATCGGTCTATGATTGGAAGCTTACTTTATGTGACCGCTTCTAGGCCGGATGTGATGTTTAGTGTATGCATGTGTGCAAGATTTCAAGCTTCACCAAGAGAGGGTCACCTGAAGGCAACTAAAAGAATATTGAGATATTTGAAGCATACACCAAATGTTGGATTGTGGTATCCCAAGGGGTCAAACTTTGAGTTGATTGGATATTCGGACTCCGACTATGCAGGATGCAAAGTGGATAGAAAAAGCACATCGGGCACATGTCAATTACTTGGAAGATCACTTGTATCATGGTCATCGAAGAAGCAAAACAGTGTTGCACTTTCAACCGCCGAAGCAGAATACATATCCGCAGGAAGTTGTTGTGCTCAATTACTTTGGATGAAAGCAACTTTGGATGACTTTGGAATTAAATTCAAACAAGTACCATTGCTATGTGACAATGAGAGTGCAGTGAAGCTCACCAACAATCCAGTACAACATTCAAGAACAAAGCACATTGACATTCGCCATCACTTCATAAGAGACCATCAACAAAAGGGTGATATTTCAATTGAGAGTGTTGGTACCGATGATCAACTTGCCGATATATTCACCAAGCCACTTGATGAAAAGAGATTTTGCAAGCTAAGGAATGAATTGAATATACTTGATTTCTCAAATATGAGTTGATGCACCCTCCGTTATATGACATGCCTCTCCTTCAACAAAGCAAAGGTAAAATTGTGTGGCATGACATTCATTCTTGCTAAGGATATGTTTAGTGCATTTAGTCATTCCTTGCATCTTATAGGCTCATTCATGAAAATAAAATACTTTGGATGTACATATGGTACCACTATTGCTTCTATGTTTGATATGATCTAGTGGTAGCATATGACATGTTTATGGGCTTGTGAACCTAGTGTTTGATCTGGAAACAAGCATTCAAGGGTTTAACCGACGTGAGTAAGATAACCATTGAAAGATGTGTGAAGAAGCTTACTCTAGAGCAAACCGTGTTAAATATCTTATGTTTGTTTGCTAGGTTGAACCAAACTTGATCACTTTTTGTTTAACTTAACTCCTACTAAAATTGGTGTGCCTTTTATGGTACTTAATGACAAAGGGGGAGAAATGGTTAAGATAGATATATATAACAAAGGGAGGATAGATATATATAACAAAGGGAGGATCAAATAAAATTTGAGCACACAAGTAGGGGGAGCAAGCTCATGAACTTATTGTTGCATTTGAATGTGCATATTCATATGAGTGATTGCATTGCAAAAGTTTAAATTCAATACACATGCTTGTGTGATGTATGCATATTCATATGAGTGATTGCATTGCAAAGTTTAAATTCAATACACATGCTTGTGATGTATGCTAGAAATAATTTTGAATGATGATTTGGCACTAGCATGCATAAGTGGTAGCTAGATGTAAGTTGCTTTTACAAGTGATACTAGATCCTTTCATATAATGTTGATCTCATGAGGTATCTAGTGTTTGTTTTTAAGTCTAGCTAACCATGGTGCTAAGGATGATGAAAATTGGCAACTCCGATTGGTATCACGCTTCAAAGGTCCATTCTTTACACCTTAGCATCATTTGATAGTATTACTCTCCCACATTTCATATCTATGCATATGTGCCGAACTTGAACCAAACACTATAGCACATATGTAGGGGGAGCTAATACTAGTAGAGGTGATTCAAATTTTCAAATATATATCTTTGTAAAAGGTTGTCATCAATTACCAAAAAGGGGGAGATTGAAAGTCCTTGTTTGGTTTTGGGTAATTGATGTCACCTAGTGTACTAACCATGTCATGAAGTGCTTATGAGCTAGGTTGGTACACACATATGTGGGAGCTAAATGACGATCATGATATTGGTGGTGATGGCCAAAAGATAGATCAAGTGCCTCACATTTGGAAGACGAAGAAGAGAAAAGCAAAATCCTATGGAGATCAAGGCAAAGGTATAAATAGGAATTTTGTTTGGCACTCAAGACACCATAGAGGGTGTGAGTGAGCGTTTAGGATAGATAGCCGTACTATTAAGAGGGGAATATCTCAGTGATCGCGGTTATCAAGTGCCACTAGGTGAATTCATACATGCATATGCATTAGGACCTAGTGTGCTAACTCGAATCCTTTGAAAATGATTGTGAAAATGCTAACACACTTGCACAAGATGATAAACACTTGGTGGTGTTAGCACATTTGCAAAGGAGAAGTTGTTGAAATAGTTTTGGATCAACTCAGAGATGAAAATGGGTTTTCTGTGTGAAGCCGGTGGTACCGACCAGGAGGGGTCGGTGGGTACCGCCCAAGGAGGCAGCGTGCAGACCTCTCTGTGATGGGGCGTTTTTGGCCTAGCGGTGGTACCGCATTACCTCGGTAGTACCGCGCCCGGTGGTACGGTACCGACCAAGGTCGGTGGTTGGCGAGTTTTTGCTGAGCTCTCTGGTGTTTTCGAAAATGGCTTGCGGTAGTACCGCCATTACCTCGGTACTACCGCCCACGGGTGGTACCGACAAGGTCGTGGTGTAGTGGCTGGTTTTTCGCGAGGCTCTCTGTTGTTTTTGAAAATGGCTTGCCGGTAGTACCGCCATTACCTCGGTACTACCGCCCACGGTGGTACCGACGCAAGGCGGTAGTGACTGGTTTTTTCGCAGAGCTCTCTGGTCGCGGCGCCTTTTGGCCTGGCGGTAGTACCGCCATCACATCGGTACTACCGACCTCGGAGGAACCGACAGGGGTCGGTGGTTTGCCGAAATCAGCGGGATATGGGAAAACGGCTAGTTTGACTCTGTCGGTGGTACCGCCCAGGAGGGGTCGGTACTACCGACCAAGCGCAGAAAGGTAGGGTTCGGGCCGCCGCCGCCCCTTCCCTATATATTGAACGTGGCCGCCTTTGGGGACTTCTTCTTGACTCTCTGACTTCTTGAACATCCCTTGAGCAAGATCTAATCCCTCCCTCCGATCTCTTTGCTTGTTAGTGCGAATCCAAGTGAGATCGAGAGATCCAAGTGCATTTGCTTGTGAGTTTGCATCTAGTGGCACTTGGCGATTGTGGTTGCTGCGGATATTCTTATTACTCTTGGTGGTTGCCGCCACCTAGACGGCTTGGAGCAGCGGAGGAGATTAGGCACGAGTGGTGATTGTTCGTGGCCATCCCACGGTGATTTGTAAGGGGTTCTTGTACCTTCCCCGGCGGAGCGCCAAAGGTAACTCTAGTGGATTGCTCGTAGCTTGTGGATCCCCATCTTGTGTTGGTTGTGCGGCACCCTATTGAGGGTTAGGCGTGTGATGCCTATTAGCGCGTGAACCTCCAAGTGGGTGTATCGCTACAACGGGGACGTAGCTTGCCGGCAAGCAAGTGAACCTCGGAGGAAAAATTATTGTGTCAACTTGTCTCCGTGGTATTCATTGATATTCATTTATTAATCTCTTGCCGGATCGGTATACACACTCCTATCTCTTGTACTTATTTTTGTTACATTCTTGCAAGTATTATTTATATGTTGTTGCTATTCTAGATTTTCTATCTTGTGTAGTGTGATTCATTGTGGATAGGTGGCTTGCACTTTTGTAGAGCTAGCGCTATCTTTGCTACGCCATTTAGTTGTATAACAAGTTTGTTTAAGTGTTGTTGTAGAATTTTTTATAGGCTATTCACCCCCCCCTCTAGCCATTTAGGACCTTTCACCCCCGGCTTCAGTAAGCATGCATCTATCTTGGTTTTAACCCTCGAAGACTACCACGCCAGCTTCGGCCTGGCCGCCACCTCCGCCGACAAATCCTCCACGCGTTTTTTCATAGACACCAGTCCTTATCCTTTGCTGACCCGCGGCGATGGTCGCGTTGGCCTTCGCAAACTCTTGCCTTCTCTTCTTCCATTTCAGCCTCTCCAAGGGGCCCTCAGCTCACCATCTTTATCTTGCAAGCTCCGGCGAAGGTCTTCACTACTAGAGAACAGGCCTTTGGACGATCCACCAACCGAGCTTTAGTCTCAGAAAAAATTTGCGTCCGGGACTAAAGACTTTTAGTCCCGGTTGGTATTACCAACCGGGGCTAAAGGTGAATCTTTAGCCCCGGTTGGTATTATCAACCGGAACTAAAGGTCCTGGACCTTAGTCCCGGTTGGTAATACCAACCGGGGCTAAAGGGTCACCCTTTAGCCCCGGTTGGTAATACCAACCGGGGCTAAAGGTCCTTTTAACCCCGGTTGGTGTTACCAACCGGGGCTAAAAGTCCTTCCCGAGTGGATTCAAAAGGAAAACGTCTAGAACTACATCACGTGGGTTGCGTAGCTCAGTTGGTAGACGTGCCTGAGGCGAGATGTGCTGAGTTCGAATCTCACACAACACACATTTATTTTTTCCTCTCTGGACCTTTAGCCCCGGTTGAAAGCACCCGGGACTAAAGGCCGGACCTTTAGTCCGGATTCTTAGCCCCGGTTGACATACCCGGGGCTAAAGGCCCATTTCAACCGGGGCTAAAGGCCCTTTCTCTACTAGTGCTTTGTTCTCTTTCTGCACGTCTTTCAACCGGTCGTTCAGATAATGCAGGTTATAGCTGGCCCTTCGACGTGCCGACCGGTTGAGAAGCATCAGCTCCGCCACTTTCACATCAATATCATCGTGGATATTGTCCAAAGGCTCGCCGGCGAGCCGAAGTTCCACTTCCGGCAGACAAACCCGGTCAAATACACGGCCCAAGAATCGCCTCTCCTCCGGAGAGCAAGGCAAGCGGGTGGCTTGAAGATCCGCACTTGTATACAAATGAGTCGCCGGGTACGTAACACCCAGCTCCCTCGCATAGTAAGGAAGGCTCGCCAGGCTAGCTTCGCCATACGGCCTCTTTCCAGGGGCCTGGTCCGGGCCAACATCACCCTTAATTTCGGACCCCTCGACCCAAATGTGTGAACCAGCATAATCGGGCACAGACCCCCGTCGTGGGCTCACCCCCTCCACATCCCGCAGCACTTCCTCAATATCTGGGTAGCCGCATCAACAGCGCTGGATGCAGCTATCCTCTTGCCTCGGCTGTCCTCCTCAGAAACGTCTTCATCGGAGTCATCCTCGCTACTGGATGAAGTACTGCTCTCGCCGGAAGACACGACATCCTTTTCCCCTCCTTTCTCTTCCTCATCGGAGTCCTCGGAAACGCCTTCGTCTTCCGAGGTCTGAACTAAAGCCCCGATACCGCCCACGCGAGGCGCTCGCCCTCCAGTTCTTTCAAAACCTCGACCACTCGAGGCCGCGGCCGAGGATGATGAAGTTCCTACGGCACCAGAGCTCGTAACAATCTTCGATGAAAATAACTTTTGCCCGGCCGCCGGTGCCACCCGACCTCCGCCGCGACCCCTCTTCGGCGGCGAAACCACACCGCTATCCTCCGCAGGAACGCGTTTCCTTTTCTTGGGCGCGTCGTCGCTCGTCGGCGCAGGCCAATTTGTATATTCTATCCAAGCAGGTCAAAAACCCTGTTAATACGACCCCCGCTCCCCACTGAGCTGTGGATAGCTTTAACCTCGAGGGTGGTCAACTTCCAACGAGATTCTCGACCCTCTGCTGAACTCGTTTGTAAATAGCATCAACACCATCCTGACGTCTCGGAAACTTCTTAAAAACCCTCTCCCAAATCTTGCCCAAATTGAGCTTCGGCTTCTTTAATCCACGAGCCTCGTACCTCGCATCGTCCTCCACCGGAAACCAAGCCTGTCTCCGGCTTAGCGGCCACGCGTCGGCGCAGCAATACTCTTCGACCAGATCACGAGCGCATTGGGAACGCGCAACCACCCTCAAACAGTCAACAGCGGCGTGCGCCTCGGGGCTCATCTGAGCTTCGGCACTCACATCGCCAAGCGGAGGAAGGTCGCCGCAAAGCTCCGAACCCACATCAAACTTATAATAGAACCAAAACTCTTGCCATCCGCTGGCCCACTTGTTCTTCTGCGCCTGCGCCGGTAGCTCCGACCCAGCACGGTGGCAAAAGGTGTACACTCCAAACTGTCCCTGCCTCGCAATACCTTCGCTGTCAGAAACCCTGCGAGGCTGCATGTGCACACGGTGTGTCCGAACAAAACCCTCGACCTGGGAGCAATACCTTGCGACCGACAGGCCCAAACATACACCGACATCTTCGTAAAACACGAAGGTGTTAGCTGGTGAAATCTAAGCTTAAACCTCCGCAGAACGGCCGTAACAAACGAGTCAACTGGAAAACGTAGACCAGCTTCAAAAAACTCCTCAAACACGACGATTTCATCTGCACCAGGCTTCGGAACCGTCTCTCCAGAGCTGATCCTCGCCTTTCCCTCCTCGATCCACCCTCGCTTCAAATAGGCCGCCAGTTCAGAACTCCCAACGCGGCTCAAACCAAACTCAAAGCTGATGCCCTCGACACCAGTAGAGGGCGAAACAGCGCGGGCAGTTTGCATTGCTTCAGCCTCGCCATCACTATCTAAGCCTCGCAAGATGCCGAACAAACAGAACCCTCGCAAATCACTAGAACACAACCTTCGCTACGGGCAGACAGCAGCAGCAGGGAGGCTAGAGCAAAATGAGGGCACAAGGTCTCCACATCCCAGCTACCCCTCCTATTTATAGGCCAAGTAGCGGGCACCCCCGCGACAGTATCGGCACGACAACCAAAAAACGCGGCGCGAAAAACGAAACAGGCCTCAATAGTACAAAACAACACAACGGCCCAGCCCAAAGCAGCCGCGGGCGTCGCTGCCGAGGGCCCCGTTCTGTCCCCATTAAAAAGGCGCTGCTTGGGCCTAAACACGGTTTTTTAGATCCAAGACAACGAGGGGCTACTGTTGGGGGAAAGGACCCTCGGCAGAGGCGCCGCCCGAACTGTGGTCTAAATCAGCCCTCGCGACGCCCGGTGTGCTTGCGAGGTCCCTCTCCTATTGGAGACCGTTACCCTGACCCCCGGATGCGGGGACAACCCTCGACGCTTTGTTGCACTTTTGTGCAGGTCCAAGGCGACGGTCGCGCTGCAGGAAACCATCGCTGACTCACGACGCCACCTTCGCTTGGAGCGAAGGTCCAGGCAAGCAGCAAGCGTGTGTCGCCCCAAGGGTGGGCGAAGCCGAAGGTCCGGCGAGCACGGCCAAAGGCTAAAACTTTCGTCTTTCTCCCGGGAGGCAAGTGAAGCCGGAGGTCCGGCAGATGACGAAGGTGCGCGGGCCCAAGGGCGGGCGCGGCCGAAGGTCAAGACCGCTGCGCCTCTCCCCGAAGGTGAACAAGGGCCAGGTGGCGGCGCGCTGGGGTGTGACCGATTAGGGTTTCCGCTTCAGCTGTGTGTTTACGCTTTTGCCCTTCCTCCCTGCGTGGAGGCGAGGAATCTTTGCTGTACCCTCTTGTAATTTGGCCCGTACCCCTTGGCATTCCCTATAAATACCAGGGGGATGAACAGTGTAAGGACGACTTTTGGGGAATTCGAGCACTTTCCACTTCCGTTTCACCTTCGTTGCTGCATCCGACACTTGGCCACCTTCGCTCCTTCCCCTGCACAAGTGCGGAGGTTGGACAAGTGTGTTCCCAACAATCTTGTTTGCCACTCTTGTAGACACGGGAAGATGGTTACCGCTCCCCACCATCCGGTGACTCAGGTCATGACCAAGCGCCCTGGAGAGCTTTTGCACATGGACCTTGTTGGTCCGGCTCGGGTGAGCTCGGTTGGGGGGAAGTGGTATGTGCTTGTTGTTGTCGATGATTTTTCGAGATATTCGTGGGTTTTCTTTTTAGCTGAGAAAACTGAGACTTTCTCCTTTGCTCGCAATCTGATTTTGCATCTTCAGAACGAGTTCCCTTTGAACTCAATGCGAGCTATTAGGAGTGATAATGGTTCCGAATTCAAGAATTCGGATTTTGAGAAGTTTTGTAACTCCTTGGGTTTAGAGCATCAGTTTTCTTCCCCCTACACACCCCCTCAGAATGGTGTTGTAGAGAGGAAGAATCGGACCCTTGTAGAGATGGCCAGGACGATGCTCGATGAGCATAGGACTCCTAGGCGATATTAGGCCGAAGCTATGAACACTGCATGCTATATTTCCAATCGCATTTTTCTTCGAGCTTTCTTGAAAAAGACCTCTTATGAGTTGCGTTTTGGAAAACTACCCAAGGTGAGTTATTTTTGAGTTTTTGGTTGCCATTGTTTTATACTCAAAAAGGGCAACTTGGACAAGTTTGAGTCTCGTTCTTCTGACGGTGTGTTTTTGGGTTATGGCACTCACACTCGAGCTTATCGTGTACTTAACCTTGACACTAACCGAGTCATGGAGACATCCGATGTCACCATCGACGAGACCATGGTTTGTCCTTCTTCTCGTTTTGAGCGTGCAGGTGATCATGAGGTTGGCGAACCTCTTTTCGATGATGAAGAAGAAGGTGCTGAAGGGATAGATGACCCAGCACCTCCTCCACCTGTTGTGCCGCAAAGAGCGGCTTCTACGACGACTCACGGCCCTGACACATCGTCTTCCTGGGGCCGTGGGATCCGCCACCCCGAGCGGTACCCTTTGTACCCGGGGAGGCACCAGCTGCTGTTGAGGGGGAGGCCACTTCGGCAAGGGAGGCGCCATGACACATTCAGCGCCAGCGCCCGCCTCAGCAGATGATCGGCAGCATCGACGAACGCGTCACCCGGTCAAGGCAAATCTCTCACTTTGCTCATTCTGCATTTGTTGCTGATTTTGAGCCCCGAGATGTTGGACACGCTTTGACGGATCCGGATTGGGTCAATGCCATGCATGAGGAGCTTGAGAACTTTGAGAGAAATCGGATTTGGGTTCTAGTGTCTCCACCTTCTGAGTGTCATCCTATTGGGACAAAATGGGTTTTCAAAAACAACAGGGAGAAGATGGCCATGTTTGGAGAAACAAGGCCAGACTCGTAGCCCAGGGATATAGTCAGAAGGAGGGGATAGATTATGAGGAGACGTTTGCTCCTGTAGCTCGTTTGGAGGCAATTAGGATACTCTTGGCTTTTGCTGCATCCAAAGGTTTCAAAACTTTTCAAATGGATGTCAAGAGTGCCTTCTTAAACGGCTACATAGAAGAGGAGGTGTATGTTAGACAACCCCCGGTTTCGAAAATCCCAAATTTCCAAACCATGTCTTTAAACTTCACAAAGCTTTGTATGGTTTGAAACAAGCCCCTAGAGCCTGGTATGATAGGTTGAAAACCTTTGCTAGCTAAGGGTTTTAAAATGGGATGTGTAGATAAAACGCTCTTTCTCCTCAGCAAGGCAGTGATACTCTCTTGGTCCAAATTTACGTGGATGATATCATTTTCGGTGGTTCTTCTCACGCTTTGGTTGCCAAGTTTGCAGACATTATGAGCAGGGAGTTCGAGATGAGCATGACGGGCGAGTTGACGTTTTTCCTCGGGTTGCAAATCAAGCAAACCGGGAAGGAACGTTTGTGCACCAGGACAAGTACACCAGAGATATCCTGAAGAAGTTCGACATGGGTGAGGCCAAGCCTCTTCCAACACCCATGGCGACCACGACGGCCCTGGATGCGGACAAGGAGGGAGAAGCAGTGGACCAGAAGCAGTACCGGAGTATGATCGGGTCGCTGCGGTACTTGACGGCGACACGCCCGGACATCCAGTTCACGGTGTGCCTCTGCGCGCGCTTTCAGGCGTCGCCGTGCATCTCTCATCGTCAGGCGGTCAAGCGCATTATGAGGTACTTATCCTTCTCTCCAGAATTCGGGATTTGGTATTCTGCTTCCTCCACCCTTTCCTTTGCGGTTATTCCGATGCCGATTTTGCTGGTTGCCGTATTGATCGCAAGTCCACTTCTGGGACTTGCCAGTTTATTGGTTCTTCTCTTGTTTCGTGGTCTTCTCGCAAGCAGTCTAGCGTCGCCCAGTCTACCACGGAGGCTGAGTATGTGCTGCGGCTAGCTGCTATTCCAGTTACTCTGGATGATGGCCACTTTGCGTGATTTTGGTCTGAGCTTTTCTCGTGTTCCATTGCTTTGTGACAGCACGAGTGCGATTAGCGTTGCTAAGAACCCCGTGCTTCACTCGAAGACAAACACATTGATGTGCGCTTTCATTTTCTGCGAGACCACTATGAGAAGGGTGATTCGACCTTCGCCATGTCGATACTCATCATCAGCTTGCTGATATTTTTACCAAGCCTTTGGACCAATCAACCTTTAATCGGTTGAGAGGTGAGCTTTGTGTGTGTTTCCCCTTTTAGATGGGGGAAACACTTTGGATTTTGTATGATACACTGACTTTTTGGTTTCAGTTGTTTTTTTTTTTCTCCTTTTTGATTTCTTCATGCATCTTTTGCATTTCAGCATACGCTTTACATTCTGAGCTTCATGTGTATAATCTGAAGAATGTAACTATGCTCTGTGTAGTTTTTGCTCCGATGCTTTATGTTGATGCTGTAGCTTATGCTCTTTCTGATCACTAGTGCATACTATGAGCTGAGCTATTTTTGAATGGTGAATTTGTTAATAAACTTAAAACTTGAAAATATTCACCATTGAGATATGCAACTAGCATGTGTAGGGTGTTGAAGTCACATGTGCTTTTCATATATGCTAGGTTGCTATGTCTCTAGTGTTGAGTCATTCACTTGCTTGGTATGTCATATTCTGTTTAAAATCTGAACCAAGTTAAGTGAATTGGAAAGATGGAGATGGGTTTGCTTGTTAGCACCTCACAGTTTCGAGACTGTTTCTCATTGCACTGTGAGTTAAACTTGAGCTGTGTAGTGTATGACCGAAACTGTTGCTTTAAGCTTCTGATTGCTTATGCATAGGCTTCGCACAGTTGAAAAGTTAGGCAATAACAAGCATTCAACCTCTCGCAGTCACATGTTTTTTTCTGAACTTGTGTAATTTCACCGCTGCAACTCCGATTAAAATCTGAAATCACAAGTATATGCCTAAATTGGTATCATGATGATGATTGAACTGTGCTAGGGGTAGTTCACTTGGTATACATGCTTAGCACATTTGACTTCCTGTCCATACATGTCTTGTGCTATTTTGATGGTAAATACCTTTTTCGGCTTAAAACTGCTCCCATGTTCATATTTCTTTCCTAGTGATCAGCTTGAGCCTTTGCTAGCATTCTGTGCATTTTTTGAGTCATCGGATCAGAACTCTGTCGAGCATCTTTGCACTCTTTTGAGTATACTCCTGAAGCTCCTAACTTGCATTCTGACTCATATGCATCTTGGAAGGGGGAGAAATTGCGTGTTAGCACTTTGTGCTGCATTTTCTGAGGGGGAGCTTTGACTCTTGACAGTGCATTTTCTACTAAGGGGGAGAAATTGCAAATCATATTTCCTGGTTGTTTGCACTATTCGAGGGGGAGTTTGTTTCCGTTTGAGTCTTTGACATTTTAATTGGTTTGGAGCGGTTTGCTAGTTGCGTTGAGCCTAGCCTCTTTCTTGAGGGACTAGCATTTGCTTTTCAGATTTTCAATTGGTGTCGAACTCTTTTGGTAACAGTCGGTATCGAGCTTTCTTGCTAGTTGTGTTGAGCCTCTGTACCTCTATCTTGAGGGACTAGCATTTTGCTTCGATATTTTTGATTGGTTTTTGCTAGCGGTGTTGAGCCTGTTCTACCTCTTCTTGAGGGCTAGCTTTGCTTTGCTTGGTTGCGTCGAGCCGTTGCCCATGTCTTTGGGGACCAAGTTCTTTCGCTCTTTCCACTTGACCTTCTTCGGCTTTGCTATGCTTTTGGGTCATTTGGTCGAGTTCTCTCTTCTCCTTCTTCCTTCTTCTCTTTCTATTATGATTTGTGTTGGTAGTTGACAATGCACTCATCAAGGGGGAGATTGCGGATACATGGGTGTATGCCGAGTCTCTGAGTGATGAGTGATTGTCAACTGGGATGATGCGCATGTTCTTTGGCTTGTGTTGTGCAGGTGTCGAGCAGGGATGCAGTGATCGAAGGCGAGGTGAAGGTCAAGTAGAGACGTGCTGTGCCGATGGACCGAGAGTGGCGAAGGGCGGACGTGAGGCTTGGACTGAGGGACCAGAGGCCCGAGGATCAGCTGTGGTGGCTGGCAGCCTGTGACGACAACAAGTGAAGACTTGCAGTCATGTGTTGCCTGAGTCGTGGACTTGGGGACATGTGTCGGTGGACGGGGTGCACGGGAGGTGCATCCCATCTACGGCGTCGGTTTGGTGGTAGAGCCAGGGAAAAACCATCGAGTGGACGGTTTCCAGGTTTGGGCCTCAAAACCTGGGCGCTGCGGGTTTGCTGAGTTTGGGCCTCAAAACTCAGATGCTTGGTGGGCTGGTTTCTCGGTTTGGGCCTCAAAACCGGGGGTTGGCTGGAAAAGGAAAGGGTTTCCGGTTTGGGACACAAAACCGGGGGTGCAGAGCGAGGGCGGCACGTGGCGGCAATCGGGAGGTTGTGTCGAGGCAACGCTACGAGTTGTGCGGGCATGGCCGTCGGATACACCTAACACCGAGTTGGTCCAGAATAATCTTAGGGTTTAGCTGGTTCGCTCTGTATTTAGAGAGGGGTAGAGTAGGAATTAGAAATTAGGATAAGTAGAGGGAGACACCCTCCTCCCTTCCTATCTCAGTCATTTGCTCTCTGCTTCTACGGTTTCCTGCTCTCCCAATCCCCTGTTGTAGCTAGCTGAGATCCGCAGAGAACCATACTTCTGTGTACTGGAGATTTTGAGGAAGTGAGGCTGTAACCTCACTGTCGTAGCGTGTGGTAGCCACACGGTTGCAGATCGATGTGTTGATTCGCGTTTTGATTTGTGTTCTTCGCGTTCTTCGTTTCTCCACGATTTTCCCGTCACTCGATCTCTCTCCCTACTGCGTCTTTGCGAAATCCGTTTGAATCAACTTGTTCGTATTTGAAAGGAGATCATTTCCACCAAAGGAATTCATCTATCTCCCTACGAGCAAGTAGATCGGGTTGATTTCGTTTTTGCGGTGCTTTTCGGTTCATCCTCCTCCCCTTTTGATTTCCCGGTGATTGACTCGATTTGAGCGGATGATTTCTTGGGGAAAGTCTTCTAACTACTCCGTGATCATCCTCTCCAAGTTTGGGAACGTGGGATTTTGATTTGAATCAATTGGAGAAGATTTGGAAGAAGGGCGATCAAAATCGCCCTCCTGAGTGACCGCGGACAGTCCGCCACTCAGGGCGCGGACAGTCCGCGCGTCGGGGACGAGCCAGACCAGTGGCACTGTTCTTCGGCTGATTTGGCTTTTGTTTGAACGGCGGACAGTCCGCAGTTCAAAGCCGCGGACAGTCCAGGAACGCCCAGGAGACTTACAGCAGCACTTCGGTTTTGCTCATTTGGCCGGCGGACAGTCCGCGACCTGAGCCCGGACAGTCCGCCACTGGGCAGACAGTCCGCGACCGTACTGGCGGACAGTCCGCGAATCGGCTGTTTGCTCCGATTTAGTGCGTTGGATCTCCCGGCTTGTTCGTTTGGTTTCCGGACTTCTTGTTTGGCCCTAGAGTTGACCAAGGAACCTCTCTAGGTATCTTTGCTACTTGTTAGCATAGGTATTTAGGAGTTTCTCGACGTAGCCGTCAATCTATGTTCGGGACTTGGTTTTTGGGGTGGTGTTCGAGCCGGAGCTTTTGGTGTTTGGTTTGCTATCTTCTTGTGGTGCCTCGCTGTGATCCTAGGGATCATCCACCCTCTTCCAAGGGTCGTGGGCATCACGATTTCGGTCGCAGTTTCTTGGGGTTGATTTTGGGACATTTGGCCAAAGTTTCGAGAGAAATTTTTGAGCTCCCATTCACCCCCCCTCTGGTCGCCTTTGCTAGTGCTTTCTCGGTCCTTCAATTCCGGATACGACTTTTTGTAACAGTCACTGTAGATTTTGGTGTCAAGCCAAATTGCTTCTGAACCAGGTCAGTTACCCGATTCATCAACTGGTCAATCTGATTCACCGGCTTCCGATAGCCCATGTTCTGCCCCCCGAAGGTGTTGCCATTATACCCTGGGTTTTCTTGAGCATCCAAAGTATAGAAGTCACAGACATAATGGTACTCTTGAGGTATATCTCCAGATGTTACGTTCCCTTGATATGGCGGTGTATTGAAATCTCTTGTGATGCGCCTTGCCTGAGGAGCTATTTTTGTAGCCGATGAGTATATATTATTACTCATAATTGGCTGTTGCACTGGCTGCGGTGTCATGCCCGGCTATTGCACTGGCTGCGGTGTCATGCCCCCAGGGCTAATCATCATTTGGGCCATTGGTCTGAGGTCCAGTAGAAGTTCCAGCTCCTTAATTGTTTCCAATATTATATGCTGGACATCTTCTATCACCACTTATGTTGAAAACCTCCTTCATGGCATTTGTGAGGCTGTTGAGAAAAGCCTCATTGTGGTTCATCAAAGTGGACGCCATCCCCTTACTGATCACTTCTTGCATAGCATTGTGATGGACTTGGACCATTGGATCAACATGTCATCAAGACCCACTCTTGGGAGATGGTTTTCTGAACGACCTTCTTATCTCTGGTCTTGCTGAAACTCAGTAAGCATAAGTGTCGGTATTGATCAATAGCTTCTCCTATTAAGCGCTGAGTTTCCTCTAGGAGGTCCTCCATCTTCACGTGCAGTACTTCATCATTGTCAAACGTCATGACTCAGACGATTGGGTCCCACCAGGCGTGCCAAAAGAATGTGTTGACGCAAAATCTCGGTCGGGATGCGCCAGCACACTCGTGCGCACGGTCCTCAGAGGGGTACGGAGTGAGTCCTGACCTCATGGACCTTCAACAAGCGGTGGTGTCGATTCTCAGCGAAATCGATTTCAGGCGTGCCAGCCAATTTGACCTATAATTGACAAGGAGAAGAAAGAGATCGTCAAATTGTGGAAACTGACGGTTTTTGATGCCAGACAGTTCCAAATTATGCGGCTCTGATATCGCCATTTGTCTTTAGGACATTGACTACAAAGTCAACTCCCATGAGATTGCATATAAAGTGATGAAAAAAGATATGAAGCATAACGGCTATAACATATGTGAGATGAATGCTCATACAAACAAACAGCCGATAAGCTTAAAAGATATAAACAGAAAAATCGATATGTACATTCAAACAGTATAAACCAACGTATCGAATAAATGCACAAGCAGTTCCATTCGTTAACAGTGGGGTGTCTCCAATGCAGCGCGTAAGAACAAATCGATCGATAAAATAACTTAAACATCAAAAGTGGGGTTCTCCATGCATCTTCCTTGATGATGGTCAAGCTAGATCACGTCTCGTGTATAAAGTGGATCCGTTGATTCCAAACCACTTAAAAGAACATAATATGAAGAAAGTATAACTGGATCGGCTATTTCAGCCGATTCAGGGTCCATGAGGCACGAACAAGATCTACCCGACAAAAACATGTTTAATCTAAGATAAACAGACTCGATCTATCATATGTATCAGTGGGGTTCGGAAATACAACCGTAATAGATATTTTAAATCAGATATATCTGCTCTTAAATTAGATCATGGTTTCATCGAATATCTCGAACGCACAACATGTAACAACCAAGATTGGCCAAAATAGCCGATGAGAGGCTTGTATCGGCTATTTCTTCTGTTATGAGCGTGTAAACCTCAGAACAGCCGATACTAAGCATCCTTTAGGCGCAAGCTATTTTGTCAATCTTGATTGGGCAAGATGTTGTTTAAAACTACATCGATAACTTAATGAACCTATTAGCTTGCCAAACCAATAGAGCCGATAACTAGTCAAGATCGACTAAAGTAAGAGATTGATCAAAGTCAAGATAGTCTTACAAAAGACGAGCTTAAACCGATAACTAGCCATGTCATAGCTTAACAAGGGTTTGATCGATGCCAATGCAGCCTTATTACACGATGACACAAGCCATTGGTGAAACTTACAAGCAAACCGGAGGTCGGTCGATGCCGATGCAACCCTGCCTGATTGAAGGTCTCGCCGAGATCTACTTTACTCCTACTCCTCGGGTTTTTGGCCGAGGGACGGTTGTATTTGATTGATTGGATTCCTTTACAAAATCCGGGTTTCAAGCTATTTATAACCCGGTTGACTCCTGCCCTAACACGAGTAGATTACAAAAAAGGAAAAATAAAAGACGACCCGAACTTGAACTCCTTGGTCGAGTCCGACACATCTTCGAAGCCCGTTGTGCTGGTCCACCTGAAGCTTCTGGGTCACCTTTGACTCATACAAGCTTTTTATATTTCCAGGCCGATCTTTTTCCTTAATAAATCGGCCGTTACAAAATAGTAATCTTCTCGGTCCAAAATCTGGTGTAAACACCGGCAGCACCTAGGTTTTGTGGCCCAAAACTGGAAACCGTCCACCGGTGGTTTTTCTGTGGCTCAACCACCAAACCGAGCCGTAGAGGGGATGCACCGCTCGTGCACCCCGTCCACCGACACATGTCCCCAGGTCCTCGACCCGAGCAACACTGTGCCCCGCAAGTCTCCGCTCGTCGCTGTCCCAGGCTGTCAGCTACCACAGCTGATCCTTAGGCCACCGGTCCCTCAGTCCAAGCCTCACGTCCGCCCTTCACCGCTCTCGGTCCATCGGCACGGCACGTCTACTTGACCTTCACCTTGCCTTCGATCACTGTCTCCATGCTCGACACCTGCACAACACAAGCCAAAGAACATGGCATCAAACCCGTTGACAATCACTCATCACTAAAGATCCGGCATACCCCATGTATCCTCAATCTCCCCCTCGATGAGTGCATTGTCAACTACCAACAAAATCTAATGAAGTAGAAAAAAGAAGAAGGGAAGTAGAGAACTCGTTCAAATGACCCAAAAGCACAACAAAGCCAGAAGAAGATCAAATGAAAGAGCAAAGCAACTTGGTCCCAAAAGACATGGGCAACGACTCGACGCAACCATGCAAAGCAAAGCTAGCCCTCAAGAAGAGGTAGAATAGGCTCAACACCGCTAGCAGGAAAGCTCGACACCAATTGAAATATCAGTTGACAATTGTCGGTGTTTCGGCCCCAGGGGTATGACACCAACTAGTAATATGATCGCGTGCTCTCTTCCTGGATGGTGATGCAAGATGACACAAGGGTTTATCCTGGTTCGGGCAAAGAAGGCCCTACGTCCAGCGGGGGGAGGAGGTTCTTGTATTACTTGCACCTAAGTGCTTGTACAGGGGCAATACAAGCTCAACGAGCGTGGACGAGAGTCTGGACTCGTGTGTGTATCGTCTGGACCCATGTGGACTTGTGTGGACTCGTGTGGATGAAGGGCCCTGGTGTCCTCTTTTATAGAATAAGAGGAGGCCAGGGTTACACAGGAGTGACATGTACAACGCCCAATACGGCGAAGGGTTGGAATTCTGTCTTGTCGAGGTCACTGGAGCCGGCGTGGGGGTTGTTGAGGCATCCTTGAAGCGTGGCTTCCATCCCGGGCGCGGACGTGGAGGCGCGGCGACGTGGAGGCCGTGCAGCGCCCATTCCGGCACGTACAGGACGTGGCAGGGTCTCTCTGGGTCTTGGAGGTACCTGTCCTCCAGTAGCATGAAAGCAGTCAGGGCTCGAGGGGCACAGGGCCGGCCTCGAGGTGGCGCCTACGGGGGGCTCGAGCCCCTGCAGGTATGGGCAAGTCCCGGAAAACCCGACCGTACAGCGGGAATCCAGGTTTCGAGATGTGGCTCGAGTGTGCTACAGTGTAGGGTATGGCCTAACAGTGCTGTACTTGTGCCTTTTTGCCCATGCTTGTGGTGAAAACGAGGTTTGACTCTGGCCCCGGTTCACTATGGCATACGTCGTGTACCAGAGGATGTGACCGGAGTAGTTGGACGCATTAAATGCGCAGTATGGGGCTGGTATCCAATGTCTGGCGCTGCTCGAGGGAGGTGTGATGTGTCTCGAGGGATAGGTTACCGTGTTAGAGAGGCTCGAGGTCCCACGCGGGGTCTCGGGAGGAACGGTGTACGGGTGTACGGCTATAGTGGGCTCGAGGCCTATGTGCCGGGGCTCGAGAGGTAGGCTACCATGAGGCAGTCGGTAAGGCTTTGGCGGGCCCGGGCTTCCTGGCGATGGGCCGTCGTTGTAGGCCTCGAGGGGTTGGTTTTTTAGGGGTTAGACTAGTTAGATCTCTTATTAATTGGTGCTCTAGGCTTAACTTATTTGTTTTGCGTTGATTGGGAGTACCCCTTTCGTGGTCCCCCAACAGTAGCCCCCGAGCCCTTGTTCGAGTGCTAGCACTCGAGCAGGGGCTCCCTACCGGGATCTCGAGGGTTAGCTAACTGGTTCTCGAGGGTTTGGTTGTTTTGATTCCGTGGGTGTCGCGCGAGCGACACCCGCGGGTGTTAGCCCCCGAGGCCACGGGGGTGGTTAGGACTCCCTCGTGGGCTTTTTCACGAGTGTGAGTGTTAGTTACGTTTTTTAGGTTCGGGAGTGTCGAGCCCCCGAGTTCTTCGACCCTCTTTCGTCGAGGGGTGCCAGGCTGAACCACCGGCCGGCTCTTCGAGCTGTCCGGCACGCCAGTTGCCCTGGCTTGTCATCCCGCGAGTCCTTTCGATCGGATGCGAGGGGGATGCCTCGTACTACCACGAGCGGGCGAGTATCGAGGTTCCCGGTGAGCTGGTAACGGGGGAATCCAAGTGAGACCTCGTGCCCCGTTCGATAGGGTCGACTGAAGCCCGGAGGCGATCTCATAAAGCATGGGGCGCTCGGTCTGCAGGAATGCCGGGTCCATTCGATAGGACCTGGTGGCTCGATGCCTCCCTCCGAGGGGATCTCACTGCATGTCGTGCGCCCTGCCTTGGATACACGTGAGGGGCCTCGAGGGCTTGGCCCTCGAGCGATGCTGCGAGTGGCGCCCTTGGTGTCCCTGACTCGGGTGCTCGAAGCCGGCTGTCGAACCCTCTTCGAGGGCCAGCCTTCGCTGCCTCGAGACTTGGAAGGGCGGGGCCCGTTTTTACCTTCTTGAAGAAGCCTCCGTCGTTTGGAATCCTTCTGCCCGTTGGCGCGCCTTTTTAGGCAGAAACTGTCAGGGAGTGGAGATCGTGGCGCCAGGGCGACGGACATGAAGTCGGAGCGGCGGTCGTGGTGGCCCTGGTAGTGGAGCGAATGGGGAGTTGCAGCGTGTACCTGTCAACCGGCTCGAGACGTGGTTAGGTGGGCGCATTAAATGTGTGCGGTTACCTTTCCTCTGCCGTGGGAGACCCCGCCCGTTGGGTTTTCTTTTATAAATATCGAGTGAGGGGTGAGGGACTCTTTACTTTGCCTTTGCCTTCACAGCCGCCGCAGCCCCACACGCTTTCTCCCGAGCTAGCGATTGGTAACTTCCCGGCCGTCCGTCCACCGCTCAGATCCGCGCCGTCGCCGCCATGGCCGCCCAGACCCAGGTGCTGCCGCCCGAAGAATGGCGCCCGACGAAGACGTCGCAGCCTGAGCTGGAGTCGCTGGTGTGGACCAGGGGCTTCTCCGCCCCAACCCGCGGAAGGGGCCCGCGTGGTGGATTCTCCCATCGGCGGACCACCAGGAGCCGCACCCGCCGGAGGGGTATGTGGTGAGCTTCACGCGCTACCACCGCATGGGGCTTGGCGTTCCGCCAAGCCGCTTTATGCGGGGGCTGGCCCACCACTTCGAGGTGGAATTGCAGCACTTCTCCTCCAACTCAATCTCGCACGCCGCCATCTACGCCGCGGTGTGCGAGGGATACCTGAAGATCAAGCCTCATTGGGAGATGTTCGTCCACCTCTTCCGGGGCGAGCTCTTTCATAAGGCCGTGAAGCCGAGCGGGAGGAGGCTCGCGCGCGGGGGCTCCCTCACCATCACAGCGAGGACCGGTCCCTCGTCGGCCAACGTCCCCTGTCACTACCTCCACTACAAGCTTTCCTCCAACCAGGCGAGGTGGGACGACCACTGGTTCTACCTGCGGAACGAGGACGGGCTCCTTCCGCAGTACACACGGCAGGATCATCACCAAGCGCCCTGAGAAGTGGAATTGGGGCGTTGTGGCGGACAGGCAGCGCCACCTGATGCCGCTGATGAATACGATGTGGTCGCTGGTGGAGGAGAAGGGACTGACCGTCCAGGCGGTCATTTGGGCGTTCCATCAGCGGAGGGTCCTTCCTCTGGCGGACCGCCCCCTTCTCATGTACGAGATGGGGCCAAATGCCCCGCTCGAGGTGCTGAACAGGTCGAGGATGGCCGAGGAGAGGCTGCCTCGGAACGAGGGTGCCTCCCGGGTGACGGTCACGATCCACGGGCCGTTCCGCCCTGAGGAGACCAACCTGATCGCCATGGCACCCGACGCGGGGTGTCTCGACCGGTAAGCCTTCTCAAGCTAGGCTGTTTCGAGCCTCCCCTCCTTTCTCTTTCTTCGAACCTTGTTTACTCTCCTTGTGGTTTTTCTCATCAAGTTTCTTTTGGCAGGGGGCGTTCACATGTCACGCGTCGAGGCCCCCGGTGAAGGAGGACGCCGCGGAAAGACAGGTGAGGCGCCTCTCTGCTCAGAAAGATAAGGAGAGTAAGGATGCAAAGAAGAAGAAAGAGAAAGAGAAGAACTTGCGTCGGGTGGACCGGGATCAGAGGCTAGCGAAGGCTCGTCGTAACCGGCAGCCTGGAGAGGAGTCCCCCGAGCTCAACTACACGAGCTCGGAGGAGGAGGATGACGATGAGGAGGAGAGCGATGATGAAGGGATGGATGCGCGTCTGAGGCGCGCGGGGGTCGTCGACATCAGGGCTGACTGCTCTTCTGTGCAGGAGAATATCCTGGAGATCCCCCCGGCGAAGGGATCGCGCGGGACGCAGCAGCGGAAGGCCACGCCAGGTCCCGCCTCGTCGGAGGCTCAGGGCACGTCGAGCTCCGTGCCGGACGTGCCCCCTGACGTGAAGAGGCCTCGAACTCGGGGCGCCATCGCCACGGCGCAGAAGGAGGCCACGACCGCGTCGACCCAGGCGGGGGGTCTCGAGAAGGGCCGGACCTCGAGAAGCGGTCAACACGCCGAGAGGGACTCCGAGCCCGACCGCCGCAAGTCGTCGAGGACGACATCGAGCCCGCGGAAGAGCGGGCAACATGAGGGGGCGTCGAGCCCCCGCCACCATGACCGTCGAGGGGGGAGCTCCGGTCGTCTCGTGACGGGAGTCGCGAGCGATCCCGGAGCCCATCGCCGCACCGTCGCCGGGAGAAGGAGGCAGACGCGGGGGGGGGGCGCGACCGCCGGCACGAGCGCCGGAGCAGGTCCCGGAGCCCGCGCAAGGAAAGGCGCCAAGAGGACCGCTTGAAGGAGACGCGGTCGTCCCCCCGGGACAAGAGACAAAAGGAGAGCTCCCCGTCGGGGTCGAGCCACGGGAAGCACCGGGAGCCTTCCCCCCATCCGAGCCACACGGAGACGGCTCGGGGGCATGGCTCGAGCCATGGGGCGGGCTCGAAGCCCCCGAGCGGGTCCGGCGACTCGGGAAGAAGTCCCGCCGTCGCTTTGGGTAAGTAACGTTTCTCAATTCCGTTGGTAGTGAAGCTTTACCTTTTTACCTTTGGTGATGTGTGTCGTTTCTGGTTTTTCAGGGAAAAGCGCTCCCGGCAGGAGGCGGACCCCGCGGTGTCCAAGCGGGTCAAGACCTCGAGCTCTGCTGAGGACCAAGCACCTCGAGGTATGGCTCCTTCTTCCGCTGAAATGGCCGCTTGGCTGGTGAAGGCTCGAGCAGCCATGGCTCGGGGAAGTCAGATGGCCGCCGCGGATCTTGGTGAGGCCGACGCCGTCGACCACGGGGGTCGAGGCTTTTTCCTGATTCTGACGACGTTGTTCTCTTTTTCAGCAGGGACCGCGGCTCCTGGCGCCAAGCCCGCCGCCACTGCGTCCATCGCAGCACCACCTCCTCCTCCTCCTCCTCCTCCGGTGGCGCCTACCGAGAGGGCCACTCCTCCCCCGTCACGACGACCATCTCGGGGGGAGCACCCGAGACAGGCGCGGCTCCGTCGGCGTCTGGGGCTGAGGGGACAGCGGCCCTCGAGAACCCAGACGACGCGAGCCGGCCCGCTGGACAGGATCCCCTACCGACGGAGCCTCGCGCGCCGCGGAGAAGGAGAAGGAGGGGGAGGCGTCGGTGGGAGAAGATACCGACGGTGGAGGAGCTCCTGGACGAGCTGGAGAAGGAGCCGTCCCCGGTCAAGGGCTCAGCGCTGGAGGGGGGCGCTCGAGGCACCGGCCGGGGACGACAAGACGCCGGAAGACCCAGTGAGGGAGGAGAGGCTCGAGGGGCCGGCCGGGAACGAGGCGGAGGGGACGACCGGTCCCTTGGCCGGCGCGGAGGAGGGCTTGGAGACGAGCCACCCCTCGAGCGATCCGCTACCGCTCGAGCCCGCCTCTACGCGATGCCGCACCGTCGCCTCGGAGAGACGGAGCAGCAGGAGGAGATGGCTGAGGGGCCGCACCGGGAGGCGCGGTCGATCTTCAAGGAGGTGACCGAGCTCGTGGCGCAGGCAGAGAGGGCCTTCGTGGAGGAGGCGGACAAGTCCGCGTGGTGGCGGCTGCCCTCGTGAGGGCGGAGGGGGAGCTCCAGGAGCTCCGCGCTGAGCTGGGCCGGAACGCGCAGATGGCGGGCCGGCTCAACGACGCTCAGGCGGAGACCCAGGCGGCTCGAGACGAGGCCGCCCAAGCTAAGAGGGAGGCCACCACCGCTCTGTCCACGGTGGAGGCGTCGAGGAAGGAGGCTGCCGACGCCCGAAGCGAGGCCGCCACCGCCCGGTCTGCAGCGGAGGCGGCAGCGAGGAAGGAGGCCGAGGAGGCCAAGAGCAAGGCCGCCACCGCCCTGGGCTGCGGCGGAGGCAGCGCGGAAGGAGGCCCAGGAGGCCTTAACTGCCGCGCGCTCGAGGATCCAAGGCCTCGAGATCGACATGGATCAGGCTCTCAACAGAGCTAATGACCTGTCGCTCAAGCTCGGGGCCGCTCGGCAGGAGGTGATCAAGAAGGATCTGGCCCTTGCGCAGACGGGCAAGCTGGTCGAGGAGCTTAAGGGCCAAAAACTTGACGTGCTGTCCCAAAAGCATACACTCGAGCAGCGCGTCAGGGTCCTTACCAGCGACTTTGACGCTCTGGGCGTGCGCTGCCAAGGTACTGTCGTAATCTTCAGGCTTTGTCTTGCTTTGATTTCGAGATTCTTGCCACGCCGCGGACTTACTCTTTTCTGTTTGTTGCACAGATCTGGAGAAGACCGCCGAGGAGCTCCGCGAGACGAATCAGACTCTCGTGGAGCAACTCCAGGGTGAGACCATGGTGGCGGAGCGGGCGCGCGGCACCCTCGACAGGCTCTGCTCCATGTGGGGTGCCGACCCGGTGGCCACGGCAGAGGGCGCGGTGGCTCGAGGCGACGCCCTGGTCGATGCCCTGTGCTTCTTCGACGTGGGCGCGCGCGCGGGACCGCGTCAAGAGCGCTCTCCACCACGGCGTAAAGCAGGCGCTCGCGGCCGTCCGCTCGGCTTCCGCTACCCGGTCAACGTCGTCGCCAAGGGCTTCGTCGAGATCGAGGGGAAGGACGAAGAGTGGAACGATCGCCGCGTCGACAAGATCCTGGAGAAGGTGGAGAGGCGGGGGCGGCGCTCGCAAAGCTCTTCGAGGAGGACGTGCTGCCTCCCGTTGCAGACAGTGGTGTAGATGGCTCCCCTCCTCCTGGCCCGGACGTCGAGGCTGAGCCCGCAGCAGAAGATCTTGAGGAGGAGTTCCAGACTGATGAGGAATGAGGCCTGCGTGCCAAATTTGGGCGTCGAGGCCTTTGTAAAAATTCATGTCATGACTTATGGCCCGTCGAGGCCAACATATGCGTATGACTTATTTGTTTAAAGAAGTTGTTTTCTTTTCAAATTTATTCGATCATTTCTCTTTGTCGCTAGCTCGAGTTTCTACCGGCTTGGTCTATGTTCTTTCGATACGCGTCACGAGTTCCTCGAGGGGAGGCGTAGGTAGGGTACCGTAGCCCGGGGGCGTGGGTGGCCGTCTACGTCGACGCCCCCCGCCTCTTGGAGGCTCGAGGTATCTACGGACTTAGACGTTGCTAGTACGCTCGAGATACGAATCGAGATAAGGGTCGAATTTTTGAAAAGAAAAGCGCGTTTTTTCCGGAGTCGGGGGGTCCCCCCTGTCAGCCCCCGAGGGAGGCTCGACCCTGAGCAAGGCAGGGTCGAGGCTACCTTAAGTTGCTAAGTAAAATGAAAGACAGTGCATATTTGAGTTGTTCATTCAATTTGACGGTTTGTACAAAGCAACAAAATGTACAAGGCCTCGAGGCCCTTAAGGGTAGAAGCGACGTAGCTGAGATATGTTCCACGCATTCGCCAGGATCCTGCCTTGACCGTCGTAGAGCTTGTATGTTCCTGGCTTGAGCACCTCAGCTACGGTGTATGGGCCCTCCCATGGAGGGGTGAGCTTGTGGCGCCCTCGATTATCTTGCAGCCGTCGAAGCACGAGGTCCCCCACCGCCAGGTCCTTTTGCGCACGTGCTTGTCGTGGTAGCGTCGAAGTGTTTGCTGGTAGCGCGCGGAGTTGATGAGCGCCACGTCTCGAGCCTCCTCGAGCTGGTCCTTGGCGTTGGCGAGCCTCTCGTCGTTGGTTTGCTCGTTGTAGGCTCGAAGTCGAGGGGAGCCGTACTCGAGGTCCGTAGGCAAGACAGCCTCGGCGCCGTAGGTTAGGAAGAACGGAGTGAACCCGGTGGCTCGACTCGGCGTAGTCCTGAGGCCCCACAGCACCGAGGGGAGCTCTGCAGCCCACCTCTTTCCAAAATTCTTGAGGGTCTTGAACAGCCTCGGCTTCAGCCCGTGGAGTATCATGCCGTTGGCGCGCTCGACCTGCCCGTTGCATTGAGGGTATGCGACCGAGGCCCAGTTCACGCGGATGTTGTTGTCGTCGCAGAAGTTGATGAACTTTTTGCCCGCGAATTGTGTGCCATTGTCGGTGATGATGACGTTAGGCACCCCAAACCGGTACATGATGTCGGAGATGAACTCGACGGCCTTCTCGGAGGTGGGGTTGCCTATAGGCTTAGCCTCGATCCACTTGGTGAATTTGTCGATGGCCACGAGCACATGCGTGTACTTTCCATTTGTCATCTTGAGGGGACCCACGAGGTCGAGCCCCCAGACGGCAAACGGCCAAGTGATGGGGATCATCTGCAGGGCGTGCGCGGGCTGGTGCGTTTGCTTGGCGTAGAACTGACACCCTTGGCAGGCTCGAACCAGGCGCTTGGCGTCTCCAATGGCGGTTGGCCAGTAGAAGCCTTGGCGGAAGGCGTTCCCCACCAAGGTCCTTGGCGCTGCGTGATGGCCGCAAGCCCCCGAGTGCATGTCGTCGAGGAGCCTGCGTCCTTCCTCGAGGGGGATGCAGCGCTGAAGGATTCCTGATGGGCTTCGACGGTACAGCTCTCGTTCGTCGCCGTAGATGACGTAGGTCTTGGCCCTTCGAGCGATGCGTCGGGCCTCCGTCTTGTCTTCTGGTAGCACGCCTTGCGTCAGGTAGTCGAGGAAGGGCGTCCGCCAGTCGAGGGGTCGTGATGAAGAAGAGGCGGGTGCGTCGATCTGCATTGCCTCAGCGGATGTCGAGGGGTCGTTCTCGAGGGGTGGCGTTGAAGGTCGAGCCCGTGTCCGGCTCGAGGGGTGGCGTCGAGGGGCCAGCCCCCGGGCCGATTTTGACGGATGGCTCGAAAATGTCCCTCGAGAAGACATCTGGTGGGGGACGGTGCCGCGCGTGGATGCTAACTTAGCCAGCTCGTCTGCGGCCTCGTTGTACTTTCGAGCGATGTGGTTGAGCTCGAGGCCGTAGAACTTGTCTTCTAGCTTGCGCACTTCTCCGCAGTATGCTTCCATCTTGGGATCGATGCAGCTCGAGGCCTTCATGACCTGGTTGATGACGAGCTGCGAGTCCCCTCGAACGTCGAGGCGTCGGACCCCAAGCTCGAGGGCGATACGCAGCCCGTTGACGAGGGCCTCGTACTCAGCGACGTTGTTGGAGGCGGGGAAGTGCAAGCGCAGCAGGTAGCGCATGTGGACTCCGAGGGGTGAGATGAAGAGCAGGCCTACGCCTGCCCCTGTCTTCATGAGGGACCCGTCGAAGTACATAGTCCAGAGCTCGGCTTGGATTTGTGCCAGCGGGAGCTGGGTGTCGGTCCACTCAGCAACGAAGTCCGCCAACGCTTGCGACTTGATGGCTTTTCGTGGAGCGTAGGTGATGGCCTCCCCCATCAGCTCGGCAGACCACTTGGCGATGCGCCCCGTGGCCTCCCGGTTGTTGATGATCTCTCCGAGGGGGAAGGACGATACCACCGTCACGGGATGAGCGAGGAAATAATGCTGGAGCTTGCGCCTCGTGATGATGATGCCGTAGTAGAGCAGCTTCTGGATGTGTGGGTACCGGACCTTGGCCTCGGAGAGCACTCACTGATGAAGTACACCGGCCGTTGGACTGGTAGCGCGTGACCCTCCTCGTGTCTCTCGACGACTACGACCGCGCTGACCACCTGGGTGGTTGCGGCCACGTAGAGGAGGAGAGGCTCGGGGGGATCGTCACCCTGGGCTGGTCGTGGTGGCACGAGAATTGGCGCGGAAGTCAGCAACCCCTTCAACTTGGTTAGGGCCTCCTCGGCTTCGACAGTCCACGCAAAGCGTTCCGTTTTCTTCAGCAGGCGGTAGAGGGTAGTAGGCCTTTTCCCCTAGCCTCGAGATGAACCTGCTGAGAGCGGCTAGACAGCCTGTCACTTTCTGTACGCCCTTGAGGTCTCGAATTGGGCCCATCTCGTGACTGCTGAGATCTTTTCGGGGTTGGCCTCGATCCCCCGTTGTGAGACAATGTAGCCAAGTAGCATGCCTCGAGGCACACCAAAGACACATTTCTCGGGGTTGAGTTTCACATTCTTGGCCCGGAGGCACTCGAACGTGGTCTCGAGATCGCTGATGAGGTCCCCGACTTTCTTGGTCTTAACCACGATGTCATCGACGTAGGCCTCGACGGTTTTGCCTATGTGTTCGCCAAAGACATGCTGCATACAACGCTGATATGTTGCCCCGGCGTTTCGAAGGCCGAAGGGCATTGTAACATAGCAATACATACCAAAAGGCGTAATAAAAGAGGTAGCGAGCTCGTCGGATTCTTTCATCTTAATCTGGTGGTAGCCGGAATACGCATCGAGAAATGAAAGTACTTCACACCCCGCAGTGGAATCGACAATCTGATCAATTCTAGGTAAAGGAAATGGAACTTTTGGACATGCTTTATTCAAACCAGTGTAGTCTACACACATCCGCATTTTTTCATTCTTTTTCCTAACTAGTACAGGGTTAGCTAGCCACTCCGGGTGAAATACCTCCTTGATGAATCCAGCCGCCAAAAGCTTGTGCACCTCCTCGCCGATGATCCTACGCTTCTCCTCGTCGAAGCGGCGCAGGCGTTGCTTCACCGGTCTGGACCCGGCCTGGATCTCCAAGGCGTGCTCGGCGACTCCCTCGGTATGCCTGGCATGTCCGAGGGGCTCCACGCAAACATGTCGATGTTCGCGCGGAGAAAGTCGACGAGCACTGCTTCCTATTTAGGCTCGAGGCTGGCACTGATGGCCAGCGTCTTGCCGTCGACGAGAGGTCGGGTCGACGGGTATCTGCTTGGTGTGCTCTGCCGGCTCGAAGGTGCCGGCGTGGCGCTTTGCTTCAGGGGTCTCGGTGGCCAGGGCAGCCAGGGGCTCGAGCGAGTCGACTTGGACGTTGGCCTCCCCACGCTCGACGCACTCCACGTCGCAGTGGTACGCGTGTTCGTAGGAGGTGTCGACGGTGATGACCCCTTTCGGCCCCGGCATCTTGAGCTTCAAGTATGTGTAGTTGGGGACCGCCATGAACTTGGCGTAGCCAGGCCTGCCGATGATGGCGGTAGGTCCCTTGGAACCCAACCACCTCGAAGGTGAGCGTCTCCCGGCGGAAGTTGGCCGGCGTGCCAAAGCAAACAGGTAGGTCGATGCGCCGAGGGGGTGGGCCTTCTTCCCTGGTACGACTCCGTGGAACCCCCGACGCTGGGTCGGAGCTGGTCCCTCGAAATCCCCAGGAGGTCGAGGGTCTCGAGGTATATGATGTTGAGGCTCGAGCCCCCATCCATCAACACCTTGGAGAACCGTACGTCGACGATGACGGGGTCGACGACGAGGGGGTACGCCCCCGGATTTACGACATGGTCCGGATGGTCGTCACGGTCGAACGTGATCGGCGCATCAGACCAGTCAAGATACCGGGGGCGTCGTGGCAGAGTGCAAAGACCTCCTGGCGCTCCTTCTTTCTCTCTCGAGCTGAGAGCCCGACGGTGGGCCCCCGTAGATCATGAAGCAGTCGCGCACCGGGGGGAAGTTGCGTCCGCGTCCCCGTCGTCGCGTCGATTGTTGTCCTTGCCCTTAGGCGCGTCTTCCTTCTTGTCGCCGAGCTTGGAGTAGAAGCCCTTCATCATTCGGCAGTCCTTCAACTTGTGATTCGTGGGACCCTTGTGATAAGGGCAGGGGTCCTCGAGCATTTTGTCGAAGACAGCCCCGTCAGGGGGGCCTCGAGGCTTCTTATGCTCGAGGGCGCCCACGAGCACTTCTTCATCGTCGTCGTCATCGGCGTCGCGCTTCCTTTGACCTTTGTTTTCTTCTTCTTTTTGTTGTTGTTGTTGCGGTTCTTGACGTTGTTGCCCTTGCTCGAGCCCTCCGGCGTGGCCACCGCCTTGCCTTTGTCCGTGGAGCGGCCAAAGAAGGCCCCCACTGCCTCGTCGCCTGAGGCAAAGCTGGTGACACGATCCATCAGATCCTCGACCGTCCTGGGACGGTAGCGCCCTAGCTCGTGGACTAGCTCTTGGCATGTCGTGCCCGCGAGGAACGCTGAGATGACATCCTCATCAGGCACGTGGGGGAGCTCGAGGCGCTGCTTCGAGAATCGCCGAGCAAAGTCGCAGAGGGCTCGTCCGCTGTCTGCCTGCAACGTCGTAGATCCCAGGGGTTGCCTGGGCGCACGCAAGTCCCCTTGAAATTCCCATCGAAGACCCTGACTAGGTCGGCCCAGTCGTGGATCTATCCGGCGGGAGCCCCTCGAGCCACCGACGGGCGGTGTCCGAGAGGTAGAGTGGGAGCTGGCGTATGATCATGCGGTCGTCGCTCTTCGCCCCGCCCAGTTGGCAGCCCAGGCGGAAGTCGGAGAGCCATAGCTTGGGCTCGACCTCCCCGTCATACTTCACGATGTTGGTCGGTGGTCGAAAGCGGCGGGGAGGGTTGAGCTGCGGATGGCCCGGCTGAAGACCCTGGGGCCCGGGGGCTCGAGGGCTTGCGGTCCTCGTCACTGTCGTAGCGCCCCCCTCGATGGGCACTATAGCCACGCTCCTCGGCCCCTTTGTCCTTGCGCCGGCGGTTGATGTTGTTGCGGGCGTCATTGGGGTCTCGAGGTGGCCGGTTGTCGACGATCCGCTCCCGGACTGGCCTGGCTCGAGAGGCGTCCGGCTGGTGGACGGACGTCTCACGCTCGTTGCGGGGCGTGTCTGCTGGCTTCCCCGAGGCCGCTCCGCGCCGGCGCGAGGCTGAGCTCTCGGCCTGCTGCAGAGCGGCTGTCTCGAGGAGGTTCTTCATTTCCCGAGCATGCGCCTGGCGTCAAGGTTGGAGATGGCGGGTAGATCGCGAGCAGCAGCAGCATCGCGGCCGCCACCACGTTCTGCCCGGCTCGCGGGAAGCGCACCTCGGGGCGTGCTGGTGCCCCATCCTTGAGGATCTGCCGGTGGACCTCTCGAGCGCCGGCGCCTCGAGGCTGGGCTTGTTCCTGCACAAGAGTTTGCTCGAGCTGCAGCAGGCGTTGTCGGTCCTCAGCCTTGGTGATCGCCTCCCGCAGCTGCGCGAGCTGCGCCGCCCGGTCGTCGTTGTGCTGAGGTGGTGCATCCGGTGCGGGGGTCGTTCCTCCCCGAACGTGTGGTCCGCCCGCCGCAGCCACGTCGCGGGCTCTTCGAGGTTGAGCGCCGGTCTGGCGTCGTCGTCGTCGTCGTCGCCTCGGCATCGCCCACGACCCCCTCGAGCTGGAAGCACTCCCTGGTGGGATCCCAGAGGTCAGGGTCGTGGTAGTCGTACTCGTCGGAGTCGGAGCTGTTGATGTCGCGCCGCCCTGGCTCGTGCTGGGACTGCAGCTCGGTACCACTCTCCGATGGTCGACGGCTCGCCGGGGTGGCTCGACGACTCGTGAGAAGCCGCGGTCGACGTGCGCGGGGTAGACGATCTCCAGGTCGGTGGTGGCTCATAGGATCACGCCCGGACGTTCCTCCCGCTCTGCCGCCGCCCGGTCCTGACGGCGCTCGTCGAGGTGGTGGGCGTAGACAGCTGCGGAGTTGTTGAGGCCGAACGGGGGCCGCTGGCAGCGTCGAGCGCGGTACACCCTGTGCGGGAGGAAGCCAGGTGGTGTCGACGGAGCACGGCTCGGGGGCCTCTGGCCAGGCTCCCGGTCCGTGCGCATGACGAACGCGAACTCGCTGGGAGAGTGCGCGCGCGCCCTAGAAGTCTCCGGCCGCGCGCCGGGCAGGTTTCTCCCGGGGACTCCGCGCCGGCCGCGGGAAGTGGGTGTACGCCGCGGGCACCACCTGTGCCTGGCGACGATGGTGACGACGGCGCCGCTCACAAAGGTGGCGACGCGTGGTGGTGCGGGCGACGCGCCACGCCCCCGCGCGGGGTGGCGTGACACGCCCTCCGCTCGGGCTCTCCGTGGAGAGCAGGGTCAGCTCGTTGCCGCTGCCGGTGGCCAGGAACTCGAGGCTCCCGAACCAGATGACGGCACCAGCAGAAAACGAAGGAGAGTGAAGAAGCCATCCAGAAAACAACGAGAAATCGACTCCGACACGCGAAGGCCCCTACCTGGGCGCCAACTGTCGGTGTTTTGACCCCGGGGGTATGACACCAACTAGTAATATGATCGCGTGCTCCTTCCTGGATGGTGATGCAAGATGACACAAGGGTTTATCCTGGTTCGGGCAAAGAAGGCCCTACGTCCAGCGGGGGGAGGAGGTTCTTGTATTACTTGCACCTAAGTGCTTGTACAGGGGCAATACAAGCTCAACGAGCGTGGACGAGAGTCTGGACTCGTGTGTGTGTCGTCTGGACCCATGTGGACTCGTGTGGACTCGTTTGGATGAAGGGCCCTGGTGTCCTCTTTTATAGAACAAGAGGAGGCCAGGGTTACACAGGAGTGACATGTACAACGCCCAATACGGCGAAGGGTTGGAATTCTGTCTTGTCGAGGTCACTGGAGCCGGCGTGGAGGTTGCTGTTGAGGCGTCCTTGAAGCGTGGCTTCCATCCCGGGCGCGGACGTGGAGGCGTGGCGACGTGGAGGCCGGTGCAGCGCCCATTCCGGCACGTACAGGACGTGGCAGGGTCCCTCCAGGTCTTGGGGGTACCTGTCCTCCAATAGCATGAAAGCAGTCAGGGCTCGAGGGGCGCAGGGGCGGCTCGAGGTGGCGCCTACGGGGGCTCGAGCCCCCGCAGATATGGGCAAGTCCTGGAAAACCCGGCCGTACAACGGGAATCCAGGTTTCGAGATGTGGCTCGAGTGTGCTACAGTGCAGGGTATGGGCCTACAGTGCTGTACTGCTTTTCCTAAATAGGCTCTTTATTACTTGTGTATTCTAAAGCTTTCCCCTTTGCTTCTCCATGAACAGTGCTGTACTTGTGCCTTTTTGCCCATGCTTGTGGTGAAAACGAGGTTTGACTCTGGCCCCGGTTCACTGTGGCATACGTCGTGTACCAGAGGATGTGACCGGAGTAGGTGGACGTATTAAATGCGCACTATGGGGCTGGTATCCAATGTCTGGCGCTGCTCGAGGGAGGTGTGATGTGTCTCGAGGGATAGGTTACCGTGTTAGAGAGGCTCGAGGTCCCCACGCTGGGTCTCGAGGAACGGTGTACGGCTATAGTGGGCTCGAGGCCTATGTGCCGGGGCTCGAGAGGTAGGCTACCATGAGGCAGTCGGTAAGGCTTTGGCGGGCCCGGGCTTCCTGGCGGTGGGCCGTCGTTGTAGGCCTCGAGGGGTTGGTTTTTTAGGGGGTTAGACTAGTTAGGTCTCTTATTAATTGCTGCTCTAGGCTTAACTTATTTGTTTTGCGTTGATTGGGGGTACCCCTTTCGTGGTCCCCCGACAACAATCAAGCAAAATAGAGCTAGCGCTCAAGAAGAGGCAGAACGGGCTCAACACCGCTAGCGAGAAAGCTCGATACCAATTGATATATCAGTTGACAATCAAGCAAAATAGAGCTAGCCCTCAAGAAGAGGCAGAACGGGCTCAACATCGCTAGCGAGAAAGCTCGATACCAACTGAAAAGCAAAAGAGCTCGAAACCAAGTGAAGAGCATATAGGCAAAGTCGCTAGTCCCTCAAGAAAGAGGCAAAGGCTCAACACAACTAGCTACCGAAAATGCTCCGAATCCAATTGGAAAAATGCTCCATACCAACTGAAAGATCTATCAAACGAGCAAACTCCCCCTCCAATAGTGCACACAACTAAGATATGATTTTATGATTTCTCCCTCTTATGATTTGACAAATTTCTCCCCCTTAGATGATAATGCACTAGCAGGCAAACTTCTCCCTTCCAAATGCATATGAGTCAAAAATGCAAGTTAGCAGCTTCAGGAATATAGTCAATAGAACGAAAAGATGCTCTACAAAGTATCACTCCAATGACTCAACAGTAAGCATACATGCCAGCAAAGGGTCAAACTGATCACCAAATACGAAATATGAACATATGAGCAAAGTGAGCAGTTTTAGCCAAAAAGCATTCACCATTAAAATAGCACTAAACAAGTATAGACAGGAAGTCAAACAAGTGCTAAGCATGTATACAAGGTGAACTACCCCTAGCAAAGTTCAATCAACCTGCTTACAAAATGAATCATAGACTTGTGTTTTCAAAATTTTATCGGAGTTGCAGCGGTGAAATTACACAAGTTCAATTTTCAGCATGTGGTTGCGAGAGGTTGAAAGCTTGTCATCGCCTAACTTTTCAACAGAGCTAAGCCTATGCAGAACCAATCAGAAGCTTAAAGCGTCGGTTTCTGTCATACACTACACGGCTCAAGTTTAACTCAAAATGCAATGAGAAACAGTCTCGATACCGTGATGTGTTGATAAGCAATCCCATCTCGATCTTTTCAATTCACTTTAAAACTTGGTTCAAAATTTATGACAGAATATGAACATACCAAGCAAGTGAATGACTCAGAACTAGAGACATAGCAACCTAGCATATATGAAGAAAATAAGTGAATTCAACACATTCTACACATGCTAGTTCCATATCTCAATGGTGAACAATTTCAAGTTTTATGTTCATTAAGCAAATTCACCATTCATAAAATAGCTCAGCTCACAACGTGTATCAGTGATCAGAAAGAGCATAAGCTACAAGCATCATCATATAGCATCAGAGCATACTAGATGGAGCATAATTACATTCTAAAGATTATATACATGAAGCTTAAAATACAAAAATGCATGATGAAATGCAAAGACTAACTTATCAGAAACTAAAACAAAATGAAAGAAAAAGAGTCAATCTAAGATACAATAACCAAAATGTTTCCCCCATCTAAAAGGGGAAACACACACCAAGCTCACCTCTCAACCTAGCAAAGGTTGATTGGTCCAAAGGCTTGGTAAAAATATCTGCCAACTAATGATGAGTATCGACATGGCGAAGGTCGATATCACCCTTCTCATAGTGGTCTCGCAGAAAATGAAAGCGCACATGAATGTGTTTGGTCTTAGAATGCAGCACGGGGTTCTTAGCAACGCTAATAGCACTCGTGCTGTCACAAAGCAAAGGAACGTGAGAAAAGCTCAGATCAAAATCACGCAAAGTGGCCATCATCCAAAGCAATTGAGAACAGCAGCTAGCCGCAGCAACATACTCAGCCTCTGTGGTAGACTGGGCGACGCTACACTGCTTGCGAGAAGACCAAGATACAAGAGAAGAGCCAATAAACTGACAAGTCCCAGAAGTGGACTTGCGATCAAGTCGGCAACCAGCAAAATCGGCATCGGAATAATCGCAAAGGGAGAGGGTGGAGGAAGCTGAATACCAAATCCCAAACTCTGGTGTGAAGCATAAGTACCTCATAATACGCTTGACCGCCTAACGGTGAGAGGTGCACGGCGACGACTGAAATCGTGCGCAAAGACACACCCCGAACTGGATGTCTGGGCGTGTCGCCGTCATGTACAGCAGCGACCCGATCATACTCCGGTACTCCTTCTGGTCCACAGCTTCTCCATCCTTGTCCGCATCCAGGGCCGTCGTGGTCGACATGGGTGTTGGAAGAGGCTTGGCCTCACCCATATCGAACTTCTTCAGGATGTCCTTGGTATACATGCCCTGGTGCACAAACGTCCCCTCTCGGGACGTTGAATGTGTCGTGGCGCCTCCCGAGATAAAGAAACCTCCCCCTAAACAGCAGCTGGTGCCTCCTCGGGTACAAATGGTACAGCCCGAGGTGTCGGATCCTACGGCCCCCAAGTAGTCGAAGAAGAAGGGTCGGGGCCGTGAGTAGTCGTAGTAGAAGCCGATCCTAGTGGCACAGCAGGTGGAGGTGGTGTTGGATCATCCATCCCTTCAGCACCCTCATCCTCGTCATCAAAAAGAGGTTCGCCAACCTCATCATCACCTGCATGCTCAAATCTAGAAGAAGGACAAACCATGGTCTCGTCGAAGGTGACATCAGATGTCTCCATGACTCGGTTAGTATCAAGGTTAAGTACACGATATGCACGGGTATGAGTGCCATAACCCAAAAATACACCGTCAGAAGAACGAAACTCAAATTTGTCCAGGTTGCCTTTCTTGAGTATAAAACAGTGGCAACCAAAAACTCTAAAGTAACTCACTTTGGGATGTTTTCCAAAACGCAACTCATAACAAGTCTTTTTCAAGAAAGCTCGGAGAAAAATGCAATTGGAAATATAGCATGCAGTGTTCATAGCTTCGGCCCAATATCGCCTAGGAGTCCTATGCTCATCGAGCATCGTCCTGGCCATCTCTACAAGGGTCCGATTCTTCCTTTCTACAACACCATTTTGAGGCGGTGTGCAGGGGGAAGAAAACTGATGCTCTAAACCCAAAGAGTTACAAAACTTCTCAAAATCCGAATTCTTGAATTCAGAACCATTATCACTTCTAATAGCTCGCATTGAGTTCAAAGGGAACTCATTCTGAAGACGCAAAATCAGATTGCGAGCAAAGGAGAAAGTCTCAGTTTTCTCAGCTAAAAAGAAAACCCACGAATATCTCAAGAAGTCGTCAACAACAACAAGCACATACCACTTCCCCCCAACCGAGCTCACCCGAGCCGGACCAACAAGGTCCATGTGCAAAAGCTCTCCAGGGCGCTTGGTCATGACCTGAGTCACTGGATGGTGGGGAGCGGCAACCATCTTCCCATGTCTACAAGAATGGCAAACAAGATCCTTCTCCATGGATAACTTGGGCAATCCTCGGATTAGACCAAGTGAACTAAGTCTTGCAAGCAAGTCGAAGCTCAAATGTCCTAGTCTCCTATGCCACTTCCAAAGATCAGAGGAGGAAGGTCCAGCCAAAAGACAATGAAAAACTCCAAACGACTCCGAGAAATCCGCAAGAAAAACTTTCCCAAAGGGCGAAATCACACAAACAAGGTTGCCCTGAGGATCCAAAATACGACTGAGATTCGGCTTAAAACGAATCTCATAGTCGTCATCAAAGAGTTGCGAAACAGAAAGAAGGTTAAAGTGCAAGTTAGAAACGAGAGCAACATCGCGCAACACAAAGTGCTCATTAACTCGCACCGACCCGCGAGACAACACTATACCTTTGCTATTGTCGCCGAAGGTGATAAACTCCTTTCCCGCGACCGGACTAAGACTGGAGAATCACTTGGCGGTTCCGGTCATGTGCCTCGAGCAACCGGAATCCACCAACCAAACGTTCTCCAATCGTTTTACCTACATCAATAAAAAGACATAGGGTGAGCATACGGTCCAACACTGGGGTTAGTGAAGTAGGAAGAATACCAATGTTGGGCCGGCTGCTCAAAAGAACGGTTAGCAGAAAAACCATTCCTAGCACGCCTATGGGGAAAGCGATCACCACGCTGAGGAAAACGTGGTCCGCTAAGGGATGAGCGTCCATCGTGATACTCAAAACACGGTGGGGGGAAACGCTCAACAAAGCCACCGCCACGGGGTCCATAGCTTATAACTGCAGGCTCCCGCCGGGCACGTCCTCTCCGCTTCCTAGGCCTAGGAACTTGAGGTTCTGGACCTCTAGGCCTAACAGCACGCCTCTGAACATTCGGCACATGTACATCATGGAAAGGATGGTACATGTCCGTGTTGTTCATCTCCTTTGCACGGCGCGCCTCTCTCTTGCGCCGAAAGCATAACTCACTCAAGTGACCATCTCTCCCACAGTGCTCACAGTGGTACCTCACCGCTCTCATAGGGGGTTGTTGGTACTCACAATAGTGGGTGTGGATCACTTTGCCCTTCTGTGGCATAAGCTCCTCCTGGATGGGTGGCATGGTGTCTAGCTTGTTCTTGAGGTGGTTTGGTTTTGGAGCCCATGATTGTTTCTTGGGTGGAGCTCTCGGAGGTTCAACAAAGACCCCATCCTTGGTGTTAGGCTTGAGTGGCTCTTTGGGTGGAATCTTGGTAAGCTTGGGAGTAGTGGTGGAGTTGGGCTTCTCACATGGGTTAAGACCACTCGACTCTCCAATCTTCCCAAAAGATGAAACGTCAACACCCGGAGCAAAACCTACACCTGGACCTCCAGCAGCTCGCTTGAATTGGGAGATCATCATCCCGAGCTGTGGCTCACCACTACACACCCATGACAAGATGGTCCGAAGGTATGTGTTTTCCTCCTCGGTTTGCATCTTGTCATGCTTCACATTAGCGATCTCCATCTCCAAACCCTCACAAAGAACACACCTAGCCACACATGTGCTACCCGAGTTGGCCTCTTCAAGAGACACAATCTTGGCATTCTTCTCTGCCAACTCAGATTGCAAGCCCGCACAGGACTTGCACGCACCCAACAGCGAGGATCTAGCCTTCAGCTCATCCACCTCTCCTACCAACACAGCATACTTGCTTCTCAAAGTGAGAAGGTCAGTCATGTGTGTGGTGCACATCTCACACTCCTCCTCATCGGTAACAACGATGGTGGACTTGACAGAATCAAGTTCTTTCACCGTATCCTCCCACTTCTGCCAAAACTCCTTGCGCTCTCTAGCAGCACGCCTAAGCAACTTGTCCTGACTAAGGAGCGCGGCAGTAAGCTTCTCGACCTCAGCAGAAAGCTCGTCGGGGGTCTGAGATACCTGGGAGGTGTCGTCATCATCGTCGTCGTCCCGAGGAGTGTCCACCAGCTCGCCGTCGACCTCCTTGCCGAGGGCCATGGTGCAGAGGCCGTCGTCGTCGGCGAAGAAGCAGAGACCGTTCAGCTTGTCCTCGATCCTCTTCTTCTTTTCGGACTCATCGTCGCTTGAGGCAGTGGAGTCATCATCCGAGTCATCGACGTCGCTGAGCGTGGCGAAGAACGCACGCTGCTCAGCCTGGGCCTTCTCCAAGTACTTCATCTTGATGTACTCCTTGTCGAAACCGCCCTTCCGCTTGTGCTTCGCGGGGACGTACTTCTCCTTGCACTTGCCGGAGTCGTACTTGTGCCCATGATCCGCCTTGCCGAAGGTCTGCTTGTTCTTCTTCGGGCAATTGGCGATGAAGTGGTTGGGGTCGCCGCACTAAAAGCATCCTGAGCGTCCTCCTCCGCGGCGACGGTTCATGCTGTTGTTGTGGAACCGCGAGAACCGGTTGGCGAGCAAAGCCAGCTCGTCATCCCCCATGAACTCCAGCTGCACCTCTGTGACAGAAAGAAGAGAAGAGAGTGCAAAGCCTCCAGAGGGGTTAGCAGAAGAGCCAGAAACCAAAGCCATCGACGGGCCAGAAGGATTTTCATAAGAAGCCCTCGCCATGGCGTCACTCTCAGTGGACTTGAGCTTACTAAAGAGCTCGTCGCACGTGAGGGTCTCATAGTTAGGCGATTCGATGATCGCTTGAACCTTGGAATCCCACACCGATCGATCAAGAGTATGCAAAAGATTCAAAGCTCTCTCATGATCATCGAAAGCCAACAGCTCCTTGTTAGCCCTCATCCTGTTCACAATCACCTGAAAGCGAGCGAATAAGCTTTCTATGCTCTCGCCAGGCATATGTCGAAAGTTCTCATACTCTCGCTTGAACGACTCGTAGAGACGGGTTTTGACTTGAGTGGTTCCCTCATGGAAACGCATGAGGGTAGCCCAAATCTCCTGAGCCGTAGCGAGGTGAGAAACGCGATCAAATTCGGACATGATCAAACAAGAGAAAAGAGCATTACGGGCTTGGCTATTGGCATCGTGCTCATCGATCTGACGCTGAGTGACACGAGCAGCCAAGACCACGTAATCGGCAGAGTTGCAAATATCCCAAATGGAAGCACCAATACTCTGCAGATAGGCCGACATGCGTATCTTCCAATACGCATAGTTCGTCCCATCGAAAAACGGCGGTTTGCCCACGCCGCGATCCATGTCTCCTTCTGTGGATCTGGAACCGGCTAAGGTGGAAGATCCTTAACCTGCTCCGATACCAATTGAAGGACCGAGAAAGCAATAGCAAGGCGACCAGAGGGGGGTGAATGGGAGCTCAAAAATTTCTCTCGAAACTTTGGCCTTTTGTCCCAAAATCAACCCCAAGAGCTTCGATCGAAACCGTGATGCCCACGACCCTTGGAAGAGGGTGGATGATCCCTAGGATCACAGCGAGGCACCACAAAGCGATAGAGAACCAAACGCAAAAGCACCGGAACAAGTTCGACCCTCAAAAACCAAGTCCCGAACGTAGATTGATGACTACGTCGGGAAATCCCCAAATACCGATGCTAACAAGTAGCAAAGATACCTAGAGAGGTTCCTAGGTGAACTCTAGAGCCAAACGAGAAGTCCAGAAACCAAGTGGAGAAGCCGGGAGAGCAAACGCACAAAACTGCAACAAACAGCCGAATCCCGGACTGTCCGCCCCTGGGGTCCCGGACTGTCCGCCGGCTAAAAACACAAAACAACAGTGTTGCTGAAGCACCTCTGGACAGTCTCGGACTGTCCGCGGTTTATACCGGCGGACTGTTCGCCGGTCAACCGAGACCCAAACAGCAGAGACTCGTGGCCACTGCTCTGGCCAAGTCCCCGACGCGCGGACTGTCCGCGGGAGGAACGGCGGACTGTCTACGACCTCCCAGTGAGGGCGATTTTGGTCGCCCCTCACACAACTTTTCCCAAATCCGAATCAAAACCCAATCCCATGTTCCCAAACTTGGAGAAGATGATCACGAGGTAGTTAGGACACTATCACCAAGAAATCATCTGCTCAAATCAACCCAAACACCGGGAAATCGAAAGGGGAGGAGTATGAACAAAAAAGCGCCACGAAAACGAAATCAACCCGATCTACTTGCTCGTGAGGAGTTAGATGAATTCCTTCGGTGGAAATGATCTCCTCACCATAAAGAACAAGTTGATTCAAATGGATTTCACAAAGACGCAGTAGAGAGGGAGATCGAGTGACAAGAAAATCGCGGAGAAACGAAGAACGCGAAGAACACGAACAAAACGCGAATCAAGTCATCGATCTGCAACCGTGTGGCTACCACATGCTACAACAGTGAGATTACGGTCTCACTTCCTCAAAATCTCCAGTACAAAGAGGTATGGTTCTCTGCGGATCTCAGTAGCTATAGCAGGGATTGGGAGAACAGGAAACCCTATGTGAAAATAGCAAATGGCTGAGATAGATGGGAGGTGGGTGTCTCCCTCTACTTATCCTAATTCTAGTTCCCACTCTACCCCTAACTAATTACAGAGCGAACCAGCTAAACCCTAGGGTTATTCTGGACCAACTCGAAGTAGATGCTGATCCGACGGCCACGCCCGCACAACTGGTAGCGTTGCCTCGACGCAACCTCACTGATTGCCGCCACGTGCCGCCAACGCTCTACTCGTCCTTTTCACGGACCTCGCCCCCGGTTTTGTGGCCGAAACCGGGAAACCTGTCTTCACGACCAACCCCCGATTTTGAGGCCCAAACCGGGAAACCAGCCATCCATCGCCTAAGTTTTGTGGCCCAAACTCAGAAACCCATCAGCACCCAGGTTTTGAGGCCCAAACCTGGAAACCGTCCTCAACCCGAGTTTTGTGGCCTAAACTCGGAAACCTGCTGTTGACGCAAAATCTCGGTCGGGATGCGCCAACACACTCGTGCGCACGGTCCTCAGAGGGGTACGGAGCGAGTCCTGACCTCCTGGACCTTCAACAAGCGGTGGTGTCGATTCTCAGCGAAATCGATTTCAGGCGTGCCAGTCAATTTGACCTGTAATTGACAAGGAGAAGAAAGAGATCGTCAAATTGTGGAACCTGCCGGTTTGATGCCAGACAGTTCCAAATTATGCGGCTCTGATATAGCCATTTGTCTTTAGGACATTGACTACAAAGTCAACTCCCATGAGATTGCATATAAAGTGATGAAAAAAGATATGAAGCATAACGGCTATAACATATGTGAGATGAATGCTCATAACAAACAAACAGTCGATAAGCTTAAAAGATATAAACAGATAAAAATCTATATGTACATTCAAACGGTATAAAACCTACGTATCGACTAAATGCACAAGCAGTTCCATTCGTTAACAGTGGGGTGTCTCCATGCAGCCATAATAACAAATAGATCGATAAAATAACTTAAACATCAACAGTGGGGTGTCTCCATGCAGCCTTAATGATGGTCAAGCTAGATCACATCTCGTGTATAAAGTGGATCCATTGATTCCAAACCACTTAAAAGAATATATTATGAAGAAAGTATAACTGGATCGGCTATTTCAGCCGATTCAGGGTCCATGAGGCACGAACAAGATCTACCCGACAAAAACATGATTTAATCTAAGATAAACAGACTCGATCTATCATATGTATCAGTGGGGTTCGGAAATATAGCCATAATAGATATGTTAAATCAGATATATCTGCTCTTAAATTAGACCACGGTTTCATCGAATATCTCGAACGCACAACATGTAACAACCAAGATTGGCCAAAATAGCCGATGAGAGGCTTGTATCGGCTATTTCTTCTGTTATGAGCGTGTAAACCTCAGAACAGCCGATACTAAGCATCCGACGGCCACGCCCGCACAACTAGTAGCATTGCCTCGACGCAACCTCATCGATTGCTGCCACATGCCGCCACCGCTCTGCTCGTCCTTTTCACGGACCTCGCCCCCGGTTTTGTGGCCAAAACCGGGAAACCTGTCTTCACGACCAACCCCCGGTTTTGAGGCCCAAACCAGGAAACCAGCCATCCATCGCCTGAGTTTTGTGGCCCAAACTCAGAAACCCGTCAGCACCCAGGTTTTGAGGCCCAAACGTGGAAACCATCCTCAGCCCGAGTTTTGTGGCCCAAACTCGGAAACCGGCAGCACCCAGGTTTTGTGGCCCGAACCTGGAAACAGTCCACCGGTGGTTTTTCTATGGCTCAACCACCAAACCGAGCCGTAGAGGGGATGCACCACTCGTGCATCCCGTCCACCGGCACATGTCCCCAGGTCCTCGACCCGAGCAACATTGTGCCGTGCAAGTCTCCGCTGGTCGCTGTCCCAGGCTGTCAGCTACCACAGCTGATCCTCAAGCCACCGGTCCCTCAGTCCAAGCCTCACGTCCGCCCTTCACCGCTCCCGGTCCATCGGTACGGCACGGCACGTCTCTACTTGACCTTCACCTTGCCTTTGATCACTGTCTCCGTGCTCGACACCTGCACAACACAAGCCATAGAACATGCGCATCAAACCTGTTGACAATCACTCATCACTCAAGATCCGGCATACACCCATGTATCCGCAACATTGATTAGTGCAAACATATCTGGCAATCATGGGCTAGGTCATATCATATTTATAATCAAGAGGCAACTCCATAGTAAAGGTGCCAAACAGAGTAACCCCTAAACCATGAGTTAACTGAGCCATATTGAACACTACATTCGGGAGGTGGAATACAAAGGACTCAATAGGAATATCACACCCGCGATCTACCACTCTATCCGAAACATAGGATGCATTCGCAGATAAATAGTGTATAGGCACCATGCCTACACAACATCTATCACCCACCCAATGATCATTAAGATGAGCGATATACGAACATGAGTATAAACATAATGATGAACTATCAATGTCAAATATATAATCAAAGCATACTATAAGCAATATAATTAAGAATATAATTGTTGATGTCTTAGTCATATCAATTGTATTACTATCTAGAACATAGAGATGAACAATAAGGTGAATTAGATCATCGAGAAGAACTAAAGTACGAACTAGAACATGAACTAGAACTGGATTATGAACTAGAAGATGAACTAGACGATGAACTAGAACTAGACGATGAACTAGAACATAAACAATGATGAACTAGAAGAGCAATTATGAAGTAGATCCATAATGTTAATACAAGAGAGAAGATCTTGGGTTTACCGAGCCTTCTCGTGACTAGATTTGGAATCCAAGCGAAGCTTGCCTCCTCTAATCCTATTCTATCTAACTAATCTAGGGTGATGTAGTTCTAGGGCTTCCGATTGATCTCCTTCTCTGGTGATGGCCTAATCTGATTGTGATGAATGAGATATTGATCTGATCTGATGATGATGCCCTAGAGACGGGGGTCTGGGGCTGCTTATATAGCCCTGGGTGAGGAACTGTGGTTGTTGGATCAAACCGACCTTAGGTACGGCTGAGATGCATCCTCGTAGGCGGTGGAGGAAGGTTCCAGAAGATAGAGTCCAGCGGGCCCCGGGGGAGACCGACCGGTCTATTGGTGGGACCGGTCGGTCCCACCTGGCCGTGTCCTGGGGTGCCCGGCCTCCTGGTGTCTTCTGGTGTCCTCTAGATCCTTCTAGAATAATTTTGATGCGTCGGTTCGGTTATCTCCCGTCGGTTTCCTTCTAAGGGAAGCAATCTGTGTTGATTTCCTAGTTTAGTCCCTGCAGAATCACAATTCACCAAAACTCGTGAAATATTGTCAATTGAAATCCTAAACCTTTGTTGGTGATTGAATTCATGCCCTTTTTTATTTATTTATCCTTTAATTGTGATAGATAATCAGTGTCAACAACTCCCCCAAGCTTACCTTTTGCTAGTCCCTTAGCAAATAGTCAAGATGAATTAGGAATTGCTACTATGCTGTCACACGTCAAAGGTACATATGCTAAAACAAAAATCTTCCCTTGGATTAGAGTTAACTATTCTGACTTTCTCATATTACCTTTAACTATGGAGCTTTTGCCTTTACCTGGGTCTTTAAACAATTGAAAGATAGAACAATCAAGTTAAGCAATGTATCTCTAACTCTTTGATCAACCTTCATTTTGGAGTTTTTATATATTTTCAAAATAAAATTCAGAGATTTTACTGTATGACACTCTCAAATCGCTCTTTTATATTTTATGATTCCTCACTGATGCATTTTCCTTCTTTTCTATGAATATATATCTGGAGCTTTTTAAGAAGTGAATAGCATATCTTACCAAGTCAAAGTTCAAAGTTAGGGAGAAAGATGTCATACTCATAGATCAAGAACTTAGAACATTTGAAATTTGTCATCTCTTGCTGGCATATTGTAATTAGAGGGAACATGGCTACATTCTTTTTTCTCTTTCATATTTTTATCATAATTCCTTTTTTCTCTTGAGGTAGTCGGACACTTGTCCCTTTTTATTTCCTCCTTTATACTTTTGCATAGTCCCATGCCTCTAACACAATACTACTTCGGAAGAGTGAATCTTTTAATAAAACATTTTTGATCTCTAGAGCATGATAAATTTCTCAACCATAACTAAAAACTTGGAATAAAGCAAGTAGCCTTATCTTAACATCATATTAATGGCTCTGGGTAGGAATTCATATTATGTCCTACAGGATCTCATCATGTGTTTTTAATCTTTTCAAAAGTGTAAATCTCCAGAACTCTAGTATCTCTAGGAATTAGATAAATAGAAGCTTAAACCTTTTTATATCATATCTCACAATTATCTAGACTTTAGATCAAGCATTTGCAAACCACAGGTTTCAGGTTCAGAGTTTATTCAGAACAGCTTTGTCTAAAACTCAAGAAAATTTAAGGTTGAACACTAGGTACTTAAAAGGGATTATGACAGAGCAATTGTTCATCATTTTCATCATGAGCAAAATTAAGTTTATATCCACCTAGACATTTATTCATTATATAATATCTTTATTTGGTTTTGTAATAATTATTCATCTTTATATGGGTTTCTACATTTATTGACCTGATCTAACTAAACCGAACTAATAATATTAAAAAGCCGTGATACTTATCGTGATAACTGAGGGTGCCTTCCCCCAAGCTGGATCTTGACGTGGTCTTTTTCTCCAGAAGAAGAGTAGACTGTTAGCTTGAGTCCTTCTCTTCTTCTCTTCCTGTTGAATTCAAAGATAGACAACACAACTAGTGGAACTTGATTAAGCGTTAGTGATAAATATTCCTCCCATTTGTCTAGTTGGCTTAAAGCTCTTAAGATTATTTATGTTCTTCCTTTCCACTAAGCAGAGTTTCAGCAGTGTTTCATAGTGTCTCTTTTTAGATTTTTGTTTTTATGGATGAATGCAATGCAGAAATAAATATGCAAATGTATATATATATATATATTTTTATGCCTCCATAGAAAGTATAATACTCTCATGGGGCTTTGTTTTCTAATGCAGATTTGATTGCTAAGAAGTAAATATGATACTAATAGTCAAATGATTATGCTAAATCTACTAATTGTGCAATGATGAATTTAATGCTAATGAATATGGATAACTACCGAGTTACCTTTTGGTGAGGATTCGATGTTTATAGTCTATCGAACAAGACTCCTTGTACGCTCCTTATTCTTCCTTGGGTGCATCAGCAGATCCTGAGGAGGACCTCCATGATTGCACGTCAGTAGAACTCTCTTTCTTGTTCCACACTCGCTTGACTGGTGGACTTGTCTCCTTTACTTCATCGTCCTTCATTTCTTTTAAGGAAAAAGTCTGCATAACCCCCTCACCTATTGTACGAGTCTACTTTGCCCCCCAACCTTTCAAATGGTCTAAATAACCCCCTCACCTTTCCAAAACTGGTCAAATAACCCCCTAGGCGGTTTTAGGCAGTGGTATTGCTACAGTAACGGGTCAGGTTTGCTACAGTAACATGTGGGTTTATCTTTTTCTTATTTATTTATTTCGGTTGAATCTTTAAAAAATCATAGTAAATCACAGAAAAATCATAAAATAGAAAATCCAATTTTGTTAGATTCCGCATAAGTAGATCTATACAATGAACATATAATATAATATGTTTTTATACAATTTTTTGCTATGAATGTTTAATCTTTTTCTTATTTATTTATTTTGGTTGAATCTTTAAAAAATCATAGTAAATCACATAAAAATCATAAAATGAAAAATCCAATTTTATTGGACTCTACATGAGTAGATCTACATAGTGCACATATAATATGGTATGCTTTCGTCCAACAAAATAATTATAGAAGTTGCAGCTATGAATTATTTTAGTTAATTATAGAAAAGCATAGATCTAAAGGTACATGAAAAACTTTGCATTAAATCATATCATATTATATGCTCACTGTGTAGATCTACTCATGTGGAGCCCAATAAAATTGGATTTTCCATTTTATGATTTTTCTACGATTTACTATGATTTTTCAAATTTTCAGCCGAAATAAATAAATAAGAAAACAAATAAAACCTTCATAGCAAAAACTTTCTACTAAAACATACTATATTATATGTTTATTGTGTAGATCTACTAATGTGAAGTCCAATAAAATTAGATTTTTTATTTTATGATTTTTTGTGATTTACTAAGATTTTTCAAAGATTCAGCCAAAATAAATAAAAAGAAAAAAGATAAACCCACCCGGTACTGTAGCAAACCCGACCCGTTACTGTAGCAAAACCACTGTCCAAAACCGCCTGGGGGGTTATTTGACCGGTTTTGATAGGTGAGGGGGCTATTTAGACCGTTTGAAAGGTTGGGGGGTGAAGTAGACCGAGTACAATAGGTGAGGGGGTTATTTAGACTTTTTCCTTTCTTTTAATGGGATGTCTTCACTAATGGTGACTTCTCCTTCATAGTCAGCCCATCCATCCTTGATTGGTCGGTTCTTGTTGCGTTGGGATGTGCGGCACCTCCTCTTTGAGTGGTTCTTCTTTTCCTGTACATTAGTGGCATAGCTATTAAAGTAATAGCGTACCTATGACAGAACCGACCAATTTATACCAGATTAAACACTGAAACCTCTGCTTTCACAAAGATCATCATGTACTTAAGCTCGTACAAACCTGGTAGTCCAGAAATCTCGAAGGATTTCAAATCATTTCAACATCAGCTAAGATTGTAATAGTTCAGCGAACATGTTCACAAGGTACATCACAGTTTTCACGTAGTTCAAATACATCGGAGTACGAAACAATATTACAAACCATAGTTTGGAAACAGTAGCGGAAGCAACATAGTTTTAAACATAAGTTCGGTTGGTTCTCAATACGGTGCCATCAGCTTGATCAGGTCCACAAAAGCATCATGTAAGATAAGAAGCGACCATGCCCATGGTCTAGTCATCTCCCATAACCGGGTACAGGCAGTTCTCACAGTAGCCATAGAAGCACTGTCCATCTGCAATCTGCAACAACAAGGGAACAGAACCCTGAGCACAAGAAGGTACTCAGCTAGACTTACCCATCATAAACCAGAAATAATGAGACACCAAGGATCATGTAGGCTATTTGTGGGGCTGGCTACACATACCCTTTTGCATGAAAGCTCTTTTGTAAGTAGAATTTAACTTAGGGTGTTGGCAGTCACTTTTAATAATTAATTCTACCTTACTAGATTTGCACCTGAACTATAACAAACACTTGACTAATTATCCATGCAAGAGTAGCTATTTCATCAATAGCCTTTCAGATTCCATACCATAACCATTTTAGTTCCATAAGTTCTACGGGCAATGATCTACAGTCAATTGCTCACTGTCCAAGAGCGATGGCGATTATAATCGATTCCTACTAGCTGGGGATAAAATGTCTCACACTCGCCTGACACATCCGGCCATGGCAGTCATAAGCTGCCACTCAGGAGATTCGAGAACACAACACACGGGACGGCCATGGGCCCTTCTACACTGGGGGTTATCTCGGTGCCAGGTCGCTCAAGCTATACGATCAGGCCCTGCCTGCACTCGGACCATGCCAGGTTGTTCAGAATAGTTGCCCACGGTACAGCTGAGGCCCTGGGTGTTAGGCGTCAACATCTCCATCACCGGCTCGAATAACCTTACTCGGCTTCACGGGAGGCACCTACACCTACTCCGTTAAGTGATCGACGCGTTCAATTTGACTGAAGGGACACTTCCCAAAACGGGTCCTATGCGACACAGACGTGAGACTACTAGCACACAGAACCCCTGTCTTGCTGCTCTTACATCCTGCCCAATCTCAAATTAATTGTCACATGGTTATCTCCATGATAGCACTAGGCTAGTCATGGTCAGTATCTACCTATATGCGGGGGACAGGAAATCACCCGACTTTTACTGGTCTAAGCAAGACTAAGCATATAACGAACTTAAACCTAACAGGGATATCAAGATAATATTTGAAGTGGACAAGGTATGGTAATAATGCATCAACGGTAGCAATCACTTCCTATAAACCTAATGCAACAATCATTATATCAGGTTAATTTATAAAGCATTTGCAAACCGTAGGAGTGAAATGCTCCGGGGCTTGCCTTTCTCGAAGTCAGACGGACGATGGTCACGGCACTCGGGCAGTTCTTCGGCGTCGGCTCCTCCGGTCTCCTCGGGCAGAATCTCCTCTTGGCTCGGCTCTTCCTGCTGCGGTGGGTTCTGGGTTTCTTCTGCCGATCCCGTATGATGCATAATATGTATAAATAGGATGAATGCACATAGAATGCATATGGGATGCAACAGGGTTTACGATAACTCAGGAGATAAGCACATGTCATCTACTTCATTTTCTTCAACAAGGTAGTCAACATTATCCAATGATTTTGAAAGATCTTGGCCTCTAACAACCTTCTAACCTTCCTAATTAGCCAATTAAGACACTTAATCATTACAGTATTATCTACTTATTTATTTTATTACCATCTACTTACTTGCCTAAATAATCCCATGTAATCATGCTTATAACAGCAACGTATCCGAAACAGTTTCACAAAAACCTACAAAAGTTACTTTAGGTTAACAACATGTAATCCAGCCCACTGTTAAATTTTCAGGTCATTTGGACTTAAACACTATTCTTTATGAAAAAGACAAACAACATGATGAAAAGGTGCCTTGAACTACACATCCTAGCAGAAAGTGCCAAACAACAAATTCCACATTTTTCCTCTGAACTTCTTAGCACAAAAGCAGTCTATAAAAATTATCAGGTTCATATTCCTTATATTTTAATTACTAAAAATTATACAAGAAAACAACATTTAACCATTTTAATTGCTACTGCCAATAAATTCCACAGAGCATCTTTATATTATATTTTTCCTAGAAACTATTCATCCACACAAGCCTAACAAAACTAGAATCATATTTTTCTGAGCTACACAGAATTAGTTATGCATTTTCTAATTAACAGCAAATTCCTAAATTAATTTAAACTGCATACAAAAATATCACAAAATATTCATTTACCATTTTTCACAGGTAGCTCTATTCATTCTTAACACCACAAAATTTGTTTCACAGCATTTGGACTTAAAATGAGCCTTGTATTAATTTTTGAAGCCTTTGAACCAATTCTGCAAAACTGCTTTTAAAGAAAACACGACCTAAACTGCTATGGACACCCCACTTCGTGCACCAGCAGACACAGGACAAAACGCTAAACACACCAGGCTAACCCGAGCGCTAGCGTACCCAGACTACTCCCTTTCTCTCTTTCATTCACTGCCAGTGTGGTCCACTGGTCAGGTGGCCCACGCGTCGGTGGTCAACCGGACCCACGCGACAGAGGCACAGCGCACTCGCCGGCGCTGACCGGCGTTAGCTCACCGGCGGCGAGGTTTCCAGCGCAACCATCTACACCGCTGAACTCGCCTTCGCGAGGCGGACACGGTCGGCTAGGTCTCCCGGCCAGAGGCTCACCGGAGCAAGCTCGACGGCGGCGATGGCGGAGCGGCGGCGCGGCGACTCGACGATGAGGCTTCGCCTGGCTATTCCGAGGCTCGGCGACGCGAGCACCAGCTCGAGCAGACCCTAAGCGACCTACCGGGGCAACTATCGAGCCTTGCCGACCTCGGCATTGTCCGATGCCACGTACGGCGGCGGTCCGCGGCGGACATGGCCGTGGCACGGCTCAGTTCTAGCCAAAACACGGCGGAAGAGAGGTCTCCATCTAACCCTAAGCAACTACGGAGGTAGAGGAGGTGAGAACGGGGCTCGGTTGGAGGTGGTTTGGCCAGAGACGGTCGGACCACGCTTTGGTCATGGTGGCGGCCATGGCGAGAACCCGAGACTAGCACTCAGCGTTCTGTCGACTAGAGAGAAGAAGAGGGGAAACCAACCCGTGCTGGTGAGAGAGAACGTTAGGGCGGAGAAACTGATGGAAGGAATCGGGCGGTGGTGCGTTGAGCAGTGAGCAATCGCTCGCCGGAGTTCAGCGGGCGGCGGCGGCGTTGCAAACTGGAGAAGATGGAGCAGAGGGAGGCGACGAGCACGTGAGTGAGCGAGTGAGTGAGCTTCTGGTTGCAAGTGTGAGTGAAGGAGGAGGCAAAGGCGATGCAGCGCGCGGGTGCATTGCACCTGGCCACTTCCCGTCGGCCCGCTCCGACCAGCGCGGCGGCGGCAGGAATCGGCGGCCACGCGGCGATTGGGCAGAGGGGCGACAGGGTGATGTGTCAGGGCTAGCGGAAACCACGGGTGGCAGCAACGGTGGTTTGGACAGCCGGCGAGGCGGTCTCACAGCGGCGGGGCGGTTTCGCCGGCGTGCAAGCGGGCGGCGCGTGCGGGGGAGAAGAAAGAGGGACTGACAGGTGGGGCCTGCAGTGGTTTAAAATAAAGAGGTTTTTGTGTGTTTCTTCTCTACTCTAAAACTCCCAAACTAAGCCGAGTTAGGAAAAGGTCCTAAAAGCAAAGTTGCTTACAATTTTGCAAGGAACAATTCATCTTTAAGGCTCAAGTCCAAATTCTGCTTAGAAAAAGAATTTTACTCCTAGCCCATTTTTCTAGTGCAAGAGATAACATCTAAGTGACCTTTTCTGAAAAAGTGCTTTTAAGCAAAGTTGTTCCTTTCATCAAGAGATACAACTTTGGTTCAAGGCACTTGGTCGGAAACAGAAAGCAAAACATAGATATACTAGAAGCTAGGCAAGGACTTAAACATTCTTACACACAAATGCACATAAAATGATGAGATGCCATGATCATGCTATGTCAAGTTATGCATTTAGGGTTGCTTAACACCTAGGGTGTTACAGCCCTCCCCTCCTTAAAGAAATCTCGTCCCGAGATTTGAGTTACTAACCATTTTTCATAAAATTGTGGGTACACCTCCTCTAGAGTCGTTCGTCTCCCAAGTAGCATCTCGATCGTCCTGTTCACTCCAAGTTACCTTGTACTGCTTAACTATTCTTCCGCGAGTTGCTCTTTCTTTTTCGTTGAGTACTCGATGCGGCTGTACAGAGTAAGTAAGATCGGATTGCAGCTTGATTTTTGTTGGTTGCACTTCTTCCTCGGGTACTCGAAGACACTTCTTTAGTTGTAACACATGGATTACATGGAAAATAACTTTCAAATGTTCTGGCAATTGTAGTTGATAAGCTACTTCTCCTCTCCTTTCCATGACTCTATAAGGCCCCACAAACCTCGGTGCTAACTTTCTTTTAACTCCAAAGCGCTTAACTCCTTTCATGGGTGAAACTTTCAGGTAGACGTAGTCACCGACATTGAACTCAAGCGGCCTTCTACGTTTATCAGCATAGCTTTTCTGTCGAGATTGTGCAGCTGCCAAATGCTGTTGAATGAGTCTAACTTGTTCTTCTGCTTCTTTGATGAAGTCAATTCCATAGTACCGACGTTCTCCTGGTTCAACCCAATTTATCGGTGTTCTGCATCTTCTACCATATAGGGCTTCAAAAGGCGCCATCTGAATACTCTCTTGATAACTGTTGTTGTAAGCGAACTCTGCTAAAGGCAACCATTTCTCCCAAGAACCTTTTGCTGATATTACACAGGCTCTTAACATATCTTCCAACACTTGGTTCACTCTTTCAGTCTGTCCTGAAGTCTATGGATGATAGGCCGAACTTCGGATCAACTCCGTGCCTAACTCCTTTTGCAGTTTTTCCCAAAATGGTGCAGTGAACTGTGATCCTCGATCTGAAACTATAATCTTTGGTACACCATGGAGTCGAACACTCTGACTCAAGTAGATCTCCGCATAGTCTGGTGCTTTATAACTGGTCTTGACTGGAATGAAATGTGTTGTCTTGGTAAGACTATCCACAATTACCCAAATCGAGTCATTTCCTTTCTGAGTAGTGGGCAAACCGGTGATAAAATCCATGCTCACTTCTTCCCACTTCCATTCCGGTATAGATAACGGTTGAAGCATTCCGGCTGGTTTCAGGTGAATAGCTTTCACCCGGCAACATGTGTCACATCTCGCCACATAAGCAGCAATTTCCTTCTTCATCTTAGTCCACCAAAATCTGGGACGTAAGTCTTGATACATTTTAGCGCTTCCTGGATGAAGGGATATCCTAGACAAATGTGCCTCATCCATAATCCGATTTCTGAGTTCTCTATATTTAGGTACTACTAAGCGCTGGTCAACCCATAGAACTCCATGGTCATCCACTCGAAAATGCTTAACTGGTTCAGTTGCGGCTTTAATCCTTTCCTTGATATGGTAAATTCCCTTATCTATTTTCTGCCTCTCCTTGATTTGATCAACCAAAGTGTTGCATAACTCAAGGTCATGTAGCACTGCAGGATGTATTAAACTGAACTCATCTTCTGGTAGTAACTTCAAATTATTACAGTGCGATTTCCGACTCAAAGCATCGGCTACGACATTCACTTTACCGGGATGATAGTGAATCTGCAGATTATAATCTTTAATCAATTCAAGCCATCTTCTCTGCCTCATATTCAATTCCGGTTGAGTGAAAATATACTTGAGACTTTTATGATCTGTATACATATTACAGACGTTGCCAAGCAGGTAATGTCTCCAGATCTTCAGAGCATGTACAAATGCAGCCAATTCCAAATCATGTGTAGGATAGTTCACTTCATGTTTCCGCAATTGCCGAGACGCATAAGCAATTACCCTGCCTTCTTGCATAAGAACACAACCTAAACCAACTTTCGATGCATCACAAAAGACATCATAGGGCTTCTCAATATCTGGTTGAGCTAAAACAGGAGCAGTGGTCAACAGTTTCCGCAATGTACAGAAAGCGGTTTCACACTCCTCTGTCCATTCAACCTTCTGGTTCTTTTGCAACAAGCTTGTCATAGGTTTTGCAATCTTGGAGAAATCAGGAATGAATCGGCGATAGTACCCTGCTAAGCCCAAGAAACTCCGAATCTCACCAACCGACGTAGGAGCCTTCCATTCCATTACTTCCTGTACATTGCTGGGGTCAACTGAGATTCCCTCTTCAAACAAAATATGACCAAGGAAATGTACCTTCTTCATCCAAAACTCACACTTACTAAATTTAGCATAGAGCTTATGCTCCCTAAGTCTGGTCAAAACAATCCTCAAGTGCTGTGCATGGTCTTCTGAGTTCTCTGAGTAGATCAAAATATCATCAATAAACACTACCACAAAATTATCCAATTCTGGCATGAACACCGAATTCATCAAACTTATAAAGTATGCTGGGGCGTTTGTCAACCCAAAGGACATGACAACGTACTCATACAATCCATATCTGGTCGAGAATGCGGTCTTCGGGATATCCTGTGGCCTAATCCTGATCTGATGATAACCCGACCTCAAATCGATCTTGGAAAACACTTTAGCTCTGGATAACTGATCAAACAAAATATCTATCTGCGGTAACGGATATTTGTTCTTGACCGTCACGGCATTGAGCGGCCGATAATCCACACACATCCTTAGCTACTTATCCTTCTTCTTAACAAATAGAGCTGGGCAACCCCATTCTGATACACTAGGTTGAATGAACCCTTTACCTAAGAGTTCCTTGATCTGAGTTTTGAGTTCTACTAGTTCATTGGGCGGCATACGATACGGTCTTCTCGAGATTGGTGCAGTTCCTGGTAATAACTCAATTGCAAATTCCACAGCCCTCTTGGGTGGTAATCCTGGTAACTCATCAGGGAAGACATCCGGAAAATCTCGGACAACTGGAATTTTGGAAAGATCTTCTATAGCAAGAGTGCATGATAGGTCAACAAAATCGGCACCTCGGGGAAGAGATACACGAAGTTTGTTACCCGTCCGACCATCGGATAAGGTAAGAGTCCTATTAGCGGTGTCTAACACCGCGTTCCACATACTCATCCAACTCATACCTAAGACTACATCCATGCTTAGTCCAGGTAAAACTACTAAACTAGCTCCAAACTTGTGCCCTCCAATCTCGATGGTTGCATTACAAACCATCTGTCTAGATAACACGCTACTCCCAACGGAGCTCACGCGAAACCCATAATCCATTTCAGACATTTCTTGGTTATGCTTTTGTGCAAATGCTTTGCTCGTGAAGGAATGCGATGATCCAGTATCAAACAAAACAACTGCAGGATGATGGTTAACAAGACACATACCAACGGTCATGGGCTCTCCTGCACGAGCTTCTTCGGCAGTCATGTTATGCAAACATGCGGGGTAGTTGGCCTGCTGCTTCCTCGGGTGCGGGCAATATCTTGTGAAATGCCCCTCTTGGTTGCAATTGAAGCATGGCCCACGAACTAGAGGCTTGCTTCCTGTTGAGCTGCCTTGACCCCCTCAAGTTTGATTTGCTGCTATCTTGTACGGCCGTTGATTACGTTGAGCTTGCTGCTGACCTTTCTTCTAGGGCGGCCTGAAATGAGCTCCAGGCGCTGGTGGTCGATACTGGGAACGTTGTGCTGGTGGTCCCCTAGGCTGGGAAGGTCCAGATTCCAATGTCCTCTTCCGGGCCTTGCCTGCTGCATCCTTATTGTTGTGGTTCTCTTGAATCAGACAGTCACTGATGAAGTCATTGAAGACGGTACGAGATGAAGTACCCACTGATTTTCCCATCTTGGTATTCAGCCCTCTCTTGAAACTAGAGATCTTCTTAGCTTTGATGTTTACGAACTCCGGAGCATAACGAGACAAGGAATGGAACACATGGTGGTACTCGGTGATTGATCGGGTTCCCTGCGTCGAGCTCATAAATTCTGCCATCTTCATCTGAGTCAAGCCTGACGGAATATAATGCCCTTGAATAGCCTCTACAAACATCCTCCACGTGACAAGTGTATGGGCAGGATAGGTGGTACGGTGATGTCCCCACCAAATTCCGGTCGGTCCTTGCAGCTGATGTGCAGCATACTCTTCTTTGAGCTCCTCCGTAAACCTGAGCAGTCGAAACTTTTGGTCCATGGTATGCAGCCATTCCTCCACTTCTAGAGGTTCAGTAGCTTCCTTGAAGATAGGTGGTTTTGTATCCAGAAAATCCTTGAAAGAACTGCACTGATTTGGCTCCGGGCGATGATTGCCATGTGCCAAATTCTCCCGCAGTAGCGCTTCGATATTGCGTTGACTCCCCAGAAACTGAGCGAAGAGTTGCTCGGGAGTGGCTGGTGGAGGAGGTGGTGGATTGCTGTTGTCTCCGTTCTCCTCGTTACCACCACTACCACCGGCTCCACTACGAGTCATCATCATCTGCATATAGCGATAGCAAGTGATCATTAGGTGATGTTACAATCATTGTAGAAAACAATAAACCATGCCAGACTGAATTTATTCGGAAAACAAATTCACCAAACAATTACAGAGGCACAATAAATTTCAATCCACATCGCAGCATCACATAATAAATCGCTCATTGCATATCATGCAAAAGCCAACATAACATCCAGAGATGCCCATACATATGGGACTTTTCAAAGGTCTTGCGTCACGCACACATAGGTTCACAACATAACCTTACATCATCCCATGATAACAACAAAAGCTCAAGCACGAAGGACATGTGACAAAAGATCACCAGGCGTTAAACAAACTATCTAGCCTACTCTCTATCGGCACCATCATCATCGTCGTCGCTCGAGACATCCGAAGAACCACTAGAAGAGGCGCGAGGATCTGGGTCCTCCTGAGGAAAGATGGGGTTCCTCTCATTCTCCCGGCGATGGATCTCCTCATGTAGGCGGTCATTGTAGTCCTGGAGATGGTGAAGCTGTAACTCCAGGTCTCCCACTTGAAGCCTGAGAAGCCTACTCTGCCCGGTCGCGCGCATGCCCCCAAGACACACACCTCGAAGTGACTCCTCAGTCTCAGCCATGATCGTGGACAAGAAGGTCGTCATCCCCTGCTGGTCACTAAGCTGTTGTGCCATATCCTGCTCCCTCTTAAGAGCCTGATCCCTTTTAACAGTCATATGGGCTAGCTCTGTGGTGAGGCGGTCTACATCTGTAGTTTGCTCCTCCTAACTCTGGTGGTGTGCAGCTATCTCCTCACTGAGAATATGATCCAAATGGTCATAGCTACGTGACAAACACCCGTAGGTAGCCATGAGTGCAGCCATAGCACTCCCAGCTGGTCCCGCACAGTGCTCACGCTCCAAGGAACTGGCCTCCAGCACAGTGGCACCCGGCTGACGCCACACTGACTGGTAAGGGTCCATCGTAGGGAAGATGCTAGCAGTGGCTTGCGCAACCACCTCCGGGTGGTCCTCCATAATGTCCCGAAGAACAGTATAGGCAACCCTATTAGCTCCATCCCACGGGGTCCTACCCTGTAGTGCGAACACCCAGCAACACCATACATGATCTTGCACATCACGGCTGGGCACGTCCACCTCAACTGTGTACATGTAGCGGTCCTTCGAAAACTGAACACGATGCCAGTCATACTGCGGTTCCTGGCCCTGCTGGTATCCAACCAAGTGCAGTACCCTCCACAAAATGGTAGGCATGTCGAACTCGTCCAGAAAGTCCTCCAATCCCTCAGCACTCCAGGGTCCCAACAAGTAGTTAGGCCTCTTGCCTCCGGTTGACTTACGGGCGGTACGCTTGGTACGGGCCATCTGAAAGAAGTTTACCCACATAGGTTTTAATTAGTTGAAAGCAACTTTTATTAGAAAACGGGACGGATATCATAAGGAAGGAAGTAAGATTGAAGGCAAGATTGTATGATCATGATGCATGTGCGTAACATACGTCCTCACTGTCCAACAATCTAACGGCTAGACGGTGGCATACAACGTTCACTCATAGCGTTAACTAGACGTTCTATACGTTCACAAGTTAACATACCTGCAGAAAATCATTTCAGCCGTGCCCACAGTATGAATATTATGCATTGCTGAAATTTAAATCTAATACTATCTTAGGTGCACACCCAGTATACACGTAAGTAGTATATGCACCCATCAAATATAATACTCCCCAATTAAGTACCTTCACATATACTTGTGTGTAATAGGTATACATTCCAATACCAATCTAGCTCTCCCCTAGACCAACGTTTGTTTGGTCATGCTGTCACAACTCAATTATTACCTTGGCGTAGAGCCAAATTGATCCATACATTACTATTCCGAAGAATAGCACCCATACAATTTCACCCTTGCCGTATGGATGACAGTATACAGCACAATTTAACATGATGCATTACCCCCAAGTCAGTACTTAAATAGCCACCTAAGATCCTACTAGGCATAAGGACTTGATCACTGGCACACCTTAGTTTTTATTCTTAGGGTTTTCAAATCCTAATATAACTATAAGTTGGCAAATATGACTTGATCCCTGTGAAAATACTATTTTCAATTACACTTATGAACAGTAACACTGAACCATGCTCCGATGCCAACTGTGACAGAACCGACCAATTTATACCAGATTAAGCACTGAAACCTCTGCTTTCACAAAGATCATCATGTACTTAAGCTCGTACAAACCCGGTAGTCCGAAAAATCTCGAAGGATTTCAAATCATTTTAACATCAGCCAAGATCGTAATAGTTCAGCGAACATGTTCACAAGTTACATCACAGTTTTCACGTAGTTCAAATACATCGGAGTACGAAACAATATTACAAACCATAGTTTGGAAATAGTAGCGGAAGCAACATTGTTTTAAACATAAGTTCGGTTGGTTCTCAATACGGTGCCATCAGCCTGATCAGGTCCACAAAAGCATCAGGTAAGATAAGAAGCGACCATGCCCATGGTCTAGTCATTTCCCGTAACCGGGTACAGGCAGTTCTCACAGTAGCCATAGAAGCACTGTCTATCTGCAACAACAAGGGAATAGAACCCTGAGTACAAGAATGTACTCAGCTTGACTTACCCATCATAAACCAAAAATAATGAGACACCAAGGATCATGTAGGATATTTGTGGGTGTTAACACCAGATTTTCGCACGCACGAGGATATGACAAGTGGACCCATCCAGCAGTGAGGAAAAGATTCGGCAAACGATTGGACGATTGGCTGGCTCTCAAAGATTCGGTGAGCAACCAAGGATGGTTAGCCTTCGAAGTTTCAGCAAATGTCTATGCGGTCGGCTGTTTTGCCAAACAGCGGCTCCATTCGGGAAATGGATATGGCAAGTAAAGTCGGTTTGCACAAGAAGGTACGTGACGTTAAAATACACCGAGAAGAATAAGAATAGGATTTGTATCTTTCCAAATTTTGTAATGTAAATCGTAATCGTCTAGGACTCATGTTTCGCCCAGGGTATAAAAATAAACCCTCAGCCATTATAAAATTGTTCACAACCATACCAATACAAACCGGCCCCGTGCCATCTTCAAGTCCCTAGTCGTGTCGTCGAGTTCTTCGAGAGGAATCATTGATCCGTCGACCTCCGTAAGTCCCGGCAACCTTGCTATCATGTCTAGTATCATGCGGTGGATTTAGATATGGTGCAAGTAGTCTTGTTTGTTTTCAATGGTCGTGCGGCGGACCCTTGTTAGCGATCAAGAGGTCTTTGCCTATGCTTTGCTTGTGGATAGATACCGTGCGGCAGGCGTTTATTCATATGTTTAGCAAAGGCGAGATAGTTATCGGCTCTGTTAGATTTGGCAAGATCTGATAGATTCATTAAGTTACCATGTGTTACATTATTTTATTTAATTTTGTAACACTCTTTTGCCCAATCTAGATTGATCTTTGTTCGGCCCTGTTTCACAAGTTTGCTTGTGTTTTAATAATTACAAGATCATGACTGCCGAATTAATTTTCAATCTATATTGTTACATGTTGCGGGTTCATGCATGTCAATCACGGTTAGGCTTTGATAAAACTAGGTATCGTGCGGCAGATGCAGGTTTTAGATTAGTTTAATCGTGCTTGTTTGTTTGTTCCTTCTTCATGGACCCCAACTCGGCTAGTTTGCTGAGCTTGGTTAAGCTTACACGATTAATGAGTCTTTGTAGATTTGTTCAGATACATGCATGCTTTTAGCTCCTTATCATTAGATTGTATCATGCGGTGGATTAATCTAATTATAAGGAGTGGTGTAGACTTAGTTTATGCTTGATGGGTTTATGAAGATTAGACGTGCGGCAGACTAATTGGATTAACCTATGCATGTGTTGTTTGGATAGATTTATATTTACAAGTTACCTGTTTATGATTCATTATATCTTGATGATATCCCCTTACATGTACATTCGGCAACTAGTTGTTGATATATGCTCATTCTTAATGTTAGCCAAATGATCCTTGAACTTATCGACAGACAGCTTTTGTAGCTGTATACCGTCGTGATTGGCTTCAAAGCCGTACATATGGAACTGTCTGGTCTTATGCAGCATGTTCCAGTTTATTCTCACAGTTTTATCCCTCGTTGGTTTTCAGGTCAAACCGACTGGCACGTCTCCGGATTCCAAACCGTCCGGGCACCCGATTGAAGCCACGCTTTTTCCGGCTTGCTGTGTGTGAGGCGCGGAACCACATTTTGCGCCAACATACTTTTTGGCACGCCCAGTGGGACACTTCTGTTTCAAGATGCCTGAGATCAGCGACGATCAAATTCTGGACATAACCATGGATGAGTTGCTATCAGACTCGAGGGATTTAGTACAACAAGCTTGTGATGAGTTCCAACACAAGTGCTTGGCGTCTTTCTCTAAGAACAAGAGCGGCAAGGTCTTCCAGAAGCAACCATTCCATAGGGTTCTCCTTGATCAACAATCCGACCAATCCGACAGTACTGTTGAGGAAGATATTCAGAAAGTGACTGAAATAGTGTACAAAGCGGTATCAGAAGCCATGACGAATCATCAGTCAGCTTTCTTGAATACCTTTCGTACCGTCATGGTTAGTATTTTTGGCCCAGCAGCGGATAAACGCTTTGAAGAAGCCGCTGGTCCGATGCAAGGACCGCTGTTGTTCCCAGTACCTCAACGTCGAAAGATTGCCGAAGACGGCGGAGCTGGCACAAGCACAGGTGGGGTTGTCCCTCATGAGACACAGCAACCTCCCACGACTTATGGCCAGCTCGCTTTCGGCACAACAGGGAATGTCTCGCAGTCTGCTTTCAGGGTGTCTCCTGCAACAAACAGAATACTAAAGAACATGTTTGGAGACGGATATCAGGAGTTTATTGATTATAATGCAATTAACGCTCTTCCAAATCTGGACTACAAGAGTTCAGCAGGACCGCATCTTGGAGGGCAAACACAAGCGGCTCTGGATTCAGGTGTTGACCTCATCATGCATAGGATGGCTGATATGATGCAAAATCAATTCGGCCTAAAGCCAAAGAATCAGTCATATGCTTACCAGTCTCCTTACCCAGAGTGGTACAATCGAGTAGCACTTCCTCCAAGGGTAAAGCCTCCGACTGATTTTACCAAGTTTTCGGGCCAAGATGACACCAGCACTATAGAACACATCAGCCGTTACTTGATGCCACTTGGAGAGGCATCTGCAGATGAAGCTTGGAGGATTTGGTACTTCCCGTTGTCATTAACAGGACCAGCCTTCTCGTGGTTCGCTTCTCTGCCAGCAAATTCTATTAATACATGGGCGGAGTTGGAACAGAAATTCCACGCGTATTTCTTTACGGTCACCAGTGAGAAGAAGTTGGTCGATCTCATGAGTCTGAAGATGAAACCTAACGAGACGCCACAAGAATATCTACGCAGATTCAGGGAGACTAAAAATCCCTGCTACTCTTTGAATTTACCAGATGATCAATTGTCGGGGATAGCCATAGCTGGTATGTTGCCGAATATCAAGGAAAAGTTATTCGACATGGACTTTGATGACCTCGGGCAATTATCACAATGGTTGGCTATGATGAGTAGTCAAGCTCAAGGGTTTAGGAGGAATAATCATTTCCAGAAAGGTGATGTGGCTGCCGAGATGTATCAGGCTTTCTTAGAAGAAGCAGCAGAATACGATGATGAAGATGAGGCAGCTGCAGCCGAGATAATCTGGGCGAAAGAGCCGCCTCAAGTCAATCAACGATGGCTGAGGCAGCAAAATCGGATAAACTATTTAAATATTTGTTGAAGGAAGGACGCATCAAGTTACCGGAGGGTCATCCCATGCTGCACCCTGAAGGGGTTAAAGACAAGAAATATTGTGGTTTCCACAATACCAGATCTCATTCTATAAATGATTGCCGAGTGTTCAGAGCGCGGGTCCAAAAGGCTATCCAGGAAGGACACTTGAGGTTTGATGGAAAGATGAAGGTTGATGATAATCCTTTTGGACAGAATACCGTGTCCTTCTCTGTTAATATGGTTAACACGGCTGACCCCAGGGGCAAAAGCAAGATGAGGGTATTAACCTCTGATAGAGCGAGAGAAGCTGGTGCTATTGACCCTGATCGGCAGATCACAAATGAGGAGTTTTGGCAACAAGTTCATTCTCAGAATAGCCGAACTGAGAGGGGTCAAACCTCCAGGCCCAGGGTAATGACACGTATTTTATTAAACAAATGGCGTCGGGAGCAGGAACAGTACCAGAAGCAAAGGTTTTATGAGGAACAAAGGTTCATAAGGAAGCAACAAAAGTATGAAGAAGAGATATACCAAGAAGAACGAGGATATATGAGAGATCAAGACAAGTCTCATTGGGAATGCTCATTCTTCAAATATTGTTGGAATGAAGGCTTGAAGCTGCCTGCCAAGAACAATTGCCCTGAATGCAGTGATCAATATTCTGAATACAGGCAGTCTCGAGTCAACCGCCATTCGGTCCATGAAAGGCTTGGGCACGAATCCCTGAGGACGATCGGCACTTAAAAATAAATAGTTCCGAGAATCAGCAAGGAAAAGGGTTTGCCGATCGTAGTTGGGCTCACACTGAAGAAGAAGAGTACCATAAGTATGTCTGGCAGAGAGGACAGTGGTGTCCACCAGGATTGAGGAAGAGCCAGAAGAGAAGAGTGCAGCGCTTAAGGAACAGGAAACTGGCACAGACAGACGTCAAAACAAGGCAGATTTGGCGTCCTAAGGAAAAGCCTAATGGGGGTGGTCATTCGGCTGATCCGTGCATGGCATTCTTTCTTCCATCGGAATTCATAGCCCCCGAAGGTCAAGATGTCCAAGAGGAAGTGTATTCAGATTTCGACGAAGATGAATTCCAAGATTTGTTAGCTCATCTTGTTTTGGCTCGACAGGCAGTTTTTGATAAACCAGCTAAGCATCGACACTTGAAGCCACTTTACATGAGGGAGTATGTTAATGGCAAGCCACTAACCAAAATGTTTATTGATGGAGGAGCTGCTATAAATATCATGCCATATACCACCTTTAGAAAGCTTGGGATGGCAAGTGAGGAACTATTGAAGACCGACATGGTATTGAGAGACTTTGCTGGTAATTCTTCTGATACTCGGGGAGCAGTTCATGTTGAGTTAACAATTGGGTCAAAGACTTTGATTACTACTTTCTTTGCCATCGATGGCATGGGGGCATACAGTTTACTCTTAGGAAGGGATTGGATACATGCAAACTGCTGTGTACCATCAACTATGCATCAGTTCCTCATCCAGTGGATTGGAGACGATATCGAAATTGTCCATGCTGATGATTCAGTGAGTGTTGCTACCGCAGAACCTATCTACTGGGAATACGATGGTGTCGAGTGCTTCTCTGGAAGAGTTTGGGAAGTAGGTCGTATGAACGTTTTCGACAAAGACCAACAGCCGATTCAAACGATCGGCTCTCAGAGCAATTTTTGAATAAATAATCCAACTGATGGTAATGGAGAAAGGTCGAGACCAAGTCTCGTGTCGGCTGATAAGGAATAAAGTGTTGGTAATGAAGCCGATAGAAAACCAATATATGCGAGTTGATCCAGATTATGGATTGAAGTTGATAAACCTTTTGTAAGGTTTCTACCTATTTCTCCATTACCAAGCCTCAGGAAAGATCAGAGAAGACTTGTATAAGGTGACGTGCAACAAAAAATTTTGATGAGGGCATTTCCACAACTTGGTAATCGTTTCAGGTTGTACGTGGCGGCCGATAGCTTTACAGTAAGATCGGCCCTTATTTAAAATTTAAAGGAAAAAATATGAGTAATAGCTTGCTTTAGCCAAAAATGTTAGACCCAGAGACGGGTATTCGGCTATGAAGAAATTTTTTGTGTTGCTTACTAGATGAAGCTTCGGCACTACTTGCTAAAAGCGGAACGCGTGGTAATTGTATGTGAGAATATTTGTATACAAAGATAGCCGATGTAAAGCATCGCTGTTGACGCTGGTTATCTATCGAAATGAAAGGATAAATAAATATGAAAAGGGCATGAATTCAATCACCAACAAAGGTTTAGGGTTTTAATTGACAATATTCCATGAGTTTTGGTGAATTGTGATTCTGCAGGGACTAAACCAGGAAACTAGCGCTGATTGCTTCCCCTAGAAGGAAACTGACGGGAGATAACGCAACCGCCACGTCAGGAAGTTTCTAGAAGACTCCAGGGGACACCAGAAGACACCAGGAGGTCGACCACCACGAGAGGATGAAAGGTGGGACCGACCGGTCCCACCATGAGACCGGTCGGTCTCCCCCTGGGCCTGCTGGCTTCCGTCGTCTTCTGCAAGCTTCTTCTACCGAACCCTAGGACTCATCTCCACCGTCCCTGAAGTCGGTTTGATCTAACGGCAGCGGTTGATCCCTCAGGGCTATATAAGCAGCCCCAGACCCCCCTCTCCAGGCATCTCCATCTTCATTATTCATCTCCACATCAGAAACTAGGGTTTCAATTAGAAGTAGAGGTCCCTCTAGATGAATCTCTTCTAGTTCATCTAGAATTAGATCTAGTTCATCTAGTTGTAATCAAGAGCCAGTTATCAAGTAGAAGACTAGTTACCCCTCTAGTGAGGTTTAGAACCTAGTCTTATACTAGAACTAGAAGAGAGAGAGAGAGGAAGAGATCAAGAAGGAACTCCGGCCTGTCGGATCAACTTCTTCATCTTGTACCTGCGGATTCAAGTTTATCTTCAACTTGCTTCAGCGATTGTTTCGGTAATCAACGTTTATATTTAAGTTTGAGTTATTGTTCTTATTATTCTTAAAGATTTATGACTCTCTTTTGAGTACTTTAATTCTAGTCATTCTAGAGTTAGAGTAGTTGGATAGTGTAAGCGTGGTGCTTAGACTTGATAGCTCATATATGCCTCCTATAACGCCGGTAGTAGTGGTTGTTCGCAAGGGTGACTCTTATAGCCTTGTTGATTCTTCTATAGTCCACTTACCCGTGTATAGGCTCGGTAGGATTATACATTTGCATAAAAGACTCATACTCTGTTTGTGACCTTTTATGGAAACTTCCCCAATAAGAATAATATAAACATATCACTCTTAAATTGGATTTAGACAACCTTAGTGATCCCCTCTATACTTCTAGATTCTCCGTCCTTGTTAGCTACTTAGGGGTTAGACTTTGAGACTTAACACTATCCGTTCCTTTGGGTTCGATATTAAAACTGGGTTACTCCGGTGAAGTGCTACATCGGTAGATCTTATCTGTGCACTTGCGGATAAAGTAGAGTGTGCGTTAATTTTTACCAACAAGCATTTCTGGCACCGTTGCCGTGGATAGAGTTTATCTCTACTCTTGGTAGCGATGTTAGTAAGTGTCAACAATCGCCTTTAGCAGAAAAAATATTCCAAGAATTTAAAATATAGCCGATATTGTTTATATCTCCTTAAGCACAAGAATATTCATGACCCTGGTAACCCTGGCATTTTTCAAGTTGGTAGGTTTATCAGGAAGAGAGAAAGGTGAAGTACAGTAAATAAGATGTCGAGTGACATGACACGTCAAAAACAAGATCTAGTCGGCTAAGATAACGTCATGCGTTCGGGAAACGTTTTTTCTGAAGAAATGTTGCAATCAGAAAAATCACTAAGATAATCGGAGATGCAAGTGGAGTTATTCAGAGAAAAACAAGTTCATCTATTACAAACTTCATTCACAGATCTGTCCTAGTATAGACTACCCTTGGAATAATTTGTTCAGGACAGATTGCGGGTCAATAGTTTTGGCAATAGAAGCGGCATGATCATCGTAAGCTTCGATATCTTCAATTTCATCTGGGTTTCCGCCTGCAAAGCCAACTGGTAAAAAGGAATAGTCCTCTTTGATCCAAGAGCTCATTACTGCTAGCCCGAGGGAAACGCCAACGTGAGTCCCTTGAACAACAGCCTGATCTATGCGGCCATCTACAGCATCAAGGAAAAGCTGGCAAGAGGAAAGGATGCGTCAGGTAAGGCAAGCTCGACCAGAGGAAGAGGGCCAAGGTTTGCTGAGTTGAATCAAGAAACTCAGAATCTAGTGGCCTAGAAGGAATGAGAAAGGCTATTGAAACTGCCGTTTCTAGAAGAGGAGCCCGAGCTTGGCTGAGAGGAAACTTCACCCTGGAGAGAAAGTGGACAGTGAATCAGAAACTGATGAACGAGAAAAAGCTATTGCAAGGGGGCAAGAGATCAATTTTCTATCCATAACACTGGCGAAGGATTTTCTCTCTGGCTTGAGCTAAAAGTCGAGAAGTGGAGAGTTTGCAAGTTAAACTGTTTGATTAGTCAAGGGCGACAACCTGTGTTTATAAACCATGGCTTGCATACTGGAAACCGAGCATTGAAGTAGGGTTTTTTCACAGTTTATGGGCCGTTATTGGGCCAGACCGAATTTTTGATGACTAGAGGAAGTCGTGACTCCGGAATTGGGAAGCCAACAGGATTCGGTTAAGAGCTGTTCAGTTTCGGTTGATTGTTTGGAGACTCATATTACAAATTGGCACCGAAGACAGTAGGTTTGGCCAATGATTTTCAAAATTGAGAAGAGCTACATCTTATTCCAAGCAATGAAATTTTAGTTAAGAAATCTTCGAGAAAGTTGAAGACAGGAAGATCTCTTAAGGAATACTATCCTGACGTCGTCACGGGTTGGGAAATCGGGAAAAGATTGAAACTTTGGATCTGAAATAACCGATTACGACAAAGCAAAGATGACTGATGTGATTATCGACAGTAGCCGATGAGATGTACATCACCGCTGGAGTAAAATAGAAATCAGTGACTAATGCACAAAGTAGAACACATGTTGATCTCGAAGGATCAATCACAGATTGATTTCAGTGACCGAACAAGAAGATTTTTATTTACAAAAGGGGAACACAAGATTATGGGACCGTCAGTTCGTCCACCCCATCCTACACATGATCGGAAATGGGTGGTCAAAAGAATCGGCTAGATCTGTTCTAGCCTCCTTCATATCATCCACAGAGTGTTCTACCCTATCTTCCAGCTCTTGCTCGCAGACATCAAACCTACAGTAATCGGCACCAGAGTGGATCCGCACGGCATTGAAGGCAAGCGCCGCGTCGTATCCCATGCCAGCCCTGGAGATGATCGGGAGGATTCGGTTAACTTCATTTATCCGCTTTAGGGTCGTCATACCTGTTACGTCGGTTGTGGCAGCAAGCTTGGTGACGGCGGCTTCGAGGGCATGGAGTTTAGTTGCCAGAGCTGAAAGGAAGAAGAGTGGGTAAAGACAGGAGGAGGAAAACAGGAAAAGAAATGGTGAAAAAATATTTACCGGCGGCCCGATTACAAGCGACGTCACGCTCCCGAGAGATTCGGGTGATCTCCCGATCTTTCCCTTCCAGATCAAATTGAAGATCTGCGATCTTCTGAGTCAGGTCCTCGGGGAGGTCGTCGCTGGTCCTCCTGATGGAAGTGACAAAGTAAGAACGGCTGCTTCATTTTGAAACAAGAGAAAAGGAAGAAAAGAGCAACCTCCTCTTAGAGGTACTAGAAGCACCAAGCTCGGAGCTGTGTCGGCTCGCCGCGGAAGACATCCTCTAGATTGGAAGATGACAGGAGAGAGGAGGGTTTTTTGGTTTTGAGATTGAAGAAGGGGAGTTCGGAATGCACAAGCCGAAACAGAGTGAAAGGGGACTTTAAAGAATCCCAAAGGCGCATCGGGAGATGAATCGGCAGGTACAACAATTATAGCATGTGAAGGTGGATGCTTTCGGAGGTTCCACGTCAATGTACAAGGAAAAAGGAATTTTGGAATAAATATTTATCCCAAAATTAGGGGGCATGTGTTAACACCAGATTTTCGCACGCACGAGGATATGACAAGTGGTCCCAGCCAGCAGTGAGGAAAAGATTCGGCAAACGATCCGACGATCGGCTGGCTCTCAAAGATTCGGTGAGCAACCAAGGATGGTTAACCTTCGGAGTTTCAGCAAATGTCTATGCGGTCGGCTGTTTTGCGAAACAGCGGCTCCATTCGGGAAATGGATATGGCAAGTAAAGCCGGCTTGCACAAGAAGGCACGTGACGTTAAAAGACACCGAGAAGAATAAGAATAGGATTTGTATCTTTCCAAATTTTGTTATGTAAATCGTAATCGTCTAGGACTCGTGTTTCGCCCAGGGTATAAATATAAACCCTCAGCCATTGTAAAATTGTTCACAACCATACCAATACAAACCGGCCCCGTGCCATCTTCGAGTCCCTAGTCGTGTCGTCGAGTTCTTCGAGAGGAATCATCGATCCGTCGACCTCCGTAAGTCCCGGCAACCTTGCTATCATGTCTAGTATCATGCGGTGGATTTAGATATGGTGCAAGTAGTATTGTTTGTTTTCAATGGTCGTGCGGCGGACCCTTGTAAGCGATCAAGAGGTCTTTGCCTATGCTTTGCTTGTGGATAGATACCGTGCGGCAGGCGTTTATTCATATGTTTAGCAAAGGCGAGATAGTTATCGGCTCTGTTAGATTTGGCAAGATATGATAGATTCATTAAGTTACCATGTGTTGCATTATTTTATTTTATTTTGTAACTCTTTTGCCCAATCTAGATTGATCTTTGTTCGGCCCTGTTTCACAAGTTTGCTTGTGTTTTAATAATTACAAGATCATGACGGCCGAATTAATTTTCAATCTATATTGTTACATGTTGCGGGTTCATGCATGTCAATCACGGTTAGGCTTTGATAAAACTAGGTATCGTGCGGCAGATGCTGGTTTTAGATTAGTTTAATCGTGCTTGTTTGTTTGTTCCTTCTTCATGGACCCCAACTCGGCTAGTTTTGCTGAGCTTGGTTAAGCTTACACGAGTAATGAGTCTTTGTAGATTTGTTCAGATACATGCAAGCTTTTAGCTCCTTATCATTAGATTGTATCATGCGGTGGATTAATCTAATTATAAGGAGTGGTGTAGACTTAGTTTATGCTTGATGGGTTTATGAAGATTAGACGTGCGGCAGACTAATTGGATTAACCTATGCATGTGTTGTTTGGATAGATTTATATTTACAAGTTACCTGTTTATGATTCATTATATCTTGATGATATCCCCTTACATGTACATTCGGCAACTAGTTGTTGATATATGCTCATTCTTAATGTTAGCCGAATGATCCTTGAACTTATCGACAGACAACTTCTGTAGCTGTATGTCGTCGTGATTGGCTTCAAAGCCGTACATATGGAACTGTCTGGTCTTATCCAGCATGTTCCAGTTTATTCTCACAATTTTATCCCTTGTTGGTTTTCAGGTCAAACCGACTGGCATGTTTCCGGATTCCAAACCGTCTTGGCACCCGATTGAAGCCACGCTTTTTCCGGCTTGCTGTGTGTGAGGCGCGGAACCACATTTTGTGCCAACAGTGGGGCTGGCTACACATACCCTTTTGCATGAAAGCTCTTTTGTAAGTAGAACTTAACTTAGGGTGTTGGCAGTCACTTTTAATAATTAATTCTACCTTACTAGATTTGCACCTGAACTATAAGAAACACTTGACTAATTATCCAAGCAAGAGTAGCTATTTCATCAATAGCCTTTCAGATTCCATACCATAACCATTTTAGTTCCATAAGTTCTACGGGCAATGATCTACAGTCAATTGCTCACTATCCAGGAGCGATGGCGATTATAATCGATTCCTACCAGCTGGGGATAAAATGTCTCACACTCGCCCGACACATCCGACCATGGCAGTCGTAAGCTGCCACTCAGGAGATTCGAGAACACAACACGCGGGACGGCCATGGGCCCTTCTACATCGGGGCTTATCTCAGTGCCAGGTCGCTCAAGCTATAGCTGCCCACGGTCATGCCAGGTCGATCAGGCCCTGCCTGCCCTCGGACCATGCCAGGTTGTTCAGAATAGTTGCCCAGGGTACAGCTGAGGCCCTGGGTGTTAGGCATCAACATCTCCATCACCGGCTCAAATAACCTTACTCGGCTTCACGGGAGGCACCCACACCTACTCCGTTAAGTGATCGACGCGTTCAATATGACTGAAGGGACACTTTCCGAAACGGGTCCTATGCGACACAGACGGGAGACTACTAGCACACAGAACCCATGTCGTGCTGCTCTTACATCCCGCCCGGTCTCAAATTAATTATCACATGGTTATCTCTATGATAGCACCAGGCTAGTCATGGTTAGTATCTACCTATATGCGGGGACAGAAAATCACCCGACTTTTACCGGTCAAAGCAAGACTAAGCATATAACGAACTTAAACCTAACAGGAATATCAAGATAATATTTGCAGTGGACAAGGTATGGTAATATTGCATCAATGGTAGCAATCAATTCCTATAAACCGAATGCAACAATCATTATATCAGCTTAATTTATAAACCATTTGCAAACCGTAGGAGTGAAATGCTCCGGGGCTTGCCTTTCTCGAAGTCAAACGGACGGTGGTCGCGGCACTCGGGCAGTTCTTCGGCGTCGGCTCCTCGAGTCTCCTCGGGCAGAATCTCCTCCTGGCTCAGCTCTTCCTGCTGCGGTGGGTTCTAGGTTTCTTCTGCCGATCCTGTATGATGCATAATATGTATAAAAAGGATGAATGCACATAGAATGCATATGGGATGCAACAGGGTTTACGATAACTCAGGAGATAAGCACATGTCATCTACTTCATTTTCTTCAACAAGGTAGTCAACATTATCCAATAATTTTAAAAGATCTTGGCCTCTAACAACCTTCTAACCTTCCTAATTAGCCAATTAAGACACTTAATCATTACAGTATTGTCTACTTATTTATTTTATTACCATCTACTTACTTGCCTAAATAATCTCATTTAATCATGCTTATAACAGCAACCTATCCTAAATAGTTTCAGAAAAATCTACAAAAATTACTTTAGGTTAACAACATGCAATCTAGCCCACTGTTAAATTTTCAGGTCATTTGGATCTAAACACTATTCTTTATGAAAAAGACAAACAGCATGATGAAAAGGTGCTTTGAACTACACATCCTAGCAGAAAGTGTCAAACAACAAATTCCATATTTTTCCTCTGAACTTCTTAGCACAAGAGCAGTCTACAAAAATTATCAGGTTCATATTCCTTATATTTTAATTACTAAAAATGTTACAAGAAAACAACATTTAACCATTTTAATTGCTACTGCCAATATATTCCATGGAGCATCTTCATATTACATTTTTCCCAGAAACTACTCATCTACACAAGCCTAACAAAATTGAAATCACATTTTTCTGAGCTACACAGAATTAGTTATGCATTTTCTAAGTTAACAGCAAATTCCTAAATTAATTTAAACTGCATACAAAAATATCACAAAATATGCATTTAACATTTAAAATATCACAAAAATAGCACCAGCTCGAGCAGACCCTAAGCGACCTACCGGGGCAACTATCGAGCCTTGCCGACCTCGGCATTGTCCGGTGCCACGTACAGCGGCGGTCCGCGGCGGACTTGGCCATGGCACGGCTCGATTCTGGCCGAAACAGGGCGGAAGAGAGGTCTCCGTCTAACCCTAAGCAACTACGGAGGTAGAGGAGGTGAGAACGGGGCTCGGTTGGTGGTGGTTTGGCCAGAGACGGCCGGACAACGCTTTGGTCATGGCGGCGGCCATGGCGAGAACCCGAGACTATCACTCGGCGTTCTGTCGGCTAGAGAGAAGAAGAGGGGAAACCAACCCGTGCTGGTGAGAGAGAAGGTTAGGGCGGAGAAACTGACGGAAGGAATCGGGCGGTGGTGCGTAGAGCAGTGAGCAATCGCTCTTCGGAGTTTGGCGGGCGGCGGCGGCGTTGCAAACTGGAGAAGATGGAGCAGAGGGAGGCGACGAGCGCGTGAGTGAGAGAGTGAGTGAGCTTCTGGTTGCAAGCGCGAGTGAAGGAGGAGGCAAAAGCTATGCAGCGCACGGGTGCATTGCACCTGGCCACTTCCCGTCGGCCCGCTCCGACCGGCACGGCGGCGGCAGGAATCGTCGGCCACGCGGCGGTTGGGCAGAGGGGCGACAGGGTGATGTGTCGGGGCTAGCGGAAACCACGGGCGGCAGCAACGGTGGTTTGGACAGCTGGCGAGGCGGTCTCGCGGCGGCGGGGCGGTTTCGCCGGCGTGCAAGCGGGCGGCACGCGCGGGGGAGAAGAAAGAGGGACTGACAGGTGGGGCCCGCGGTGGTTTAAAATAAAGAGGTTTTTGTGTATTTCTTCTCTACTCTAAAACTCCCAAACTAAGCCGAGTTAGGAAAAGGTCCTAAAAGCAAAGTTGCTTACAATTTTGCAAGGAACAATTCATCTTTAAGGCTCAAGTCCAAATTCTGCTTAGAAAAAGAATTTTACTCCTAGCCCATTTTTCTAGTGCAAGAAATAACATCTAAGTGACTGAAGGACCGAAAATGCTAAAGCAAGGTGACCAGAGGGGGTGAATGGGAGCCTAAAAATTTCTTCCGAAATTACGGCCTCTGTCCCAACACAATCAACCCCAAAAGCTTCGGACTCAAACGCGATGTCCACGACCCTCGGAAAGAGAGTGGATGATCCCTAGGATCATAGCGAGGCACCACACAAGAGAGCAAAACCAAAACTCTCAAAACTCCGACTCAAGTTCAGCCCCAAAAACCGACTCCCGAACGTAGATAGATGGCTCCGTCGGAATTCCTCCAAATACCTATGCTAACACGTAGCAAATATAGTTAGAGAGGTTCCTAGGAGAACTCTAGGAGCAAACGACAAGTCCGGAAACAAAGCGAAAAAGCCGGGAGAGCGAACGCACTAAAACGCAACCTACAGCCGATTCGCGGACTGTCCGGGCTGCTGGTGCCAGACTATCCGTGCCAGGGGCGGACTGTCCGCGAAGCCCTGGCGGACTGTCCGCCGGCTACGAAGCAAAAACAGCAACGCTGCTGCAAAGTCCCTGCGCGACTCGCGGACTGTCCACGCCTTATACGGCGGACCGTCCGCCGGTCAAAGTGACCGTGAGCAGTGCGCGCTGCGCTCGTTCTAGTCTGGCCGAGCCCGATGGCCGGACAGTCCGCGACCAAGGGGCGGACAGTCTGCCGCTACCCAGAACGCCCAAAAACGCCACGGGACAAAACCAAAATCGATTGGATCTTCACCAAATCGAACGGGGCTGCAACCAAACTTCTCCCAAGTGTTCTTCTACGTGTTGGGAAGCTAATCCTAGGATATCATCGCTCCAAACCAACTAATCCATGAGAAATTCGAAGAACACTAGAAAAGGGGAAGAAACGAAGAACGAATGCGATTTCGACCCGATCTATGTGCTCGTGAGGTTAGAGGGGAAATCCTTCGGTGGAAAAAAGGAGCTCACGGCAACAAACAATCTAATTCAAATGGAATCACAAATCGTTGCTCGGAGAGGGAGAACGAGGCAAATCTCTGAGAAGGGAAAAACGAAAACGCGATTCGATCCAAATTGCAGCCAACAAAGAGAGGGGCGAAATTGATCCTTGGATTGCTACTAGATGATGAATTGTGTAGCACTCTGTGTCGGGTTACAAGCCACTCCTCGCAGTACAAAACGCGGATGGCAAAAAGCTCAAGAACAAGAGCCGGTCTCTCCCTAACCCTAGCCTCCTCTCACAAACACCAAAATGAGAGTGACACCTCCAAGGATAGGCTGCCCTAACCAGCCCCCTTCATATATATAGGCGCACGTCCGAAGACCAAAACGCCCTCTCATGAAGTACTCAACCCAAATACCCCCTAGGGGTAAAACTGTCCAACCCTAGCAGTTTTCATCCGACGGCCACGCGCCTTCTCATCCTTCGCTTCGCCTCGACGCAAGCTCCAGGATGCCGCCACGTGCCATCACCGTCGACCGCCGCGCCTTCTCACCGATAGCTTCGCCGCAACGCAAGCCTCTCGGTGCCGCCACGCGTCGACCGTTCCGCATAGGAACCTCCGCCCGGTTTTGAGGCCCAAACCGGTAAACTTGCCAGCCCAGGTTTTGAGGCCCAAACCTGGAAACCGTCCACCCCGAGTTTTGAGGCCCAAACTCGGAAACCCGTGAGCCCAGGTTTTGAGGCCCAAACCTGGAAACAGTCCATCCCGAGTTTTGAGGCCTAAACTCGGAAACCGGCCACCCGAGTTTTCAGGCCCAAACTCGGAAACCGTAGAGTGTAGCTTTTTGAGGCTCAGCTACCGAACCCGCGTCGTAGACGGGATGTGGTTCGCACACCCCGACCACCGGCACCGATGTCGATGCATGTCCAGCCTCCACGCCGGGCACAACGCCTTCGCCTTCCTTCTTGACTCGGCCGACGGCACTTGCGCCGCACGCAAGCCCGTGTCCGACCTCCCGCCAAGTGCCACGACGCCTTCGTCTTCATCCCGACTCGGCCGATGCACCGCACATCCCCATGTGCTCTCGCTCGCCAATGCCACGTGCCAGCTACCACAGCTGGTCCTCTGGCCCTCTAGTCCGTCAGTCCAAGCCTCACGTCCGCCCTTCGCCTCTCTGGGTACATCGGCATGGCACGTCCACCGCACGGCACGCCCATCCTTCACCGCTCCCGGTCCGTCAGCACGACACGTCTCTACTTGACCTTCACCTCGCCATCGACCACTGTATCCGAGCTCAACACCTGCACATCAACACAGCCAAGAGACACATGTTGCACACGCACACCAACACAGAAACACACCACAACTCAACGCCACCGGTTAGTCATAAGCATTAAGCACATAGCGAGATAATGACTTAGCCGGGAAAAGCCTCAAACCTTCCTCATCAAAGTCAATCATTCATCATATATGTTCTCAGTGACTTTTTCTAAAAAAGTGCTTTTAAGCAAAGTTGTTCCTTTCATCAAGAGCTACAACTTTGGTTCAAGGCACTTGGTCAGAAACAGAAAGCAAAACATAGCTATACTAGAAGCTAGGCAAGGACTTAACATTCTTACACACAAATGCACATAAAATGATGAGATGCCATGCTCATGCTATGTCAAGTTATGCATTTAGGGTTGCTTAACACCTAGGTGTTACAGTACCTTCTCCCTTGGGAACTGGAAGTGGATCTCTCCAGATCTTATGTATATGATGGCGCCAGTCGTGTTAAGGAAGGGTCTTCCTAGGATGATTTGAACATCGTCTTCTCTTCCCATGTCTAGTACCATGAAGTCGGTGGGAACATAGTAGTCTTCAATTTGGATCATTACGTCCTTTACTACTCCCTCTGGAAATCGATATGCTTGGTCCGCCAGTTGCAGCTGCACATATGTCTGATACATAGGTCTATTTTTTATATAAGTACTCATATGTTACCTTAGACATTATGTTAACACTTGAGCCGATGTCGCAGAACGTCTTGTGGAATGTACTTCCCTCGACCTTGCAATCGATGGTGGGTACGCCTGGGTCGTTTCTCTTGGCAAGGTATGGTGATGGAAGAAGGTTGTCACTCTCTGTTTGGACAGAGTTGACCATCCATACTGTGTCTCGATGCGGTTGTGTAGCCTTGTTCTTCCTCCTTCTGTTCCTATTCTTCTTCATTGATGATATAGCATTTGCATCCTCGTAGGGCATCTAAGGGTGGACTCGAGTAGTGAGTGTACGTCTCTTGAAGCTGAATCTTTCTTTGTTGCCCGTGATTGTGAAACAGATCTTGGCGTTGTTCACATAGATGATGGCCTTGGTTGAGCTTAGGAACGGGCGTTCAAGAATGATGGGTGCTCTATCGTCTCCACCTATTTCAACGATCACAAAGTCTACACACACATACGAGTGTCCCACTCGAATACAGACATCTTCTAGAATTCCCAATGGGTAGCACAGTGTCTGATCTGCAAGCTGCAAACACATGTTTATATATAACAGAGGTGCACCATGAATTTGTTCGTAAATTACCCTTAGAATAATGTTGACGCTTGCTCCAAGGTCGCAGACTGCTTCTTCAAAACTGTCAGGTCCAATGTGGATTGGAATGACAGGTCTTCCTGGATCTCCTTTCTTTGGGGCAATGGAGTCATCCTTCCATCCCCTCGATGGTCTAGCTGTGAGCTGCCCTGCATCATAAATATCTACAAGATTTGCAGTCTCTAGCTCTTTCGGATTTCTGAGAATCTTACCTTTTTCAGCCATAGGGACTGAAGCTGCTAACGGAGATAACTGAGATTCTATCATCTTATTAAAGCTATGTTGATTCTTTATGGCAGAAGTAAAGCTATCCATTCTAGTATTAATATTTTCAAGCAGTTTATCATTGGAAGCTATCTTCTTAGACATATTATCAATAATCTTATTTTGATTAGATATCATCTCTCTCAAAGGTGGTTGGTTGAATGTATTACCTTGGTAGTTACCTGAGTAATTAGGCCTTGATTGTTGGTTCCATCCTTGAGTTTGTTGAGGATGATAGTTGGTGTTATTGTTGATGTACTTCGCATCCTCTTGAATCTCAGGGCAGTTGCTCCCTGAGTGACCAGTGCCTCCACACTCTTCCACATGTCATGCGAGATTCGCAGATGTGCATGACATCTTCTTTCTTGGGAGTGTGTTCATCGAACTTCTTCATGAGTAGGTCAAGTTTGGCAGACAGCATGTCTACTTCTTTCAGTTGATGTATTCCTCCCCTCTTGCGTGGTTGAGAGCGTTCCTCGTTCCATCCTTGGTTAGAGGCCATCTTCTCAATGAGTGTAGTAGCATTGTTGATAGTGAGTGACAAGAATGATCCTCCAGCAGCGGCATCCACATTTTCACGGGTACTTGAAGTGAGCCCATGGTAGAAGGTCTGCATGAGTAGCCAATTCTCCATCTCATGGTGAGGGCATTCTGATATGTAATCTTGAAAGCGTTCCCAAGCCTCTGGGATTGATTCATCGTGTTGTTGCTGGAAAGTTGAAATTTTGGCACGGAGGGCATTCGTCTTGCCCACTGGAAAGAACTTTGCTAGGAAGGCAGTTGAACAGATCGCCCATGAGGTGTTTTTGTCTTTGTTGGAGTAGAACCATTGTTTTGCTTTTTCCAAAAGTGAGAATGGGAACAAGCGGAGTAGAATGGCGTCTCTTTCGACTCCCTTGATGGTGAAAGTGCTATAGATCTCCAGAAAGTGTTGGAGATGAGCGCTTGCGTCTTCATGTGCCTTTCCACAAAACTGATTAGCTTGCACCATGTTGATCAAAGCTGGCTTGAGTTCAAATCCATTGTCTCCCACATTGATTGTTGGTCCAGTCCTGATGTTGGCAGTGGTTGGTGCAGAGAACTCACGGAGTGTCTTGTCGGCCATGGTGTTCAATAGTGGTGTTAAGCTTCTTCTTATCTGGTTAACTTCTGGAAGTGGTGGTGAGGGTCTCTTGAGTTTGCATCTTGTCTTCTTCAATAAAGCTTCGGCATCCTCAACGTAGTTATTCGAAAGATGGAAACCAGTCATACATCACACCCTACATAAGATAAAAGATAAACAAAAGCCAGAGTAAGTTTGTTTGAGTAGAGATAAACAATCAGTGAATTATCACATGTGTGTAAGTTGAATGATATGTTCTAGCTACCGTTTTAATGCTGCTAATGCAATGTCCTAACAGTGTTCATAATGATTTTAATGAAAAACCCTAGGTACCATCCCTAATTGAATTGATGTGTTCCCCGGCAACGGCGCCAGAAATGCTTGTTGGTATTTCTTAACGTCGCTACAAAGAATAGAGTTTTAATCTATCCCCGGCAACGGCGCCAGAAATGCTTGTTGACACTCCTTAATGGAATCACTCTAAGAATGAATCTCATAAACAATAACCTAGTGAAGGCACCAAGGAGTGTACGGGACACTACTAACTTCATTTAACGTCAAGTTGTCATCCCCAACATGAAAATAGCAATGTGATTATATCAAAGCACTGGATCTAAAGATAAATATTTACCCGCAAGCGCACAGATAAATACACCCGTTGTAGAAGCATTTCACCCAAGCTAGTCTCAGGTATCGTTATTTATATTTAGCCTAGAGACTAATCAATTCAAAGTATGATGGTACTTTACTAGTGAGAACTTAACAGCAATTAATGTGGCACACACTTATGATAAAGACTGATAACACACTCATTACTCAAAACAGAGATTAGATAGTAAAGTAATGATAAATGATAATGATAAATGGTAACAGAGAGCAGATCAATCAAAGATAATCCTAGAACAGTACTACCTAGCAAGCGATGATTAGAACAGGTATTAATAAGAAACATTCCTAAGTTATTCTAATTACAAGTCATAGCATACATTGATTAGTGCAAACATATCTGGCAATCATGGGCTAGGTCATATCATATTTATAATCAAGAGGCAACTCCATAGTAAAGGTGCCAAATAGAGTAACCCCTAAACCATGAGTTAACTGAGCCATACTGAACACTACATTCGGGAGGTGGAATACAAATGACTCAACAGGAATATCACACCCGCGATCTACCACTCTATCCGGAACATAGGATGCATTCGCAGATAAATAGTGTATAGGCTCCACGCCTACACAGCATCTATACGAACATGAGTATAAACATAATGATGAACTATCTATGCCAAATATATAATCAAAGCATACTATAAACAATATAATTAAGAATATAATTGTTGATGTCTTAGTCATATCAATTGTATTACTATCTAGAACATAGAGATGAACAATAAGGTGAATTAGATCATCGAGAAGAACTAAAGTACGAACTAGAACATGAACTAGAACTGGATTATGAACTCGAAGATGAACTAGACGATGAACTAGAACTAGACGACGAATTAGAACATAAACAAGGATGAACTAGAAGAGCAATTATGAAGTAGATCCATAATGTTAATACAAGAGAGAAGATCTTGGGTTTACCGAGCCTTCTCGTGACTAGATCTGGAATCCAAGCGAAGCTTGCCTCCTCTAATCCTATTCTATCTAACTAATCTAGGGTGATGTAGTTCTAGGGCTTTCGATTGATCTCCTTCTCTAGTGATGGCCTAATCTGATTGTGATGAATGAGATATTGATCTGATCTGATGATGATGCCCTAGAGAGGGGGGTCTGGGGCTGCTTATATAGCCCTGGGTGAGGAACCGTGGCCGTTGGATCAAACCGACCTTAGGTACGGCTGAGATGCATCCTCGTAGGCAGTGGAATAAGGTTCCAGAAGATAGAGTCCAGCGGGCCCCGGGGGAGACCGACCGGTCTAGTGGTGGGACCGGTCGGTCCCACCTGGCCGTGTCCTAGGGTGCCTGGCCTCCTGGTGTCTTCTGGTGTCCTCTAGATCCTTCTAGAATAATCCTGATGCGTCGGTTCGGTTATCTCCCGTCAGTTTCCTTCTAGGGGAAGCAATCTGTGTTGATTTCCTGGTTTAGTCCCTGCAGAATCACAATTCACCAAAACTCGTGGAATATTGTCAATTGAAATCCTAAACCTTTGTTGGTGATTGTGCGGATACATGGGTGTATGCCGAGTCTTGAGTGATGAGTGATTGTCAACGGGTTTGATCGCAGGTTCTTTGGCTTGTGTTGTGCAGGTGTCGAGCACGGATACAGTGATCAGAGGCAAGGTGAAGGTCAAGTAGAGACGTGCCGTGCTGAGGGACTGAGAGTGGCGAAGGGCAGACGTGAGGCTTGGACTGAGGGACTGGTGGCCCGAGGATCAGCTGTGGTGGCTGGCAGTCTGGGACAGCGACGAGCGGAGATCTGCGGGCACGGTGTTGCCTAGGTCGAGGACCTGGGGACACATGTCGGTGGACGGGGTGCACGGGCGGTGCATCCCCTCTACAGCTTCGGTTTGGTGGTAGAGCCAGAGAAAAACCATCGGGTGGACGGTTTCCTGGTTTGGGCCACAAAACCTGGGCGTGCTGATGGTTTCCGAGTTTGGGCCACAAAACTCGGGCTGAGGACGGTTTCCAGGTTTGGGCCTCAAAACCTGGGTGCTGCGGGTTTGCTGAGTTTGGGCCACAAAACTCAGGCTACGGTCGGCTGGTTTCCCGGTTTGGGCCTCAAAACCAAGGGTTGGTCGTGAAGGCTGGTTTCCCGGTTTGGGCCACAAAACCGGGGTGCGACGTCCGGGAAAAGGACAAGCAGAGCAGTGGCGGCACGTGGCGGCAATCGGTGAGGTTGCGTCGAGGCAACGCTACCAGTTGTGCGGGCGTGGCTGTCGGATCCACCTACCTCGAGTTGGTCCAGAATAACCTTAGGGTTTAGCTGGTTCGCTCTGTAAGTAGTTAGGGGTAGAGTGGGAATTAGGAATAGTTAGAATTAGGATAAGTAGGGGGAGACACCCACCTCCCCATCTATCTCAGTCATTTGCTCTTTGCACTTAGGGTTTCCTGCTCTCCCAATTCCCTGCTGTAGCTAGCTGAGATCCGCAGAGAACCATACCTCTGTGTACTGGAGATTTTGAGGAAGTGAGGCCGTAACCTCACTGTTGTAGCGTGTGTTAGCCACACGGTTGTAGATCGATGACTTGATTCGCGTTTTGTTCGTGTTCTTCGCGTTCTTCGTTTCTCCGCGATTTTCCTGTCACTCGATCTCCCTCTCTACTGCATCTTTGCGAAATCCATTTGAATCAACTTGTTCTTTATAGTGAGGAGATCATTTCCACCGAAGGAATTCATCTAACTCCTCACGGACAAGTAGATCAGGTTGATTTCGTTTTCGTGACACTTTTTCGTTCATACTCCTCCCCTTTCGATTTCCCGGTGATTGAATCGATTTGAGCGGATGATTTCTTGGGGATAGTCTCCTAACTACCTTGTGATCATCCTCTCCAAGTTTGGGAACGTGGGATTGAGTTTTGATTCGGATTTGGGGAGATTTGTGTGAGGGGCGACCGAAATCGCCCTCACTGGGAGGTCGCGGACAGTCCGCGGTTTGACCAGCGGACAGTCCGCGCGTCGGGGATCAGCCAGATCAGTGGCTGTGTTCTTCGGACGGGTTACTCTTCATACACCGGCGGACAGTCCGTAGTGTAAAGTCACAGACAGTCCGGGAAGGGTCCAGGGAACTTCAACAGCACTGCTGTTTTTCTCTTTTGACCGGCGGACTGTCCGCCATCCCCTCGCGGACAGTCCGCAGTAGGGGCGGACAGTCCGGGACCCCAGGGCCGGACAGTCCGCGAATCGGCTATGTACTCCGATCTTGTGCGTTTGCTATCCCGGCTTCTTCGCTTGGTTTCCGGACTTCTCATTTGGCCCTAGAGTTGATCAAGAAACCTCTCTAGGTATCTTTGCTACTTGTTAGCTTAGGTATTTGGGAGTTTCTCGACGTAGCCGTCTATCTACGTTCGAGACTTGGTTTTTGAGGGTCGAACCTACGCCGGCGCTTTTTGTGTTTGGTTCGCTATCGCTTTGTGGTGCGTCGCTGTGATCCAAGGGATCATCCATCCTCTTCCAAGGGTCGTGGGCATCACGTTCTCAGTCGTAGCTTTTGGGGGTTGATTTTGGGACAATCGGCCAAAGTTTTGAAAGAAATTTTTGAGCTCCCATTCACCCCCCCTCTGGTCGCCTTGCTAGTGCATTCTCGGTCCTTCAATTGGTATCGGAGCGGGTTAAGGATCTTCCACCTTAGCCGGTTCAGATCCACAGAAGGTGACATGGATCGCGGCGTGGGCAAACCGCCGTTTTTCGATGGGACGAACTATGCGTATTGGAAGATACGCATGTCAACCTATCCGCAGAGTTTGGGTGCTTCCATTTAGGATATTTGAAACTCTGCCGATTACGTTGTCTTAGCTGCTCGTGTCTCTCAGCTTCAGATCGATGAGCATGATGCCAATAGCCGAGCCTGTAATGCTCTTTTCTCATGCTTGAGCATGAGTGAGTTTGATAGCGTTTCTCACCTCGCTACGGCTCGGGAGATTTGGGCTACCCTCATGCGTTTCCATGAGGGAACCTCTCAGGTCAAAACCCGTCTCTACGAGTCGTTCAAGCGAGAGTATGAGAACTTTCAACATATGCCTGGCGAGAGCATAGAAAGTTTATTCGCTCGCTTTCAGGTGATTGTCAACAGGATGAGGGCTAACAAGGAGTTGTTGCCTTTCGAGGATCATGAGAGGGCTTTGAAGCTTTTGCATACCCTTGATCGGTCGGTGTGGGATTCCAAAGTTTAGGCGATCATCGAATCACCTAACTATGAGACCCTCACATGCGATGAACTCTTCAGTAAGCTCAAGTCCAGTGAGATTGACGCCATGGCGAGGGCTTCTTATGAAAATCCTTCTGGCCCGTCGATGGCTTTGCTTTCTGGCTCTTCTGCTAACCCCTCTGGAGGTTTTGCACTCTCTTCTCTCTTTTCTGTCACAGAGGAGCAGCTTGAGTCTTTGGGGGATGACGAGTTGGCTTTGCTCGCCAATCGGTTCTCGCGGTTCCACAACAACCACATGAACCGTCGCCGCGGAGGAGGACGCTAAGGATGCTTTTAGTGCGGCGACCCCAACCACTTCATCGCCAATTGCCCAAAGAAGAACAAGCAAACCTTCGGCAAGGCGGATCATGGGCACAAGTACGACTCCGGCAAGCGCAAGGAGAAGTACGTCCCCGCGAAGCACAAGCGGAAGGGCGGCTTCAACAAGGAGTACATCAAGACGAAGTACTTGGAGAAGGCCCAGGCTGAGCAGCGTGCATTCTTCGCCACGCTCAGCGACATCGACGACTCGGACGACGACTCTGCTTCTTCAAGCGACGACGAGTCCGAGAAGAAGAAGAGGATCGAGGACAAGCTCAACGGCCTCTACTTCTTCGCCGACGACGAGGGCTTCTGCACCATGGCCCTCGACAAGGAGGTCGACGGCGAGCTGGTGGACACTCCTCGGAACAACGACGACGACGACGACACCTCCTAGGTATCTCAGACCCCCGACGAGCTTTCTGCTGAGGTCGAGAAGCTTACTGCTGCGCTCCTTAGTCAGGATAAGTTGCTTAGGCGTGTTGCTAGAGAGCGCAAGGAGTTTAGGCAGAAGAGGGAGGATATGGTGAAGGAACTTGAATCTGTCGAGTCCACCGTAGTTGTTACCGATGTGGAGGAGTGTGAGATGTGCACCACGCACATGACTGACATTCTCACTTTGAGAGGTAAGTATGTTGCGTTGGTAGGAGAGGTGGATGAGCTGAAGGCAAGATCTTCGCTGTTGGGTGCGTGCAAGTCCTATGCGGGCTTGCAATCTGAGTTGGCAGAGAAGAATGCCAAGATTGTGTCTCTTGAAGAGGCCAACTCAGGTAGCACATGTGTGGCCAGGTGTGTTCTTTGTGAGGGTTTGGAGATGGAGATAGCCAATGTGAAGCATGACAAGATGCAAACCGAGGAGGAAAACACATACCTTCGGACCATCTTGTCATGGGTGTCTAGTGGTGAGCCATAGCTCGGGATGATGATCTTCCAATTCAAGCGAGCTGCTGGAGGTCCTGGTGTAGGCTTTGCTCCGGGTGTTGATGTTTCATCTTTTGGGAAGATTGGAGAGTCGAGTGGTCTGAACCCATGTGAGAAGCCCAACTCCACCACTACTCCCAAGCTTACCAAGATTCCACCCAAAGAGCCTCTCAAGCCTAACACCAAGGATGGGTTCTTTGTTGAACCTCCGAGAGCTCCACCAAAGAAACAATCTTGGGCTCCCAAACCAAACCACCTCAAGAACAAGCTGGACACAATGCCACCCATCCAGGAGGAGCTTATGCCACAGAAGGGCAAAGTGATCCACACCCACTACCGTGAGTACCAACAACCCCCTATGAGAGCGGTGAGGTACCATTGTGAGCATTGTGGGAGAGATGGACACTTGAGTGAGTTTTGTTTTCGGCGCAAGAGAGAGGCGCGCCGTGCAAGGGAAATGAACAACCCGGAAATGTACCATCCTTTCCATGATGTACATGTGCCAAATGTTCAGAGGCGTGCTGCTAGGCCTAGAGGTCCGAAACCTCAAGTTCCTAGGCCTAGGCCGCGTGGAGGTCGTGCCCGGCGGGAGCTTGCAGTTGTAGGCTATGGACCCCATGGCGGTGGCTTTGTAGTTGAGCATTTTCCCCCACCGCGTTTTGAGTATCGCGATGGACGCTCCTCCCTTAGCGGACCACGTTTTCCTCAACGTGGTGATCGCTCTTCCCGTAGGCGTGCTAGGAATGGTTTTTCTGCTAACCGTTCTTTTGAGCAGCCGGCCCAACACTTGTATTCTCCCTACTTCACTAACCCCAGTGTTGGACCGTATGCTCACCCTATGTCTTTTTATTGATATAGGTAAAACGACTGGAGAACGTTTGGTTGGTGGATTCCGGTTGCTCGAGGCACATGACCGGAAACGCCAAGTGGTTCTCCAGTCTTAGTCCGGTTGCCGGAAAGGAGTTTATCACCTTCGGCGACAATAGCAAAGGTAAAGTGTTGTCTCGTGGGTCCGTGCGAGTTAATGAGCACTTTGTGTTGCGTGATGTTGCTCTTGTTTCTAACTTGCATTTTAACCTTCTTTCTGTTTCGCAACTCTTTGATGATGACTATGAGATTCGTTTTAAACCGAATCTCAGTCGCATTTTGGACCCTCAGGGCAATCTTGTTTGTGTGATTTCGCCCTTTGGGAAAGTCTTTCGTGCGGATTTCTCGGAGTCGTTTGGAGTTTCTCGTTGTCTTTTGGCTGGACCTTCCTCCTCTGATCTTTGGAAGTGGCATAGGAGACTTGGTCACCTGAGCTTCGACTTGCTTGCAAGACTTAGTTCACTTGGCCTAATCCGAGGATTGCCCAAGTTGTCTATGGAGAAGGATCTTGTTTGCCATTCTTGTAGACATGGGAAGATGGTTGCCGCTCCCCACCATCTAGTGACTCAGGTCATGACCAAGCGCCCTGGAGAGCTTTTGCACATGGACCTTGTTGGTCCGGCTCGGGTGAGCTCGGTTGGGGAGAAGTGGTATGTGCTTGTTGTTGTTGATGATTTCTTGAGATATTCGTGGGTCTTCTTTTTAGCTGAGAAGATCGAGACTTTCTCCTTTGCTCGCAATCTGATTTTGCGTCTTCAGAATGAGTTCCCTTTGAACTCGATGCGAGCTATCAGGAGTGATAATGGTTCCGAATTCAAGAATTCGGATTTTGAGAAGTTTTGTAACTCTTTGGGTTTAGAGCATTAGTTTTCTTCCCCCTACACACCGCCCCAGAATGGTGTTGTAGAGAGGAAGAATCGGACCCTTGTAGAGATGGCCAGGACGATGCTCGATGAGCATAGGACTCCTAGGCGATATTGGGCCGAAGCTATGAGCACTGCATGCTATATTTCCAATCGCATTTTTCTCCGAGCTTTCTTGAAAAAGACTTCTTATGAGTTGCGTTTTGGAAAACTGCCCAAGGTGAGTTACTTTCGAGTTTTTGGTTGCCATTGTTTTTATACTCAAAAAGGGCAACTTGGACAAGTTTGAGTCTCGTTCTTCTGACGGTGTGTTTTTGGGTTATGGCACTCATACTCGAGCTTATCGTGTACTTAACCTTGACAATAACCGAGTCATGGAGACATCCGATGTCACCTTCGACGAGACCATGGTTTGTCCTTCTTCTCGTTTTGAGCGTGCAGGTGATCATGAGGTTGGTGAGCCTCTTTTTGATGATGAGGACGAGGGTGCTGAAGGTATGACTGATCTAGCACCCCCTCCACCTGATGTGCTGCAAGGAGCGGCTTCTACTACGACTCACGGCCCCGACACTTCTTCTTCCTGGGGGCCGTGGGATCCGCCACCTTGAGCGGTACCATTTGTACCCGAGGAGGCGCCAGCTGCTGTTGAGGGGGAGATCACTTCTGCACGGGAGGCGCCACGACACATCCAGCGCCAACACCTCCCTCAGCAGATGATCGACAACATTGACGAACGTGTCACTCGGTCCAGGTCTCAAATCTCTCACTTTGCTCATTCTGCTTTTGTTGCTGATTTTGAGCCCCGAGATGTTGGACACGCTTTGACGGATCCGGATTGGGTCAATGCCATGCATGAGGAGTTGGAAAATTTTGAAAGAAATCGGGTTTGGGTTCTTGTTTCTCCTCCCTCTGAGTGTCACCCAATTGGGACAAAATGGGTTTTCAAAAACAAACAAGGAGAGGATGGCCATGTTGTGAGAAACAAGGCCAGACTAGTAGCCCAGGGGTATAGTCAGAAGGAGGGGATAGACTATGAGGAGACTTTTGCTCCTGTAGCTCGTTTGGAGGCAATTAGGATACTCTTGGCTTTTGCTGCATCCAAAGGTTTCAAACTTTTTCAAATGGATGTCAAGAGTGCCTTCTTAAACGGCTACATAGAAGAGGAGGTGTATGTTAGACAACCCCCCGGTTTCGAAAATCCCAAGTTTCCAAACCATGTTTTTAAACTTCACAAAGCTTTATATGGTTTGAAACAAGCCCCTAGAGCCTGGTATGATAGGTTGAAAACCTTTTTGCTTGCTAAGGGTTTTAAAATGGGATGTGTGGATAAAACGCTTTTTCTCCTCAAGCAAGGCACTGATACTCTATTGGTCCAGATTTACGTGGATGATATCATTTTCGGTGGTTCTTCTCACGCTTTGGTTGCCAAGTTTGTAGACACTATGAGCGGGGAGTTTGAGATGAGCATGGTGGGCGAGTTGACGTTTTTCCTCGGGTTGCAAATCAAGCAATCCCGGGAAGGGACGTTCGTGCACCAGGGTAAGTATACCAAGGACATCTTGAAGAAATTCGATATGGGTGAGGCCAAGCCTCTTCCAACACCCATGTCGACCACGACGGCCCTGGATGCGGATGTCGATGGAGAAGCGGTGGACCAGAAGGAGTACCGAAGTATGATCGGGTCACTGCTGTACCTGACGGCGACACGCCCGGACATTCAGTTCGCAGTGTCTCTTTGCGCGCGTTTTCAGTCATCGCCGCGCACTTCTCACCGTCAGGCGGTCAAGCGCATTATGAGGTACTTATCCTTCACTCCAGAATTTGGGATTTGGTATTCTGCTTCTTCCACCCTTTCCCTTTGTGGTTATTCCGATGCCGATTTTGCTGGTTGCCGCATTGATCGCATGTCCACTTCTGGGACTTGCCAGTTTATTGGTTCTTCTCTTGTATCGTGGTCTTCTCGCAAGCAGTCAAGCGTCGCCCAGTCTACCACGGAGGCTGAGTATGTTGCTGCGGCTAGCTGCTGTTCCCAGTTACTCTGGATGATGGCCACTTTGCGTGATTTTGGTCTGAGCTTTTCTCGTGTTCCTTTGCTTTGTGATAGCACGAGTGCTATTAGCGTTGCTAAGAACCCCGTGTTGCACTCAAAGACCAAACACATTGATGTGCGCTTTCATTTTCTGCGAGACCACTATGAGAAGGGTGATATCGACCTTCGCCATGTCGATACTCATCATCAGTTGACTGATATTTTCACCAAGCCTTTGGACCAATCAACTTTTGCTAGGTTGAGAGGTGAGCTTGGTGTGTGTTTCCCCTTTTAGATGGGGGAAACATTTTGGTTCTTGTATCATAAACTGACCATTTTTTGTTTGTCTTATTTTTCTTTTGGTTTAGTCTTTTTGCATACGCTTTTACATTCTGAGCTTCATGTATATAATCTTTAGAATGTAATTATGCTCTATTTAGTATGCTCCGATGCTATATGTTGATGCTAGTAGCTTATGCTCCTTCTGATCACTAATACATGTTGTGAGCTGAGCTATTTTTCAATGGTGAATCTGCTTAACAAACATAAAACTTGAAAATGTTCACCATTGAGATATGCAACTAGCATGTGTAGGATGTGTTGAATTCACTTGTGCTTTTCATATATGCTAGGTTGCTATGTCTCTAGTTCTGAGTCACTCACTTGCTTGGTATGTTCATATTCTATTTAAAACTTGAACCAAGTTAAGTGAATTAGAAAGATCGAGATGGGATTGCTTGTCAACACATCACAGTTTCGAGACTGTTTCTCATTGCACCTTGAGTTAAACTTGAGCTGTGTAGTGTATGACCGAAACTGTTGCTTTAAGCTTCTGATTGCTTCTGCATAGGCTTCACACAGTTGGAAAGTTAGGCAATGACAAGCTTTCAACCTCTCGCAATCACATGCTGAAATTTAAACTTGTGTAATCTTAACCGCTGCAACTCCGATAAAATTTGGATACACAAGTCTATGTTTCATTCTATAGCATGATGATTGAACTGTGCTAGGGGTAGTTCACCTTGTGTACATGTTTAGCACTTGTCTGATTTCCTGTCTATGCATGCTTTGTGCTATTTTGATGGTGAATACCTTTTTGGCTAAAAACTGCTCATTTTGCTCATATGTTCATATTTCATATTTGGTGATCAGTTTGAGCCTTCGCTAGCTTGTATGCTTTCCAGTGAGTCGTTGGAGCTTTACTGTTTAGAGCATCCTTGCATTTTCTTGACTATATTCCTGAAGCTGCTAACTTGCATTATGACTCATATGCATTTTGGAAGGGGGAGAACTTCTCTTATTGGCACTTTTTGATGGTGCATTCTCTAAGGGGGAGAGATTTTACTTGATGGTGCATTTTCAACTAAGGGGGAGAATTTGGACAAATCATGCCTCCCATGTTCAACTAAGGGGAGAGGAATTGGTTGTGTGCACCATGCAAGGGGGAGTTTGCTTCGTACATTTTTGAAATTTCCAATTGGTTCGGAGCGCTTTGCTAGTTGTGTTGAGCCCTTGCCTCTATCTTGAGGGACTAGCAGTCGCATCTTTGCTTCAGTTGGTTTCAGTTGGTATCGAGTTTTTCAGTTGATGTCGAGCTTTCTGCTAGTTGTGTTGAGCCTCTGTGCCTCTGTCTTGAGGGACTAGCATTTTGCTTTGATTTTTCAATTGGTGTCTGCTAGCGGTGTTGAGCCTATTCTACCTCTTCTTGAGGGCTAGCTTTGCTTTGCTTGGTCGCGTCGAGCCGTTGCCCATGTCTTTGGGGACCAAGTTGTCTTGCTCTTTCCACTTGACCTTCTTTGGCTTTGCTTTGCTTTTGGGTCATTTGGTCGAGTTTTCTCTTCTCCTTCTTCCTTCTTCTATTTCCATTATGATTTGGGTGTGTAGTTGACAATGCACTCATCAAGGGGGAGATTGCGGATACATGGGTGTATGCCGAGTCTCGAGTGATGAGTGATTGTCAACGGGTTTGATCGCACGTTCTTTGGCTTGTGTTGTGCAGGTGTCGAGCACGGATACAATGATCAGGGGCAAGGTGAAGGTCAAGTAGAGACGTGCCATGCCGAGGGACCCAGAGTGGCGAAGGGCGGACATGAGGCTTGGACTGAGGGACCGGTGGCCCGAGGATCAACTGTGGTGGCTGGCAGTTTGGGACAGCGACGAGCGGAGACTTGCGGGCACGGTGTTGCCTGGGTCGAGGACCAGGGGACACGTGTCGGTGGACGGGGTGCACGGGCGGTGCATCCCCTCTACAGCTTCGGTTTGGTGGTAGAGCCAGAGAAAAACCATCGGGTGGACGGTTTCCAAGTTTGGGCCACAAAACCTGGGCATGCTGATGGTTTCCGAGTTTGGGCCACAAAACTCGGGCTGAGGACGGTTTCCAGGTTTGGGCCTCAAAACCTGGGTGCTGCGGGTTTGCTGAGTTTGGGCCACAAAACTCAGGCTACGGTCGGCTGGTTTCCCGGTTTGGGCCTCAAAACCAAGGGTTGGTCGTGAAGGCTGGTTTCCCGGTTTGGGCCACAAAACCGGGGTGCGACGTCCGGGAAAAGGACAAGCAGAGCAGTGGCGGCACGTGGCGGCAATCGGTGAGGTTGCGTCGAGGCAACGCTACCAGTTGTGCGGGCGTGGCTGTCGGATCCACCTACCTCGAGTTGGTCCAGAATAACCTTAGGGTTTAGCTGGTTCGCTCTGTAAGTAGTTAGGGGTAGAGTGGGAATTAGGAATAGTTAGAATTAGGATAAGTAGGGCGAGACACCCACCTCCCCATCTATCTCAGTCATTTGCTCTTTGCACTTAGGGTTTCCTGCTCTCCCAATTCCCTGCTGTAGCTAGCTGAGATCCACAGAGAACCATACCTCTGTGTACTGGAGATTTTGAGGAAGTGAGGCCGTAACCTCACTGTTGTAGCGTGTGTTAGCCACACGGTTGTAGATCGATGACTTGATTCGTGTTTTGTTCGTGTTCTTCGCGTTCTTCGTTTCTCCGCGATTTTCCCGTCACTCGATCTCCCTCTCTACTGCATCTTTGCGAAATCCGTTTGAATCAACTTGTTCTTTATAGTGAGGAGATCATTTCCATCGAAGGAAATCATCTAACTCCTCACGGACAGGTAGATCGGGATGATTTCGTTTTCGTGACACTTTTTCGTTCATACTCCTCCCCTTTTGATTTCCCGGTGATTGAATCGATTTGAGCGGATGATTTCTTGGGGATAGTCTCCTAACTACCTTGTGATCATCCTCTCCAAGTTTGGGAACGTGGGATTGAGTTTTGATTCGGAGTTGGGCAGAGTTGTGTGAGGGGCGACCTAAATCGCCCTCACTGGGAGGTCGCGGATAGTCCGCGGTTTGACCGACGGACAGTCCGCGCGTCGGGGATCAGCCGGATCAGTGGCTGTGTTCTTCGGACGGGTTACTCTTCATACACCGGCGGACAGTCCGCAGTGTAAAGTCGCGGACAGTCCAGGGAGGGTCCAGGGAACTTCAGCAGCACTGCTCTCCCGGCTTCTTCGCTTATTGGTTTCCGGACTTCTCGTTTGGCCCTAGAGTTGATCAAGAAACCTCTCTAGGTATCTTTGCTACTTGTTAGCTTAGGTATTTGGGAGTTTCTCGACGTAGCCGTCTATCTACGTTCGAGACTTGGTTTTTGAGGGTCGAACCTACGCCGGCGCTTTTTGTGTTTGGTTCGCTATTGCTTTGTGGTGCCTCGTTTTGATCCAAGGGATCATCCACCCTCTTCCAAGGGTCGTGGGCATCACGTTCTCAGTCGTAGCTTTTGGGGGTTGATTTTGGGACAATCGGCCAAAGTTTCGAAAGAAATTTTTGAGCTCCCATTCACCCCCCCCCCTCTGGTCGCCTTGCTAGTGCATTCTCGGTCCTTCAGATTGAATTCATGCCATTTTATATTTATTTATCCTTTAATTGTGATAGATAATCAGTGTCAACATTCATCTAGTTTATCTATGTGTTCTAATCTAGTTCTAATTACTCTTCTAGTTCACCTTTGTGTTTCTAATCTACTTCTAATTGTTCTTCTAGTTCTTGTTCTAGTTGATACTTGATATGACTTGTTACTATTTCGTGTTCATAATTATAATGTTCATCGTCTACTTTGATTATATGCCTAGCATAGCTAGGTATCTTTATGTTTATGCTCTTGTTCGTATAGCGCTCATTCCGATGATCAAGGTGTGAGTGGTCAACATTGTGTAAGCATGGTGCTTATACGTTGTTTACCTGCGAATACACCCTATATTCTAGGCCAGCAAGTGATAGTTCGCGAGGGTGACTCTTACAACATCGTTGATTCCTCTGTAGTCCACTCCCCGAATATAGGCCAAGTAAGACCTGGTCACCTGGAGGGGATAGACTCTGGATCTAATCCTCCATGCGTGATGTCTCCTGCGTATAGATATAAGTTATTCTAACCATGATTGCTAAACATAATTGCACTAATTGATGTAGTTTATGGCCTTTAGTTAGAACCATATTAGGAAGTTAATCTATCTCTTTCTAGCTCTAGTTATGATCTAACCTTGGATGGGAATGCTCTATGAAACTCTTTTCGGTTTACTCTATTATATCTTATTTACCTTATTTATCATATATGATTGACTCCTGTGTTGAGTAGATCTAGTGGAACTCTTATCATAATCATACATGTGTGTGTTATAGTTTGTAGATGTCTATCTCCTGCCACTCTCTTAAGACATAGAAGTAGGGGCATAATATAAATAACGATACCTTGGAAACTCTCCTAGGTGAAATGCTACAACGGGTGTATTTTATCTGTGCGCTTGCGGATAATCTCATTTCATATTTTATAAGGGCATGATCATAAATATAACCACATCTCTAGTGTCGCTGCTAGTGGTGACAGCCTAGCATTAAAGGTAATGTTGTTAGATTTGTCTACCCACATTCCTAATGTCGTTATCTGAGGTGATGCTAAGAGATGTCAACAGCAAGATTGGTGATTGTTCTTGGCCATCACCGGATTGATTGTGAGCGGTTTTTCGGGCCTAATCCCCGCCGGAGTGGTGAAAGTCACCCATAGTGGATTGTTCATGTCATTGAGCAACCTCTCTTGTGGTAGATTCTTGTGGGTCTTGTGTAGCTTGGCGTGATACCAATTACCCACCGGATCACCAAGAGTTGGTCGACATAACGGGGAGTAGCGTGTCGGCAAGCACGTGAACCGTGGGATAAATTCTTGTGTCTCGCGTGCTTAATTGTGATATTGACCTTACCGGCGATTGGACTTCATTTTCTTTCTTGGTGATTGGTTCTTCATCAAGTATCTTCACCGGTGATTGGTTCATCAAAGGCGTTCCCTAAGGCTCGGTGAAAGTTTCCCTAACTAGCTCCTTTATTCAGTGCAATCCTTTTCTTTGTGCTAGTTCATTGTATATCTTTTGATATTCATTTTGTGTAGCTATATCTTATGTAGATATATCTTTGTTCATCTTCCTAGTCTTAGTGTATACCTTGTGTAGATATCTTGTCACTCATTTATCTAGAAATAGATTTCATTCGTTGCACTTAGATAATATTCTTGATCACTAGTGTAGACCTAGTTGCTATTGTTTGACATAGAAATATTAGGTAGAATTGTTGGATAGGTGGCTTGCAACACACACATTAGGCTAGTGCAAAAAGCTTCGCTATTTGTGTTCCTAATAGTGTTTGCCTAAGTGATTTTGTAGATTTTTAATTAGACTATTCACCCCCCTCTAGCCAATTGGACCTTTCAATTGTACACTTATATAAACCAAAAAACAAGATTGGAGTCAATATTATATGCATGTTTGAACTAGGGGTGGCACCTGCTTAGTTTCAGGTTTTGGTCCATCCAACCAGCGTCGTCAGCCCATGCCATTCAAACTCATGTATGCTGCTCTCTGACAGCTCCCCGAATTTTGTGTTTGCTCAATACCTTGTGCAAGTACTCTATAAATTAGTAGTTGTACATCAGGTGGTTTCAGTCAATGCACAAACTATTCCTCTGTCTCCTATTAGTGATTTCTGAGAAGACTAAAATAGATAATTAATAGGCGCTATGCTCCTGCGGTATTATGTTTTGTCAGTTGAACTTTGTTCCCTACTGTATCTATTGCTTGCTCAGAATTTCTTTGTTAACAGGCACTATGCTCCTGTAATGTTATTTTTCCTCGACTGAACTTCATTTCCTTGTTGATCTATTACCTCCTCATAGCCTGTTTGTTTTAGTATTTCATTTTTTGGGATCACATATGTTATCTCAGTGTAAGGTTTAGTTCTTGTGCTGCTGAAGAAAGCAAAGGGATTCGACTAACTTTAGAGATGCATTTTGGTCTATTTTTGTGACTCATTTGTTCGCTTGTGCAGTATTTTTTCAGACTTATTCTCTATACCATAAGGTTGGAGACCAATTGGATGATTTCTTTTATAATTAATTACTAGCTGATTGTAGATTCTTGTATTTCTTGAAGCAAGATGAATCATATTTAGTTCTTCTTTTTGCATGCTAAGTTCTTGGCCTATTGAATCTAATTTGGTCTGGTTCTGCTTTATTTCTTATAGTCCGGTGTGTAAGCACTAATGTTTCCTGCAGTCCTGCTCCATAAAATATATGATGCTTCCTTAGAATAGTCCGCTTATATGATGATGTTGTGGTGAGGCTTGCTTCTTATATAAACAATGGGGGGGCAGGGTTGTACTTTTGTTCAAATAAAATAGTAGAGGATAATGAGGCTTAGCGATTTAAATATGCCCATGAGCAGTTAGTGCTCTGTAAAGTTGAGTACAAGTTCCATTTTTTTGTGCCTGAAAATTAAGTTCACATGATTTAGTTACATAGATTTCGGAGACGAAATCATTACAGAAAATGTACCCATTCGTCTCAATTACTAGGCATCTTAAAATTGTACATAGATATCCTCTAGCAATTGTAATGAACAATTAGGTTCATTTTAGGATGGTGATGTCCATTGAACTATAGTACTACTTGAGCAAGGTGACCCCATTTTGTTCATTACTGAAGCCCTCTATTTGGTGAACTATTCATTAGAGAGGCTACTATAAAGCTGTGTACTTAAAATAAAGTGAACAATTATAAATTGCTTCTATAGTTGTCTTTTTATGAGGACATGACACCTTCGGATATGACCGTTGATTATATGGTGAGCTCGTTCCTAAATTTACATAGTGATTTTTGGTACAATTCACTTGGTTCCACATGTACATGTCATTATTTGCTTCTAGGTACAAACATGTCTCGAAGTGTAAGTCTATCAAAGTTCGTCGACAGCCCGACATTGGTTCATTGGGGTATCTCATCTATCCGGAGTGCGATTGAGGTCATGATAATGGCGACGATACAGGCATATGGAGTTCATGTCCCATGGCGATGGATATCGTTTCGGTTTTCAAAGGACGGACGACGAAGACGGTGGTAGACTAGGCTAAGTGTCACATGGTGTTGGAGGACACTTAGGTAGTCTTAGGTCTTTGTTTTTCCTTTGGCCGTACTATAAAGGGGAGCGTGAATCAGTAGCTTGACCTAGATGAGTCTATTGAGGTAGGTGTGGTGCACACTTGTTATTTCATAGCCCTAGGTAGCTCAGAGAGATGCCTTATGTCGAGAGAAACAAAAGTCATTAAGGCCGCATCGCGATCCGAGTTCGACTTGGCCCTGTTAGGGGCATCAGATGCTGGCTAGGTGGGCATCGGAGGCTCCGATGCTCACACCGACTTAGGGTTTGGTCTGGTGCGTGGCATCGGAGGCTCCGATGGTGCCACATCGGATGCTCTGGTGTCACTGTTCACTTGCGAGTGAACTGTGAGAGGCATTGGACGCTGGCATCGGACGCTGAGGGCCAGCGTCCGATGGCCATCCAGAGAGGTTCCAGAGAGGGTAAAACCACATCGGACGCGTCCGATGTGGTGGCATCGGACGCTGCCCAGCGTCCGATGTCCCTTTAACAGGTCTGACAAGAGGGTACAGTCGACCGTTGGTCGAGGTCATCGGCGCGTCCGATGCCAGGCATCGGAGCGTCCGATGCCCCCACAGAAACCCTGTCTTGTCCTATTTTTGGATGGCCGGTTGGGGGAGTATATATACTTCCTTCCCTCCATCCATTTGAGTGTTCTTGCCACTTCCATCTGCTGAGAGACACATTGTGAGTGTGAGATAGTGCAAGAGCCCTAGTGAGGTTGAGTGATTTGCCAATTGTGAGAATTAGACACCTCCTAGTGAGAATTGAGTAGCAAGTGTGCATCCATTCATCTCTTTGGCCTTGTGTTGGTCAAGTGAGAGTTCTAGCTTGTTACTCTTGGTGATCGGCATCACCTAGATGGCTTGGTGGCGATCGTGAAGCTTGGAGAGCATCTGGTGGCTTTGTGGATGACCCAAGCAAGCTTGTGACCGGTAGTGAGCGATTCACCGGGCCGGAGCGGCGAAGAATCAGCTCATAGTGAGCACTTGATCCTTGCGCGGATCAAGGGGGAGCGATACCCTTGCGCGGGTGCTCCAACGAGGACTAGGGGGGTGTGCCGACACCTCGATACCTCGGCAAAAAGATCATCGAGTCATCTCTACTCCTTTAGCTACGCATTTACTTTCAAGCAATTCAATTCTGCATTTCTACTTATTGTTCATTCTATATTGGATTGCTTTGCTAGAGTAGGAGTGGCATAGACTTGGTCTTTTGTGCGGTAGTATAAAGAGAAACACACTTCTAGGCACTAGGGGGTTAATTGAGGCTTGATAGGTTTAATTCTTGAAAGAAGTTTTAGAAAAGCCCAATTCACCCCCCTCTTGGGCATCTTGATCCTTTCAATTGGTATCGGAGCCTCGTGCTCTCGATTTAGGCTTAACCTCCTAGAGTTAAGATGTCCGGAGGTGATGGACCACCTCCCATGTTTGAGGGAGACGACTTTCCATATTGGAAAATCCATATGGAGTCGTACCTAGAAGCGGTTGATGTTAAATGCCGCGATGCCGCGATCACCGGCTTTGCCAAGCCCAAGGAAGGCACAAGCCTTACTCCTAATGAGGAGGAAAATGAAAAATGGAATGCAAAGGCCAAAAATATTCTCTTTAGAGGCATTTGCAAAGATGTGTTCAACCATGTTCGGAACCACAAAAATGCCCATGATCTATGGGAAAACATTTGTGCGCTCCATGAGGGAACCAAGAGTGAGCGTGAGGAGCGCTATCATTTAGTTATGCAAAAGCTTCATTCTTTTGATATGCATGCTAATGAAAGTGCAAATGAAATGTACTCACGGTTGAATGTTCTTGTAGAAGAACTCAATGGACTTGGCCTCACACAAATGCAACCATCCGATGTTGTGAGGAAGATTCTTTGTGTCCTTCCAATTGAGAAGTATGGACACATTGTGACGGTGCTACATCAAGGTGATCTTTCCACCGCTACACCAACTCAAATCTTGGGAAAGATCAATGCTCATGAGATGTACATGCACATCACACCAAGTGGTGGCTCTTCCACCGACAAGAAGAAGGACTTGGCCTTCAAAGCAAGCCATGACAAGAAAGGCAAGTCAAAGGCTTTTGAGGTGCGTCATGAGAGCTCAAGTGATGAAGAGGATGATTCCAATATCGCTCTCATGGTGAGAAGAACCACCAAGATGTTGAAGAAGCTTCACAAGAATGGAGTCAACTTTGACTGAAGAAAGAAGAAATTCTTCACAAGTAGCAAGAGGAGACCAATCTCCGAAATGGATTGCTACAATTGCGGAGATCTTGGTCATCTTGCTCACCAATGCACCAAGCCCAAGAAGGACAACTACAAGAACAAGAACAAGGGCAAGAAGTATGAATCATCAAGTGAAGATGAGAAGAAGAATGACAAGCCCTACAAAAAGAAAGATGGCTAGAAGAAGCAATACCACAAGAAAGGTGGTAAAGCATACATTGTTGGTGATTGGCTCACCGACATTGACTCCTCCGGTGGCTCATCCGGTGAAGATAGTGATGATGAGAAGGAGAAGGTGGCCGCTCTAGTCATTGGCTCCTCTACACCACCACCACCACCGTCACCATCATCATCTACACACCTATGTCTCATGGCTAAAGGTGATCGCAAGGTACAAAGTGATGATGACTCTAGTGATAGTGATAGTGATGGTGAATTTGAGGCTCCCACTTATGATGAACTTGTCAAATTGCTAAATGACTACTCTAAAATCATAAGAAAGACTAGAGCTAAAAATGAAAGGCTTGTTCATGACAATGAAGCTCTTGTTGAAAAATATAACAATGCTACACATGCTAGTGATGAACTAAAAGATGAACTTGCTACTATGTCATCATCTATCAAGGAGCTCAAGTCCTCTAACAAGGACCTCAAAGCTAAAAACAATACACTCAAGTGAAAGTTGACTATGATGCTCTTACCATTGCCTATGATATGCTTTCACATGAGACACATGATGCTCCTAACCTTGTTGTTAAGTGTGACATAGCAACATCTTGTGAGGACTTGGTTAGTGAGCATGATGAGCAAAGAGCTAGTGGCAAGGGCAAGAATGTGGTTGTGGCTGATCACTATGATGATTATGTCAAGATCAAGAATGAGAATGCAAAGCTTAAGGTTGATCTAGAGAAGCTTGCAACCACAAAGCAAGTCATTGTTGAGACCCAAGATGATGACTATAGTATGTCACTTGAACTAGACATGCTAAAAGAAGAGAACAAGAGATTGAAGATGGAAAGGGACTACAAGATGACACCATCTCAATTAGAGCTCCAACAAGAGAATGACAAGCTCAAGAGAGAGAAGGAGCACCTCACCACCGGGTCAAAGAAATTCACCAAGGGGCAATGTCTTCAAAGTGAGCTACTCATGAACACTGTGATCAAGACAAATAGAAATGGTATTGGCTTCCTTGAAGAGAAGATGAAGCAACGCAAGAGCATCACAAAGCCAAAGAAGAAGAAGATTGGAAGATGCTATGAGTGTGGAAAGGAAGGTCACTTTGCTCATGATTGTGAAGAGCCAAAGCCCACACCCTTGCCCAAGCATGCTAGGCCCTTTGCTTTCAATGCTCACTACATGCTTAGACAAGACTCTAGTGGCAAGATGAAAGTTATGTTCATGGGGCCTCCTAACAAGAATAGGCCAAAGCAAATTTGGGTTGCAAAGTCACAAGTAGAGAAGGTTAAGGGACCTCAACAAGTTTGGGTCGCAAAAGCTCAAGCTTGATTTCTTGTGTGTGTAGGTGAACTACAAGACCGGTGGATCTCATTGGGTGATTGATAGTGGTTGCACACAACATATGACCGGTGATCCCTGGATGTTCACCTCACTAGAAGAGAATATCAATGACCAAGAAAAGATAACATTTGGTGACAACTCAAAGGGCAATGTCAAAGGATTGGGCAAAGTGGCTATATCAAATGATCATACCATCTCCAATGTGCTTCTTGTTGCATCATTGAGCTTCAACTTGCTATCCTTTGGGCAACTATGTGATCTTGGCTTTCAATGTTTGTTCACTGACAAGGAAGTGGTTGTGACCAAGAAAGATGATACACAAGTGATATTCAAAGGCTTTAGATACAACAATCTCTATCTAGTGGATTTCACCTCCGAAGATGCCAACTTGAAGACATGTTTGTTCACTAAGCAATCACTTGGTTGGCTATGGCATAGAAGATTGGCACATGTTGGAATGAACACTCTCAACAAGCTATTGAAGAAGGATTTGGTTAGGGGCTTGAAGGATGTCAAATTTGAGAAGGACAAATTGTGTAGTGCATGTCAAGCCAGTGTTGGTAGTTCTTAGCTACACCTAGGATAGGGTAGCTAAAGTAGCTATCTACTAATGCCAAGCGGGGTTGTCAGTCCCGACACTGGTAGGAGCTAACTAGCGAGAATGCAATCTACCAGGAGGAGATTCTGCAAGCGCACAGAACTATGGTAGTAGCACTTCCCTGGGAGTACCAGGTGTCGATTTATTTGATCCCAAAGTAAGGCTAGGGTGGTGTATGAGTCGAGTCAAGGAGGGGATGAGAGTCGAAGAAAAGAGAAAAGGGAAAAGGGGAAAAGAGGAGATGAAAGGCTAGAAAGAATATATGGGTGGATAGGTAAGGATGAAATGGATGGCTAAGGTAAGGTGGATGGATAGGTAGATAGAGGGTAAATAAGGGTAACTAAGATAACTAACTACTAACTAATAACTACTCCTAGATAACCACGAAGCAAGATAACTACGAAGCAAGACAGGCAAATGTCAATTAAGCAACCAAGTTAAGTAAAGTTTTATTCCTATCCTATCAAGTATCGAGGCGTACTAGCCTTTACCACTGACTTAGGTTGAACTCTAGCACAACGAGCCTTACTGTTAAACTGGGCCAACTACGTGGTGGAATTCAAGGCGCACAGGGCTGTCACCACCTGCTTGCTACCACAGCTATCCGGGGGTCCAGCCGTATCTGAAAGTAAGTCTATAACTAAGCACCACGCTTAACTATATTCTAACTATCTCTACCCTAGCTTTGAATAGAGACACCCTTGCGGACGTCAGAGCAAATACTTGACTTAATAAGATAAACACTAAACTAACTAAGCAACCTATTGGCAAAGATCAAACACTAAGCTCACTAGAGATTAACTACTATGTCTTGAAGGACCGAGAATACAATAGCAAGGCGACTAGAGGGAGGGGGTGAATGGGAGCTCAAAAATTTCTCTTGAAACTTTGGCCTTTTGTTCCCAAAATCAACCCCAAGAGCTTCGATCGAAACCGTGATGCCCACGACCCTTGGAAGAGGGTGGATGATCCCTAGGATCACAGCGAGGCACCACAAAGCAATAGCGAACCGAACGTCAAAAGCACCGACACAAGTTCGACCCTCAAAAATCAAGTCCCGAACGTAGATACACGGCTACGTCGAGAAATCCCCAAATACCTATGCTAACAAGTAGCAAAGATACCTAGAGAGGTTCCTTGATCAACTCTTGGGCCAAACAGAAAGTCCGGAAACCAAGCGAAGAAGTCGGGAGAGCAAACGCACTAAAACGCAACCTTCAGCAGGGTCCCGGACTGTCCGGCTCAACCGCGGACTGTCCGCGGGGGGATGGCGGACTGTCCACCGGCAAAAACCCCGAAACAGCACAGTTGCTGAAAGTCCCCTACTCGGGCCCGGACTGTCCGCGCCTGTCAACGGCGGACTGTCCGCCGGTCACCCGAGGCAAACACAGTCAAGCCGCGCGACCACTGCTCGGTCGGAGCCCGACGCGCGGACTGTCTGCCGGTCAAACTGCGGACTGTCCGCGGATGAACAGAGAGGGCGATTTCGATCGCCCCTCTCACGAGTCCTCTCAAATCTGAATCAAAACTCAATCCCACATTCCCAAACTTGGAGAAGATGATTAAGAGGTAGTTAGAAGACTATCTCCAAGAAATCATCCGCTCAAATCGATTCAATCACTGGGAAATCGAAAGGGGAGGAATATGAACGAAAAAGCGCCACGAAAACGAAATCAACCCGATCTACTTGTTCGTGAGGAGTTAGATGAATTCCTTCGGTGGAAATGATCTCCTCACTATAAAGAACAAGTTGATTCAAACGCATTTCGCAAAGACGCTCTAGAGAGGGAGATCGAGTGACGGGAAAATCGCGGAGAAACGAAGAACGCGAAGAACACGAACAAAACGCGAATCAAGTCATCTATCTGCAACCGTGTGGCTACCACACGCTACAACAGTGAGATTACGGTCTCACTTCCTCAAAATCTCCAGTACACTGAGGTATGGTTCTCTGCGGATCTCAGCTAGCTACAACAGGGGATTGGGAGAGCAGGAAACCCTAGAAGCAAAGAGAAAATGACTGAGATAGATGTGGAGGTGGGTGTCTCCCCCTACTTATCCTAATTCTAACTATTCCTAATTCCCACTCTAACCCTAACTAATTACAGAGCGAACCAGCTAAACCCTAGGGTTATTCTGGACCAACTCGTGGTAGGTGGTGATCCGACGGCCACGCCCGCACAACTGGTAGCGTTGCCTCGACGCAACCTCACCGATTGCCGCCACGTGCCGCCACCGCTCTGCTTGCCCTTTCCCGGACGTCGCACTCCCGGTTTTGTGGCCCAAACCGGGAAACCAGCCTTCACAGCCAACCCCCGGTTTTGAGGCCCAAACCGGGAAACCAGCCAACCAGCACCTGAGTTTTGTGGCCCAAACTCAGCAAACCCGCAGCACCCAGGTTTTGAGGCCCAAACCTGCAAACCGTCCTCAGCCCGAGTTTTGTGGCCCAAACTCGGAAACCATCAGCGCCCAGGTTTTGAGGCCCAAACCTGGAAACCGTCCACTCGGTGGTTTTTCTGTGGCTCAACCACCAAAACGAGCCATAGAGGGGATGCACCTCCCGTGCACCCCGTCCACCGACACGTGTCCCCAGGTCCTCGACCCGAGCAACACCATGACCGCAAGTCTTCGCTCGTCGCTGTCCCAGGCTGTCAGCCACCACAGCCGATCCTCGGGCCACCGGTCCCTCAGTCCAAGCCTCACGTCCGCCCTTCGCCACTCTCGGTCCATCGGCACGGCACGTCTCTACTTGACCTTCACCTTGCCTTTGATCACTGTATCCGTGCTCGACACCTGCACAACACAAGCCAAAGAACATGCGCATCATCACAGTTGACAATCACTCATCACTTAGAGACTCGGCATACACCCATGTATCCGCAATCTCCCCCTTGATGAGTGCATTGTCAACTACCAACACAAATCATAATTGAATGGAAGAAAGAAGGAAGGAGGAGAGAGAACTCGACCAAATGACCCAAAAGCATAGCAAAGCCGAAGAAGGTCAAGTGGAAAGAGCAAGACAACTTGGTCCCCAAAGACATGGGCAACGGCTCGACGCAACCAAGCAAAGCAAAGCTAGCCCTCAAGAAGAGGTAGAACAGGCTCAACACCGCTAGCAAGAGAACTTGATACCAATTGAAGAATCAACTGAAAATCAAGCAAAACAGAGCTAGCCCTCAAGAAGAGGCAGAACGGGCTCAACACCGCTAGCAAAGAAGCTCGAATACCAACTGTTACCAACTCAAAAACCAAAAGAGTTCGATACCAATTGAAGAGCTGAAAAACCAATTGAAAAGGTAAAAATGTTTGCTAGTCCCTCAAGAACCAATTGAAAAGCTGAAAATGTTTGCTAGTCCCTCAAGACAGAGGCAAAGGCTCAACACAACTAGCAAACTCCCCCTCAAATAGTGCACACAACCCAGAGAACACATGATTTGTCAATATTTCTCCCCCTTAGTTGAAAATGCACCATCAAGCAAATGTGCACAAGCACACTATTTTCTCCCCCTTGACAGAAAATCTCCCTCCAAAAATGCATATGAGTTAAAATGCAAGTTAGCAGCTTCAGGAATATGATCAAAAGAGTGCAAGGATGCTCTACACAGTTCTGATCCGATGACTCAACAACATCCATAAGAAGCTAGCAAAGGCTCAAACTGATCACCAGAAACGAAATATGAACATGAGAGCAGAAGGAGCAGTTTTCAGCCAAAAAGGTATTCACCATCAAAATAGCACGAGACATGTATAGACAGGAAGTCAAACAAGTGCTAAACATGTATACAAGGTGAACTACCCCTAGCACAGTTCAATCATCATGCTATAGAATGAAACATAGATTTGTGTATTCAGATTTTATCGGAGTTGCAGCGGTTTAAATTACACAAGTTTAAATTTCAGCATGTGATTGCGAGAGGTTGAAAGCATGTTATTGCCTAACTTTTCAACTGTGCGAAGCCTATGCAGAAGCAATCAGAAGCTTAAAGCAACAGTTTTGGTCATACACTACACAGCTCAAGTTTAACTCAAGTGCAATGAGAAACAGTCTCAAAACTATGATGTGTTAACAAGCAATCCCATCTCGATCTTTCCAATTCACTTAACTTGGTTCACATTTTAAACAGAATATGAACATACCAAGCAAGTGAATGACTCAACACTAGAGACATAGAAACCTAGCATATATGAAGAGCACAAGTGATTTTAACACATTCTACACATGCTAGTTGCAAATCTCAATGGTGAACATTTTCAAATTTTATGTTCATTAAACAGATTCACCATTCAAAAAAATAGCTCCGCTCACAACATGTAACAGTGATCAGAAAGAGCATAAGCTACAGCATCATCATAAAGCATCGAAGCAAATACTATACAGAGCATAGTTACATTCTTCAGATTATATACATGAAGCTCTGAATGTAAATATGCAAGATGAAATGCAAAGATGCAAGAAGAAACCAACTGAAAAATACAAAGTCAGTGTATGATACAAGAGTCAAAATGTTTCCCCCATCTAAAAGGGGAAACACACACCAAGCTCACCTTTCAACCTAGCAAAAGTTGATTGGTCCAAAGGCTTGGTGAAAATATCAGCCAACTGAATATGAGTATCGACATGGCGAAGGTCGATATCACCCTTCTCATAGTGGTCTCGCAGAAAATGAAAGCGCACATCAATGTGTTTGGTATTAGAGTGCAGCACGGGGTTCTTAGCAACGCTAATAGCACTCGTGCTGTCACAAAGCAAAGGAACGCGAGAAAAGCTCAGACCAAAATCACGCAAAGTGGCCATCATCCAAAGCAACTGGGAACAGCAGCTAGCCGCAGCAACATACTCAGCCTCCGTGGTAGACTGGGCGACACTAGACTGCTTGCGAGAAGACCACGATACAAGAGAAGAACCAATAAACTGGCAAGTCCCAGAAGTGGACATGCGCTCAATCTGGCAACCAGCAAAATCGGCATCGGAATAACCACAAAGGGAGAGGGTGGAGGAAGCAGAATACCAAATCCCAAACTCAGGAGTGAAGCATAAGTACCTCATAATGCGCTTGGCTGCCTGACGGTGAGAGGTGCGCGGCAAAGACTGAAATCGCGTAGAGACACACCGCGAACTGGATGTCCGGGCGTGTCGCCGTCAGGTACAGAAGCGACCTGATCATACTCCGGTACTCCTTCTGATCCACTGCTTCTCCCTCCTTGTCCGCATCCAGGGCCGTCGTGGTCGACATGGGTGTTGGAAGAGGCTTGGCCTCACCCATATCGAATTTCTTTAGGATATCCTTGGTATACTTACCCTGGTGCACAAACGTTCCCTCTTGAGATTGCTTGATTTGCAATCCGAGGAGAAACGTCAACTCGCCCATCATGCTCATCTCAAATTCCCTGCTCATAGTATCTGCAAACTTGGCAACAAAAGCGTGAGAAGAACCATCGAAAATGATATCATCCACGTAAATTTGGACCAAGAGAGTATCAGTGCCTTGCTTGAGGAGAAAGAGCGTTTTATCCACACATCCCATTTTAAAACCCTTAGCAAGCAAAAAGGTTTTCAACCTATCATACCAGGCTCTAGGGGCTTGTTTCAAACCATATAAAGCTTTGTGGAGTTTAAAAACATGGTTTGGAAACTTGGGATTTTCAAAACCGGGGGGTTGTCTCACATATACTTCCTCTTCTATGTAGCCGTTTAAGAAGGCACTTTTGACATCCATTTGAAAAAGTTTGAAACCTTTGGATGCAGCAAAAGCCAAGAGTATCCTAATTGCCTCCAAACGAGCTATAGGAGCAAACGTCTCCTCATAGTCTATTCCCTCCTTCTGACTATACCCCTGGGCTACAAGTCTGGCCTTGTTTCTCACAACATGGCCATCCTCTCCTTGTTTGTTTTTGAAAACCCATTTTGTCCCAATTGGGTGACACTCAGAGGGAGGAGAGACTAGAACCCAAACCCGATTTCTTTCAAAATTTTCTAACTCCTCATGCATGGCATTGACCCAATCTGGATCCGTCAAAGCGTGTCCAACATCTCGGGGTTCAAAATCAGCAACAAATGCAGAATGAGCAAAGTGAGAGATATGTTGTGACCTTGACCGAGTAACGCGTTCGCCGATGCTGCCGATCATCTGCTGAGGCGGGTGTTGGCGCTGAATGTGGCATGGCGCCTCCCGAGCCGAAGTGGCCTCCCCCTCAACAGCAGCTGGTGCCTCCTCGGGTACAAAAGGTACCGCTCGAGGTGGCGGATCCCACGGCCCCCAAGTCGAAGAAGAGTGGTCAGGGCCGTGAGTCGTAGTGGAAGCCGCTCTTTGCGGCACAGCAGGTGGAGGAGGTGCTGGGTCATCCATCCCTTCAGCACCTTCTTCTTCATCATCGAAAAGAGGCTCGCTAACCTCATGATCACCTGCACGCTCAAAACGAGAAGAAGGACAAACCATGGTCTCGTCGAAGGTGACATCTGATGTCTCCATGACTCGGTTAGTATCAAGGTTAAGTACACGATAAGCTCGAGTGTGAGTGCCATAACCCAAAAATACACCGTTAGAAGAACGAGACTCAAACTTGTCCAAGTTGCCCTTTTTGAGTATAAAACAATGGCAACCGAAAACTCTAAAATAACTCACTTTGGGCAGTTTTCCAAAACGCGACTCATAAGAAGTCTTTTTCAAGAAAGCTCGGAGAAAAATGCGATTGGAAATGTAGCAAGCAGTGTGTAGGGAGTCCTATGCTCATCGAGCATCGTCTTGGCCATCTCTACAAGGGTCTGATTCTTCCTTTCTACAACACCATTTTGAGGCGGTGTGCCGGGAGAAGAAAACTGATGCTCTAAACCCAAAGAGTTACAAAACTTCTCAAAATCCGAATTCTTGAATTCGGAACCATTATCACTCCTAATAGCTCGCATTGAGTTCAAAGGGAACTCATTCTGAAGACGCAAAATCAGATTGCGAGCAAAAGAGAAAGTCTTAGTTTTCTCAGCTAAAAAGAAAACCCACGAATATCTCGAAAAGTCATCAACAACAAAAAGCACATACCACTTCCCCCCATCCGAGCTCACCCGAGCCGGACCAACCAGGTCCATGTACAAAAGCACTCCAGGGCGCTTGGTCATGACCTGAGTCACTGGATGGTGGGGAGCGGCAACCATCTTCCCATGTCTACAAGAATGGCAAACAAGATCCTTCTCCATGCACAACTTGGGCAATCATCGGATTAGGCCAAGTGAACTAAGTCTTGCAAGCAAGTCGAAGCTCAAATGTCCTAGTCTCCTATGCCACTTCCAAAGATCAGAGGAGGAAGGTCCAGCCAAAAGACAACGAGAAACTCCAAACGACTCCGAGAAATCCGCATGAAAGACTTTCCCAAAGGGCGAAATCCCACAAACAAGATTGCCCTGAGGATCCAAAATACGACATAGATTCAGTTTAAAACGAATCTCATAGTCATCATCGAAAAGTTGCGAAACAGAAAGAAGGTTAAAGTGCAAGTTAGAAACAAGAGCAACATCGCGCAACACAAAGTGCTCATTAACTCGCACCGACCCACGGGACAACACTCTACCTTTGCTATTGTCGCCGAAGGTGATAAACTCCTTTTCGGCGACCGGACTAAGACTGGAGAACAACTTGGAGTTTCCGGTCATGTGCCTCGAGCAACCGGAATCCACCAACCAAACGTTCTCCAATCGTTTTACCTACATCAATAAAAAGACATAGGGTGAGCATACGGTCCAACACTGGGGTTAGTGAAATAGGGAGAATACCAGTGTTGGGTCGGCTGCTCAAAAGAACGATTAGCAGAAAAACCATTCCTAGCACGCCTACGGGAGGAGCGATCACCACGTAGAGGAAAATGTGGTCCGCTAAGGGAGGAGCGTCCATCGCGATACTCAAAACGCGGTGGGGGAAAACGCTCAACAACAAAGCCACTGCCATGGGGTCCATAGCCTACAACTGCAGGCTCCCGCCGGGCACGTCCTCTCCGCTGCCTAGGCCTAGGAACTTGAGGTTCTGGACCTCTAGGCCTAACAGCACGCCTCTGAATGTTCGGCACATGTACATCATGGAAAGGATGGTACATGTCCGTGTTGTTCATCGCCTTTGCGCGGCGCGCCTCTCTCTTGCGCCGAAAGCAAAACTCACTCAAGTGTCCATCTCTCCCACAGTGCTCACAATGGTACCTCACCGCTCTCAAAGGGGGTTGTTGGTACACACGGTAGTGGGTGTGGATCACTTTGCCCTTCTGTGGCATAAGTTCCTCCTGGATGGGTGGCATGGTGTCCAACTTGTTCTTGAGGTGGTTTGGTTTGGGAGCCCATGATTGTTTCTTGGGTGAAGCTCTCGGAGGTTCAACAAAGACCCCATCCTTGGTGTTAGGCTTGAGAGGCTCTTTGGGTGGAATCTTGATAAGCTTGAGAGTAGTGGTGGAGTTGGGCTTCTCACATGGGTTCAAGCCACTCGACTCTCCAATCTTGCCAAAAGATGACACATCAACACCCGGAGCAAAACCTACACCTGGACCTCCAGCAACTCGCTTGAATTGGGAGATCATCATCCCGAGCTGTGGCTCACCACTAGACACCCATGACAAGATGGTCCGAAGGTATGTGTTTTCCTCCTCAGTTTGCATCTTGTCATGCTTCACATTAGCGATCTCCATCTCCAAACCTTCGCAAAGAACACACCTAGCCACACATGTGCTACCTGAGTTGGCCTCTTCAAGAGACACAATCTTGGCATTCTTCAATGCCAACTCAGATTGCAAGCCCGCACAGGACTTGCACGCACCCAACAGCGAGGATCTAGCCTTCAGCTCATCCACCGCTCCTACCAACACAGCATACTTACTTCTCAAAGTGAGAAGGTCAGTCATGTGTGTGGAGCACATCTCACACTCCTCCTCGGTAACAACTACGGTGGACTTGACAGATAAAAGTTCCTTCACCGTATCCTCCCACTTCTGCCTAAACTCCTTGCGCTCTCTAGCAGCACGCCTAAGCAACTTATCCTGACTAAGGAGCGCGGCAGTAAGCTTCTCGACCTCAGCAGAAAGCTCGTCGGGGGGTCTGAGATACCTGGGAGGTGTCGTCATCGTCGTCGTTCCGAGGGGTGTCCTCCAGCTCGCCATCGACCTCCTTGCCGAGGGCCATGGTGCAGAAGCTGTCGTCGTCAACGAAGAAGCAGAGACCGTTCAGCTTGTCCTTGATCCTCTTCTTCTTCTCGGACTCATCGTCGCTTGAGGCAGCGGAGTCGTCATCCGAGTCATCGACGTCGCTGAGCGTGGCGAAAAACGCACGCTGCTCAGCCTGGGCCTTCTCCAAGTACTTCGTCTTGATGTACTCTTTGTGGAAGCCGCCCTTCCGCTTGTGCTTCGCGGGGACGTACTTCTCCTTGCGCTTACCGGAGTCATACTTGTGCCCAAGATCCGCCTTGCCGAAGGTTTGCTTGTTCTTCTTCAAGCAATTGGCGATGAAGTGGTTGGGGTCGCCGCACTCGAAACATCCCGAGCATCCACCTCCGCGGCGACGGTTCATGCGGTTGTTGTGGAACCGCGAAAACCGATTGGCGAGCAATGCCAGCTCATCATCCCCCATGAACTCCAGCTGCTCCTCTGTGACAGAAAGAAGAGAAGAGAGTGCAAAGCCTCCAGAGGGGTTAGCAGAAGAGCCAGAAACCAAAGCTATCGATGGGCCAGAAGGATTTTCATAAGAAGCCCTCGCCATGGCGTCAATCTCACTGGACTTGAGCTTACTAAAGAGCTCGTCGCAAGTGAGGGTCTCATAGTTGTTGATGGTCCTTAAACACCTGTTTTACCATCAACATTTGACCGTAAAGTCCACCAAAAAGGCATGAAATGTAGTCAAATAGGTTTCAAACTAACCGAATTCCACATGTCCATAGAATTTTATTTGAATGCAGGATTTGAACCAAATTTGGACATTTGGACCCACCAGGAGACAAGCCCACTCAGCAGGGCCCAAATGGGCCTAAGGGGGGTGGCGCCCGCCACCCCTAGGTGGCGCCCGCCACCTCTAAGTGGCGCCCGCCACTTGGGTTGGCCCAAGCTTCACTCCCTGCAATGTCAACGATCCGTGTGACCTCCCCAAGGCCAAATCTTGGCCCTTGGTCACTAGGTCAGTGGCATCGGATGGCTCAGGATGAAGTGGCATGGATCAAGGCTAAATGTCGGTTGCTAGCACATGCAACCGACCTCCAAACCGCCTTGGACAACCACCTGGATGCTGTTGAAGCCAAGGCGGTGCATCCAACGGTGAGGGAGGTGGCGGTCGCCACCTAGGGCTGGCGCCCGCCACTAGGGTTAGCCCTAGGTCGGTTGGCTGCCCCCTATAAGTACCCCCCTCACTCATTTGGGCTATAAATACCCCCCTGAGGCATCAGTACCATCACACAGTACCATCCCAGATCAACACACAAGCAAGAGAAGCAAGTGAGAGTTAGGTTAGAAGCTCAGAGAGCTTAGGCAAGTAGGTAGCTAGTAGAGCAAGGCATCTTCGCCCTCGCGGTAGCGCTGCTCAAGGCTTAGCTCAAGAGTAGAGGCGTGCGAGTGATCGGTTCTGGAGCTAGGAAGAGTCTTCCTTCATCTCCAGTTCAGGTTTTGCTCTTGTTACTCAAGCATTTACTATATTCTATTTCATCATTTCAAGTATTACTTTATTCTACTTATCAGTATTGAGTGGTATACTTGATTGATTGCTTGAGTGCCTAGCTATCCTACAGTTCAATTCACTTAGCCATAGTAGTTAATCTCTAGTGAGCTTAGTGATTGATCTTTGCTAATAGGTTGCTTAGTTAGTTTAGTGTTTATCTTATTAAGTCAAGTATTTGCTCTGACGTCCGCAAGGGTGTCTATATTCAAAGCTAGGATAGAGATAGTTAGAATATAGTTAAGCGTGGTGCTTAGTTATAGACTTACCTTCAGATACGGCTGGACCCCCGGATAGCTGTGGTAGCAAGCAGGTGGTGACAGCCCTGTGCGCCTCGAATTCCACCACGTAGTTGGACAATTTAACAGTAAGGCTCGTTGTGCTAGCGTTCAACCTAAGTAAGTGGTAAAGGCTAGTACGCCTCGATACTTGACAAGATAGGAATAAAACTATACTCAACTTAGTTGCTTTATTGTCTTTTGCCTACCTTGCTTCGTAACTATCTTGCTTCGCAGTTATCTTGATCTGTGGTTATCTAGGAGTAGTTATTAGTTAGTTATCTTAGTTACCCTTAGTTATCCTATTCCCCTTATCTACGTATCCATCCACCTTACCTTAGCCATCCATATCATCCTTACCTATCCACCCACATATTCTTTCTAGCCTTTCTCCTTTCCCTTTTCTTATTCTTCGACTCTCATCCCCTCCTTGACTCAACTCATACACCACCCTAGCCTTCCCTTGGGATCAAATAAATCGACACCTGGTACTCCCAGGCGAAGTGCTACTACGATAGTTCTGTGCGCTTGCAGAATCTCCTCCTGGTAGATTGCATTCTCGCTAGCTAGCTCCTACTAGTGTCGGGATTGACAACCCCGCTTGGCATTAGTAGATAGCTACTTTAGTTACCCTATCCTAGGTGTAGCTAAGAACTACCAACAATAGTTAGGTGATTCGATGATCTCCTAAACTTTTGAGTCCCACATCGACCGATCAAGAGTGTGCAAAAGCTTGAAAGCTCTCTCATGATCGTCGAAAGGCAACAGCTCCTTGTTAGCCCTCATCCTGTTGACAATCACCTGAAAGCGAGCGAATAAACTTTCTATGCTCTCGCCAGGCATATGTCGAAAGTTCTCATACTCTCGCTTGAACGACTCGTAGAGACGGGTTTTGACTTGAGAGGTTCCCTCTTGGAAACGCATGAGGGTAGCTCAAATCTCCCGAGCCGTAGCGAGGTGAGAAAGGCGATTAAACTCAGACATGCTCAAACATGAGAAAAGAGCATTACAGGCTCGGCTATTGGCATCGTGCTCATCGATCTGACGCTGAGTGACACGAGCAGCCAAGACCACATAATCGACAGAGTTGCAAATATCCCAAATGGAAGCACCAATACTCTGCAGATAGGCCGACATGCGTATCTTCCAATACGCATAGTTCGTCCCATCAAAGAACGGCGGTTTGCCCACGCCGCGATCCATGTCGCCTTCTGTGGATCTGGAACCGGCTAAGGTGGAAGATCCTTAACCCGCTCCGATACCAATTGAAGGACCTAGAATGCAATAGCAAGGCGACCATAGGGGGGGGTGAATGGGAGCTCATGGCTAAAGGTGATCGCAAGGTACAAAGTGATGATGACTCTAGTGATAGTGATAGTGATGGTGAATTTGAGGCTCCCACTTATGATGAACTTGTCAAATTGGTAAATGACTACTCTAAAATCATAAGAAAGACTAGAGCTAAAAATGAAAGGCTTGTTCATGACAGTGAAGCTCTTGTTGAAAAATATAACAATGCTACACATGCTAGTGATGAACTAAAAGATGAACTTGCTACTATGTCATCATCTATCAAGGAGCTCAAGTCCTATAACAAGGAGCTCAAAGCTAAAAACAAAAAACTTGATAAGATGCATAGTGACTTTACCACTAGTTATGCTTTGCTTAAAGAACAATACACTAAAGTGAAAGTTGACTATGATGCTCTTACCATTGCCTATGATATGCTTTCACATGAGACACATGATGCTCCTAACCTTGTTGTTAAGTGTGACATAGCAACATCTTGTGAGGACTTGGTTAGTGAGCATGATGAGCAAAGAGCTAGTGGCAAGGGCAAGAATGTGGTTGTGGCCGATCACTATGATGATTATGTCAAGATCAAGAATGAGAATGCAAAGCTTAAGGTTGATCTAGAGAAGCTGCGGATACATGGGTGTATGCCGAGTCTCGAGTGATGAGTGATTGTCAACGGGTTTGATCGCAGGTTCTTTGGCTTGTATTGTGCAGGTGTCGAGCACAGATACAGTGATCAGAGGCAAGGTGAAGGTCAAGTAGAGACGTGTCGTGCCGATGGACCGAGAGTGGCAAAGGGCGGACGTGAGGCTTGGACTGAGGGACCGGTGGCCTGATGATCAGCTGTGGTGGCTGACAGCCTGGGACAGCGACGAGCGAAGACTTGCGGGACATGGTGTTGCTCGGGTCGAGGACCTGGGGACACGTGTCGGTGGACGGGGTGCACGGGCGGTGCATCCCTTCTACAGCTTCGGTTTGGTGGTAGAGCCAGAGAGAAACCATCGGGCAGACGGTTTCCAGGTTTGGGCCTCAAAACCTGGGCACAGATGGTTTCTGAGTTTGGCCACAAAACTCGGGCTGAGGACGGTTTCCAGGTTTGGGCCTCAAAACCTGGGTGCTGCGGGTTTGCTGAGTTTGGGCCACAAAACTCAGGCTACCGTGGGCTGGTTTCCCGGTTTGGGCCTCAAAACCGGGGGTTGGCTGTGAAGGCTGGTTTCCCGGTTTGGGCCTCAAAACCGGGGGCGGAGTCCGTGAAGAGGACACAGAGCGGTGGCGGCACGTGGCGGCAATCGGTGAGGTTGCGTCGAGGCAACGCTACCAGTTGTGCGGGCGTGGCCGTCGGATCCACCTACCATCGAGTTGGTCCAGAATAACCTTAGGGTTTAGCTGGTTCGCTCTGTAAGTAGTTAGGGGTAGAGTGGGAATTAGGATTAGTTAGAATTAGGATAAGTAGGGGGAGACACCCACCTCCCCATCCATCTAAGTCATTTGCTCTTTGCTTCTAGGGTTTCCTGCTCTCCCACATCCCTGCTGTAGCGAACCTGAGATCCACAGAGAAGAGAACAATACCTCTGTGCCCGTGAGATTTTGAGGAAGTGAGACCGTAATCTCACTATTGTAGCGTGTGGTAGCCACACGGTTGCAAATTCGTGGTTGTGATTCGCGTTTTGTTCTTGTTCTTCGTGGAATCCTTTTTGCCACGTTTTTCCCGTCGATCGATCTCTTTGCTTGGTGCGTCGTTTGGAAATCCGTTTGAACCAAGATGTTCTAGATCGTGAGGCACTTCTTTCCACCGAAGGAATTCATCCCTAACCTCACGACCTAGTAGATCGGTTGATTTTCGTTTTGGATCAATTTTGCTCCCTTAGTCCCGATTTCTTCCAATCCATCGATTCGGAGTTAGATGCGAGCCATGATTCCCATGGGATAGCTCACTAATCTCCTTGAGACTCCTCATACCAAGTCTAAGCCTTAGTGCTTTTGATTCGGAGGAGATCGAGTGGATTTCGCGGAAGAATTGTACTGTTTCGAGACCATCGGACACTGAGTTCGTGAGCATCGGACGCTGAGCTCAAACCATCGGAGCGTCCGGTGCCACGTGTCGTCTGACAGTGCACTTTAAGGAGCATCGGACGCTGACCATCGGAGCGTCCGTTGCCATCGGACGCGCCGGGGGTCAAGCATCGGACGCTAGGGTTGCACTGTTCACAGCGTCCGATGGGTGTCCAGTAAGGTTCCAGAATCGCTCTGTTTGCATCGGACGCATCCGTTGCTCTGACATCGGATGCTGCCAGCGTCCGATGCTGCTGAGTCTGCGCAGTTTCATCCGCGGTTCGTTCGTTCATTGTTGGTTTTGATTTCTGGCTTTTGCGTTGGGTTTCTAGAGTCGTATAGTGTCTCACTGTGCTTCTTGGAAGCATCCACCCTATCTCTAGGGTCATGGACACATACGAGCTCTAGGTTTGCTCTTAGGGTGGTTCTCGGGACAGTGGCTGGAAGTTTCCGAAAGGAAAATTTGAAGCTCCCATTCACCCCCCCCTCTGGTCGCTTTCTGGTAGCACTTTCGGTCCTTCAATTGCTATCAGAGCGGGTTAAGGATCTTCCACCTTAGCCGGTTCCAGATCCACAGAAGGCGACATGGATCGCGGCCTGGGCAAACCGCCGTTCTTTGATGGGACGAACTATGCGTATTGGAAGATACGCATGTCGGCTTATCTCTAGAGCATGGGCTCTTCTATCTGGGAGATTTGCAACAGGGCCGATTACGTTGTCTTGGCTGCTCGTGTCACTCAGCTTCAGATCAATGAGCACGAAGCAAATAGCCGAGCTCGTAACGCTCTTTTCTCCTGTTTGAGCATGTCCGAGTTTGATCGCGTTTCTCACCTCCCCACGGCTCGGGAGATTTGGGTGACCCTCATGCGCTTTCATGAGGGAACCACTCAAGTCAAATCCCGTCTCTACGAGTCGCACAAATGGGAGTATGAGAACTTTCGACACATGCCTGGCGAGAGCATAGAGAGTTTATTCGCTCGCTTTCAGGTCATTATCAACAAGATGAGAGCGAACAAAGAGTTGTTGCCTTTTGACGATCATGAGAGGGCTTTGAAGCTTTTGCATACTCTTGATCGGTCGGTGTGGGACTCAAAGGTCCAGGCGATCATCGAATCGTCTAACTATGAGACCCTCACTTGCGACGAGCTCTTTAGTAAGCTCAAGTCTAGTGAGATTGACGCCATGTCGAGGGCTTCTTATGAAAATCCTTCCGGCCCGACTATGGCTTTGGTTTCTGGCTCTTCTGCTAACCCCTCTGGAGGATTTGCATTTTCTTCACTCTTTTCTGTCACAGAGGACCAGCTGGAGTCTTTGGGGGATGACGAGTTGGCGATGCTCGCCAACCGGTTCTCGCGGTTCCACAACAACCGCATGAACCGTCGCCGCGGAGGAGGACGCTCAGGATGCTTTGAGTGCGGCGACCCCGACCACTTCATCGCCAACTATCCCAAGAAGAAGCACACATCTGGGAAGGGCGATCATGGGCACAAGTACGACTCCGGCAAGCGCAAGGAGAAGTACGTCCCCGCGAGGCACAAGCGGAGGGGCGGCTTCGACAAGGAGTACGACTCCAGGCTGAGCAGCGTGCGTTCTTCGCCACGCTCAGCGACGTCGACGGCTCGGATGACGACTCCGCTTGCTCAAGCGATGACGAGTCCGAGAAGAAGAAGAAGATCGAGGACAAGCTAAACGGTCTCTGCTTCTTCGCCGACGACGACGGCCTCTGCACCATGGCTCTTGGTGATGAGGTCGACAGCAAGCTGGAGGACATCCCTCGGAACGACGACGACGACGACACCTCTCAGCTATCTCTCACCCATGACGAGCTTTCTGCTGAGGTCGAGAAGCTTACTGCCGCCTTGCTTAGTCAGGACAAGTTGCTTAGGCGTGCTGCTAGAGAGCGCAAGGAGTTTAGGCAGAAGTGGGAGGACACGGTGAGGGAGCTTGAGTTCGCTAAGTCCACCATGGTCGTTGCTGAGGAGGCTGAGTGTGAGATGTGCACCAAGCACATGACTGACCTTCTCACCTTGAGAGGTAAGTATGCTGCTTTGGTTGGAGAGGTGGATGAGCTCCGGGCTAGACCCCTGTTGTTGGGTGCGTGCAAGTCCTGTCCAGTCTTGCAAACCGAGTTGGCAGAGAAGGATGCCAAGATTGAGTCTCTTGAGAAGGCCAGCTCGGGTAGCACTTGTGTGACTAGGTGCGCTTTGTGTGAGGGTTTGGAGATGGAGATCGCTAAAGTGAAGCATGACAAGATGCAAACCGAGGAAGAAAACACATACCTTCGGACCATCTTGTCATGGGTGTCTAGCGGTGAGCCACAACTCGGGATGATGATTTCCCAATTCAAGCGAGCTGCTGGAGGTCCTGGTATAGGCATTGCTCCGGGCGTTGATGTTTCTGCTTTTGGAAAGATTGGAGAGTCGAGTGGTTTGAACCTGAGTGAGAAGCCCAACTCCACCACTACTCCCAAACTTACCAAGCTTCCACCCAAAGAGCCTCTCAAGCCTAACACCAAGGATGGGGTGTTTGAAGAACCCCCACGAGCTCCACCCAAGAACCAGCAATGGGCTCCCAAACCCAATCACCTGAAAAACAAGCTGGATACAATGCCACTTATCCAGGAGGAGCTTATGCCATAGAAGGGCAAAGTGATCCACACCCACAACCGTGTGTACCAACAACCCCCTTCGAGAGCGGTGAGGTACCATTTTGAGCACTGTGGGAGAGATGGACACTTGAGTGAGTTCTGCTTTTGGCGCAAGAGAGAGGCGCGCCGTGCGAGGGAGATGAACAATGCGGACATGTACCATCTTTTCCATGATGTACATGCGCCGAATGTTCAGAGGCGTGCTGCTAGGCCCAGAGGTCCAGAACCTCAAGTTCCCAGGCCTAGGCAGCGGAGAGGACGTGCCCGGCGGGAGCCTGCAGTTGTAGGCTATGGACCCCGTGACGGTGGCTTCGTAGTTGAGCGCTTTCCTCCACCGCATTTTTTGTATCGCGGTGAGCGCTCCTTCCCCAGCGGACCACGCTTTCCTCAATGTGGTGATCGCTTTCCCCGTAGGCGTGCTAGGAATGGTTTTTCTACTAACCGTTCTTTTGAGCAGCTAGCCCAACACTGGTATTCTCCCTACTTCACTAACCCCAGTGTTGGCCCGTATGCTCACCCTATGTCTTTTTATTGATGTAGGTAAAATGATTGGAGAACGTTTGGTTGGTGGATTCCGGTTGCTCGAGGCACATGACCGGAAACACCAAGTGGTTCTCCAGTCTTAGTCCAGTCGCCGGAAAGGAGTTTATCACCTTCGGCGACAATAGCAAAGGTAAAGTGTTGTCTCATGGGTCGGTGCGAGTTAATGAGCACTTTGTGTTGCGCGAAGTTGCTCTTGTTTCTAACTTGCATTTTAACCTTCTTTCTGTTTCGCAACTCTTTGATGACGACTATGAGATTCATTTTAAGCCAAATCTCAGTCGTATTTTGGATCCTTAGGGCAATCTTGTTTGTGTGATTTCTCCCTTTGGAAAAGTCTTTCGTGCGGATTTCTCGGAGTCGTTTAGAATTTCTCGTTGTCTTTTGGCTGGACCTTCCTCCTCTGATCTTTGGAAGTGGCATAGGAGACTTGGTCACCTAAGCTTCGACTTGCTTGCAAGATTTAGTTCACTTGGCTTAATCCGAGGATTGCCCAAGTTGTCCATGGAGAAGGATCTTGTTTGCCATTCTTGTAGACATGGGAAGATGGTTGCCGCTCCCCACCATCTAGTGACTCAGGTCATGACTAAGCGCCCTGGAGAGCTTTTGCACACGGACCTTGTTGGTCCGGCTCGGGTGAGCTCGGTTGGGGGGAAGTGGTATGTGCTTGTTGTTGTTGATGATTTTTCGAGATATTTGTGGGTCTTCTTTTTAGCTGAGAAGACCGATACTTTCTCCTTTGCTCGCAATCTGATTTTGCGTCTTCAGAATGAGTTCCCTTTGAACTCGATGCGAGCTATTAGGAGTGATAATGGTTCTGAATTCAAGAATTCGGTTTTTGAGAAGTTTTGTAACTCTTTGGGTTTAGAGCATCAGTTTTCTTCCCCTTACACACCGCCTCAGAATTGTGTTGTAGAGAGGAAAAATCGGACCCTTATAGAGATGGCCAGGACGATGCTCGATGAGCATAGGACTCCTAGGCGATATTGGGCCGAAGCTATAAGCACTGCATGCTATATTTCCAATCGCATTTTTCTCCAAGCTTTCTTGAAAAAGGCTTCTTATGAGTTGCGTTTTGGAAAACTACCCAAGGTCAGTTACTTTCGAGTTTTTGGTTGTCATTGTTTTATACTCAAAAAGGGCAACTTGGACAAGTTTGAGTCTTGTTCTTCTGACGGTGTGTTTTTGGGTTATGGCACTCATACTCGAGCTTATCGCGTACTTAACCTTGACACTAACCGAGTCATGGAGACATTCGATGTCACCTTCGACGAGACCATGGTTTGTCCTTCTTCTCGTTTTGAGCGTGCAGGTGATCATGAGGTTGGTGAGCCTCTTTTTGATGACGAGGACGAGGGTGCTGAAGGTATGGATGATCCAACACCCCCTCCACCTACTGTGCCTCAAAGAGCGGCTTCTACGATGACTCATGGCCCTGAGACGTCTTCTTCCTGGGGGCCGTGGGATCCGCCACCCCGAGCAGTACCTTTTGTACCCGGGGAGGCACCAGCTGCTGTTGAGGGGGAGATCACTTCTGCACGAGAGGCGCCACGACACATCCAGCACCAACACCCCCCTCAGCAGATGATCGGCAACATTGACGAACGTGTCACTCGGTCCAGGTCTCAAATCTCTCACTTTGCTCATTCTGCTTTTGTTGCTGATTTTGAGCCCCGAGATGTTGGACACGCTTTGACGGATCCAGATTGGGTCAATGCCATGCATGAGGAGTTAGAGAACTTTGAGCGAAATCAAGTTTGGGTTTTAGTTCCACGTCCTCCAGACTGTAAGCCTATTGGGACAAAATGGGTTTTCAAAAACAAGCAAGGAGAGGATGGCCACGTTGTTAGAAACAAGGCCAGGCTTGTAGCGAAGGGCTATAGTCAGAAGGAGGGGAGAGACTATGAGGAGACTTTTGCTCCTGTAGCCCGGTTGGAGGCTATTAGAATACTCTTGGCTTTTGCAACATCCAAAGGTTTCAAACTTTATCAAATGGATGTCAAGAGTGCCTTCTTAAACGGCTACATAGAAGAAGAGGTTTATGTTGAACAACCCCCCCGGTTTTGAAAATCCCAAGTTTCCAAACCATGTTTTCAAACTCCACAAAGCTTTGTATGGTTTGAAACGGGATGTGTGGATAAAACGCTCTTTCTCCTCAAGCAAGGCAAAGACACTCTCTTGGTCCAGATTTACGTGGATGATATCATTTTCGGTGGTTCTTCTCACGCCTTGGTTGCCAAGTTTGCAGATACTATGAGCAGGGAGTTCGAGATGAGTATGATGGGCGAGCTGACTTTCTTTCTCGGATTGCAAATTAAGCAATCCCGAGAAGGGACGTTTGTGCACCAGGGCAAGTATACCAAGGACTTGCTGAAGAGGTTCGATATGGGTGAGGCCAAGCCTCTTCCAACACCCATGTCGACCACGACGGCCCTGGATGCGGACAAGGATGGAGAAGCTGTGGACCAGAAGGAGTACCGAAGCATGATCGGGTCACTACTCTACCTGACGGCGACACGCCCGGACGTCCAGTTCGCGGTGTGCTTGTGCGCGCGCTTTCAGGCGTCGCCACGCACTTCTCACCGTCAGGCGGTGAAGCGCATTTTCAGGTACCTTCGTTTCACACCTGAGTTCGGGATTTGGTATTCAGCTTCCTCCACCCTCTCCCTCTGCGGTTATTCCGATGCCGATTTTGCTGGTTGTCGCATTGAGCGCAAGTCCACTTCTGGGACTTACCAATTTATTGGTTCTTCTCTTGTATCGTGGTCTTCTCGCAAGCATTCTAGTGTCGCCCAGTCTACCACGGAGGCTGAGTATGTTGCTGCGGCTAGCTGCTGTTCCCAGTTGCTTTGGATGATGGCCACTTTGCGTGATTTTGGTCTGAGCTTTTCTCATGTTCCTTTGCTTTGTGACAGCACGAGTGCAATTAGTGTTGCTAAGAACCCCGTGCTTCACTCGAAGACCAAACAAATTGATGTGCGCTTTCACTTTTTGCGAGACCACTATGAGAAGGGTGATATCGACCTTCGCCATGTCGATACTCATCATAAGTTGGCTGATGTTTTCACCAAGCTTTTGGACGAATCAACCTTTAATCGGTTGAGGGGTGAGCTTGGTGTGTGTTTCCCTTTTTAGATGGGGGAAACATTTTGGATCTTGTATCATAGACTGACTATTTTCTCGTTTACATTGTTTTCCTTTGCATTTCAGCATACGCTTTTACATTCTGAGCTTCATGTATATAATCTTTAGAATATGATTATGCTCTATGTAGTATGCTCTGATGCTTCTGTTGATGCTAGTAGCTTATGCTCTTTCCGATCACTAATACATGTTGTGAGCTGAGCTATTTTTGAATGGTGAATCTGCTTAACAAACATAAAACTTGAAAATGTTCACCATTGAGATATGCAACTAGCATGTGTAGGATGTGTTGAATTCATTCGTGCTTTTCATATATGCTAGGTTGCTGTCTCTAGTTCTGAGTCTGTCACTTGCTTGGTCTATCCATATTCTGTCAATAAAATTTGAACCAAGTTTTTAAGTGAATTGAAAAGATCGAGATGAGATTGCTTGTCAACACATCACAGTTTCGAGACTGTTTCTCATTGCACTTTGAGTTAAACTTGAGTTGTGTAGTGTATGATCGAAACTGTTGCTTTAAGCTTCTGATTGCTTCTGCATAGGCTTCGCACAGTTGAAAAGTTAGGCAATGACAAGCTTTCAACCTCTCGCAGTCACATGCTGAAATTCTAACTTGTGTAATCTTAACCGCTGCAACTCCGATACATTTTGGATACACAAGACTATGTTTCACTCTATAGCATGATGATTGAACTGTGCTAGGGGTAGTTCACCTTGTATACATGGTTAGCACTTGACTGATTTCCTGTCTATACATGGTGTGTGCTATTTTGATGGTGAATACCTTTTTGGCTAAAAACTGCTCACTTTGCTCATATGTTCATATTTCATATTTGGTGATCAGTTTGAGCCTTTGCTAGCTTGTATGCTTTCCAGTGAGTCATTGGAGCTATACTGTTTAGAGCATCCTTGCATTTTCTTGACTATATTCCTGAAGCTGCTAACTTGCATTATGACTCATATGCATTTTGGAAGGGGGAGAACTTCTCTTGTTGGCACTTTTGATGGTGCATTTTCTGAGGGGGAGAAAACTGCTTTCGGTTCCTTTCGCTTGATGGTGCATTTTCAACTAAGGGGGAGAATTTGGACAAATCATGCCTCCCATGTTCAAAGGGAAGAGGAATCAGTTGTGTGCACCATGCAAGGGGGAGTTTGCTCGTGCTGAATTTTCTGAAATTTCCAATTGGTTCGGAGCGTTTTGCTAGTTGTGTTGAGCCTTTGCCTCTATCTTGAGGGACTAGCAGTCGCACCTTTATTTCAGTTGGGTTCAGTTGGTATCGAGCTTTCCCGTCGATGTCGAGCTTTCTTGCTAGTTGTGTTGAGCCTCTGTGCCTCTATCTTGAGGGACTAGCATTTTGCTTCGATTTTTCATTTGATTTTTGCTAGCGGTGTTGAGCCTGTTCTACCTCTTCTTGAGGGCTAGCTTTGCTTTGCTTGGTTGCGTCGAGCCGTTGCCCATGTCTTTGGGAACCAAGTTGTTTCTACGGATACATGGGTGTATGCCGAATCTATGAGTGATGAGTGATTGTCAACTGGGATGATGCGCATGTTCTTTGGCTTGTGTTGTGCAGGTGTCGAGCACAGATGCAGTGATCAAAGGCGAGGTGAAGGTCAAGTAGAGATGTGTCGTGCCGATGGACCGAGAGTGGCGAACGGCGGACGTGAGGCTTGGACTGAGGGACCAGAGGCCCGAGGATCAGCTGTGGTGGCTGGCAGCCTGTGACGACAACAAGTGAAGAAGTGCGGTCATGTGTTGCCTGAGTCGTGGACTTGGGGACACGTGTCGGTGGACGGGGTGCACGGGAGGTGCATTCCATCTACGACGTCGGTTTGGTGGTAGAGCCAGGGAAAAACCATCGGGTGGACGGTTTCCAGGTTTGGGCCTCAAAACCTGGGTGCGGATGGTTTCCGAGTTTGGCCACAAAACTCGGGCTGAGGACGGTTTCCAGGTTTGGGCCTCAAAACCTGGGCGCTGAGGGTTTGCTGAGTTTGGCCTCAAAACTCAGATGCTTGGTGGGCTGGTTTCCCGGTTTGGGCCTCAAAACCGGGGGTTGGCTGGAAAAGGCTGGTTTCCCGGTTTGGGCCACAAAACCAGGGGTGCAGAGCGAGGGCGGCACGTGGCGGCAATCGGGAGGTTGCGTCAAAGCAACGCTACGAGTTGTGCGGGCATGGCCGTCGGATACACCTACCACCGAGTTGGTCCAGAATAACCTTAGGGTTTAGCTGGTTCGCTCTGTAAGTAGTTAGGGGTAGAGTGGGAATTAGGAATAGGTTAGAATTAGGATAAATAGGGGGAGACACCCACCTCCCCATCTATCTCAGTTAGTCATCCCTGTCATTTGCTCTTTGCTTCTAGGGTTTCCTGCTCTCCCACATCCCTGCTGTAGCTAGCTGAGATCCGCAGAGAACCATACCTCTGTGTACTGGAGATTTTGAGGAAGTGAGGCCGTAACCTCACTGTTGTAGCGTGTGGTAGCCACACGGTTGCAGATCGATGTGTTGATTCGCGTTTTGATTCGTGTTCTTCGCGTTCTTCGTTTCTCCGCGATTTTCCCATCACTCGATCTCCCTCTCCCGTGCGTCTTTGCAAAATCCGTTTGAATCATCTTGTTCGTATTTGAATGGAGATCATTTCCACTAAAGGAATTCATCTAACTCCTTACGAACAAGTAGATCGGGTTGATTTCGTTTTTGTAGCGCTTTTTCGTTCATACTCCTCCCCTTTCGATTTCCCGGTGTTTGAGTTGATTTGAGCGGATGATTTCTTGGGGATAGTCTCCTAACTACTCCGTGATCATCCTCTCCAAGTTTGGGAACGTGGGATTGTGAGTTGATTCGATTTGGGATTGATTTGGGTGAAGGGCGAACAAAATCGCCCTCCCTGAGTGACCGCGGACAATCCGCCACTCAGGGCGCGGACAGTCCGCGCGTCGGGGACGAGCCAGACCAGTGGCACTGTCCTTCGGCTGATTTGGCTTTTGGTTGAACGGCGGACAGTCCGCAGTTCAAAGACGCGGACAGTCCGGGACTGTCCAGGGGACTTGCAGCAGCACTTCGGTTTTGCTCTTTTGGCCGGCGGACAGTCCGCGACTTAAGCCCGGACAGTCTGCCACTGGGCAGACAGTCCGCGACCGTACTGGCGGACAGTCCGCGAATCGGCTGTTTGCTCCGGTTTAGTGCGTTTGCTCTCCCGGCTTGTTCGCTTGGTTTCCGGACTTCTCGTTTAGCCCTAGAGTTGACCAAGGAACTTCTCTAGGTATCTTTGCTACTTGTTAGCATAGGTATTTAGGAGTTTCTCGATGTAGCCGACAATCTACGTTCGGGACTTGGTTTTTGGGGTTGTGTTTGAGCCGGAGCTTTTAGCATTTGGTTTGCTATCTTCTTATGGTGCCTCGCTGTGATCCTAGGGATCATCCACCCTCTTCCAAGGGTCGTGGGCATCACGGTTTCGGTCGCAGTTTCTCGGGGTTGATTTTGGGACATTTGGCTAAAGTTTCGAGAGAAATTTTTGAGCTCCCATTCACCCCCCCCCCCCCTCTGGTCGCCTTGCTAGTGCTTTCTCGGTCCTTCAATTGGTATCAGAGCGGGTTAAGGATCTTCCACCTTAGCCGGTTCCAGATCCACAGAAGGCGACATGGATCGCGGCGTGGGCAAACCACCATTTTTCGATGGGACGAACTATGCGTATTGGAAGATACGCATGTCGGCCTATCTGCAGAGTTTGGGTGCTTCCATCTGGGATATTTGCAACTCTGCCGATTACGTGGTCTTGGCTACTCGTGTCTCTCAGCTTCAGATCGATGAGCACGAAGCCAATAGCCGAGCCCGTAATGCTCTTTTCTCATGCTTGAGCATGAGTGAGTTTGATCGCGTTTCTCACCTCGCTACGGCTCGGGAGATTTGGGCTACCCTCATGCGTTTTCATGAGGGAACCTCTCAAGTCAAAACCCGTCTCTACGAGTCGTTCAAGCGAGAGTATGAGAACTTTTGACATATGCCTGACGAGAGCATAGAAAGTTTATTCGCTCGCTTTCAGGTGATTGTCAACAAGATGAGGGCTAACAAAGAGTTGTTGCCTTTCGACGATCATGAGAGAGCTTTGAAGCTTTTGCATACTCTTGATCGATCGATGTGGGACTCCAAAGTTCAGGCGATCATCAAATCACCTAATTATGAGACCCTCACGTGCGACGAGCTCTTCAGTAAGCTCAAGTCCAGTGAGATTGATGCCATGGCAAAGGCTTCTTATGAGAATCCTTCTGGCCCAACTATGGCTTTGGTTTTTGGCTCTTCTGCTAACCCCTCTGGAGGTTTTGCTCTTTCGTCTCTCTTTTCTGTCACAGAGGACCAGCTGGAGTCTTTGGGGGATGACGAGTTGGCAATGCTTGCCAACCGGTTCTCGCGGTTTCACAACAACCGCATGAACCGTCGCCGCGGAGGAGGATGCTCAGGATGCTACGAGTGCGGCGACCCCGATCACTTCATCGCCAACTGCCCCAAGAAGAAGCATTCATCTGGGAAGGGCGATCATGGGCACAAGTACGACTCCAGCAAGCGCAAGGAGAAGTACGTCCCCGCAAGGCACAAGCGGAAGGGCGGCTTCGACAAGGAGTACATCAAGAAGAAGTACTTGGAGAAGGCCCAGGCTGAGCAGCGCGCGTTCTTCGCCACGCTCAGCGACGTCGACGGCTCGGATGACGACTCCGCTTGCTCAAGCGATGACGAGTCCGAAAAGAAGAAGAGGATCGAGGACAAGCTGAACGGCCTCTGCTTCTTCGCCGACGACGACGGCTTCTGCACCATGGCCCTCGATGGCGAGCTGATGAACTCCCCTCGGAACAACGACGACGACGACACCTCCCAGGTATCTTTGACCCACGATGAGCTTTCCGCTGAGGTCGAGAAACTTACTGCCGTGCTCCTTAGTCAAGATAAGCTGCTTAGGCGTGCCGCTAGAGAGCGCAAGGAGTTTAGGCAGAAGTGGGAGGATACGGTGAAGGAACTTGATTCTATCAAGTCCACCGTAGTTGTCACAGATGAGGAGTGTGAGGCGTGCACCACGCACATGACTGATCTTCTCACTTTGAGAAGTAAGTATGTTGCGTTGGTAGGAGAGGTGGATGAGCTCCGTGCTAGACCCATGCTGTTGGGTGCGTGCAAGACTTGTCCTGTCTTGCAATCCGAGTTGGCAGAGAAGAATGCCAAGATTGTGTCTCTTGAGGAGGCCAGCTCGAGTAGCACTTGTGTGACTAGGTGCGCTTTGTGCGAGGGTTTGGAGATGGAGATTGCAAATGTGAAGCATGACAAGATGCAAACCGAGGAGGAAAACACATACCTTCGGACCATCTTGTCATGGGTGTCTTGTGGTGAGCCGCAGCTCGGGATGATGATCTCCCAATTCAAGCGAGCTGCTGGAGGTCCTGGTGTAGGTTTTGCTCAGGGTGTTGATCTTTCTGCTTTTGGGAAGATTGGAGAGTCGAGTGGTTTGAACCCGAGTGAGAAGCCCAACTCCACCACTACTCCGAAACTAACCAAACTTCCACCCAAAGAGCCTCTCAAGCCTAACACCAAGGATGGGGTGTTTGAGGAACCTCCGAGAGCTCCACCCAAGAACCAAGTGTGGCATCCCAAACCCAACCACCTGAAAAACAAGCTTGATGCTATGCCACCTATTCGCGAGGAGCTGTTGCCACAGAAGGGCAAGGTGATCCACACTCACCACCGTGAGTACCAACAACCCCCTTTGAGAGCGGTGAGGTACCATTGTGAGCATTGTGGGAGAGATGGACACTTGAGCGAGTTCTGCTTTAGGCGCAAGAGAGAGGCGCGCCGTGCTAGGGAGATGAACAACCCGGACATGTACCATCTTTTCCATGATGTACATGTGCCGAATGTTCAGAGGAGAGCACCGAGACGTGCTGCTAGGCCCAGAGGTCCAGAACCTCAAGTTCCCAGGCCTAGGCAGCAGAGAGCTCTGAGGAGAGACGCTAGGCCTAGAGGTGTTGAGCCTCAAGTCCCTAGGCGTAGGCCTTGTAGAGAGCGTGCCCGGCGGGAGCCTGCAGTTGTAGGCTATGGACCCCGTGGCGGTGGCTTTGTAGTTGAGCGTTTTCCCCCACCGCGGTTTGAGTATCGCGATGGACGCTCCTCCCTTAGCGGACCACGTTTTCCTCAACGTGGTGATCGCTCCTTCCGTAGGCGTGCTAGGAATGGTTTTTCTGCTAACCGTTCTTTTGAGCAGCCGGCCCAACACTGGTTTTCCCCTTACTTCACTAACCCCAGTGTTGGCCCGTTTGCTCACCCTATGTCTTTTTATTGATGTAGGTAAAACGATTGGAGAACGTTTGGTTGGTGGATTCCGGGTGTTCGATGCACATGACCGGAAACGCCAAGTGGTTCTCCAGTCTTAGTCCGGTCGCCGGAAAGGAGTATATCACCTCCGGCGACAACAGCAAAGGTAAGGTGCTGTCTCGTGGGTCTGTGCGAGTTAATGAGCACTTTGTGTTGCGCGATGTTGCTCTTGTTTCTAACTTGCATTTTAACCTTCTTTCCGTTTCGCAACTCTTTGACGACGACTATGAGATTCGTTTTAAACCGAATCTCAGTCGTATTTTGGATCCTCAGGGCAATCTTGTGTGTTTGATTTTGCCCTTTGGAAAAGTCTTTCGTGCGAATTTCTCAGAGTCATTTGGAATTTCTCGTTGTCTTTTGGCTGGACCTTCCCCCTCTGATCTTTGGAAGTGGCATAGGAGACTAGGTCACCTGAGCTTTGACTTGCTTGCAAGGCTTAGTTCACTTGGCTTAATCCGAGGATTGCCCAAGTTATCAATGGAGAAGGATCTTGTTTGCCATTCTCGTAGACATGGGAAGATGGTAGCCGCTCCCCACCATCCAGTGACTCAGGTCATGACCAAGCGCCCTGGAGAGCTTTTGCACATGGACCTTGTTGGTCCGGCTCGGGTGAGCTCGGTTGGGGGGAAGTGGTATGTGCTTGTTGTTGTCGATGATTTTTCGAGATATTCGTGGGTTTTCTTTTTAGCTGAGAAAACCGAGACTTTCTCCTTTGCTCGCAATCTGATTTTGCGTCTTCAGAATGAGTTCCCTTTGAACTCTATGCAAGCAATTCGGAGTGATAATGGTTCCGAATTCAAAAATTCGGATTTTGAGAAGTTTTGTAACTCTTTGGGTTTAGAGCATCAGTTTTCTTCCCCCTACACACCCCCTCAGAATGGTCTTGTAGAGAGGAAGAATCGGACCCTTGTAGAGATGGCCAGGACGATGCTCGATGAGCATAGGACTCCTAGGCGATATTGGGCCGAAGCTATGAACACTGCATGCTATATTTCCAATCGCATTTTTCTTCGAGCTTTCTTGAAAAAGACCTCTTATGAGTTGCATTTTGGAAAACTCCCCAAGGTGAGTTATTTTCGAGTTTTTGGTTGCCATTGTTTTATACTCAAAAAGGGCAACTTGGACAAGTTTGAGTCTTGTTCTTCTAACGGTGTGTTTTTGGGTTATGGCACTCACACTCGTGCTTATCGTGTACTTAACCTTGACACTAACCGAGTCATGGAGGCATCCGATGTCACCTTCGACGAGACCATGGTTTGTCCTTCTTCTCGTTTTGAGCGTGCAGGTGATCATGAGGTTGGCGAACCTCTTTTCGATGATGAAGAAGAAGGTGCTGAAGGATTAGATGACCCAACACCTCCTCCACCTGTTGTGCCGCAAAGAGCGGCTTCTACGAGGACTCACGGCCCCGACACCTCTTCTTCGTGGGGGCCGTGGGATCCGCCACCTCGAGCGGTACCCTTTGTACCCGAGGAGGCACCAGCTGCTGTTGAGGGGGAGGCCACTTCGGCAAGGGAGGCGCCATGACACATTCAGCGCCAGCACCCGCCTCAGCAGATGATCGGCAGCATCGACGAACGCGTCACCCGGTCAAGGCAAATCTCTCACTTTGCTCATTCTGCATTTGTTGCTGATTTTGAGCCCCGAGATGTTGGACACGCTTTGACGGATCCGGATTGGGTCAATGCCATGCATGAGGATCTTGAGAACTTTGAGAGAAATCGGGTTTGGGTTCTAGTGTCTCCACCTTCTGAGTGTCATCCAATTGGGACAAAATGGGTTTTCAAAAACAAACAGGGAGAAGATGGCCATGTTGTGAGAAACAAGGCCAGACTCGTAGCCCAGGGATATAGTCAGAAGGAGGGGATAGACTATGAGGAGACATTTGCTCCAGTAGCACGTTTGGAGGCTATTAGGATACTCTTGGCTTTTGCTGCATCCAAAGGTTTCAAACTTTTTCAAATGGATGTCAAGAGTGCCTTCTTAAACGGCTACATAGAAGAGGAGGTGTATGTTAGACACCCCCCCGGTTTCGAAAATCCCAAGTTTCCAAACCATGTCTTTAAACTTCACAAAGCTTTGTATGGTTTGAAACAAGCCCCTAGAGCCTGGTATGATAGGTTGAAAACCTTTTTGCTTGCTAAGGGTTTTAAAATGGGATGTGTAGATAAAACGCTCTTCCTCCTCAAGCAAGGCACTGATACCGTCTTGGTCCAAATTTACATGGATGATATCATTTTCGGTGGTTCTTCTCACGCTTTGGTTGCCAAGTTCACAGATATTATGAGCAGGGAGTTCGAGATGAGCATGATGGGCGAGTTGACGTTTTTCCTCGGGTTGCAAATCAAGCAAACCCGGGAGGGAACGTTTGTGCACCAGGGCAAGTACACCAGAGATATCCTAAAGAAGTTCGACATGGGTGAGGCCAAGCCTCTTCCAACACCCATGGCGACCACGACGGCCCTGGATGCGGACAAGGAGGGAGAAGCGGTGGACCAGAAGGAGTACCGGAGTATGATCGGGTCGCTGCTGTACCTGACGGCGACACGCCCGGACATCCAGTTCGCGGTGTGCCTCTGCGCGCTTTCAGGCGTCGCCGCGCACCTCTCACCGTCAGGCGGTCAAGCGCATTATGAGGTACTTATCCTTCTCTCCAGAATTCGGGATTTGGTATTCTGCTTCCTCCACCGTTTCCCTTTGCGGTTATTCCGATGCCGATTTTCCTGGTTGCCGTATTGATCGCAAGTCCACTTCTGGGACTTGCCAGTTTATTGGTTCTTCTCTTATTTCGTGGTCTTCTCGCAAGCAGTCTAGCGTCGCCCAGTCTACCACGGAGGCTGAGTATGTTGCTGCGGCTAGCTGCTGTTCCCAGTTACTCTGGATGATGGCCACTTTGCGTGATTTTGGTCTGAGCTTTTCTCGTGTTCCATTGCTTTGTGACAGCACGAGTGCAATTAGCGTTGCTAAGAACCCCGTGCTTCACTCGAAGACCAAACACATTGATATGCGCTTTCATTTTCTGCGAGACCACTATGAGAAGGGTGATATCGACCTTTGCCATGTCGATACTCATCATCAGCTTGCTGATATTTTTACCAAGCCTTTGGACCAATCAACCTTTAATCGGTTGAGAGGTGAGCTTGGTGTGTGTTTCCTCTTTTAGATGGGGGAAACACTTTGGATTTTGTATGATACACTGACTTTTTGATTTCAGTTGTTTTTGCTTCTTTTTGATTTCTTCGTGCATCTTTTGCATCTCAGCATACGCTTTTACATTCTGAGCTTCATATGTATAATCTGAAGATTGTAACTATGCTCTATGTAGTTTTTGCTCCGATGTTTTATGTAGATGCTGTAGCTTATGCTCTTTCTGATCACTAGTGCATACTATGAGCTGAGCTATTTTTGAATGGTGAATTTGATAATGAACTTAAAACTTGAAAATGTTCACCATTGAGATATGCAACTAGCATGTATAGGATGTGTTGAAGTCACATGTGCTTTTCATATATGCTAGGTTGCTATGTCTCTAGTGTTGAGTCATTCACTTGCTTGGTATGTCATATTCTGCTTAAAATCTGAACCAAGTTAAGTGAATTGGAAAAGATCGAGATGGGTTTGCTTGTTAACACCTCATAGTTTCGAGACTGTTTCCCATTGCACTTTTGGGTTAAACTTGAGCTGTGTAGTGTATGACCGAAACTGTTGCTTTAAGCTTCTGATTGCTTATGCATAGGCTTCGCACAGTTGGAAAGTTAGGCAATAACAAGCATTCAACCTCTCGCAGTCACATGCTGTTTTCTGAACTTGTGTAATTTCACCGCTGCAACTCCGATTAAAATTTGAAATCACAAGTAAATGCCTAAATTGGTATCAGCATGATGTCTGAACTATGCTAGGGGTAGTTCACCTTGTATACATGATTAGCACTTGTTTTGACTTCCTGTCTATACATGTCTGTGCTATTTTAATGGTGAATACCTTTTTCGGCTTAAAACTGCTCACATGTTCATATTTCATTCTTAGTGATCAGTTTGAGCCTTTGCTAGCATTTTGTGCATTTTTCTGAGTCATCGGATTTGAACTCTATAGAGCATCTTTGCACTCTCTTGAGTGTACTTTTGAAGCTCCTAACATGCATTTTTGACTCATATGCATTTTAGAAGGGGGAGAACCTCTCTTGTTGGCACTTTTTGTTGGTGCATTTTCTGAGGGGGAGCCGTGTGTCTTGATAAGTGCATTTTCAACTAAGGGGGAGAAATTGCAAATCATTACCCTCCGTTTTAGCTAAGGGGGAGCCTTCCTGGTTGTTTGCACTATTCGAGGGGGAGTTTGTTTCCGATTGAGTCTTTGATATTTTCAATTGGTTTGGAGCGGTTTGCTAGTTGCGTTGAGCCTTAGCCTCTTTCTTGAGGGACTAGCATTTGCTTTTCAGATTTTCAATTGGTGTCAAACTCTTTTTGGTAATAGTCGGTATCGAGCTTTCTTTGCTAGTTGTGTTGAGCCTCTGTGCCTCTATCTTGAGGGACTAGCATTTTGCTTCGATATTTTCGATTGGGATTTGCTAGTGGTGTTGAGCCTGTTCTACCTCTTCTTGAGGGCTAGCTTTGCTTTGCTTGGTTGCGTCGAGCCGTTGCCCATGTCTTTGGGGACCAAGTTCTTTTGCTCTTTCCACTTGACCTTCTTCGGCTTTGCTATGCTTTTGGGTCATTTGGTCGAGTTCTCTTCTTCTCTTTCTTCCTTCTTCTCTTTCTATTATGATTTGTGTTGTTAGTTGACAATGCACTCATCAAGGGGGAGATTGCGGATACATGGGTGTATGCCGAGTCTCTAAGTGATGAGTGATTGTCAACTAGGATGATGCGCATGTTCTTTGGCTTGTGTTGTGCAGGTGTCGAGCACGGATGCAGTGATCAAAGGCGAGGTGAAGGTCAAGTAGAGACGTGCCGTGCCGATAGACCGAGAGTGGCGAAGGGCGGACGTGAGGCTTGGACTGAGGGACCAGAGGCCCGAGGATCAGCTGTGGTGGCTGGCAGCCTGTGACGACAACAAGTGAAGAAGTGCGGTCATGTGTTGCCTGAGTCGTGGACTTGGGGACACGTGTCGGTGGACGGGGTGCACGGGAGGTGCATCCCATCTACGACGTCGGTTTGGTGGTAGAGCCATGGAAAAACCATCGGGTGGACGGTTTCCAGGTTTGGGCCTCAAAACCTGGGTGCGGATGGTTTCCGAGTTTGGCCACAAAACTCGGGCTGAGGACGGTTTCCAGGTTTGGGCCTCAAAACCTGGGCGCTGAGGGTTTGCTGAGTTTGGCCTCAAAACTCAGATGCTTGGTGGGCTGGTTTCCCGGTTTGGGCCTCAAAACCGGGGGTTGGCTGGAAACGGCTGGTTTCCCGGGTTGGGCCACAAAACCGGGGGTGCAGAGCGAGGGCGGCACGTGGCGGCAATCGGGAGGTTGCGTCAAGGCAACGCTACGAGTTGTGCGGGCGTGGCCATCGGATACACCTACCACCGAGTTGGTCCAGAATAACCTTAGGGTTTAGCTGGTTCGCTCTGTAAGTAGTTAGAGGTAGAGTGGGAATTAGGAATAGGTTAGAATTAGGATAAATAGGGGGAGACACCCACCTCCCCATCTATCTCAGTTAGTCATCCCTGTCATTTGCTCTTTGCTTCTAGGGTTTCCTGCTCTCCCACATCCCTGCTGTAGCTAGCTGAGATCCGTAGAGAACCATACCTCTGTGTACTGGAGATTTTGAGGAAGTGAGGCCGTAACCTCACTGTTGTAGCGTGTGGTAGCCACACGGTTGCAGATCGATGTGTTGATTCGCGTTTTGATTCGTGTTATTCGCGTTCTTCATTTCTCCGCGATTTTCCCGTCACTCGATCTCCCTTTCCCATGCGTCTTTGCGAAATCCGTTTGAATCATCTTGTTCGTATTTGAAAGGAGATCACTTCCACCGAAGGAATTGATCTAACTCCTTACGAACAAGTAGATCGGGTTGATTTCATTTTTGTAGCGCTTTTTCGTTCATACTCCTCCCCTTTCGATTTCCCGGTGTTTGAGTTGATTTGAGCGGATGATTTCTTGGGGATAGTCTCCTAACTACTCCGTGATCATCCTCTCCAAGTTTGGGAACGTGGGATTGTGAGTTGATTCGATTTGGGATTGATTTTGGTGAAGGGCGAACAAAATCGCCCTCCCTGAGTGACCGCGGACAGTCCGCCACTCAGGGCGCGGACAGTCCGCGCGTCGGGGACGAGCCAGACTAGTGGCACTGTCCTTCGGCTGATTTGGCTTTTGGTTGAACGGCGGACAGTCCGCAGTTCAAAGCCGCGGACAGTCCGGGACTGTCCAGGGGACTTGCAGCAGCACTTCGGTTTTGCTCTTTTGGCCGGCGGACAGTCCGCGACCTGAGCCCGGACAGTCCGCCACTCGGCTGACAGTCTGCGACCGTACTGGCGGACAGTCCGCGAATCGGCTGTTTGCTCCGGTTTAGTGCGTTTGCTCTCCCGGCTTGTTCGCTTGGTTTCCGGACTTCTCGTTTAGCCCTAGAGTTGACCAAGGAACTTCTCTAAGTATCTTTGCTACTTGTTAGCATAGGTATTTAGGAGTTTCTCGACGTAGCCGACAATCTACGTTCGGGACTTGGTTTTTGGGGTTGTGTTCGAGCCGGAGCTTTTGGCATTTGGTTTGCTATCTTCTTGTGGTGCCTCGCTGTGATCCTAGGGATCATCCACCCTCTTCCAAGGGTCGTGGGCATCACGGTTTTGGTCGCAGTTTCTCAGGGTTGATTTTGGGACATTTGGCCAAAGTTTCGAGAGGAATTTTTGAGCTCCCATTCACCCCCACTCTAGTCGCCTTGCTAGTGCTTTCTCGGTCCTTCAGTTTCGTTCTTTCCACTTGACCTTCTTCGGCTTTGCTATGCTTTTGGGTCATTTGGTAGATTTCTCTCCTCTCCGTCTTCCTCCTTTCTATTTCCATTATGATTTGTGTGTGTGTAGTTGACAATGCACTCATCAAGGGGGAGATTGCGGATACATGGGTGTATGCCGAGTCTCGAGTGATGAGTGATTGTCAACGGGTTTGATCGCAGGTTCTTTGGCTTGTGTTGTGCAGGTGTCGAGCACGGATACAGTGATCAGAGGCAAGGTGAAGGTCAAGTAGAAACGTGTCATGCCGATGGACCGAGAGTGGCGAAGGGCGGACGTGAGGCTTGGACTGAGGGACCGGTGGCCTGAGGATCAGCTGTTGTGGCTGACAGCCTGGGACAGCGACGAGCGAAGACTTGCGGGACATGGTGTTGCTCGGGTCGAGGACCTAGGGACACATGTCGGTGGACGGGGTGCACGGGCGGTGCATCCCTTCTACAGCTTCGGTTTGGTGGTAGAGCCAGAGAAAAACCATCGGGCAGACGGTTTCCAGGTTTGGGCCTCAAAACCTGGGCGCGGATGGTTTCCGAGTTTGGCCACAAAACTCGGGCTGGGGACGGTTTCCAGGTTTGGGCCTCAAAACCTGGGTGCTGTGGGTTTGCTGAGTTTGGGTCACAAAACTCAGGCTACGGTGGGCTGGTTTCCCGGTTTGGGCCTCAAAACCGGGGGTTGGCTGTGAAGGCTGGTTTCCCGGTTTGGGCCTCAAAACCGGGGGCGGAGTCCGTGAAGAGGACGCAGAGCGGTGGCGGCACGTGGTGGCAATCGGTGAGGTTGTGGCGAGGCAACGCTACCAGTTGTGCGGGCGTGGCCGTCGGATCCACCTACCATCGAGTTGGTCCAGAATAACCTTAGGGTTTAGCTGGTTCGCTCTGTAAGTAGTTAGGGGTAGAGTGGGAATTAGGAATAGTTAGAATTAGGATAAGTAGGGGGAGACACCCACCTCCCCATCCATCTCAGTCATTTGCTCTTTGCTTCTAGGGTTTCCTGCTCTCCCACATCCCTGCTGTAGCGAACCTGAGATCCATAGAGAAGAGAACAATACCTCTGTGCCCGTGAGATTTTGAGAAAGTGAGACCGTAATCTCACTATTGTAGCGTGTGGTAGCCACACGGTTGCAAATTCGTGGTTGTGATTCGCGTTTTGTTCGTGTTCTTCGCGGAATCCTTTTTGCCACGTTTTTCCCGTCGATCGATCTCTTTGCTTGGTGCGTCGTTTGGAAATCCGTTTGAACCAAGATGTTCTAGATCGTGAGGCACTTCTTTCTACCGAAGGAATTCATCCCTAACCTCATGACCTAGTAGATCGGTTGATTTTCGTTTTGGATCGGTTTTGCTCCCTTAGTCCCGATTTCTTCCAATCCATCGATTCGGAGTTAGATGCGAGCCATGATTCCCATGGGATAGCTCACTAATCTCCTTGAGACTCCTCATACCAAGTCTAAGCCTTAGTGCTTTTGATTTGGAGGAGATCGAGTGGATTTCGCGGAAGAACTGTACTGTTTCGAGACCATCGGACGCTGAGTTCATGAGCATCGGACGCTGAGCTCAAACCATCGGAGCGTCCGGTGCCACGTGTCGTCTGACAGTGCACTTTAAGGAGCATCGGACGCTGACCATCGGAGCGTCCGTTGCCATCGGACGCGCCGGGGGTCAAGCATCGGACGCTAGGGTTGCACTGTTCACAGTGTCCGATGGGTGTCCAGTAAGGTTCCAGAATCGCCCTGTTTGCATCGGATGCATCCGTTGCTCTGACATCGGACACTGCCAGCGTCCGATGCTGCTGAGTCTGCGCAGTTTCGTCCGCGGTTCGTTCGTTCATTGTCGGTTTTGATTTCTGGCTTTTGCGTTGGGTTTCTAGAGTCGTATAGTGTCTCGCTGTGCTTCTTGGAAGCATCCACCCTATCTCTAGGGTCGTGGACACATACGAGCTCTAGGTTTGCTCTTGGGGTGGTTCTCGGGATAGTGGCTGGAAGTTTCCGAAAGGAAAATTTGAAGCTCCCATTCACCCCCCCCCCTCTGGTCGCTTTCTGGTAGCACTTTTGGTCCTTCAGAAGCTTGCAACCACAAAGCAAGTCATTGTTGAGACCCAAGATGATGACTATAGCATGTCACTTGAACAAGAAAGGCAAGTCAAAGGCTATTGAGGTGCATCATGAGAGCTCAGGTGATGAAGAGGATGATTCCAACATCGCTCTCATGGTGAGAAGAACCACCAAGATGTTGAAGAAGCTTCACAAGAATGGAGTCAACTTTGACTGAAGAAAGAAGAAATTCTTCACAAGTAGCAAGAGGAGACCAATCTCCGAAATGGATTGCTACAATTGCGGAGATCTTGGTCATCTTGCTCACCAATGCACCAAGCCCAAGAAGGACAACTACAAGAACAAGAACAAGGGCAAGAAGTATGACTCATCAAGTGAAGATGAGAAGAAGAATGACAAGCCCTACAAGAAGAAAGATGGCTAGAAGAAGCAATACCACAAGAAAGGTGGTAAAGCATACATTGTTGGTGATTGGCTCACCGACATTGACTCCTCCGGTGGCTCATCCGGTGAAGATAGTGATGATGAGAAGGAGAAGGTGGCCGCTCTAGTCATTGGCTCCTCTACACCACCACCACCACCGTCACCATCATCATCTACACACCTATGCCTCATGGCTAAAGGTGATCGCAAGGTACAAAGTGATGATGACTCTAGTGATAGTGATAGTGATGGTGAATTTGAGGCTCCCACTGATGATGAACTTGTCAAATTGCTAAATGACTACTCTAAAATCATAAGAAAGACTAGAGCTAAAAATGAAAGGCTTGTTCATGACAATGAAGCTCTTGTTGAAAAATATAACAATGCTACACATGCTAGTGATGAACTAAAAGATGAACTTGCTACTATGTCATCATCTATCAAGGAGCTCAAGTCCTCTAACAAGGAGCTCAAAGCTAAAAATGAAAAACCTGATAAGATGCATAGTGACTTTACCACTAGTTATGCTTTGCTTAAAGAACAATACACTCAAGTGAAAGTTGACTATGATGCTCTTACCATTGCCTATGATATGCTTTCACATGAGACAAATGATGCTCCTAACCTTGTTGTTAAGTGTGACATAGCAACATCTTGTGAGGACTTGGTTAGTGAGCATGATGAGCAAAGAGCTAGTGGCAAGGGCAAGAATGTCGTTGTGGCCGATCACTATGATGATTATGTCAAGATCAAGAATGAGAATGCAAAGCTTAAGGTTGATCTAGAGAAACTTGCAACCACAAAGCAAGTCATTGTTGAGACCCAAGATGATGACTATAGCATGTCACTTGAACTAGACATGCTAAAAGAAGAGAACAAGAGATTGAAGATGGAAAGGGACTACAAGATGACACCATCTCAATTAGAGCTCCAACAAGAGAATGACAAGCTCAAGAGAGAGAAGGAGCACCTCACCACCGGGTTGAAGAAATTCACCAAGGGGCAATGTCTTCAAAGTGAGCTACTCATGAACACTGTGATGAAGACAAATAGAAATGGTATTGGCTTCCTTGAAGAGAAGATGAAGCAACGCAAGAGCATCACAAAGCCAAAGAAGAAGAAGATTGGAAGATGCTATGAGTGTGGAAAGGAAGGTCACTTTGCTCATGATTGTGAAGAGCCAAAGCCCACACCCTTGCCCAAGCTTGCTAGGCCCTTTGCTTTCAATGCTCACTACATGCTTAGACAAGACTCTAGTGGCAAGATGAAAGTTATGTTCATGGGGCCTCCTAACAAGAATAGGCAAAGCAAATTTGGGTTGCAAAGTCACTAGTAGAGAAGGTTAAGGGACCTCAACAAGTTTGGGTCCCAAAAGCTCAAGCTTGATTTCTTGTGTGTGTAGGTGAACTACAAGACCGGTGGATCTCATTGGGTGATTGATAGTGGTTGCACACAACATATGACCGGTGATCCCTGGATGTTCACCTCACTAGAAGAGAATGTCAATGACCAAGAAAAGATAACATTTGGTGACAACTCAAAGGGCAATGTCAAAGGATTGGGCAAAGTGGCTATATCAAATGATCATACCATCTCCAATGTGCTTCTAGTTGCATCATTGAGCTTCAACTTGCTATCCGTTGGGCAACTATGTGATCTTGGCTTTCAATGTTTGTTCACCGACAAAGAAGTGGTTGTGACCAAGAAAGATGATACACAAGTGATATTCAAAGGCTTTAGATACAACAATCTCTATCTAGTGGATTTCACCTCCGAAGATGCCAACTTGAAGACATGTTTGTTCACTAAGCAATCACTTGGTTGGCTATGGCATAGAAGATTGACACATGTTGGAATGAACACTCTCAACAAGCTATTGAAGAAGGATTTGGTTAGGGGCTTGAAGGATGTGAAATTTGAGAAGGACAAATTGTGTAGTGCACGTCAAGCCGGTGTTGGTAGTTCTTAGCTACACCTAGGATAGGGTAGCTAAAGTAGCTATCTACTAATGCCAAGCGGGGTTGTCAGTCCCGACACTAGTAGTTGCTAACTAGCGAGAATGCAATCTACCAGAAGGACATTGTTGGGTATTTTAAAGGCACACAGATTAATCCGCAAGCGCACGGATACCGATGTAGCTTTCACCGAGAGTATTCTAGGGTATGGATTTCCACGGGGAACGTGAAGTGTACTAATCAAGAGGCAAGCCGTCCAAGAAAAGAATGATAAAATGGGTAGAGAGAGATTTAGGGTTTTCTAAGCGGGTCTATCTAATTAAAGGCTCACTATACTTCACTTACTTCGGGACATCAAAACACTAGCCACAGAAAGGGATGAGAAAGGGGCTAGGAAGCTCCGACTACGGTCCTAGAAACACCAACCCGAACGTGGTGGACTACGTCGGCCGTCAGGGCTGTCACCACCTGGGGCTACCACAACTATCCGTGGGGCTGGGTGCAAACTTAGGTAAACCCTAGTCTAGACGCCACGTCTAAACTAACGTCTACTACTCTAATTATCTAGAATAATTAGAGCACTCGATACGAGCGAAGATCCAGAAAATGAAATAAAGCAAGAACTGTAAATAAATATAATACTCAGAAATAGTAAATGAAGAACATGGAGATTGCTTGAAGACGAACTAGACGCTGCACTAATACAATGTTGAGGAAGATCCGACAGATCCGGCTCCTCCTCAGCTCTCTCCTTTCTCTCTCTCTAGATTACAACTAGATGATGAACTAGAACTAGAAGATGAACTAGAACTAGACGATCAGCTATAGGGATCTCTACTTCTAATTGAAACCCTAGTTTCTGATGTGGAGATGAATAATGAAGATGGAGATGCCCCTCCAGGGGCCAGGGGCCCTGCTTATATAGCCCCCTCAAATGAACGTGGACCGTCGGATCAAACCGACCTTAATCACACGGTTTTCCTTAATCCCTTAGGTCGGTGGAGCATGATCCACGAGACGGGCGCTGATTGGCCCTGAGACCTGGGCGGGCGCCCAAGGGGGGAGGGCGGGCGCTCAGCCCCCGGACCCGCTCGGCCTCCCGATCGTTCCCTTGGCTTCTGGACTCTTCTAGATGTTGGATAATTGCCGCACACGTTAATATCTCTATGTAAACCCGACGTGTGGGCCTTTCCTCCATATTTCCTGATAACCCCCTGCAGAAATAGACAAACACCAAAACTCGTGGGACTCGTTAGAATCAACCCTACAACTATGCTTTATGTTTCATTTCATGTTAATTCATGCAATAGTTGATGGTATAAAGTTGACTATAAGGACCGTCAACAAGCTCCCCCAAGCTTACCCTTTGCTAGTCCCTTAGCAAAGTCAAACTTAACAGTGGATCAGGAGCTGCTGCAATATCTTCACTTCCAACAAGTACACATGTATTCAAACAGAAGTTCTCATAAAGATATCATATTATTTATCATGGGGTTTAGTACTTTACCTTGAATCTTGAGTAATTGAAAGATAGAACGACCAAATCAAGCACTATGTCTCTAGTTCTTTCACTTCACCTTTATCCCGGAGTTTTTATGAATTTTCAAAAGCTTAAAATCATATGTTGTAAAATTAAACAATGGATCCAAAGAGAAAGTCAACCACACCATTGAATCGAGAAGTGCATGTGTATGAAACATGGAGGCGGATGCTCTTTTGAATATATCATTCTCTTCTGTTTATCAGAGACACATGGCTATCAGGCTAATTCTACTATTGGGCACGTGCCCATTTTTTTCTGATATTCATTTTTTTCATCATTTTTTTCGAGGTTCCGGACACTTGTCCCTTTTTATTTCCTCGGGATCTTTCTTTTTGAGGTTTCGGACACTTGTCCCTTTTTATTTCCTCGGATTTTTTTTTCTCTTTTTTTTTCTTCTTTTTTTCAATAGCCACAAGCTTCCAACAAACTTTTGAGAAGATTGGAACAAATAATCATGAGCATTTATGCGGAAAATGGATGGAATGTGTAAGCGATCTCAATTCAATAGCATGATAACTTCTCATAGGGTCAACAAAGCTTAATTTAACTCAATGCAATTATTAGTCATATTTATATTGAGAAATCTCCGGAACTCTAGTGTTGTTTAGAACAAGATAGTAGTAGCTCAGATCATCACATGTCATATCAATTACCTAAACTCTGGGTCAAGCATTTGCCACCCATGCATTTAATTTCATTTTAAGAATCATTATTAATTAGGAGAACTCATGCTTTGAAGGCTAGCTACTTGAAAGAAATTAGATAGAGCAACTATTCATCATTTCCATATAAAAGATTAGAGAGAATTCTTCTTTTATTATTATTAACTTCTTAAAACAAACTAAGCAAACTTAACACACTATTTATTTAACCTAACACACACTTATTATAAATAACTAAGATAGTGAATAAGACATACCTGGATTACGAAGATAACGGGGGTGCGCCTCCCCCAAGCTGGTTCCCTTAATAACGTTGAGCCTTCATGTGCCCATATATTTTTTTTCTTTTTTTCATTAATGGTGAGCCTTCATGTGCCCACATTTATTTTATTTTATTTTATTTATGTATAGAAAGAAAACTTAAGAGGATAAGGATACTTACCTGGATACATGGGGGTGCTTTCCCCCAAGCTAAATGTTGACGTAGTCGTTCATTCTTGCCATGTAACGAACTGGCAGTGAAAATGTTCTTCCTCTATCGGAGCATTGATTGACGTTGATGGTTGTTGAAATAGTGCTCCAACAGTGGATGGGACATCCACTTGCTCGTCACCTTTTCTTGGTCTTTCAGATCCTGTGAAACTCAAATAGACAACAAAACTTGTGGAACAGATTAAGCATTAGTGGTTGGCCACTCAAGCCTTAGTTGTCCAGAATTTAAGTAAGATCTCTTTCTCAATATTTTTGTATTTTTATTTTTATGATGCAATGACAGTCTAACAAAATGAATGCATGCATATTTATTTTTATTATTTTTTGATGCCACCACGGTGAACATTCCTATGGGTTTTTACGCACCATAGAATTATTCACATGGGGCTTTATGATGCAGTGAAATATTTTTATTTTGTTTTCTAATGTAATGCAGAAAAGTAAATATGCTATGGAGGAACAATGATGAGAAGTAAACATGCAAAAGAGAAACTAATGCAGAAAATATAAATATGGACAACTACCGATTTTACCTTTCGGCGAGGATTCAATGTTTTAAGTCCTCTGAACAGGACTTCTCACCATGTTCATTCCTGAGATGCATCATTTGATTCCAAGGTGGAGACATGAATAACCGCACCTCCTGGTATGGTGTCACCCATGTTCTTCGTTCGCCGAGCAGTTTGATGTGAAGCATTAATTATGGAAGCTGGCAGCATCTTGTTTAGTGTGCGTGTTCTTGTAGATCTAAGACCTTCACTCTTTATCATTGAAGAGTGATGTGTTGAACCACCTTGTGGAAGCTTCTCTTGTCTGGCTGGTTGTTCTTCACGAATAGCTTGTCTTCTCTTGCCTATCTGACAGTGGGCCAACTGAGTCTTGTTCTCAACAGGTCCAGAAGATGGAGACTTTGTCAACTATTTTCTTGATTTGTAGGATCGGGTACTATCTCTACATCTTCTGATTCTTGCGGTGCAGTAGCTTCATCCTTTATGATATCCCCTCTATTCCTGGTAGTTGGTTCTTCCTTTGTCAGTTGAGTCAACGTCTTCTCTTGGTTTTCTTTGGCTGCTCATAAATGGTGCAGTTGTTGAAGAAGCAGCGAACCTTTTGGTCAAAGATCCAAAAGTGGATTTCTCTAGTTCTGACATAGATGACAACATTGAAGGTTTTCAAGAACGATCTTTCAAGAATGAGTGGTGGATCATATTCTTCTTCTTGATTGGGATAGCGTCCAGTGGCTTTTACTGATCAAAGTGTTGAAGCTGGATTTCTCCATCCTCCCCTTTAAGCAGATCTAGACAACGGAATTGTGTCTCCCCCAAGCTGGCGTGTGAGGTAGGTGGTTGCCCAAATTTCTTCAACAACATGTTCATGTGTTGAATTTGTAGACCTTGGTGTTGTTGAAGTTGTTCCACCTCATCCTCCAAACTAGCTCTTGTGTTGCATTAATTGGAAGATAGGACTAGTTCCCACTGCTTATGTTTGTACTGTTAGATCTGAGGGTTCAGAGATGAGAGCCTACACGATGGTCTCTGTCTTCAAGTGGCTGAGCTCATACTTGTTCACCTATTTCCATGGAGTGAGTGCTTTGATTGTAGGTATTTGTTTTGTGGCACTCATCTTCTATCTTGTTCGATGGATCTCATTTCTCCATGATCAGTGAGTTGTGTTTCCCTTGCGCAAGTTGTTGAAGTTCATGTGTCTCTTCATCTCCAGTATGAGTTCATCTCAAGACTTTCCCAAATTGATATTGAAAGTTTTCCTGCAGGGGTTAGTCCAACAAAATATCCAACATCCACTATAGCATATGTCGGTGTTTGTTGACCGGCAACTCGTCTTGGGTAATCTCAGACGATTTGTTCGGTGGGGATCGGCGTTCGTAGGACTCGGCGAGTACACAGGGACAGCGATTTATACTGGTTTAGGTCGCTAAATAGCGTAATACCTTACGTCCAGTGCGGCGTGTGCCTTGTGTATTGCTATGATTCAATGTTCGATGATCTAGGACCTGCGCCCGGTTCCCCTTATATATCCGGGTGAGCCTCAGCGCAGACTGAGTCCTAGCCGGTTACAACAGTGGAGTCCTATTCTAATTACAGGACTTCCTTTTACAATTCGGCTAAGTTACAAACTAGAGTCCTAATCCAAGTACACTTCGTTACAAGTCTTCGGATCTCTAAAGCCATCCTGGATTAGTCGGAGTAATCATCGATAGATGATATCTCTGACATCCTGGTCCGTCAAGCCCCCGAGCTCTTCATCATTTCTTCACGGCGTTATCTTCTAGTTTCTTCTTGCGAATCTCCTAGTAATGTCTTGACAAATCTTGAAGTGCTCCGAGAGTAAAGAAATTCCATGGTGTGCGCTTTTTACAAAAAGTGCACCCATAGGGTGTAGCCCCCGAGCCTCTTGTTATTTATAATAACTTTGAGGATCTTTGGAGCCTTTTCCGAGTAAATCTTGAATAAGAAAAAACATTTCCTTTATAGATTATACCCTGCAGCCCCCGAGCCTGAGTTTCGAGTACCATAGTAGTCGGTTCTCGGGGTCTTTTAAATGAAGCCATTAGGTAATCTATTAAGGTCTTGAGTAGTCGGACCATGACACCAACTTGTTGTTTAAACCGTCCAAATAATAATTACTCAGCTTCAGGTGGGCAATGTTTTCAACAAACATCCCATATCACCCTCCACTGAATAAAAATTACCTTGAGTCCAGCAATAATTGACTGGTGACTGTTCCAACTGTGCGTAATAATGATGTTTGTCGTTTTCTGCAACTGCAAACTTTGTCGTCTTCGTCTTGAAGTGCGTGTGAGAAACAGCTCTGTTACCCATGCCGAGTTTCACATGCACCACAGTACATTGGTTGAATTATTGGTCCAGTGATCACTCTTGTTGATGAACCTGGTCTATAGACCCAGAAGAAACCGCCTATAAATACCCTGCCTGGGAAGCAAAGAGCTCATATCTTTCGAGAGTGTAGAACTTCTTATTAGTTCCATGGGTATTGTAATAGCAGTAGCTGAGATGATCGAGCCCCCGGGTGTCTTCCTTCTGTAGAATAGATGAAGTGCCCAGAAGAACTCTTGTGAAAGGACCATCCGTTAGGGTGGTTTCCAAGTGGTCGCGAGCAGAGGGACACAGAGGTGCGCCTAAAAGAACTCTTGTGACTACCACTCGTAGATAACCTCGGAGTCACAGGTTGTCAAAAGGGCGGTGAGTGTGATGGTCTTCCCCGAGTTCCTTGAGTACTGGGGTGTACCAAAGACCCACCTTGGGATGCACTGAAAAGATAGTGTCTACCCAAGGTTCTGTGTCTGCTTTACTGCGTCTCACTGAACCCGGTCCTTGGTGCAATAGGCATCAAGGCTATGTATCTTGAATTCACTAGAGTAGCATTTTACACCTTGATTGTACTTCTGTTGAAAGTTGTTGTATCTCAAGATGTTTCCATGTATCTCTGTTGTAATTCCGAGTAATAATAACAAAGATCTGGGTACTTGGAATATTTTCCGAGTCCTCTGTCTTGTTTCCCGAGTACTAAATGTATCTGGCGGAAGGAAAACTTTGTCTGTTTACTGTTCCTGTTCTCTATCTCTGACGCCGTCTGACACGTGTTCCCAGCCGTTAGGGTTACAGACGTTGCCATGACGCCGTTTAGGAAAGCCAAACGGTTATCAAAACAGATCTATAATAAGCCGCCACCGGGCTTATGCTTTCCTCACGCTTTCATCAAGCCATTGCCTTCAGAGCTAGGGATCCCTTAGCCAACTCTCAGTGGATGCGTAGAAAATCTCTCGTCACCAACATGGGTCCCAAGAGACAGTCTGCAGCGGAGAAGAAGAAACCTAGGATCACCACCACTGGGAGACCTAAGCATCCGAACCCGCCAACTGATGTTTTGGCGTGGAAGAAACCGGACACCACCCTGGCGGAACTGGCATTCCTGTCGCAGCAAGGATTGCTGCGGGCGCAACCACTGGATGGATGGAGGGTACCCACTGATCATCGCGCTCCTGCCCCCAACACCACGGAGATCGTGATTTTTAAAGCCTTCGTAGAGCGGGGATTGGGGCTTCCTGCTTCGGATTTCTTCTGTGGATTGCTGCATTACTATGGTTTGACTCTAAACCATATTACTCCCAATGCGGTTCTTCATATTGCAATCTTCGCCCATCTCTGTGAGGCTTTTCTTGGGATATGTCCCTCTATTACCCTTTTCCGCTACTTTTTCTGGTTTAAGTGTCAACCTAGTGACGCTAATACCGAAGTAGTCGGAGGGGCTAGTCTCCAGGTTAGATTGGAAGTAGCCAATCAATATATAACTATTGAGTTATCAGAGTCGGTAAAAGACTGGGCTGCTGGGTGGTTCTATATGGGTAACCCACCCCCAGCTCTTCGTCGTCATGATGGATGGCCTCCACAGAAGTGCCGTGAATGGAAGGAGAAGCTCACAAGTGAAGAAGTAGGGGCTATCCAACCCCTCCTCATTATGATAGACGCTTTGATAATCAATGGGCTGACCTGATACACTGTCGTTCAAGACTTTGTTGCCCGACGCATCCACCCGCTTCAGCAGCGAGCCAACTTTGGGTTCGAATACCTGGGTAAGAACGACCCGGGTCGCCACGCTGTCGAGCAATTGGCAGACTGCGAAGTCCTCTGGAGAGTGAACCGGCTGCTTAAGAGCCGTGGACATCTTGCTCCAGTGATGACATCCTTCTCCGCCATTAATCCTCCTCCTCAGGTAAGTACTTAATTTGTCGTGTCGTCAAGGTTCGGAATAGATATCCTTCTGACCTGACTAGATATCCTTCTGTTTTATAGGGCCAGGGGAGAGATAACAATGATTGCCCTCCACTGCCTCCGGCGACTGAAGAAGGCGGAGGCATCATTTTGGAAGGTCCCGTCAGAAGTGAGGATCTTCCTAACAAACCAAGTTCGCCTGAAGATCTTGACTGGCTTGACACAGAATCAACTGACTCTGATGTCCTGCTTATAGACCCAGAGGCTGAGGGCAGCCGGAAGAGGTCGCCGACTCCTCAACTAGAAGCCGGAGGACCCGTCCTTAAGAAGGCTCGCACTGGTAATCGCCGTGCTTGTCGAAAAGTTCTTTTATCTCAAGAATTGTCTGATAAGCACTATAAGCCGGGTGCTCCTGGTAAGGGAAAACCCGAGTACTTTGTAGTCCTTTTGAGTGTTGATGGTCTCTTGTCTTATATATGTCGATGTATCAGATGCTGGGACGGCGCAAGGGACTTCAAGCAGCGTGGTGTCTTAGAAGCCTCCGACTTCAGACCCACTTCTGATACAGCCGCTCTTGAAGCTACCAAAGCCTTTGAAGCTCGTGAAGTAAGTTTTCAGTTTTGTAGAGTGTACACAGAGTTCTGATACTGACATGTATACTTGTCTGCTTGCAGGAAGGCAAAACCAGGTGCAACAGCCTCGAGCACCGTTCCTGATCCACAGGCGGTAGAGGAGTCGGAGCCGCTGGCCAAGGATGACTCCAGCGTGCCGCCAACCTTCAGTCAGGTAGATCCGCTGCCTGACTCCTCTGCGTCCAAGTCTCAGGTCGAAGCCGCTCCTGACGCGGATGCTCTTCTATTGCCTCAGGTTGGTTGGTCGTACTCCATCTTTCGTTCTCTCGCACAATTGGAGTTTGACCGAGTGTGGAATGACTGGTTTTTTCGTACACGACAGCCGGACGAACCTACCCTGGACATGGTCTTGTCGGAGATACATGCAGAGGGCTCAGCTTGTCAGCAGGGAAGATCTTTAGATGCACTCGAGTCCTCGCGCCAAGGAGCTACTCTTGACGTATCCGGGTATGACCAAGATCTTACTCAGCTGAAGGAGCTGAGGGATCAGGTGAGGGCTCCTTTTGAAGCTCTTCACCAATTTGTTGAGGTAAGAGTCTCAATCTCTTCTTGTTATACTGTAAACTCATCCGAGTACTCATGATATTATTATATTGTAGTCCTTTGACTTCAAGGTTAGAGATCAAGTCACCCGGATCCGCCAGGAGCTGTCTCGTGAAAACCAGGAGCTCCGGGACTATATTGCCCAGGACCAAATTAGTCAGAAGGTAGCCACCCAGGTTTTGCATGATCGCATTAATGAACTCCAAGGCAACCTCAAGGAAGTGGTAGCGGAGCGTGATGCTGCTAACGACCGAGAGGTTGGGCTGATATCCAAGTCCGCTGCCATGGAACAGAAGTTGAAGAAGCTCAAGAAGAGTTCTAAAAAGTAGCTTGAAGGTATACTTGGAGTTTCTGTGTCGTTCTGCTCCATAATATTAGTCGGACGACATGATAATTGATTGCTTTGTATGCAGATGCAAATAAGCTGGCTTCTGGGTGGCAGAACGCCTTCAATCGGAAGCAGGCGGAGCTTGAAGAGGTATTTGCTAACGCGCAGAGTGCTCTTCAAGAGGCCAAATTGATGCGTGAGGGTGCTGACCGGGACCTTCTGCAGGCTTTGAAGTCTACAAAGGAGTCGGCAGAGTCCTTGAAGGCCTTGGAGCATGCTGTCGAGCCCCTACTCAACATGATTTTGGCGCCAGCAGGAGTCGAGGAGACTTTGATTGAGCGGGCCAAGGCTGCACCTGGACGACTGGCGCAATACATCAAAGATATGTCGATTTCCGTGGTGCAAGGCCTGATGGCGACGCTGCGGCTTCATCTACCGTCCTTCGACTTGTCTGCTTTGATGACTCTTCCTGAGGGCAAAGACGACGAGGAGCTTGCGGTAATGCAAGAGGAAGTGAAGGACGCCGCGGAGGAGTACTCACAGATATTAGATCTTGTAGAGTAGTCTAGACTCCTCAGTCTCTGCAGCTTGTATCTCCTGAAAACAATTATTATAAGATATCAAAAATATTGGTTACTTTTGAATCTTGTGAATGGCATATATGTCCAACTCCATATTGCGGCAAATTTCTTTGGCAATGGGTTGAGTTTATTTGTTGTGGATGTATGACCAGGCGTCTATTTAGACGAGTCTATCCGAGTGCTCGCTAGCACTTTAGTTTGGGTCGTGTGACTTCGTTTCTCTAACCATTGTGTGGAGAACTTAGTCTTGCCCGAGTACTACTCTTAGTACCCTTGTTCAAGGGATAACAATGATCAAGCACCTCTTGAAGGACCGTAGCATTGGTTCCTTCTGGGTGAATCATATCCTCTTGACGATCGCAGCTTGAGTGCGAAGGTGGGTGGACCTCTGTCCAAGAAATGTGTAACAGGGTGAGTACTAATCCACCTTGTTATGCCTTATAGGAACTATTGTCCACTATAGTGGATTTCATATTCGCTATAGGCTGATAGCCGGGTGTTAAGCCGTACTACCTTGTGAGTTGTATTGAGCTCAAAGCTCGTAACTCAAGTATGGTTTCCGCTGAACCAATCTATCCGAGTAATATTATATATTAGTCGGAGGTAAGCCCTGCTATTGCAGAGACTGTTATGCGATTGAATAGTCGTCATGAGGTGTAGAAAAAAGCCTGGATAAAAGTTCTTATGTCGTATGAACTTCAAACTTTATTAATATCCGACTAATAAATACAATTGCCCTGAATCAGAATTGTAGCGTAGTCCTTAAGTATGGAATTTCTTCAAGTGCTCTATATTCCATGAATTTGGCAATGGAGATCCATCTTCAGTGACTAGCTCAAATGACCCGGGTCTTGTTACTTTAGATACAATATAAGGACCTTCCCATGGACTCATGAGCTTGTGACGTCCAACGGTGTTCTGAATTTTCTTCAACACCATGTCGCCTACTTGGAAGGTGCGGTGATGGACGTTCTTATCATAATAGCGCCTCATCCCTTGAAGGTATCTTGCTGACTGAAAAAGTGCGGTTAGTCGGGCTTCTTCAAGGCTGTCGACTTCTAACCGCCTGGTATCATCAGCTTCACCCTCATTGTACTGCTCCATTCGTGGGGAGTTCCAGATTAAGTCAGCTGGTAAGATTGCTTCAGTGCCATATACCAGAAAGAAAGGTGTTTGGCCTGTTGCCCGACTTCGTTGTGTTCGTAGCCCCCAGACTACCTTAGGCAATTCTTCAACCCACTTTCCGCCGTGATCTTTTAGGAGGTCAAATAGCCTTGGTTTTAATCCGGCGAGAATCAGGGCGTTTGCTCTTTCAACTTGGCCGTTGGACTGAGGGTGAGCAACTGATGCGTAGTCTATCTTGATTCCACAGTCGCTGGCCCATGACTTGAATTCGATAGCCGTAAAGGGGGACCCAAGATCAGTGATGATTCTATGCGGCATTCCAAAGCGGTGAAAGATGCTCTGCATGAATTGGACTGACTTGGAAGCATTGAATTTGACCAATGGCATGTACTCGATCCATTTTGTGAACTTGTCAATTGCGACATAGATGTACTCGAATCCGCCTGGGGCACGCTTGAGAGGGCCCACCATATCAAGTCCCCAACATGAGAAGGGCCATGACGGAGGGATGCATATCAGTTCATGTGCGGGTACATGCTACTGCTTGGCAAAGAACTGGCATGATTGACAGCGGCGGACTAAGTCTTCCATGTCTTTTAAAGCTGAGGGCCAGTAGTATCCTGACCTGAAGATTTTTCTGACTAGTGTCCTTGAAGCTGCGTGGTTACCGCAGGACCCAGAGTGGACTTCATTCAGGATTTCCCTGCCTTCTTCTTGTGTAATACACTTGAGGAGGACCCCTGATGAAGCTCCGCGTCGATACAGCTTATCCCCGACTAGAACATAGTTTTTGCTACGCCTGGTGACTTGCTCTGCTGTAGTTTTGTCGCTTGGCAGTTTATGTTCTTTGAAGTAATCAATGAAGACTCGTGTCTAGTCGGGTGCTAGAGATAGGACCTGGGTTGTGTGTTCTGGCTCGAACTCCTCCTTCTCTTGGATTGAAGGCTTGGATAACTCATGTACAAAGGTACCACTAGGAACTTGTGCTCTGTCAGAAGCCAATTTCGCGAGTATATCTGTTGCCACGTTGAGATCCCGGGTAACATGAATGAGTTCCAATCCTGCAAAGTGTTTTTCCAGCTTGCGTACTTAAGCACAATAGGCATTCATTGTTTCCTTTGTACAGTCCCAGTCTTTATTAACTTGGTGAATGACCACGGAAGAATCGCCATAGACTAATAGCCGCTTAATACCCAAAGTGACTGCTAGTTTAAGTCCGTGGAGCAGTGCCTCATATTCTACTTCATTGTTGGTGGCTGGCCACAATATTTGCAGAACGTATTTGAGTTGTTCGCCAGCGGGTGATACAAGAAGGACTCCGGCTCCTGCTCCTCCGAGTTTTAGGGACCATCAAAGTACATCTTCCAATGATCGGGAGTAGCGTTGTCTCTAGTCTGCTGTATTTCAGTCCATTCGGCGACAAAATCAGCTAGGGCCTGAGACTTGATAGCTTTCCTCGGAGTGAACTTGATGTTGAGTGCCCCTAATTCAACTGCCCACTTGGAAATCCTTCCAGTAGCATCACGGCTGTGAAGGATTTCTCCTAAAGGAAAATCCGTGACTACCGTGATCTCATGAGCTTCGAAGTAGTGCCGCAGCTTTCTTGAGGATATGAGTAAAGCATAGAGCAGTTTTTGTACTTGCGGGTACCTGACCTTCGAGTCAGATAGTACCTCGCTGATGTAATAAACTGGTCGCTGGGTGTTGTAGATGTGCTTGTCGTCTTTGCGCTCCACCACGATTGCTATGCTGACAACGTGTGTGGTAGCTGCGATATACAGCATCATCGGTTCCCTGGGCTCCGGCGGTGTCAGTACGGGTGAATTGATAAGGTAGCTTTTGAGTTGTTCAAAAGCTCTGTCTGCTTCATCTGTCCACTGAAATTTGTCGTCGGCTTTAAGCAATTTGAAGAAAGGCAATCCCTTTTCTCCGAGCCGTGAGATAAATCGATTTAACGCAGCCATGCACCCGGTGAGTTTCTGAACGTCTCGGACAGAGGTAGGCGGCTTCATGTTGATGATAGCTGTGATCTGCTTTTGATTAGCCTCGATGACTAACGAGGAATCCGAGTAGCTGTCTTGAGGGTACCCCGAAGACGCATTTGGTTGGATTGAGTCTCCATTGATACGCACGTAATCGGTTGAAGGTTTCCTCTAGGTCTGATATCAGGGTAGTCGGATCCTTTGTTTTTATGACTACATCATCAACATAAGCTTCTGCATTGCGGCCAATCTGATCACCCAGGCAATCTTGGATGGCGCGTTGATAAGTAGCCCCCGCGTTCTTTAGTCCAAAGGACATAGTTTTGTAACAGTATGCTCCAAAATGAGTAATGAACGATGTCTTGGGTTGGTCTTCTTCTTTGAGGGCAATCTGATGGTACCCGGAGTAGCAGTCCAGAAAAGAGAGTAAGGCGGAGCCTGCGGTGGCATCAACTATTTGGTCTATCCTTGGTAATCCGAAGGGATCCTTTGGACAATGCCTGTTGAGGTCTGTGTAGTCGACACACATACGCCACTCAGCAGAGTTCTTCTTCTTGACTAGCACTGGGTTAGCTAACCACTCCGGGTGGAGGATTTCTCTAATGAATCTGGCCGTGAGTAGCTTGGCTATTTCCTTCTTGATTGCCTCTTTCTTTTCTGGTGAAAATCGTCATAATATTTGCTTGATAGGTCTAGAGCCTTCCTTTAACTCTAATCTGTGCTCAGCCAAGTTCCTTGGGACCCCAGGCATGTCTGATGGTTTCCAAGCAAATATGTCTTTGTTTGCTCTAAGGAACTTGGTGAGCGCGAGTTCCAATTCTTCAGATAGGTGAGCACTGATAACCGCTATCTTGGAAGGATCACCGTTTTCCAGGTCATTGGCTTTTGTGGAGACTTCTGCTGATGGTTGAATAGTACCCGCCTTCTTGGTTGGGATTTCTGAATCTCCAGGCTTGGTATTAAGCACCATCTAAGCGAGTTCTTGTACTTCTAGGGCGAGTTGAGCTTGTTCAGCGATTTGGACAGCCTCTGTGTCGCAATCAAATGACCGCTTCAAGTCGCCTCTGAAGGTTAAGATTCCTTTGGGACCCGGCATCTTCAATAAGAGGTACGGGTAGTGGGGTACTGCCATAAACTTGGCAATAGTGGGTCGCCCGAATATGGCGTGATACGATGATTCGAAGTCGGCAACCTCAAAACTGATGTACTCCGTTATGTAATTGATCGGAGTTCCGAAAGTGACGGGTAGTATAATCCTTCCGAGTGGTACAGCCGCTTTTTCGGGTACTATGCCGTAGAAAGGAGCGGTTGATGGTGTGAGCTGGGTTGTGAGATCTAGATTCATCTTTCGTAGGGTGCTTGCAAAGATAACATTGAGTCCTGCTCCGCCATCGATGAGTACCCTACCAAGTGTATATCCAGCGACCGTGGGGTCCAAAACTAGCGGGTAATGGCCTGCATTGGAAACACTGGTCCATTGATCTGCTCTGGAGAAAATAATCGGATGTTCGGACCAGTCGAGGTATTTGGGTGTCGCTGGTTCGGTGGACATGATCTCTCGCAGGGAAAGCTTCTGAAGCCTCTTGTTGTCACTGGTAGTTACTCCCCCAAAGATGACAATAATAGTTCCTTTGGGGTGCTGAAAGCCACCGGCGTCCTGTTGAGGATCCTCAGCTGTCTTCTTGCCTTTGTCTTTCTTGTTCTTGTTGAAGTCGGAGTTCAAGCCTCGCTCCTTGAGCTGTCGGCAGTGCCTTGCTTGATGTCCACCTTTCGGATGGAAAGGGCAGGGTCCGTCGAGTAAGTCATCAAAGGTGAATGGCTTGTTTCCCTTCTTCTGAGGCTCCATGGCAGCAACAGTATTATCTCCTGCCCTTTTCCGGGTATTTTGCTGTGGTGCCTGGTTGCCTCTCAGGTTGTTTCCTCGATCACCTTGCGTGTTTCTATCGGGGAAGCGTTCCTGTGTGCGTTCCTCTGTCGCCATCATGGAGTTTACAGTCCGATGGAACTCGTCAGCGGTGGTCAGGTCCTGCTTGATGAAATCTTTGTAATTGTACCTTTCGCAAATACCGTTGCCAAAGAGATCAATTACTTCTCTGTCTGTAAGGTCAGATACTGTAGAGCGGATTTCTGAGAATCGCCTATAGTACTCCCGCATTGATTCGTTTTTCTGTTGCTTGCAGGTTCTGAGCTTAGTCCGGGGATCTGATCTCTCTGGGACACCAGCAAAGTTTTCAACGAAGATACGATGTAGTTGTTCCCAGGAGTCGATGGACTCGGGTTTAAGCCTGTCAAACCAAGCAAGCGGCATTGTCTCTAGAGCCATTGGGAGGTAGAGTGCTTTGAGGTCGTTGCTTCCCCCCGCTAGCTCGACTGCTTGAGCATACAGCCTGAGCCACCGTTTAGGTTCTGTCTTCCCGTCGTACTTTGAGTAATTCCCGGGTTTGAATTTTCACGGGAATGAAACCGCTCGAAGCCTTTGGGAAGAGCAGGGGAAGCGATCAACTGCATCGGATGCTGCAACTGCGACTCCTCTGTATGAAGATTCGGCTCCTCCCTCAGCTTGGTCGGGTACTCGGTGGCCTAGACAGCTCCTTGCTGGGATACGACCGAGTCGTTCTTGAACCGGCCGCCTCTGGCTTGGGTGAGATGAAGCTTGCTCGTCAGCTAGGGATTCAAGATTCCGCCCTCGGAGTTGGAGTGCGGTAGTCTGAAGCATGACTAGTCGTCGCTCTTCATCAGGGGTGCGGTTGGTCTTGGATCCCATCTCTGTAGCTAGAGCTAGTATGTTTTGATAGGGAGTCTGGAAGACTTTATGGCCGGCGACCCTCATGAACTCGGGTTCAAGGTTGCAAGAACAATCAGGGCGCCGTCTGTTAAGATCATCCTAGGAGTGATTCTCTTCAGTGCGAGCTTGACGCTCAGCCTCTGCTTCCAGATGCCTCCGGGTGTTGTATTCTTCTAGTCGTGCATTGTAGCGATCTACAGCTTCCTTGCGATGAGTTGCTCGCCTTCTGCGGGCTTCCTTAGCTTGATTCCTTCGGATTCTTTCAGCCTTCAAGGACTCGGTTTCCCCGGGTCCTTCCAGATCATTGTCTGAAATCATACTCAGAGTTTCATCGTCTTGAAAGACATCTGGTGGGGTTGGTGGTCGTAGAGATGACTGATGCCCCGCCATGAAGACTTCATGAGTGTAGCCCTGGTTTGATGATCCCGGTGTTACTGATTCCAAAGTAGAAGTGCTGGAGATTAGTTCCGTTGTGGAGTCGTGTTCCTCAAAAGGGAGCTGATGTCCGTGCTGGTATGGAAGTTGCTGGTCAATTGTGCCAACCAGTCTAGCCGGGGCAGGCTGAATTGGCCAATGGACAATGTTACCCTCCTTGGTAGAGCTGAAAACGAGTCCCTGTTGAGCTCCCGTCAGAGGTATCTGTTGATACTCTTTGAATTTTGCACCAATCAGGTTATGGAAGTTTTCAGCAGAGTTCCGCAGCCCGAAGGTGAAGCCATAGCAGGTGTCCGGGTCCTTTTCTTCAGGATTCGAGTTGGAGTAGGAGTCGGATGCCTTTGTATGGTCCCCAGGATCTTGCGGGTCTTGGATTGTCAGATTTGCTAGGTTCTGAGTGAGGTGTTCCATCTTTGGCATGGCTTGTGGTTCTGATTCCACGGCGAGCTATCTGTGCAACTTTCCTTGATCATCCGCAATGCAAGTCCATGAGCCAAAAATGAAAATTGATCCCGCCGAGAACATGTTGTCGTGGTTCGCCGGGCTCTTGGTCATCGAATCGCCAAAAGCCCCTACCTGGCGCGCCAGCTGTCGGTGTTTGTTGACCGGCAACTCGTCTTGAGTAATCTCAGACAATTTGTTCGGTGGGGATCGGCGTTCGTAGGACTCGGCGAGTACACAGGGACAGCGATTTATACTGGTTCAGGCCGCTAAATAGCGTAATACCTTACGTCCAGTGCGGCGTGTGCCTTGTGTATTGTTATGATTCAATGTTCGATGATCTAGGACCTGCGCCCGGTTCCCTTATATATCTGGGTGAGCCTCAGCGCAGACCGAGTCCTAGCCGGTTACAACAGTGGAGTCCTATTCTAATTACAGGACTTCCTTTTACAACTCGGCTAAGTTACAAACTAGAGTCCTAATCCAAGTACACATCGTTACAAGTCTTCGGATCTCTAAAGCCATCCTGGATTAGTCAGAGTAATCATCGATAGATGATATCTCTGACATCCTGGTCCGTCAGCATATTATCGGCTCAAAGATCAACCTAGACACCACGTCTAATTTGATCTAGGAAGACATTTTAACCTAAGCACCATACTTAATTTTAAAAGCCTTTAGAGGTAAAATCGGGACACCTTTTAGCTCATGAATAAAACCAGACCCCATGTCTTACTTTAATTCATGAAAACAGTTAAACTAAGCTCCATGCCTAATTTAAAAGGTGTATGAAAATACTTCAAAACCAAAGTATATTCTATAGCAAATGAGGGTAGCATTAAAGCATTAAAGAGATTTACTCAAATGGTGATGAGAGATTATGATTAGTGTATAGCACATGAGCATGTCTTAAAGGTAGGGGAAACCAGCATAGCAACATGGTCAGAGATGTTCTTACAAAGTGTATGTTGCATGATGATTGGTTGGACATACCTTGTGTTTATCATTCCTTCGAACCTTTTTTTGCTCCAGACCTGCTAAGGTTATTGACAAGAATACCCGAAGGAATATTTTAACAAATATATCCCTAAGCTCATTACACAAGGGCAATGCAAAAGGAAGGTGAACACTGGTCTGAAAAGAATGCTTGTTTTAGGACACTGAGCTTGTCTTTTGGGAAACCTTCAGAATGAGATTTGGTGAAGTGGTTTCCCCTCCAACACCAACTTTAAAGAGCACAACGAGATCTATAACATTTATGATAAACATATGCATCTACAACCACCCTTTTGAAGCTTTTGTAATCAGAAAGTGTGAGGGGGTTGAAAATCTCGAGTGTGGTAATGTTAGACAGACCAACTGAATCAGGAGATGTCTCATATGAGCATGGATTTAAAGAGGTGTTTATGTAGTAGCTTCCATGCTCTTTGATATCATCTTCCTCGATTTCAGAGAAGAACACCAAAGGATGGGGTTTATCATTTTCTAAAATGTGGGGTGTTTTCTCTACAGAAGGTTCTATGACAACCAAATTATTAGAAGGATTTGAAGGAATTTCAAATTTGGTTGTGTGTTCCTCCTCGTGTTGGTCGGGGTTAGGCTTGTCTTCTTCTTCGGGGAATTCATCAAAAATGCTAGTGTATGTGGTGTTTTCAAGGATTTTCTCAAGGATGGCTTTCCCTTCACTAACAGTTTTATGAGTGAATGATCCTCCCGAAGAGGTATCAAGAAAAAGGGCAGCTTCTTTGCTAAGACCATAATGAAGATGTTGTAAAATAATGTCCTCAGTCAAAGAAAGATCTGGGCCAGTGTTGACAAGGCTCATAAATCTAGCCCAGGCTGCTCCTAGTGTCTCCTTCTATTTTTGTTGAAAGGTAAGAATTTCTATTCTAAGGGCAGTGATTCGAGAAAGAGGGAAGAAAGCAAGACAAAATTTTTCTCGAAGTTCATCCCAATTCCCATCTACTCCTCTTACGTTATGAGCATACCACTGTTTCGCTCTTCCAAAAAGGGAGAACGAAAACAATTTCCATTTAATGGTCTCTTGTGTCATGCCCGCAATAGACAAGCAAGAACACAATTGCTCAAATTCCCTAAGGTGGGTGTGAGGGTTTTCATCATCTAGCCCAGAGAAGGGTTGCTCCCGAACCATGGCTATAAAGTCGGGACAAAATTGGTAGCCATCAGTAAGAATAGGATGTGATGATGGTGGGGGCTCTAACAATTCGCCCTTTGGAGCGGAGTATTTATAGATAGGAGTGGAATTCATGTGGTAAGAAGTGTGATGGTGAGGTAAAGGTGGTGGTAAAAGAAAAAAGTGGTAAAAGAAAAGAAGCACGGATGACTTGGTTCGAAACTAGCACAGCTACCGCTCCCCGGCAACGGCGCCAGAAAGCTTATTGGGTATTTTAAACGCACACAGATTAATCCGCAAGCGCACGGATACCGATGTAGCTTTCACCCAAGAGTATTGCAGGGTATCGATTTCCACGGGGAACGTGAAGTGTACTAATCAAGAGGCAAGCCGTCCAAGAAAAGAATGATAAAATGGGTAGAGAGAGATTTAGGGTTTTCTAACCGGGTCTATCTAATTAAAGGCTCACTATACTTCACTTACTTTGGGACATCAGAACACTAGCCATAGAAAGGGATCAGAAAGGGGCTAGGAAGCTCCGACTACGGTCCTACAAACACCAACCTGAACGTGGTGGACTACGTCGGCCGTCAGGGCTGTCACCACCTGGGGCTACCACAACTATCTGTGGAGCTGGGTGCAAACTCAGGTAAACCCTAGTCTAGACGCCACGTCTACACTAACGTCTACTACTCTAATTATCTAGAATAATTAGAGCACTCGATACGAGCGAAGATCCAGAAAATGAAATAAAGCAAGAACTGTAAATAAATATAATACTCAGAAATAGTAAATGAAGAACCTGGAGATTGCTTGAAGACGAACTAGATGCTGCACTAATACAATGTTGAGGAAGATCTGACAGATCCGGCTCCTCCTCAGCTCTCTCCTTTCTCTCTCTCTAGATTACAACTAGATGATGAACTAGAACTAGATCTAGAACTAGAAGATGAACTAGAACTAGAACTAGACGATCAGCTAGAGGGATCTCTACTTCTAATTGAAACCCTAGTTTCTGATGTGGAGATGAATAATGAAGATGGAGATGCCCCTCTAGGGGCCAGGGGCCCTGCTTATATAGCCACCTCAAATGAACGTGGACCGTCGGATCAAACCGACCTTAATCGCACGGTTTTCCTTAATCCCTTAGGTCGGTGGAGCATGATCCGCGAGACGGGCGTTGATTGGCCCTGAGACCTGGGCGGGCACCCAAGGGGGGAGGGCGGGCGCCCAGCCCCCGGGCCCGCTCGGCCTCCCGCTCGTTCCCGTGGCTTCTGGACTCTTCTAGATGTTGGATAATTGTCGCACACGTTAATATCTCTATGTAAACCCGACGTGTGGGCCTTTCCTCCATATTTCCTGATAACCCCCTGCAGAAATAGACAAACACCAAAACTCGTGGGACTCGTTAGAATCAACCCTACAACTATGCTTTATGTTTCATTTCATGTTAATTCATGCAATAGTTGATGGTATAAAGTTGACTATAAGGACCGTCAATAGAGATTCTGCAAGCGCACAGAACTATCGTAGTAGCATTTCCCTAGGAGTACTAGGTGTCGATTTATTTGATCCCAAAGGAAGGCCAGGGTGGTGTATGAGTCGAGTCAAGGAGGGGATGAGAGTCGAAGAAAAGAGAAAAGGGAAAAGGGGAAAAGAGGAGATGAAAGGCTAGAAAGAATATATGGGTGGATAGGTAAGGATGAAATGGATGGCTAAGGTAAGGTGGATGGATAGGTAGATAGAGGGTAAATAAGGGTAACTAAGATAACTAACTACTAACTAATAACTACTCCTAGATAACCACGAAGCAAGATAACTACGAAGCAAGACAGGCAAATGTCAATTAAGCAACCAAGTTAAGTAAAGTTTTATTCCTATCTTATCAAGTATCGAGGCGTACTAGCCTTTACCATTGACTTAGGTTGAACGCTAGCACAATGAGCCTTACTATTAAACTGGGCCAACTACGTGGTGGAATTCAAGGCGCACAGGGCTGTCACCACCTGCTTGCTACCACAGCTATCTGGGGGTCCAGCCGTATCTGAAAGTAAGTCTATAACTAAGCACCACGCTTAACTATATTCTAACTATCTCTACCCTAGCTTTGAATAGAGACACCCTTGCGGACGTCAGAGCAAATACTTGACTTAATAAGATAAACACTAAACTAACTAAGCAACCTATTGGCAAAGATCAAATACTAAGCTCATTAGAGATTAACTACTATGGCTTGAAGGACCGAAAATGCAATAGCAAGGCAACCAGAGGGGGGGTGAATGGGAGCTCAAAAATTTCTCTCGAAACTTTGGCCTTTTGTTCCCAAAATCAGCCCCAAGAGCTTCGATCGAAACCGTGATGCCCACGACCCTTGGAAGAGGGTGGATGATCCCTAGGATCACAGCGAGGCACCACAAAGCAATAGCGAACCGAACGTCAAAAGCACCGACACAAGTTCGACCCTCAAAAATCAAGTCCCGAACGTAGATAGACGGCTACGTCGAGAAATCCCCAAATACCTATGCTAACAAGTAGCAAAGATACCTAGAGAGGTTCCTTGATCAACTCTAGGGCCAAACGGAAAGTCCGGAAACCAAGCGAAGAAGTCGGGAGAGCAAATGCACTAAAACGCAACCTTCAGCAGGGTCCCGGACTGTCCGCCAGTACGGTCCCGGACTGTCCGGCTCAAACACGGACTGTCCGCGGGGGGATGGCGGACTGTCCGCCGGCAAAAACCCTGAAACAGCACAGTTGCTGAAAGTCCACTGCTCGGGCCCGGACTGTCCGCGCCTGTCAACGGCGGACTGTCCGCCGGTCACCCGAGGCAAACACAGTCAAGCCGCGCGACCACTGCTCGGTCGGAGCCCGACGCGCGGACTGTCCGCCGGTCAAACCGTGGACTGTCCGCGGATGAACAGAGAGGGCGATTTTGGTCGCCCCTCTCACGAATCCTCTCAAATCCGAATCAAAACTCAATCCCATGTTCCCAAACTCGGAGAAGATGATTAAGAGGTAGTTAGAAGACTATCTCCAAGAAATCATCCGCTCAAATCGATTCAATCACCGGGAAATCGAAAGGGGAGGAGTATGAACGAAAAAGCGCAACGAAAATGAAATCAACCCGATCTACTTGTTCGTGAGGAGTTAGATGAATTCCTTCGGTGGAAATGATCTCCTCACTATAAAGAACAAGTTAATTCAAACGGATTTCGCAAAGACGCTCTAGAATGGGAGATCGAGTGACGGGAAAATCGCGGAGAAACGAAGAACGCGAATCAAGTCATCGATCTGCAACCGTGTGGCTACCACACGCTACAACAGTGAGATTACGGTCTCACTTCCTCAAAATCTCCAGTACACAGAGGTATGGTTCTCTGCGGATCTAAGCTAGCTACAGCAGGGGATTGGGAGAGCAGGAAACCCTAGAAGCAAAGAGCAAATGACTAAGATAGATGGGGAGGTGGGTCTCTCCCCCTACTTATCCTAATTCTAACTATTCCTAATTCCCACTCTACCCCTAACTAATTACAGAGCGAACCAGCTAAACCCTAGGGTTATTCTGGACCAACTCGTGGTAGGTGGTGATCCGACGGCCACGCCCGCACAACTGGTAGCGTTGCCTCGACGCAACCTCACCGATTGCCGCCACGTGCCGCCACCGCTCTGCTTGTCCTTTCCCGGACGTCGCACCCCCGGTTTTGTGGCCCAAACCGGGAAACCAGCCTTCACAGCCAACCCCCGGTTTTGAGGCCCAAACAGGGAAACCAGCCAACCAGCACCTGAGTTTTGTGGCCCAAACTCAGCAAACCCGCAGCACCCAGGTTTTGAGGCCCAAACCTGGAAACCGTCCTCAGCCCGAGTTTTGTGGCCCAAACTCGGAAACCATCAGCGCCCAGGTTTTGAGGCCCAAACCTGGAAACCATCCACTCGGTGGTTTTTCTGTGGCTCAACCACCAAAATGAGTCGTAGAGGGGATGCACCTCCCGTGCACCCCGTCCACCGACACGTGTCCCCAGGTCCTCGACCCGAGCAACACCGTGACCGCAAGTCTTTGCTCGTCGCTGTCCCAGGCTGTCAGCCACCACAGCCGATCCTCGGGCCACCGGTCCCTCAGTCCAAGCCTCACGTCCGCCCTTCGCCACTCTCGGTCCATCGGCACGGCACGTCTCTTCTTGACCTTCACCTTGCCTTTGATCACTGTATCCGTGCTCGACACCTGCACAACACAAGCCAAAGAACATGCGCATCATCCCAGTTGACAATCACTCATCACTCAGAGACTCGGCATACACCCATGTATCCGCATGGCTAAGTGAATTGAACTGTAGGATAGCTAGGTCACACTCAAGGTACTTGATAAAGTAATACTAAAAGTAATACTGAAAGTAATGCTTAAAGTAATACTGAGATAAAGATAAATGTACCTGAGATACAAGAGAGCAAACCAGACCAGAGACGCCGGGAAATCAACCGACCTCCGATGCCAGTCGCTCGCACCCGCTTCTCTCTTAGCAAGCTCTACGCTACTTTTACCACTGACTTAGGCTGAGTTGTGCTAAACTAAGAGCCACGCTGTAGCGAGGGCACTAGAGCTATACTCTCTCTACTAGCTAACCTACTTGCCTAAGCTCTCTGAGCTTCTAACTTGACCCTCACTTGCTTCTCTTGCTTGTGTGTTGCTTGGTTGTGGTTCTTCTGAAGTGGTGCCACCAGGGGGGTATTTATAGTCTTGAGGAGTGAGGGGGGTACTTATAGGGGGCAGCCAACCGACCTAGGGCTAACCCTAGCGGCGGGCGCCAGCCCTAGGTGGCGGCCGCCACCCCATCACCGTTGGATGCACCGCCTTTGCTTCAACGGCATCCAGGAGCTCCAGAGAGGCGGTTGGTAGGTCGGCTGCATGTCCAAGTAACCGCCATTCGGCCTTGATCCACGCCACTCCTTCCTGAGCCGTCCGATGCTACTGACCTAGTGACCAAGGGCCAAGATTTGGCCTTGGCATGGTCACACGGATCAGTGACGTGGCAAAGGGGGAGAGTTGGGCCTCTCCATGTGGCGGGCGCCACATTTCGGTGGCGGGTGCCACCTCTGGTTGGCGGGCGCCACCACACTCGGGCCCAAATGGGTCCTGGTGAGTGGGCTCGTCTCCTGGTGGGTCCATTCTCAAAATTTGGTCCAAATCCTGCATTCAAATAAAAATCTATGGACATGTGGAATTTGGTTAGTTTGAAACCTATTTGATTACATTTCATGCTTTTTGGTGAATTTTAGGGTAAAATGTGGATGGTAAAACAGGTGTTTAAGGACCATCAACAAGCTCCCCCAAGCTAACCTGTTGCTCGTCCTCGTGCAACAATGCGGTTTAAGCATTGAGCATGAAATGGATAGCAACTTAAGATGTATACAAGTGCATATTGTATAGTGAGAAATAACTTAGTATATATCATTAATCATAGCAATGTGGGGCTTATAGCTTTTCACTTCAAACATGCAAGAGTGAAATAAAGTAGTAGATAGGAAACTTTTATCTTGCTTAGGTTTGACTCGGATTCTGTCTGGAGGTTTTTCAAGGTTTTCAAAAGATAACAACTTGCTTAAGTCCTCCAAGATTCACTCAATCACTCAATGGTGTTTAAATCCTCACTTAGGCCAAAATGTAGCCTCTCCTATTTCTAAAGAATGATATGTGGAGTTATAGGTAGGCTAAGAATCATGAGCAAATTGCCTGATGTTTATTGCTAAGCTAGACACTCAGATCATAAGGAGCAGCAAATCATAAAAATTGCTCAAGATGTGCATGTGTGGTTATGTGGAAGTGTATAGAGAGATATTTCATAATCCTTCCTAGTTAATTTCTGGGGTCTAGAGCTAATGATAATTCTCTCTCTATCTTTTTTTTGGATACATAGTGAGTAGACAAAAGATGTGTCCTCACATTTTCTTAGGACATAGTCCTCTTTTGAGCTACTTTGCTCACTTTTTTTTCAGGACATAGTCCTTTCTTGAGCTACTTTGCTCATTTTTCTCTCTCTCTCTTTTTTTTAGCTCTAGATTTCCCCAGGTTATCTATAGGAAAAGGATTTTTGAAATGAGTAGGGAAAGGGAGAGAAATGCTTATTCCTAGTGTAGGAATAGCATAAGGCTAGCAATGGGACGTTTGGCAAGGTATTGCATATCTCCAGTGTAGAGAATGAGCAATTTATTTGGTGGTTGCAAACTTCGAAAGTGGAAAGTAGGCAATTTATGGTGGGTGTGTGAATCTTGATTCAAAAGATATGATAAGCTTCTCTACTAAGATCTATGCGGTCTAACAAAGCTCAACACAGACAAAGCTCTTTGTGGTTTTGACTAACAAATATTTGGCTGGTGGTGGGATGGGATAAAATCTAGGAGGAACTTTTAGCAAGGTTTTCATAATTTTTAAAAGAAATCCTCCAGATTAGGTCCTAATTTCACCTTAGCAAGTTTAAAGAATTACTCCATTTCTTACTAACTTTACTCACTAAGCATGATTTCAGTTTAAGCATGTGCAACCCACAAAAGCTACAACTTAGATAAGACCAGTTATTCAAACCATAACAATAGCATTTGCATGACATACTTCAAATCTTATTCAAGTTTCAACTTGTTTAAGCAGATTTTATCAATTTAATTCATGGAATGGTTATTTAGGCAAGCATGTGACATTCAAAAGATATAGAATTTAAGAACTGAATATAAAGTGTAGGCTTGAGACATACCTTATTGGAGCGGGAGTCTCCCCCAAGCTGGCTTCTTGCTTGGTGAAGGGCCTTCTTCTTTCTCGGTCACAGCTCTTGTTCTCATTTTATTAAAAGGGAAACTATTTAATGCTGTGAAAAAGGGAAACTATCATATTATGATATTTTATTATTCTAGCTAAGTTAACATATACCTATGCATATAACTAATGATAACTGGTGATTTTTTTTAGTTACATGCATGACATATGTTATTTATTTGAAAAAGGGAAATTTGAAGGGAAATAAAAATTAAAAGTAAATCCATACCTTAGGTCCATGGAATTTCATCCTTACTGGGCGGATCTTCTTCCTTGGGTGCTTCTTCTTTAAGTACTCCATCTGGTTCTTCTTCTTTTGGCACCTCTCCCTTGTTATGTGAATTACACAACTCAGGAGGAGGTGGTTCTTTCTTTCTGCTCCACCTTGTTCTTGGGCGCCTCTTCTTGGTACGAATGGATTTTGCTTCCTACATGTTAGCGGCATATGCGGGACCACGGGAAAAAGAGAATATTTCCTTCCTCCCTCCTAATGTCATTTGAATTTTATCACTTCCCACATATATGCAGGCATCAACAGTGTTCAAGAAGGGTCTACCTAAGATTAGAGGCACATCTTTCCTATTTCCCATATCTAGTATTATGAAATCAGCAGGAACATATGAACCTCTAATATGAACAGGTAAGTCATTAACTATTCCTTCTACATAGCAAGTGGATTGATCAGCTAGCACAACATAGGCAGATGTGGATGACATGGGTGGAAAGAATGAGTTTTATTAAAAATCTTTAGATAGAATGTTCACACTCGATCCTAAATCACACATGGCATTTTTAAAGACTTCACCAAAGATTTGGCACCTAATTATGGGACCACCAGGGTCACCCTTTTTAACAGTCATGGTTTGATCTTCATAATAGTTAAAATGTTTTATTTCAACCATGTTTGCAGTTTCCATGTCAGGTTTAGCAGGAATTTTGCCAGATTCAAAAGATGGTATGATAGCAGCAAGTTGAGCTAATTGGGTTTCTAACATCTTATTAAAGCTTAATTGATTTTTCAGAGCAGATGAGAAATCTTCCAATTTAGCATTTATATTCTCAAGGGTTTTATCATTCGACATTAATTTTTTATTCAAGAAATCAGTAGTTCTACCTTGTGAGTAAACTAAATTTTTCAAGAATGAGAAATTATCAGAATTCTGAAAATTAGAGCGGGGGAATGAATTGTTACCTTGAGAGTTTGCACGCTGATTCCATCCTTGATTCTGTTGACGGAAACCGTTGTTGTTGTTGATGAAGTTCAAATCTTCATGTAGCTCGAGGCAGTAGTTCCCAGAATGTCTGGTTTCTCCACAGACTTCACAAGTCATGTAGGGTTCCAGACATTGGACACTCTCTTGTTGGTTCATCTTCTCACAGCTGTCCAGCTTCTTTGCCAGCAGGTCCATCTTGGCCACGATCATGTCGGCTTCCTTAAGGGAATGCATACCTCGCTTACGGGGATGCAGTCTCTCGTCATTCCATCCTTGGTTCGACACCATCTTCTCTATGAGAGCCTTAGCATCTGCAACATTCAGAGAAAAGAATGCACCGCCGGCGGCGGCATCCAAATGGCTTCTAGAGAGTGGGGTTAGGCCATGGTAGAAGTTCTGGATCAATAGCCAGTCCTCCATACCATGGTGTGGACAAGCAGCGACGTACTCTTGCAACCTCTCCCAAACCTCGGGAATAGATTCCTCGGCTTGTTGCGTAAAGCTAGAGATTTTGTTGCGCAGAGCATTCGTCTTGCCCAACGGAAAGAATTTGGCGAGAAAAGCATTGGAACACTTGTCCCATGTGTCTACAGCGTTGCGACTGGTATAGAACCATTGCTTCGCTTTTCCTAGCAAAGAGAAAGGAAAGAGACGAAGACGGATGGCTTCTTGGGTTATCCCCTTAATGGTGAAGGTGCCGCAAATCTCCAAAAATTATTGGAGGTGAGCATTGGCATCCTCATGAGCTTTGCCACAGAATGGGCTAGCTTGGACCATCGTGATCAGAGCCGGTTTCAACTCAAAATTGAGGTTGGTATCGATCACGTCTGGTCCTATCGCTACATTAGCGGCAGAAGGAGCAGAAAACTCACGAATGGTCTTATTGGCCATCATGAAGATAGAACGAGGTAAGAAAGAAAGAAGTTGAAGAAGATGAAGGAAAAAGAAAAGAAGGACTAAGGAAAGGAAGAATGGGGTAAGATGGGATTCGCTAAGCGGGAGCTTAAGCGAAGATAAATTCGACACGGACTCAACCGATACACCGATTGCCTTCCCCGGCAACGGCGCCAGAAATGCTTGTTGGTAGTTCCAAGCTACACCTAGGATAGGGTAGCTAAAGTAGCTATCTACTAATGCCAAGCGGGGTTGTCAGTCCCGACACTGGTAGGAGCTAACTAGCGAGAATGCAATCTACCAGGAGGAGATTCTGCAAGCGCACAGAACTATGGTAGTAGCACTTCCCTGGGAGTACCAGGTGTCGATTTATTTGATCCCAAAGTAAGGCTAGGGTGGTGTATGAGTCGAGTCAAGGAGGGGATGAGAGTCGAAGAAAAGAGAAAAGGGAAAAGGGGAAAAGTGGAGATGAAAGGCTAGAAAGAATATATGGGTGGATAGGTAAGGATGAAATGGATGGCTAAGGTAAGGTGGATGGATAGGTAGATAGAGGGTAAATAAGGGTAACTAAGATAACTAACTACTAACTAATAACTACTCCTAGATAACCACGAAGCAAGATAACTACGAAGCAAGACAGGCAAATGTTAATTAAGCAACCAAGTTAAGTAAAATTGTATTCCTATCTTATTAAGTAGCACTTCGCCTGGGAGTACCAGGTGTCGATTTATTTGATCCCAAAGGAAGGCTAGGGTGGTGTATGAGTCGAGTCAAGGAGGGGATGAGAGTTGAAGAATAAGAAAGGGAAAAGGAGAGAAGAGAAGAGAGGATATGAAAGGCTAGAAAGAATTTATGAGTGGATAGATAAGGATGAAATGAATGGTTAAGGTAATGTGGATAGACAGGTAGATAGGGGAATAAGATAACTAATGTAACTAACTAATAACTAATACTTACTCCTAGATAACTACGAAGCAAGATAGGCAAATGCCAAATAAGCAACCAAGTTAAGTATAGTTTTATTCCTATCTTGTCAAGTACTGAGGCGTACTAGCCTTTACCACTGACTTAGGTTGAACGCTAGCACAACGAGCCTTACTGTTAAACTGGGCCAACTACGTGGTGGAATTCAAGGCGCACAGGGCTGTCACCACCTGCTTGCTACCACAGCTATCCGGGGGTCCAGCCGTATCTGAAAGTAAGTCTATAACTAAGCACCACGCTTAACTATATTCTAACTATCTCTACCCTAGCTTTGAATAGAGACACCCTTGCGGACGTCAGAGCAAATACTTGACTTAATAAGATAAACACTAAACTAACTAAGCAACCTATTGGCAAAGATCAAACACTAAGCTCACTAGAGATTAACTACTATGGCTAAGTGAATTGAACTGTAGGATAGCTAGGTCACACTCAAGGTACTTGATAAAGTAATACTAAAAGTAATACTGAAAGTAATGCTTAAAGTAATACTGAGATAAAGATAAATGTACCTGAGATACAAGAGAGCAAACCAGACCAGAGACGCCGGGAAATCAACCAACCTCCGATGCCAGTCGCTCGCACCCGCTTCTCTCTTAGCAAGCTCTACGCTACTTTTACCACTGACTTAGGCGGAGCTGTGCTAATCTAAGAGCCGCGCTGTACCGAGGGCACTAGAGTTATACTCTCTCTACTAGCTAACCTACTTGCCCAAGCTCTCTGAGCTTCTAACTTGACCCTCACTTGCTTCTCTTGCTTATGTGTTGCTTGGTTGTGGTTCTTCTGAAGTGGTGCCACCAGGGGGGTATTTATAGTCTTGAGGAGTGAGGGGGGTACTTATAGGGGGCAGCCAACCGACCTAGGGCTAACCCTAGCGGCGGGCGCCAGCCCTAGGTGGCGGCCGCCACCCCCATCACCGTTGGATGCACCGCCTTTGCTTCAACGGCATCCAGGAGCTCCAGAGAGGCGGTTGGTAGGTCGGTTGCATGTCCAAGTAACCGCCATTTGGCCTTGATCCACGCCACTCCTTCCTGAGCCGTCCGATGCTACTGACCTAGTGACCAAGGGCCAAGATTTGGCCTTGGCATGGTCACATGGATCAGTGACGTGGCAAAGGGGGAGAGTTGGGCCTCTCCATGTGGCGGGCGCCACATTTGGGTGGCGGGCGCCACCTCTGGTTAGCGGGCGCCACCCCACTCGGGCCCAAATGGGTCCTGGTGAGTGGGCTCGTCTCCTGGTGGGTCCATTCTCCAAATTTGGTCCAAATCCTGCATTCAAATAAAAATCTATGGACATGTGGAATTTGGTTAGTTTGAAACCTATTTGACTACATTTCATGCCTTTTTGGTGAATTTTAGGGTAAAATGTTGATGGTAAAACAGGTGTTTAAGGACCATCAACAGCTGGCAAGCAAGTTGCAAACACTCATCCAACCAAAGCCTTTGTGTCAACATCAAGAGAGCTAGAGCTACTACACATGGATCTATTTGGACCAACAACATATGCTAGCTTGGGTGGAAATCTCTATTGCCTAGTGATTGTTGATGACTACTCTAGATACACTTGGGTATTCTTTCTTCATGACAAATCCGAAGCAACCCCTTCATTCAAGAAGTTTGCCAAGAGAGCCCAAAATGAGTTTGACTTGAAGATCAAGAAGATAAGAAGTGACAATGGAAGAGAGTTCGACAACACCCACATTGAGCAATATTGTGATGAAGTTGGGATCAAGCATGAAGTCTCCGCAACCTACACACCACAACAAAATGGGGTAGTTGAGAGAAAGAACCGGACACTAATCACCCTAGCAAGGACAATGCTAGATGAGTACACTACACCGGAAAGATTTTGGGCAGAAGCAATCAACACAGCTTGCTATGCATCAAACCGGTTGTTCCCCCATCGTCTCCTTGGAAAGACCCCCTATGAGCTACTCAACAACAAGAAGTCGGATATATCATTCTTTAGAGTGTTTGGGTGCAAATGCTACATCTACAAGAAGCGCCAACACCTAGGGAAGTTTCAACGCCGATGTGATATTGGTTTTCTTGTTGGTTACTCATTGAAGTCCAAAGCATATCGAGTATTCAACCATGCCACCGGGATGGTAGAAGAAACATATGATGTGGAATTCGATGAATCTAATGGCTCTCAAGGAGAGCATGTGAATCTTGATGATGTAGGTGATGAACCATTGAGGGAAGCAATGAAGAACATGCCGGTTGGAGCCATCAAGCCTAAAGATGATGATGATGTGCAAGTCATTGACAAGCCATCCTCATCCAATGTACCACATGTTGATGACAAAGATGGGAAGGATCCATTTGAAGATACTCATGTCTCCCATGATCAAATGGTGGTACAAGCTCAAGATGTTGATGCTCCACAAGCGGCCCCTCAAGTAGTTGATCAAAGGACTACTCCTCTACTACAAGCTCATCCTCAAGAACTCATCATAGGGAGTCCAACAAGGGGTGTAATGACTCGATCTCAAAAACTTGCTTTATTTATTGAACATCACTCCTTTGTGTCTCTTGTTGAGCCTACCATTGTAGATGAAGCTCTAGGTGATCTGGATTGGGTGAATGCTATGCATGAATAATTAAACAACTTCACCCGCAACCAAGTTTGGACACTTGAAGAGCGACCTAAAGGCGCAAGAGTCATTGGAACAAAATGGGTGTTTAGGAACAAGCAAGATGATCAAGGCAAGATTGTTAGAAACAAGGCAAGGCTAGTGGCAAAGGGGTTCTCTCAAGTTGAAGGTTTGGATTTTGGAGAGACCTTTGCATCAGTTGCAAGACTCGAAGCCATTCGTATCCTCCTTGCATATGCATCACATCATGACATTAAATTATATCAAATGGATGTGAAAAGTGCATTTTTAAATGGCTTCATAAATGAACTAGTCTATGTTGATCAACCTCCCGGGTTTGAAGACCCTAGATATCCTAATCATGTTTATAGGTTGTCCAAGGCGCTATATGGGCTCAAGCAAGCCCCAAGAGCTTGGTACGAGCGCCTCCGGGACTTCCTCATTGAGAAGGGCTTCACCATTGGGAAGGTTGACACCACACTATTCACCAAGAAGCTTGATGGAGAGATCTTCATTTGTCAAGTCTACGTTGATGATATCATCTTCGGGTCAACAAATGAAGCCTATTGCAAGGAATTTGGTGACTTGATGTCGAAGGAGTTCAAAATGTCCATGATTGGAGAGCTCACATTCTTCCTAGGCTTCCAAGTCAAGCAATTGAAGGAGGGGACTTTCATATCTCAAGAGAAGTATACAAAAGACCTCCTCAAGCGCTTCAACATGGATGATTACAAGCCTATCAAGACTCCAATGCCAATGAATGGGCATCTCGACCTAGATGTGGGAGGTAACCCGGTTGACCAAACTCTCTACCGTTCTATGATTGGTAGCTTGTTATATTTGAATGCATCTAGGCCTGACATCATGTTTAGTGTGTGCATGTGTGCTCGCTTTCAAGCCGATCCTAGGGAATCACATCTCATAGCGGTGAAGAGAATCCTTAGGTACCTAAAGCACACCCCAAGCATTGGCCTTTGGTATCCCAAAGGATCAAACTTCCAACTCGTTGGGTATTCCGATTCGGATTACGCGGGTTGCAAAGTAGATAGAAAAAGCACATCCGGAGGGTGCCATTTGCTTGGGAGATCACTAGTGTCATGGAGTTCAAAGAAACAAAATAGTGTGGCCTTGTCTACCGCCGAGGCGGAATACATAGCCGCGGGTGCTTGTTGTGCACAAATCCTTTACATGAAACAAACCCTTTTAGACTATGGTGTAGTTCTAGAAAGGGTACCTTTGTTGTGTGACAATGAGAGCGCGGTTAAGCTTGCTAACAACCCGGTTCAACACTCTCGCACAAAGCACATAGATATTCGCCATCATTTTCTTAGAGACCATGTTTCAAAGAAAGACATATCTTTAGAGGGAGTTAGAACCGAAGATCAATTGGCGGATATCTTCACAAAACCCCTAGATGAAAACACTCTTTGTAGATTGCAAAGTGAGCTTAATGTGCTTGATCTAAGTAACTTTGTCAAAAGGTGAAAGAGGGTTGTCTTTGCATTGCATTGTACCATATGCCATGTTTAAATTATGCTATGCACATAGGCTTGTCAGACGTGGTTAAGATAACCGCCCTAAAAAGCGTGTGAAGAAGCTTACCCATGAGCAAACTTGACAAGCAACCTAGATTCAAATTCCGTATTGCATTGCATATGCATATTTGTTGCTTTGTCGTTTCTTTTCGGTTAAGCTTTGAGCAACCGCTGTGTTCGTCCACCGCTAGGGGGAGCATTTGAGGCTCCTAATGGTTAAGTCCTCTAGTTTTGGTGGCCACGTGTTGTCTCCTCGAGATTTATTGCCTATATTACCTAAAAATGTTACATAGCCTATGGCAAAATATTTATAAAATTGAGGGTTTATGCGAGGATGCTCATACTAGGTTCCAACTGGTGTTTATTTGCCTCTTACTTAAGTTGGAACTTGGTTGGGAGAGGGAGCCGCAACGGAGATCTTCGGAACTGCTCAGAATGCAGCATCGGATGCTGCATCGGACGCTCCCTGCATCCGATGCCCTGCACTGTAGACAGCTCCGGCTGGAACAGTGTCAAGGGAGCATCTGATGTGTCACCATCGGAGCCTCCGATGACCCATCGGAAGCTACCCAGCATCCGATGCACAGACAACGGAAGCATCCGATGCGATTTTGGCCATTCTGGAACTCTCTGGACAGGCATCGGAGCGTCCGATGTAAAACCATCGGCGCGTCCGATGCTCCTTTAAGTGGCGCAATAGGTTCTTCTCTCTGATCAACCGACCCCACACGTCATTCCATCGTCTTCGTCCACCTCGCGCCCAACCACCCGCACCCGAGCTCGCCGGCGACTCTGTGCCCCAGCCCTAGCTCCGGCCGCTGCGTCCCCAACCGCCCGCACCCTCGCCGTCGGTCACCGTGCTCTGCCGCCACCGCGCCCGCCTCCGCGCGCCCTCTCCACCGTCCGACTAAGCGTGCCCGTCGCGGTCGGGGTTCCCCAGGGCGACCTCTCCTCGCCGGCGTTCCCCTCGCCTGTGTTCAACTCCGCCGGTGGTCTTCTCCATCGTCCCCGAGCACGTCTGTGTCTCCGGCGCCCTCTCCCCTCGGCCGGCCGACCACATAGTGAGCACCACTCCCACCTTCATGTCTCCATTTCCTCAACATGTTCGATGAAATGTCCCAACGAACGTTCCTTCACTATTTTAACTCCGTTTTCACCCAAACCCTTTGCAGACCGCCTTGGTGTGACGTGTGGGTGTCGGAACGTCAGTGTCCCATCTCTTCTTCGGCTGGTTCATTGTTCGTTCAGGTAGCGAAGCCTTTTTCCTCTCTTATCTAAATGCTTTGATTCCATAGGACTTGCTCGTCTCTAGAGTATATGTTTCTTATATATATCTCGTCTTTCTCGCAGCGAGTCAGTGGCCGCGATCAGGTGTCAGTTGGCAGTGTCAGATAACCCGGGGCCAAGCCCGCGGGTACGGATCGAGGCCAAGCCTCGCGAGTGACAGTCACCGTCTGTGGTCAGTGACCGGGGGAGTCGTCAGTTCAGTTGTCAGTTGGACTTGTCCGCAGTTTTTCAGTGGTAGTTGGTCTTCACCGGCAGTTCAGCACCTCTCAGTGACTGTTACTCCCGTTCTTGTCAGCCATGCCGCGCTGCAAGAACATTGGTGGTGGCCCAGGGGACTCTCCTCCCCGTCCCCCTTCCGGTCAGAGGCCTGGGAAGGGGAAGCTGATCACGCGCAGGAAGCGCTCCAGGGAGCAGAGAGAGGCAAACCAGGCTAGAGAGGTTGCAGCCACCGCAGAGCGTGCAGAGCGCGGTGGCAGTACTGGCGGACTCAGGATCAAGGATCAGTTGTCCCCAGACCAGCGCAGGGCAGTCAAGGAGGTTGAGCGTCGCCATGGCTCACCGACTGGCATGCTCATGGCTGCCGGTCGTCGGTCCACGTTCACCTCACCCGGAGTCGAGCCCCAGAGCTCGCAGCAGGGCCAGACAGAGGCCGAGGCAGCTGCGACAGCTGAGGCACCAGAGGCTGAGGCCGACGAGGAGGTCCCTGAGGAGGTTCCCCGGCGCAGGTCCACTCGTCGCAGGACAGCGGTGCCACCCCGGCCCGACGTCCCTCTGCAGGGAGCACGTGCTCCGTCGAGGCGTGCGCCCCCGCCGATCCCACGACTGGACCTCCAGGCGGCCACCTGTTCCCAGATACAGACGCTACGTCTTGTTCCAGTGGCGCAGTGGTTCCCCAGGGAGCGGCAGGAGCAGGCAGGGGCAGACTTCTTCACGGTGCTCCAGGAGGATTTCTTTCAGGGTTACAGGAACGCCGGTATCTCCTTGCGTCCGCAGCGTGTTTGTCCACTGGAGGCCCTAGTCACAACAGCTAGAGAGCAGATTCGCCTCATACTTACCTATCTACCTGGTTTGGTGGACCTTCTGGGGCGGTCTGGCTCGTATATTGAGCACTAGGTGTTTTAGTTCTATGCTTCACTTTGGGTGCACCCTGACCGAGAGACGATCGAGTTCGCGTTTGAGGGGATCACTATAGGCTCTTCTCGTCAGAGATCCGGAGTTGGTTTGGACTGACTCACTCACAGACCCAGATCCCCGACCTCTGCTACGACAGGACCGAGCCACCCCGCCGCCCTCACGGTGGTGCCTAGCCGTCGACAGACTTGGTCCGCCCCTGCTTCACTGAGCCGTTCGGTGAGGGTTCGAGTCGCACTCCTAGGGATCTCACCCCTACGGCTCGGATCCTCAACGCGGTTCTTCGGCGGACCTTGCTTCCCAGGGTAGGCTTCGGAGAGGGACATTCTAGGCTGCAGTTGTGGTTACTCGCCTATATGGTCAGGCAGCAGGAGTTCGACGTCTGGGACGTCGTCTTGTGTGAGATGGAGGATACCATCGCAGAGGGCATCAAGGCCCGCAGGCAGCTACCCTATGCCCATTGGATCTCCTATATACTGTGGAAGGTAGCTGCCACTACTGGTTCTCGCCCCAGTCAGTCGCTCACTGGGTCCGCGACCGTGTTCCCCGAGTACAACATGAGTCAGCTGTTGGGACACGGCCGGGATCGCAGGCAGCAGCAGCAGTAGGACGCCCCGTCTAGTTCACGCCAGAGACCAGAGGTCCCAGAGTCAGCTCAGGAGCAGGACGAGGCCGTTCAGGCACTCGCAGAGCAGGAGCTAGCAGAGCTCGAGGGTGGTGACACGTTCGTCGCAGAGGACCCCACCGACAGCTCAGACGAGGATTACCAGCTCCCGCCCCGCTTTCAGCCGCGTGCACACGACTCCCAGGCCGGGACCAGCGGTACTGCCTCCTCCGATCCAGCACTTCTCTCTATTCTAGCACGGATGGAGGAGCAGCAGAGGACTGTGACCCAGGACATCCAGAGGTTAGCCCAGGAGCAGCAGCGTCTGGCCCAGCAGCAGGCACTTGCACAGCAGCAGGCTCAGGAGCGCTCAGACGCCCTGCAGCGACAGATGATGGCACTCCAGCAACAGATGCTCAGCTTCATGGAGCGACTGGCCAGCGGTCCTCCTCAGTGGCAGTGGCAGCAGCCCCCTCCTCAGCAGCAGGTTCAGTGGCAGCCACCCGACCCTCCCCAGCAGTTTGGGCAGCAGCCGCAGTTTCAGCAGAGCTCCTCCCAGTTCACCTCTTTCACTACGCCGCCTGGAGCAGCCCCTGTGTTCAGTCCTTTGCGCACTGTTTTCACGCCACATTTGACAGAGTCTCTATTCGCGACGACCACCACAGTGACGCGGGACTTGTCTGCCAGTTTTAGTGAGCTCACTGGATTTCCCACTCCAGATCTTCTGGATCCAGTGCAGACGACGACGGCTCCAGTGACTTCTACCACTGAGACCCTCCCGAGCTCCGTCGCGTCTTCAGAACAGACAGAGCCTGTGCAGTCCGAGACGACCACGACAGTTCAGCCTGAGTTGTCAGTTATTCTAGAGCTTCCGCACTCCGATACTCAGGTTGACACCACTACTGAGACTGCGACAGAGACAGAGCAGGCAGAGCAGTCAGCGCCAGAGCCGACCAAGACCGCTACTCAGCAGCTTCCAGCTTCAGAGGGTCAGCAGGCTACCGGCGCCACTTCTTCAGACTCCGAGGAGTACCTACAGCAGTTTGAGTTTACTCAGCGCACTCCGGAGATTGCTCCTGGCTCGTCTGCACCACCTCCGCCCTCCGACGCTTAGTTTGGCGCTTGATGCCAAAGGGGGAGAGTGGATTAGTATAGCGATAGGGGGAGCGATGTGAGAGGGTTTCGATGTCTTATGTTGTGTTACTTTCACATACGCTCGTTTCTTATCGCATCTTTTGTGCATGATTATGCTATATACTTGTGCTATGGACCTTTATGACATGTATGTGCTCACTATGTTATCATATATGACATGTCATTTCATTTCGCTCATTTACTTGCGCTTAATTCTCACTTGGCTATGTATATGAGCTATTTCACTCTTGCACTTGCTATTCACTCTAACTTGTTGAGTGCAGGATGATGGCATGATATGTATGAACTTGCCCCTAATCATTTTCTCTTATTTATTGCAAGTTCATACATGTCATGATTTAAAAACCTCTTCTATCTATACTCGATCTCGTGTTGTCATCAATCACCAAAAAGGGGGAGATTGAACGCATCTTGGCCCCTAGTGGGTTTCGGTGATTGGATGAAACACAAGATTACTGTGACTAATGTGTGTTTTGCAGAAACATGATTAAGTTAGGTCACGGTAATGGCGACGATACGGGCATATGGAGTTTAGGTCCCCTAGCGATGGATATCATTTCAGTTTTCAAAGGACGGACAACGAAGACGGTGGTAGACTAGGCTAAGTGTCACATGGTGTTGGAGGACACTTAGGTAGTCTTAGGTCTTTGTTTTTCCTTTGGCCGTACTATAAAGGGGAGCGTGAATGAGTAGCTTGACCTAGATGAGTCTATTGAGGTAGGTGTGGTGCACACTTGTTATTTCATAGCCCTAGGTAGCTCAGAGAGATGCCTTATGTCGAGAGAAACAAAAGTCGTTAAGGCCGCATCGCGATCCGAGTTCGACTTGGCCCTGTTAGAGGCATCAGATGCTGGCTAGGTGGGCATCGGAGGCTCCGATGCTCACACCGACTTAGGGTTTGGTCTGGTGTGTGGCATCGGAGGCTCCGATGGTGCCACATCGGATGCTCTGGTGTCACTGTTCACTTGCGAGTGAACTGTGAGAGGCATCGGACGCTGGCATCGGACGCTGAGGGCCAGCGTCCGATGGCCATCCAGAGAGGTTCCAGAGAGGGTAAAACCACATCGGACGCGTCCGATGTGGTGGCATCGGACGCTGCCCAGCGTCCGATGTCCCTTTAATAGGTCTGACAAGAGGGTATAGTCGACCGTTGGTCGAGGTCATCGGCGCGTCGGATGCCCCCGCAGAAACCCTGTCTTGTCCTATTTTTGGATGGCCGGTTGGGGGAGTATATATACTTCCTTCCCTCCATCCATTTGAGTGTTCTTGCCACTTCCATCTGCTGAGAGACACATTGTGAGTGTGAGATAGTGCAAGAGCCCTAGTGAGGTTGAGTGATTTGCTAATTGTGAGAATTAGACACCTCCTAGTGAGAATTGAGTAGCAAGTGTGCATCCATCCATCTCTTTGGCCTTGTGTTGGTCAAGTGAGAGTTCTAGCTTGTTACTCTTGGTGATCGGCATCACCTAGACGGCTTGGTGGCGATCGTGAAGCTTGGAGAGCATCCGGTGGCTTTGTGGATGACCCAAGCAAGCTTGTGACCGGTAGTGAGCGATTCACCGGGCCGGAGCGGCGAAGAATCAGCTCATAGTGAGCACTTGATCCTTGCGCGGATCAAGGGGGAGCGATACCCTTGTGCGGGTGCTCCAACGAGGACTAGGGGGGGTGTGTCGACACCTCGATACCTCGGCAAAAAGATCATCGAGTCATCTCTACTCCTTTACATACGCATTTACTTTCAAGCAATTCAATTCTGCATTTCTACTTATTGTTCATTCTATATTGGATTGCTTTGCTAGAGTAGGAGTGGCATAGACTTGGTCTTTTGTGTGGTAGTATAAAGAGAAACACACTTCTAGGCACTAGGGGGTTAATTGAGGCTTGATAGGTTTAATTCTTGAAAGAAGTTTTAGAAAAGCCCAATTCACCCCCCCCCCCTCTTGGGCATCTTGATCCTTTCAGTGCTACAACGTCGACATGGGCTTCTCATGCAACCTTGGGACCCTAGCCCAAGTGGGAGCACACCCAAAACAAGTGGAGAAGAGCACAAAGATGTTCAAGGACGTCCACCTCCTTGTCCACCACCTTAAAAGGGCAGCCAAGTCGTCCAACCCAAGTTGGAGGTCCAATCCGAGTCAAGTTCGAGTCCATCTTGGAATCAAGGAGCAGCCAGCGGTAAAACGGATGCCCCGATCACATACGGACTCCATTTTCAATGATCCACATATGAATAGAAAGATAATTTGATAAGCTAACTAATGGCTTTGGTTTGAGGTCAAAACTCTATCGGACTCAACGGGAATCGTTGAAACAAGTTGACATCCAGAATCTATCAGGGTGTTGTGTCACCGTATTTTGGGCTATTGGGCCATGTAAGATATGGGCCTGTTGGTAGTTCTTAACTTCACTAAAGATAGAGCTAGGCAACTATCCCCGGTAACGGCCCAGAAATTCTTGTTGACACTTGCTAACGTCATTACTAGGAGCAGACTATGGAATCTATCCCTGGCAACAGCGCCAGAAATGCTTGTAGCAAGTCCAGTCACTATACCTAAAGGAGTGAAGCTAAAGCAGCTATCTACTAATGTCAAATGGGGTTGTCAATCCAGACACTAGTAGGAGCTAGCTAGAGAGATTGCAATCTACCTAGAGGAGATTCTGCAAGCGCACAGAACTATCATAGTAGCACTTCGCCTGGGAGTACCAGGTGTCGATTTATTTGATCCCAAAGGAAGGCTAGGGTGGTGTATGAGTCGAGTCAAGGAGGGGATGAGAGTTGAAGAATAAGAAAGGGAAAAGGAGAGAAGAGAAGAGAGGAGATGAAAGGCTAGAAAGAATTTATGAGTGGATAGATAAGGATGAAATGAATGGTTAAGGTAAGGTGGATAGACAGGTAGATAGGGGAATAAGATAACTAATGTAACTAACTAATAACTAATACTTACTCCTAGATAACTACGAAGCAAGATAGGCAAATGCCAAATAAGCAACCAAGTTAAGTATAGTTTTATTCCTATCTTGTCAAGTACTGAGGCGTACTAGCCTTTACCACTGACTTAGGTTGAATGCTAGCACAACGAGCCTTACTGTTAAACTAGACCAACTATGTGGTGGAATTCAAGGCGCACAGGGCTGTCACCACCTGCTTGCTACCACAGCTATCCAGGGGTCTAGCCGTATCTGAAGGTAAGTCTATAACTAAGCACCACGCCTAATTATATTCTAACTATCTCTATCCTGGCCTAGAATAGAGACACCCTTGCGGACGTCAGAGCAAATACTTGACTTAATAAGATAAACACTAAACTAACTAAGCAACCTATTGGCAAAGATCAAACACTAAGCACACTAGAGATTAACTACTATGGCTAAGTGAATTGAAATGTAGGATAGCTAGGTACTCAAGCAATCAATCAAGTATACTACTCAATACTGGTAAGTAGAATAAAGTAATATTTGAAATGATGAACTAGAATATAATAAAGTGCTTGAGTAACAAGAGCAAAACCTGAACTGGAGATGAAGGAAGACTCTTCCCAACTCCAGGACCGATCACTCGCACGCTTCTACTCTTGAGCTAAGCCTTGACCAGCGCTTCCGCGAGGGCAATGAGGCAAGGATGCCTTGCTCTACTAGCTACCTACTTGCCTAAGCTTAGCTAAATCCTAAGCTATTAGCTCTCTGGCTCTAGCCTTGCTTTCTTTGCTTCCTTTCCTTCCTTGCTTGAAGTGAAGTGACACCTCCAGGGGGGTATTTATAGGGGGCAGCCAACCGACCTAGGGAAAACCCTAGTGGCGAGCGCCAGCCCTAGGTGGCGGCCGCCACCCCCCTGGCCCTTGGATGCACCGTCATTGATCCTACGGTCTCCAGGGACTCCTCCAAGGCGGTTCCAAGGTCGTTTGCATGTCCAAATAACCGTCACATGGGCAATTAGGTCATGATCCACGTGACATCTCTTATTAGCCCTCCGATGCCACCGACCTAGTGACCAAGGGCTAAGATTTGGCCCTGGGGTGGTCACACGGATCAGTGATGTGGCAGGGGAGAGTTTGGGCCTCTCCATGGTGGAGGGCGCCACCCCACTAGGGCCCAAATGGGCCCTGGTGAGTGGGCTCGGCCCCTGGTGGGTCCATTCTCCAAATTTGGTCCAAATCCTTCATTCAAATAAAAATCTATGGACATGTGGAATTTGGTTAGTTTGAAACCTATTTGATTACTTTTCATGCCTTTTTGTTGAATTTTTGGGTAAAATGTTGATGGTAAAATAAGTGTTTAAGGACCATCAACAGGGCCCATAAGGAGGACGTGAGTAAGGGTGCTTGCATGCCCCTTAGGCTATATAATCAGTAGTGGCCGCCCACGTTAAGGTTTGGGTTTTTGTTTAGATTAATCTGTCAAGAACAGTTTCACCGTTTCATCGGTTTGTGAGACCCCAACTCGTGAGATTAATCATAAAACTGCAATTTGGCTGTATCCTTCCTTGTTCTTGCTCGTGTTCTTCGATTCGCAGGCAAGGACTTTAGCCTTCTTGGCGAGGTCAACTGTGTAACGCAGGTTGATAACCAGAGGAGACGTGGTGCTGCGATTGCGGGGTTTCGGATCGTGTTGTTCGGAAGCCGGATCGACTTGTGTCTTGTTTCCACCAAATCGAGAGTTACCAGAACAGAACCTTTCGGAAGATCGGGAACCCTTGTTTACATCATCTTTGTTCTCATTTATAAGTAGAGTGCAACCTGAGATGCAAGATGCATTAGTTAACATGGTAAAATTTAATGCTTAGGTTCACTAAGTTATGAATTTGTTTAGCTAATTGATCAACGCCTGTAGCATTGACTTATACAATACTCTCAACTTACCCTTAGTTCATTGGAACAAAAAATATTTGTTCATCTCCATTTTTCAACTCCCAATGACTAACTACAGATTCAGTACAGGTGGTAAGAGCAGAGGAGCATTTTTGTTCCTTCTTCCTATTTGACAAATACAGCCTGCAATTACTATGGCTCTCACCGGTGTTTCAACGTAAACACTATTTCTTATCTTGTATTGACAAAAAAACATGACCTTATTAATTTAAGGTTGTGCTCTGTCTTGTTAGTTCGTTTCTTTTTTCTTACTTGGTTTTCAGATAATTTGGGTGCTGGTCATTAGAGGCAACAAAAAATTAGATGTTTTAGTCGGTAAAGATCTACGGTAGGGTTTCTCGCTGTTGGGCCTCATGATTAGTGCAGTTATCTAAATTTCTATTCATTCTCTTAGTCTCTTGAGGGACATTTACTTAATTGAATTGTCAATATTCATGTACTTTTGTCTCATAGTTTTGTTGTAAAATAAAATGACATGTTCATGTCTTCTGTTTAACTATATTATTCACTCAGTTTGTAGCTCCAAAAAATGTTAATCGTTATCTTTGGAATATGTGTTGGTGCCACATGTTCTTCGCTTTTCCCGGTTACTGCTGTAGTACAACTACAATGGAAACAAAAGTCCTTGTATGTAGATGTGAGAATGATGTCAATGTCTACTTTATGATTGTAACAGTAAGCTAGAATGGATTGGATCATTCACCCTAATACTGACAGATTGATTCACTAAGCTGCTATTCGAGACTACTCCCTGAGGCAATTGCTTTTAGATGCACTGCTAAGTGCTTCACATCTAATTATTGCAGTGGCGGATCTAGAATTTTTCCTTAGGGTATGCCGTCCAAAATATTTTATATACAATTTGGTAAATCTATTTTGGTAATTCAGCGTCAATTATAAAATTTGTATTATGATTCGGTAACAATTCGGTAAATTACAGGACTAAGTTAAAATTTCTCACAAAATGCAATACAAATAGTTCAAAAGCATGCCAATAGTTCAAAATATAGGCATAAAAGAATATAAGAAACTTACAATGTTATTTATCTGACTTTGTTATCCGACGCTTTCTAAGGGACATAAATGTCTGGATTATATCATCTTCATTAACTTCAAAGAAAATATCACGCTCAATAAATGTAACTAGACAGTAATCCAAGAGACTATCACCCATCTTATTTCTTAACTTTGATTTTACTAAAACCATTGCAGAAAATACCCTTTCAACACTTGTCGTTGCCACAGGAAGAAGCAATACCAATTTGAGAAGCTCATAAACCATATCATACACTTTGTGCCTATGTGTTTCAACAAGCTTAACTGAGAGATCAACAATATTGTTTAGACCTTTGAAGCTATCATCTTGTCTCATGTCGTCAATATAATTATGCAGTTGCAATTCAAGTTTGAGCAAATTATTATTTGAGAACTCCTTTGGGTAGAACTCAGCAAGTCTACATAGCTTCTGTACATCAAAAGAAGAAAATAAGTTGGAAGGATTGAAGGTCGACATACAAGACAACAACTCCATATTAATCTCATCAAACTGATTATCAAGTTCTTGACTTATTTGATCAATAACACCAATATATACTTCTCTTCTGAAGTGGTCATCATTAGTTTGCTTCCGGGCATGAGCTTTCCTTGCCGATTTTCCATAAGGCACACAATAGCCATCCATAGCAGGAACTTCAACACCATGTTTATCACAAAATGAAGTGACCCTCTGAAGAAATTGATCCCAATCATCAGACCTCAATTCTCTCATTCTATTCTTTGCCAAATTAACAAGGGATATTGCATTAATAATATCTTGGTCCCTTCTTTGTAAACACTCAGATAATTCATTTGTGTATCCAAGAATAACAAACATTAAGTGTGCAAAGAAAACAAACTCAAATGTCTCGAATGCTCCAAGGACAAAATGTATTTTGGTCCAGTCATCCTTATGTGAAGGATCATCCTCAAGATCATCGAGCACATCATGGATTGCTTCATACATTGTAATAATGTTGCATATAGTTTTGTAGTGAGAGCCCCATCGAGTATCACCAGGCCTAGGTAAACACATCTCTTGATTTAACCCACTTCCAGATTCAAGTTCACCATAATCAAGTGCTTTGTTGATACTCTCAAGACTGGCATTTCTAAGCATGCCATGACGCTTACAAGAAACCCCAACAATATTCAACAAGGTAGATATTTGATCAAAAAAAGTCTTGCAATCAGTGTTTCCCTTAGCAACAGCAACAAGAACTAACTGGAGTTGATGTGCAAAACAATGGATACAATAAGCAGAAGGAGATTCTTGCATTATCAACGTTTTTACTCCTTTAATATCTCCTTTCATGCTGCTAGCCCCATCATATCCTTGACCACGAATTTGAGTCAAAGTCAGGCCATGACTAACAAGTAAAGCTTCAATTGCATCCTTTAGTGATAAAGAGGTAGTATCATCTACATGAACAACTCCAATAAAATGCTCACATGGCCTTCCCAACTTATCAACATAACGCAAGCAAAGAGCTAGTTGTTCTTTATGAGATATATCACTAGACCCATCAGCTAAAATTGCAAAGGGCTCATCACCAAGTTCCTGGATTATTTTCTTTCTAGTTTCTATGGCACAACATTGAATAATTTGCTTTTGTATGTCTGGACTAGTTAAGGTACAATTACCTGGAGCATTATCCAAAACATACTTGTTCACTTCTTCACTATTTCCTTTAAGAAACTTCAAAAGTTCAATAAGGTTCCCTCGATTGCTAGAGTCTTCACTTTCATCATGTCCACAAAATGCCAATCCTTGATGCAAAAGAAACTTAATACACCTTAGTGAATAAGTCAATCTTTTCTTGTACATATGAAGATCCTCATCGTTCCACTTCTCAATATTATAATTGCGGATACATGGGTGTATGCCGGATCTTGAGATGATGAGTTATTGCCAACTGGTATGATGCGCATGTTCTTTGGCTTGTGTTGTGCAGGTGTCGAGCACAGAGACGGTGATCGAAGGCAAGGTGAAGGTCGAGTAGAGACGTGCTGTGCCGATGGACCCGGAGCGGTGAAGGGCGGACGTGAGGCTTGGACTAACGGACCGGTGGCCTGAGGATCGGCCGTGGTGGCTGACAGCCTGGGACAGCGACAAGTGAAGACTTGCGGGTGGACGGGGTGCACGGGCGGTGCATCCCTCTATGGCATCGGTTTGGTGGTTGAGCCACAGAAAAACCACCGAGTGAGCGGTTTCCAGGTTTGGGCCTCAAAACCTGGGTGCGGCCGGTTTCCGAGTTTGGGCCACAAAACTCGGGTTGAGGACAGTTTCCAGGTTTGGGCCTCAAAACCAGGGCGCTGGCGGGTTTCTGAGTTTGGGCCACAAAACTCAGGCGACGGACGACAGGTTTCCCGGTTTCGGCCTCAAAACTAGGGGATGGCCCAGGTTTCCCGGTTTCAACCTCAAAACCGGGGGGAGGTCCATGAAAAAGTGAAGGACCGAGAATGCAAAAGCAAGGCGACCAGAGGGGGGTGAATGGGAGCTCAAAAATTTCTCTCGAAACTTTGGCCTTTGTCCCCAAAATCGACCCCCAAAAACTTCGACCGAAACGTGATGACTACGACCCTTGGAAGAGGGTGGATGATCCCTAGGATCACAGCGAGGCACCACCAAGCAATAGCAAACCAAACGCCAAAAGCACCGGGTCAAGTTCGACTCCTGAAAACCAAGTCCCGAACGTAGATTGAATGCTATGTCGAGAAATCCCCAAATATCGATGCTAACAAGTAGCAAAGATACCTAGAGAGGTTCCTAGGTCAACTCTAGGGCCAAACGAGAAGTCCGGAATCCAAGCAAAGAAGCCGGAAGAGCAAATGAACTAAAACTCAACACTCAGCCAACTCGCGGACTGTCCGGGGTTCAGACTGCGGACTGTCTGCCCAACGGCGGACTATCCGGGCTCTGGTGGCGGACTGTCCGCCGGCCAACCGAGCAAAACAGCAAGGTTGCTGAACAGTCCCTGGACGACTTCCGGACTGTCCGCGGATTCCTATTGTGGACTGTCCGCCGGTCAAACCGAGACAACACAGTCGAGCCGTGCGACCACTGACTCGGTCGTAGCCCGACGCGCGGACAGTCCGCGCCACCAACGGCGGACTGTCCGCGGATGAACAGAAAGGGCGATTTTGGTCGTCCTCAACTCAAATCTTCTCCAAATCGATTCAAATCAAAACCCCTTGATCCCAAACTTGGAGAGGATGATCACGAGGTAGTTAGGAGACTATCCCCAAGAAATCATCCGCTCAAAACACCTCAATCAACGGGAATCGAAGAGAAGGGAATATGAACCGAAAAAGTGCCACGAAAATTGAATCGACCCGATCTACTTGTTCGTGAGGAGTTAGATGAATTCCTTCGGTGGAAATAATCTCCTCACTGTAAAGAACAAGTTGATTCAAGTGGATTTCAAAAAGACGCGGTAGAGAGGGAGATCGAGTGACGAGAAAATCGCGGAGAAACGAAGAACGCGAAGAGCAAAGTCAAAACACGAATTGAGACATCGATCTGCAACCGTGTGGCTACCACACGCTACAACAGTGAGATTACGGTCTCACTTCCTCAAAATCTCAAGTACACAGAGGTATGGTTCTCTGCGGATCTCAGTTGCTACAGCAGGGGATTGAGAGAGCAGGAAAACCTAGAAGGCAAAGAGCAAATGACTGAGATAGGATGGGAGGTGGGTGTCTCCCTCTACTTATCCTAATTCTAATTCCCACTCTACCCCTAACTAATTACAGAGCGAACTGTTGATGGTGCTTAAAGCATCATTTCACCATCAACATTTCACCCAAAACCAAGGTAAAACAACATAAAAAGTAGAAGATTTGGTTTATAACTAACCTATTTCCACATGTGCATAGTTTCTTATCTTAATGCAGGAAATAATGGATTTTGGGCCAAACAAGAGTACCAGGAGCAAGGCCAAGCCACTCTGGCCCATTTGGGCCTGAGCAAGGTGGCGGCCGCCACCTATTACTGGCGGCCGCCAGGTCATTCGTGCCAAAAGTGGCCCAAGCCAAGTCATCGATCCGTGGGAGTCACCTCAAGCTCAAATTCTGGCCATTGCATACTAAGACGGTTTGATCCAAGGGCTAAGAAGAGTATCACCTGGATAGTGGGCTTTGGACACGTGTCTAAACCCTAACCGGCCCTCAAACCGACTTAGGAGAGCAAATGAAGACCGTTGGATGAATGGCAGTTGCAATGGACGGCAGAGAGGTGGCGGGCGCCAGGGTTTGGTGGCGGGCACCACCCCCTAAACCCTAACCGACCTCCCCTTCACTCTATAAGTACCCCCCTAGCTTCCTAGCACTATAAATAGGCCCCTTGAGCTCTCATTCGGAGAGCCTCACATCATTCCTCACCATTTGGTTAGATTAGCACACTTGCTATGCTAGAGAGATTAGAGAGAGTGTGAGTGCCTCACTAGAAGAGGAGCTGGAGAGGAGAAGAGTAGAAGTCTGGAGAGTTCCGGAGTTGTCGGAGACCCCTGCTTCTCTCTGCTCTGCGCTTCAACTTTGGTAACTTAGTATTTATTCTATCTTCAAGTATTTACTTTTTGGTACTTGTGTGCTTGTTTCATTGCTTGATATTAGTTTCAAGTGCTCTAGTTCTAGTACAGGGCTAGTTGTAGTAATATATAGATTAAGTGAGGTACTTAGGCTATATATTGCCAGTGAATACGGCTAGGCCCCCGGATAGCTGTGGTAGCAAGCAGGTGGTGACAGCCCTGTGCGCCTTGAATTCCACCACGTAGTTGGTCTAGTTTAACAGTAGGGCTCATTGTGCTAGCGTTCAACCTAAGTCAGTGGTAAAGGCTAGTACGCCCACAGTACACTAGTAAAGAACTTAAATCACTAGAAGTCTAATAGAACTAGGATCTACCCCAGTAGATAGTGCCCGTTCCCTTCATCTATCCTAGATATCCTTAGCCCCCTAGTTTTCTCAAAATCACTTCGCGTTCCTCGTGGATTCGATACCCCGGAATACTCTGAGGTGAAAATCTACAACTGACAGCTGTGCGCTTGCGGTTTCTTCTGCGTGCCACCCGAGGTGTCAACAAGCTTTTCTGGCGCCGTTGCCGGGGAACGGTAGCTGATTTTTGAGACTAGAGTTAGGATCTTCTTTACCGTCTCCACATGGAGAACCAATCTATCTTACAATTCGCAGCTCCTAAGAGTTCGCGATTAGAGCCACATATATCATCACAACCTATATATGCCGATAGTTACGAATTGCGCCCTGACTTTATTAACAAAGTTTAGGAGAGCATGTTTACGGGATCAGAAAATCCCTACACACATCTACGTGAGTTTGAGTAAGTCTGTGCATGCTTGAACATTTCGGGCATTTCACCTGACACTGTCAAGTGGAAGCTGTTTCCATTCACTTTGACGGGAGCAGCTAAAACATGGCATGCTCGAACCGTGGGAAGTGCCAGAGGAGACTGGGGAACTTTACGGACCAAGTTTATCTTGACGTATTTCCCTGTCCACCGAGTGGTACAACTACGAGTAGAAGTATTGACGTTTAGACAAAATGATAAGGAGACCTTAGGGGAGGCTTGGGACCGTTTTATTGATTTAATCAATTCAGGACCCTATTTAGCCATACCCGATCCAGTGCTCCTTCAGCATTTTTATGTCGGTCTAGAGAAAGAGAGCGCTCTTCACCTTGATCATTCGTCAGGTGGAGCGTTTCTTCATCTTTCTCCACGAGGTGGAAAGGAGGTTCTTGATAGAATTCTCGAGAATACTCCTTATACTGGAGTTTCCGATGAAATCCCTGAGGGAGAAGTCGTAGAAACCCAAGTTTCGACTGTAGAACAACAAGAAGAGCCCGAGTCTAGCTCGTTGGACTTAGCGGAGCCTTTTCCGTCCACATCTGGGAGAGAAATTCTTCCGGAATTTTTGGGCAAGATAGAGGATGATGTGTTTGAGGATTACGGAAATGCTATGAACTACTCCGTTCAAGCTCTCCCATCCGACAAACCACTTCCTGAGTCTTCTGATGGAATCTATAGCCGAGAGCGTCTTTTGGAACATTCAGCTGTCATGAGTCATGAATGGACAATGGAAGCCGAAGTATCAGAAAACATCCCTCGCATAGACAAAGTACCTAGCATAATAGATTGTCGAATTAGGGGAGAAAGAGCCTTTGCCTTTTATGACCCTGATGTGGGAATTAATGTTCTTGCTAGTAATTACGTATCCAGAACATTCCCCGACCTTCAACGACAACCAACTAAACGGTGTTTAAGAGACCCAAATGGTGACATCTTGGAAAGTGAAGGAATCCTAAAGATGGTCCCCATCCAAGTAGATGGAGCTGACATGGTCTTAGATTTCTACATTTTCGATGTAGTCCTTTTTGACGTCTTCTTAGGACAACCTTGGTCCATACTTGCCTTGCAAGGGCCATGTCAAGAGCACTTTAACGCTCAAATCGGTGGAAAAGAGTACTCAGTACCTTTCGTTCGTGCATTAAATTCTATTGTCGAACAACCACCAGAACCAGATCTTCTCGATCAAGCTAGAACCTCTACCCTTTATGAGTTGGCTCAGCCTGATTTTGAACAAGATTCTGAGTTCTTTGTCGAAGAAGAAGCCGAGACAGATGAACCGTTTCGCTTAGACGAATCGGAAAAGCCATCTCGACCTTCCATAGAGCTAAAACCTCTGCCTGAAGGTCTGAGATACATTTTTCTAAACAATGACCCCGAGACTCCCGTAATCATTAGCAGTAAGCTATCTGAAGAGGAAGTCCGTAGGTTGACCCTTGTCTTAGAAAAACATCGATCTGTCTTTGGCTATTCACTTCAAGATTTGAAGGGAATTAGTCCAAATCTCTGCACCCATCGTATCCCTCTCGATCCTGAGATACCCTCTTCAAGAGAACCCCAAAGACGACTTAATAACGCTATGCGTGAAGTCGTGAAAAAGGAGGTTCTGAAACTCTTGCACGCGGGAATTATTTATCCAGTTCCTTATAGTGAATGGGTAAGTCCCGTGCAAGTAGTTCCAAAGAAAGGAGGTATGACAGTCATTAAGAATGAGAAAAATGAGTAAATCCCTCAACGCACTGTCACTGGATGGAGGATGTGTATAGACTATAGGAAGCTGAATAAAGCCACAAAGAAAGACCATTTCCCGCTTCCTTTTATAGATGAGATGCTAGAGAGATTGGCAAACCATTCCTTCTTTTGCTTCCTGGATGGATATTCTGGTTATCACCAGATCCCAATCCATCCAGATGACCAAAGTAAGACCACTTTAACATGCCCGTATGGAACTTATGCCTATAGACGCATGTCCTTTGGACTTTGCAATGCGCCGGCATCTTTCCAATGGTGTATGATGTCCATCTTTTCCGACATGATTGAACAAATCATGGAGGTATTCATGGATGACTTCTCGGTCTATGGGAAAACCTTTGACGATTGCCTAGCCAATTTAGACAAAGTCCTCCAACGCTGTGAAGAGAAGGACCTAGTTCTTAACTGGGAAAAGTGTCACTTCATGGTGCGGGAAGGAATTTTCCTAGGCCATCGAATTTCAGAACGTGGGATAGAAGTGGATAAAGCCAAAATCGATGTAATTGAACAATTGCCACCACCCACTAATGTAAAAGAAATCCGAAGCTTCTTGGGCCATGTCGGTTTTTATAGAAGGTTTATTCAGGATTTCTCACAAGTCGCTAGACCCTTAATGAGCCTGTTAGCAAAAGACGTCCCGTTCAAATTTGACGAGGATTGTCTACAAGCTTTCAATATTTTGAAAAAGGCTCTAACTTTGGCACCAATCATCCAACCCCCAGATTGGAATTTGCCGTTCGAAATCATGTGTGATGCTAGTGATTATGTTGTGGGAGTCGTCCTTGGTCAAACTAAAGATAAGAAGCATTATGCTATTTCTTATGCTAGTATGACCCTGACTGGCCCCCAGCTAAACTATGCAACCACAGAAAAGGAACTTCTGGCCGTAGTCTTTGCCATGGACAAGTTTAGATCCTACTTAGTGGGAGCTAAGGTGATCATTTATACCGATCACTCTGCTCTGAAATATCTCTTCACTAAGAAAGATGCTAAGCCAAGGTTGATCCGCTGGATCCTACTCCTTCAAGAATTTGACCTGGAAATAAGAGACAAGAAAGGAGTAGAGAATTCAGTAGCTGATCATTTGTCTAGACTACAAGTCAGTAATTCGGACAATCTCCCAATAAATGACTTCCTTCGCGATGATACCCTTTTAAAAGTCACGTATACCAATCCTTGGTATGCAAACATCGTGAATTTTATAGTCGCCGGCTATGTCCCGCCGGGGGAGAATAAAAAGAAACTGCTATATCAAAGCAGAACGCACCTATGGGATGTACCATATCTCTATAAGGTCTGTGCAGATGGACTCTTGAGAAAATGTGTCCCCATAGAAGAAGCAACAAAAATCATAGATAGATGTCACTCCGCCGAATATGGAGGACACTATGGAGCTTTTCGTACCCATGCTAAAATATGGCAAAGTGGTTTTTATTGGCCATCCATGTACGAGGACACAAAGAATTTTGTGAGACGTTGTCCTCGTTGCCAAAAGCATGGTAACATTAATGCCCGAGATGCTATGCCTCTCTTGAACAATCTCCAAGTTGAGTTGTTCGATGTTTGGGGTATAGACTTCATGGGCCCCTTTCCTAAATCCTATGACGCCGAGTACATTCCTGTGGCTGTGGATTATGTCTCGAAATGGGTAGAAGCCATAACCTGTCGAGCGGCAAATGCTAAACATTCGAAGAAAATGTTCAAAGAAAACATCTTTCCTCGTTTTGGAGTTCCTAGACTGGTCATTACTGACGGAGGCCCTCATTTCATAGATAAGAATTTCTGACATTTCTTAGCTAGTCAAGGAGTCCAACATAATGTAGCCACTGCATACCACCCCCAAACAAGTGGACAGGTCGAAACGTCCAATAAACAAATAAAGAATATCTTGCAAAAGACGGTAGAAGAAATGAGAAAGGGATGGAAACATAAGTTACCCGAAGCTCTGTGGGCCTATCGGACCGCCTATAAGACCCCGATTGGAATGTCCCCATACCAACTAGTTTATGGGAAAACTTGTCATCTTCCTGTTGAGCTTGAGTTCAAAGCTCATTGGGCCATTAACAAATGGAACATGGACCTTGACCAAGCTGGCCAAAATAGGAAGATGCAAATTTCTGAACTAGAAGAATGGCGAGAGAAAGCCTATCATAGTGCCAAGCTCTATAAAGAGAAGACTAAGAGATGGCACGATAAACGGATCAAAAAGAAAGAGTTCGAAGTAGGAGATAAAGTTTTACTCTTTAACTCACGTGTTCGACTTTTCGGACATGGTAAACTTCGAAGCAAATGGGAAGGACCCTTCAAGGTTGTTGCAACCTCTTCCCATGGAGCTGTCACATTAGAAAGTGACGATGGGCAAATCTTCAAAGTCAATGGACAAAGATTAAAAATATTCTATGACTTTGATAAAAATGAGCTAAACGAAATTGATATAATTAACTTTGAAGTAGCTCAAGCCCATGACAATTAATGGATGGACCCAATTTACCCCTTGTCCATTTCATGCACCTAGTCCATCCAAAACCCCGAGAAAGGCCTCTTTAGGCCCAACCAAGCCATTTCGACCTCGGAACTTTGAAATTTAGGAGGCTTACCTTCTCCCGCTCGATGCCCGGCGAAGGAGGAGTGGCGACCGCCACTCCCAACTGGCGGCCGCCACCAAACCCTGGCGCCCGCCACGCTAGGCGGTGGTTTAGAGGCCCCTCTCCACATGGCAGCTAATCCCGAGCTCGGGAGAGTGAAAGAAGGAGGAGATGAGGACGTGTTAGTTCATCTAAGGCTTATCCCTCCACTTCTCCCCCTTCTTAAAAGAAGAACTCCTTCTTCTCCCTCCATCCACTCACGAAGTCCAGCCAAGCCTCCTCCAAAACCATGTCGTCTCCATGGAAATCCGAGTCCTATAACCCTCAAGGATCCATCTCGTCCTCCACCAAAGCCATCATCCGATCTTTGATCGACGACGACATGGAGGTACTTGACGTGCCTCCTTTAGCAATGGTGCTGCCAGACGGCACTTATGTCAAGGGGACACCACCGGAGGGTGCAGGGAAGGCACCAGCCACCACTCCAGTGGCAGGCGCCACCCCTGCTGGGCGGCCACCAGGGGTGAAACGCCCCCTGGCCTCGTCTCCGCTCCGTCTTCATCCTCCTCCAGTGGCGCCACCTGTTGACGGTCCTTAAGTACCAAATATAATCATCAAATAAATAAAGAAAAGGATCCAAATGCAACCAACACCCAGACTTAGGGTTTTATCTGACAGAATTCCACGAGTTTTGGTGTTTGTCTATTTTTGCAGGGGGTTATCAGGAAATATGGAGGAAAGGCCCACACGTCGGGTTTACATAGAGATATTAACGTGTGCGGCAATTATCCAACATCTAGAAGAGTCCAGAAGCCACGGGAACGAGCGGGAGGCCGAGCGGGCCCGGGGGCTGGGCGCCCGCCCTCCCCCCTTGGGCGCCCGCCCAGGTCTTAGGGCCAATCAGCGCCCGTCTCGCGGATCATGCTCCACCGACCTAAGGGATTAAGGAAAACCGTGCGATTAAGGTCGGTTTGATCCGACGGCCCACGTTCATTTGGAGGGGCTATATAAGCAGGCCCCCTGGCCCCTGGAGGATTCATTCCCTCATTCTCTGAAACCCTAATTCATTCATCAGGAGGAGAGTCTCTGATCAAGCCCTAGAGCCACCACATAAACTAGATCTCTAGTTTAGCATAGCTACATAGGATTAGAACTAGAAGGAGTCAATCTTCGATTGGTTTCCGGATCTGTCAAGAGGATTCTTGGTAATTCCTCTACTGTTCTTCATTTGTTCATCATTGTTCTTCAATATTATGAATACAACTTTGTTCTATTTCAATATATTGATTATGACTTTACTCTACTTGTTTATATTTGCAATTATATCGTTCTTAGTTTATCATAGTTATATGCTTGGCTTAGTTAGATTGGAATTATATACATGTTTAGGATCGTATAGCGTTTATCCATGTGTACAGTGGGTAAATGATAAGTATTGTGTAGGCGTGGTGCCTATACCGTATTTATCTGCGATTGTACCCTATATGCCGGATCGCGGGGTAGTTCGCGATAGTGACAGCTTCGTTGATTCTTATATAGTCCCCCTCCCGTGTATAGGGCAGGCAGAGCAACATTATTACAGGGGAGTGATTGCTATGTTTCTCATCTTCCTTGATAATATTACTATGCATGGGCGTAGTCCTTTCTCGCAATGATTGCCAAGTATAATTGCACTAACTATGATATGCTAGACTTTATAGTTAAGCATAACTTAGGAAATATTCTTGTAGTTCATCCTAATCCCGTGCTAATGACTTTCTAGAATATCTGTTGAGGTGCTTATCATTATTATATGTGGCTAGTTATGCTGATCAGATTAGTTATCTTTGTCACCATTCATACTTTATCTATATTTTATGTGATATTTATCCCTGTATGCAAGAGATAGATGAATGCTCTCTATTACACATGCAATGATAGATACTCAGTTCCATATTTCATTCCATAATCAACATTGGTGTTAGTAATCCCTTCCTAGTGGTAAAAATATAAATAACGATACCTGGAATACTTTCCGGTTAAAATGCTACATCGGTATTAATCTGTGCGCTTGCAGATCTCATTTATTATTTATCCAGAAGAGCAATTGCATATTTCAATACCGCGTCTCTCATGTCATGCTGGGGATGACAACTTGGCTTAAGTGTCATGAGGGATAGGTTCGGCATTTTTGGCGCCGTTATCATAATTAGAAAACTACGTCTACTTTTGGTAATGACGTTAAGAATGCCCAACAAGCATTTTTGGCGCCATTGCCGGGGAAGGTTGATTTACTAATAAGGAATGAATACGGAATATTGAGTCATCATTCGCATCACTAATATGATTGAGATCATCAATTCTCTCATACAGCTTTACCCCTGTATTTTGTTATTTTCATTATTTTATGCAGGGTGATGTATGAATAGAAGACATCTTCCAGAAAATTTTGTTGACGACCCCGAAGCATTAATCAGAAAAACAAGAGCCAAGCTCAAGAAGACATCGTCAACACTTCAGCGTGAAGCTTCATCCAATCAAGAAGACTGCCGAAGTTTCATCCGGAACTTGTCGACAGAGTTCGAAGCCATGGCGAACAAGTCGATCCGCGAGTTTTTAGCTCCCACCACAGACAACATCCGCACTGGACCTGCTGTGGAGATCGACCGCAACTTTGAGCTCAAGCCTGGGCTCATCAACATGGTGCAAGCCAACCAGTTCTGTGGGAAGGCGCACGAAGACGCCAGTGCTCATCTCCAACACTTCCTGGAGATTTGCAGCACATTCACTATGTCAGAAGTTCCCAGAGACGCCATACTACTTCGCCTCTTCCCATTCTCACTGTTGGGGAGAGCGAAGCAGTGGTTCTATGCAACGAAGGAGAAGAATACTACGTGGGCACTCTGCTCCACGAACTTTCTGGCCAAGTTCTTTCTCATGGGCAAGACCAATGCTCTCCGTGGGAAGATTACAAGTTTTCAGCAACAACATGATGAATCCGTTCCAGAGGCATGGGAGCGCTTCCAAGATTACATCCTAGAATGTCCCCATCATGGAATGGAGAGCTGGCTGCTGATGCAGACGTTTTATCATGGGCTCGGTAATAGCGCCCGTGAAACCATGGATGCTGCGGCTGGAGGAGCATTCCTGTCACTCACCATACCACAAGCCATAGCTCTTGTGGAGAAGATGGCGTCCAACCAAGGTTGGAACGAAGAGAGGACCCAGACACGCAAGAAGGGTGGAGGTATGCACCAGCTCAAGGAGGTAGACATGTTGTCTGCAAAGCTAGACCTGCTCATGAAGAAGCTCGATGACAAAGCTGGAGACAAGAAATAAGTCATGCACGTCTACGACTCTCACATGACTTGTGAGGAGTGTGGAGATACTGGACACTCAGGCAATCACTGCCCTGAGGTGCATGAGGACGTGAACTACATCAACAACAACAACAACAACAACAACAACAACAACAACTATTACAACCGTCCTCAGCAAAATCAAGGTTGGAATCAACAAAGGCCTAACTACTCAGGTAACTACTCAGGTAATTATCAAGGTAACAATTCTTACAACAATAATAATAATTTTGCACCTTTGAGAGAGTTAGTGTCTAATCAAGGAAAGCTAATGGATAACCTGTCTAAGAAATTGGCATCTAATGATAAAATGCTAGAAAATATAAATAATAGAATGGATAATTTTTCTACTGCCATCAAGAATCAAATTAGCTTTAATAAAATGATTGAATCTCAGTTAAATCAAATAGCTGCTATTGTTCCTGCTACTAACCCCGGTATACCATCACAACCGGAAAGATTAGAATCTGCAAATCTTGTAGACATGTTTGATGCAGGTAACTACTGGAGTAACCCCATTGTGGAAGTACATAATGACCTTCTGCCGGTCAAGAGAGGCGATCCAGGATGCCCCGTCATCCCGATCTCCATCGGCATGGTGGACTTCCTAGAAGCACTCTGCGACTTTGGCTCCAGCGTCAACATTATGCCCAGGGTACTCTACGAAAAATTCTTTACACGCCCTTTATTAGAAACAACCATGTGTTTGCAGCTTGCAGATCAGACACTGAGCTTCCCAAAAGGAATATTGAAGAACATATGTGTCCGAGTTGGTACCTCGTACGTCCCAGCAGACTTCGTGGTGATAGAGACCGGTGCTGATGAGAGGTCACCCGTCATCTTGGGGAGGCCATTCCTGAACACCTCAGGAGCTGTCATCTACGCCAGTGCTGCGAAGATCAACTTCAACATCAAGGGGAGGAAGGAGACGTTTTCCTTCAAGAACAAGACTGCACAAATCCCAGAGCAACCCCAATATGAACCAAGGAAGAGGACCAACAGGAGGAACAAGCAGAACAAGAACAAGAAACAAGTGTGGACCGAATCAGCTAAGATGGTCACTGCAATTCACGGAGGACAAGATCGTCGACTCAAGTCGCCTTTCCTGATCAAGAAGGACGACCCTGGTGTTCCAAGCATCGAGTGCTCAATCAATGGATACTCCTTTCAAAAGACACTCTGCGACACCGGATCGGGCGTCAACATAATGGCCGCAGTCACCTATCAGCTCCTGTACGGAACCATGCCCCTAAAACCGACATACATTCAGCTCCAGATGGCAGACTAGACATTCCGAAAGGTTGAAGGTATAGTGACCGATGTCCCTGTCAAAATAAACGATCATTTTGTCCATACAGATTTTCAGGTCATTGACATGGGAGAAGACGAGTACGATCCAACTATTATCCTTGGAAGACCGTTCCTCAGCACCTTCAAAGCAATCATCTACATTGGAACCAGAGAAGTCCACATGCACTTCCCCTCTGAGAAGGTACGCCGCTACTTTAATGACCCTAACTATATAGTTGAAGATTCTAAGCAGGTCAGGACAAGAAGAAGGCGACGCAACCGCAATCAGAGGAAGCAAATCATCAAGGACGGATGGGCAGATTATGAAGGAGAGGTAGTAAGGTCTGAGGATATACAGCTGGAACAGGAGACCGTAGCACCAAATCAGGTGTGGAGAGAGAAGATAGTTGTACAAGAAGAGGAGGCGCTGCCGGAACCGCCGTCTACGCCATCCAGCGAATCCCAGGACGACTAAGAATACAAAGAGTCCCGTTCGGAGGACTTTAAAACACCGAACACCGTGCCAAGAGGTAAACTTGGTAGTTATCACTTTCCCTTCTTCTATTATTTACTTTTTCTCAAAGTAGCTAGTTCAGTTAATCATGTTCATACTATCTTAAAAAGAAAATAAAAATGTTAAAACCAGTAAGCCCCATGTCAGTATACGAGTGGCATAAAACCCATAAGTACATTCATTGTGGTGGCATAAAAAAATAAAAATATTTTTCTGCTCCATAAAAATGAAAATACAAAAAAATAAAATTGTGATCCTACTAAAGAGAGTAACACTTATTGAGGAAGCTCAACATGATAAAGGCTAGATATTTATGCTAACACTTAACCAGTTCCACAAAGCTTTGTTGTCTATTTGAGCTTCACAGAAATTCAAGGATCAAGAAGACTAGCAGACGGAGGACATCCTAATCGCTGTCAAGGTTTTGCCGACATTCAAATACACCTCTACCACCTGCTAGGTACATCAGAAGAAATTACGTCAAAATCCAGCTTGGGGGAGAGCACCCCCATTTATCCAGCTAAGTATTTCTATCTATATTTATACTATATTAAAATAATAAAAAGATACATAATCATGAAAACCCAGATAAAGATTTTGTGCTTATATATATATATATATATATATATATATATATATATATCTTTGCTTAGTTTGCTTAATAAATAAATAAAGTAGCTATGCTAAACTGAATCTTAATAAAACTCTAGCATGGATATGATGAATAGTTGCTCTGCCTAGTTTTCCAATTTGAAGCTCTCTCTCAAGTTTAGACATGACTGTTATAATTTAAAGCTTGCTCTAAACCTAAACTTGTGGGAAGAGAACCTGATCTAAAATCTAAGTCGTTAACGGATATGATATGGGAAGGTTGAGCTGCTGTTTATCTATTCCTAGAGATGCTACAATTCTGGAGAATTGTATCTTTGAAAATCATTAAAATGTTGCATGATGAGTTCCTGTATGATGCCATATATACATACTTGCTAGACTTTGAGCCACACATTTACTTTTTACTCCTTATGAGCATTGAGTGTGGTCAAGCTGTGTAGACCCTTAGGAGCTTGTCATGCGGTTAAAATCAAGATGCACTTGCACGTTCACTCATACATGCAGCTTCTACTTTGGGAGTACGCATCCACATACATCCACTCATTTCCATCTCCAGATTCACCCAAAATTATTCTACTCCTATCCAGGAGAGAATAGCCAAAAACATTCTCCTATTCCTGTTTTTCCCTGTGAAATAAATGCTCAAGTTATCTTGGTTACTACCACTTGCTATATTATTCTGGGAAGATGAGTGCTCTGAAAAAAAAAAGAGGAAACGAGGAAATAAAAAGGGGCAAGTGCCCGGAACCTCGAAAAAGAAAAAGATACGAGGAAATAAAAAGGGGCAAGTGCCCGGAACCTCGAAGAAAAGAAAAAAGTGAGACGAGAGGTAAAAATGGACAAGTGTCCGATAGTAGAATTAGGGGTACAAGATACCCACCTGAGAGGAAAGAAAAAAAGAAAATATAGAGCATCTCATTCTCCTCAAAAAGCTTCAAAGAGCAAGAAAGGTATGTATCCCCTCAAAAGAGCAAAAGTAGAATTAGACTTTCACCACTGTTATCACCATCACCATACACCATTCATTCGCCACACATGCACATCTTGATTTGACTTATTGACTTGTTTCTCTGGATCCATGGTTTGACTATGCAATAAATGTCTTGTAAGTATGTATACTTTATCTCCCACCGATAAGCTCCAGATATCAAAGCCTTATTAGAGTAGGATGAGAGAAAAGGCATATATCATCACTGCCTTGGTAAGGATCCAGAAATACCACAAAAGAGAGATCTGAGAGAGTCATACAAAGGAATCTCTGAGTTTTTATTTGAAAATCTGCAAAAAAACTCCAGAGCTATAGCTGATCAAGAATAAGAGACATGGCGCTTGACTAGACCGTTCTATCTTTTAACTGCTCAAGACACAGGTGACGGTTGCAAGCCCCATAGTGAGAGGTAAAATGAGTAAGTTTTAAGTCTTGACAGTTTACTCTAACTCAGAGATGAGACCTTTTTTGAAAGTATGTGTACCGTCAAAGTTCTAAGGCATTACAGCAACTTCTTATCCATCACGGAGTCTATCCTTGCTCAGGGACGAGCAAGAGGTAAGCTTGGGGGAGTTTGTTGACGGTCCTTAAGTACCAAATATAATCATCAAATAAATAAAGAAAAGGATCCAAATGCAACCAACACCCAGACTTAGGGTTTTATCTGACAGAATTCCACGAGTTTTGGTGTTTGTCTATTTCTGCAGGGGGTTATCAGGAAATATGGAGGAAAGGCCCACACGTCGGGTTTACATAGAGATATTAACGTGTGCGGCAATTATCCAACATCTAGAAGAGTCCAGATGCCACGGGAAGGAGCGGGAGGCCGAGCGGGCCCGAGGGCTGGGCGCCCGCCCTCCCCCCTTGGGCGCCCGCCCAGGTCTCAGGGCCAATCAGCGCCCGTCTCGCGGATCATGCTCCACCGACCTAAGGGATTAAGGAAAACCGTGCGATTAAGGTCGGTTTGATCCGACGGCCCACGTTCATTTGGAGGGGCTATATAAGCAGGCCCCCTGGCCCCTGGAGGATTCATTCCCTCATTCTCTGAAACCCTAATTCATTCATCAGGAGGAGAGTCTCTGATCAAGCCCTAGAGCCACCACATAAACTAGATCTCTAGTTTAGCATAGCTACATAGGATTAGAACTAGAAGGACTCAATCTTCGATTGGTTTCCGGATCTGTCAAGAGGATTCTTGGTAATTCCTCTACTGTTCTTCATTTGTTCATCATTGTTCTTCAATATTATGAATACAACTTTGTTCTATTTCAATATATTGATTATGACTTTACTCTACTTGTTTATATTTGCAATTATATCGTTCTTAGTTTATCATAGTTATATGCTTGGCTTAGTTAGATTGGAATTATATACATGTTTAGGATCGTATAGCGTTTATCCATGTGTACAGTGGGTAAATGATAAGTATTGTGTAGGCGTGGTGCCTATACCGTATTTATCTGCGATTGTACCCTATATGCCGGATCGCGGGGTAGTTCGCGATAGTGACAGCTTCGTTGATTCTTATATAGTCCCCCTCCCGTGTATAGGGCAGGCAGAGCAACATTATTACAGGGGAGTGATTGCTATGTTTCTCATCTTCCTTGATAATATCACTATGCATGGGCGTAGTCCTTTCTCGCAATGATTGCCAAGTATAATTGCACTAACTATGATATGCTAGACTTTATAGTTAAGAATAACTTAGGAAATATTCTTGTAGTTCATCCTAATCCCATGCTAATGACTTGCTAGAATATCTGTTGAGGTGCTTATCATTATTATATGTGGCTAGTTACGCTGATCAGATTAGTTATCTTTGTCACCATTCATACTTTATCTATATTTTATGTGACATTTATCCCTGTATGCAAGAGATAGATGAATGCTCTCTATTACACATGCAATGATAGATACTCAGTTCCATATTTCATTCCATAATCAACATTGGTGTTAGTAATCCCTTCCCAGTGGTAAAAATATAAATAACGATATCTGGAATACTTCCCGGTTAAAATGCTACATCGGTATTAATTTGTGCGCTTGTAGATCTCATTTATTATTTATCCAGAAGAGCAATTGCATATTTCAATACCGCGTCTCTCATGTCATGCTGGGGATGAAAACTTGGCTTAAGTGTCATGAGGGATAGGTTCGGCATTTTTGGCGCCGTTATCAGAATTAGAAAACTAAGTCTACTTTTGGTAATGACGTTAAGAATGCCCAACACCACCTGAGAAGAAATTGAGGACGCCCACCAGGCCGACCACAGGGGAGATCACCCCGAGGAAGTCTCCGGTCGTCAAGGCCCGGGGTGATGAAACGCCCACTCCATCAAGGGCGAAATCCCGGGTCAGCTTTGGCTCGGATAGCCGCACCCGGAGCTACAACCCCAATCCTAAGAGGGCTAAACTAGAGGTGTATGGCGTGAGGATGCCCGATGGGCATTATGAGAAGAGGCTGCGTGAGCGTGAGGCGAGCACTCATGACTCCAATGGGTCGCTCTCTGAGCCATCCGTGCGCCGCCGTCTCAACCCATCGTCGGCAGGAGTCCCCGGCGAGAAGGAGCATAGCGGTGGTGAGGAGGGGTTAACCCTCGAAAAACTCGCCGCCGAAGTGAAGAAGCTGCGCAAGGAGAAGAGCGCCTTGGAGGATCAAGTCACAGAGATAGCCCTCTGGCCGATGGATATGGAGGATCGGTTCACCATCCTCCGAAAGGGCTGCACCTCGAAGATCAAGCGTCTCTTCAAAGAGACGGGCTTCGAGGATCTCTACGAAGCTCCTTCACTAGATTAGATTAGATTTAGGGTGTCTAGTTAGATTTTTTAGTTTGATTTAGTTTAAGTTTAATTTTGCTTGATTTAAATTTTAGATTGTTTAATTTCCAATTTAGAACTTTTGTTTAGGAAATTTTTATATAAAGAATAAAAAGACACCCATATTATTTTCCCTTCATCAAGTTTGTTCATTTTAAAAATAAAAAGTACCAAAACTTCTAGTGTGGGGGAAATCCCCTCTCTAAACACCTCTGTAAAACGTGACAAAATGTTCAAAGCTGTAACCTGAACTTAGCAAGGTAACTACCACGTTGTTTGCAAGCCGCATGGGCCAAAGCCCATGGCGGCCGCCACTTATTACTGGCGGCCGCCAGGCCACTCTACACCGAAACACTCCCGGTGAACCCCTAAACCTGTGTTTTAAATTCTGTACAATTTGGATCACTGGATGTCTCGGTTTGAACTAAAAATGCAGCTAGGAAATAAAAAAAAATGCTTAAACAATTTCTTTTGAATTGAGTGTTTACACGACATGTTATTCTACCTTTTATTCATGTGTAGTAGCCTACTCATTTTGATAGGGAAGTCAACCTAGGTTGTTGTTTGATAAGATATAGAAGTAGTAATTGAAATTGCATTAGTACTCTACTACAACCTTGGGAGTTTTTATTTTGAAAACCAAAATCACCATGGTTCATGATCTTTCTTTCCTATCCACCTACCAGAGCTGAAATATTAGAGTATAGGAGAACAGCCCATAAAGCCTTCTAAATCAATCTTTGAGCTTTGTCAAGAATAGTTGATCTAGGTAGAAGAGTTTAGTCATGCTCTAAAAGCCAAGGCAAACCATGCCTTTTTGAGAGAACTCTCACACTGAGAGTATACTCATGTAGTTCTCCTCCAAAATTTTGTTCTAAAAGAATTGAATAAATTTTCTCATTCCTTCAGAGGACATGGCTATATGGTATCTAAAAAAAAGAGCAAATGCTCTAAAAAGGACAAGTGTCCAAGTATTCAAAAAAAAAGAGAGAGAGAGAGAGCAAATGCTCTAAAAAAGGACAAGTGTCCAAGTATTCAAAAAAAAGAGAGAGAGAGATGCATATAGCCATGATCCTTGGTAAGAGAAGAGATTCAAAAAGAACAAAGGAGTTGAGTTAGTCCACCTTATACCTTGGCTAGTGCATGACTATACTCTCCCATGATCCTAAACTTGACTTAGCAATAAAAGAGAGATCGAAGTGTCTTACATTCCTTCCTTTCCCTATAAACTCCACATAAACCATAGGATAGACTCTGGCATTTCTTTTGCCATAAACTGAGGATATACACCATGAGTGCCTTGAGATTTAAAGAGAGATTCAATGAACCATGATTTTCTTTTTGAAAATATCCTAAAACCCCAAGGTATGTAAAAGAGGAAAGTGTGTTTCTCTTGCTTGCAAGCTATTCTATCCTTCAACCGCCGTAGGTATGATTTATTAGCCACTTGGAAAGGTTACTAACATGAGTATAGGTAGTTGGACATCTTGTGTGAATGCTTAGTTCAATAAATTGTTTCAATTCTTAAAGTCCAAGCTTGCTCGGGACGAGCAAGAGGTTAGTGTGGGGGAGCTTGTTGATGGTGCTTAAAGCATCATTTCACCATCAACATTTCACCCAAAACCAAGGTAAAACAACATAAAAAGTAGAAGATTTGGTTTATAACTAACCTATTTCCACATGTGCATAGTTTCTTATCTTAATGCAGGAAATAATGGAATTTGGGCCAAACAAGAGTACCAGGAGCAAGGCCAAGCCACTCTGGCCCATTTGGGCCTGAGCAAGGTGGCGGCTGCCACCTATTACTGGCGGCCGCCAGGTCATTCGTGCCAAAAGTGGCCCAAGCCACGTCATCGATCTGTGGGAGTCACCTCAAGCTCAAATCCTGGCCATTGCACACTAAGACGGTTTGATCCAAAGGCTAAGAAGAGTATCACCTAGATAGTGGGCTTTGGACACGTGTCTAAACCCTAACCGGCCCTCAAACCGACTTAGGAGAGCAAATGAAGACCGTTGGATGAATGGCGGTTGCAATGGACGGCAGAGAGGTGGCGGGCGCCAGGGTTTGGTGGCGGGCGCCACCCCCTAAACCCTAACCGACCTCCCCTTCACTCTATAAGTACCCCCTAGCTTCCTAGCACTATAAATAGGCCCCTTGAGCTCTCATTTGGAGAGCCTCACATCATTCCTCACCATTTGGTTAGATTAGCACACTTGCTATGCTAGAGAGATTAGAGAGAGTGTGAGTGCCTCACTAGAAGAGGAGCTGGAGAGGAGAAGAGTAGAAGTCTAGAGAGTTCCGGAGTTGTCGGAGACCCCTGCTTCTCTCTGCTTTGCGCTTCAACTTTAGTAACTTAGTATTTATTCTATCTTCAAGTATTTACTTTTCGGTACTTGTGTGCTTGTTTCATTGCTTGATATTAGTTTCAAGTGCTCTAGTTCTAGTACAGGGCTAGTAGTAGTAATATATAGATTAAGTGTGGTACTTAGGCTATATATTGCCAGTGAATACGGCTAGGCCCCCGGATAGCTGTGGTAGCAAGCAGGTGGTGACAGCCCTGTGCGCCTTGAATTCCACCATGTAGTTGGTCTAGTTTAACAGTAGGGCTCGTTGTGCTAGCGTTCAACCTAAGTCAGTGGTAAAGGCTAGTACGCCCACAGTACACTAGTAAAGAACTTAAATCACTAGAAGTCTAATAGAACTAGGATCTAGCCGGGTAGATAGTGCCCGTTCCCTTCATCTATCCTAGATATCCTTACCCCCCTAGTTTTCTCAAAATCACTTCGCGTTCCTCGTGGATTCGATACCCCGGAATACTCTGAGGTGAAAATCTACAACTGACAGTCGTGCGCTTGCGGTTTCTTCTGCGTGCCACCTGAGGTGTCAACACGAACCAGCTAAACCCTAGGGTTATTCTGGACCAACTCGTGGTAGGTGGTGATCCGACGGCCACGCCCGCACAACTGGTAGCGTTGCCTCGACGCAACCTCACCGATTGCCGCCACGTGCTGCCACCGCTCTGCTCGTCCTTTTCACGGACCTCGCCCACGGTTTTGTGGCCCAAACCGGGAAACCAGCCTTCACGACCAACCCCCGGTTTTGAGGCCCAAACCGGGAAACCAGCAGTCCATCGCCCGAGTTTTGTGGCCCAAACTCAGAAACCCGCAATGCCCAGGTTTTGAGGCCCAAACCTGGAAACCGTCCTCAGCCCGAGTTTTGTGGCCCAAACTCGGAAACCATCAGCGCCCAGGTTTTGAGGCCCAAACCTGTAAACCGTCCACTCGATGGTTTTTCTGTGGCTCAACCATCAAACCGACGCTATAGAGGGGATGCACCACCCGTGCACCCCGTCCACCGACACATGTCCCCAGGTCCTCGACCCGAGCAACACTGTGCCCCGCAAGTCTTCGCTCGTCGTTGTCCCAAGCTGTCAGCCACCACAGCTGATCCTCAGGCCACTGGTCCCTCAGTCCAAGCCTCACGTCCGCCCTTCACCGCTCCCGGTCCATCGGCTCGGCACGTCTCTACTTGACCTTCACCTTGCCTTCGATCACTGTATCCGTGCTCAACACCTGCACAACACAAGCCAAAGAACATGCGCATTATCCCAGTTGACAATCACTCATCACTCGAGACTCGGTATACACCCATGTATCCGCAATCTCCCCCTTGATGAGTGTATTGTCAACTACCATCACAAATCATAAAGGAATAAAAGAAGGAAGAAGAAAGAGAAGGAGAGAACCCATACAAATGACCCAAAAGCATATCAAAGCCAGAAGAAGGTCAAGTGAAAGAGCAAAACAACTTGGTCCCCAAAGACATGGGCAACGGCTCGACGCAACCAAGCAAAGCAAAGCTAGCCCTCAAGAAGAGATAGAACAGGCTCAACGCCGCTAGCGAGAAAGCTCAATACCAACTGAAATCACTAAAATCCAACTGGAATGGTGACAGCTGAACTGCAAGAGAGCTCGACATCAAATGAGGCAAAATCAACTGAATAGCACAATCAGCTGAACGCTCATCGAAAGGCAAAACTGCTAGTCCCTCAAGACAGAGGCACAGAGGCTCAACACAACTAGCAGAAAAGCTCCGAACCAATTGGAAAATTCAAAATCCTCAAAATCCGAGCCAGCTCAAACTCCCCCTCCAATAGTGCACACAACCAAGATATGATTTTATGATTTCTCCCCCTTATGATTTGGCAAGAATTTCTCCCCCTTAGTTGAAAATGCACTATCAAGTGTCTCCCCTCCAAAATGCATATGAGTTAAAATACAAGTTAGCAGCTTCAGGAATATAGTCGATAGAATATGAAGATGCTCGACAAAGTGCTGATCCGATGACTCAATAATAAGCACAAAATGCTACCAAAGGCTCAAACTGATCACTAAATACGAAATATGATCATTTGAGCAAAGTGAGCAGTTTTTAGCCAAAAAGGTATTCACCATCAAAATAGCACTAAACATGTATAGACAGGAAGTCAAACAAGTGCTAAACATGTATACAAAGTGAACTACCCCTAGCAAGGTTCAATCATCATGCTATAGAATGAAACATAGACTTGTGTATTCAAATTTTATCGGAGTTGCAGCGGTTAAATTACACAAGTTCAAATTTCAGCATGTGATTGCGAGAGGTTGAAAGCTTGTCATTGCCTAACTTTTCAACTGTGCGAAGCCTATACAGAAGCAATCAGAAGCTTAAAGCAACAGTTTCGGTCATACACTACACAGCTCAAGTTTAACTCAAAGTGCAATGAGAAAAAGTCTTGATACTGTGATGTGCCGACAAGCAATCCCATCTCGATCTTTCCAATTCACTTAACTTGGTTCAAATTTAAAGCAGAATTTGAAAATACCAAGCAAGTGAATGACTCAGAACTAGAGACATAGCAACCTAGCATATATGAAAAGCACAAGTGATTTCAACACATTCTACACATGCTAGTTGCATATCTCAATGGTGAACATTTTCAAGTTTTAAGGTCATTAAGCGAGTTCACCATTCATAAAATAGCTCAGCTCACAACATGTATCACTGATCAGAAAGAGCATAAGCTACAAGCATCATTATATAGCATCGGAGCATACACTAACCAGAGCACAGTCACATTCTAAAGATTATATGCATGAAGCTCTTAATGTAAATATGCATGATGAAATTCAAAAACTAACTCATTAGAAAAGAGAACAAAACGAAAGGAAAAGGAGTCAGTCTATAATACAAGAACCAAAACGTTTCCCCCAACTAAAAGGGGAAACACACACCAAGCTCACCTCTCAACCTAGCAAAAGTTGATTGGTCCAAAGGCTTGGTGAAAATATCAGCCAACTGATGATGAGTATCGACATGGTGGAGGTCGATATCACCCTTCTCATAATGGTCTCGCAAGAAATGAAACCGCACATCAATGTGTTTGGTCTTAGAGTGCAGCACGGGGTTCTTAGCAACGCTAATCACACTCGTGCTGTCACAGAGCAAAGGAACGCGAGAAAAGCTCAGACCAAAATCACGCAAAGTGGCCATCATCCAAAGCAACTAGGAACAGCAGCTAGCCGCAGCAACGTACTCAGCCTCCGTGGTAGACTGGGCGACACTAGACTGCTTGCGAGAAGACCAGGATACAAGAGAAGAACCAATAAACTAACAAGTCCCAGAAGTGGACTTGCGATCAAGTCGGCAACCAGCAAAATCGGCATCCGAATAACCACAAAGAGAGAGGGTGGAGGAAGCAGAATACCAAATCCCAAACTCTGGAGTGAAGCATAAGTACCTCATAATGCGCTTGACCGCCTGACGATGAGAGGTGCGCGGTGACGACTAGAATCGCGCGCAAAGACACACCGCGAACTGGATGTCCGGGCGTGTCGCTGTAAGGTACAGCAGCGACCCGATCATACTCCGGTGCTCCTTCTGGTCCACAGCTTCTCCATCCTTGTCCGCATCCAGGGCTGTCGTGGTCGACATGGGTGTTGGAAGAGGCTTGGCCTCACCCATATCGAACTTCTTCAATACATCCTTGGTGTACTTGCCCTGGTGCACAAACGTCCCCTCTCGGGATTGCTTGATTTGCAATCCGAGGAAAAACGTCAACTCGCCCATCATGCTCATCTCAAACTCCCTGCTCATAAGATCTGAAAACTTGGCAACCAAAGCGTGAGAAGAACCACCAAAAATGATATCATCCACGTAAATCTGGACCAAGAGAGTGTCATTGTCTTGCTTGAGGAGAAAAAGCGTTTTATCCACACATCCCATTTTAAAACCCTTAGCAAGCAAAAAGGTCTTCAACCTATCATACCAGGCTCTAGGGGCTTGTTTCAAACCATACAACGCTTTGTGAAGTTTAAAAACATGGTTTGGAAACTTCGGATTTTCAAAACCAGGGGGTTTTTTACATACACCTCTTCTTCTATGTAGTCATTTAAAAACGCACTCTTGACATCCATTTGAAAAAGTTTAAACCCTTTGGATGCAGCAAAAGCCAAGAGTATCCTAATCGCCTCCAAACGAGCTACAGGAGCAAAAGTCTCGTCATAGTCTATCCCCTCCTCCTGACTATACCCTTGGGCTACAAGTCTGGCCTTGTTTCTCACAATGTGGCCATCCTCTCCTTGTTTGTTTTTGAAAACCCATTTTGTACCAATAGGGTGACACTCAGGAGGAGGTGGAACCAAAACCCAAACTCGATTTCTTTCAAAATTTTCTAACTCCTCATGCATGGCATTGACCCAATCAGGATCAGATAAAGTGTGTCCAACATCTCGGGGTTCAAAATCAGCAACAAATGCAGAATGAGCAGAGAGATTTGTTGTGACCTTGACCGAGTGACACATTCGTCGATGCTGCCGATCATCTGTTGAGGCGGGTGTTGGCGCTGGATGTGTCGTGGCGCCTCCCGAATTGAAGATATCTCCCCCTCAACAGCAGCTGGTGCCTCCTCGGGTACAAAAGGTACCGCTCGAGGTGCTGGATCCCACGGCCCCCAAGTAGTCGACGAAGAGGGGTTGGGGTCGTGAGTCGTTGTAGTAGAAGCTGATGCTTGCGGCACAGCAGGTGGAGGTGGTGCTGGGTCATCCATCCCTTCAGCACCCTCGTCCTCATCATCAAAAAGAGGTTCCCCAACCTCGTGATCACCTGCACGCTCAAATCTAGAAGAGGGACAAACCATGGTCTCGTCGAAGGTGACATCAGATGTTTCCATGACTCGATTAGTATCAAGGTTAAGTACACGATATGCTCGAGTGTGAGTTCCATAACCCAAAAATACACTGTCAGAAGAACGAGACTCAAACTTGTCCAGGTTGCCTTTCTTGAGTATAAAACAGTGGCAACCAAAAACTCTAAAATAACTCACTTTGGGTTGTTTTCCAAAACGCAACTCATAAGAAGTCTTTTTCAAGAAAGCTCAGAGGAAAATACGATTGGAAATATAGCATGCAGTGTTCATAGCTTCGGCCCAATATCGCCTAGGAGTCCTATTCTCATCGAGCATCGTCCTGGCCATCTCTACAAGGGTCCGATTTTTCCTCTCTACAACACCATTCTGAGGTGGTGTGTAGGGGGAAGAAAACTGATGCTCTAAACCCAAAGAGTTACAGAACTTCTCAAAATCCGAGTTCTTAAACTCGGAACCATTATCACTACGGATAGCTCGCATCGAGTTCATAGGGAACTCGTTCTGCAGACACAAAATCAGATTGCGAGCAAAAGAGAAAGTCTCAGTCTTCTCAGACAAAAAGAAGACCCATGAATATCTCGAAAAATCGTCAACAACAACCAACACATACCACTTCCCCCCAACGGAGCTCACCCAAGCCGGACCAACAAGGTCCATGTGTAAAAGCTCTCCAGGGTGCTTAGTCATGACCTGAGTCACTGGATGGTGAGGAGCGGCAACCATCTTCCCATGTCTACAAGAATGGCAAACAAGATCCTTCTCCATGCACAACTTAGGCAATCCTCGGATTAAGCCAAGTGAGCTAAGCCTTTCAAGCAAGTCGAAGCTCAGGTGACCAAGTCTGCTATGCCACTTCCAAAGATCAGAGGAGGAAGGTCCAGCCGAAAGACAACGAGAAATCCCAAATGACTCCGAGAAATTCGCACGAAAGACTTTCCCAAAGGGCGAAATCATACATACAAGATTGCCCTGAGGATCTAAAATACGACTGAGATTCGGCTTAAAACGAATCTCATAGTCATCATCGAAAAGTTGCAAAACAGAAAGAAGATTAAAATGCAAGTTAGAAACAAGAGCAACATCACGCAACACAAAGTGCTCATTAACTCGCACCGACCCACGAGACAACACTTTACCTTTGCTATTGTCGCCGAAGGTGATAAACTCCTTTCTGGCGACCGGACTAAGACTGGAGAACCACTTGGCATTTTCGGTCATATGCCTCGAATAACTGGAATCCACCAACCAAACGTTCTCCAATCGTTTTACCTACATCAATAAAAAGACATGGGGTGAGCATATGGTCCAACACTGGGGTTAGTGAAGTAGGAAGAATACCAGTGTTGGGCCGGCTGCTCAAAAGAACGGTTAGCAGAAAAACCATTCCTAGTACGCCTACGGGAGGAGCGATCACCACATAGAGGAAAACGTGGTCCGCTAAGGGAAGAGCGTCCATCGCGATACTCAAAACGCGATGGGGGAAAATGCTCAACTACAAAGCCACCGCCACGGGGTCCATAGCCCACAACTGCAGGCTCCCGCCGGGCACGACCTCCTCATGGCCTAGGCCTAGGAACCTGAGGCATTGGACCTCTAGGCCTAGCAGCACGCTTCTGAACATTCGGCACATGTACATCATGGAAGGGATGGTACATGTCCGTGTTGTTCATCTCCTTTGCACGGCGCTCATCTCTCTTGCGCCGAAAGCAAAACTCCCTCAAGTGTCCATCTCTCCCACAGTGCTCACAATGGTACCTCACCGCTCTCATAGGGGGTTGTTGGTACTCACGACAGTGGGTATGGATCATTTTGCCTTTCTGTGGCATGAGCTCCTCTTGAATAGGTGGCATGGTGTCTAGTTTGTTCTTGAGGTGGTTTGGTTTGGGAGCCCATGTTGGTTCCTTGGGTGGAGCTCTCGAAGGTTCAACAAACACACCATCCTTTGTGTTAGGCTTGAGAGGCTCTTTGGGTGGAATCTTGGTAAGCTTGGGAGTAGTGGTGGAGTTGGGCTTCTCACATGGGTTCAGACCACTCGACTCTCTAATCTTGCCAAAAGATGTAGCGCACTCAACACCCTGAGCAAAGCCTACACCTGGACCTCTAGCAGCACGTTTAAACTGGGCAATCATCATCCCAAGCTGCGGCTCACCACTAGACACCCATAACAAGATGGTCCGAAGGTATGTGTTTTCTTCCTCGATTTGCATCTTGTCATGCTTCACATTGGCTATCTCCATTTCCATACCCTCACACAAAGCGCACCTAGTCACACAAGTGCTACCCGAGCTGGCCTTCTCAAGAGACACAATCTTGGCATTCTTCTCTGCCAACTCGGATTCCAAGCCTGCACAAGACTTGCACGCACCAAGCACCGAAGATCTAGCTCTAAGCTCATCCACCTCTCCTACCAACACAGCATACTTACTTCTCAAAGTGAGAAGATCAGTCATGTGTGTGGTGCACATCTCGCACTCACTCTCCTCTGAGACAACTACGGTGGACTTGGCAAACTCAAGCTCATTCACCGTATCCTCCCACTTCTGCCTAAACTCCTTCCGCTCTCTAGCAGCACGCCTAAGCAACTTATCTTGACTCAGAAGGGCGGCAGTAAGTTTCTCGACCTCAGCAGAAAGCTCGTCGGGGGTCTGAGATACCTGGGAGGTGTCGTCGTCGTCGTCGTCGTTCTGAGGGATCTCCTCCAGCTGGCTGTCGACCTCCTTGCCGAGGGCCATGGTGCAGAAGCCCTCGTTGTCGGCGAAGAAGCAGAGGCTGTTCAGCTTGTCCTCGATCTTCTTCTTCTTCTCGGACTCGTCGTCGCTTGAAGAAGCGAAGTCATCATCCGAGTCGTCGACGTCGCTGAGCGTGGCGAAGAAAGCACGCTGCTCGGCTTGAGCTCTCTCCATGTACTTCTTCTTGATGTACTCCTTGTTGAAGCCGCCCTTCCGCTTGTGCTTGCGAGGAACGTCCTTCTCCTTGTGCCAGCCGGAGTCGTACTTGTGGCCACGATCGCCCTTGCCCACCATTTGCTTGTTCTTCTTGGGGTAGTTGGCGATGAAGTGGTCCGGGTCGCCACACTCAAAGCACCCAGCTCGTCCTCCTCCATGACGACGGTTCATGCGGTTGTTGTGAAACCGCGAGAACCGGTTGGCGAGCAAAGCCAACTCGTCGTCTCCCATGAACTCCAACTGCTCCTCTGTGACAGAAAGAAGAGAAGACAAAGCAAAGCCTCCAGAGGGGTTAGCAGAAGAGCCAGGAAGCAAAGCCATCGACGGGCCAGAAGCATTTTCATAAGAAGCCCTCGCCATGGCATCAATCTCACTGGACTTGAGCTTACTGTAGAGCTCGTCGCATGTGAGGGTCTCATAGTTAGACTATTCGATGATCGCCTGGACCTTTGAGTCCCACACCGACCGATCGAGAGTATACAAAAGCTTCAAAGCTCTCTCATGAGCGTCGAAAGGCAACAGCTCCTTGTTAGCCCTCATCCTGTTTACAATCCCCTGAAAGCGAGCGAATAAACTCTCTATGCTCTCACCAGGCATGTGTCGAAAGTTCTCATACTCCCGCTTGTGTGACTCGTAGAGACGGGATTTGACTTGAGAGGTTCCCTCATGAAAGCGCATGAGGGTCGCCCAAATCTCACGAGCCGTGGGGAGATGAGAAACGCGATCAAACTCAGAAACACTCAAGCAGGAGAAAAGAGCATTACGGGCTCGGCTATTGGCATCGTGCTCATCGATCTGCAGCTGAGTAACACGAGCGGCCAAGACCACGTAATCATCCTTGTTGCAAATCTCCCAGACAGAAGCACCCATGCTCTGAAGATAGGCCGACATGCGTATCTTCCAATATGCATAGTTCGTCCCATCGAAAAATGGCGGTTTTCCCACGCCGCGATCCATGTCGCCTTCGGTGGATCTGGAACCGGCTAAGGTGGAAGATCCTTAACCCACTCTGATACCAATTGAAGGACCGCGAATGCAAAAGCAAGGCGACCAGAGGGGGGTGAATGGGAGCTCAAAAATTTCTCTCGAAACTTTGGCCTTTGTCCCCAAAATCGACCCCCAAAAACTTCGACCGAAACGTGATGCCTACGACCCTTGGAAGAGGGTGGATGATCCCTAGGATCACAGCGAGGCACCACCAAGCAATAGCAAACCAAACGCCAAAAGCACCGGCACAAGTTCGACTCCTGAAAACCAAGTCCCAAATGTAGATTGAATGGTACGTCGAGAAATCCCCAAATATCGATGCTAACAAGTAGCAAAGATACCTAGAGAGGTTCCTAGGTCAACTCTAGGGCCAAACGAGAAGTCCGGAATCCAAGCAAAGAAGCCAGGAGAGCAAACGCACTAAAACTCAACACTCAGCCAACTCGCGGACTGTCCGGGGTTCAGACTGCGGACTGTCTGCCCAACGGCGGACTATCCGGGCTCTGGTGGCGGACTATCCGCCGGCCAACCGAGCAAAACAGCAAGGTTGCTGAACAGTCCCTGGACGACTTCCGGACTGTCCGCGGATTCCTATTGTGGACTGTCCGCCGATCAAACCGAGACAACACAGCCGAGCCGCGCGACCACTGACTCGGTCGTAGCCCGACGCGCGGACAGTCCGCGCCACCAATGGCGGACTGTCCGCGGATGAACAGAAAGGGCGATTTTGGTCGTCCTCAACTCAAATCTTCTCCAAATCGATTCAAATCAAAACCCCTTGATCCCAAACTTGGAGAGGATGATCACGAGGTAGTTAGGAGACTATCCCCAAGAAATCATCCACTCAAAACACCTCAATCAACGGGAATCGAAGAGAAGGGAATATGAACCGAAAAAGCGCCACGAAAATTGAATCGACCCGATCTACTTGTTCGTGAGGAGTTAGATGAATTCCTTCGATGGAAATAATCTCCTCACTGTAAAGAACAAGTTGATTCAAGTGGATTTCAAAAAGACACAGTAGAGAGGGAGATCGAGTGACGGGAAAATCACGGAGAAACGAAGAACGCGAAGAGCAAAGTCAAAACACAAATTGAGACATCGATCTGCAACCGTGTGGCTACCACACGCTACAACAGTGAGATTACGGTCTCACTTCCTCAAAATCTCAAGTACACAGAGGTATGGTTCTCTGCGGATCTCAGTTGCTACAACAGGGGATTGGGAGAGCAGGAAAACCTAGAAGGCAAAGAGCAAATGACTGAGATAGGATGGGAGGTGGGTGTCTCCCTCTACTTATCCTAATTCTAATTCCCACTCTACCCCTAACTAATTACAGAGCAAACCAGCTAAACCCTAGGGTTATTCTGGACCAACTCGTGGTAGGTGGTGATCTGACGGCCACGCTCGCACAACTGGTAGCGTTGCATCGACGCAACCTCACCGATTGCCACCATGTGCCGCCACCGCTCTGCTCGTCCTTTTCACAGACCTCGCCCTAGTTTTGTGGCCCAAACCGAGAAACCAGCCTTCACGACCAACCCCCGATTTTGAGGCCCAAACTGGGAAACCAGCCATCCATCGCCCGAGTTTTGTGGCCCAAACTCAGAAACCCGCATCGCCTAGGTTTTGAGGCCCAAACCTGGAAACCGTCCTCAGCCTGAGTTTTGTGGCCCAAACTCGGAAACCATCAGCGCCCAGGTTTTGAGGCCCAAACCTGGAAACCGTCCACTCGATGGTTTTTTTGTGGCTCAACCATCAAACCGACGCTGTAGAGGGGATGCACCACCCGTGCACCCCGTCCACCGACACATGTCCTCAGGTCCTCGACCTGAGCAACACTGTGTCCCGCAAGTCTTCGCTCGTCGCTGTCCCAGGCTATCAGCCACCATAGCGGATCCTCAGGCCACTGGTCCCTCAGTCCAAGCCTCACGTCCGCCCTTCACCGCTCTCGGTCCATCGGCTCGGCACGTCTCTACTTGACCTTCACCTTGCCTTCGATCACTGTATCCGTGCTCAACACCTGCACAACACAAGCCAATGAACATGCGCATTATCCCAGTTGACAATCACTCATCACTCGAGACTCGGTATACACCCATGTATCCGCAAAAAGGACGAGCGGCGCAGTGGCGGCACGTGGCGGCATCCGTTGAGGTCGCGTCGAGGCGAAGCTACCTGATGTGCGGGCGTGGCCGTCGGATCAACATCAACCTCGAGTTGGTCAGGAATACCCTTAGGGTTAGTGTTGATGGTGCTTAAAGCATCATTTCACCATCAACATTTCACCCAAAACCAAGGTAAAACAACATAAAAAGTAGAAGATTTGGTTTATAACTAACCTATTTCCACATGTGCATAGTTTCTTATCTTAATGCAGGAAATAATGGAATTTGGGCCAAACAAGAGCACCAGGAGCAATGCCAAGCCACTCTGGCCCATTTGGGCCTGAGCAAGGTGGCGGCCGCCACCTATTCCTGGCGGCCGCCAGGTCATTCGTGCCAAAAGTGGCCCAAGCCACGTCATCGATCCGTGGGAGTCACCTCAAGCTCAAATCCTGGCCATTGCACACTAAGACGGTTTGATCCAAGGGCTAAGAAGAGTATCACCTGGATAGTGGGCTTTGAACACGTGTTTAAACCCTAACCGGCCCTCAAACCGACTTAGGAGAGCAAATGAAGACCGTTGGATGAATGGCGGTTGCAATGGACGGCAGAGAGGTGGCGGGCGCCAGGGTTTGGTGGCGGGCGCCACCCCCTAAACCCTAACCGACCCCCCCCCCCTCACTCTATAGTACCCCCCTAGCTTCCTAACACTATAAATAGGCCCCTTGAGCTCTCATTCGGGAGCCTCACACCATTCCTCACCAGTTGGTTAGAGTAGCACACTTGCTATGATAGAGAGATTAGAGAGAGTGTGAGTGCCTCACTAGAAGAGGAGCTGGAGAGGAGGAGAGAAGAAGTCTGGAGAGTTCCGGAGTTGTCGGAGACCTCTGCTTCTCTCTGCTCTGCGCTTCAACTTTGATAACTTAGTATCTTATTTTATCTTCAAGTATTTACTTTCTGTACTTGTGTGTTTGTTTCATTGCTTGATATTAGTTTCAGGTGCTCTAGTTCTAGTACAGGGCTAGTAGTAGTAATATATGGATTAAGTGTGGTACTTAGGCTATATATTGCCAGTGAATACAGCTAGGCCCCCGGATAGCTGTGGTAGCAAGCAGGTGGTGACAGCCCTGTGCGCCTTCAATTCCACCACGTAGTTGGTCTAGTTTAACAGTAGGGCTTGTTGTGCTAGCGTTCAACCTAAGTCAGTGGTAAAGGCTAGTACGCCCACAGTACACTAGTAAAGAACTTAAATCACTAGAAGTCTAATAGAACTAGGATCTACCCCAGTAGATAGTGCCCGTTCCCTTCATCTATCCTAGATATGCTTATCCCCCTAGTTTTCTCAAAATCACTTCGCGTTCCTCGTGGATTCGATACCCCGGAATACTCTGAGGTGAAAAGCTACAACTGACAGCCGTGCGCTTGCGGTTTCTTCTGCGTGCCACCCCAGGTGTGTGCAGATGGACTCTTGAGAAAATGTGCCCCCATAGAAGAAGCAACAAAAATCATAGATAGATGTCACTCCGCCGAATACGGAGGACACTATGGAGCTTTTCGGACACATGCTAAAATATGGCAAAGTGGTTTTTATTGGCCATCCATGTACGAGGACACAAAGAATTTTGTGAGACGTTGTCCTCGTTGCCAAAAGCATGGTAACATTAATGCCCGAGATGCTATGCCTCTCGTGAACAATCTCCAAGTTGAGTTGTTCGATGTTTGGGGTATAGATTTCATGGGCCCCTTTCCTAAATCCTACGATGCCGAGTACATTCTTGTGGCTGTGGATTATGTCTCGAAATGGGTAGAAGCCATACCATGTCGAGCGGCAGATGCTAAACATTCGAAGAAAATGTTCAAAGAAAACATCTTTCCTCGTTTTGGAGTTCCTAGACTAGTCATTAGTGACGGAGGCCCTCATTTCATAGATAAGAGCTTCCGACATTTCTTATCTAGTCAAGGAGTCCAACATAATGTAGCCACTGCATACCACCCCCAAACAAGTGGACAGGCCGAAACGTCCAATAAACAAATAAAGAATATCTTGCAAAAGACGGTAGAAGAAATGGGAAAGGGATGGAAACATAAGTTACCCGAAGCTCTGTGGGCCTATCGGACCGCCTATAAGACCCCGATTGGAATGTCCCCATACCAACTAGTTTATGGGAAAACTTGTCATCTTCCTGTTGAGCTTGAGTTCAAAGCTCATTGGGCCATTAAGAAATGGAACATGGACCTTGACCAAGCTGGCCAAAATAGGAAGATGCAAATTTCCGAACTAGAAGAATGGCGAGAGACAGCCTATCATAGTGCCAAGCTCTATAAAGAGAAGACTAAGAGATGGCACGATAAACGGATCAAAAAGAAAGAGTTCGAAGTAGGAGATAAAGTTTTACTCTTTAACTCCCGTGTTCGACTTTTCGGACATGGTAAACTTTGAAGCAAATGGGAAGGACCTTTCAAGGTTGTTGCAACCTCTTCCCATGGAGCCGTCACATTGGAAAGTGACGATGGGCAAATCTTCAAAGTCAATGGACAAAGATTAAAAATATTCTATGACTTTGATAAAAATGAGTTGAACGAAATTGATATAATTAACTTTGAAGTAGCTCAAGCCCATGACAATTAATGGATGGACCCAATTTACCCCTTGTCCTTTTCATACACCTAGTCCATCCAAAACCCCGAGAAAGGCCTCTTTAGGCCCAACCAAGCCATTTCGACCTCGGAACTTTGAAATTTAGGAGGCTGACCTTCTCCCGCTCGATGCCCGGCGAAGGAGGAGTGGCGGCCGCCACTCCCAACTGGCGGCCGCCACCATACCCTGGCGCCCGCCGCGCTAGGTGGTGGTTTAGAAGCCCCTCTCCACGTGGCAGCTAATCCCGAGCTCGGGAGAGTGAAAGAAGGAGGAGATGAGGACGTGTTAGTTCATCTAAGGCTTATCCCTCCACTTCTCCCCCTTCTTAAAAGAAGAACTCCATCTTCTCCCTCCATCCACTCACGAAGTCTAGCCAAGCCTCCTCCAAAACCATGTCGTCTCCACGGAAATCCGAGTCCTATAACCCTCAAGGATCCATCTCGTCCTCCACCAAAGCCATCATCCGATCTTTGATCGACGACGACATGGAGGTACTTGACGTGCCTCCTTTAGCAATGGTGCTGCCAGACGGCACTTATGTCAAGGGGACACCACCAGAGGGTGCAGGGAAGGCACCAGCCACCACTCCAGTGGTGGGCGCCCCCCCTGCTGGGCGGCCGCCAGGGGTGAAACGCCCCCTGGCCTCGTCTCCGCTCCGTCTTCATCCTCCTCCAGTGGCGCCACCCGAGAAGAAGTTGAGGACACCCACCAGGCCGACCATGGGGGAGATCACCCCGAGGAAGTCTCCGGCCGTCAAGGCCAGGGGTGATGAAATGCCCACTCCATCAAGGGCGAAATCTCAGGTCAGCTTTGGCTCGGATAGCCGCACCCGGAGCTACAGCCCCAATCCTAAGAGGGCTAAACTAGAGGTGTATGGCGTGAGGATGCCCGAGGGGCATTATGAGAAGAGGTTGCGTGAGCGCGAGGTGAGCACTCATGACTCCAATGGGTCGCTCTCCGAGCCATCCGTGCGTCGCCGTCTCAACCCATCGCCGGCAGGAGTCCCCGGCGAGATGGAGCACAGCGGTGGTGAGGAGGGGTTAACCCTCGAAAAACTCGCCGCCGAGGTGAAGAAGCTGCGCAAGGAGAAGAGCGCCTTGGAGGATCAAGTCGCAGAGATAGCCCTCTGGCGAATGGATATGGAGGATCGGTTCACCATCCTCCGCAAGGGCTGCACCTCGAAGATCAAGCGTCTCTTCAAAGAGACGGGCTTCGAGGATCTCTACGAGGCTCCTTCACTAGATTAGATTAGATTTAGGGTGTCTAATTAGATTTTTAGTTTGATTTAGTTTAAGTTTAATTTTGCTTGATTTAAATTTTAGATTGTTTAATTTTCAATTTAGAACTCTTGTTTAGGAATTTTTATTTAATGAATAAAAAGACACCCTTATTATTTTTCCCTTCATCAAGTTTGTTCATTTTAAAAATAAAAAGTACCAAAACTTCTAGTGTGGGGATGACCGGACTCTGACCTGTGAATCCGGTCGTTGAAGGCTGAAAGACAACTTCCCTGTACGTGATTGACCGGACGCAGTGAAATCACATGACCGGATTCGCTTGTTGCACTGTTCATCCATTCCATCCATGTTGACCGAACGCTGCCTGTAGAGTGACCGGACGCACTACTTCGTGAGTCCGGTCCAACTCAGAGAGCTCCCGAATCGGTTTTGACCCGACCGGACGCGTCCGATCTCTACTGACCGGACGCTCACTAGAGTCCGGTGAGAGCTGATCAGCACGCTTTCGTCTGCAGCTCGTTCGTCCGTTGTCGGTTTTGGTTTTCGGCTTTTGCGTTGGGTTTCTAGAGTTGTGTAGTGTCCCGCTGTGCTTCTTGGAAGCATCCACCCTACATTTAGGGTCGTGGACACTACCTAGCTCTAGATTTTCTCTTGGGGTTGTTTCTCGGGACAATGCCGATAAGTTTCTGAAAAGAAATTTAAAGCTCTCATTCAACACCCCCCTCGGTCGCCTTGCTTTAGCATTCTCGGTCCTTCAATAATCAATTGCTATCCTAGGATTTTTAAAGCTAATGTAACTTAAAATGGGTTATCTTTCACCTGGATCATGTGGAAGACGACTAACATCATAAACCGGTGGTTCTGGCGGTGGCGGTGGTATAATATTTTCCGTTTCCTCAAATACTCTCTCTCGAGGATGCTCTTCCACCATTGTTTCAACTGGATTAGGAGAAACATTTGTAGTAGCAGCTGTTGTTTTCGCTACCGCCGCCTTCTTTTCTGCATGCTTCTGAAAAAGAGATGCAATATCCCCGTTTCTCTTCATAACTGTACAAATATCACAAAGAACACAATTAAAAAATTAAATAAATTGTGATTGCATGATCGAACTATTATATGCAATTACGGATCACTCACATGATACGCGCACTGAATAATAGATCAATCTCGATCGACTTTGATATTGGGATAAATCCTCGGCCTCGCTCACTGCATGATAGATGATTTTATAATTTTAGCGCTTGCAATTAGCAATTAATTACAGTACACATGAATTTTTTAAAAAACCAAAGAATAAATAAGATTGAATCTTACCCGAATGGGATGAGGGCGACCGATGACTGGTCCAGTGGTTTGACAGGACAAGGACGGCAACAGGCGATGGACGACGACGTGAATGCAGTGTGATTCTAATTCCTGGATTCCTGATCTGTACTGGCGTCTCGCCTCTCGGACGCGGACGATGGAAAAGAACCGTCGAAGAAACGAAGTACGTTGATAGAATGACACTGCCCTAGTTTCGATCCGTCTTGCCGGTCTATCGATCTTGTGCTGGCCTTCGTGCTGGCCGCATGGGCCGCGTGGGCTGCCTCACGTACGGTGTCGCTCCCAGGTACTACTACTCAAGTACGCAGCAGCATGTAAGTATTTTTTCCTTTATTTTTAATACACTAGGTAGCATGCCCGTGCGTTGCTACGAGACATGTAAACTTTTGTGCTAAAAATACATATATCATACGATTAAATAACAATACTGTCAAATTAAATACCGATAATAATACAGAGTGCGGTGTCGCGGACTCTCCAACTCTAGTGTATAAACTATTCCGTGTGTTGCAACAAAAACAAATATACACTGATAATTTGAGCATGGACGCCGTGGCAGCAAGAGCCGCAGACTCGCCATCACCGTCGACCACTGCGAGGTCGGGTGCAAGGGATCTAGAGACAGTGACACGAGGTGCCCGTACTAACGCTACAACAATATTTAGATATACATAAATTAGGACTAAAATATATATAAACTAAAACAACCGAATTACATTAAAAAATGCAAATATAATTATTGTGATCCAAACTTCTCCGCATGAGCGACTTAAAAACTACACAATTCATGTAAATGTCATATTTTTCATACCATATGATGCATACATGCCTCAAAAAAAAATTTAAAAAGCAAATATATATCGTGGTACACATGAAAAGGATTATATAAGCCTATATGAACAACCTTGATGTCAAAGTACTGACTGTCACCATAAAACAATAAAAGATTTCAGATTACCTTCCATCTATCAGATCTAACTAAACACAAAACCAAAGCATCATTGCCGATTTTGGTTACACGATTTGCAAAGATGAATCATTCATCATACATACTCTAATGACCAATCCATTAATCCATTAGTCTTGTACACATGGATAGACAATGTTTTCTTGGCTGTTAAAATTCACTACCAGTCCATGCACAAGTGAGCTACCCTTGCAGCTTGTCACGACATAGATGCCCTCCGAACATCAGTTAGTTGGTAAACACGTGAAACAAAAGAAGAAGAAAAGTCAGGGAGGTAGAAAGAAAACAGACTGAATTGAAATAGAGAAGATAAATTGTGGCAGGTTAAAGAGGCTTTTCTCTATCCTTCCGGTTCGATTTGGGAGCCAACTGGTCATCCTTCCAGCTTGTAGAAGTGCAAGAAAAGTTTTTCAATAAAAAAAAGGCAAGAATCTGCTATAAAAAATATTCATAAGGGGATAATTTAGCCAACAAATCCTTTTTGTGGGTGGTCAGGGAAACACCAGCTTGGGGAATGTGAGATGAATCAAGGTAGAGGATGAGCAATATTTAGAGGAGAGTCAAAGATTCCAATGACCCAAGCATGTAATTTGCAAAAGACCGAAATTTTGGGCGAAAACAAAGTCGAGATTCCCCTTCCACGTACATGAGAACTCATCGAGCATCCCATGTCTCCTCTTGCTCTCGCTGCTAGTATGCTAGTCGCTCTCCATCGTCGTGTAGCCCAACAGTTGTGCCGCTCTGTGCTCTGACGATGGCAACAGCTGTTCCACGGCCCAGTTGCTCTGGCACTGCGTGCCCTCAATGCCGTCTTCGCGCCACCACTCGCTCGCTCAAGGGTTGAAAGATCACGGGCGCCCTCGATGCATAAGAATTAGCATTTGCTGGACCACCTATTAAAGTGGAGGCTGTAAGGTTATCACAATATTAAAAATTTGCCATGCTCAGTCCATTCAGTGCATTTTTATTTACAATCATATAATAAACAAATGTCACCAAATCATTATCTGATTCTTGCACATGAAACTTTCAAACTCTCTCCATATCAAATGTTTTGTCTTCATGAAACAAAGGTTTTTGGTAAGTAGTACAAGTTACATTACTCATTTACACAAAATAGAGGCTATTCGATATAGTTGGCCAATTGATTTCATCAGTAGATAAAGATGGACATATATCATTTTCTGAACTATGACAATAGGCAACCTGTTTGAATGGATTAGTTCCTTGGGTTAAACAGACAAAGTCCATGTCCTCCCATGTGATTTAGTGATGCTGTAAATGCACATGAATGGATCGAAAATTAGTACAACAAATTTCAAGAGAATTAAGATTGTAGCATAAAAAAATTGTCATTTTTTTTTTGGTTCTGGAGTTTATAATTTACTAATTACAGAATGAGTATTGTAGTTGTCTATAAATATGTATATGCCTTAAAACTTGTAACACATTAAAGATACAAGTATTTTCAGTTGAGAAAACACCTTTGAAAGGTACCAGTGACATACAACATCTTCCAAGTAACGCCCAAACTGATTTGATATAAAAAGAAACCCACATGGCAAGAAAATAAACCAAGCCTGATCTTTAGATTGAAGCCGCAAAGCAAGCACACCTTACAGTTCTCCACAAAAATGAATGACTTTTCTTACTATTGATGTCGAAAAAATAATTTGAAACATATTGGAACCTAAGTGATTTTCAGAAATCTTACAGTTGGGTCAAGTTAGTCACCCTCCCGAGATAGTCAGGAATTTGTCAAGTGGAATTATTGTCTGATGCCCACCTGGATACCCGACAAGGGTGGGTAAGATTATTAGCTTCTACCTCCGAAGAAAGAGCAAATTCACAAGGTGCTATCTTATTTTACTAAATTACAAGTGTCAAGGGCGTCGAACCCCCGACCAGCCGGACCGCGGCTACGCAGCTCGTAGCCGTCGGCCGTCTTCTCCGGTGAGGTTATTCCCCTCAACCGCAGGCTTAACAGAGAGAGAGAGATTAGGGATATAATTCTTGCTTAATTGATTGTCAAGCGCTTACAAGCATATATGGCCAAAGGCCCAACCGAATGGGGAAGGCTCTCCCTGATTCTAGAAATTTCCAAAACAACTTACTAATCTAAGTTTCTATCTTTAGCCACTAGAGGCTAACTCATGCGCTTGCCCAGCGCGCTCAGCCGCGCGGCGCACGTCGCGGGTGCGTCGGCGCCTGGCATATGTGCGACCGCACATGACATCTCTCCCCGCCTCGAAGTCCAGCTCGTCCTCGAGCTGAAAGGAAGGGAACCGAGCACGGAGGTCGTCCAGATCCTCCCAAGTAGCCGAAGCAGGTGGTTCTCCCTGCCATTCAACGAGCACCTGGCGCACTCCCCGGGCCAGCCGTGCTTGAGTCACGCAGGCAGGTGCAGGCACCACAGCCCCATGCAGGAGCGGAGGCAGCAGCGGTGGAACGTCCGGCGGGGTACTCACAAACTTCTTGAGGACGCCGACGTGGAACACATCATGAAGGCGAGCGCCAGGAGGAAGCTGTGGCCGCACAGCCACCTCGTTGATGAGCTCCGCCACCTGGTACGGTCCGACGTAGCGTGGCTTGAGCTTCCCTGTTGCCGAGCATGGGAGGGACGCTGTTGCCCGCTGCCGAAGGCGAAGCAGAGCCCAATCGCCGACCTGGAAGGACACCGGCCTGTGGTGCTGGTCGTAGACGCGCTTCTGGACCGCCTGTGCCTGCTCAAGGTGATAGCGGATGTCGTCGAGGAAGGCAGCGCGCTACGCCATCTCCTGGGCGACCGCTGCGACGCGGGTCTCGCCGGGCTCATAGGAGCGGATGGTCGGTGGGTCCCGGCCATAGACTACACGAAACGGAGTTTCGCGGAGCGATGACTGATAGGCGGTGTTGTAGGTGTACTCGGCCCATGGCAGCCAACGGAGCCATTGCCGGGGACGGTCGCCAGTGAAGCATCGCAAGTACATGACGATGACCCGGTTGGCGGCCTCGGTTTGGCCGTCCGTCTGCGGGTGAAAGGCGGACGACATGTAGAGCTTCGTCCCAGTGAGCCGCATAAGCTCCTGCCAGAACGCCGAGGTGAACACCGGATCACGGTCCGAGACGATAGACTACAGGATGCCATGGAGGCGAACGACGTCGGCGAAGAAGGCGTGAGCGACGGACTCGGCGGTGTATGGGTGCGCCAGGGGGATGAAATGGCAGTACTTGCTGAAGCGATCCACGATGGAGAGGATGACCGTCTTGCCTTGCACCTTGGGCAGCGCCTCGATGAAGTCGATGCAGATCTCCGCCCACACAGTAGACGGCACCGGTAGTGGCTGCAGCAGACCGGCTGGGCCGAGGAAACCGCACACAGCCCGGGGCGAACGTGGAGCCGGCCAATCATGGATCGCCTGCACCTTGGCCGGGTCCATGGCCACACCCGTCGCGGATATGACATGGCCGAGGTAGGCGACGGAGGAAGCACCAAAAGAGCACTTGGTGCGCTTGACGAAGAGTTGGTGGCGGCGTAGTTCGTCGAGGACGGCCCGGAGGTGGCGAAGATGATCAGCCCACGACTTGCTGTAAATCAGAATATCGTCAAAAAATACCAGGACGAAGCGGTGCAGGAACGGGCGGAGCACGTCGTTCATCAAGGCCTGGAATGTCGTCGGGGCGTTGCACAGCCCGAACGCCATCACCAGGAACACTGTCTTGTGCACGTCCTCCGGGCGCATGCGCACCTGGTGCTACCCGGACCGGAGGTCCAGCTTGGTGAAGAACTTGGCGCCATGGAGCTCGTCGACCACCGGGATCGGGAAGGCATCCTTGACGGTGAGCGCGTTCAGTGCCCGGTAGTCGACGCAGAAGCGCCACGAACCATCGGGCTTTTTGACGAGGAGGACGGGCGATGAGAACGGCGAGTCGCTGCGGCGAACGATTCCTTGATCAATCATGGCGGCACACTGCTGCTCCAACTCGTCCTTGTGCGCCGCGGGGTACCGGTAAGGGCGGACGGCGACCGGCTGGGCGTCGGGCTTGAGAATAATGCGGTGGTCGTGCGCATGCTTGGGAGGCAGACCGACGGGGTCCGCGAAGAGCCCCCCAAACGAGAGCAGCAACGCCTCCAGGAGTGAACCGGCCTCTGTTGTTGCGCCCAGGACCGGCAAAGACGGGCTGGCCACGTCGGTCCAGGAGACGGGGCGCCCCTGGCGCTGGAAGGACATGCGCCGGCTGCCGAGGTCCCAGGCAATGGGCCCCAACTCGCCGAGCCACCGGGTTCTGAGGACGACGTCATAACCGGCCAACGGCATGACGTAGAGGTCGGCAGGGAACGACTCGCCGTCGATGAGCAGGGGCATGTCGCGGATGACGCCGGCGCAGGTGACCCACTAGCCATTGGCCACCAAAGCTGTGAGGCGGGGACGTTGGCGAAGGGGTAGGTCGAAGCGTCGCGCCGCCTCCTCCGAGATGAAGTTGTGCGTGCTGCCGGAGTCGAGGAGGGTGACGAGGGACGCGGCACCGAGTGCCACGGCGATCTGCATGGTGCCCGCCATGGGAACCCCAGCCACGGCCTGCAGGGAGAAACAGGGCGCCTCAGCGTCGTGCTCCGCGTCGCCAGCGGCGTCCGCGGCTTCCTCGATCTCCACGCCTTCCAGGAAGAAGATGCGCCGGCAAAACCTGTTATGGCCACGGGTATATTTTTCATTACAATTAAAACAGAGGCCCAAATGGCGTCGTTCCGCCATCTCGTCCGGGGTGAGGCGCCTCTGGTTGCCGACCCCGCTGGGCGGCCACCGGAGGAGCAGGGAGCGCCAGTTGCGGCTGGGGCACCGGAAGCGCTGTCCGGGGGGGTGGGAGCCTGAAGGAGGCCGCGCGGGGGCACCCGAGGGGGAGGCGGCATGTCCTGGCGAGCTCCATCAATCCCACTTGGAGCGCCAGGCTCATGGCATCCGCGAGCGTCTCCGGGTTGTGGATGCGGACGGCGTGGCTGAGCGGCGGCAGGAGTCTGCCGGTGAAGAGCTGGACGCGCTGAGCCTCATCCAGACGACCCGCGCAAGGTAGGAGGGCCTGGAATCGATTGGAGTACTCCTCCACGGTCCCTGTACGCTGGCACTCGGCAAGCTCGAACAGCAGAGCCAAGCGGAGGGGCGGCCCAAACCGCAGGTTCAGGAGGTCCTTGAATCGCCCCCACGGCGGCGTGCCCTCGTCCTCCTAGAGTTGGATGTACCAGAGTTGCGCGACGTCCTCCAAATTGTACGAGGCCATCCACACGCGCTCCTCCGCCAGGGTGCGCTGTTGGCGAAAATAGGATTCGCACTTGTTGATGAAGAGCAGCGAATCGATCTTGCCATCGTAGCGGGGAAAATCCTATTTTTGGAATTTTGGGGGGCGATCAAGATCGCGATGCCCCTCCGTGCAGCCGCCGGTGCCGCTGTCCGACGACGAGGCCGACTTCTCCTTCATAGCCGCCATGTCGGCCTTCATGGTTTTCAACTCCGTGGTGACGGATTTCAACATCTCCAACACGTCGGCGATGGTGGGATCGCCCTTGGCTGCTGGCTGCGGCACGGAAGTGGTGGAGGACGGCGGCGATGGTGGAGGGCTAGGGTGGTGGGTGGCGGCTGTGGAAGAACGGGTGGAGCGGGTGGGAGAGGATCGACGTGACCGTGATACCAGGTTGTCAAGGGCGTCGATCCCCCGACTAGCCGGACCGCGGCTACGCAGCTCGTAGCCGTCGACCGTCTTCTCCGGTGAGGTTATTCCCCTCAACCGCAGGCTTAACAGAGCGAGAGAGATTAAGGATATAATTCTTGCTTAATTGATTGTCAAGCGCTTACAAGCATATATGGCCAAAGGCCCAACCGAATGGGGAAGGCTCTCCCTGATTCTAGGAATTTCCAAAACAACTTACTAATCTAAATTTCTATCTTTAGCCACTAGAGGCTAACTCATGCGACTGCCCAGCGCGCTCAGCCGCGCGGCGCACGTCGCGGGTGCGTCAGCGCCTGGCATATGTGCGACAGCACATGACAACAAGACTGGCATGTTCTGCAGTTGGGACAGTGTCGATTTTAGATGTCCACTGAAGTAGTTACTATCAATGTATCAGCAACTCAAATATGGATAGCATTTTTCAGTTATGTCACGCTGACCTCACTCACTCGATGAAGACGATGAACTATATGGACAAGGAAATAATTACACAAAGACTGGTGAGTTTTGACTGAAACTATGAGGTTGCCTACCAATCTATTATATTCAGGTTCGACAAGCTCAAAATCAACCCCAATAAAGAAACACTAAATGCAACTATCCACGGCAACGAGCTTCATTCATAACATAGAAGTTCATCATAGAATGTACTGCAAGCAAAGTAGAATCATGTTTCAGTGTCAAAGTTGATACGAATTCACCTTAACTAATATCAAGGTTATAGGTGAAACCTTAAACACAATTGAGAAGGTTTCAGTTGTCAACTGTAACATAAACAAACATAAGTTATTACCTGACAGAGATGTAAAAGAGTGGATCTCGACGAACCTGCTGTAGCAACAAGCGGCGTCTCTCCGTCTTTGTTGGGATCCTAGGCGCACCATTCATATCATGTTTTATTAGGAACCAATAGAATCTTACTGGAAGGAAATCAAATTCACAAAATTGAAATCAACAGTGACAAATGGCTCCTAGGCGCATACTATTTAGTAGCAATATACTATACATAGCAACGTATTTGATTTGGTTTGTAGGTCAGCTTTGGAAAAAAGAATGTTGTACACCTACGTGAATGGCTGGTTGTGATCATGGGATCCTGTAAGCCATTAATAAATTTCATCCTTTTTGGAATTTTCTTGGGCCATCTAGATCTCTAATTTAATCCAAGAATAGTCACACACTACCAAAAATATTCCATGACCAGAATAATCACAATTTTTGTCATCTTTTCTGGAACATTTTTTTACCACCACCGGATTATTCTTTAGAGCAAATCATCTCCAATGTACAAACCATTGCTCTCTACAGTTCCGATTCAGTCATGCCATAATCCCTATCAAAGTGAAGCAATACCTAAGCCTAGCAAAGTTGTAGCAGATTATAAGCCGTAATGTCGTATGATTTGTGTACTTTCCCTCCCGAACTACAACTTGAGAAACCCAGCCTAATAAATCAAGCTGAACCGCACACATTGCCAAACAAACAATGACTAATACTGCAACCTAAAGAAACAACTACTGAACAGTCACATGAAGCATCAGGAACGCTTGGCGATGTCTCGCATTAGAGACACATTACCCCCTTCGAAGGATCCTGGAGCAGCTCATTCATCCCGAGTCAAACAAGTAATATTCCTTACCTGAAGAAGCATGACTTCTGTTTGTTGCGTCTGCACCATAAACTCCAGCATACGTGTAGAGATCTTCCTCTCCTTGGAGCTCCCCATCACGGCATCACTACCAATTCACCAGCATCCTGCGCAGCGGAGCTCATTTACACGGATACGTGAGGTTAGCCACGTATCCCGTATCGGATACGTATCCGATACGGATACGCACTGGATACGCAGTGGATACGTATCCATGAAGTATCGGCAAAAAAATAAATAAAACAAAATTCCGATACTTGGACTGATACGTATCCAATCCATTTGGGCGTCTTGCGATACGGCCTATCCCGCACGCACTGAGTGGGGCTGCTCGCTGGCCACCCGCTGGGCAAGCTCCGCGCTGCATTCGCGCCGGGCAGGCTGTCCGCCGGCCACGCGCCGCACTGCACCCCGCGCTGGGCGAGCTCCACGCCGTCGAGATCCACGAGCTGCATTCGCGCCGGGCAGGCCACCCGCTGGCCACGCGTGTGGGGTGGAGTAGGGCGCAACCATGGTCGCTCGGCTGCCTACGTTGAGAGGGATCTCGGTCACTGGCGTGGGAGGAGGAAGGCATGGTGCTGGTGGAGGCGGAACTGCGAGGAGCAGGCCAGCGGGAGCGCAGATGGCTGAATGAAGAGGCACCGTGTGGGGAAGAATGTTGTGGGAGAGAAAGCAGATTGAAAAATCTAATTTTGGGGCCAGCTAAGTAGACGTGCTGAACATTTACATGCCAAAAATACCCCTCCATCTGCTAGCACAGGTACAAGTAGCAACTTGAAGCTGTGAAATGATTAGAGTAGTCTCCAGAGGGCACCATACATACCGATCGACTGCCAATAATTTTCATGTCCCTTATTATTCTTTTTATAAAAAAAATAATAAAACGTATCCACGTATCAAGTTTTTTCAAAAAATGGCGTATCCGCGTATCCGTATCCTTCCGATACCGATACACGTATCCGTATCCGTGCTGCATAGCAGCGGAGGCCGCTGAGGAATGAAAACAAATTCAAAAAAAAAGTAGTTTCTTCCATTGAACGATACGGATGGAGAGGAGGTCACTGACCTTGGTCCTTGGAGTCGGCAGCGTGTCGGAGGCACATAGAAGGCTAGCTGGGGGTTCCCCAGCTCCATGGGCGTCTTCCTCCACGTCTCGTTGGCCCGGGGACGCTGTGGCTTCCGGTGACGTCGACGAGCCATAGAGTAGGGGATGCTAGCAGATCTAAAATGGTAGTAGTGGTACCTTGTTCACAGCCATAGAGTAGGCCGCCGGCGAGGTTGTCCACGTCGCGCGCGCATCCATCCCAAACCTTCCAAGTAGGAGAGCACCCAGCAGGCTATGGCCGCAACGGCGGTGACGCGGCGGGCCTCTCCCGTCCTGGAGAGGACTGCGACCTTGCAACAACTATCGGCGTCACCCAGCCTCGTCCTCGACTTGGAGAGCTATAGTAGCCAAACGACGACTGCGCGGAGATGGACCGGCTTTTGGGATACGAAGGAGCAGGATCCGCAATCACAGACGATCGTAGGAGGGGGACGCGGGATTTCACGGTGGCGGTCGCACGGGCAGGACCAACCAAGCGGAAGCGAAACTAGGGAAAAAGTGTACTTTCCCCGTGAACTACGAGTGTGTGTCTAAACTAAGCATTAAAGTACAAAATCGAATATTCTACACATTAAAGTATAGTATGTAAAAGTTTTGGGGCCGGTTTGGGTGACATGGACAGCAGCGTGGGAGCGGTTTGGCCACGCTGGCGAGGGGGACAGCAGACATGTGTGCGCCTCTAACTGATATGTGGGCCCCACCTGTAAGCGCACGTGGGCCAGCACCCCCAGGTGGGAGTCCAGCGCCAACACCGCCCAACAAAGGGACGAGGTGGACGCGTCCTGCGCCGCGAACAGGAAGTCGAACAGGAACCCGCCCATCTCCTCGTCGTCGGTGTGCGCGGGCGGCGGGCGCCCTACCGCCGCGGCCTCGTCGACCTCCCGCAGCGTGTCCTCCATCCAGAAGTCCACCAGGCACTCGGGCTCGCCGCCGGCACGCATCCGCGCCTTGCTCTGCCGCGCGCACTCGCCCAGCGTGCGCACCAGCCGCGCCACGCCCTGCCTGGCGTGACGGAACGCGAAGCCGAGGAGGTCCACGGGCAGAGCCATGAGCCCGATGTTGAGGTAGTTGTAGTCCCGCTCAAACCGCCGCCGGACCTCACCGGTCTGGTACGGCCCCGCGAACACCGTCTGCGAGGTCTCCAGGTTCATGTCGCGGCAGGGCACGCAGATGGGGAACGCCCTCCTGCCCTCGCCCCGGGCGGCGGCGTCGAGCCAGCGGCGGAGGTGCGCCAGGATGACGCACTGCTGGATCGCGGCGTAGGTGGACAGCGCGCGCGGGGTGAAGTTGGGCGCGATCCGCCGCAAGTCCTTGTGGTCCTCGCCGAACATGCAGATGAGGTTGTGGTCGCCGAAGAGCTTCTTGCTGAAGGGGTGGCCGATGAGGTGGAACACGTTGGGCGGACGTTCGCGAACACGCGACGTCGCAGTCGTCGCAATGCCGGCGGCGGCCGCGGGCACGGAGGACGCCGTCGTCGGTCACCACCACCACCACCTCCTGGCCGCCGCCCACAACGCCGCGTACAGCTTCGCCGCCGTGGACCCTACGGCTTCGGCGGCTTCCGCCAATACTGCAGCAGCAGCAGCTTCTTCCCGTTCCCGCGCCGCTTCGGCCGAGGACCCGCCACCGCCGCCTCCCTTCCGCCAGCTCCGCCCACCGCCACCACCAGACCCGAGGAGCTGCGTCCCGGCCATGGCGAAGAACGAGCAGATCTGCTCGGTCCTTTCCTTCCCCGTGTACATTGCTTGGTCCTTTTTTCCTTGGTGGATCTACATCGAAAGGATAATTTCTATGGCCATGTTGATGTGAGCGGTCGTGCAGAGGATGGAGCACGAGGTTCGTCCATGGTTTGTTGCGTCGATGCTCAGTAGTTGTTCGACGTAATGCCTCAGTAGTTGTGTCGGTGACCCTGCAAAATCACCAGCGTGGCCAAACCGCTCCCACGCTGGCGTCCACGTCACCCAAATCGGCCCCCAAAACCGCCCCAGGGGGTTCGTTGCCCTGTTTTGCATACTTTAATGTGTAGAATACCCGGTTTTGTACTTGAGGACCTAGGCTAGATACACACTCATAGTTTAGGGGGTAAGTAGACTTTTTCCGTGAAACTATTGTCACACAAAAACGATTTTCACTCTTTAGTCTTTTTATTAAGATTAGAGATGTACTAGCACAATATGCCCGTTGCAACACGGGAGAAAAAAATATCAAACTTAATGAAAATAACAATGGAAAATAGTATATATATTTGTGTTTTATTCTCAACGGGAGTACAATTCATTACTCGGATGGATGGGCCTTCGCCCTTCGGTGCGCCGCCCACGTGTCATCGAACCCCGCGCCACCTCTCTCAGCTTGTCCTTGCGCACCAGCTTCAGTCCGATCTCATTCGTCGTTGCATCGTTCTTGATCAGAATCTAAGCCGCCGACACGAGATTGAGTTCATTTCACTGAATGGTTCGTCGTTGTTTGCAGGCCCTTCCTCTGCTCTTCGTTGTCTTTTTGCTTCTCGTGGTTTCTTGCGTGCTCCAGATTATTGTGGGTGTGTTCATATAATGGTGCAACATATATATGAGCTCGACTGCACAGGCGCGGCGTGGTGATTTAGGCCCAGGACTTTACACTTACAGGGTTGATGCAGAGTTTGGCGACTAAGTCAGGGTGAGGGCTCCTAATAAGTCAGGCATGCGATGATATGTTTGTATCTCTCACTCGCGATAAAAACAAACACTATTTTATTTTCTGGAGCTCGATTTTGTTTTTTAATCGAAGTTGATGTCAGGACCAAGTTAGTTTAGGTTAGGATGGACGAAAAATTATTAGTGTCAAAAAATTTATCTCTTTATGATTAGGGATAGATATATTTCAGCTGGTCTTTGATTGGATTTGGAGCTTAGGCCGATTTTCCTTGTCTAATGTAACTAATTGCAAGTAGCGTGCTACGTATAGATACATGTGTCTTGGAATTTATTATGTTTTATTTAAAGTAAATAAATTACCAAGTGTAGCAACAGATATATTTAACATTAGGAAGCGACTAATGCACGGCCGTGCATGCATTAAGGTCTTCGCACGCACACTCCAATTAAAGAAAAATTATAATTATATATCCTTTCCTTTCTGGATAAGTGGGGGAAAGCAGCGGCGAGTGTGCGCTTGAAGAGCTGTGACGTGAGCGCGAAACACGTTTCATGGGAAAAAAAAGCCCACCTCGAACATTCCCCTTCCACTGCTTGGTTCTTTAAACACGCAAAAGCATCACCCCGATTAGTGAAACAGGCTGATTCATCCAAAACATAGACATATTAGGTAAGCAATCTAGTTACTGCTAGTAGTAATTTAGTTACTAGTAGTAGTAATATCACAGATACAATCAACTTTTTACTAGGATTCAGCTTCATCTCAGACATTAGAATTACACAATGATCACAAATAGAACCAATCATATCTGCTACTAGAAGCAACTCAGTTCTTTTGCATCACCTGATAAGCAATTTAGTTAATTTTTCGTGAATAATTATGATCAGAAATAGAAGCAAGCTGATATGTTCTTACTAGTAATATCAAGTTCCCAATAAGCAATTCAGCTTAGTATATCAAGTTCCCAATAAGCAATTCAGCTTAGTACTGCAGTTACTACTGTATATGCAGATCTAGTCCTAACTGATAAGCAAATCTGATCCAACCTGTACAAGGTTTAATGACTAATGTTATTACTATACATAGTACTACTAGATGTTTTCATCTTGTTGCATGAACGTCTTGCTCCATGAAACCTCTGTTGAACATGGATACATGTTTGGTATGCACCACTCCTTTAGATATAAATTTGGGCTGCATGAAACCTTGTTGTAAGAATTGCTTAAAAAAAAATCTTTGAACATTTGTACACACTAGCTGTTGCACATGCATGAAACATGAGGCACACCATAACATGCTACTGAAAAAAATGCATAACATTGTGGTCTTTTTTGCCTAACTCAGTACATCATTATTGCCTAACGGGTTTGACTAAATTGACTATATGTCATGATATAGCAGCACATTTATAATTATTATTTTACATGCAGGGAATCATCGTATAGGTGTCAAATATAGATCTTACTGAGCTACTTTCATATTTTGATGATGATTTATTAGATTCACTTCATGTAGATTATGTGACTAACATGGGGCTACTTTCATATAAGAAAATGCGAAGTTGCTAATATGGGGCTGCTAAGAACCGGATTGCTCACCTTCGCATGCTACGATCTGTCTTTTCACTTGACCATTGATGTTGATGCTCACTGGCGGAGATTGCGCCACTACTTGCAGCCACAACTCCATCGGAAATGTGGCTCCGCCCGCCTTAGCTTTGCTTGCCATCTGGCAAGGAGGCGCAAAAGACACTAATTAACCATTCTGAACAATTGGAAGGAAACATAGATTGCACATGAATGATCTTGTTCAATTGATAAAGTTCAGGGGCATACCGCTGATCTTCAATTGATGAAGCCCAACACTGACAAACAGACGATTATTCATGTAAAGAAATACATGTGGAACAAAACAATGCATTGAACTGTTTAAAAATATGTGTAATAGCAAGATGTAGCAGCTGAAAAGAAGTACCTAAAAGTGCTAGGGGATGTTCCTAGAGCCTCTATTGGTTCTCAGCCGGTTGTTGCTGGTAATTCTGTAGTGGATTGCATTTTCTTAGGCAACTTAAGTGTTATTCACTAGGTAACAATGTCTTCCTAAATAGGCACTTTATGTATTCTGAAAAAGCAAAAAGTATAGTGCATGTTTTTATTTGTTTATACATACCATCTATGTTTTTAATGGGCCACATATGTATTCAAGCAGTGCCAAGATATGGTGTGCTAAAATAAAAAAAATTGTATGTAAAGAAAAAGCTATGGAAATTAAATCAAAACTATAGTAATGTTAGACTTTTGAGTTAACACCTCCCCTACCCCCTCCCATTCCCACAAATATATCAGTAATATAGAAAAATCAGTGCATGCATAACAGCAAAAATATTTCTATCTATTCTTAGAAATAAAAAACTCACATGAAACAAATATAGTAATGTTGTAGTGAATTACATTTTTTAGGCAATTTAAGTGTCATTTAGTAGGTAATAATGTCTTTGTAAGTAGGCAATTTATGTATTACAGAAAAACAAGGGGTCCTAAATATGGATCTTAACAAGCTATCACATGCATATTAGCCTTAGTGTTATTGAAATGAATTAGAATGTGTATGTATTAAATTTGTGTTGGCAGACCGATTGGAATGTTTTTTTTATACATACATCTTATATGTTATTAAGACTCAAATGGCAATGTGCATTGCCTTTCCTATTTACTAAGTTCAAAGTTCAGGCCAATTACAGTTTTAGTGTTGGATGCACATAAATGCTACCAGATTATTAATAACTAATATTAAATTACTTAACTACATTTACATGCACATTCTTTAGAATATTGTTTCACAACCGAGAGTGGTATGCTGGCTATATATAATCTTTTTCTCGGCGTGGTAGCTTGTTTAAGGTTGGCTGGCCTGGCTCTGTATGGTTTAACAATAGATAGACATGTACTGCGATGACCTACAAACTATTCTTTGAAACAAGAATTGTTCTATAGTCTCCCAGTTAGATTATGACATGAACACAAATATATGGCTACTTTTGGCTGTACTAGCTACTTTTCATATTTATAGGCATATTCTTGTCTATTACCTTTATTTTGTTATGTTAAGAAATAGGTCTAGCAAACTGAACATTATTATACTTAAACAATTAATTCTCCTTAATTCTCCTCCCTAGCAGAGGTAAACACAAAAATAAATAAAAAATAATTTTTTAGCTATTGTCCTGCTTTTCACCTAACAAGGAGTGTGAAAAACTATCACCAAGTTATTAACCGAACGAATGGAAAACAGGCAGGATCAGTCCTGTGCTAAACACAAAAGGGCCACTCTGGAGATTAAGTTAAATCCCCATGCCACACATGCAAAATTAAATTGTTTCATTATGATGCATCTGACATTCAGCTATTCACTAGACATGCATAGTTTGATTAATGTGTTCAGCTTTTTGCCTAAAATAACTAAAATTATAGCCTAATTAACATAGTGCAATTGCCTATTTGTAATAAAAAAATTAGCGGACAGCCAATTACCAATTAAAAAAGTGGGGAATTCTAAAAACAAATGATATAGATTGCAAAATATTGAAGTAAAAAGACAAAAAGAAAAAGAAAGGATGCAAAAGCATACCCCCATGTGCCCCACTAGTACAACCACTAGTAGACAAAAATATAAATTGCAAAATGATATAGAATTATGCACATCTCCTCGAGTTTAACCTAACCAGAAGGGCAAGGAGATGATACCTGTTGGAAGCACACCTGCCCAACCCCCGCTGCTGTGCAGGGGCACAGAGCCAGGGTGATCAACTGTCGGACGCAAGCGATGGTGCAAACGAAGGTGCAATAAGTAAGTTGGTAAATAAATTCACTATCCCTTCCAAAAAATCCTCCTCTTTACACTGTTCATCCCTTGGTATTTATAGGGAATACCAAGGGACACCGGCCGAATTACGAAAGGGTACAGAAAAGATTCCCCGGCACCACACAGGGAAAGGGCAAAATCGTACAAACACGAGCAGAGTGGAAACCCTAGCTTGCCTTCCTCCTGCCCGCCGCCATTTGGTCCTCCTCACCTTCGCGGGAAAGTGAGGGTCTCACCCACGACTCTGCTAGACGCGAGGTCCGCAACCGCTCGCCATTCGCCGAGCTTGACGTCTCAAGCGAAGGGGCCTCGGAACGTGCGAGGGTCACTCTCGGTGTTCTCAGCGCGCCTTTACCTGCAAGAAACACAATGAACTCCGAGGGTCGGGTTTGTATCCGAAGGTTAGGAAACCGACCCGAAGGGTCCAATTAACGGAGAGAAGAAAGTTTGTGAGGGCGCGCGGGTCGCGCGAAGGTTATTTCCTGACCCGGCCTTCGTGGCGCCACTGCTAAGGGTCCCTTTCCCCAACAGTAGCCCCTCGTTGCCTTGGATCTAAAAAACAGTATTTAGGCCCAAGCAGCGCTCTTTGATCGGAAATGTAACGGGACCCTTGGCAGCGACGCCCGCGGCTGCTTTGGGCCGGGCCGTTGTATTCTTGTTTGCACTATTGAGGTCCGTTTTGTTTTTTGCGCCGTGGATTTCGATTGTTGTGCCGGTTTTGTCGGGTGTGGGAACTCGTCTCCGCGCCCCTATAAATATGTGGGGTTGGTGGGTGGCTTGGAGTCGTGCCGACCCTTTGCTCTAGCCATCCTGCTGCTGTGTGTTTCTTGTTGCGAAGGTTTGTTTTTGTCTAGTTGCGAAGGCTGTGCGTATTGCGTTCTGCGAGGGTTTTATTTTGAGAGATGGCGAGGTCCAAGCAAATCGCTCGTGTCGCTTCTCCGTCTGCTGCGGATGAGGGAGTAACCTTTGAGTTTGGGCTCAGCCGGGTCTGCACTTCGGAGTTGACGGCTTATGTCAAGCGAGGTTGGATCGAGGATGGAAAGACGAGGACCAGTGCTGGGGAGACTGTGCCGAAGCCTGATGCTGATGAGGTTGTTGTGTTTGAGGAGTTCTTTTCAGCTGGTCTGCGCTTCCCAGTTGATTCCTTTGTTACTTCGGTTCTGCAAAGGTTCAATTTGCGTTTCCATCAGCTCACACCTTCATGCTTCACGAAGATGTCAATATATGTCTGGGCATGCCGTTCTCAGGGTGTTGTTCCTCACGTCGAGGGTTTTGTTTGAACCCATCGTGTGCACATGCAACCTCGCAAGATTTCGGATCGCGAAGGTAACACCAGTCTGGGTCAGTTTGCGGTGTACACCTTTTGCCATTGCGCTGGGTCGGAGTTGCCGGTTCAGGCCCAGAAGAACAAATGGACCAGTGGTTGGCAAGAGTTTTGGTTCTACTACAAGCTTGGTGGTAACGCCGAGCTTTGCGGTGAGCTTCCGCTCCTTGGTGATGTGAGCGCCGAAGCCAAGATGAGTGCCGAGGCGCATGCCGCCATTGATTGTCTGAGGGTTGTTGTGCGATCTCAGTGTGCGCGTGACTTGGTCGAGGAGTACTGCTGCGCTAAAGTATTGCCCCTGAGTCGGAGACAAGTATGGTTTGCGGTTGAGGATGACCCCAGGTATGAGGGTAAAGGTTTAAAGAAACCTAAGTTGGAGTTGAACAAAGTTTGGGAGAAAGTCCTTAGGAAGTTTCCCAGGCGTGTAGATGGAGTCGAAGCTATCTACAAGCGTGTACAGCAGAGGGCAGAGGACCTTGTTGGGAAGTTGTCCACATTGGAAGTTAAGGCTATCCACAACTCGGTGGGTAGCGGAGGTCGAGTTAATAGGTTGTTCGACATTCTTGAGATCCAGTATGCTGACTGCCCCGCACCTTCGAGCGAGGATGCGCCGAAGAAGAGGAAACGCGCTACCACTGAGGAGAAGGGTGTAACATCGCAGCCGAAGAGGGGTCGTGGCGGCGCCGGTGGCCGGAAGAAAACTTTTGCGACGAAGGTCGCTGTTTGTTCGGGCGCTACCGACACTTCATCCTCTTCTGCCATTGTTTCGTTGGGGAGTGGCCGAGGCCTTGCGAAGGTTGGAGGGCGGGTACCCCGCGTCGGGGGCATTGGCGCTCTGATCCAGGTTTCGGACGACGAAAATGTCTCCGAAGATGACGAGAAGGAGGAGGGGAAGGAGGGTGAAAAAGAGGTGGACACTAAAGATGACTCATCTGATGAGGTTAGCGACACCTCCAGTAGCGAAGGTGACTCTGATGATGATGTGTCCATCGAGGATGATCGTGGGAAGGGGATTGTCTCGTCTTGCGCTGACGCTGCAGCTGCTCGAAGTATCGATGATATTATTCGGGACTTCGAGCCTGAGAGTCCTCCGCGAGGGTCAATTCCCGAGTTTGCGGGGTCGCATTTCTGGGTCGATGGGTTCGAGGTTGCCGGAGATCTTGAATCTGAACGGACCCCTGGAAAGAGGCCGTATGGCGAAGCTAGCCGATCAAGCCTTCCTTACTTTGCTAAGAAGATTGGAGTCTGTGATCCGGCGACCGGGCTTTTCACTAGTCCGGACCTTCGGGAGTGCCACCTGCAATGTGCTCCGGAGGAAAGGCGTTTTCTTGGCCGGGTGTTTGGTCGGATTTGTGTGCCGGAGGCGGAGCTTCGACTGACCAACCAGCCTTTGGACGAACTTCATGATGACATTGATGTCAAGGTGGCTGAACTAATGCTCCTTAACCGCTCGGCTCGCCGGAGGGCGAGTTACAATCTTAACTATTTGAATGACCGGTTGGCCGAGGTTGAGAGAGATAATAAGGACCTTCGGCAAAGTTTGGAAAATAAGGAGATTGAGCTTAAAACTGCTATGGAAAAAACCAAGAAATCCCGAGAGGAGGCTATGGACTTGGCGAAGCGGAACGCAGATCTACTTGCGGCGAGCAAGGAGAAGGATAAGGCGTTGATGTCTGCAGAGGATCGGATTACCGATTTGAAGGGGTCGTGGCGAGCCAGTATGGAGAAGATTAAAAGTAAGCTCGATGTTTGCTTAACTGAAGCTGGTGGCTCAGTTGCGGAACCACTTCCAGTTGATGCTGGTGTGGAGGTTTTAGGCGATTGGCTTTGCGGGGAGCTTGATGTTTTTAGCTCGTTGGTTGAGAATGCTGCTGACTTCGGCGGTTATGCCGGAGCTCTGGCTATGTCTAGCACCCTTCGACAAGCTGATTGCGACCATCTTCGCAAAATTAAGCGGCCGAACCATGTTTTCCCTACAGTTGATGAAGTTCGAGCTTTGGAAATCGACGACGCAGATGTTCGTAATTGCGCGATGCGTTTTTTACGAAGGTTCTGGATAGCTGGCGGAGGTCGGGCTCTGGCTTTCGAAGAGGCCGCCGAAGCTACTCGTCAGGTATCCATTGCAAGAGATGTCCGTTTCATGTTTTAATCCATGGAAGAAAATGTTGGTATTTAACCCTGTGCTCTGTTTTGGAGGCTCGGAAAGACGCGCTGCCCTCGCCGACTACGACCGAAGACGTTGCGGGTTACTCCAAGTCTGCTCCTGCGCACAGTTCTGCGGAGGTTCCACCAGTCGAGGTCGCACCCTCGGCTGAGGAGGCTCCGGCCACTGGAGAGGCTGAAGTTGAAGAGGCAGCGACGGACGAAGCGCCTGCTGCTGATCCTTCTGTAACTTTGGGGAGTTTGGATGCTGCGACCGGCGAGGGTTTGGGTGCTTCGGCTGTCGAAGCTGCTGTAGAAGAGCATGGTGAAGCCGAGCAGGTGTGAAAGTTAGAGATAGCTCAAGCAAGGGTTATTTTGTAATATGATGGGTGGTGGGAAATGACTTTGTGAAACTGAGTTTCTTTCTTGACTCTGTGAAAATGCAGGTTCCTGATGGAACCGTGCTAGAGGTATTTGATGTGACGCCTCTGACGCTTAATTACCAAGATGTCTTTATAACTGGCGAATCCTGGGCTTGGGCTAAATTTAAACGTCCTTCGCTGTGTTTTGAACGTTTTTTGTGGTCGAAGTTGCGAAGGTACGACTTGAAGAACAACAGGTCGAGTCGTTTTTGGCGCGAGGCAGATTATACTGATCGACAAGCTACACATTTTTTGTTTGGTTCTTCTTCGTCCGCGCCAGCTGTTGTTGATGATGATATCGACGAGAGAACGGCTTTGGATTTTTTGTTTGGACGAAGGAACCTTGAACTGGGTTCCGACGGTTCACTTGAAATTCCGAAGGAGGAGCCTTCAGAAGTTAGTGATGCGGACCGGAGATATATGTATAGGGCGAGGGTTTTGCCCGGGGATTTGCCACTTGTTCCTGTGGCTCCTTTGTTGTGGGGACCCATAGTTCCGGTGGATATAGGGTTTAAGGAGGGTAGCGAGGGTTTGGATGATTTAATGCTGATTGAGGATGGTGATGGTTCCTTGTAATTTTATACTTTCTATTTGAGTGTTTATCACACTGTGGTTGCTTTGTACAGAAGCAAACAATTTGTAAGGTTGTTTTGTGCAGATGCTATTCATTTTTTGCAATTTTGAGGAAAAAGAAATTTGGCCCTCGAGGCTCGCCTTTCGTTTAACAGAGGTGTTTACTGAAACAACGACGCCCCCTTTCCTTCTTAACGAGGCTCGCTTAACGTTTTTGTAAACTGATTTTGGAAAAAACAGCGACGCCCCCTTTTCTTTTGGCGAGGCTCGCTTAATGCTTTTGTAAGCTGATTTGGAAAAACAGCGATGCCCCCTTTTCTTTTAGTGAGGCTCGCTTAATGCTTTTGTAAGCTGATTTAGAAAAAACAGCGACGCCCCCTTTTCTTTTAGCGAGGCTCGCTTAACGCTTTTGTAAGCTGATTTGGAAAAAACAGCGACGCCCCCTTTTCTTTTAGCGAGGCTCGCTTAACGCTTTTGTAAGCTGATTTTGGAAAAAACAGCGACGCCCCCTTTTCTTTTGGCGAGGCTCGCTTGTCGTTTAAGTAAAACTGATGGTGCTTGGCTTTTTTGGACTTCGCGCCTCCCCTTGTCTTAGGTGGAGGTGAAGCTTGCATTGCGAGACCCTGTTGTTTTTTGCGAGGGTGCTCGACTTTTTTGGACTTCGCGCTTCCCTTTGTCTTAGGTGGAGGTGAAGCTTGCTTTGCGAGACCCTGGCGTTTTTTGCGAGGGTGCTCGACTTTTTTGGACTTCGCGCGTCCCCTTGTCTTAGGTGGAGGTGAAGTTTGCTTTGCGAGCCCCTGGCGTTTTTTGCGAGGGTGCTTGACTTTTTTGGACTTCGCGCCTCCCCTTATCTTAGGTGGAGGTGAAGTTTGCTTTTGCGAGCCCCTGGTGTTTTTTGCGAGGGTGCTCGACTTTTTTGGACTTCGCGCCTCCCCTTATCTTAGGTGGAGGTGAAGTTTGCTTTGCGAGCCCCTGGCGTTTTTGCGAGGGTGCTCGACTTTTTTGGACTTCGCGCCTCCCCTTATCTTAGGTGGAGGTGAAATTTGCTTTGCGAGCCCCTGGCGTTTTTTGCGAGGGTGCTCGACTTTTTTGGACTTCGCGCCTCCCCTTATCTTAGGTGGAGGTGAAGTTTGCTTTTCCTAAGTTTGTTTCGAAAAAATTTGTGTTTCGAGGCAATCTTCGGTGTTTTTTATCGATTATAAGCGCTCTTGGATAAGAGTTGCTTTTATCGATGTTTATGGAAAAACTAAAAAAAAGGACTTTAGAGTTTTGTTTTTCGGGGGTTGTTGCCTTTATTAAGGACTTGGAAACTGCCTCGTTAAAAAACCTTACGCCCCTTCGTAAGGAAAAAGAGTGCAGCTCCTTTGTTTTGATTACAAGTATAGTGCTGAAAGAAAAAAGGGAAGTGAAAACAGATTACATGTCGCGAGAGCTCGCTAAGGCTCCACTATGGGTAGAATTTGCGAAGGTCGTCAACATTCCAGGTGTGAGGTAGGCGTTTTCCTTCGCTGTCGGAGAGATGGTAGGACCCTGGACGATTGCACTCTACGATCAGGTATGGTCCCATCCATTTTGGCTGGAATTTTCCCGCCATGTTGGCATTTTGTTTCCGAATGAGGACGAGGTCACCCTTTTTCAAATCTTTGATTCTCACCTTTTTGTCTCTCCATTTTTTGGTTTCTTCTTGATACTTGCGAAGGTTGAGCACTGCGTTGCATCTCGTTTCCTCGAGCAAATCTTTATCAAGCATCTGGTTTGGTTCTTCTGATTTGAAGGTTGTTCTGAGAGATCCATACTTCAGTTCTTCTGGTGACACAGCTTCTTCCCCAAATAGTAGCCTGAAAGGTGTGAATTTGGTTGCTCTGCATTCTGAAGTGTTATGGGACCAGGTGACCGAGGTTAGCTCCTCCGCCCACTTTCCCTTGGGTCTGCCTTGTAATTTTTTGGATATGGCTTGGAAAATTGTTGCATTGGCTCTTTCAACTAAGTCATTGGATTGAGGGTGCCGGACTGAGGCGAAGCATAAGATCGTTCCAATTTGAGCGCAGAATTCCTTGAAGACCTCGCTGTCAAACTGAGTGCCATTGTCGACGGTTAGGTGTTTAGGAACTCCGAAACGACAAACTATTTGTTGCCAAAAAACCTTTTGACGGTTAGAGAGGTGATGGAAACCAACGGTCTGGTTTCAATCCACTTTGTGAAGTATTCCACAGCTACCACTGTGTAGCGAAGGTTTCCTGGAGCTGTTGGTAGTGGACCGACGAGGTCCATTGCCCATCTTTGCAAGGGCCATGTTGGGCATATTAGAGTTGTTGGGGTTCCTGGGGCGTTTTGTGTTTTTGCCGTTAGTTGGCAACCCTCGCAATGTTTGACAATGTCTTCTGCATCTCGCAATGTTGTTGGCCAATAGAAGCCTTGACGGAAGGATTTACCAACCAGTGCCCTAGGGCCGTTGTGTGATCCGCAGATACCTTCGTGAATGAGTTTGAGTATTTCCTTTCCTTGTTCCTAAGATACGCATTTCAGCCAAGGGGAGGTCACCGAGGCTTTGAACAAGCTGTTGTCCATTATCTTATAGCCTCGAGCTCTTTGTCTGAGCCTGTTTTCTTCTTCTTTTGAATCAGGCTCGTGCAAACCGTTTATATAGGCCATGATTGGGGCCCTCCAATCTTTGCTCTGGATTGCATTGATCAGCTTCGCTGTTTTCTCGGAAGCTTCGATGGTTGATTGTGTTGCAGCTTCATAGAAGACGTCTGGGGGCAACTGTAATTGTTGCGCTGCCGCTTTGGCCAGATTGTCTGCCTCGCTATTCTCTGACCTCGGTATTGCTTTCACTGTTATGCCGAGGAAGAAAGATTCTAACCTTCAGACATATTGTAAGTACTTGTGTAGCTCTGTATCTTTTGCTTTGTAATTTTTCTCGATATGACCTGCAATGACTTGGGAGTCTGTGCTAATGACTGCCCTTCGAACTGATAACGCCCGAAGCCTTGAAAGCGCTAGTATTACGACTTCGTATTCAGCGAAATTGTTTGTGCACTTGAAGTCGAGTCTTTTTGCGTATCGTAGCTTCGATCCAGATGGTGAGACTAGGATAGCCGAGGCTCCTGCTCCAGCTTCCCCCCAAGCTCCATCGACATACACTGTCCAAAATAGAAGTGATTCGACTCCATCTCTGCGAGGGTCTGGAGTCCATTCGGCTATGAAATCTGCTAAGGCTTGCGATTTGACCGCTGTTCTTCCCACGAAGGTTATGGTGTAGCTGTTCAATTCGATTGCCCATTTTGCTATCCTGTCGACTGCCTCATTGTTCTTGAATATGCTTTCGAGAGGGTATGCTGAGGGTACTTGGATCTCGTATGCTTGGAAGTAGTGCTTTAGCTTTCGTGACGCCACGACCACGACGTAAGCTATCTTCTCGAGCTCTGAGTAGTTTCATTTGGGACCCTCGAGGGTTTCTGACACATAGTAGATTGGGGCCTGCCTGGTTTTGTTATTTTCTTGCACCTCTTTGATCAACACTGCGCTGGCTGCATGGGGCGAAGCTGCGACGTACAGCAGTAGTAGGTCTCCTTTGCTAGGGCTGGTCAAGACGGTCAAGCTGGTGAGATACTTTTTCAGATCCTCGAAAGCTTTCTGCTGCCGAGGTCCCCAATTGAATGGAGCGGTGCTTCTCAAAGTTTCGAAGAATGGTAACCCTCGCTCAGCTGATCTAGAAATGAATCTGCTTAGCGCTGCTAAACGGCCTGACAAACGCTGAGTTGCCTTTTTTGTTGTCGGGGGTTCCATGTTGATGATGGCGTGAATTTTCTCGGGGTTGGCTTCAATTCCCCTTGCTGAGACGATGCAACCTAGAAGTTTTCCTTCGCTTACCCCGAAAACACATTTGTCGGGGTTTAGTTTTAATCCGGCTGATCGAAGGTTGTTGAACACTCTCGATAGGTCTGAGATGTGGTTTTCTTTTTGTTCGCTTTGAACAATCAGATCATCGACGTAGGCAGAGATAACATGTTCATTTTTGAAGACTTCGGATGTCATGCGGGCGAAGGTGGATCCTGCGTTTCTCAAGCCTTCTGCCATTCTTCGAAAACAAAAGGTGTCCGAAGGTGTGATGAAGCTTGTTTTTTCCTCATCTTCTTCATTCATCCAGATTTGATGATACCCCGAGAAACAGTCGAGGAGAGAAAGCATTTGGCAACCAGCTGCTCTGTCAACCAAGGTGCTTATGTTTGGCAGGGGAAAGTCATCCTTCGGGCAGGCTTTGTTCAAGCACGTGAAATCTACGCACATTCTCCTTTTTTTGTTCTTTTTCTGGACTAGGACCACATTTGAGAGCCATGTTGGGTATTTGACTGGGCGGATGACCCCTGCGTCCAAGAGTCTTTTTACCTCTGCCCTTGCTGCCTCTTTCCTTTCTTCTGGCATTTTGCGAAGCTTTTGCTTAACTGGGCGATAACCTGGCTTTATGTTTAGGCTATGCTCGATCAAAGTTCTGTTTACTCCCTTGAGGTCCTCCGCAGACCAAGAGAAGGTGTCGGAGTTTTCCATGAGGAAACGGATAAGGTTATCTTCTAACAGGGAGTCTAAGTTGGCTCAGATGAACACTTTCTTTTCTGAGTTGCCCTCAAAGAGTTGTACTTGCTTGGTTTCTTCTTTGGGTGATGCTTTTGTTTGGTCAATGCAAACTTCACCTTCGGTGTTGAGGTTTGGTGCTCGAGGCTTTGACAGATTGTGGACATTGCGCTGCCCAGGTGCTACCGTTCCCTCAGCTGCCCTTGCAATGTCTTGATCTCCATAAACTGCAACAACACCCTTCGGGGCAGGAAGCTTCATGCAGATGTATTGAAAGCCCTAGTTTGGTTTTGACTAATTGATGAAATCTATTGGACTAACTCTATGCTTAAGTGTGATTATAAGATAAGTTGGTCCTAGTCCAAGTGGTGGAGCTAGATGACACTCATGTGATGGAGATATCCAAAAGATTGTGATCAAGTGCTCCAACATGGAAATGAAGAAAGAGAAAAACAAAATGGACTCAAGGCAAAGGTATAAACATAGGGTCATTTTGTTTTACCGATCAAGACACAATAGAGTGTGTGATCGGGTTTAGGATAGATAACCGTACTATAAAGAGGGGAAATCTATAGTTACAATGGTTATCTAGTGCCACTAAGTGTGAGTATCATTTGCATATGCATTGCGCTTAGTGACTTGGTGAGATGGATGAGTTTAACCCTAAAAAGTCTTTGTGAAAATTGCTAACTCAAGTGCTAATTTGTTTTAAGTCTTTTGAAAGAAATAGCACTTGAAAAGAGGGAAAAAAGGGAGAAGCAAATCGCCCTAACAGAGAACCCTTAGCCGGATTTTTTCTCAGCCCTAGCCGGATATTCCGTTTAATTTCAGCTCTTCTCAATTCGCCACAACAGAGACCCCCCAGCCGGATATATTCTCGGCTCTAGCCTGATATTCCATTTGAATTTAGCTCAACTCCATTCGCGTGGACAGTAAGCCTTCCGTCGGATATTTTTTGGAGCCTACCCAGAATATCCGGTTCAACTCAGATTTGCTTCCAACGGTCATGAGCGTGGATGGCTGGTATTTGGGGATGTTGTGCCTCCTTTTGCTCTATCTCTTTCCCATTCTTCTTCCTCACTTGCTCATTTGAAATCCAAAAGGAAGAACAAGCTCTCTCCCCTCTCCTCTCTCACTCGCAAGGATTTGTGCTCCATTCAAGTGAGAGATTGAGCTCTAGTGATTGATCTTGAGAGCTTCAAGAGCATCTCCCTCTCCTCTCCATCTCCTAGATTGTTGCTCATTTGGGAGAGGATTTGGGGGAAACCCTAGTGTTTGTGCATTTGTGATTCCATTTGGTGGCACTAGGTGATTGTTGTGATTGTGGGTTTCTTATTACTCTTGGTGATTGCCGTCACCTAGACGGTTGGTGATTTGGTGATTGGTGAGGGGATTTGGTGATTGTATCCGCCCCCAATCGGTGATTTGTGAGGGTTCTTGAGCCTTCCCCGTGGGAGATCACGAAAGGCAACTCTAGTGGATTGCTCGTAGCTTGTGGATCCCTATCTTGTGTTGGTTGTGCGGCACCCGGTTGCGGGTTAGGTGTGTGATGCCTATTAGCGCGTGAACCTCCAAGTGGGTGTATCGCTACAACAGGGACGTAGCTTGCCGGCAAGCAAGTGAACCTCGGAGGAAAAATCATTGTGTCATCTTGTCTCCGTGGTATTCATTGGTATACATTTATTGATCTCTTGCCCGGCTCGGTATACACACTTCTATCACTTGTATTTACCTTTGTTACATTCTTGCAAGTGATAATTATATCTTCTTGTAGCTAGTTAAAATTACTTATCTTGTGTAGTGGTAATTATTGTTGCTCATTTAGTTGTAAAATAGCAACATAGATATTGTGTGACATAGAGATTATAATTAACTAGAATTGTGGATAGGTGGCTTGCACCTTTGTAGAGCTAGCGCAAAACTTGCTTCGTCATTTAGTTGTCTAATAAGCTTGCTTAAGTGTTGTTGTAGAAATTTTTATAGGCTATTCACCCCCCCTCTAGCCATTTAGGACCTTTCAAGTGGTATCGGAGCCGAGGTCATCGTTAATTTGAGGCTTAACAACCTTCGGTGTGAAAATGGCTCAAATCAACAACACCAAAAGGCCACCCCAATTTGATGGCACCAACTATGGCTATTGGAAGGCAAAGATGACCACTCACATAAAGTCAATCAATAGAAAGATATGGCAAGTTGTAGATGTCAAGATTGAGATTGCAAACCCGGAGAGACTCACCCCCGCCGAAGAAGAAAAGATGCAAAACAATGACATTGCTCTTAGTGCTATTCATGATGCCGTTGATGAGAGGGTATTTGAGCAAATCAAGAATTTGGAGATGGCGCATGATGCTTGGAAGAAATTGGAAGAATCATTTGAGGGCACTCAAGCGGTGAAAGGAGCAAAGGCATACATTCTCAAAGAAAAGTTTGCTAGCTTCAAGATGAATGAAGATGAGAGTGTACCAGAGATGTTCCATAGGCTTCAAGTGCTTGTCAATGATCTCAAAGCACTTGTAGAAGAGGTGAAGGACAAAGACTTCTCCCACAAATTCTTGAGATGCCTTCCCAAGAGATTTGGTATGTTGGTCACATTGCTTGTGAGGAGCGGTTTGGACACTATGACACCAAACCAAGTACTTGGAGATGTGATGACTGACGACACCTATAGAGATGAGAATGATCAAGAGGTAAAGAAGGATGAGAAGAAGAAGCGTGTGGCATTCAAGGCCACATCATCATCCAAGACCAAGAGCAAAGGAAAAGCAAAGAAGGAAGAATCAAGTGAAGATGATTGTTCTATTGTTTGCGATGACAAAGATGAAGAAATAGCTCTATTTGTCAAGAGATTTGGCAAATTCATGAAAAAGAAAGGCTACCGGGCAAGAAGGAAGAAGTTCTCATCCAAGAACAAAGAAGAACCAAGGAGGTGCTTCAAGTGCGGTAGCAAGGACCATCTTGTTGCTCAATGCCCCTACAATAGTGAGAATGATGATGATGACAACAAGAAGGACAAGAAGAAGGAGAAGAAAGAAAAGAAGAACTACACAAAGAAGAAGAAGGGTCACTCATATTTGGTCACTTGGGATAGTGATGCTTCCACAATTGATTGTGATGAAGATAGTGATGATGATGACCGCAAGACAAGCAAGAAGAAGGCACTTGCAAGCATTGCTATCAATGACAAGCCTTCTATCTTCGACACTCCATCATGCTTCATGGCTAAGGCCAATAAGGTACAATCCGATGATGATGATAGTGATGATAGTGATGATGAAGAACCCACTAAAGATGAACTAATTGATATGCTTGATGATGCTAGAGAACACTTTGATAAAAAGAGGAAGGAGTGCAAAGAGTTGCAAAAGAGACTAAAAGCTCTTGAGCAATCCTTTGAGGAGCTCAATGCCACTCATGAGAGGCTAGTGGAAGCCCATGAGGAGCTTGGCAATGCTCATACTAAGCTTAATAAAGCTCACTCCTCACTTATTGATCAAGCTAAAATTGAGGATGTGGTTGAAACATGTGATATAGGCATAACTTGTAATATAATTGATGAATCATTCTATAAGCCTATTGTTATTGCTCCTACTAACCCTTCATGTAGCTCATCATCTACCACTACTACTTCATCTATGGATGATGGCTTCACTTGTGACGCCTCACTCATGGTTGAGAATGAGACATTGAAGAGGGAAGTAAATGAGCTCACTCACGCTTTAGGCAAAGCCTATGGTGGTGAGGCCCGCTTGCTTAAGTGCTTGGGTAGCCAACGCTTTTCTCTCAACAAAGAGGGATTGGGCTATACCCCCAAGAATGGCAAGGCGGCTTTTGCTACTCACAAAACTAGTTTTGTGAAGAGCAATGGTTGGTTTTGCACTAGATGCAAGCAAAGTGGGCATGTAGAGCAATATTGCAAGAACAAGAACAAGAATGCTAATGTATCCTCTATTCAATTTGATTCTTGCTATTTGCTTACCAAGGGTGTTAATGGTGTGAAAGCTAAATTTATTGGTGCACCAATTGTAGGCTCAAAGAAGAAAGCCATTTGGGTACCAAAGAGTTTGGTCACTAACCTTGGAGGACCCAAAAAGGTTTGGGTACCTAAAAAGAATTGATTTGTTTTTGTAGGTCAATTACAAAGCTGGAGGGAGGCATTGGGTGCTTGATAGTGGGTGCACTCAACATATGACCGAGGATTCAAGAATGTTCAATTCAATCAATTTAAGTGGCAATAATGGTTTTGATTCTATCACATTTGGTGACAATGGCAAAGGCAAGGTTAAAGGGCTTGGTAAGATTGCAATATCCAATGACATGAGCATTTCCAATGTGTTGCTAGTTGAGAGCTTGAACTTCAATCTATTGTCAGTTGCTCAATTGTGTGATCTTGGTTTCAAATGTATATTTGGAGTTGATGATGTAGAGATCATAAGTGTAGATGGCTCTAATTTGATATTCAAAGGATTTAGATATGAGAACCTATACTTGGTTGATTTCAATGCTAGTGAAACCCAATTGTCAACATGCTTGTTCACTAAATCTAGTTTGGGTTGGTTATGGCATAGAAGGCTTGGTCATGTTGGAATGAAACAATTGAACAAAATAGTGAAACATGATCTAGTTAGAGGCTTGAAAGATGTCACCTTTGAGAAGGATAAACTTTGTAGCTCTTGTCAAGCCGGCAAACAAGTTGGTAACACCCATCCTAAGAAAAGCATGATGAGTACTAGCAAAGCATTTGAATTGTTGCACATGGATTTATTTGGACCAACAACATACATTAGCATCGGTGGAAATAAATATGGCTTTGTGATAGTGGATGATTACACTAGATACACATGGGTCTTCTTTCTTAGTGACAAAAGTGAAACATTTGATATCTTCAAAACTTTTGTCAAGAGATGCCAAAATGAGTTTGAAACAACAATCAAGAGAGTTAGAAGTGACAATGGGAGTGAATTTAAGAATACAAGAGTTGATGAGTTGTGTGATGACTTTGGCATTAGACATCAATTCTCACCCAAGTACACTCCTCAATCAAATGGGATTGTTGAAAGAAAGAATAGAACTTTGATTGAGATGGCAAGGTCTATGCTTAGTGAATACAATGTTAGTCATTCCTTTTGGGCCGAAGCTATCAATACGGCTTGCTATTGTAGCAACCGTCTCTATTGCCATGGCTTGCTAGAGAAGACACTATATGAGCTATTGAATGGAAGAAAGCCCAATATTGCATACTTTAGAGTATTTGGATGCAAATGCTATATATTGAAGAAAGGTGCAAGATTGAGTAAATTTGAGAAGAAATGTGATGAAGGATTCTTACTTGGATATTCAACCACAAGCAAAGCATATAGAGTTTGGAACTTGGCTAGTGGTATTGTTGAAGAAGTGCATGATGTTGAATTTGATGAAACTAAAGGCTCTCAAGAAGAAAATGAAAATCTAGATGATGTGAGAGGCACTCAATTGGCTAAAGCAATGAAGAATATGGATATTGGTGATATTAGACCAAGACAAGTGGATGATAGTGAAGATGATCAAATGTTCTCCTCAAATGTGCAAGTTGATGCAAATCAAGCTAGTGGTTCTCATGATCAATCAAGTGCTAGTGAAGATCAACAAGCTAGTTCATCGCAACAAAGCAATCAAGTGCAAATTCTCCAACCAACCAACATTGCAAGAGATCATCCCATAGATCAAATTGTTGGGGATATTAGAAGTGGTGTGCAAACAAGATCAAAATTGGCTTCATTTTGCGAGCATTATTCATTTGTGTCATCATTTGAGCCAACCAAGATAGAAGATGCATTGATGGATGTTGATTGGGTTAATGCTATGCATGAAGAGCTAAACAACTAAACCCGCAACCAAGTTTGGGAACTTGTTGAGAGGCCAAAGAATTACAATGTAATTGGAACCAAATGGGTATTTTGCAACAAGCAAGATCAAGATGGCATAGTAGTGAGAAACAAAGCAAGATTGGTAGCACAAGGTTACACACAAGTTGAAGGTCTTGACTTTGGAGAAACATATGCACCGGTTGCAAGATTGGAAGCAATTAGAATTTTATTAGCTTATGCTTGTGCCCATGACATTAGGTTATATCAAATGGATGTGAAGAGTGCATTCTTGAATGACTACATCAATGAATTAGTATATGTTGAACAACCACCCGATTTTGAAGATGACAAGAAGCCCAACCATGTGTACAAGCTCAAGAAGGCTTTGTATGGTTTGAAGCAAGCACCAAGAGCATGGTATGAGAGGTTGAGGGATTTCCTACTCTCTAAAGGGTTCAAGATGGGCAAGGTTGATACTACTCTTTTCACCAAGAAGATTGGCAAAGACTTGTTTGTGTTGCAAATATATGTTGATGACATTATCTTTGGGTCAACCAACCAAGAGTTTTGTGAAGAGTTTGGGAATATGATGGCAAATGAGTTTGAGATGTCCATGATTGGAGAGCTTAGTTACTTTCTTGGTCTTCAAATCAAGCAAATGAAGAATGGCACATTTGTGAGTCAAGGCAAGTACATCAAAGACATGCTCAAGAAGTTTAGTTTAGATGATGCAAAATCTGTTAGCACACCTATGGGGACAAATGGACATTTGGATAGTGATGCTAGTGGCAACATGGTGGATCAAAAGTTGTATCGGTCTATGATTGGAAACTTACTCTATGCGACCGCTTCTAGGCCGGATGTCATGTTTAGTGTATGCATGTGTGCAAGATTTCAAGCCTCACCAAGAGAGAGTCACTTGAAGGCAACAAAAAGAATATTGTGATATTTGAAGCATACACAAAATGTTGGATTATGGTATCCCAAGGGGTCAAACTTTGAGTTGATTGGATATTCGGACTCCGACTATGCGGGATGCAAAATTGATAGAAAGAGCACATCAGGCACATGTCAATTACTTGAAAGATCACTTGTATCATGGTCATCGAAGAAGCAAAATAGTGTTGCACTTTCAACCGCCGAAGCCAAATACATATTGAAGGACCGAGAAGCTACCCGAAAGCGACCAGAGGGGGGGGTGAATGGGAGCTTCAAAATTTCCTTTCGGAAACTCGATGCCTCTGTCCCAAAATCAACCTCAAGAGCGAACCCTAGAGCTTGCTAATGTCCACGACCCTAGATGAAGGGCGGATGCTTCCTAGAAGCACAGCGGGACACTACACAACTCTAGAAAGCCAACGCAAAAGACGGAACTCGAATCCGTCAACGAGCGAGCGAACCGCGAATGAAACAGCGCGAAACAGCAGCGACCGGACTCTGGCCTGCGTCCGGTCAGCAGGGACCGGACGCGTCCGGTCACACAATAACAGGTTTTGGACCTCTCTGTTTCTGACCGGACTCTGGCGTACGGTGCGTCCGGTCAGCTACAGTGCGTCCGGTCAAAAGCCAACCAGCCCAGTGAACAGTGAGACCTGTGCGTCCGGTCACTAAGTCAACAGAGCGTCCGGTCGAACACAGGAACACTGCACGTGATGTTCATCGACCGGACTCACGCGCAGTGCGTCCGGTCACCCCGATGGAGCGTCCGGTCGATGCGCAGCAGCACTGTTCGTCCACCGAATCGCCTCGATCTCACCCAAAACAAATCCTCTAGGGATCAAACTTGGTGAGATGAGTCACAAGGAGTATAGTGAGCTATCTCTAAGAGATCATGGCTCGAACCTATCTTCAAATCGGTGAATCGAAGAATTTCGGGGGAAGGGAGAAAACTTGACCCGAAACGAAAAATCGATCGATCTCCTAGACCGTGAGGTTAGAGGATGATTCCTTCGGTGGAAAGAAGTGCCTCACGATCTAGAACAAACCAGTTCAAACGAAATTGCAAAAGACGAACCGAGCAAAGAGATCAAGCGACGGGAAAATTGTGGAGAAAAAGGATTCCGCGAAGAACACGAACAAAGCGCGAATCACACCCACGAATTGCAAGCCGAAGCGCAAACACACGCTACGACAAGGAGGTTACGGCCTCCTTTCCTCAAAGTCAACAGTACACAGAGTTGCAAGTCTCTCTGCGGATCTCAGCTACAGCAGGGGATGGGAGAGCAGGAAACCCTAAGTGCAAAGAGCAAATGAGATGGCTAAAACTGAGATTAGGGAGGAGGGTGTCTCCCCGGACTACTTAACCTATTCTAGACTAAGTCTATTTCCTACTCTACCCCTCTCTAAACTAATTACAGAGCGAACCAGCTAAACCCTAAGGTTATTCTGGACCAACTCGAGTGGTAGGTAGATCCGACGGCCACGCCCGCACAACTCGTCCGCGTTGCCTCCACGCAACCTTCCGATTGCCGCCACGTGCCGCCCTCGCTCTGCACCCCCGGTTTTGTGGCCCAAACCGGGAAACCAGCCTTTTCCAGCAATCCCCCGGTTTTGAGGCCCAAACCGGGAAACCAGCCCACCAGCCTGAGTTTTGTGGCCCAAACTCAGAAACCCGCAGCGCCCGAGTTTTGAGGCCCAAACTCGGAAACCGGCCCATCGCCCGAGTTTTGTGGCCAAACTCGGAAACTGTCCGCGCCCAGGTTTTGTGGCTCAACCTGGAAACCGAGCACCCAAGTTTTGAGGCCCAAACTCGGAAACCGTCCACCCGGTGGTTTTTCCCTGGCTCAACCACCAAACCGGAGCTGTAGAGGGGATGCACCGCCCGTGCACCCCATCCACCGACACGTGTCCCCAGGTCCTCGACCCGAGCAACACCGTGTCCCGCAAGTCTCCGCTCGTCGCTGTCCCTGGCTGCCAGCCACCACAGCTGATCCTCAGGCACTCCGGTCCCTCAGTCCAAGCCTCACGTCCGCCCTTCACTGCTCGATACATCGGCATGGCACGTCCGCCGCACGGCACGCCCATCCTTCATCGCACCCAGTCCATCGGCACGACCCGTCTCAACTTGACCTTCACCTTGCCCTCGATCACTGTCTCCGTGCTCGACACCTGCACAACACAAGCCAGAGACCCTGCGATCAAACCCGTTGACAATCACTCATCACTCAGAGACTCGGCATACACCCATCTATCCGCAATCTCCCCCTTGATGAGTGCATTGTCAACTACTCACACAAAACATAATGAAAGAAGAAGGTAGGAGGAAGGAGAAGAGAGAACTCGACCAAATGACCCAAAAGCATAGCAAAGCCGAAGAAGGTCAAGTGGAAGAAGCGAAAACTTGGTTCCCAAAGACATGGGCAACGGCTCGACGCCACCAAGCAAAGCTAGCCCTTAAGAAGAGGTAGAACAGGCTCAACACCGCTAGCAAAATACCAATCGAAAATCGGAGCATAAAAATGGCAAAATGCTAGTCCCTCAAGAAAGAGGCACAGAGGCTCGACACAACTAGCAAGAAAACCACTCCGAACCAATTGGAAAACAAAGACAATCGAAAGGTCTCTGAACCAATCGAAGTCAAACTCGACGCCAAATGAGGAAAATGTTTGCTAGTCCCTCAAGATAGAGGCAACGGCTCGACACAACTAGCAAACTCCCCCTCGACAAATGCAAGCAACTAGGGACTCCCCCTTAGGTCCAACAAGAGAAGAGCATAAAGATTTGAAAATCTCCCCCTTGGATGAACATCAGGAGACATATGATTTGCAAAAACTCAAAAACTCTCCCCCTTAGTTGAAAATGCACTTATCAAGCACAAACTCTTCCCCGGAGTCAACACAACTCCCCCTCCCAAAATGCATATGAAGTCAGAGATGCAAGTTAGGGGCTTCAGGCATATAATCAAAAGAGTGCAAGACTGCTCTAATCGGTATGGCTCCAATGACACAACTAAGCACTCAAATAGCGAAGGCTCAAACTGATCACACATACGAAATATGAAGCATATGAGCAAGTGAGCAGTTTTTAGCCAAAAAGATAGTCACCATCAAAATAGCACTACACATGTATAGGTAGGAATCCAAACAAGTGCTAAGCATATATACAAGGTGAACTACCCCTAGCAAAGTTCAATCATCATGCATAGGAATGAAGCATATACTTGTGATTTCAGTTTTATATCGGAGTTGCAGCGGTAAGGAATTCACAAGTTCAAATATAGCATGTGATTGCGAGAGGTTGAAAGCTTGTCATTGCCTAACTTTTCAACCGAGCGAAGCCTATGCCGAAGCAATCAGAAGCTTAAGGCTATGGTTTCGGTCATACACTACACGGCTCAAGTTTAACTCAAAGTGCAATGAGAAACAGTCTCGATACCGTGAGGTGTTGACAAGCAATCCCATCTCGATCTTTTCAATTCACTTAACACTTGGTTCAAATTTTAAACATGATATGAACAGACCAAGCAAGTGAATGACTCAGAACTAGAGACATAGCAACCTAGCATATATGAAAAGCAGGAATGGACTCAACACACCCTACGCATGCTAGGTGCATATCTCAATGGTGAACATTTTCAGATTTTATATACATTAGACAAAATTTACCATTCCAAAAATAGCTCAGCTCAGAACATGTACTAGTGATCAGAAGGAGCATATGCTACAAGCATCAACATAAGCATCGGAGCATACTAAACAGAGCATTGTTACATTCTAGTGATTATAAACATGAAGCTCAGAATGTAAATGCGTATGCTAAAATGCAAAAGGAAAGAAAGACAAACGAACAAGGTAGTCTATACAAGATCCAAAATGTTTCCCCCATCTAAAAGGGAAAGCACACACCAAGCTCACCCCTCAACCTATTAAAGGTTGATTCGTCTAAAGGCTTGGTGAAAATATCAGCCAGTTGATGATGAGTATCGACATGGCGAAGGTCGATATCACCCTTCTCCTGGTGGTCTCGCAAGAAATGAAAGCGCACATCAATGTGTTTGGTTTTCGAGTGAAGCACGGGGTTCTTAGCAACGCTAATAGCACTCGTGCTGTCACAAAGCAAAGGCACGCGAGAAAAGCTCAAACCAAAATCACGCAAAGTGGCCATCATCCAGAGTAACTGGGAACAGCAGCTAGCCGCAGCAACATACTCAGCCTCCGTGGTAGACTGGGCGACACTAGACTGCTTGCAAGAAGACCATGATACAAGAGAAGATCCAATAAACTGGCAAGTCCCAGAAGTGGACTTGCGCTCAATGCGACAACCAGCAAAATCGGCATCGGAATAACCGCAAAGCGAGAGAGTGGAGGAAGCAGAATACCAAATCCCAAACTCAGGCGTGAAACGAAGGTACCTGAAAATGCGCTTCACTGCCTGACGGTGAGAAGTGCACGGCGACGCCTGGAAGCGCGCGCACAGACACACCGCGAACTGGATGTCCGGGCGTGTCGCCGTCAGGTAGAGGAGCGATCCGATCATGCTGCGGTACTCCTTCTGGTCCACTGCTTCTCCATCCACATCCGCATCCAGGGCAGTCGTTGTCGACATGGGTGTTGGAAGAGGCTTGGCCTCACCCATATCGAACCGCTTCAGCAATTCTTTGGTGTACTTGCCCTGGTGCACAAACGTCCCCTCTCGGGACTGCTTAATTTGCAACCCGAGAAAGAATGTCAGCTCGCCCATCATGCTCATCTCGAACTCTCTGCTCATAGTATCTGCAAACTTGGCAACCAAAGCGTGAGAAGAACCACCGAAAATGATATCATCCACGTAAATTTGGACCAAGAGTGTGTCTTTGCCTTGCCTGAGGAGAAAGAGCGTCTTATCTACACATCCCATTTTAAAACCCTTAGCTAGCAGAAAAGTTTTCAATCTATCATACCAGGCTCTAGGGGCTTGTTTCAAACCATACAAAGCTTTATGGAGTTTGAAAACATGGTTTGGAAACTTGGGATTTTCAAAATCAGGGGGTTGCTCAACATACACTTCCTCTTCTATGTAGCCGTTTAAGAAGGCACTCTTGACATCCATTTGAAAAAGTTTGAAACCTTTGGATGCAGCAAAAGCCAAGAGTATGCTAATAGCCTCCAAACGAGCTACAGGAGCAAACGTCTCCTCATAGTCTATCCCCTCTTTCTGACTATAGCCTTTTGCTACAAGCCGGGCCTTGTTTCTAACAACGTGGCCATCCTCTCCTTGCTTGTTTTTGAAAACCCATTTTGTCCCAATAGGCTTACAGTCAGGTGGAGGTGGAACTAGAACCCAAACCCGATTTCGCTCAAAGTTTTCTAACTCCTCATGCATGGCATTGACCCAATCCGGATCCGTCAATGCGTGTCCAACATCTCGGGGCTCAAAATTAGCAACAAAAGCAGAGTGAGCGAAGTGAGAGATGTGCTGTGACCTGGAGCGTGTGACTCGCTCACCGATGTCGCCGATCATCTGCTGAGGGGGGTGCTGGCGCTGAATGTGTCGTGGCGCCTCCTGGGAAGAAGTGACCTCCCCCTCAACAGCAGCTGGTTCCACCCCGGGTACAAAAGGTACTGCACGAGGTGGAGGATCCCACGGCCCCCAGGAAGAAGAGGTATCGGGGCCGTGAGTCGTCGTCGAGGCCGCTCCTTGCGGCACGGCAGGTGGAGGGGGTGCTGGATCATCCATACCTTCAGCACCCTCATCCTCGTCATCGAAAAGAGGCTCTCCAACCTCATGATCACCTGCATGCTCAAAACGAGAAGAAGGAGAAACAAGAGTCTCTTCGAAGGTGACATCTGATGTCTCCATGACTCGGTTAGTATCAAGGTTAAGTACACGATAGGCTCTAGTGTGAGTGCCATAACCCAGAAATACACCGTCAGAAGAGCGAGACTCAAACTTGTCTAGGTTGCCTTTCTTTAATATGAAACAGTGGCAACCGAAGACTCTAAAATAACTCACCTTGGGCTGGCGACCAAAACGCAACTCATAAGAAGTCTTTTTCAAGAACGCTCTCAGAAAAATGCGATTTGAAATGTAGCATGCAGTGTTCATAGCTTCGGCCCAATAGCGCCTAGGAGTCCTGTGCTCATCGAGCATCGTCCTGGCCATCTCAACAAGGGTCCGATTCTTCCTCTCTACAACACCATTTTGGGGCGGTGTGTAGGGGGAAGAAAACTGATGCTCCAAACCAAGGCGGTTACAAAACTCCTCAAAATCCGAATTCTTGAATTCGGAACCATTATCACTTCTAATAGCTCGCATCGAGTTCAAAGGGAACTCGTTCTGAAGACGCAAAATCAGATTGCGAGCGAAGGAGAAAGTCTCAGTCTTCTCAGTCAAAAAGAAGACCCACGAATACCTCAAAAAGTCGTCAACAACGACCAAAACATACCACTTGCCACCAACCGAGCTCACCCGAGCCGGACCAACAAGGTCCATGTGCAAAAGCTCTCCGGGGTGCGAGGTCATGACCTTAGTCACTAGATGGTGGGGAGCGGCAACCATCTTCCCATGTCTGCAAGAATGGCAAACTAGATCCTTCTCCATCGAAAGCTTGGGCAATCCTCGGATTAGGCCAAGTGAGCTAAGTCTTGCAAGCAAGTCGAAGCTTAAGTGACCAAGCCTCCTATGCCACTTCCAAAGATCGGAAGAAGAAGGACTAGCCAAAAGACAGCGAGAAGATCCAAACGACTCCGAGAAATTCGCGCGAAAGACTTTCCCAAAGGGCGAAATCAAACATACAAGATCGCCCTGAGGATCTAAGATGTGACTAAGGTTCGGTTTAAAACGAATCTCATAGTCATCATCAAAAAGTTGCGAAACAGAAAGCAAGTTAAAATGCAGGTTAGAAACAAGAGCAACATCGCGCAACACAAAGTGCTCATTAACCCGCACAGTCCCACGGGATAATACCTTACCTTTACTATTGTCGCCGAAGGTTATGTACTCCTTTCCGGTGACCGGGCTAAGGCTGGAGAACCACTTGGCGTTTCCGGTCATGTGCCTCGAGCAACCGGAATCCACCAACCAAATGTCCTCCAACCGTCTTACCTACATCAATAAAAAGACATAGGGTGAGCATACGGTCCAACACTGGGGTTAGTGAAGAAAGGGGAATACCAGTGTTGGGCCGGCTGCTCAAAAAATCGGTTAGCAGAAAAACCATTCCTAGCACGTCTACGGGGGTAGCGATCACCACGCACAGGAAAATGTGGTCCGCTAGGGAAGGAGCCCTCACCGCGATACTCAAAACGCGGTGGGGGAAAAGCGCTCAACTACAAAGCCTCCGCCACGGGGTCTATAGCTTACACCTGCAGGCTCCCGCCGGGCACGCTCTCTACGAGGCCTACGCCTAGGAACTTGAGGTTCAGGACCTCTAGGCCTGGCCTCTCTCCTCAGAGCTCTCCTCTCCCTAGGCCTGGGAACTTGACCTCCAGACCTAGCAGCTCTCCTCTGGACATTCGGCCCATGCACACCATGGAAAGGGTGGTACATGTCCGGGTTGTCCATCTCCTGAGCACGGCGCGCTTCTCTCTTGCGCCGAAAGCAGAACTCGCTCAAGTGACCATCTCTCCCACAGAAGTCACACTGGTACCTCACCGCACGCACAGGGGGTTGTTGGTACGTAGGACTGTGGGTATGGGTCACTTTACCCTTCTGTGGCAACTTCTCCTGGATAGGTGGCATTGTATCCAGCTTGTTCTTTAGGTGGTTGGGTTTGGGATGCCACACTTGGTTCTTGGGTGGAGCTCTCGGAGGTTCCTCAAACACCCCATCCTTGGTGGTAGGCTTAGGAGGCTCTTTGGGGGAAGCTTGGTTAGTTTGGGAGTAGTGGTGGAGTTGGGCTTCTCACTCGGATTCAGACCACTCGACTCTCCAATCTTCCCAAAAGCAGAGAGATCAACACCCTGAGCAAAACCTACACCAGGACCTCCAGCAGCTCGCTTGAATTGGGAGATCATCATCCCGAGCTGCGGCTCACTACAAGAGACCCATGACAAGATGGTCCGAAGGTATGTGTTTTCCTCCTCGGTTTGCATCTTGCCATGCTTGACATTGGCAATCTCCATCTCCAAACCCTCGCACAAAGCGCACCTAGCCATACAGGTGCTACCCAAGCTGGCCTTCTCAAGAGACTCAATCTTGGCATTCTTCTCTGCCAACTCGGTTTGCAAGCCAGGACAGGTCTTGCAAGCACCTAGCAAAGAGGGTCTGGCCCTCAGCTCATCCAGCTCTCCAACCAACGCAGCATACTTTCCTCTCAAAGTGAGAAGGTCAGTCATGTGCGTGGTGCACATCTCACACTCGGCCTCCTCAGACACGACCACGGCGGACTTGGCAAACTCAAGCTCTCTCACCGTGTCCTCCCACTTCTGCCTAAACTCCTTGCGCTCTCTAGCGGCACGCCTAAGCAATTTATCTTGACTAAGAAGCGCGGCAGTAAGCTTCTCAACCTCAGCGGAAAGGTCGTCGTAGGTGAGAGATACCTGGGAGGTGTCGTCGTCGTCGTCGTCGTTCCGAGGGGTGTGCTCCAGCTCGCCTCCGACCTCATCACCAAGCGCCATGGTGCAGAAGCCGTCGTCGTCGGCAAAGAAGCAGAGTCCGTTCAGCTTGTCCTCGATCCTCTTCTTCTTCTCGGACTCGTCATCGCTTGAGCAAGCGGAGTCGTCATCCGTGCCGTCGACGTCGCTGAGCGTGGCGAAGAATGCACGCTGCTCAGCCTGGGCCTTCTCCAAGTACTTCTTCTTGATGTACTCCTTGTCGAAGCCGCCCCTCCGCTTGTGCCTCAGGGGAACGTACTTCTCCTTGCGCTTGCCGGAGTCGTACTTGTGCCCATGATCGCCCTTCCCCGAATGCTTGTTCTTCTTGGGGCAGTTGGCGATGAAGTGGTCGGGGTCGCCGCACTCATAGCATCCTGAGCGTCCTCCTCCGCGGCGACGGTTCATGCGGTTGTTATGGAACCGCGTGAACCGGTTGGCAAGCAAAGCCAACTCCTCGTCACCCAAAGACTCCAGCTGATCCTCTGTGACAGACAAGAGAGATGAAAGCGCAAGGCCAGCAGAGGGGTTAGCGGAAGAGCCAGAAACCAAAGCCATAGTCGGGCCAGAAGGATTCGCATAAGAAGCTCTCAACATGGCGTCAATCTCACTGGACTTGAGCTTGCTAAAAAGCTCGTCGCACGTGAGGGTCTCATAGTTAGGCGATTCGATGATCGCCTGGACCTTTGAGTCCCACACCGACCGATCGAGAGTGTGCAAAAGCTTCAAAGCTCTCTCATGATCGTCGAAAGGCAACTGCTCCTTGTTAGCCCTCATCCTGTTGACAATCACCTGAAAGCGAGCGAATAAACTTTCTATGCTCTCGCCAGGCTGATGTCGAAAGTTCTCATACTCTCTCTTGAACGACTCGTAGAGTCGGGTTTTGACTTGAGAGGTGCCCTCATGAAAGCGCATGAGGGTGGCCCAAATCTCCCGAGCCGTAGAGAGGTGAGAAACGCGATCAAACTCACCCATGCTCAAACAGGAGAACAAGGCGTTACGTGCCCGGCTATTGGCCTCGTGCTCATCGATCTGGAGCTGAGTGACACGAGCAGCCAAGACAACATAATCGTCCCTGTTGCAAATCTCCCAAATAGAAGAGCCCATGCTCTGAAGATAGGCCGACATGCGTATCTTCCAATACGCATAGTTCGTCCCATCAAAGAACGGCGGTTTGCCCACGCCGCGATCCATGTCGCCTTCTGTGGATCTGGAACCGGCTAAGGTGGAAGATCCTCAACCCGCTCCGATACCAATTGAAGGACCGAGAAGCTACCCGAAAGCGACCAGAGGGGGGGTGAATGGGAGCTTCAAAATTTCCTTTCGGAAACTCGATGCCTCTGTCCCAAAATCAACCTCAAGAGCGAACCCTAGAGCTTGCTAATGTCCACGACCCTAGATGAAGGGTGGATGCTTCCTAGAAGCACAGCGGGACACTACACAACTCTAGAAAGCCAACGCAAAAGACGGAACTCGAATCCGTCAACGAGCGAGCGAACCGCGAATGAAACAGCGCGAAACAGCAGCGACCGGACTCTGGCCTGCGTCCGGTCAGCAGGGACCGGACGCGTCCGGTCACACAATAACAGGTTTTGGACCTCTCTGTTTCTGACCGGACTCTGGCGTGCGGTGCGTCCGGTCAGCTACAGTGCGTCCGGTCAAAAGCCAACCAGCCCAGTGAACAGTGAGACCTGTGCGTCCGGTCACTAAGTCAACAGAGCGTCCGGTCGAACACAGGAACACTGCACGTGATGTTCATCGACCGGACTCACGCGCAGTGCGTCCGGTCACCCCGATGGAGCGTCCGGTCGATGCGCAGCAGCACTGTTCGTCCACCGAATCGCCTCGATCTCACCCAAAACAAATCCTCTAGGGATCAAACTTGGTGAGATGAGTCACAAGGAGTATAGTGAGCTATCTCTAAGAGATCATGGCTCGAACCCATCTTCAAATCGGTGAATCGAAGAATTTCGGGGGAAGGGAGAAAACTTGACCCGAAACGAAAAATCGATCGATCTCCTAGACCGTGAGGTTAGAGGATGATTCCTTCGGTGGAAAGAAGTGCCTCACGATCTAGAACAAACCAGTTCAAACGGAATTGCAAAAGACGAACCGAGCAAAGAGATCAAGCGACGGGAAAATTGTGGAGAAAAAGGATTCCGCGAAGAACACGAACAAAGCGCGAATCACACCCACGAATTGCAAGCCGAAGCGCAAACACACGCTACAACAAGGAGGTTACGGCCTCCTTTCCTCAAAGTCAACAGTACACAGAGTTGCAAGTCTCTCTGCGGATCTCAGCTACAGCAGGGGATGGGAGAGCAGGAAACCCTAAGTGCAAAGAGCAAATGAGATGGCTAAAACTGAGATTAGGGAGGAGGGTGTCTCCCCGGACTACTTAACCTATTCTAGACTAAGTCTATTTCCTACTCTACCCCTCTCTAAACTAATTACAGAGCGAACCAGCTAAACCCTAAGGTTATTCTGGACCAACTCGAGTGGTAGGTAGATCCGACGGCCACGCCCGCACAACTCGTCCGCGTTGCCTCCACGCAACCTTCCGATTGCCGCCACGTGCCGCCCTCGCTCTGCACCCCCAGTTTTGTGGCCCAAACCGGGAAACCAGCCTTTTCCAGCAATCCCCCGGTTTTGAGGCCCAAACCGGGAAACCAGCCCACCAGCCTGAGTTTTGTGGTCCAAACTCAGAAACCCGCAGCGCCCGAGTTTTGAGGCCCAAACTCGGAAACCGGCCCATCGCCCGAGTTTTGTGGCCAAACTCGGAAACCATCCGCGCCCAGGTTTTGTGGCTCAACCTGGAAACCGAGCACCCGAGTTTTGAGGCCCAAACTCGGAAACCGTCCACCCGGTGGTTTTTCCCTGGCTCAACCACCAAACCGGAGCTGTAGAGGGGATGCACCGCCCGTGCACCCCATCCACCGACACGTGTCCCCAGGTCCTCGACCCGAGCAACACCGTGTCCCGCAAGTCTCCGCTCGTCGCTGTCCCAGGCTGCCAGCCACCACAGCTGATCCTCAGGCACTCCGGTCCCTCAGTCCAAGCCTCACGTCCGCCCTTCACTGCTCGATACATCGGCATGGCACGTCCGCCGGACGGCACGCCCATCCTTCATCGCACCCAGTCCATCGGCACGACCCGTCTCAACTTGACCTTCACCTTGCCCTCGATCACTGTCTCCGTGCTCGACACCTGCACAACACAAGCTAGAGACCCTGCGATCAAACCCGTTGACAATCACTCATCACTCAGAGACTCGGCATACACCCATGTATCCGCACATATCCGCGGGTAGTTGTTGTGCACAATTGCTATGGATGAGAGCAACTTTGGATGATTTTGGAATCAAGTTCAAACAAGTGCCATTGCTATGTGACAATGAGAGTGCGGTGAAGCTCACTAACAATCCGGTTCAACATTCAAGAACAAAGCATATTGACATTCGCCATCACTTCATAAGAGATCATCAACAAAAGGGTGATATTTCAATTGAGAGTGTGGGAACCGAAGATCAACTTGCTGATATATTCACCAAGCCACTTGATGAGAAGAGATTTTGCAAGCTAAGGAATGAATTGAACATACTTGATTTCTCAAATATTAGTTGATGCACCCTCCATTATATGACATGCCTCTCCTTCAACAAAGCAAAGGTAAAATTGTTTGGCATGACATTCATTCTTGCTAAGGACATGTTTAGTGCATTTAGTCATTTCTTGCATATTATAGGCTCATTCATGAAAATTAAATGCTTTTTATGTATATATGGTACCACTATTGCTTCTATGTTTGATATGATCTAGTGGTAGCATATGACATGTTTGTGGGCTTGTGAACCTAGTGTTTAATCTTGGAAACAAGCATTCAAGTGTTTAACCAACATGAGTAAGATAACCATTGAAAGATGTGTGAAGAAGCTTACTCTAGAGCAAACCGTGTTAAATATCTTATGTTTGTTTGCTAGGTTGAACCATAATATGAACTTGATCACCCCATTGATTGACTTATCTCCTACTAAAATTGGTGTGCCTTTTATGGTACTTAATGACAAAGGGGGAGAAATGGTTACAAAGATATAAAGATAGAAATATAACAAAGGAGGAGGATCATTTAAAATTTGAGCACACAAGTAGGGGGAGCAAGCTCATGAACCAATTGTTGCATTTGTATGAGCATATTCATATGAGTTGATGCATCACACGTCTTAAATTCAATATACATGCTTGTGTGGTGTATGCTAGCATTAGAAATCGTATGATGATTTGGAAACTAGCATGCATAGGAGTTAGCTAGATATAGTGTTAATTTTTAAAGTGGTACTAGAGCCTTGTTTCTAATGTTGATCTCATGAGGTATCTAGTCTTTTGTGTTTACAAGTGATATCTAGTTACTCATGGTGCTAAGGATGATGATCAAATGTGCACTCCGATGGTAACACGCTTCAAAGGTCCATTCTATACACCTTAGCATCATTTGGTAGTAATATCTCTTCCACAATTTTAATCCATGCATATGTGAACAAATTGAACCAAACTCATGAAGCACATATGTAGGGGGAGCTAGTACTACTAAAATCAAATTTGTGGTGATTGTCCAATTCTTACTATGAACAAAATGCTTGGACAAGCAACTCAAATTCAAAATTGAATTTAATTCATATTTTTGTGAAGGTTGTCATCAATTACCAAAAAAGGGGAGATTGAAAGCCCTAGTTTGGTTTTGACTAATTGATGAAACCTATTGGACTAACTCTATGCTTAAGTGTGATTATAAGATAAGTTGGTCCTAGTCCAAGTGGTGGAGCTAGATGGCACTCATGTGATGGAGATATCCAAAAGATTGTGATCAAGTGCTCCAACATGGAAATGAAGAAAGAGAAAAACAAAATGGACTCAAGGCAAAGGTATAAACATAGGGTCATTTTGTTTTACCGATCAAGACATAATAGAGTGTGTGATCGGGTTTAGGATAGATAACCGTACTATAAAGAGGGGAAATCTTTAATTACAATGGTTATCTAGTGCCACTAAGTGTGAGTCTCATTTGCATATGCATTGCGCTTAGTGACTTGGTGAGATGGATGAGTTTAACCCTAAAAAGTCTTTGTGAAAATTGCTAACTCAAGTGCTAATTTGTTTTAAGTCTTTTGGAAGAAATAGCACTTGAAAAGAGGGAAAAAGGGAGAAGCAAATCGCCCTAACAGAGAACCCTTAGCCGGATTTTTTCTCAGCCCTAGCCGGATATTTCGTTTAATTTCAGCTCTTCTCAATTCGCCACAACAGAGACCCCCCAGCCGGATATATTCTCGGCCCTAGCCGGATATTCCATTTGAATTTAGCTCAACTCCATTCGTGTGGACAGTAAGCCTTCCGTCGGATATTTTTTGGAGCCTACCCAGAATATCCGGTTCAACTCAGATTTGCTTCCAACGGTCATGAGCGTGGATGGCTGGTATTTGGGGATGTTGTGCCTCCTTTTGCTCTATCTCTTTCCCATTCTTCTTCCTCACTTGCTCATTTGAAATCCAAAAGGAAGAACAAGCTCTCTCCCCTCTCCTCTCTCACTCGCAAGGATTTGTGCTCCATTCAAGTGAGAGATTGAGCTCTAGTGATTGATCTTGAGAGCTTCAAGAGCATCTCCCTCTCCTCTCCATCTCCTAGCTTGTTGCTCATTTGGGAGAGGATTTGGGGGAAACCCTAGTGTTTGTGCATTTGTGATTCCATTTGGTGGCACTAGGTGATTGTTGTGATTGTGGGTTTCTTATTACTCTTGGTGATTGCCGTCACCTAGACGGTTGGTGATTTGGTGATTGGTGAGGGGATTTGGTGATTGTATCCGCCCCCAATCGGTGATTTGTGAGGGTTCTTGAGCCTTCCCCGTGGGAGATCACGAAACGCAACTCTAGTGGATTGCTCGTAGCTTGTGGATCCCTATCTTGTGTTGGTTGTGCGGCACCCGGTTGCGGGTTAGGTGTGTGATGCCTATTAGCGCGTGAACCTCCAAGTGGGTGTATCGCTACAACAGGGACGTAGCTTGCCGGCAAGCAAGTGAACCTCGGAGGAAAAATCATTGTGTCATCTTGTCTCCGTGGTATTCATTGGTATACATTTATTGATCTCTTGCCCGGCTCGGTATACACACTTCTATCACTTGTATTTACCTTTGTTACATTCTTGCAAGTGATAATTATATCTTCTTGTAGCTAGTTAAAATTACTTATCTTGTGTAGTGGTAATTATTGTTGCTCATTTAGTTGTAAAATAGCAACATAGATATTGTGTGACATAGAGATTATAATTAACTAGAATTGTGGATAGGTGACTTGCACCTTTGTAGAGCTAGCGCAAAACTTGCTTCGCCATTTAGTTGTCTAATAAGCATGCTTAAGTGTTGTTGTAGAAATTTTTATAGGCTATTCACCCCCCCCTCTAGCCATTTAGGACCTTTCAGGTATGCGGGATGGATGACAGCGTTGAATCCATTGGTGACCCCTCGGCCGAAGATTGCGTTGTAGGGATAAAACATGTCAACCACATCGAAGGTTATGTGCTCAGTTCTGCAGTTTACTTGATCTCCGAAGGTTACGGGTAAAGAGATTTTGCCTATGGCTCTTACTTGTTGACCACCGAAACCGTATAGGGTTTGCCAGCGGGTTGCAAGAGGTTTCTATCAAGTTTCATGCTGTCGAAGGTCGTGGCGAACAGGATGTCTGCGGAGCTTCCTGTGTCGACCAAGATTTTGGTGACTGTCTACCCAGCTATGTTGGTTTCGATTACCATAGCGTCAGTGTGTGGGTAATCCCTTAATTTCATGTCACCGGAGTCGAAGGTTATTGGGATATGGGACCATCGCCCAAATTTGTGCGGTCCTTCGACAGCTACGTGGTGCACCCTTATAGTGTGTTCTTTCCTCTGCCTCTTGTTGCCATGATCTTCGTTGGAGCCTCCGGTGATAGCTAGTATCACGCCGAAGGTTGATGTTGGGTTGTTGATGGTTGTCTGGGTTTGAGCTTCGGATTTGACAGGTTGTGGAGCTGGTAAGGCTGGTATTGGTGGTGGTGGTGGTGGAGTGTTGCTCACTTGTTGGTTGGTTTGAGTTTGAGGGGTTGTTGGGAATGTGACAGTGTATGGTACATTTTATCGTTGAGGAATCGAGGTTGGCTGATATGAGGTGTGGTTGTAGTGTGGGTGTTGAGCGTAGAATGGTTGGTGCGAAGGTAAGCCGTAGTTTATGGGGGTGTACTGGTAAGGAGGGTGGGTGAAAGCTCTAGTTTGGTTTTGGATAATTGATGACACCTACGTGTACTAACTATTGCAATGAGTGTTGTGGTTTGAGATAGGTTCGTACACACAAGTGATGGAGCTAGAGAATTGTCATGGTGATCAAGTGTTCATATCTCGGAAAAATATATCCTATGGGCTCAAGACAAAGGTATAAAAATAGGATATCTATTTTGCCGGTCAAGACACTATAGAGAGTGTGATCGGGTTTAGGTTAGATAACCGTACTATAAAGAGGAGAAATCTTTAATTACAATGGTTATCTAGTGCCACTAAGTGTGAGTCTCTTTTTGCATATACATTGCGCTTAGTGATGTGGTGAGCTGTCGAATTCACCCAGAAAAATATTTATGAAAAGCTAACTTCAGTGTTAATTTTTGTTTGTTTTTTTTAAGAAGTTAGCTTCTTTAAATGGGTTAAAAATGGTCGCAGATCGAACTGACTCGAACGAGTTAAAACTGGTCTGTTTTGTGAGCTTTCAGACATGTCTGAAACTTGCGAGAGGGAGCTCTGCTCGGCGCTGTTTCTGCTGCCTGCTGCGCCCTGCATGCTTCTTTGACTTCGTGAGAGAGAGCATGTGATAGTTGTTTGCTGGAAAGTGGTTTGACTGCTGAGAGGGAGCAATGATGTCTGTTGTTTGCGCCTGTTGCCTGTGCGACAGCACCTCTTGCATGCTTGTGCGGGTCCCTCTTGGCTTGCATGTACGAGTGTGTGTATGAGAAGGAAGCGCTCAATTTTTTAGTGTGCTGCTGCTCTGCCTTGCATGCACGCTTGCGAGTCCTGCCTGAAGCTGTCTTTTTTATTAGCGCGGGCCACGCTTGCATGTCGACAGCAGGGAGGCAAGCAGCCTCTCGGAAGCTTCGCGGGAGTTTCGCGCGTGCTAGGGCGTTCTCGCCCGTTCGGCGCTGCAGGCCATGTGGTGTGTGCAGTTCGCCCGTTGGGGCAGTGCGTGGGGCCTGAGCGGCTCCCACCCGTTGGCAGGGACGCGGCTCGGCCGCTCGGCCAGAAGGCCGAGGCCTGCCCCTGGCTCTCCCCCTCTCGGTGACTCAATAAAAAAAGAAACAGAGCACTCCAAGCCCCTTCCTCCTCTTGCTCAAACCCTAAGAAAGAAGGAAAGCTCCATTCCTCCCTCTCTCTCTCTCTCCATTGATTCGAGCTTCAAGCAAGTGAGAGAGGGTACTCCATAGATCGATTTGAGAGCTCCAAGAGGATCCCCTCCATCCCTCTCCTCTTCCTCTCCATGGTTGGTTCATGTTCATGAGAGGAGGTGGGAAACCCTAGTGTTCATATGCATTTGTGATTCATCTTGTGGCACTAGGTGATTGTTGTAATTGTTGATTTCTTATTACTCTTGGTGATTGCTGTCACCTAGACGGTTCATGGTGATTGGATTGATTGGTGAGGGGATTTGGTGATTGTGTCCACCCCCAATCAAGGAGATATTTGTGAGGGGTTGTTGTGGTTCCCCGGCGGAGTGCTAAATTCCAACTCTAGTGGATTGCTTGTGTCATTCAACTTCTCTCCATTGGTAGGTTCTTGTGGCGCCTATTGAGAGGCTCGGTGTGTGATACCGATTAGCCACCGAACCACGTGGTGTAGAGGGACACAACAGGGACTAGCTTGCCGGCAAGCAAGTGAACCTCGGGAGAAAAATCAATTGTGTCATCTATTGTCTCCTGGTGAATTGAATTGATTGGTATATATCTCATTGGAATTAATTATTTGGTGATTGGCATCATCCTCTACTCTTCACCATCGGTATTGAAATTAATTATCTCTCTTTCGTACTTGCCATTTATATACCTTGTGTAGTAGTAGTGATAAATTACAAGTAGAGTAACATAGCTTATTTAGTTGATTTATTTTGCTCTCTAGATTGCTCTCTAGTATAAAAGTAGTGACATAGTGTTGAAGCAATTTATTTATCTTGTTAGCTCTCTAACTAGATAAAGTAGAGACATAGCTTGTGTGCCATAGAGATATTAAATTACTAGAATTGCAAATAGGTGGCTTGCCTAACATTTAGAGCTAGAGCAAACCGCTTTTTGGCCATTTATAATACTAATACTTTTCTCTAGTGAGATTGTAGATTTTTTTATTTAGGCTATTCACCCCCCCTCTAGCCAATTAGGACCTTTCAGTGGGTTGGGTTGAAGTTTGGCTTTCTGGTGTGATTGATGGTTCTGTTTTCTGTTGATGAGGTTCTTTTGGATTTCTGGTACTTTTTTCCTTTGGCGAAGCACTCGCATTGCTTTGTTGTGTGCCCCTTTCCTTGGCCACAGAAATGACAGTACATTTTGGCGGGGTCCCTCTGTTGGTTTCTTTGGTCGGGCGGGGGTGGAAATCCATGTGGATTTTGGTTGCCCGAAGGCTGAGTGTCCCTTCTCTGGTCTTCGAGTGGATTTGCCTTGTTGATCGCTCCAATGTTGCTTTGATCTTGGCGAGGGTTGTTCTCTCTCGCTTGGGGCCTCAACTGTGGTTTCTGCTGCGACCTTCGAGCATCGGACTTTGCCTGGAAGTCCATGTCCGCTCTACAGTATCTTTCCATTGTATCATGAAGCTCTTCGATTGTGTTTGTTGGTTTCCTGGCGAACTTTGAGGAACATGGGCCTGGATGCAGGCCGCTGACTGCAGCGAGGATGACGGCCTCGTCGGATATCCCCAGAGTTCTTGCTCTAATTTGGATGAACCTTCGCCAGTAGTCTTGCAGCGGCTCGCGCTCTTCTTGTTTGCAGTTGAACAGCTCGATGGGGTTTGAAGGGGCTGCTGTGATGCCCTTGAAGTTTGTGCAGAGTCTGTCTCTGAGGTTGGCCCAGGAATCCACTATTCTGGGGCGAAGGTTGCTGTACCAAGTCTGCCTTATGTCACGAAGGATGATTACGAAAGACTTTGTCATTGTTGATTCATCTCCTCCTGCTGCGGCGACTGCCGCTTCATAGTTCATTATGAATTGGCGAGGGTCAATGAGTCCGTCATAACGGGGCAGATTTTGTGGATTGTAGCATGGCGGCCAGGGTTGGGTTTGCAGTATTTGGGAGAGTGGTGATCTTGGGTCGTAGGGCATCTGGTGTTGTTGGGCCCTTCGCTGAATGTGAAGGTTTGGCTCTCGCTCTTCTGGGTAGAGTTGGCGAAAATTTGGTGGTGGTGGCTGACGGGCGTTGCCCTGGCCCAACTCCTCGTTCCCCCCTTGACGGGGCGACATTTCTCTATCATTCCAACCATCGGCTTCGACTTCAGCTGCCGCGAGGGACTCTTCCATTCGGCGAAGCTGTTCCCTTGCTTCATCCGCCTTTTGCCTGATGGCGCGCAGCCGGTTGTGCCTTTCAAGTTGGTCTAGGCGCCTTTTCTTCTCCTGCAATTCAGCTTGGAGCCCGTCCAAAACCTCGAGGCCCAACTCCTCTTCATCTCCTCTTCCACCTTCTCCGGAGGTGTGCGGGTGTGGCTGTGATACTAGCCGAGTGTGAGGTTCCGGGACCTCTGTCCCTGGGGTGACTTCTTCTTCTCCCGAGGGTTCTACATTTTCTTCTACAGGTTGAACCGTCACCGCGACCTCTCTGGTTGTGCGGTTGTCTCTGGTTGAGGATGCTCTTCTGTTTCCCGCCATTACGAACTTTGTTCCCCACGGACGGCGCCAAACTGTTGGAAGCACACCTGCCCAACCCCCGCTGCTGTGCAGGGGTACAGAGCGAGGGTGATCAACTGTCGGACGCAAGCGAAGGTGCAATAAGTAAGTTGGTAAATAAATTCACTATCCCTTCCAAAAAATCCTCCTTTTACACTGTTCATCCCTTGGTATTTATAGGGAATACCAAGGGACACCGGTCGAATTATGAAAGGGTACAGAAAAGATTCCCCGGCACCACACATGGAAAGGGCAGAATCGTACAAACACGAGCAGAGTGGAAACCCTAGCTTGCCTTCCTCCTGCCCGCCGCCATTTGGTCCTCCTCACCTTCGCGGGAAAGTGAGGGTCTCACCCACGACTCTGCTAGACGCGAGGTCCGCATCCGCTCGCCATTCGCCGAGCTTGACGTCTCAAGCGAAGGGGCCTCGGAACGTGCGAGGGTCACTCTCGGTGTTCTCAGCGCGCCTTTACCTGCAAGAAACACAATGAACTCCGAGGGTCGGGTTTGTATCCGAAGGTTAGGAAACCGACCCGAAGGGTCCAATTAACGGAGAGAAGAAAGTTTGTGAGGGCGCGCGGGTCGCGCGAAGGTTATTTCCTGACCCGGCCTTCGTGGCGCCACTGCCAAGGGTCCCTTTCCCCAACAATACCCAAGCCGCAAGGAACAACGAGGCGGGGAGAGAGCTCTCACCAAATCCCATGCAAAGTTATGTTGCCATCGCTGGAACGAGTTAGAGCACTGGGATCTTAGGCACCTGAACCATGAGAGCAAAGAAACACCCACCGTCCAGTCGTAGAACATAATGTTGATTTTTGAGAATTAGAAAATAAATGGTCATTTTCCTGGATACTTCATATGCATACAGAAGTACTTATCTGACAGTTCAGGTGACAATGATCATAATGCAGAGCACAATATTATAGTAGATTATATTTTTAGGCAATTTAAGTATAATTCGTTAGGCAATAATATATTTTTAAATAGACAATTTATGTATTCTGAAAAGCAAGTATAGTGTCTTTTCATTTGTAACCCACGACCCACCTTCGGTTTATTTGCAAAAAAAATACACTGCTCAATTTTCATTTTATATGCATAGCTCCAATTTTTGTAACGAGCAAAAATACAGATCAAACAAAGACAAGGTGATGATGTCAAAAAAAACTAGTTGTGTACAAAAGGCAGACTAGTTTAATGATTTAGTTGTGTACAAATAGCAGACTAGTTTAATGATTGAACAAAAATGATCAGCATAACAATAGAAAAAAACGAAAAGAATAATCTGTCAACAACAATATGTCACCCGCATTAGTCAGTGCCCTCCTCCAAATCAGTGCTTCCCTACTCAAGAAACGAAATATCAGGCTTCCCCTTGTTACCTTGTCATGTGCACATGATTAATATCACTTAGAGTAGGGAAAAGGTTATACATGTGTCTCACGGGAGGTTATTTATAGACACATTTTAAATATTAGACACTCATAATTGCTACCAGTTTACTAAGAATATGTCTGACCAATGATATTATTTGCTTAACTAAATTAACATGCATAATTTTGGGTGGTTGTGAACCACTAGTCTACACTTAGAACATGCAACAATGCATATTTAGGATTCGTCTTATAGGATATAACTCAATAATACAATTTGAAAAAAGAATTGTTGTAATTGAATGTGATTTCTTTTGAACTATTAGGCTATAAATGGCTAGGAAAATTTTGTAATGATCGGTAGAAAAATTACTTAGATAAGAAAAATAAAATGCTAGATGACTAGAATTATTGGCACTATTATCAAGTCATCCAACTAATTATGAATAATCATGATTATTCATCCTAGTAATGGCCTTTTTAATTAGTAAGAAAAAGCTAAATTAGTTGTGTCATCTAGTAATGTTAGGCAAGCAAGTGAACCTCGGGAGAAAAATCAATTGTGTCATCTATTGTCTCCTGGTGAATTGAATTGATTGGTATATATCTCATTGGAATTAATTATTTGGTGATTGGCATCATCCTCTACTCTTCACCATCGGTATTGAAATTAATTATCTCTCTTTCATACTTGCCATTTATATACCTTGTGTAGTAGTAGTGATAAATTACAAGTAGAGTAACATAGCTTATTTAGTTGATTTATTTTGCTCTCTAGATTGCTCTCTAGTGTAAAAGTAGTGACATAGTGTTGAAGCAATTTATTTATCTTGTTAGCTCTCTAACTAGATAAAGTAGAGACATAGCTTGTGTGCCATAGAGATATTAAATTACTAGAATTACAAATAGGTGGCTTGCCTAACATTTAGAGCTAGAGCAAACCGCTTTTTGGCCATTTGTAATATTAATACTTTGCTCTAGTGAGATTGTAGATTTTTTTATTTAGGCTATTCACCCCCCCTCTAGCCAATTAGGACCTTTCAAGTGGTATTAGAGCCGTGGTCACCATAATTAGCAAGGCTTAACAACCTCGGTGTCAAGAAATGGCTCAAATAGTGTTTAACCATGTGGGGGGCAAACCACCGTTCTTTGATGGCACAAGCTTATTTGATTATTGGAAGAGAAAGATGAAAATGTATCTTGGTTCAATTCATCCTAAAATATGGGAGGTCACCGAAAATGATTTTGTTGTGCTTGATGCCGCCTCAACCACACCAAGAGAACAAGAGAACTTGCAATGCAACACTATGGCTCTCAACACTTTGTATAATGGTATGGATTCAAAAGTGTTTGAACAAATAAAAGATCTTGAGAGAGCAAGTGAAGTGTGGACAAGATTGGAAGAAACATATGAGGGCACTACAACCGTGAAGACGGCAAAGCTTTATATGCTCAAGCATCAACTCTCTAATTTCAAGATGAAGGATGATGAGAGCATCCGGAGATGTTCTACCGGTTGCAAGTGATTATTAATGATCTTAAGGCTTTGGGTGAGAAGACAAAAGATGAAGATTTCTCTCACAAATTTTTGATGTGCTTGCCTAAGAAATTCAAGATGTTGAGAACTATCATGTTTAGAGGAGGCTTGAAGGGCCTCTCTCCAAATGAGGTACTTGGAGATGTCATGACCGAGGAGGAGTACAACAAGGATAGTGATGATGAGAATGAAAAGAAGAAGGATGAAGACAAAAAGAAGAAAAGTGTGGCTTTCAAGACCGAAGCTTCTTCCTCCAAGAACAAGGACAAGGGCAAGGCAAAGAAAGAAGAATCAAGTGAAGGTGAAGGCTCTACCATGGATAATGATGATGAGAATCTAGCTCTCTTTGTTCAGAAGTTTGGCAAAATGATGAAGAAGAAGGGCTATGGTGCAAGAAAGAGAAGAGACAACTTCAAGAATAAGAACTTTGTGAGGTTATGTTATGTTGTTTCGGGACCGAGACCCCGAAACAGCAGGTTGTCGCACGAGCGAAAGCACAGAGCGAAAGCGGAAGTAAACGGAAGAGAGTGGGAAGTTGAGTGAAGTGAACAGTGTTCTCCCCCCCTCCCCACGGGAGATCGGGAGCTTTTTATATTAATCTGGATCAACTTGAAAGTACAATATTGCCCTTCCAACCACTCTGTTATAATTACAATGATGCCCTACTCAACTACTCCGCAGCCGTACACCACCTCTTCCGGCGCGAGGGGCATCATCGTAACTTCGTTCTCTGACGGGCCCAGCGTCCCCCGGCTCTTTTTCCTGACCGGTGGGCCCGCTCCCCTTGACCCAAGCTTCCGGCGACCTGCGAAAACTCACGAAAAGCCAAAGTCATGAAAGACGAAATCTCCCACCAGAGACGTCGGGTCCATCTCAGGCGAATGACCCCTTCCGCATGAAGTCTCCGTCTTGCTTCAGGCCGTGGGCCGAAAGGCGCGCTTTCGCGCGAAGGCGCCGCCTTTCCTTGGCCCGCGAGCCGAAAAGCTCCCTTCCGCGCGAACGCTTCCTTTCGCGCGAAGGCGCCGCCTTTACTTGGCCAGCGAGCCGAAAGGCGCTCTTTCGCGCGAATGCCTACTTTCGCGCGAAGGCGTCGCCTTTCCTTGGCCCGCGAACCGAAAGGCTCGCTTCTGCGCGAGTGTTACCTTTCGCACGAAAGCTCCGTCGTCGTTCGGTACTGCGGGCCGGAGGCGCCCGCGGTCTGGGTGCCGCCCCAACACCGCCATTCTCCGGTCCTCCGGGCCAAAACGCGTGCTTCTGCGCGGAAGCCTCCTTTCGCACGAAAGCTCCGCCTTCTCTCGGTCCGCAAGCCGAAACGCGTGCTTCCGCGCGAAAGCTTCCTTTCGCACGAAAGCTCCGCCTTCTCTCGGTCCGCAAGCCGAAACGCGTGCTTCCGCGCGAAAGCTTCCTTTCGCACGAAAGCTCTATCACTCTTCTGCCTTGCGGGTTGGAGGCGCCTGCGGTCTGGGTACCATCCCAACAATAGCCCCTTACGGTCGGATCAGTAAGCTTACGAAATTTGACCGTGTCCTCTCGCTAGGCGCCTACGCCCTCCCAAAAAAATCTTGGTTTCATTTCGAAGCCAAGTTTTTTTTTTGGCGCCGGGACATCATGTCATCCCTGACCCCGTGTTACGTCTGTGAAGCTGTTGCGATGCTTCGTTATCCGTGCACGGGTGTCCTTTTCGTCTTCCTCGAAAACCGTGTACCGTAAAGGGATGCCTTTGCGGCGCTTCAAATCCAGTGCCTAGGCGTCTTTTCGTTTTCCTCAAAAACCGTGTCCTGGCTGTTCATATATAAACGTGGGGGCTTCGGGTGAGAAGGCCACTTGGCCAGTTTACGCATTCCCGCACCCGTCGCCTCTCTCGCGAAGCCTCACGTCATTCGCTTTTGGCGAAAGCTGCTGGTGTCTGCTTCGACCATTCGTTGGGCGACCGTGATGCGTAACTCTCTTTTGCTTTTAATTGCTTTCGGCTTATCTCATTTTTCGGATATGTGATGCTATCGCCGTTATTTTCTTTTTCTTCTTTTTGTATGATTGCATTGTTCATTCGTCTTTCGCGCCATGTTAGATGGCGTCTTCCGATTCCTCGTCAACTTCGAGCTCTAGCGAAAGCAGTGGCGCCTCTGAGTCCGCCCGCCGCGAGAGTAGCGCTGACGTTTCGATTGGATCCGGGGAAGCTCCGCGGGTAGCAAGTCATAGCGGGAGCTTGTCTGATGACGGAGATTCTTGTGTGGTTTCGGTTCCGACGGACTGTTCCTTTTTCCTCGGCACCTCGCGAATGATAGCCGCTGGTTTGCAAGCATTGGCCGACAAGGGGCCCCTAAGGAAAGACCATTTGGCAAATTGCCGGGTCCCTGGAGACGAAGAGGTGCCGATTCCACGACCCAACGAGGCGATTGTTTTTCGCGACTATTTCGCCGCCGGTTTGGACTTTCCACTTGAAGAGTTCGTCTCGGACGTCCTTTCGGGGTTCGAGGTGCAACTTCACCAGCTGACACCGAACGCTTTCGTCAGGCTCGGTGTATTCGCACAAGCTATGAAGATGCTTGGTTGTAAACCGCGAGCGGATGTTTTCGTGCGGTTTTATGATATCCACCGTCGACCGATGAAAGTAAACGACCCCTACCTGGGAGGTAAACTGCCCAGTGAAATTGGGTGCATCAACTTTGTTCCGCGGAAGACTCGAGGCAGCGTTTCCATTTCGCTTACCTACCGAAAGAAGTGGCCAGAATGGAAACGCTCATGGTTCTACTATCGCGTTTGCTTAGACGAAACTGTCGTCGCTGAACTGGGTAAAGGGGAGAAGAAAGGTTCCCCGCTCATGTCGGTTCTGGAGAGGTATCCCGGAAGACACCTTCCGCCTGTTGTGCTGGGCGGAGAAGAAGCTATTCGGTGTGGAGACGCTTACGCGCTCACCGCTCGATTCCAGATTAGTCGAGATCTGGTGGAGGAATGGATGGCGATCGGAATGAATCCGCTCTGCACCGCAACTTCTTTTGAAGAGTTTTCTGACAAGGACGGGTATCGGGGCCCTCTTCTGCTGCTAGAGAAACCCGCAAACTTCTCTGACGATGACCACTACGTGAAGTATATCGAGAGTGAAGCGAAGAAAATTTGCGGGCCGTATCTGCGAAAGGAGAGCGAGTTCCAACTTGGTAACCTTGGCCGAAGCCGCCGTTTGAACCGGGCTTTTGATGCGATGGGCATTACATATGCCGAAAGACCTCTGGTTGACGAAAGCAAGGGTGAGACCGGAAACCCGGGTGCGAAAGGCAAAGGCATGGCTCGGCGTGGGGGACGCAGTGGTGTGATTCCTCGGCGAAAGTTTTCCGAAGTTGAAGATATTCGCATCGGCCGTCTGGTCGCGAAGCCGATGCTTAAGAGCCGGATGAGGGCATTGGAGTCGATCCCCGACGTTGATCCTTTCGATCACCCGAGGGTGGTTAGTTTCTGCTGCTTTACTTCGCGTCGCGTGTGCTTGAATGTCGCTTTCGCATCTTGCTGCCGTTTTTGAGACTTACGGTTAGTCGTCTTTTTGTTTATTGATACAAGCTTTTTACGTTTTTTACAGAGCACATCATATGCTGCGGGAATGGCTCCGAAGAAATCGAGCGTGCCTCTTTCGCACACGGCCTTTGATGACGATACTTTGGTTGCTGAGATGCCAACCTTCGCGAAGGTCGGGGCCCGGAAACCCTCCGGTCCGCCCGATGTCGTGGAGCGTCCAGCGAAGAAAACGAAAACTCTTCGCCCAGACACCTCTGCACGGGCGCCAGGCGAAAAGACCGCTGCTGGCGAAAAGGAGAGCGCGTCCTTGAGAATGCCCGCCCCTGCTGCCGTTGATAAAGGTAAGCTATGCCTTTCGCCGCGCTGCATTCGTCTGACCCAGGAAATGGTGGAGGGGCAGATCTTGGGTTACGGGCGGCTGGTTCTCGACGGGGTGCCATCGGACTACGAGAACCCGCGCTTATATACTGGCTTGAGCTTGTCGAATGATACTGACGAGGCGAAAGAGGAATCTTATCGCGTTGCTCGTTCTTTAGGTGCGCCTTCGGACGCCCAACTCGCTTGCCGGCTTGACTATCGTCGGGCTGGAATTCTTCCTGGCGGCAGCGAGGAGGCCACTAAGTTTGTGGAATTCTCACAGAAAGCTTTCGTTGCGCCGGAGATCGAAAGGGATCTCCTGAAAGTTAGCTGTCTGAAACTCAACGACGCCATCTCTTTTCACCTGGCAAGCGTAAGTGTTTGATTTCGCTGCGGGCTTTGTGGCTCTTTCGATCTTTCTTTTCACCGTTGTTTCACTGCTATTCGCAGGCTGCCGTTGTCGCTCGCAGCCAGAGCAATCAAAGGGATCTCTATATTCGCAAGCTCGAGTGCGAGAAGCAGGAGCTTGATACTCAAGTGAAGAATTTTGACACACAAGTGAAGAAACTCGCCACCGATCTTGAGCTGCAGACCAAGAAGGCCGACGCTGAGCGCACCTCGAGGAAAGCAAGTCAGAAAGAGGTGGAAAATCTCAAGAAGGAGCTTTCGCAGCTACGGGCCGCCCAAGCCGAAAGGGAGGGAGTGCTTTTAACTTCTGCCGAGGAGGCCGTGGCTCGCTTCCACGAGTGCCTTCACAGCATCGGCGTCGAGGCGGATGGTCCCTCAGAGCGTAACGTCGATAGCCTCGTTGGCTAGATTCGCTCCGAGATGGAGTTGCTGGAAGGACACATGGCCCTCGGCCGAGACTACGCCGCCGTTACTGGCATCAAGGCGATCGGTCATAGCCTTGTGGACGCCGGCTGCTCCCATATCGCGGACCTTTCGGTCAAGGAGGTGGACTACTATTGGCGCACCCCCGAAGCAGCGAAAGTCCTAGGCAAGAGATTCTTTGATGAGTTCTGGTTGGCCGGCGGGAATGATATGTCACTTATGCAGTCCGCTGTGGCTCGCGGAAAGGTATCTTCTGCCGATTGCTTATGCTTTCGCTTGATTCCTTTGTCAGCTATCGCTTCTTCTGTCGCTTTTTGTGGCGTAAGTGATGCTTCTTCTGAGCCCTCGCTCTTTGTGCAGACTCCGGAAGAGAAAGCACACATCCGAAAGGTGTTTTCGGACTTCATCTCCAAAAGGCGAGCGCGTGAAGCCGAGCCAGAAGACGAAGCGAGCCCGCCCCAGCCGAACGAGGACGTCCCCGAGAGCTCAGCCGCCGCTGCTTCCCGCGACACGGATGCTCCCCAGGATGCGGTAGATGAATGAAATAGGGCTTTTTATGTGTCGGTTGCATTCGCCACTTGTTGTTGCGTGTGATTTTGAACTTAAAATGGAATGTTGTATTGAACAGGATGCCGATGCGGGAACGCCAGACGTTCTCGACATTTGCCCGCTAATGATTAGATCTGGCGATCTTTTTGTTGGAGGTGACTTGTGGTGGAGTTTTCGCGATAGGTTTTCGACGGTATCGCTTTCGTCTTATCTGAATAAACGCGCTAGAAAATTTAAGCGCACGGAGGAGCATTTGCGTGCTTTTTACGAGAGCTTTGACCGACGCGAACTCGAGACGAGGCGGGAAAGGCGCGAGGCTTCGCGTGCGCCGCCAAGCTCCGAAGGCTCCCCGTTTGTTAAGGTGGAGCCCGAAGACGCCGTGCTTTCGCCGGATGCTAGGCGATATAGCATTTTGCTTCGTTCGCTGGAGTAGTTAGCGAGCTTGAATACACTGTATGAATTTGCTTAGAGATTGAATGTAAAGAAACGGGTTACTGTGACTTTGTCTTTCGGTGTTGTCATTGTTATATATACATATACGTATATTTTTGAAAAAGTGAACCCTGTTCTTACGTTCATCTAGATTTGGTGCGAATCTTCTTTCGGCTGCGGTAGAATTCGCGCAAAGGTTGTTACGTCTTTGAGCCCCTCAGCCAAAAATGAAGACGTGCCCGATCGTGCACGCTTAGACGAGGGGCGATAGCTTTCGGGCGAATGAGCTTTCGTTGCGAGCCCCTCGGTCGATAGTACAGGAACGCCCGCCCCCACACACTTAGACGAGGGGCGGTAGCTTTCGCGCGAGGGCGCTTTCGTTGCGAGCCCCTCGGCCGATAGTAAAGACGCGCCCGCCCCCACACACTTAGACGAGGGGCGGTAGCTTTCGCGCGAGGGCGCTTTCGTTGCGAGCCCCTCGGCCGATAGTAAAGACGCGCCCGCCCCCACACACTTATACGAGGGGCGGTAGCTTTCGCGCGAGGGCGCTTTCGTTGCGAGCCCCTCAGCCGATAATAAAGACGCGCCCGCCCCCACACACTTAGACGAGGGGCGGTAGCTTTCGTGCGAGGGCGCTTTCGTTGCGAGCCCCTCGGCCGATAGTAAAGACACGCCCGCCCCCACACGCTTAGACGAGGGGCGGTAGCTTTCGCGCGAGGGCGCTTTCGTTGCGAGCCCCTCGGCCAATAGTAAAGACGCGCCCGCCCCCACACACTTAGACGAGGGGCGGTAGCTTTCGCGCGAGGGCGCTTTCGTTGCGAGCCCCTCGGCCGATAGTAAAGACGCGCCCGCCCTCATACACTTAGACGAGGGGCGGTAGCTTTCGCGCGAGGGCGCTTTCGTTGCGAGCCCCTCGGCCGATAGTAAAGACACGCCCGCCCCCACACGCTTAGACGAGGGGCGGTAGCTTTCGCGCGAGGGCGCTTTCGTTGCGAGCCCCTCGGCCGATAGTAAAGACGCGCCCGCCCCCACACACTTAGACGAGGGGCGGTAGCTTTCGCGCGAGGGCGCTTTCGTTGCGAGCCCCTCGGCCGATAGTAAAGACACGTCCGCCCCCACACGCTTAGACGAGGGGCGGTAGCTTTCGCGCGAGGGCGCTTTCGTTGCGAGCCTCTCGGCCGATAGTAAAGACGCGCCCGCCCCCACACACTTAGACGAGGGGCGGTAGCTTTCGCCCGAGGGCGCTTTCGTTGCGAGCCCCTCGGCCGATAGTAAAGACGCGCCCGCCCCCACACACTTAGACAAGGGGCGGTAGCTTTCGCGCGAGGGCGCTTTCGTTGCGACCCCCTCGGCCGATAGTAAAGACGCGCCCGCCCCCACACACTTAGACGAGGGGCGGTAGCTTTCGCGCTAGAGCGCTTTTGTTGCGAGCCCCTCGGCCGATAGTAAAGACACGCCCGCCCCCACACGCTTAGACGAGGGGCGGTAGCTTTCGCGCGTGGGCGCTTTCGTTGCGAGCCCCTCGGCCGATAGGTTGCAGGAACCTTTGCTGTTGGTTTGCTGCGCTTGAAAATTGGTTAATGAAAGTAACTTTACAACTTGAATCGGAATGGTTGCGCCTGGTCATGCCCGCGGTATCGCTCTCGTTGTCATCTAGCAGCATGTTTGATTTTTCTCATTTTCTAGCTGCGGTTTGAGATGGGCATGCTACTTGATGGTGCTTTCACCTACAGTTACTGGATTGGGGGCGCTATGCGGATGCAGTATCGATGACACAACCATTAAAGCGGAACCTTGGCTCCTGATGCTTCCTATTCGCATTATGCCTCTTGGGTGGTCTTTTCGGGGTTTGCACTTGAAAAGATTTTGTGGCTTTGGATGGTTGGAAAAGCTTGCGCTTTGGTGTCTATTTATATTGGCCTGTCTATGCGGCGAGGGCGCTGCATTTATTGCTTTGGCTGTACTTGCGGCATTTTGTGGGTGGGGAGTTAAGATGGCGTTCAAGTTTTGCACCTACTGGAAACTGCTATCTGTCTTTCCTGACGTTGTGGACCCCATTATGGTTTCTCGGCTTGAGTTTACCGTCCTCCCGTCTTGTTGGAGGGACGGTTTGTTTTGCTCGCAGGCTTTCGTTCCGCCCTCTCGTTTTGTCGGAGGGTCATTTTTTTTCATAGCCCGCAGGCTTTCGTTCCGCCCTCTCGATTTGCCGGAGGGTCGTTTTTTTCATAGCCCGCAGGCTTTCGTTCCGCCCTCTCGTTTTGTCGGAGGGTTGGTTTTTTCGTAGCCCGCAGGCTTTCGTTCCGCCCTCTCGTTTTGTCGGAGGGTCGGTTTTTTCGTAGCCCGCAGGCTTTCGTTCCGCCCTCTCGTTTTGTCGGAGGGTCGGTTTTTTCATAGCCCGCAGGCTTTCGTTCCGCCCTCTCGTTTTGTCGGAGGGTCGGTTTTTTCATAGCCCGCAGGCTTTCGTTCCGCCCTCTCGTTTTGTCGGAGGGTCGGTTTTTTCATAGCCCGCAGGCTTTCGTTCCGCCCTCTCATTTTGTCGGAGGGTCGGTTTTTTCATAGCCCGCAGGCTTTTGAGATTGTCGGTGGATGCGGAGGATCTCTTTCGCCCACCCAACCGACGTTCTCGCTCATCACATCGGAATGACGAATGTCTCAACCTTATTTTCGGTTGATTTCATCCTTTGTCGTGCCGCATAATATTTTTGGGGAATTACGTGTATTTTCGTAATGTAGTGGTTACATTCGGCTGCCTCATTAAAAAACCTCGCTCCCCGATAAAGAGCTTCCCCGGTGAGGAAAAAGAGTGCAGCCGACTTTGGTTGCAGATAGTAATAAATGAAAAGAAAGAAAAGATTACATTCAAATTCGAAAGCTCAGACTAAGGGTAAAAACGGCGCAAGTTGCTTGCGTTCCATGTGTGGGCTGATTCTTCGCCCTTGTCGTTCAGCATCCGGAACACACCCGGTGCCGCCATGCTTGCCACAATGAAAGGGCCCTGCCATTGCGACTGCAGCTTACCTTGCTTGTCTGGCTGCCGAATGGTGACCATGTCTCCAGGCTTGATGTCCTTTCGGATTATGGTCTTGTCCCTGTGGTGCTTCGTTTTGGCATGGTATTTTTCGAGATTGTCTGCAGCTTGCAGCCATACCTCTTCGATAGTGTCAAGTTCGAGGTGCCTTTTCTCCTGAGTTACTGGAGCCATTTCGGTTCGGAATGAACCCAGTTTTACCTCTTCCGGGGTGACTGCTTCCTCGCCGTAAAGCAATCAGAATGGAGTGAAACCGGTAGCTCTAGATCGTGAGATATTGTGTCCCCATACAGCTGTTGTTAGGGTGTTGGCCCACTTGCCTTTCGGCGAATCGTACAAAGTTTTTGATATTGCCGAAAAGATTAGACCATTCGCTCTCTCGACAGCCCTGTTTGCTTGCGGGTAGTTTACTGAGGCGAAATTGAGCTTGATGCTGAGTTCATCGCAGAAACTCCTGAACTCGGCACAGTCGAACTGCTTTCTGTTGTCGCAGGTGATGAAAGAGGGAACGCCGAAACGACAGACTATTCACTGCCAGACGAATTTGGTTAAAGAGGTGGAAGTTATGCTTGCGAGGGCCTTTGCTTCTACCCACTTGGTGAAATACTCGAGGGCGACCGCTGCAAAGCACAAGTTGCCCGGAGCTGCTGGCAGCGGACCTACTATGTCAATGCCCCATCTCTGCAAGGGCCAGGTTGGCACTATCGGCGTGGTTTCGTTTGCTGGGGCTTTTTGGTTTTTTGCGAACATCTGGCAACCCTTGCAACATTTGACCAGCTCTCTGGCGTCTGATGCGGTGGAAGGCCAATAGAATCCTTGCCTCGTCGCTCTGTGCGCTATTTCGTGGGGCCCTCTGTGCGCTCCGCACATTCCGGCGTGCATTTCTTCGAGCAGCTGAATGCCTTCACGTTTGCTTATGCATTTCAGAAGGGGGGCTGTTATCCCATTTTTGAACAGCTGCTCTCCGATGATTGAGTAACCTTTCGCTCTGCTGGCCATCCTTTCGGCATCCTTCCTAGACTCCGGTTCGTATGTTCCGGCTAGGTAAGCGAATATCTGTGACCTCCAGTCATCACTGACGATAGCATGCACCGAACTTGGATGATCTTCCTCTTCTTTCACAGCTTTGGCCGAAAGAACTTGGTAGAACACGTCTGGTGGTAATGGCAGATTTTGTGCCGCGGCTTTGGCCAGTTCGTCTGCCTCTGTGTTTTCGGCTCTTGGAATGTGACGTAAGGTGAAACCGGTGAAGTACTTCTCCATTCTTCTGATTGCTGCCAGATACTTGGCTAACTCTGGTTCTCTTGCTGTGAAATCCTTTTCGGCGTGACCAATGACGACTTGTGAATCTGACTTGACTATGCACCTTCTCGCTCCGATTGCTCGGAGCTTTCGTAATCCCAAGAGCACGGCTTCATATTCGGCGGTGTTGTTGGTTGTGAGGAATTGTAGCCTTGCGGCGAATCTGACCTTCGGTCCTCTTGGCGGGGTTAAGATCGCTGAGATTCTGGCTCTAGCCATCCCCCAAGCGCCATCGCAATTTACTGTCCATACAGGTTCCTCAAATTCGAGAGTTGTGTCGAAAGCCGCGGGAGTCCAGTCTGCTATGAAATCCGCTAGTGCCTGTGACTTGATTGCGGACCGGTGTTGAAAATCGATCACGTATTCGTTTAGCTCCGCCGCCCACTTGCCAATTCGGCCGATAGCTTCGTTATTGCGGAACAAGGCTTCCAGCGGTTGAGCCGATAGGACTACAATGTGGTGAGATAGAAAGTAATGCTTTAGTTTCCTGGAAGCCATTACCACCATATATGCTATCTTCTCCAGCTCTGAATAGTTCAGTTTTGCTCCCGACAGAGCCTCGGAGACGAAGTAGATCGGGAACTGGGTCATCTTGTTTTCGTGTTCCTTCTCTTCCACCAACACTACGCTTACGGTGGTGTGAGATGATGCGAGATACAGCAAGAGCGTCGCTTCCGGCGACGGTTTAGATAACGTGGTTAACCTTGTCAGGTACTCCTTTAGCTGCTGGAAAGCCTGCCGCTGCTCTTCCCCCCAATCGAAAGGGTCGGAGCTACACAGAGTTCTGAAGAAAGGCAGCCCTTTTTCGGTGGACCTTGCGATAAATCTGTTCAAGGAAGCCAGTCTTCCTGTCAGCTTCTGCACTTGCTTTCGGCTCGAGGGCGGTTGCATGTTGATGATCGCCGCTATTTTGTCAGGGTTGGCTTCAATTTCCCTTGCCGAAACCAGGCAACCAAGGAGCTTGCCTTTTTTGATGCCGAAAATACACTTGTCAGGGTTGAGCTTCAATCCGCTTTTGCGGAGGTTGCCGAAAGTCTCGAGTAAATCTGCTTGATGATCTTCCTGTCTGTCACTTTTGACCACTATATCGTCAACATAAGCCAACAAGTTCTTCTTCTGCTTCTGGCTTTCGAAAACCTTATCGGTCATCCGCGAGAAAGTTGGGCCTGCGTTCTGCAGCCCTTCCGGCATCCGCCGATAGCAATATATGCCTGTTGGGGTGATGAAACTGGTTTTCTCCTCATCATCAGGATGAAGCCATATCTGGTGATAACCTGAAAAACAATCTAGCAAGCTCATTATTTCACAACCGGCTGCAATGTCGACAAGCTTGTCGATACGAGGCAAAGGATACGGATCCTTCAGGCAGCATTTGTTGATGTCGGTGAAATCGACGCACATTCGCCATTTTCCATTCTTCTTCCTCACCAAGACAACGTTCGCCAGCCATTCGGGGTATTGGACTGGTCGGATCACTCCCACATCGAGTAATCTTTGCACTTCGGCTTTCGCCGCGTCTGCCCTTTCGTTTGACATCTTTCTCAGTTTTTGCTTTCTGGGCTTAGCGCCGCTTGCGACGTTCAAACTATGCTGAGCGAGATTTCTGCTAACACCTTGCAAGTCGTTTGCTGACCAAGCGAAAATGTCATCGTTGTTCGCAAGAAAAGATGCCAGGGTGTTTCTTTCTTCTTCCGGCATGCTTGTCCCGATGTGCACAGTTCTTTCGGGCCTTGAAGATGCAAGTGGGATTCTCACTGTTTCTTCGGCTGCTCCAGTCCTATATTCGGTCGAGCTGGCGGTTGTTTGCACTTCAACGATTGCTTGTGTTTCGTCATTTCTCGCCACCTCGTTTATGAGACTGTAGCCCGGGGTCGGCCTACCTTCGATTCTCCTGGATGCCTGCTGATCCCCGTGCACAGTAATGATGCCGAAAGGTGATGGCATTTTCATGCACAAGTAGCTTTGCTTGATTATTACATTGAACTTGTTTGTGAAGCCTCTGCCGAAAATGGCTGTGTATGGGTAATCCATGTTCACTATATCAAACGTCACCATCTCTGTGCGTACTTTCTCTTCCTCGGCGAAGGATACTGGGATTTGTTTCTTGCCGATAGCGTCGATCTTTCTTCCCCCAAATCTGTACAAGGAATTGCCAGCGGGGTCCAAACTGCGCCTGTCCATTCCCATCGCTTCGAAAGCCTTGACGAATAGAATGTCTGCCGAGCTTCCGGTGTCAATCAAGATGTTATGCAAGGTGAAACCGGCCACATTAGCCGTGGCGACGAAAGCGTCGCAATGCGGAAAGTCGCGAACTTTGAAATCTGACTCATCGAAACATATCAGCGCTAGCGACCAAACTGGCCTGTTCAGCGGAAGCCTTGGTGATACCGTCTGGACTCTTCGATGATAGTCCTTTCTTGCCCTTTTACTTTCGTGCTCCAGGTTGGATCCGCCCGTGATGGCGAAAATGTGGCCTCTCGACGGGAGGATGTTGTTGACTGCACTAGTTTCGTTTTCTATCTCCTGCCCCTGCTGATAGGTGGGTTGCGTTTGCTGCAACTGGGGTTGTGCTTGAGCCGGAAGCGCTGGTGGCGGTGTTGGCTGGCGCTGATAGTGCATGAGTGACGAAACTGCCACCGACTGTGGCGCAAAGGCCGGGAACTGGTAGCCATGATATGCCGGATTGTACCAATGCAAATTCTGGGGAGGCATGTACTGCGGGGGTGCATAGGCGTGCTTGCGTAGTTGCTGCACGCTATCGCTCCTGCTGCCGGATCTTGCGAATTGTGAAAAACGTGCTTGGAGCTTTCGCCAGAAGCTGAAGCTTGATCCTTGTCTTTTAGCTCTTTCGCCATCTTGCTGTATTTACAGTCTCGGATGGTGTGGCCAAAATTGCCATCGCAGATGACACAGTACGGAGGCTTGGCTCCTCTTTCGCGGCCTCTACCGTCTCGGCCGCCACGTCCTGTCCTTCCACCACGCCCTCCGTGGAATGGTTGATCGAACCCCCTTTGTGGCTGAAAGTTGGCCATGTCCGGCCTCTCCATGCCTGCTGCTGACTGCGCTGGTTCTTCCTGCAAAGTGTTGATTGTCCGGAAAGGTCTAACCATCCTTTGATTCGGTACTTGCGGCGGTCGACTTGCTTTCGTCGCTTGTCTCTGCACCGAGCGAGCGGCTTTGCGCCGCCGAAAGTCATCATCTGATCTTGCATATGCATTCATCACATCGAACAATTCCTTGACAGTTTTCGGCGGTTCTCTGGACAAGTGAGCGGCACACTGTCCGGTTCCCAAGCCCTCGGTGGCTGCTGCAATCACCGCGGCTTCCGGCACATTCGGGGCTTGAGCTTTCAGCTGGATGAAGCGTTTGAGGTACTCAGACAAAGGTTCGTCGTCTAGCTGGGTGCAATTCATGAGGTCTCGCGTGGTCTTGATATCCGGCCGGAATCCTTGGAAAGTGGCTAGCAATTCGGCCTTCAACTGAGCCCACGATTAGATGGATAATGGCTTGAGTGTGGTGTACCAATCGTGCGCCACGTCTTTGACTGCCAGAATGAGGGATTTCGCCAGGGCCTGATTATCCCCTCCTGCCGAAAAAACGGTTGTCTCGTAACTCGCCAAGAATTTGCGCGGATTCGCCTTGCTGTCGAAAGTCGGAATGCGTGGCTTGTAGTTGAGTGGCCACGGATGGGCTTGCAATTCTCTTGAAAGCGGGGAGGTTTCGTCGATTGCGTTGTCGAAAGCTGGTGGCTGCTCTCGCCTTGGCTCAAACACATTTTCTTGAATTATTGGGATCGGGCCTCCTCCAGCTTTTCGCAGTTCCTGAATTTCCTTTTCGAGTTGCCTCCTCTGCGCCTCCACCTGTCGAAAGGCGTCACGAGTTTCATCTTCCCTTGCTTTTGCCGCGAGCTAGCGCTGCAACTGATCTCTTTGCTGAATCAACCTTTTGATTTCTTCTTGCTGCTCCGTCAGCATTTTGATTGCTTGGGCATGCCTGGTAACTTCGGCATCGTCATCTTCTTCGTCGTCGGGCTCGTCTCGGACGTTCCCTTCTGGCGTGTCGTCTCTGCCGAAAGGCTGCGAGTCACGGCTTGAGGTTGCTATCGGCGGTAGCTGGGTTCCCGTCGGGAGCGTGCCGCCGAAAGCTTGGACGTTTTGGGCTGTATTCGGTGGTATTTGAGTGGTTAAAGCGGATGCCGCGATTGTGCCATGGCCATCCTTGTTCGCGGCAACCGTCTCGGGATTGTCGACCGTCTTCGGTGCCTTCCTCGGTGGCATGGCAAGCTCGGGCGACAACCACGGTGGGCGCCAATGTTGTTTCGGGACCGAGACCCCGAAACAGCAGGTTGTCGCACGAGCGAAAGCACAGAGCGAAAGCGGAAGTAAACAGAAGAGAGTGGGAAGTTGAGTGAAGTGAACAGTGTTCTCCCCCCCTCCCCACGGGAGATCGGGAGCTTTTTATATTGATCTGGATCAACTTGAAAGTACAATATTGCCCTTCCAACCACTCTGTTATAATTATAATGATGCCCTACTCAACTACTCTGCAGCCGTACACCACCTCTTCCGGCGCGAGGGGCATCATCGTAACTTCATTCTCTGACGGGCCCAGCGTCCCCCGGCTCTTTTTCCTGACCGGTGGGCCCGCTCCCCTTGACCCAAGCTTCCGGCGACCTGCGAAAACTCACGAAAAGCCAAAGTCATGAAAGACGAAATCTCCCGCCAGAGACGTCGGGTACATCTTAGGCGAATGACCCCTTCCGCATGAAGTCTCCGTCTTGCTTCAGGCCGTGGGCCGAAAGGCGCGCTTTCGCGCGAATGCTTCCCTTCGCGCGAAGGCGCCGCCTTTCCTTGGCCCGCGAGCCAAAAAGCTCCCTTCCGCGCGAACGCTTCCTTTCGCGCGAAGGCGCCGCCTTTACTTGGCCAGCGAGCTGAAAGGCGCTCTTTCGCGCGAATGCCTACTTTCGCGCGAAGGCGTCGCCTTTCCTTGGCCCGCGAACCGAAAGGCTCGCTTCTGCGCGAGTGTTACCTTTCGCACGAAAGCTCCGTCGTCGTTCGGTACTGTGGGCCGGAGGCGCCTGCGGTCTGGGTGCCGCCCCAACACCGCCATTCTCCGGTCCTCCGGGCCGAAACGCGTGCTTCCGCGCGGAAGCCTCCTTTCGCACGAAAGCTCCGCCTTCTCTCGGTCCGCAAGCCGAAACGCGTGCTTCCGCGCGAAAGCTTCCTTTCGCACGAAAGCTCCGCCTTCTCTCGGTCCGCAAGCCGAAACGCGTGCTTCCGCGCGAAAGCTTCCTTTCGCACGAAAGCTCTATCACTCTTCTGCCTTGCGGGTTGGAGGCGCCTGCGGTCTGGGTACCATCCCAACATGTTACAAATGGAAGAGCCCGAATCATGTTGTTGCGGATTGCCCCTATGCTAGTGATAATGAAGAAGATAAAAAGAAAAGCAAGAATGAGAAGAAAGACAAGAAGGAGAAATATGTATTCAAGAAAAAGAAGAAGGGTGGTTCATATGTTGTTACATGGGATAGTGATGCCTCTACCGATAATGATGATGATGATGACAAGGCATCCAAAAAGAAAGCTTTGGCTACCTTCACCAACAACAAGTCTTATCTATTTGACTCACCATCATGCTTCATGGCCAAGGGCCCTAAGGTAAAATATGATGATAGTGATGATGATGATAGAGATGATAATGATAATGCTAATGCTAGTGATGATGATGATGAACCTAGTATAGAACAACTTATGGACATGCTAGAACAAGCCGAATACCTTATTAGATCTAAAAGCAAGAAGTGTAAAGAATTGTCTAAGAAGTTAAATGATCTTGAACAATCCTTTAATGAGCTAAGCGCATCTCATGAGAGTCTAAAGGAAGACCATGAGGAACTTGAGAAGGCTCACACTAAGCTTGAAAAAGCTCACTCTTTGCTCCTTAGTGAAAATAAGGAAAAGGTTGTTGTATCATGTGATGTGGGATTAACTTGTGACATAATTGATGAATCTTTTTACAAATCTATTGTTATGTCACCTTCTAATCCTTCATGTAGCACATCAATATCTACTTCTACTTCACCTAGTGATGATTTTACTTGTGATGCTACTTTAATGGTAGAGAATGATAACTTAAAGAAAGAGGTAGATAAGCTCACTACTGCTTTAGGTAATGCATATGGTGGTGATGCCCGCTTGCTAAAGTGCTTGGGTAGCCAAAGGTTCTCTCATGCAAAAGAGGGATTGGGCTACACCCCCAAGAAAGGCAAGGCGCCCTTTGTTACTCATAAAGCTAGCTTTGTGAGGAACAATGGTCGGTTTTGCTCTAGTTGCAAGCAAGTTGGGCATGTAGAAAACCATTGCAAGAAACAAACTTTTGCCTCTTCCATTATGTTTGATTCTTGCTATATGCTTACTAAAGGTGAGAATGGTATCAAGGTCAAGTACATTGGTGCACCCATGGTTGGCCCAAAGAAGAAGGCTATTTGGGTGCCTAAAAGCTTGGTCTCTAACCTTGGAGGACCCAAACAAGTATGGGTACCTAAAAAACATTAAATTGTTTTGTAGGTCAATTACAAAGCCGGAGGAAGGCATTGGGTTCTTGATAGTGGGTGCTCTCAACACATGACCGGTGATAGTAAAATGTTCAATTCTTTCTCATCAAGTGGCAATGAATATGATTCTATCACTTTTGGTGACAATAGCAAAGGCAAAGTAAAGGGGCTTGGTAAGATTGCAATATCAAATGACTTGAGCATTTCAAATGTGCTAGTAGTAGAGAGCTTGAACTTCAATCTATTGTCGGTAGCTCAACTTTGTGACCTTGGTTTCAAATGCATATTTGGTGTTGATGATGTAGAGATCATAAGTGTAGATGGTTCTAACTTGATATTCAAAGGCTTTAGATATGAGAACCTCTACTTGGTTGATTTTGGTGCTAGTGAAACTCAATTATCAACATGCTTGCTCACTAAATCTAGTATGGGTTGGCCTTGGCATAGAAGGCTTGGTCATGTTGGCATGAAACAATTAAACAAGCTAGTGAAGCATAACTTGGTTAGAGGCTTGAAAGATGTTGAATTTGAAAAGGACAAGTTATGTAGTGCATGTCAAGCTGGCAAACAAGTTGGAAACACTCATCCTAAAAAGAGCATCATGAGTACTTGCAAGGCATTTGAATTGTTGCATATGGACTTGTTTGGACCAACTACTTACACAAGTATTGGAGGTAACAAATATGGATTTGTCATTGTGGATGATTTCACTAGATATACTTGGGTGTTCTTTCTTAGTGATAAAAGTGATGCATATTCAACTTTCAAATCTTTTGTCAAGAGAGTTTGCAATGAATTTGAAACAACTATCAAGAGAGTTAGAAGTGACAATGGTAGTGAATTCAAGAACACTAGAGTTGATGAATTATGTGATGAATATGGCATTAAACATCAATTTTCTCCCAAGTACACACCTCAATCCAATGGCTTGGTAGAGAGGAAGAATAGAACTCTTATTGATATGGCTAGATCAATGTTGAGTGAATATGATGTTAGTCATTCTTTTTGGGCCGAAGCAATCAACACAGCTTGCTACTACATCAATAGACTCTATTGCCATCCTATGTTGGAAATGACCCCATATGAACTCTTGAATGGAAGAAAGCCCAATATTGCATACTTTCAGGTTTTTGGTTGCAAATGCTATATTCTCAAGAAGGGCACTAGATTGAGCAAATTTGAGAAGAAGTGTGATGAAGGTTTCTTGCTTGGTTATTCTACAACTAGCAAAGCATATAGAGTATGGAATTTGGGAAGTGGTCAATTGGAAGAAGTTCATGATGTGGAATTTGATGAAACCAATGGGTCACAAGAACAAGAAGAAAATCTTGATGATGTGAGAGGAACTCAATTAGTGAATGCTATGAAGGACATGGACATTGGTGATATTAGGCCAAAGCAAGTGGTTGATATTCAAGATGACAAAGATCAAGTGCTCTCTTCTCCTATTGTGCAAACTAGTGGTTCTCTAGTGCAAGATCAAAAACATGATGGTGCTAGTTCATCTCAAATGATTCAATCCAATGTGCAAGCTAATGCAAGTCAACAAGTTCAAGTGCTCCAACCCACTCATATTGCAAGAGATCATCCCCTAGACCATGTAATTGGTGATATTACAAGTGGTGTGCAAACAAGATCAAGATTGGCATCTTTCTTTGAACATTATTCATTTGTATCATCCATTGAGCCTACAAGAATAGATGAAGCTTTGGAAGATGTTGATTGGATAAATGCAATGCATGAAGAATTAAATAATTTTACAAGAAACCAAGTTTGGGAATTGGTAGAAAGACCAAAGAATCATAATGTAATTGGTACCAATTGGGTGTTTAGAAACAAGCAAGATCAAGATGGCATAGTTGTGAGAAACAAAGCAAGACTAGTTGCTCAAGGTTACACTCAAATTGAGGGTCTTGACTTTGGTGAGACTTATGCACCGGTTGCAAGATTGGAGGCAATTAGAATCTTATTAACCTATGCTTGCGCCCACAACATTAAGCTCTATTAAATGGATGTGAAGAGTGCATTCTTGAATGGTTACATAAATGAGCTAGTGTATGTTGAAGAACCTCCCGGTTTTGAAAATGAGAAGAAACTCAACCATGTTTACAAGTTGAGGAAGGCATTGTATGGATTAAAGCAAGCACCTAGAGCATGGTATGAGAGATTGAGAGATTTCTTACTCTCTAAAGGGTTCAAAATGGGAAAGGTAGACACTACTCTCTTCACTAAAAAGATTGGAAGTGATTTGTTTGTCTTGCAAATCTATGTTGATGATATCATATTTGGCTCGACAAATCAAGATTTTTGTGAAGAATTTGGGAAAATGATGGCAAATGAATTTGAGATGTCCATGATTGGAGAACTTAGCTACTTCCTTGGTCTCCAAATTAAACAAATGAAGAGTGGCACATTTATTAGGCAAGGAAAGTACATAAGGGACATGATAAAGAAATTTGGCTTGCAAGATGCTAAATCAATTAGTACACCTATGGGCACCAATGGTTATTTAGATAGTGATGCAAGTGGCAACATGGTTGATCAAAAGCTCTATCGGTCTATGATTGGAAGTTTGCTATATGTTACCGCTTCTAGACCGGATGTCATGTTTAGTGTGTGCATGTGTGCAAGATTTCAAGCCTCTCCAAGAGAAAGTCATTTGAAGGCTACAAATAGAATTTTGAGGTACTTGAAGCATACACAAAATGTTGGATTGTGGTATCCCAAGGGGTCAAACTTTGAATTAATTGGATATTCGGACTCCGACTATGCGGGTTGCAAAGTGGATAGAAAGAGCACTAGTGGCACATGTCAATTACTTGGAAGATCACTTGTGTCTTGGTCATCAAAGAAGCAAAATAGTGTGGCACTCTCTACCGCCGAAGCCGAATATATTAGTGCCGGTAGTTGTTGTGCTCAATTGTTGTGGATGAAAGCTACTTTGGATGATTTTGGGATCAAATTCAAGGAAGTACCATTGCTATGTGATAATGAAAGTGCAATCAAGCTTACCAACAACCCGGTTCAACATTCTAGAACCAAGCACATTGACATTAGACATCATTTTATTAGAGATCACCAACAAAAAGGGGATATATCAATTGAGAGTGTTGGCACCGATGATCAACTAGCGGACATATTCACTAAGCCACTTGATGAGAAGAGATTTTGCAAGTTGAGAAATGAATTGAACATTCTTGATTTCTCCAATATGGGTTGAGCACACCCCACATATATATGATATGCCTCTCCTTCGACAACTTAAGGTAAAGTTGGTTGACATAGCATTCATACATTTATAAGGACATGTTTAGTGCATATAGACATACAAATGATAATTTAGGATCATTCATGGAAACAAAATGAATTTGATGTATATATGTTACCACTATTGCCTTCTATGTTTACATGATCTAGTGGTGGCATATGACATGTTTGTGGGCTTGCAAACCTAGTGTTGAATCTAGAATATGCGCTCAAGATGTGTAACTTAACATGGTCAAGATATCCCTCCTACTTGAGAGGTGTGACGAAAGCTTGCCCTTGGATCAAACCTAGTTACATATTCTAGGCAAGTAATCTAGACTGAACCAATGTGAAATAACTTTCTTTTCAAATCAAATGAACTTGTTATTTCTATGTGGTATTTTTCTCCAACTAAAATGGGCCTTTTTGAGCAATTGTTGACAAAGGGGGAGAAATAAGTCACAAAGATAGATATGATAATGAAAAATGATAAATTAAAAATTAAAATTTGAGCACACAAATAGGGGGGGCAAGCTCATAAATAAGTTGTTTGCATTTGTATGTGCATATTCAATGGTGCATTGTAAACTTTAAATTCAATCTACATGCTTGATTGGTGTATGCTAGTACTACAAATTGTATGGTGATTGAAATACTGGTATGCATAGGTTGGTAACTAGACTTTCATACTTTCAAGTGAATCAAGTGCTCTCTTTACTTATAATGTTGATCTCACGGGGTACTTGAGTTTTTGATGTATGTCTAAGTTACCTATGGTGCTAAAGATGGTATATATTCACAACTCTGACGGTATCACGCTTCAAAGGTCCATTCTATATACTTTAGCATCATCTGATAGTAGTAGCTCACCCACAATTCCTATTTATGCATATGTGAACAATTGTACCAAACTCATATATCACATATGTAGGGGGAGCTAGTGCTATCAAAACCGAATTTGAAATGTCTGTTCATCTCTTATTCATGATCTAAATACATGGGCAAGCATCTCAAGTTCACAAATTAAATTCATTTCATATCTTTGTGATGGTTGTCATCAATTACCAAAAAGGGGAAGATTGAAAGCTCTAGTTTGGTTTTGGATAATTGATGACACCTACGTGTACTAACTATTGCAATGAGTGTTGTGGTTTGAGATAGGTTCGTACACACAAGTGATGGAGCTAGAGAATTGTCATGGTGATCAAGTGTTCATATCTCGGAAAAATATATCCTATGGGCTCAAGACAAAGGTATAAAAATAGGATATCTATTTTGCCGGTCAAGACACTATAGAGAGTGTGATCGGGTTTAGGTTAGATAACCGTACTATAAAGAGGAGAAATCTTTAATTACAATGGTTATCTAGTGCCACTAAGTGTGAGTCTCTTTTTGCATATACATTGCGCTTAGTGATGTGGTGAGCTGTCGAATTCACCCAGAAAAATATTTATGAAAAGCTAACTTCAGTGTTAATTTTTGTTTGTTTTTTTTAAGAAGTTAGCTTCTTTAAATGGGTTAAAAATGGTCGCAGATCGAACTGACTCGAACGAGTTAAAACTGGTCTGTTTTGTGAGCTTTCAGACATGTCTGAAACTTGCGAGAGGGAGCTCTGCTCGGCGCTGTTTCTGCTGCCTGCTGCGCCCTGCATGCTTCTTTGACTTCGTGAGAGAGAGCATGTGATAGTTGTTTGCTGGAAAGTGGTTTGACTGCTGAGAGGGAGCAATGATGTCTGTTGTTTGCGCCTGTTGCCTGTGCGACAGCACCTCTTGCATGCTTGTGCGGGTCCCTCTTGGCTTGCATGTACGAGTGTGTGTATGAGAAGGAAGCGCTCAATTTTTTAGTGTGCTGCTGCTCTGCCTTGCATGCACGCTTGCGAGTCCTGCCTGAAGCTGTCTTTTTTATTAGCGCGGGCCACGCTTGCATGTCGACAGCAGGGAGGCAAGCAGCCTCTCGGAAGCTTCGCGGGAGTTTCGCGCGTGCTAGGGCGTTCTCGCCCGTTCGGCGCTGCAGGCCATGTGGTGTGTGCAGTTCGCCCGTTGGGGCAGTGCGTGGGGCCTGAGCGGCTCCCACCCGTTGGCAGGGACGCGGCTCGGCCGCTCGGCCAGAAGGCCGAGGCCTGCCCCTGGCTCTCCCCCTCTCGGTGACTCAATAAAAAAAGAAACAGAGCACTCCAAGCCCCTTCCTCCTCTTGCTCAAACCCTAAGAAAGAAGGAAAGCTCCATTCCTCCCTCTCTCTCTCTCTCCATTGATTCGAGCTTCAAGCAAGTGAGAGAGGGTACTCCATAGATCGATTTGAGAGCTCCAAGAGGATCCCCTCCATCCCTCTCCTCTTCCTCTCCATGGTTGGTTCATGTTCATGAGAGGAGGTGGGAAACCCTAGTGTTCATATGCATTTGTGATTCATCTTGTGGCACTAGGTGATTGTTGTAATTGTTGATTTCTTATTACTCTTGGTGATTGCTGTCACCTAGACGGTTCATGGTGATTGGATTGATTGGTGAGGGGATTTGGTGATTGTGTCCACCCCCAATCAAGGAGATATTTGTGAGGGGTTGTTGTGGTTCCCCGGCGGAGTGCTAAATTCCAACTCTAGTGGATTGCTTGTGTCATTCAACTTCTCTCCATTGGTAGGTTCTTGTGGCGCCTATTGAGAGGCTCGGTGTGTGATACCGATTAGCCACCGAACCACGTGGTGTAGAGGGACACAACAGGGACTAGCTTGCCGGCAAGCAAGTGAACCTCGGGAGAAAAATCAATTGTGTCATCTATTGTCTCCTGGTGAATTGAATTGATTGGTATATATCTCATTGGAATTAATTATTTGGTGATTGGCATCATCCTCTACTCTTCACCATCGGTATTGAAATTAATTATCTCTCTTTCGTACTTGCCATTTATATACCTTGTGTAGTAGTAGTGATAAATTACAAGTAGAGTAACATAGCTTATTTAGTTGATTTATTTTGCTCTCTAGATTGCTCTCTAGTATAAAAGTAGTGACATAGTGTTGAAGCAATTTATTTATCTTGTTAGCTCTCTAACTAGATAAAGTAGAGACATAGCTTGTGTGCCATAGAGATATTAAATTACTAGAATTGCAAATAGGTGGCTTGCCTAACATTTAGAGCTAGAGCAAACAGCTTTTTGGCCATTTATAATACTAATACTTTTCTCTAGTGAGATTGTAGATTTTTTTATTTAGGCTATTCACCCCCCCTCTAGCCAATTAGGACCTTTCAGTGGGTTGGGTTGAAGTTTGGCTTTCTGGTGTGATTGATGGTTCTGTTTTCTGTTGATGAGGTTCTTTTGGATTTCTGGTACTTTTTTCCTTTGGCGAAGCACTCGCATTGCTTTGTTGTGTGCCCCTTTCCTTGGCCACAGAAATGACAGTACATTTTGGCGGGGTCCCTCTGTTGGTTTCTTTGGTCGGGCGGGGGTGGAAATCCATGTGGATTTTGGTTGCCCGAAGGCTGAGTGCCCCTTCTCTGGTCTTCGAGTGGATTTGCCTTGTTGATCGCTCCAATGTTGCTTTGATCTTGGCGAGGGTTGTTCTCTCTCGCTTGGGGCCTCAACTGTGGTTTCTGCTGCGACCTTCGAGCATCGGACTTTGCCTGGAAGTCCATGTCCGCTCTACAGTATCTTTCCATTGTATCATGAAGCTCTTCGATTGTGTTTGTTGGTTTCCTGGCGAACTTTGAGGAACATGGGCCTGGATGCAGGCCGCTGACTGCAGCGAGGATGACGGCCTCGTCGGATATCCCCAGAGTTCTTGCTCTAATTTGGATGAACCTTCGCCAGTAGTCTTGCAGCGGCTCGCGCTCTTCTTGTTTGCAGTTGAACAGCTCGATGGGGTTTGAAGGGGCTGCTGTGATGCCCTTGAAGTTTGTGCAGAGTCTGTCTCTGAGGTTGGCCCAGGAATCCACTATTCTGGGGCGAAGGTTGCTGTACCAAGTCTGCCTTATGTCACGAAGGATGATTACGAAAGACTTTGTCATTGTTGATTCATCTCCTCCTGCTGCGGCGACTGCCGCTTCATAGTTCATTATGAATTGGCGAGGGTCAATGAGTCCGTCATAACGGGGCAGATTTTGTGGATTGTAGCATGGCGGCCAGGGTTGGGTTTGCAGTATTTGGGAGAGTGGTGATCTTGGGTCGTAGGGCATCTGGTGTTGTTGGGCCCTTCGCTGAATGTGAAGGTTTGGCTCTCGCTCTTCTGGGTAGAGTTGGCGAAAATTTGGTGGTGGTGGGGGTGGTGGTGGCTGACGGGCGTTGCCCTGGCCCAACTCCTCATTCCCCCCTTGACGGGGCGACATTTCTCTATCATTCCAACCATCGGCTTCGACTTCAGCTGCCGCGAGGGACTCTTCCATTCGGCGAAGCTGTTCCCTTGCTTCATCCGCCTTTTGCCTGATGGCGCGCAGCCGGTTGTGCCTTTCAAGCTGGTCTAGGCGCCTTTTCTTCTCCTGCAATTCAGCTTGGAGCCCGTCCAAAACCTCGAGGCCCAACTCCTCTTCATCTCCTCTTCCACCTTCTCCGGAGGTGTGCGGGTGTGGCTGTGATACTAGCCGAGTGTGAGGTTCCGGGACCTCTGTCCCTGGGGTGACTTCTTCTTCTCCCGAGGGTTCTACATTTTCTTCTACAGGTTGAACCGTCACCGCGACCTCTCTGGTTGTGCGGTTGTCTCTGGTTGAGGATGCTCTTCTGTTTCCCGCCATTACGAACTTTGTTCCCCACGGACGGCGCCAAACTGTTGGAAGCACACCTGCCCAACCCCCGCTGCTGTGCAGGGGTACAGAGCGAGGGTGATCAACTGTCGGACGCAAGCGAAGGTGCAATAAGTAAGTTGGTAAATAAATTCACTATCCCTTCCAAAAAATCCTCCTTTTACACTGTTCATCCCTTGGTATTTATAGGGAATACCAAGGGACACCGACCGAATTATGAAAGGGTACAGAAAAGATTCCCCTGCACCACACATGGAAAGGGCAGAATCGTACAAACACGAGCAGAGTGGAAACCCTAGCTTGCCTTCCTCCTGCCCGCCGCCATTTGGTCCTCCTCACCTTCGCGGGAAAGTGAGGGTCTCACCCACGACTCTGCTAGACGCGAGGTCCGCATCCGCTCGCCGTTCGCCGAGCTTGACGTCTCAAGCGAAGGGGCCTCGGAACGTGCGAGGGTCACTCTCGGTGTTCTCAGCGCGCCTTTACCTGCAAGAAACACAATGAACTCTGAGGGTCGGGTTTGTATCCGAAGGTTAGGAAACCGACCCGAAGGGTCCAATTAACGGAGAGAAGAAAGTTTGTGAGGGCGCGCGGGTCGCGCGAAGGTTATTTCCTGACCCGGCCTTCGTGGCGCCACTGCCAAGGGTCCCTTTCCCCAACAATACCCAAGCCGCAAGGAACAACGAGGCGGGGAGAGAGCTCTCACCAAATCCCATGCAAAGTTATGTTGCCATCGCTGGAACGAGTTAGAGCACTGGGATCTTAGGCACCTGAACCATGAGAGCAAAGAAACACCCACCGTCCAGTCGTAGAACATAATGTTGATTTTTGAGAATTAGAAAATAAATGGTCATTTTCCTGGATACTTCATATGCATACAGAAGTACTTATCTGACAGTTCAGGTGACAATGATCATAATGCAGAGCACAATATTATAGTAGATTATATTTTTAGGCAATTTAAGTATAATTCGTTAGGCAATAATATATTTTTAAATAGACAATTTATGTATTCTGAAAAGCAAGTATAGTGTCTTTTCATTTGTAACCCACGACCCACCTTCGGTTTATTTGCAAAAAAAATACACTGCTCAATTTTCATTTTATATGCATAGCTCCAATTTTTGTAACGAGCAAAAATACAGATCAAACAAAGACAAGGTGATGATGTCAAAAAAAACTAGTTGTGTACAAAAGGCAGACTAGTTTAATGATTTAGTTGTGTACAAATAGCAGACTAGTTTAATGATTGAACAAAAATGATCAGCATAACAATAGAAAAAAACGAAAAGAATAATCTGTCAACAACAATATGTCACCCGCATTAGTCAGTGCCCTCCTCCAAATCAGTGCTTCCCTACTCAAGAAACGAAATATCAGGCTTCCCCTTGTTACCTTGTCATGTGCACATGATTAATATCACTTAGAGTAGGGAAAAGGTTATACATGTGTCTCACGGGAGGTTATTTATAGACACATTTTAAATATTAGACACTCATAATTGCTACCAGTTTACTAAGAATATGTCTGACCAATGATATTATTTGCTTAACTAAATTAACATGCATAATTTTGGGTGGTTGTGAACCACTAGTCTACACTTAGAACATGCAGCAATGCATATTTAGGATTCGTCTTATAGGATATAACTCAATAATACAATTTGAAAAAAGAATTGTTGTAATTGAATGTGATTTCTTTTGAACTATTAGGCTATAAATGGCTAGGAAAATTTTGTAATGATCGGTAGAAAAATTACTTAGATAAGAAAAATAAAATGCTAGATGACTAGAATTATTGGCACTATTATCAAGTCATCCAACTAATTATGAATAATCATGATTATTCATCCTAGTAATGGCCTTTTTAATTAGTAAGAAAAAGCTAAATTACCTATTCAAGAGCATATTGTTGCCAAACAAAAATGACACTTAAATTTCTTACGAAAATGCGAAGGTGCTAACATGGAGCTGCTAGGAAAAATAGGTGACATCGGATTACTCGCCTTTGTGTGTGGAGGTGATGATTTCTGGCAGAGATCGGCCCAAAACTGCTTGCAACACAAATTATAGGTGGTGCCTGAAAAGGGAGATATGCCTGCAAAAGAGAAGCACACAGTGAATTCTGAAAATTATAAGAAGTTGAACATGCGTATGAGAAATTGAAAAAATAGAGGGAGGGTAACTAACATCAATCAATAGGTTGTAACCTGTGTGGGGTCCTCTTGTTTGGAAGGATCCGCTTTATATAATGCCAAGTCAAAAGAACACTAAAACAATCAGTAAAACAATCAGTAGATAACATGCATCGGGAAAATAGCAGGCGCCACTATGCGAGGCGGTGAGATCTGGTATTTGACGCTCGGTGTCCATGAGGATAGGAGGGCGCGAGACCAAATCCACCCTAGCGCGCGTGCCTGTAGCGACCGTTGTGCAGGAGCCGCACCACCACGACCATCTGCTAGCGCCGGGAGAGAGAAGAATGAGAGCACAAGGTAGAGTCAGGCGGCTGAAGATGAAGCGGAGTCCCTAGAAGCGCGCCGGCAGCAAGTCCTCAAAAGTGCAGCAGCTGCAAGCATGCTGCAGCCCTTTGGCGAGCACCAGAGAGACAACAACTCTCTTCAACGGCAAGGGATGCGAAGCAGTGTAACGAATCTGAGAAATCGAAGGCCGCAACACCAACCTGGGGTCACCGGCGTCTCCCGTAGGGAGCCCGCGGAGAGGAGGGTGCGCCGCCGTGCTGGTGACACAGACACCACCAGCGTGCAGTCATCTAGCTGCGGGTGTGTACGCCCGGTGCGTCGCCTCGTCGGGAGAGTCGCCTGGTGCGCCTCCGCGTTTGGAGGGAGAGGAGATGTCACACCTTAACTCTAGTAGCGACAGCCATGCCCTCCCCCATTTGAGAAAAAAAAAGCTCTGCACCTAACCCTAACCCTAACTATTACCTAGCTATGTCTCAATACGAGAGGAGGATGAAGGGGAGGAGTACATCGAGAGCCAATCTCATCATCAGTAATAGCTGATTGGAATTGGAGCACTAGAATCGTCATGGAATTTGGAATAGTGCCTTGCGGAAGAGAGAAAGAGGAGAAATGGATGAGAACTAGAGGTAGAAGAGAGGAATAAAATGGTGGGACCCATCACAGATAGTCTGCGGAGATGGTAGATGGACGGGTGCGTGCGGTTAGAAAAAATCGTGGCAGCCCGAAACGAAGTCTTTACCTTAAGGTTATTATTACATATAATATATGTAATACCATATTTTTATAGTTTTATCTATTTCTTTACCTTAGCAACCAAAAGTGTGAGCACGTTAAAGTTTGAAGGTTTTTTGCCATCCTAGAATAAACAAAAGTTTCGTTAAATATCACCTAAGTTTGTTTGGTCTGGTGGTAAGCTCTTGATACTCACACAAGATGGAGACCACACTTCGATATCCATTAGCCGAAGTATTTTATGGTCTTTTTTCCCGTCTGCGCTGGTAGTGGTTAAGCCAGTTTAGGATGGGCCGGATCAAAATTAAGATGGAGAGAAATTTTCTCGAAGTTGGAGAGGCAAGACCGAACTGACTTTGTTGACACCACAAGCCACCAAGCAGATTGTTCATTGTTGTGACCTTATTACGAGCTCACCTAGCGTGCTTTAAGATATTATAATAATATAAATAGGAAGAGATATTTTTAAACAACATATGAGCTCACCTAGCGTGCTGGTTAGGAATTTGGTTTTCGACCTTGGTGCCGAACGTTTTTTTCCAAATACGAAGATTTTTTTTCCATCGGAGTGTTGTAGAACTTTTTTTTCCCACAGAGGAAGGTATTTTTTTTTTCCACAGATGAAGGTATTTTTTTTCATTGGAGTGTTGTAGCTGGAGTGGGCTGAACGTTTTTTTTCCACAGATGAAGGTATTTTTTTCCATCGGAGTGTTGTAGCTGAAGTGGGCCGAACGTTTTTTTATCACAGATGAAGGTATTTTTTTCCACATATGAAGGTATTTTTTTTTTCATCGGAGTGTTGTAGTTGGAGTATCTCTATACCTTATCATCGTCACATACGACCTCGCTCCCTGTGCATCGCTTCTTTCTTAGCATCTCTCTCTGGTTCTCGTTAAAATAAAGCACCAGATCCTGCTAGTCCTCACGCCGCGCATGGCCGAAGGCGACGCAGCCGCCTCCGCCTCCGGCCCCGCCGCCATGGCGTCCCCGCGGTCGCCCGTGCTGCCGGAGACGCCGGCGACGCAGAAGCGGAGGCAGCGGGGGCTCATGTCGCGGGTGTGGAAGGCATCTTCGGGGGCCGCGAGGACGTCGAGAAGCTGTTGCAGGCGCTGTCCAAGGAGGAGGAGGTCGTGCGGGCGCGTCTCCGCCGCCGGGCCCGCACCTCTCGCCAGTTCGCGCACATGCCGCAGTTGTCGTCTCTGAGCAGCCACCACCGTGACTCGTGAGGCCTCGATTCAACTCCCTTTGATTTCATCTTGGTCTTGATCTAGTTCATGGTGGGCTTGATTCGGTCCTCTTGCTCCTTGATTCAATCTATAGTGGCTTCGATTTGATTGCTGGGTAGTTCGTAGTGGCTTCAATTTGATGGTTGGTGTTGTTGATGCCTAGGTATATAAGTGAGCACCTTCAATCCCAAACCCTAACTTCCTTCCTGCTCTCTCACCTCCCCTTCACGTTTCAGTCGGTGGGCACCTGGGCGGCGCTTGCCCTTGGGCCTTGGCGGAGGGGGCGCAGAAGGATGGTGGCGCGCTCCTGGGGACACGTCCTCGTGGTGGTGGCGGCATGCAGCCGAGGAGCGCGTCCCCGCGGCGGCGGCAGCCATCCGGGGAGCGTCCCCACGGCGGCGGCGGGCGGCCGAGCGGCAGTGGTGGTGCATCCCCGAGCACAGCGCGGCAAGCGGCTCTGACCTCCTATGCAACGACGACGGCGCGGCGAGCGGCTCCGGCGTCCATGCGAGCGACCGAGGCTGGGATGGTGGTTGTGCGAGCGGCCAGCACATCGTCTCCTCCTATCTTCTATTCCTCTGTCTATGCCATGGTCCCGAGCAGCTTTCGCCTGTCCTCTTCTTACGATGCGCCGTGCCACCGTGACCAAAGTACGAACTTCTGTAAAAACCGAACTCCATGCCCTCCGCGAGTATTGCTGGTGTCATCGCCGATTGGGAGTTGCTCTTGGAATTAAATAATCTAAGAGCATCTCCAGCAGTCTCACAATCCCACCCCTCATCCCCATAAATCTACCATATTGGGGGAGATGAACTACTTTTCCTTCTCCAGCAGTCCCCCAATACCTCTCCCAATTTTTGGTGGCCACCAATATTTTGCCCATCTCCCCTCAAATGAAGGGGGAGTTGCATCTCCCCCAATAGCTAGGTCCCACCCCAAACTATCATCTCTCATCTCCTTTTCACCTCTAATATGACACATGAGTCCCATATATTAGGGGAGATTATTGGGGAACTGTTAGGGTAACATGTTTGACAAAGCCCAATACTAGTATTGGTGGCCACCAATACCACTATATTGGGGGAGATATATTGGGAGACTGCTGGAGATGCTCTAATGGACCGATTAAGTTGGGGTTGATGTCTGACTGCAGATGTGTGGACGCCGATTCGACATGGTTGAGTGCAGCGGGACGATTAACATCAGGATTCTGCAAATGCCTCGATGCGGACTCCACATGGTGGCCGATTAGGCATAATGCTTGTGTATTTGATTTTTTTTTTGCTAAGCGACAGATGTTGTGCCATGTTGTGGTCGGATCAGGACTTCGGCTCCTCGTAAGTGCTCGCCGGTATGGTAACAGAGATTAAAGGGAGATGTTTTTTGGTTGGAGAAAAGAGTGAATCCCTTATTCGATTTGCGATTCGTTTTTGACTTGAAATTGCAGTTTAGGAACCTTTTCCTTTCCTACTCCGGTGGAAGCATTGTATTAGTCTTCCAACTCTGCTGCTTTTTTATTCAATTTAGAGTTCTTTTAGCCATTTTTTTTCTTTCCCTGTCTTTGGTCGATGCGGACTTAGTCTCCACCGTCTTATATATAGGCCGGACCAAACCAAAAAAAAGGGCAGAATTTTTGCATCTTTATTATATATATATATATATATATATATATATATATAATTACTAGGACATAAGCTCGTGCGTTGCAACGGTAACACATACTATGTCATAAGGTAACTGGTTTCATACTTACAAGGAGTAGATACACATGGATGAACTTCTTAAATCCTATGAGATGTATATTTTTTCAAGATGCTTGTAATATCCTAATTCAGTTTTTTATATAATTTAAAGTTTTCTAGAATTAATTAGTGCTAAGACCTAATTTGTTATGGGACAAAATTAATTTTTGGTAAATGAAAATAAACATGATATATTTTTTTGTAAAATTATTTTTTAAATACACATAGTATCATACGTTTAAAATTCGTTTTAAAATATTTTTGTAATAAAATATTTGAAGGATTAAAACTCTGTTGGACTCAACCTTCCATCATAGCCTAAATCTACTCTTTCTGCCTGGGCCACCTCTCTCCTCCGCTTGGGCCAAATTGACAAAGACCCACCCAGTCTCCTTTCTTCCCTGATCTCTCTCCTTCCTCTTCCCGAAGGTTGAAGAAGCCACCGCCGCCGTTTGCGCGCCCGCGCGGCTTCATCGTCCAGCATCACGATCCTACCTCCAGTCGTGTGAGCTTGCTTGCTTTGCGCAAAACCATCACTCTTCCGGGTCCTCGCAGTTGCTACCCGCACTTCGCTCAGGCTCGCACGCATCGTGCATTCGTGCTCGTGATGAGAAGCATCTGCGCACAACCATCTTAGCAGCTGCTCAGCAGCTGCACGTGCCACGCCAAAGCAATTTGGCCGGCCGCCGCCCAACGTACCATCGCGCGCTCCACCTCATACCTCATAGTCGTGCCTCCTCGTCCTTCTAAAATTGATGCTGTCTTTCCCTTTTGCAGGAGCTTGCGTGGCGGCGTGCCGGTGCCGGCTGGCAGGCCCGGTCGAACTGCATTCCCAGAAGTTGACTTTGATTCCACTAAATCACCACCCACATTGCCGGCACGTATTCGAGAATCTCTCCTCTCACCATCTCCTTTCCCCTGCTTCGCTTCCGGGCCTTCCGGCACGCGTGCCGCCGCGCGAACGTCGAGCGAGCAGCAGCTTTCCTCTCTGTTTCTGCCCCTATCTTCTTAAGGGAGCAATCTCCACTTAGTCCAAGCGAGCAGGGTTGCCGCCGTCGTTGTTTGCCGCGACCGACCGCCATCACGGGGAAACGAGCATTATGTCGAGAGGAGCGACGGGACGGGGGCGATCATGAGCGAGTGGGCCGGCAGCGAACACGAGCGCATGTGAGCGAGTGGGCCAGAAAGTTAGATCTAAATATAATGGGCCGGACGAAAATAGGGTTGGGAAAATTATTATTAGGTATATAGAGAAAATAGCAAAAATAATATAAACGTAACCGAGTCAATCTCTTGGTTGGACGAAAGATTTTGTGGCAGAAATTTTGGCTCTTAATTAATATATATATATATATAAAAATATAATATATATATATATATATAAATATAATAAAAAAATATTATTATTATTATTATTAATATAATATATATAAAAAAGGTATAGATTACTAGGTATAGGTACTAGGTATAATAGGTAAAATGCCCGTGCGTTGCTACGGTATATTAGTGGAGATCATGCAAATGTATTGTCATTTGTACGAGTTTAATATAAATATAATATGCATACTTTCGATGATCCATGTATACATATAGGTAATGACTTAATACAGGTCGTACGTTTTCCCCTTTGCACAGTCACACATTCAGCGCTCGATGCTCGCCCTACTAGTGCACCTGTTGGGTTCCACCATATACTGTTTATCTTCCCTACCACATGTGCACCTGCCCCACCCCCTTCTTCCCTAACTTTGGTGGGGACGACAACATGACAGTTTAGGAGTCCTCGTGGCGGTGGAGGTGGCCGGACCAGGATAGGGCGAGGGTGCTTGCCGGTGAGTATGACCATGACAACGACGAGAGGGTGAAGAAGGAGGTTGTCGCAAGTGCGCTAAAGTTTTACTAGAGCTCCATGGTCGAAGCTCTAGCAAAACCCTATTGTGTCATGGTGGGGCGGTGGGCAACGACGGGGTGAGAGGTGCCTGAGAGGAGGAGAGCAGGAAAGAGGGAGTCGTTGGCGTCGGAAAAAAGGTTGTAACGGTCCCTAACTTTTTTTATTCATGTTGACCTGCATGTTCATTCTTTGGCAGGATGTCTCACCGATAGAGCCGATGTGACTTAATTTTTTTGTTTTATTATTTTTTTCATTTTTTGTACGTGTATTATAGTATAATATCTAGATATTTTATTTTTCTTCATATTGAATTTGACTTGAATCTTGAATCACTGACCATAAAGCTTAAAGTGTGCAATATCAGGTGTTTTGTCTTTTGCCAGTTTTGATTTCGATTTGAAACATTATTCACCGATAATAAAGACAATATGTGGAATATGCAATCTATTTGGATATTTGATCTTGGTTTACGGACTCACGGGCATTTTTCCTAGTAAAGACAACATGTGGAATATGCAATCTATTTGAATATTTGATCTTGGTTCATGGACTCATCAAGAAGATGGATGAGGGAACTATTCTTGGTTTTAAATTTTAATATTCGAAGAGAGAAGAAATTTTAAGACTTGGATATGAACTCGTTAATTATAGTTGGTATAAGGGCTAACGGGATAAAAAAAAGTTCCAAACACAGACAATGTTCTAATGGATTCTAGTAGTATGAATATGCCATAATTTAATTTAACTTATGTAAGTTTAACGTTAAGTTTGTTGGGGAAATATGTACACCAATTGACTTGTAATTACTATTCACGACAACTATATAGACAACTATATATACTTATGTAAAGCACAATATGTTTTATAATTAGACTTCATACCAAATACCAATATACTACTTGAGTTATCCTAACTCATATAAATATATAGATAGATTGGATTGGATTATAAATTATGTAAGTCATCCTATAGACTATATTTGTTATTTATTAATTTTATTTGTATATAAGGAAACATATCTATCTCTATCTCTTCTATCTTCTTCTTCTATATCTATATCTATCTATATCTATATTCTATATCTCTCACAACTAAAAAGACTAAAGATGGGACATTTCTTTGGTGCGACAAATGAATCGCTTCACTACGTCCTGTCGTGCAATCCCGTTCCGCGCCTCCATGCATGTAACACCCCTGGTGTTACTAATGTAATTAACTTGACATGTCATCATCTTAAGCATTAATCATTTCCTGTGATGCATTTGAATTGCTTAATTGCTATGCTTTAGTCCCTTTTCAAAAACCCTAAAAGCCCAATTCTTCCTCTAAGGGCAAAATGGTAATTTCACCTCTGTGCCTAGTTCTATGTAGTTCTTGTTTGAATTTGATGCCCTGATGTTTGTTGCATTGATCAAAGTTCTAAAATCAGATTTGATTTGATTGTCCTTTTGAAAAACCCTAAATTCCCAAATCCTGGATTTATTCCCTTTCTGATAACTTTTTCATAATTCAAAATTTTGAGTTGGTTCAAAAAGCAAAGTTGTGAATCTGACCTAGAGGAACAACTTTGGTATTTACAGATTTCCATGTTTCTATATAAAATTTGAAGTAATTTCAAATTCATTCAAATTCCAGTTTTTGTCCCCTTTTCAGTTTTAAAAATTTATTCAAAAACTATTGAGTTTCAGAAAAGTGTATATTAGCAAAGTTGTAGGTTTTGACAAATGGAACAACTTTCATATATAAGGATTTTCAAGTTTCAGTTTGAAATCCAAAGTAATTTTGATTTGAATCAAATTTGAAAAGTGTCCCCTTTTCTGTTTTTGTATATGGTTCAGAAACTATTTGGAATTTGAAAATGTTCATATTGACAAAGTTGTAGATCTCATTTTTCTGAACAACTTTGGTGTTTTGAGTTTTTGTTTCCCAGTTCAAATTTTGGAAGTAATTTGCAAAATACAGAAACCAGCAAAAGTCAAAACCTAGGCCTAGCACTGTTCGTCCCCTACCTCTAGCCGGCGCAGTGCAGAGGGGGCCCCGGCCATGGCGCCGGCGCTGCGCCTGCAGCGCGTCTGGCGGCTCCCCACGCGCCACCAACCTGCCGCCGTTGTCGCCCCCATCTTTTCGCACCCGCACGCGCGAAGCGCTGACTTCCGCCCCGTCCCCTACTGCTCCAGCGCGTCGCCGCCGCGTGGCCATCGCCGGCGCTGTCTGCGCCCGAGCCCCGGCTGCACGCCCGTCCTCCGCCTGCGCGCAATCGAGAGCGCACGCGTCCGCCGAGCTTATCCACCCCACCTCGAGCTCTCTACCGGCCCCTGGCCGCGGCTATATAAGCCCGCCGGAGCTCCGACCTCCGCACTCACCTCCGCCACCGTGGCCAGACCTCTCCGGAGCTCCCACCGCTCAACCACCTAGCCCGAAAGCTCCGCCTAGAGCTCGTGAAGCTTTCCCACCCCCCAATTTCACCTTCCCCGCCTCCAATCGCCCGGCGTAACCCCATCTTCCCAAACTCCGACGGAACCCCGGTGATCTCGGGTTCGTCAAATACTTCCCCTCCGGTCGCGGATACCTTCTCCCGACCCCTGTGTCAGCTTCCTCGGTTCCGTGCGACTCTAACCCGGCCCTTGCGGTCTCGTGTGTTGAGCAGGATCGCCGGATCGCCGGAGCGCCGCCGCGGTCGTCTCTTCCTCGAGCCTCACCCTCGAGCGCGTGTCGAGCCTCACCCTCGAGCCCTGCCTCCGACCCGTGGTAAGCATCCGAAGCCTCCGGCCTCTGCTTCCACTCCGTTTCGCCCGAGCCTCCAAGTCACGCCTCGGACGGAGGCTTGTTTTTCCGTCTCGCCCGAGCCCAAGCCTCGGCGAGCGCATGCTCTCCGCTTCGCCCGAGTCAGGCCTCGGACGGAGGCTTACTTCTCCGTCTCGCCCGAGCCTCCGGGCCAGGCCTCGGACGAAGCTGTCGCTTCCGTCTCAACCGAGCCCGTCTCGACCAAGCCCGTCTCGACCGAGCCCCGCGCGATTCGCCCGAGCCCCCGCGATTCGCCGAGCCCGGCCTAGAAGGAGCACAGTGCTCTTCTCTTTTTCTGAGAGATGTGAATAGTGTTCTGTTTTCTTTTTTTTTTGTATGATTTTCTGTGTGCATCCAAAAATTCTGAAATTTTTGTGGTAGACTCTTTATGCTCTGGAGTATTTTATAAAAATATGAAACTTGAGTTTTGTGCAAAGATTTAAAAATGTAAAATTCCCCTTTTAATTGAAAAATGGAGGTTTTGGTATTTTTGGGGAGTGATCTATAACTCCAAAAATCTGGAGATAAATTTTTATGTGCTAGTTATGCCTTTCTGAGTCTCTGGTAAAATTTTGAAGTCTTTTGGAACAAGTTGATTTTTGAGCTTTTATTTAAATAGTTGAATAGTGCCTTTTGTTAATTAAATGTCTAGATTTAATTAAGCACCTTAATGACCTCCAAAAATTATGAAATTTGTTTTGCCATCTATCTACACCATAATGAACTTATGTGATTAATTTGGTAATTTTTGGAGCAACTTCATAAAATGACCTTTTTAAGATAAATTAAGAAGAATAGAAAGGTGGATTAGGGTTGGTAATAAGTGTTTGATGATGTGATCTTTGGATTGATTGATGTTCATAGACCCCTACCCTTTGGTCTATGATGGTTGTGATGCTATGATTTGATGATGCTTAGGATAAGTATAATAAGGGCTAGCTTAATCAATATTGCTTAAGGAAGAAATGGTTACCTTTTATGCTCAACCTAGATTTCGATTATGCCTTGTTTAAGAGTAATCTAGAATTAGTAGAATTGTCTTGCACCTTAAGTCCATATCATCATTCTCATGAGTATTCATCATTGCATCCGTATAGTTGACGAAGAAGGTACCAGAGTCGAGGCCGCTGTTGACGAACCAACTCCCGAGGCGACCCCGAGCTCCGACACCTATACCTACCCCGAGTCTGCTCTTTTTGCCATCCAAGGCAAGCCCCGGTGCATTTAACCCTACCTTGCTTTTATAAATGTTTTCTTTAAATGTTTTGAGTTAAACTATTGCATTAGGTAATAGGAGTTGTGTGATGACCTATTACTTGCATAATCTACCCCCACCAAAAGATACACATACCCTTGTTTCAAAACTATTTGCAAAATGCTTAGCAATGCTATTCAATAGATTTGCAATAAAAATGCCAATTTCAAAAGTGTGATCACTTTAAGAATGTTTATGGGAATTTGGCTTTACTCCCGTCTACTGGCTAGTTACCTGATCCGTACCTAGTCAATAGCGTGGAGAGGTTGTCCGAGCGTACGGTGCCGTCATGTTGTAGTCCGGGACTCAACAGTTGACACCGACCGGGACAGGGTTGAAAAACTGACAGGACTATTACGCTTGGGTGAGATATAACCAAGGTATAGTTCTGGCTGGAAAATTAGGGACCATCCGTATGGGGGCCTGCTGGTCAAGACTTGTAACTATTCACATACTACGGAAAGCTCTGGCTCCGAGGAATCCTTTATTGGACCGACAACCGCGCACTGGGAGTGGAGAGATGGCGGAAGTAGCATGTACCCACGTGGGTTAAAGTCCCGGATTGGAGTGGTGTACTGTACTTCCGGGTGGCGTAGGACCGGGCCCAATCTTGGAGGAATCGTGGTAGACGAGTTGGCATATGCAAGCTTGGGTGCTACATATGCAGTGTGGATAGGGATCCTCAGCTGAGTATTATTTATCCGGATTAACGTTGCTCCTCGGTTATGGAGACTTGGTCCACTGACTGTCAACGGAGAGTGGTTCTCAACTAGGAATGTTTTGAAATGTAAAATGAATCATGAACGATGAAGATTTGAGGAATACCGAATCTTTCAAAAATAAAATAAGGTTTACAAAAATGCTTTTCTGCAAAATACTTGATCTTGCTTAAGCCTTACCTTGACTACCCTAAGCCTTCATTCCTGAGTCTTCTCCCTTTTTCTTTAGTCGGGTAAGTCTTGTTGAGTACCCCGTACTCAGGGTTTGTTACCCATGTTGCAGGTATGCCTGAGACCCCGATGTGTCTCGCACCCTGTTGCGTGACCTTCGTCCAGGAGGAGGCCGATGAGGCCGATGAGTAAATGTGCACCCTCGGGCTGGGTGTTACATGTATCTTTATGTTATTGTTTTCGCTACGTTGTCTACTTTGAATTTCCCGAACAATGGTTTGTAATAATCGTACTCCTTACCTCATTTGAAACCTCGGTTTGTAAAACTAATGTTATTTAAGTCTTCCGCTCTTTATTCCGATGTTATTTATAAAAGTATGAAATGCTGTAACCGAATTGTGAGATGATCCTGCGGACATTGGGCACTGATGTAGCCCGGTGGCGAACAGGTCTTAATCACATGGAACATGGGTTCGGCTGTCAGAGGTAGACAGGGACACGTGGGCCATGGGATTAGGGTCGTTCCGTCACAATGCATGCACACGAAAAGGAAACAAGCATAATCCAAGTGATGCCCTGCCGTCATTCTTCGATCCGTCATCTGTCCTTCTATGCAAACCAAAAAAACGAAATCTACATCGGTCCGCTCCATGCGAGAAAAAAAAGGAATCGCCGCTAATCTACCGGTTCTTGTCGGTGCCCGGACCACCCCCGCACCGCAGAGGGGGCGATCGATGCCCAATCCCTTTCATTCGTGAGTTTCTCTTCCTCGCTCGTCTCCTTCACCTTTCCCTTTCGCCTCAAATCCATCGCGAGCGGTGCCCACCGGATTTCCATGACGCCAGCATGGTAGCCTCTGGTGGATCCGTGGCAGTATGGAGGTGCCACACGAACTCACGAGGGCCCTGCGTGGTTTCATGGAGAGCACTGGCGGCCTCAGAGCGTGAGGATCCCGACAGCTTGGCAAGTGTTGTGAGACCGTACATGCCTCGGCCATCTCTCGATTTCTTTTTCTTGCAAAATCAATTCCCGAGGCCAGGATCCCCGATATCCACGGTGGAGACCTTGATCTGCAGAAAGAGAAGAGGAGGCGGCGTCCACTCCGAAGACCCGCGCACTTGCTCTCATTAATCTTCACACCAGGTACGAATCACTATTGTTTTTCCTGCTATCTTGAGATCCAGTTCGCTTTCATAATTTTGCCCTTTTTGTCTGTTGGTTGCCCATTCATCTTATGTGAATTTTGAATGTTTATGTTTCTATATAGGGCTGGACAAATTGGTCAACTACTAGGATCTGTTTTTTATTACTGGCTGGTACCTGTTGATTCTACTCAAATCCATTCCATCTAACGAGTGAGGTATGCGTTCATATATTCATATGGATTTCATCTCAATCGTTTTTTTCCTTCGTCCATTATCATAGCCCATGTTTTGCTACTACTATCAGTTCAAGTGATTGGTTGTTGACCATCTCCGATGCGGTCATCCCATGTGTTGCTACTACAATCAAGCCAATGTGATCAGTTGCTACTACTGTCTGTTGATTAAGGATAGTGACATTCACTAGCGAGATGGGCTGACCACAATGCAGAAACAAGTATTTGTTGTTTAGTGTGAGGTGAGATCTGATTTTTATGAAACTAATTGTACCCAAAAGTTTAGTCAGATAGCTCCTTCTGTTTTATATAATTGCCTGCAGATTCAGTTCTACCAAGAATAATTTATAGTACTGATAATGTTTCATGGGGGTGCCTCTGAAATTTCATACTAGGGAAGAGTGTCATCAGCATCTATCAACCATCTCCCAAACTTAACCATTTTGTGGATAGCTCTTTTTAAACTATATAAAAAACAATTGTGTACTTTTCTGCACCAAACCTTTTAACTGTATGTGGCACTGTGACTGACATTACTGGATCATCTGTCTATCTGATAAAAATGCTTAGCAATGAATTTTTGTAAATGCCCCTTGGGCTATTTCTCTCACAACTAAAAAGACTAAAAGGTGGATTTGCTTGTGCTTCCCTGAAGTTCTGTCTTGTGACTACAAAGCTGTTGTAAGCTTTTAAGTAGGTTCTTACTAGATGAAGAGGTTGCATCAATCAATTCTTGAAATCCTGTTACTGCATAGCCTGTGGGCTTCTGGATGATGTGCTCTAAGGTATAATTAGATGCAAATCATGTACCTGCTCTTTTTCCTTTGATTGTCTTATATATATATATATGAAACCCCTATTTTACTTCTTATATAATTATATCAAAATAAATTCAGAAAGTTTAATATCAACAAACAATCTTAAAAGACACATATTCTTTTTATTTTTAATTCCGTTTAGTGCAAGTTTGGTGCATGCCATATCTTTCTTGATAGTCCATAAATTGATGATCTTCAGAAGTAGAAAATTCTACTAATTTTCCAAAATATTTGCTGCTTTGCAGGCTTTGCTTGTTCCTTGTTGTGGGTGTTTCCATGGTCAAACTCCTGGTGTTATTTCCATGAGTTGTGACAATGATGCAATTCGTGGTTTTGATCCTTTGGTTCCTGACCATCTTAAAGTTAATTTTGGAAGTATTGATGGGTTAAAGAAAATCTTTGAAGGTAATTTATCTGTATAATGTCAGTGCCAAACATATGTTGTTTTAGTTTACATGTTTCGCATGTTGACAATTACTATTCATTTCAGAGCATGGAGATCGAATTTGTGGTTTTTTATTTGCTAGGGTGAAGCTGGGGTATGTGTTTATCATGCTGTATCTGGCATTGGCTGTTCTGAGCACATATTTCACTTACTGTAAGAAACTAACCACTTCCTAGCAATTATTAAATCATGAACAATTTGATCTCAAATATATAGTTGTGGTTTGTGTTTGTAGCACTTTTCCTTGGTGTTTTCTGTTTTGTTTCAGTTATCATTAACGGTTAGCGCTATGGTAGTTGAATCACTGAAAGTGGTCAGAGCTGAAGGTCTTGTTTACAGGTACATTCCCTTAAAAGAAACTTTGTTAGTTTTTGGCAGATTGTCTTGTACGGAGTACTATATCTATCCACTTGGTGATAGTTTCTCCTGATCCACTGTAGGGCTTCAAAGCTAGGATAAGAGTTTAGGGACCTGTTATATAAGTTCCAGCAGGAATTCCTCAAATCATAAGAGAAGTGCGCGGGAGGGGTTTGCTGAACACAACGACGATGACGCACTATCTTCTGCTTCTGCATATGACATCTGCATCAAGTTGAAGGGGAGAGGCATTTTAGCAAAACCCACACATGACACTATAACTTGACTTGCTCCTCCCCTCACAATCAGGTATGATCCTTCACCCAAGTGCTTTACGACAACAACCTTGTTCATTCATATGGTAGTATGATTATATGTTCGGAACAGTTTTGGTTCTATTTGCTCCAGCACTTTGGGATCCAGCAGCTTTGTCCACAGCCTTCTGATACTTCTTTTGAGTTGTGGTGGGAAAATTCAAGCAAGGCTACAGTTGGGATAACAAGGAAGGGATTCAACTCTATTGTGATCTTAGGAGCTTGGACCTTGTGGAATCATCGCAATAGGTGTGTTTTTGATGGAGATAATCCCAACATGGGTGGAGCTATTGGTTCTGCTTTAAATGAGAGTCAACTGTGGAAGGTGGCGGGAGCACGGGGGCTATCTTTCTTGGCTTCCCATCGTCCCCCCATCCCTCTAGCTCTGTAGCCTGCTGGTTGCCTTTTGTTGGTCGTCCTTTGATGTCACAGTCATAGGCGCTTTGTAATCTCTGGGGCTGTGTGGTGTGTGGTGTGAGTGTACTGTACTTGGGGGGTTTTTTTCCCTGGTGCTGTATGGTGTTTGGTGTGAGTGTGTTGTACTTGGGGTTTCTTCCCCCTCTTTTCTTCTTAATATAATGAAGCGCAGTTCTCCTGCGTTTTCGAGAAAAAAAAGAAACTGTCCCAGCTGATACCTAAATCATATATGGTTTTTAGTCCTAAGGAGCTTGCAGAAGCATCCAAGGCGCTTAGTGATGTGCTGGAGCATGACTTGCCACAGATGCAGAAGCAGATAAAATGCCATAATCTAAGGCAGAGAAGCCAGTCTGTGACAGGTGCGACTTGTACGGATGAGTGAGATTTATTTCTACCTTAATGAATATAAAATAGACAAATACTAGATGGGTTGCATTCACATGCATGTGAATCTACCATCAAGCCATATGATTTCCCGTTCCCCTTCATCGCAATGTTTTGTTATGTTATCCGAAAATCATGTTCGATCATGGTACTGGTGACATATATTTCATTCAGAAAACAAAAATAAAAATAAGTTAGCTCTCGGGATTATTTCCTTTGGTAAAAGATACTCCCTTCGTACTAAATTGTAAGTCACTTGAACTTTCTTGAAGAGCCAAAACATTTCAAGATTGACGAAATTAAAATTATAGAGAATTACAAAGATTTATGGCATCAAATAAGTATACTATGAATAGCTAATAAAATATCTAATGATACTTAGTTAGGTGAGTTCTATATATCATTTAGTTAATAGTTGATTTTGCTAAACTTTGATATGTCCATGTTACCTTGCCACATAAGCTAAGACCTAAAGCAACAATCAACTGCCAATAAATTTGAGCACTGTGATGCAATAATTTTACCTTTTTACTATTTGAGTTTGATAATCAACTGATGTTTATGTGTTGATCTAAAAATTGAAACAAATCTGAATGTCTTTTGACAAAATTATTTGCAATTAATCCCTGGTATATGTTGCGATCCTTATTTACAAGGTGAAGTGGGAGGAGTTTTAGCTCGTGTTTCATTGATTTGGGCCGGAGATCGATAGGTAGGAAGTGCAAAGTGCGTTCATACTCCATACATGCTTATATAAATCTGTTGAGCTCATCTCTTGCTCGTTGGTTCTTAGATATTACTAATTCACTCTGAATCATGCATATAGTTATTATAATACTTCAATGACTGAGGTGTATATACTAATAAGAACCCATCATGAATGGAAGTTTTAGAGTAGGCGAGCATGGCAACAATCCAACATCCAAGAAGAAGCTCCTTTATATATCAAAGGTCGTCACTAGCTGCCTAGGTCCTATAGTTAAATGATCTACTATAGTTTACCTTAGCATGATAGAAGCGAGAAGAAACCTTTTGGTCTAGTTCATTAATTTATCAATTTATTGAGTTTTGTTGGTTTTTAGTTGAAATTTTATATTTTTTAGTGATACTGTTTTGGTGATACTAGACGGGACAAGTACAATGACCTTACGACAGATAGTTGTTGGAGAGGAATGACCTTACGACAGATAGTTGTTGGAGAGGGTAGGGGAGACGAAATTGTGTGGGAAGGCAAAATTGTTGAATGTCTGTATATGTCCACACATTGCATTTCTGGATTCCCATTGGTTTTGGAGTACTTGCCACGCCATTATTCAATCCATGTTACTCTGCATGCTCCTCTATTCTCCACGTCCTTTCCCCTGTTAATTGAACATTGCCTGCAGTCCCATGGATATCAGAATCTACTTGCTCCCACCATTATATCCTCATTTCTAGCAATAAGGGGAATGATGTCCTCAGAACCGGTTGCAGAGGAGATACTAATGGCCGAGTCACTGGCTCCGTGGCTCATAGAAATGATTTTTTATCATCTTCTCTAATTGCTGCGCTAGGTGAAACTACCTGACAACCTTGCTTAGTGCTTACTTACAGCAGCACTTTATGTCTCATTAGGAAAAGGATCAGGAAGTAAAACAGGTTTAAGTCCCTCATTACTAACAAGGTTCCAGGCCAAACAGAAAAGCGTAGAGCACTTGACCGCCTTTCGCCGCTCTGTCACACCCTGAAATTTGCATTTCTTGAAATAGAGTTAAAATGATTTATTTATGAATTTTTGTGCTCATAAAATATCGGAAAATAAAAATTTTCTCTAAATTAAAATTTATCCTAGGGTTTTAGCAACATGTTTGTGCATTCATGTTGGTGCATTTGAGATTTTGTGATGTGTGGTTTTGGTTAAAATTCAAATTGAGTTCAAAATGGTTTAGAAACAATTTAAAAATGTATTTCTTAGAAAGAGGTTTAAAAATAAAGACTTTTTGTTTTTCAAAAAGTTTGGAAGAATTAAAGTTTTAGAACTTTCTGTTTCAATGAAAGAATCAAATCAAAAGTTTGAGAGGATTTCAAATTGGATTTGAAAATACTTTTGAAAATCCAAAACCAAAAATGAAAAGGCATTTCCCTCTCTTCCCTCACCCTTCTCCTCTTTCGGCCTGGTCGGCCTGCTCCGGCCCGCGCCATCTCCTGTTTTCGGCCTGTCTCCCTCCCTCGCGGCCCGAAACGGCCCAGCCGGCCGCTCCCTCACCCCTTTGCGCAAGCCCAGCCGCAGGCCCACGCGCGTCCCCCCCTCTCCCTTCTTCTCTTGCAAACACGCGGCCCACGGCATCCAGGCCGAAGCCCAAGCGGATGATGCGTCCTCCTCTCTCTCTTGCTACGACTGACAGTTGGTCCCGCAAGTCAGCTGCCTGGCTTTCTTCCTCTTTGAGTTGTCTGCGAGACACGCTTTCTGCGCCACCGATTCTGACTCCAAGTTGATCAAGCGCCCCAAGCCAATCCCTGGAGCCCTATATAATCCCTAGGACCCACACCGCCTTGGTCTTTCCCCTTCAGTTGGCGAATTTGGAGCCCTAGCGCCGCTGCAATACCTCGCCGAGGAGCAGAGGAACCCGCCGCTGCTACCCTTGACAATTGGGGTTTCTCCACTCGAATCAGGGCCAAGTCGAGCTTCAAAGCTTGGTGACGACGCCTCATCTCCATCTGCTCCTCCCTTCATGTCTCCTTTGGCTCACCCAAGGTCGCCGTCGCCCTTGCTGTAGGCCGGCACCACCGCTGCTCCTTCGCATCCTTTCGACTACACGGTGAGCATCCCATCTCCCTGCGCCCCTCCGAACACGCACTCGCACTTGTGCAGCAAACTGCTCGACATCACGTGAACAACAGAGAAAGCACCAGCCGGAGGCATGCTTCTTGTTAGCTTGATGACATCAGGATGACATAAGCATGACCTCACTATGTTTTGTGGCCGTTTTTTTTCTTTGGGAAAATAATTTCAGAAATACTATAGAAATACATTGATACGCATCCATCACCATAGACTTGGTCCATGGTAGACTAACCACACACTCCACCACTGGTTTTGTTTTAGCCATAAAATCTTTGTTTTAACTCCGTTCAACTTGCGTTAGATTCGTTTCAAAAAGATCTTTCCAACTAAATAACTTAAACCACTGTTTTCTGTAATTAAAATTTGAGTTAAATCTAATCTAGTAATTAGTGTCTTTAATCTTGTTTAGTTCATATCTTTTCCGTTTTAACTCCGATTAGCGTGATTTTCGCGTCTGTGTGATCGTAGCGAATCGTAGATCAGTTTTTTTAAAAAACTCTTTACCTTGTTTTCTTATGTTTGATGTACTGTTCTAATCATAGGCTATGTTTGCTATTGCATGACTGCTTTTGGATGTTTGCGTGGTGTTCTATGATCGTATGTCCAGTCGGTGAGTTGTACGTTGGTGAATCAAGAAGAGGTTTGTGATCTAGAGATCGTGATCAAGAGTCAACCTTTGGAAGTATACAAGTCAACAGAAGAAGGATCTTGAGTTAAGGCAAGTATAGCAATCGGGTTTTCTTTTCGCAATCATGATCATGTTACTTAATTAATGTATGCATCGAATGATAAAAATGACTTATTAGCAACTTAAGAAATTATCTGTACGAGCACCTTCGGGATTTACAGTGCAACTGTTGAGGGTTATATGGCTCTGGCTTTAGCTCAGTATGAGGACCTTTTCTAGCTTGTTAGAGGTTACCCTTGTGGCGCAAATGGGGGATAGCAGACTGGGGATCCCTCCGGGTTGAATCGGCTGACTAATGAAACCTAGCGGCCCTAACTTGTTAGACGAACCTTTGAAAGGCTTCATCGTGAACCCTGCCGACCTTCCTTGGAAGTGGGTTAAGAGGCTGGCTCCCTCGGGCGAAAGGGCAATTCACGTCTCGCAGGGAAAGTGTACACCTTTGCGCAAAGTTTATTAAACTGATATATCAGCCTTGCTCAAGGACACGAGCGGCCTTGAAGACGTAAAGATTATGATTTTTGTTGGTTAACATGTTCATTATTTACCGTTTTATGCTATTCATTATTTATGTGACACTGATCATGAAACTTGGGATCTATATCACTTGTTGCTATACTTGTGGAGTTCAACATGGACTCACTCTTGCTTTTCCCCACACCTCAGAGTGTTAAGCTTTGGAGAAGCTTAGGCTTGTGGTCAACCAGTCAGTTGTTCCCTGTGAAGTTGGTGTCTCCATCTGAAGATCAGAGTGTCTTCCCGCTGTCTGGTGTTTAAGGTTATGTTCTTTGTGTTTATACGTTATATATGAGCATTGTCTTTCGACATTACCCTTTATTTGTAGCTGTATGTGAGATTTGACTTACTAGGCTCAGATATGGTGTATACCTGGTTTTGTTTTTAAAACTGGGTGTGACAAAGAGGTATCAGAGCAATGCTGACTGTAGGACGCAAGCCTAGTTAGAAACTGGTCGTTTTAAGGTTTTGAAAATTGCTATAGAACCCTTGTTCTATCAACCTTGATATTTTCTCCCTATTGTATCTTCTACCCTTGTTATTTATCTCCTCCTTGTGGCTTAAATTTTAAATTTTGTTCTCACCTTCACTCCTTGCCTTGAATTACTTTTGAAAACTTCCCTCTGTCTAAGTAGATGGATCGTTGACCAAGCTATGTCGTCTCTGACCGCAGTTGACAAAGAGAAGTTGATCGCTATGCAAAGTCAAGACCTGGGAAGAACGACTCAACACAAGGACCAACCAACATGGAAGGAAGCCATAAAGAACAATTACAAGGTGATAAAGTGAAGCAAGATTACATCCATGGAAGATTGAAGCATGTGGATATGACCACCATTCATGGAGCAAAGAAAGCTGTGTATGGCATGATCCCAGTCATTTCAGTACCTGCCATGGTTCTTTTTGACCCCAGTGCCTCACACTCGTTCATCTCTGCCAAGTTGGTAGCTCGCCTGAAGATAAGGGAATGGCCAACAAAGAAGCTCATAGTAGTTCGCATACCAACTGGAGAAATTGAGACAAACCATGAATGCCGAGATGTTAGAGTCCAGATAAAAGAGAGTGAATTCATAGTTAATTTGAATGTTCTGAAACTCTCAGGAATCGACGTTATCCTTGGATATGGATGGTTAAGGGGTCGTAAAAGTGAGATCAATTATTCCCGACATTCAGTGTTTTTAAGAACACCATCAGGCGAAAGGATTGAATATCGAGGTATGCCATTATCACCCAATGAATGTGAAGCAAGTCTGTTGAAAGATAGCAGCAGTAAGATGCAAGAGGTTCAGAATCGATGTCTTTGTTGTAAGCATTATGGGAATTCTTGTCTTCAAGAGAAGTCAACCAAGGATGAGGTCAAAGCGAATCCAAGTGGTGAAGTCAAGGAAGATAAGAAGAGGAAAGCAAATTCATTCGAGCCACCGTTGATACGTCACCAACAGTTGAGTTCTACTCCAGTACCACATCCAGTTTCAACCCTTGTTCAGACAAGCCTAGATCAGCTCATTTAGAAGCTCTTCCAGTTAAGAACTTTCCACATGAGGTTTACATAGATGGATGGACAATCACCTACAAAGAATTCCAACCACCGAAGCGAGTTAAGAAGCAGAATAAACTGGTAAAAGTCAATCCTTCGAGTCAGCAAGATGGCAGTACATCAAACAAACACCTCGATCACAACAGATCCAGCTAAAGGAAGATGTTATCATTGTCAACAGGAAGGACATTATGTCAGATCTTGCCCCAAAAAGATCAACAGTTGACTCATGGAAGTAGCTAGAGCTCAGTCACTACAGAGTAGCCACCAGCAAGTGATGTCAGTGCCTGATGCAAAGGAAGTTCCTGATAGCAGTTGACAGATGAAGAGTGTACAAGAAAAGCTGCCCGATGTTCTTGCAGGTGTATCGTGTTCTAGTAGTTCTTGAGCTCTTATGTAATAAAACGTTAGTAGCGAAGTAAAGTCAAGTCTTTGGCCCATGTGTGGCTTGTGAATTTGTAATGTTTGTTGTTTGTCCTTATGATAATGTTTGTTTTGCATCTTTGTAATGAGTGCAATGATTTTGTGAGTTTCCTCACAATCTCATTTAGGTTTAGTTGATAGGTTTTATGCATAGATAATTGGGTTTTTGCTCTTCTCTTGTCTTCCCTATCCTGTCTTTTCGGAGCAGTCTGTCTTTGTCAGCTTATATCTCTGTTTATAGATGTTCAAAAATCATGGAACAATTCTGGACACAAGTAGACTTCATGATCTTTCTCTGAGCGCAAGAACCACCTTGATAGCTGTTATGGTTTTGGAGTTATGAAATTCACAAGTTGATGCATCTGTGCTGTCTGGAATCTGGAATAGTTTCTGTTGTCTGCTGTTTTCGACGACCTTAACTACAGAATCTGGAAAAGTGTTCTACATGAAGGTTGTAGAGGATTTCATAAGCTTTCCAGAAAGGTAAACTGCAACTTCATTGGATAAACAAAGCTCGAGTTATGGCTGTTTTACTGCACTGCTGTTTTGCTACTCGTGAGAAATTTCAGAATTCTTGTTCTTACCTTTACATATGAGTTTCTCTGGGATATCAGAAGTTGGTTATGGCTGTCAACATGCTGGAAATAATATGCAAGCTACCCTTTTGTGTTCTCTAGTTGGTCCTTTCTTAAGGGGGATAGTGCTTTGATCAACAAATGTTAAAGTTGTGAGTTGTCTCTCATAGTACTTCCTGAGTATGATCATCTATCCTCGCTCATGTTGCTTTTGTTGATCACCTGATGACAGGAAATGTGGCACATCATGAATCAGGATCCCTATATGCCACCTCTCACTGATGATCACGAGTACAATGAAGCCGAGCACTATCAAAACAACAATGTTGAAGTTCAAGTTGGGAATGATCCGAGTCAGAATCCACAACAACGAAAGCGAAAAAGGAAAGCCGAAAAGAAGCTTACTGAAGCAAGTAGAGCACAGCGCAATTATGCCAATGGAAGGTTGAGCAATATGGATATGGATAACATTCAAGGAGCTACAAAAATGGTTGGTGGTTACGTTCAAGTGAGCTCAACACAAGTTTTTGCTCTGTTTGATCCCAGTGCTTCGCACTCTTTCATCTCCGTCGAGTTGTTAGAGATGAACAAGATGGCGAAGTGTCCAACAAAGAGGCCCTTGATAGTTCATACCCCAGTTGGAGAAATACAGGCAGATCAGATGTGCCAAAAAGTCAATCTTGTCATAAACAAGGAAAACTTTACCGTAAACTTCATTGTTTTGGAGTCACTCAATATTCCTATGGTTCTTGGTAATGGATGGTTGTGTGCGCACAAAGGAGTAATTCATGGTACTCAATGCACAATGCTTCTAACTGCACCGTCAGGGAATAGAATTGAGTATCGCGGTTGTCAACTTCAATCTGAGAAAGCTGATGACTTGTACAATGGAGTGCAGATTAAGGATGCTGTCGTGGATAATGATGAGCATATAGCTAAGAACTCAGATGGGCAAACATCTTCAGTGGAAGTCGATACAATAGACCATCTGGCAAATGCAGGATATCCGGTCAAGATTCTAGAAACAGCCTGGAGAACTTTTAATGGGAGAATGTTTAAAGTGTGTAAGGTTCAGTGGAGTAACCTAAGTGAAGAAGAAGCAATGTGGGAAACCGAGGAACAACTGCAGATCAAGTTTCCACATCTCTTTGAGTTGTAAGCCAATCAAGTTAGCGATCAGGACAAGTTTGGGATAATCAAGTGTAATAATCTTTCATGGAATCTTTGTTCACAAGTTATGATCATGAAACATCAGTGGTTTGATAAGCTTGGTATACAAGTGTGAAGTGAAAGTGTTATCAAGATCTTTTCTCGTTTCTCTCCTGTGCTCTGAGTCTCACCCGAATCTCGGGACGAGATTCTCTTAAGGGGGTTGATTTGTCACACACTAAAATTTGCATTTCTTGAAATAGAGTTAAAATAATTTATTTATGAATTTTTGTGCTCATAAAATATAAGGAAATAAAAATTTTCTCTAAATTAAAATTTATCCTAGGGTTTTAGCAACATGTTTGTGCATTCATGTCGGTGCATTTGAGATTTTGTGATGTGTGGTTTTGGTTAAAATTCAAATTGAGTTCAAAATGGTTTAGAAACAATTTAAAAATGTATTTCTTGGAAAGAGGTTTAAAAATAAAGACTTTTTGTTTTTCAAAAAGTTTGGAAGAATTAAAGTTTCAGAACTTTCTGTTTCAATGAAAGAATCAAATCAAAAGTTTGAGAGGATTTCAAATTGGATTTGAAAATACTTTTGAAAATCCAAAACCAAAAATGAAAAGGCATTTCCCTATCTTCCCTCACCCTTCTCCTCTTTCGGCCTGGTCGGCCTGCTCCGGCCCGCGCCATCTCCTGTTTTCGGCCTGTCTCCCTCCCTCGCGGCCCGAAACGGCCCAGCCGGCCGCTCCCTCACCCCTTTGCGCAAGCCCAGCCGCAGGCCCACGCGCGTCCCCCCCTCTCCCCTTCTTCTCTTGCAAACACGCGGCCCATGGCATCCAGGCCGAAGCCCAAGCGGATGACGCGCCCTCCTCTCTCTCTTGCTGCGACTGACAGTTGGTCCCGCAAGTCAGCTGCCTGGCTTTCTTCCTCTTTCACTACAAAATAACACCCCCTTTTGCAACGCAAATATGCGTTGTTAAAAGTCCATATATGCGTTGGCAGAGTCTATACCAACGCATCTAATATGCGTTGCCTAAAGTGGCGTTGCAAGGATCTATAGCAACACTTATTTATGTGTTGGTAACACACATTAATAACTGTTGTAAAGTTGCAACACATAATGATGGATTTTTGCAGCGCTTATATGTGTTTGTACAAACCATGAGCGAACTTCTTTTATGGTTTGTTGCAACATATAATTTTAGTTTGTTGCAACACTTCTATGTATTGCAACGAACAAACCATTCAGTCATTAACATGGTAAATATTAAATTTTTGGGACAAATATAGGATAACGACTGTACAGTTAATGAAAAATATCATACGATCTGCCACATAGAAAATAAGCTCACACACGACAATATAGTATAAATAATTTATTGCATTACTATGAGTACTATCCGAGTAATTCATGACAAATATTTTGTTCTGAGTACAATTTTCTATAAGAATCAAATATAGAACTAAAAGATCTCTCTTAGAATGTCAGCACTCCAGCGGCCTTCTTTTCATCTTCCTTCGGTTTAATCTAGCATTCTACTGATGTGATCATCCATTTATCTTCTCGACCTATAGATGAGCTACAGAAAATCATAATGTGTTACAAAAACCTATTTAAAGGCCATGAAATTTAAGATTGGAGCTAAAATCTGGTGACTGCAGCAACACAAATATAAAATCAAACTTTATGGTGCCCGTAGAAAATTTCAGATAGATCTTACCTCATTAAATTGGCATGTCATCTCACTGTATTAGTCCAAAATGATGTGAACAATCTGCAACAATACTACTTGTCCAGGTGCAGTTAACTGATAAGATGCAATTTGATCAAGAAAGAAATCATCCAGAATATTTTATCAAGACCCACAGGAATAGTTATTCCATAGAAAATTAATAAACGTGAAATCATAAACAACTAGTACATGTATTGATTTAGCAATATGGATCCTGGATATGATTGCATTTGCTTAATCGAACTCGATCAAGAACTTTGCTGGTTGGTGCAAAAAAAACCCACACAGGTGCAACATGTGTGAGAATATAACCTGATCTAAAGTAGCGAGAGGGATAGTTATGGCTGGAAACACTACAAGTTCAGAATATAGTATATATAAAAGTTTTCTTAACTTAACTGATCATGAATTTTCAAGTCTAATGAGCACTGACTACTGATGATGAGGATGCACATTTCAAAATACTAAAAAAAATACAGAAATGCATGGTATATAGTTCAATCTAAATGCAAATCACAGAATTGAATGTGCCCAGCAAACACATGAGTTCAATGGAATGTAGAAGTTCACATATTTTCCAGTGTGCAAAGATTTATACCTTAATTTTGAAATTTTAAATCTCACCCGCATTTGGGATTTCATAAAACACCTTGATAGCATGTCAAAAAGAACTCTGCAGAACCTGACAAGTCATAGATGCAATGCTTTAAACAAGAAATTTCAGTCCACGGTGCCATGGTATGATCACCACATAGATCAGAAAGTGAGGAAATAAAGGTAACATCATTAAGTTTGATAAAGAAAATTTAAACATTTAGACTGCAAATTACAAGAGGAAAAGAGATGAAGTTCATGCAGAAATTATGACTCCACACATGATATGTAGGAATCCTCCACTGCATCGACATAGAAAGGGAGGAGGGGACAGATTATTACCTCAAGTAGGGTGTTGCTTGATGGGGAGGTCGAGGACCCCTTTAGGGGATGCACTTTGCAAGCCTAGGAGAGGGTGCAGCAAAATGGATTAGATCACAGATGGGAGAGTCAAGGCAGCGACCTGCAGATCCAACCATCAAATCCCTTTTTCTTGCTGCTACACGAGATTCCAAGAAGGCTTCAAAGCTTAAGATAATATATACCGTACCATTTGAGAGTTATATCCTCCTTACTATTACTTACATACTTGGGCATCAAAACATATATAAGCTAGATTATTTAATTGCTGAATATGTTGCACACAGAATGACATATATGCATTTCTCTTTGTGAATTCTCTAGTGTGTACTGACTACTGATGACAAAGGATGTCAATTGCAGAATACGAAAAAATTCAGTATATACAAATGCAGGATGCACATCAATCTAAATGCAATGGATGTGCCTGGGAAACATGTGAGTGCAATGGAATGCACAAGTAGGCATATTTTCTAGTGTGTAGGGATTTATAGACTCAATTTTACAAATTTCAAAACTCATCGGCATCCTGCTGGGGATTTCATCAAACACATTGACAGCATGTCGAAAAGAAATCTACAGAACATCACGGTTATGGATGCGATGCTTGAAACATTAGATTTCAGTCCAACATGCCCTGGTATGGCAATCATATAGATCAGAAATGTGAAGAAATAAAGGTAACATCATTTGTTCTGAAAATTACAAGATAAAAATAGATGTTCACACAAAAATTTTGACTCCACACATGATGCAGAGAAATTTGTCCGCTGCATCTAGAAGGAAAGGGAGAAGAGGATGGGATAATGCCTGAAGAAGGGTGGTGCTCGATGGAGAAATTGAGGACCGCGGAAGGGGAGGCACGTTGCAGGCTAGCAGAGGGCACGACAAAATGGAAAAGACCATAGAAGGGAGAGTGAGGGCAGAGAGATCACCTGCTGATCCGACACTGGATCCCCTGCCACACGAGATTCCAAGAACCCTGGGTCGGAGCCATCCATGGACAAGGGAGCCTGCTTGAGGAGATGTCGTCCATGGACAAGGGGTCCTGCTTGGGGAGGTACCATCCATGGAGAGGCTTCGGAGACCTCCTCCGTGCCGTCGAGAACCTTTTTTTGACAAATGCCGGCGAGAAGTCAGCCTGGAGGAGGCTTCGTGGACATTTTCTTTTTCAGATTGGATCTGTTATGTGGAGGCATGGAGGGTGGGTAGTTAATACACACACGTCTTGCGTTATTTGTGGAAAGGTATCGACGTATGCAATTTCCGTTGCCATCTATGCGTAGCTAGAGAGGGATTGGTGTTGTAGTGTTTGAGTCGTCTGCGAGACGGACGCTTTCTGCGCCACCGATTCCGACTCCAAGTTGATCAAGCGCCCCAAGCCAATCTGTGGAGCCCTATATAATCCCTGGGACCCACACCGCCTTGGTCTTTCCCCTTCAGTTGGCGAATTTGGAGCCCTAGCGCCGCTGCAATACCTCGCCGAGGAGCAGAGGAACCCGCCGCTGCTACCCTTGACAATTGGGGTTTCTCCACTCGAATCAGGGCCAAGTCGAGCTTCAAAGCTTGGTGACGACGCCTCATCTCCATCTGCTCCTCCCTTCATGTCTCCTTTGGCTCACCCAAGGTCGCCGTCGCCCTTGCTGTAGGCCGGCACCACCGCTGCTCCTTCGCATCCTTTCGACTACACGGTGAGCATTGTTAGGAAATATATGTAACTCGTATGTCTCTAGGACTCATGTAACTCGTATATCTCTAGGACTCCAAGTCATGATCGAACCTTGTCTCAAGGATATATAGATTAATATGTATAGGTTCCTTGAAGATCAAGTTGAATCGGTTAAACTTGGAAGTCTATCTGTACTTGTGTCTTACAGATCAATATATAAGCACGCGGCCTCCTACGGGAGGATATACGCTTCCGTATAGTTTTTCATGGTATCTAGAGCCACCTCTTCCAATCGAAACACATCTCAACAATGGCGAGCTCGTCTGCATCGTCATCGGCACTCGGGCCTCCTGCTTCTGAGAAACTTACCCGCGAGAACTTTCTTTTGTGGAAGGCTCAAGTCCTCCCTGCCATCCGTGGGGCACAGTTGATGGGGTATCTAGATGAGAAGGTGGTGCCGCCAGAGAAGACGCTCCAAATCAGCGACTCTGATAAAGCCAAGACTATTGCAAATCCAGCATATGCTAATTGGATTGCTCAAGACCAACAAGTGTTGGCATATCTTTTGAACTCCCTCTCTAAGGAAGTTCTTGCACATGTGGTAACGCAAGAGACATTAGCCACAGCCTGGAAGGCGATCCAGGAACTATTTGCATCTCAATCTCGAGCTAAGGTGACCAATCTCAGGTTTGCACTCACCACGACCAAGAAGGGGACCATGAGTATGGCCCAATATTTCTCCAAGATGAAGGCATATGGAGATGAACTTGCTGCTACAGGAAAAGTTCTAGATGATGAAGAGATGGTCTCGTACATCTTGAATGGCCTCGATTCTGATTTTACACCCCTCGTATCTTCTATTATGGCAAAATCAGATCCAGTTTCAGTTAATGAATTATATGCACAAGCTCTAAGTTTTGAATCTCGGATTGAGATGCTTCATGGCATGGAGCAGCAGTTCCAGTCCTCGGCTAACTCACTGACTCGTGGTCGTGGCCGTGGTCGAGGTGGAAATCGCGGTGGCCGTGCTCCTGGTCGTGGCAACTACCGTGGTAGAGGTCGCGGCAATAACAGCAGCAACTCCAGGGTGCATCAGAATACTGGTTACCAGGGAGGGATTTATCAAAATCCTGGATACCAAGGAGGTGCTGCAAACCAGAAGGTACAATGCCAGATTTGTGGAAGATTTAATCACTCAGCAATTGATTGTTGGGATCGATTCAATCAAGATTTTCAGCCTGAGGAACGAGTTGCAGGGTCGGCAGTGACCTCTTATGGTGTTGATACAAATTGGTACGCGGACACTGGGGCTACTGACCATATCACAGGAGAGCTAGACAAGTTAACTGTCCGTGATAAATATCATGGACGTGATCAAGTGCATGCTGCAAATGGGTCAGGTATGAAAATTAGTCATGTTGGCAACACTATTGTTCATACCCCTACTCAAGATCTGAAGCTTAATAATGTTTTGCATGTCCCTAGTACACATAAAAACCTTGTTTCTGTTCATCGTCTAGCCGCTGACAATAATGCCTTTCTTGAATTTCATCCAAATTTTTTCTTAATCAAGGATCAAACAACGAAGGACACCATCCATAGAGGAGAATGTGAAGGAGGCCTCTACCCCATCAAGTTATCGAGTCAAAGTCATAAGCAAGTTTTTGGTATCACTAAAGTCTCCACCAAGTCATGGCATAGTCGTTTAGGCCATCCGTCTTTTACTATTGTCGATCATGTCCTCAAAAGTAATAAGCTACCTTTCTTACAAGGTTCTAGTATAGCATCAGTCTGTGACTCTTGTCAAATGGCCAAGAGTCATCAACTTCCTTATTCAAGGTCAAATAGTGTGTCTACTTCTCCTCTTGAGCTTGTTTACTCCGATGTTTGGGGACCTGCACCTGAATCCATTAGTAGACACAAGTATTATGTGAGTTTCATTGATGATTTCAGTAAATATACTTGGATCTATCTTGTTAAGAAGAAGTCAGATGTCTTTCAAGTTTTCCATAATTTTCAAAATCTTGTTGAGCGAAAATTCGATAAAAAGATCCTAGCTATGCAAACTGATTGGGGTGGTGAGTATGAACGCCTCAATTATTTTTTTCAAAAAATAGGAATTTCTCACCGTGTTTCTTGTCCCCACGCTCATCAACAGAATGGCACGGTTGAGAGAAAGCATCGTCACATTGTTGAAGTTGGATTAGCACTCCTTGCCAATTCTTCTATGCCTCTTAAATTTTGGTATGAAGCCTTTTTAACTGCCACGTATCTTATTAATCTTCTTCCTACCAAAGTAATTGATATGAAAACCCCCCATGAACTTCTTTTTTCCTCTAAACCAGATTATACCTCTCTTCGAATTTTTGGTTGTGCTTGTTGGCCAAATTTGCGACCCTACAATTCTCGCAAGCTAGCTTTTCGATCTACACAATGTGTGTTTCTTGGCTATAGCCCTTTACATAAAGGCTTTAAATGTCTGCATCCTTCATCTGGCCGGGTTTATATATCTCGTGATGTTATCTTTGATGAGCATGTTTTTCCCTTTTCCAAACTCCACACAAATGCTGGCGCTCGTCTCCAGCAAGAAATTCTTCTTCTTCCTCTTAACATACGGCAAAATTTAGGCTTAGATCAAGGGGGAGAACAGTACGTTGATCACATGACTAATACTAATGCCTTGTCTAGTGGTGATGGTGTCATTCAGGGTGATGGTGTACAGGCTGAAGATGAGTCAAGCTATTTTGGTGTGAATTCACACAATACCTTGCATGGCAGTACGACCCAAGATGTTTTGGAACCTTCTCTAATAATGCAGGGTGGTGTAGGTATTGATCCTGAGCCAACTTCAGCTGCACCTACAGGGTCTTCAGCGACAGCACAGCAGGGAGGCACCTCTGCTGAAAGTCCTGTTAGATCTCCTATGCTATCACAGCAACAACTGCAACCAGTTTCTATCTCTCCTGTACAGACGCTTGGTGAAATTGAAGAAGCAAATCCATCGTCACATCAACGTCCAAGACAAGGCTTCAGAGTGGTATTGTTAAACCAAAAGTTTATACTGATGGTACTATAAGATATAGCTTCTTTACCTCTACAGGTGAACCTTGTGACTTGCAAGAAGCATTAAATGATGACAAATGGAAGCATGCCATGGATGTTGAATATCACGCTTTGATGAAAAACAAGACTTGGCATTTAGTACCTCCAAGAGAAGATATAAACATAATTGACTGTAAATGGGTCTATAAACTCAAGCGAAAAGCAGATGGATCTGTTGATAGATACAAAGCAAGATTAGTGGCAAAAGGTTTTAAGCAAAGGTATGGCATAGATTATGAGGATACTTTTAGCCCAGTTGTCAAAGTTGCTACTGTTAGGCTTGTGTTAGCTATTGTTGTTTCTAAAGGTTGGAGCTTACGACAGTTAGATGTGCAGAACGCGTTTTTACATGGTGTTCTGGAAGAGGAGGTTTATATGAGACAACCACCAGGTTATGAAAATTCACAGGTTCCACATTATGTATGTAAGTTGGATAAAGCTATTTATGGTTTAAAGCAAGCTCCAAGAGCGAGGTATTCTCGGTTGAGCTCTAGGCTACAACAACTTGGGTTCATGCCATCCAAGTCAGATACATCTTTGTTTATTTTCAACAAATCTGGGGTTACAATATTTATTTTAATATATGTTGATGATATCATTGTTACTAGTTCATCCGATCAAGCAATTTCAGCACTATTAAGAGACTTGGCCAGTAGCTTCGCATTGAAAGACTTGGGGGATTTGCATTATTTTCTTGGGATAGAAGTGAAGAGAACTCAGAATGGAATTGTTCTCTCTCAAGAGAAATATGCACGTGACTTGTTGAAACGTGCTAATATGCAGAACTGCAAACCTGTTTCTACTCCATTATCAGTTTCTGAAAAATTATCTGCTTATGATGGTGAATTGCTTGGCTCAAAAGACAGTACAAGATATAGAAGCATCGTGGGTGCACTTCAATATTTGACAATCACAAGACCTGACATAGTATATTGTGTTAACAAGATATGTCAATATCTTCATGCGCCAACCTCTGTTCATTGGACAACTGCAAAGAGAGTTCTAAGATACGTACAAGGAACCATCAGTTTGGGTTTAACATTCAGAAAGTCACAGTCTACTCTTATTAGTGCATTCTCTGATGCAGACTGGGCAGGATGTGTGGATGATAGAAGATCCACGAGTGGTTTTGCTATTTTCTATGGGAATAATTTAATTTCTTGGAGTGCTAGAAAACAAGCAACTGTATCTCGATCTAGTACAGAAGCTGAATATAAGTCTATGGCAAATGCAACTGCAGAAATAATTTGGCTACAATCTATATTAAAGGAACTTGGTGTATCTCAAAATCAAAAGCCTTGTCTTTGGTGTGATAATTTGGGAGCTACTTATCTCTCGGCTAATCCAGTGTTTCATGCTAGAACAAAGCACATTGAGATTGATTATCATTTTGTCAGAGAAAGAGTAGCTAACAAATTGTTAGAGGTTCGTCCTATATCTTCGAAGGATCAAATCGCTGATGGCTTTACAAAAGCAATATCGACACAAAGATTACAAGATTTTAGGCGCAATCTTAACTTAATAAAGTTATGATTGAGGGAGGCTGTTAGGAAATATATGTAACTCGTATGTCTCTAGGACTCATGTAACTCGTATATCTCTAGGACTCCAAGTCATGATCGAACCTTGTCTCAAGGATATATAGATTAATATGTATAGGTTCCTTGAAGATCAAGTTGAATCGGTTAAACTTGGAAGTCTATCTGTACATGTGTCTTACAGATCAATATATAAGCACGCGGCCTCCTACGGGAGGATATACGCTTCCGTATAGTTTTTCAAGCATCCCATCTCCCTGCGCCCCTCCGAACACGCACTCGCACTTGTGCAGCAAACTGCTCGACATCACGTGAACAACAGAGAAAGCACCAGCCGGAGGCATCCTTCTTGTTAGCTTGATGACATCAGGATGACATAAGCATGACCTCACTATGTTTTGTGGCCATTTTTTTTCTTTGGAAAATAATTTCAGAAATACTATAGAAATACATTGATACGCATCCATCACCATAGACTTGGTCCATGGTAGACTAACCACACACTCCACCACTAGTTTTGTTTTAGCCATAAAATCTTTGTTTTAACTCCGTTTTAGTCCGTTCAACTTGCGTTAGATTCGTTTCAAAAAGATCTTTCCAACTAAATAACTTAAACCACTGTTTTCTGTAATTAAAATTTGAGTTAAATCTAATCCAGTAATTAGTGTCTTTAATCTTGTTTAGTTCATATCTTTTCCGTTTCAACTCCGATTAGCGTGATTTTCGCGTCTGTGTGATCGTAGCGAATCGTAGATCAGTTTTTTTAAAAAAACTCTTTATCTTGTTTTCTTATGTTTGATGTACTGTTCTAATCATAGGCTATGTTTGCTATTGCATGACTGCTTTTGGATGTTTGCGTGGTGTTCTATGATCGTATGTCCAGTCGGTGAGTTGTACGTTGGTGAATCAAGAAGAGGTTTGTGATCTAGAGATCGTGATCAAGAGTCAACCTTTGGAAGTATACAAGTCAACAGAAGAAGGATCTTGAGTTAAGGCAAGTATAACAGTCGAGTTTTCTTTTCGCAATCATGATCATGTTACTTAATTAATGTATGCATCGAATGATAAAAATGGCTTATTAGCAACTTAAGAAATTATCTGTACGAGCACCTTCGGGATTTACAGTGCAACTGTTGAGGGTTATATGGCTCTGGCTTTAGCTCAGTATGAGGACCTTTTCTAGCTTGTTAGAGGTTATCCTTGTGGCGCAAATGGGGGATAGCAGACTAGGGATCCCTGCGGGTTGAATCACCCAGACTGACTAATGAAACCTAGCGGCCCTAACTTGTTAGACGAACCTTTGAAAGGCTTCATCGTGAACTCAGCCGACCTTCCTTGGAAGTGGGTCAAGAGGCTGGCTCCCTCGGGCGAAAGGGCAATTCACGTCTCGCAGGGAAAGTGTACACCTTTGCGCAAAGTTTATTAAACTGATATATCAGCCTTGCTCAAGGACACGAGCAGCCTTGAAGACGTAAAGATTATGATTTTTGTTGGTTAACATGTTCATTATTTACCGTTTTATGCTATTCATTATTTATGTGACACTGATCATGAAACTTGGGATCTATATCACTTGTTGCTATAGTTGTGGAGTTCAACATGGACTCGGCTTGTGGTCAACTAGTCAGTTGTTCCCTGTGAAGTTGGTGTCTCCATCTGAAGATCGGAGTGTCTTCCCGCTGTCTGCTCTTTAAGGTTATGTTCTTTGTGTTTATACGTTATATATGAGCATTGTCTTTCGATATTACCCTTTATTTGTAGCTGTATGTGAGATTTGACTTCCTGGGCTCACATATGGTGTATACCTGGTTTTGTTTTTAAAACCGGGTGTGACACGCTCCTTCCAAGTTCTATGGTTGTAAATTGTAAGTTTAATGGTTATAATTTGTAATCGCTCCTTCCAAGTTTTATGGTTGTAAATTGTAAGTTCCATGCTTGTAATTTGTAATCGTGTATACAAAGGGCAGACCATGAACAAAGGCTCCCACACAATGGGTATGAGAAAGGAACAATTGAAGCAAAAGCCTCGAACTTAGGACCTGACGTCTCGGCGAGCTAGCATTGTAGCACTCACCAACTACACCGCGCCTGCCCTTCCTAATCTTGTACACAAAGGAAAGGAAAAACAAAGCAATTAAAAATTGGGTCAAAACAAAAATGTTACACATGAATTGTGTTTATATTTTTGTCACGAAAATGTCTATGTAGTAGTTCGTAAACATATAACGCTGTGCTCTCCGTGATTGTGTTAATTTTACAAATTTTGTTTTTTTTGAATCAAATACCACTTTAATATCAATATTAATTTTATAATATTGTTATCTCGTTGTGCGATACATATATTTTTAATGTAAAAGTTTATCTATCCCGTGGCAACGCACGGGCACGCTACTTAGTACTCCCTCCATCCCAAATTACAAGGCATTCCAAGAATCTTGGAGAGTAAAAGTTTTTTAACTTTGACCAAAATTCTAGAGAGGAATATAAAGATTTATGACATCTAGTATGTATATTATGAAAATATAACTAATAAAGAATCTAATTGTACTTAGTTGGTATCATAAATATTATTATCTTATTATATAAATTTGGTCAAAGTTGAAAAACTTTGACTCTCCAAGATTCTTGGAATGCCTTATAATTTGGGATAGAGGGAGTATTTATTATATACAACTAAAACGTACATACAACAATCGTCCACCCGACAGCAGACGAAAGACCGCGACGTAGGTTTCCATCCAGCTCTCCCAAGGTCAACTCTACGTCTCTACGTACGGGAGTTCCCAGCCTCTCTTCCCATCCCACGCACGGAAAAAAAGAGAACGCCATCTTCAACCGCGCCCCCACCTAATCCCGCGGATCCTCTGGTCGCGGCCCTCACGGCCTCACCCAATCCCCTCACCATCCTCTGACCTCGCTCCTCCTCTAATCCCGTGCTGTCCTCCTCCGTCGACTTGCCCCTGCTAAGCGGCGCGTCCCGCAGTCCTCCATACAATCCCCTCCTCGCTCACTTCATCGGTGATGCGGTGTCCTCACGACGCAGCGGAGACGGTGCAGCATCCGGCATCCCGACGGCGCGGAGAAGGCGGCGCGACATCCGGCATCCGACGACGTGACGGAGGCGATGTGGCATCCTGATGACTTGGCCTTCCGGTAATGGAGCGAAGGTGGTACGACATCATGACGGCACGGCGTCCTGGCAATAGGACGGCGCGACTACCCGGAGGCGGAGGCGACGCGACCTCCCGGAGTCGACCGCGGTCGCGGCGTCGAGTTCTTCGATGCGCCCACAGGTTCGCCGTGCGGTCATTGCAAATTGAGAACATCCGGTATTTGAAATCATGATTATTGAATCTGTGACTCCTGATCCAAATGATTATTAGATCCCGTGAATTTTTCTGCGGTAGAAGAAAAATAAACAAGCCTTAGGTTACATGAAAGTAAACTGATGCTAAATAAGTCTTGCTTTTGCCATTAAAATCTTTTATGCATTCTACAGTTCACATTTTGTTTCGATTATTTTGGACAAGTGAAGTACCAAAACTTTTGTAGAGAGATTGGGAGTTTAGGATTTTTCTTCATGACATTTTTACTGAATGCATTCATGATAATGACCAACTACAACTCTGTTACCATAAGACCTTTGCACAACTACATTTGGAGACCACCACCTCGCCCTTGCCATGACGCTCGCGGTCGGTTTCTGACCCATTATCGAACTCCCCTATGGTTGTGATTCGGAATAGGAGAGTTCATTGTGTACTAGATGATCCTTATCTTTAGATGCTCAACCGTGCTTCTTTCGTGTATGCACATATTATTATTTTTTGTCTAACTTATCACTCAATAACATATTGCTAATATGTCTGCTTAATCAGCTTGTTCACAATGCGTGGAACCCTTTTTGAAGACTATTTTTTAATCTGCGCTTCACTTAGTTTTTTACAAGTTGGCTTGGATGAACTTTCTCTCTGCATTTTGTACACTGTAATTTTGTGCCACCAACATTGACTTATTTAGTAATTTCTGAAGTTAGAGATCATAGTCAGAATTTGAAATCTCTTTATGCTTTTTAAACAAAAAAACTCTAGAGTTATAGGCCATAAGTAGAAATTCAAGAATCTGACATTTTAAATAATAAATTAAAGGATATGCATGTCTTCTGATCCTCTATGCAATTATCTAAGAATTCTTTTCTGACTATCTAAGTATACCATTATAAAGTTATTATGATTCTTGTGATATGCTATAATTAAGTCTATTGGTAGGCCAACTAAAAAGAATTGTAGTTTCTTTTGACCAAGTTCAGATCACCAAGAAATTCATGTAAAGTTCAGATCACACATACACATATATGACATGGTTTCAAAAAGTGCCGCAACAATCTATTTTATTTCCAAGCACGTGATTAAAAATTCACCCGACAGTTATGCTGAGTCTCCCCCTCACTGTTGTCCCGGACGCGTGATGGAACCACCAATCACGCCCCCGCTCCCTCGCTTCCTAGACGCACGCGTGGCACGCTCCCCTGGACAATGAGCCTCCCTCCCTCATGAGATTCTGCCTCCAATTAGTTTCCCTCCCCCACACCACGACCAATCCCATGCACATAAACCTCGGCGACTCAACACCAGCCATGACTCCCTACGACTCTGAGTCACCGGGCATCGGCGGCTTAGCGCTCACAAAGAGGGAATGGCAAGGCGATACGATGTGGCTCTTCCTCACGATACAGATTGATGGTGGCATGGCGTGACAGCTGCCGACATCCGGAAAAGGCGAGCTTTGTCCGCCTTGCAAGGCCACCTTCCTGGCAGAGCGGCGTCACGATGATAGAGGCGGGACGACATCCCGATGGCGGAGGCAGCAAGGGCAAGGCAGCGTGGGCGGTGTGGCATGGGTGCGTCTCCTTTACCGGCGGCGCTCGGCCCGCTTCCCAGCCAAAGTCACTCGGTCACCTCGCCATGGCAGCAGCGCACGGCACAACGAGGGCAAGGCATAGCGGCACGACTCTTCCTCGCAAATCCAACCGATGGGCGTGGGCAGACAGCGGCACGGTCGTGGCTCCTCTATCGGCGGCGCTAGGCGCTATCCACTGGTCAATCGGCGGCAGCACACGACGAGCTATAGGACATCGCCGCCAACCATCTCTCTGGCAAGTCTCCTTCTTCTGGGAATTGGGATCCCCTCCCCCTTCTCGTGCTAGAGTTGCACGGTTGTTGACATGTTGCGGGGCTGCCACGAGATGGCAGCTGCTGGTGTGGTTTGCTTATAATAGACTTAATTAAATTTGGGGTACTGACATGTCAGTGTGTGTGTTTCAACCCATTACAATGTTTCAATGCCAATACGAATGTGGTACTCATCTTTGAAAATTTTATATGATGTTTTGGGTTAAAACATTACGACATAATGTATCTGGTTCCTTAATGGCATAACCTGCGCACTATTTTTTCTTAGAGAAGTTTAATATAAATTGTGCATGATTTGACAATATAAACTGAATGGTATTTCCAATTGTCAAATAACCCTATGCTTATGGACGTAGCACTAAACAAGGAACAATGATGCCTTTGGTTGATTGGATTCTGCTATTCTATGGGGTGTGACACGTGGTTCACATCGGTGTAGTTATTGTCCATTCTATGGGGTAGGACATAATTTACTTATTTTGTTCAACAGTTGCAATTTAATTATGATTCTTGTGATCTGCTATAATTAAGTCTATTGTCAGGCCAGCTAAAAAGAATTATGTTTGAACGTCGCATTGGTTCAAATATAAGGACATCTAACAAGGATGGTGACTGCATGGTTGAAGACCAAGTGGATGTTAACACACCCTTGCTTCAATCAGCTTATTCTTAAACGGTAAATATTTATGCCTCATTATCCCATTTATTAGGTGACTTGTATACCATATTTTATCTAATCAATGTTGGACATTTCATGATTAATAGAAAAGGCAGGACCCAACATTCATGCTATATCATCCACACTGATGACACCACTGTTTGATTATTATGAATGCATGGCTGAAGAACACCTGAATGATAACACACCCTTGCCTCATTTTATTAGGATCGAACATTCGGATCCTAGCCGTGTCAGCACCTGAATGATAACACACCCTTGCCTCATTTTATTAGGATCGAGCATTCGGATCCTAGCCGTGTCAGCCGCTGAGAAGGACGTGAACAGGGGAAAGAGAAAGAAACAGGGAAGAAAACACCGACAAAAGATATATCTACAGATAATATCATATATAAAGATGTTTTAACTTTATGAAAGAGGTAATGCATCATATGTCAATACATATTTTTTTGAAGGTATCAATAGTATTTTAACTTTACAAATTAACAAACATCTTATATGCATGATACTTCTAACTACAGTTTCAGCCATTTGCATGCTTCAACTGCAAGAAGTCAGATGCCGCATCTTGAATTTCAAAATCTTCTAGATCATCTTTGACTGGTGACCAGTTGCGGCTTGGTATTCGTCTAAAGCATGTTCTTCTCGTCGAAGTATTGAGACATCAGAATTTTAAGTATACAATATGTTATTAGGATGAAAGCGGTCGAAAACGGTCGGAAAACTCCTTAACCGTTTTCTACTTTTACATTTGAATACGAAAATGAAAACGAAAACGATAAAGCCGAACACGAAAACGAACACAAACTTACGGAATATCGAAAACGAACTAAATCGAGCGAAATTACGTCGAAAACGGTCGGTATACGAAAATTTAATACAAAATACCCACCCGTTGACCAAATCTATGAGCCTATAAAAATTAACTAATGCATGTACGTAACAATTACTAAGTGTATAATAAAGTTCAACTACATATAATAAGTGTATATAATAAGTCTAGAGCAAATGATTAACACTAACAACTAGCATAACATCTATAGTTTATCATTATTATTTTTGGTAACCAATAGATCCAAGTGAAGACGATGTGAACAGTAATTACAGATAGGCATATAAATCAACAATATTAGAAATTTTGTATTATAAAACAATTGCAATGATAATTTATTAGTTTTTTTTCTTCTTTTGAGCAAACAATAATGTATTAGTTTTTTAGCACGCAGAAGCAAAATATTTCGAATAAATATAAGAGGGTAGATGACTGTTGTAGAATGCACACGCAGAAGCAGCTGTATGTTGTCTGAATTCGGATTACCGAATTTCGGATTCGGGATATTCCGAATTAAAAGTAGAAAAGTAGAAATTGGTCGAAAAAAAGCCCAAACCGTTTTCGTTCCGGTTTTGAATTTAGTGCTCCGAATTTCGAACCGAATTCAAATTTGTCCGAAAATACGAATTCGATCAGATCAAATATAGAAAACGATGCGGTTCGGTGCGAGATATTTCCGTACCGTTTTCATCCCTAATGTTATAGAATATGTATTGTCAAACATAAACATGTGTAAGATTAATAAATTTAAAAAGTATGTGTGATGATATACCTATTAATTTAATCAGTCATGACTTTGTCAATTTTATAAACTTTCCCTTTTAGATTAAAAATCACTTTAGCGTTTGTATTTAATTTTATAGTATTATTATTTTATCATGTGATACATATATTTTTAGTAAAAAAAATTGGCTATCTTGTAGCAACGCACGGACACTAACCTAGTACGAGAAAAAACAAAGAAAAAGTTAGGTACTTGGGGAAGTGTAAACCGAAAGAAAAAAAAACGGAAAAAGAGGGAACGTTTGATATCAAGGCCCTGTTTGGCAGGGCTTCTTCACTGGCTTCAGGAGCCGTTTGGAGCCATTTTGTGTCAAATGGGGTAAAATAAAACAGCTTCCCCCGAGAAGCCCCTTAAATCGTGCTCTCACAGCGGATTGAAGTGGGATGAAGCCAAAAATAGTGGGTTCACCCGGTTTCACCCCATCCTACGTGGCGTTATGTAAGCATATTTTAAGGACCTTTACTAGTGGAGCTGTTTTACCAAACGATTTATCAAAACGGCTTCAGCTTGACAGCTAGAGTTGTTCATGGAGCCGAAGCAAAAAAAAAAAATGGCTTCACTGGTGAAGTGGAACCGTGCTAAACGGGGCCTAAAGAGGCAAAATTTCTACCCTTTTTTGGTCTGGATTTTTTGGTCCGGCCTACTTATAAGGACTTGCGGATGGTAGAAATCGACTAAAGGTCGTATCCGAGATCAATTCCTGATCTTAATCTTACTCCTAAAAAGACTCGGGTCCTATCGTCATCCTAACCGTTTTCGCCCCGCCCGGCTCCTCGCGACGCTCTATTTTCGCGACGCCCGGCTCCTACCTCGCGCCACACGTACACTGACTCGGCAACCGCCGACCTCCCCCGCCATGCCGCGCCGCGCGGACCACACCTGCCCCCGCCATGCCGCGCCGCTGGGCCACGACCGGCTGCGCTACGCCGTCCGCGGCCCCGTCCTCGACACCGCCGGCCCCCGCCCAGCTGCGGTACGCCGTCCGCCGCCCTGTCCTCAATGTCGTAACTCCGCTCCCGATCCCGTCCAGGCTCACCCCTCAACGGCACCGGCGACTCGCCAACATCCTCCCGCTCACCTGCACGGCCACCGCCCAGATCTACCGTCAAGACGGCCACGCCCCTACCTCGCTAGGAGTCCAAAACAGCACATCGACCTGCCCAGCTGAGGAGGCGGCGCGGCGTCCCAATGGTGATGGAGGCGGTGCGACATCCCGGCGGCGGAGGCAGCACGGCTTCTCCGCACGACGCGTCGATGCCACGAGCCCACGCGCTGCCCCGGACGAGTTTGACTCTCTGAACTTCTTCTTTCAATACGATGATATGAAAGCTTATCCAAATCGCAAACAATTCCTTCTCCCTTGCAGGCAGGGCTTTTGCCGAACACTAGTCAACTAGGGATCCATAAGCTAGTCAAGTAATATTTAAAGCGGAAGCATAAGAACTTCCGCGCCGCCCCCGACCGAGGTCCTTCCGTGCCGACACCGGCCGAGGCCCTTCCCCGCGCCGACCGAGGTACGGTCCGTCCTTCCCGGCGCCGGTCGAGGCCCTTCCGCGCCACCCCCTCTTCACGGAAACCACGCCAAATCCTGGTGCCCCGCGTCTGAATCCGGCGCGCCCCAACCCGATCTGTTCGATCTGCGCCGAATCACCGTCGCTCACGGTTGAACCCTAATCCGATCTCGGTGGCGTGCGTGCGTGCTGCAGGATCCGCGGCGGCGGGCAATGGTCAGCCAGCGACGACGCACCTGGTGGACAACGAGTATGACTATCTATTCAAGATCATGCTCATCAGGGACTCTGGCGTCAACGAGTCCAACATCCTCATCCGATTCACCCGCAACGAAGATCAATCATGCTTTCTTTCCCCTCCCGATCTGCGCGGCCCCTCCCTCCCCTCTGCCCCCATCCGTGAGCTCGTTGAAGAGTTGTGGCTTGTCAAAGACGAGGTCCACCACGAGCCCACGAGCTCGCCCTTGCGCGCACCTGCTTCCACAGTGGTTTCGCCTCGCCCCATTTGTCGGCCTAACGGCCTCATCATATCGCAGAGCAACAAACAGCGTAGCGATGGGAGCGTGTATGGTTCAAAGGACGGAGGTGGTTCAGGAGCCCCATGCGACCATGCAGCTACACAAAGGTGAGGGTTTAATTTGGTGCTTTGCGTAGTGGATTTGGTAGTTTAGATTCTAGAATTGTGGATTTGGTAGTTTAGATTCTAGAATTGTTTCAAATTTTGTGGCATCCTGGTAAATAGCCTTTTGCTCTGCTGTTGCACAACGTGGTTAAATTACTAACGGTGTGATGTGATCAAATTTTTCCTACTAAATCGAGACAAAAAAAAGCCCTTAGTTGGCAGTGTGGTGAAGGCCACACATCCTCTACTGTGCAATTTCATAAATACATATGAGAAATCAATTGATTGCTATCAATACTCGGCTGTTAATTTTTGGCTTCAGAGACAAAAGACATGGAGGGGTGGTTTCCTTGCTTGATTATTGATTATTGATTTAATACCATTACAAGAGCCAAGAAGAAGAAGAAGAAGGATCCAGAGTCCATCAATGGAATAGAGGTGCCTACTTATTCATTATTTGCATGTTCATCAACTAATTCATCTTTTACTGGAGAAGTGTAATTCACAAATACGTAATTTTGAATTATCTGAACTGCGTCTTCAGATAACTGTGACCTACCGATAAATATGATCATCAAAGTTTCCCTTTTATAGTCCATGGTGATATGTTTATTTCTCTTCATAGTTGGTTCTTGGTTAGCACATGTGACGCCGTAAGATTTATCTTCCAATTTGCACTTTTATAGTTCTTTTTACAATGTGGATTAATGAAGAGGCAGGGAAATTATCATATCAAACTGGTGTTACGGTGGTTGCTGATTATGGTGGAGCACGAATTACTCAGCAAGTTCTATGACACAGTTGGTTGCATCGATATAGCTCAATTAGTTCTATGAAAGTTGTTTGTTTGGAATGGATTTTTGCCTGCAAGAACATTATTGGTCAGTGTAACAGTTAATTGGTTGGCAACAAAATGTTTACATAGATATGCAGTTTGCTCTTTTAAAAGATCACCCTTGAGGTCTCATGTTCATGATTTCATCTAGGGAGCATACCATGTTTAAAAAGAAGATATTGCACTTCTTTTTTCAGCACCGGATGCGTTATGATAAGTACATGGTAATATTTGATTTCTAGACAGAATGAGGACATTCATTTTAGAGCTAAAATATTATAGTTTTTCTAGCCTTCTAGCATTAATTGAGCATACTGAGTGACCCTGTGGAAAAAGTTGCTTAATGTTTGAGAGAAGCATGAAAGGTTTGTTTACTGTAGCATTATGTGTTAATGTTAGCTAAGTACCTGCGATAAGACACGGGTACAATGGATTATGTATTCTATCGGCTGAGGATCCAGATCGACATCTAGTGATATTTTTTCCTCAATTTTTGAAAAATACGCTGCAGATGCTTCTGAGGCAGGGGAAATAGATGCAGAGGCTTTATTTGCAACACTAGAGAAGAAAGTTGATGAAAGTTCTACTATACCAAAATGCATTCCATCCAAGGTATGATGCCTTACAATGCTTGCTGGTCTGGGTATATTTTGGTATGATGTCTTACAACGTTCATGGTCTGGGTGCATTTTGGCATATTCAAATGAGCTCAAAGGAACTGATATGGATAGATAGAGTTTTATTTAAGATGATTTTGTGACAAACAATCAATAAATTGGAGTTTTTATAATTGGGATATTGATTTTACAACTTGGACTGTGGGTTAGCCTCAATAATTTAGTTTGAATGCTTTAGTGTGTGTTTTTTCCAAAAATCTATTGCCAGTACTTGAACTATCAACCTTCCAAAAATATAAAGATTGTTCTGTTTTTCTTTTTCTGCTTCTTTGATCTCTTTGCTAAAATTCCTGCTGGTGATCTCTGTTCCAAGCCGACTGAGTAGCAGGATCAACATATCTCATCTCAAGCTCTTCATACCTTGATCTTCACGCAAGTTCATTTACCTACAAACCAAAGTCATATTCTTGTTCCTGGAGATCATGCAAAAATTCACATGCTATAGGTTCAATCCGTTCATTCGAACCTCTATGTTTGTTTGTGGGATAGAGAGGATAACTTGCCAAAGTGACAATAGTGAACCCTTGCCATAGCACTGAAAGAGTGGTCTTGCGTAAATAATTTTTAAACAACCAAACAATATCATGTGCTGGCGGCTGCCATCGCTGTCAAATAGTTTGCACGCCATAACTAATATTCCATAATTATTTTGGTAATGCTCAAATAGTCAAATCACATACTACCATTCAGCTGGGAAGAAGTAGAGGGTAAGAAAAGAGACGTAGGCCGCAGGCCACTAAGACCGTGCCATTCCCCTAACCAACCAACCACCTTTTCTTTTTAAAATATTTTAACAAATAGAAATAAGCAATATAAACTAATGATCTTACCAATTCTAAATTTGCTGGGCTAAGAAAGGAATACTTGTCATACCAGATTGTTATACGAGCTAATGATGACTTACCATTTCGTTTGTTCATTACCTGAATTGCAGTTCACAAGGTATTGCAAAATGCTATATGCTCAGTGGTACTTGAAATTTGAATGAGCTGGTATGCATGTGTTTTTCACCACCGAAATTCTCTACTTTCATACACAGTAATGGTTTCCTTTTAGTTGTATGTATGAGAACACTGTCTCATACACTCCTAAAAATATTTTTTCTATTGATCAGTCTAGACAAGATCTCTTGATGGTGATAAATGACAATGTCTTGATCAGTAATTGCAGGTTCATTTCGAGGTGTTAGTTTAAATTCCTATTTTGTTTATAGGAAAATAACAGGGCCGCAGGGCACTCCTCGCATGCAAGGAATAGTCAAGCTATGTTAGTGGCGTCCATCTTGGCGTGAGGCAGGGCAGCTGTCTGGTGCAGTTTGGTCCATGTCATTCTTCATCGAAAATCAGTTTGGCTGCAAAGCGAACTAGCATGGCGGCCTGTACAACTTTTTTTTAGTCATTACTATTTATTTCGTGTACCTGAGAATTGTTCTTCATTATTACGTGGACTTAGAATTTTTTTCGTATAATATAAGGCTAAATCATCCTTTGTCGCTTATAAATATATATTCTTGATATAGCTGTGGTTCTAGACTAGAATATTAGTTTATGATATGTCATGTTATTCTTTGTTACACTATATCTCGGTTTTTTAAGTCACATACAAGTTGGACCAATGTGCGGGCAGGATTAGGTTGTGCATGGGTTTTGTATTTTGTGTTAGCACTTAGTCAGGTTTGCCTCTATATACGGGATCAATTCAATAGTTCTATGCATTCCATCTGGTGTTGGTTTTCTACGGAAAAAAACATTCTTTGATACATGACAAAGTTGCAGGAACATCAGTTCAGTTGTGATTCTAGAAATGTTGTGCAAGGATCATTTTCTAAATGATTATATTATTATGTCGTGGCAACTCACGGGCATTTTACCTAGTCAAATAGAAAAAAGGCAAAAGTAGAGATAAGTTTCTTAATTTAGGCTAACGTCAGTCAACACCAAAACGGAGATAGTATTGTTGTCTGTTGGCCTGGTTTCTTAAGCCGTCGTTAGTTTATTTTTTTCTTTTCTGTTTTCTTTTTATTTATTTTCTATCATTCATTTTTCGCTTTCTTTTTCTGTTTTTTTCCTTTTGCTGATGTGTACAAATAGCCGGTGGTTGAGAATAATCTGAACCGAAATTGAAATCCCAATTCTAATCTCTCACAACTAAAAAAGACTAAAGATGGGACACCAGTTTGGTGCGGAAAAATTTCGCTACGCTCCTTCGGTCCTCCCCTTGCGATACCGTGACTGGAAGGCGCCGACGGGTGGGACCTCCCCATCCCCGCCCTCGCTCATCGTGCGACGCGGCCGCCCTCCACGATCGCCATCCCCACACACGCCCTCCGGATACCGTGACTGGAGCCCCGCCCTCGCTCATCGTGCGACGCGGCCGCCCTCCACGATCGCCATCCCCACGCACGCCCTCCGCCCCTATCCCCGCCCTCGCTCATCGCGCGACGCGGCCGCCCTTGCCCTCGCTATTGCCGCCGCGGCCGCCCTCGCCCTCGCCCTCCGCCACCATCCCCGCCCTCGCTCATCGCGCGACGCGGCCGCCCTCGCCCTCGCTATTGCCGCCGCGGCCGCCTTCGCCCTCGCCCTCATGGTACGCACGCCGACGCCCCAGCGCCCCTCGCCCTCGCTATTGCCGCCGCGGCCGCCTTCGCCCTCGCCCTCATGGTACGCACGCCGACGCCCCAGCGCCCCTCGCCCTCGCTATTGCCGCCACGGCCGCCCTCGCCCTCGCCCTCACGGTACGCACGCCGACGCCCTAGCCCCCCTTCGCCCCTGCGTGGCTGCCGCGACTCGTGCACCCCTTTGGCGCCTCTAGGAGCTCCCATCGGCCGTCCCCGCCCCCAAGCCTCATGCCTCCTCCAGATCCGCCACCATCCACGCCCCGACGCCGCCGGCCACCGCCGGATCTGACGCAGGCCGGAGGCGCCAACCGAGCAGCGCCGGACGCCGCGCCCCCCAAGCCGCTGCCCCAAAGGGCGTCGAGCTCCTCCCTCGGGGTCGAACGGAGCCGTCGTCGGACGTCCGCGACGCTCGACCGCCGCCGGAAAACGGCGCCCCCAAGTTGTCGGCCTCCTCCAGATCCACCTCCGTCCGCATCCCAAGCCGCCGGCCACCGCCCACCGCCGGGTCTGCCGCCGTCCCCCAACGCGTGCATCCCCGGTGTCCTCTCCCCTCCACACAGGTTCGTGCTGGTCTTCACACAGGTTTGCTGCTCATTATGAATTTTGCCTTCTTTGATCGTTGATGTGCTCTTCATCTGAGATGCTTCAATCAACTGTGGCAAAATGTTTTTACTCAATACATTGGAGTATGATCTTATTGTAGTTTTTTGTCTAAACAATACTTCTGTTGGAAAAAGTTATGTTTCTAATTAGAACAGTAATAGTCCTATTTCTTTAGTAAATTCTACAGTGAAGATTCCACAAAGCTAAACTCTGAAGTGAAAAAAAAAATCACTCAAAGTATTAATCAAGTGACACTTTACAATAAGACATATGTCCTGTTGTTTTAATTTCATTATCTGAAGCAGCCTTAATTTTTATGCTCATTAAGTGAAACAAGCCATTACCCATGACTAATGTCGATTTAATACTATATTAGAAATTCAAAATTCTCAGAAAGAATCACATACGCCTGACCAAGTTTATCTACTGCCCTGAAAAATGGATACTTTTTCTTCTGAAATGATGTGTTTTGCAGCTCCCTCCAACTATCCACCTTGTCCAGTCTGCAGGCATTGTGTGTTTCTGGTTCTCATCATTCCGGAGAAGTAGTTGGCATACCACCCAGCAGGGCTGATGTCATAATCTTTGTAAGTGTCAACACATCCCAACCAATAAAGCACTGCACCTAGCATAAATGTTTTTTTTGTTAATTTTGGCATTAGAGTTGCGTAAATCTGGTGCTATTTAGTCATCTCGTCATTTAGTCAGTCAAGTTCGCATTAGTTACTAATCTGCTTTTCATAGCAGGGCTTTTGTTAATTGGAAAAAATAAAAAGAAAAAATTTCTTGAACATTAGAAACAGAAATGTATATCCCTTTTCTGGTTGACGGTATATTTTGAACATTGGAAACAGAAATGTTCAGCTTGAATTTGTTCTCTAACAGGTGTTCAGCTTGCTTCTCTAGCAGGACTGAGACATATGTCCAATAACAATGCGCTAACTACCTTACCATGTTTTTTTAGAAGCATCAGTTTGTACATAAAGAATGCATTAACTAAGAAAGTCATAGAACTAATTTTAGCATCTCGCTGCTGAAACACCCAAACCAAATCCATGTTGTTAATCTCAGACCCTCTCAACTTTTCCTCTTTTGGTTCTAGACTAATCAATCCCAATAGTTTGAAAATGATTCCCACTGTAAAGATGACTAGGACTAAAGACAATATAACTTTATCAGGTGAACAGTACAGAGTCCATAAACCAGGGAGCTAAAAACAACAATATTAGGAGTCACCCCTTCTTCGATCATCTCAATGAATCTAAGCACAGCATCATCCACTCTTCCCAACTTGCAAACGGCATCTATTAATGTTCCATAAGTGACTACATCAGGACTCAATCCATGGTGCCTCATTTGGCTAAATACATGCATTGCCTCATCTATCATTGCCTTTTTAGCATATGCACAGAACACGGTGTTGAAGGTGTAATGGTTAGGTGAAAGACCATTTTGTACCATCAAATCTAGGAGATCTGGCAAATCCGCAAGGGCTCCTTTAGCAGCGTACCCGTGAAGAAGAATGTTGTAGATATTTACATCAGGTTTTGTGCCCTTCCTAATCATAGAATCGAAAATCTTCCTGGCTTCTATGCATTTTCCATTCTTGCATAGATAGTCTAGCAGCAAATCATAAGTTCCTATACAAAGTTTCCAGTGAACGTAGATTTACTTATGTAAATTTTATAATTTTGATTGATATATATACACGAGCTTGCAGATGGATAGAATTTCATGAGGTGGAAATAGAACATATATTTTCAAGATGGGATGTGACTGCCAAGGTGTTTTGGAAGAGCAACATACGACATCACCATGGTGATGACTATTTGCGTGTAATTTTGATGGACGAGGAGGTACATTCGCTGACTTCTATTTTTATACCATGCTTAAAATTTTTGTCTGCTGATAATTACTATTTATCTATTAACTACAATGTTCTTATAGGGAACCAAAATGGAAGCCGTTGCATATGGTGATCAGGCTAGGAGGTTCAACAATTTGATCATTCAAGGACAAGTTTATGACTTGATGAGAATTGGCTTTGCGCCTACTCATGATGATCCCTTGCGCCACATTTTTTGTTTATGTGCTGAGTACTATGTCCTACTATCTGCACAAACTTTGGTTAATATACCACAAAGACCTATATGGATTGCGGAGTGTCCGCGTACGTTTATGAATTTTGAGGATATTTACAGACAAGATAACTTCTTTTTTACAGGTGAGAAATAACTGGCCATACTAATATTTAAAATCATATAGTTAACTGGTCATGCTACTGTTCTATCAATATATTTTTTTTCTTGTAGATATCATTGGTATGGTGGTATATGTGTCCGAAATTTTTGGAAGGGGAAAGCCGCGGATGCGTCCCTACAGATATGTTTTCATCATGAATCCAAGGTACTTATTTAATTGCGAGAAATAATAAATTATATGTCGTTAATCGAATTATTTATCATTGGAGGATGTTAATTAATTGTAACTCGTAGCAAGAAATACATGATAATACACGTCAAGGAACCACACCTTCAACGTCACATATGGGAATGGCGGCCAGCGGAACTTGAGTTGCGCACACTAGCTGCACTGCATGTACAGATGAATAAAATATCAGGTATTGCATTATCAATAATGTTCTCAAATATATTAACTAATTAAATATGCTATTATTATATTTTTTGTTGGTGCATCATAGGTGGGGTGGCCACGACTGAATTCAGTAAAATAATATTCTCACCTACTTGTAATCAGGCGCATGAATTTCATGGTAAGGTTATATTGTGGTAATTCAGTAATTGAATTTCTCAGATATAGTATTGACCAAAAACTTTTTTATTATAGATCTACGCAACGAACTACGGGACGATAAAAGCATACGTCAAGTCAGAAAATTTGCATATGGCACTGTTGAGCGCCTCATAGAGAATTATTGATGTCTGCTCTACTATTTTTAGAAATAAATAAGGATGATATGTTTAAGCACTTTTGGCATACAGTTTAAATATATCTTCGTTATTGTTCTCTCTTACGTGCTTGAATTCAATCCGATTTATATTATCCTCATGTATATTGGATCACAAATTCTTGATGTAAACCACGTTGATATTCTTTGGTTACATTGGACAACCAACTGCATATGAGCATCTCCAAGAGTTTGGCAAATTTCACGTGACAAATCTTGTGTTTTGTCAACTCCCAAAATAATATAACAAGTTAAAAAACAGTTCATCTCCGCATCGCTCCCCGCGATTCCCTCCCCCGATAAAAAAAACCAATTTTCCCTGGCCGTCACGATTCCCCCAGTCCCTGCGGTCCCATGTCCCACAAGATTCAAAATCAGCAAACAACCCAGACCACCTCTTCCTCCTCTAATTTCCCTTGCCAGTATAAAATCTCTCATCACAACTAAAAAGACTAAAAGGTGAACAGTTTTTTCGTACGATAAATGCTTGGACTCGTCGGTCCGCCGTTCCGTGCGAATTCTCCCTCTCGCTCCCCGCGATTCCCTCCTCCGATAAAAATTTACCTGGCCAATCGCACGATCCAAAAATTTCCCTGGCCAATGGCACGATCCCACATTCCTGTGCTCCCTTGTCCCACTGGACCACGACAACGTCAGCAAACAACCGAGACCACCTCTTCCCCTGATTTTCCTTACCAATAAAATAGATCTGTAAAATCCAGAAATAACCACGGTACACTCAAAAACAGGAAACAACCGAAGGGCCTGTTTGTTTCCGATTAAAAGTGCGTTAGCGATCGAGCGTCGCAGCTTATCTTGCCAAATGGGCTGCGAGACGGGCACGGGGACGGGCAGTCAGATTATCATTATTGTTGTTAATGAGGCAGTCAGTCACAAGTCATAAAGTGTTGACTCGAAACCCAGAGAAAACTAGCGTTCTAGCTTCAGGTTACGATCAATGTACTGCCTCACAGCGTCTTGGTTTACATGAAAAATAAACCTCATGTCCTTTATCTGAAAGGGGAAAAAAGGTAGCTAAATTAGTACGGCATGAAGATACTCAACGAAATGCATCAGTGATATCTCAGTCAAATAACAAGGGAAAAGACTTTTTTTTTTCCAAATCAAGTATAGCAAACCAGCACAGAAGTTAATTTGTCAAAAAGTAATTGTTGCATGTCAGAAGTTCAGGCAGTTATGTCCTGCCAGTAGAACCCTAAACTATATAATCCTCCCTCTGGTCAGGAATACTCACGAGCTGTTTGGTTCCCCAGCAGTATCACAAACGAAAACAATTTAAAGCTGCATGTGTTACCGGCGGAAATAAAAATTGAACTACTTCCATTTACGTTTACGTTACATTTACACAAACCAAACAGTTCGTTAATGTTTTCGACGAGGAGAATGAGCTATATACAGTACAGTCCCCAGCTGTCAAGAATAATGACAAAACTCCTCAAATATCAATTCTATCATCAATGATAATCTGTTGAGGCCTAACTTGATGACTTTATATGGTATCTTCATTTACTATGGGCAGGAAACCATGGAAGAACATGTCTCCACCGGACAGAGTAATGATAGGATTGAGCCATTTGGAGAGGAGACAAACTACGATATCAAATTATTGTTAGAACTACAATCTTCCGCAAATGTTACCGCCAAGGACGACACTAACAATATGTCAAAGGTTGATGTTCACAAGGTGGCTCAGTGGGATTCTTCTGATGTGGTTCCATCAAAACAAAAAGAATTGTTGCCTGATAAATTGATAGAAGGTTTCATGCATAACAAACCCAAAAAATCATCGTCAGCTCGCATCGCGCCAGAAGGTAGTACGTTGTTCATCTATTATGCTACTTATTTGTTTATTATATATATTATATATTTGTAATAATAATCAATACATGCGATAATATTAGTTAACCCCATAATATTTATCCTATGAGTATGTTGTGTTTTCCAGATTATGTTTGTACCGAAAGTGATAGAGCCATAATTGAAACTGCTAAAAAAATTCCACTTTTACCGGGCAAGGAGGAGCTTGTGCTCATCGATGATGTTCCAGTGTCGAGAAATCACATAGAGTGTCTTTTTCAGCCAAAAGAATTCTTAGGTGATGAGGTAATAAACACAAGTAATAATATTGAATCAAACATAGTTAACTTCTATGTCTTTTCTTTTTAATGGCTCATTATATGTAGGTCATAGATGCTTATGTTAATGTGATCAAGGCCCAGAAGGATTTGGAACAAAGATCAGGAGGTAAAGTCTACCTTGAAAATTGTTGCATAACTGCATTAATGAAGTGGGATGGGGAAAAGAGCCAGCACATTGGAGTCAATTACCCTATCCACGACACTTCCCATCGTCCTGCTTTAACAAAAAGGTGTTAGCTTACTTAGACCATGACATGGTAGGAATTTTTAAAACAATATATTGTTCTTTGGTTATTAGATTCCTGTGTTGGACAAATTGTTTATTATTCGATTTCATAGGTGTTCCTCCCAATAAATGTGCGCGCTTCACACTGGTATCTTGGTGTTATAAATGCTAAAAAACGTGAGGTTCAGGTGCTAGACTCTTTGGACATGATGCTCGGACGTGCTGACCTGAATAAAGTCGTGGGTATTTTTTAACATTAGTAATTATATATATTTTATATTTTATAAAACCTAATTGATTCATTCTTCTATGAATAAATAGCGAGTTGGAATGAGGAAGCAGATAGAATTCATATTGGAGCAGGAGAAGAATATAGTCCTGAAAGAGCACAGGTGGCCAGATATTGAAGTTGATAAATGGCCAATAGAAGAGATTTTTCATGGTAAAAATTTACAAAATGATGGGTACGTTGAAAGTAACGACATCGTATAATATTTCAATTATGTGTGCCTTTGACCTCTTTGATTTAATGTGTCTGAACCTCTATTAATGTTGTATGTAGTTATTCATGTGGTTTATTCTTAATAACCTTTATGGAGTATTGGACCGGGAATGAATTATCAGACGAGTTCAACCAGGTAATTCAGTATGGGTCTTACCACAAGTCATGAGTATTTACTACCTATAGGGTGATAAATAAATAGAGGATGGTGTCTATACTATTTTGCAGGATGATATGAAAGAATTTAGACTGAAGCTTGCGGCGATCTTGCTATCGTCAGAGTTAAATAAACGAAAGGGGTCTCTGTATCTCGATAGCGATGACAATATTGGAACACCAAGCGACTGTGTCATAATAGAGGATCCAACCAAGGTTGAAGCGTCCACGAAAAAGAGGAAACATTCTGAGGAGGATGAATGCTTAGTGGTTCAAAATGACACACATGAACACATACAAACTCAGAAAAAATCTCACATGTCCATGCCAATCAAGAGTATGATGAGTTTTGGGCATTTGAGGTCATGAAAGATATGCCATTGAACAGGGAAGAGATGACTGAGTTACTATGTGATTATGTCATGGCAATTCAGAATGAAGCGATATTGAAGTAGGCTACATGCTTATTTTAATTAATTTACTAAAAGTAGTATGCTCTCTTATAATTAGATAATCATCTATGTGTTCAATGCTTTGCAGGAGACCTTGGGTTAAAGGCTTTCACCCCTCGATGATTGCCCTAAGTGTCAAGGACCTACAAGAGTTGTTAATGGACAATCGAGGTATCTCTGAGAACTGTTTTAGTTTAAGTGTTCGCTTTCAGGCAGCTCGAGAGTTCAGAACACCGACACGATATAATAGTATTATGAAGCATCATATGGACCTACGCTTTTGTGTAAGCATATTTTTCTAATAATTATTATGCTATATTATATTGTCTTATTTGTTGGTCTTTTAATTATATAAAATAGAATAAGTTATATTAATCCCCACTCTAAAAAATGTTCTCCTTCAGAAAATGTGTGCTTTAACAAAAAGCCCAGAATACCGTAAAAGACAAAGTGCGAAAGAACTAGCTGTTGCGATCGGTATATGTGGAGATATGAAATACGACATACCACAATGGAGATACGTAAGTCACTTCATTCTGCTTTTAATAATTGTTTCCTATATATTATTCTAATTACAACCATGTTTGCAGTTTCTTTTACCGTGGCTGCACGTTCAAAAATATATGCTTTATATTGTCGACCAACAGAAGGAGACGGTTACCATGATTGATCCTAGATCTGTTGAAGAGTGGTGCAAAGACATACCACTGCTGATGTATGCCAGATAAACTCTTGGATTTAATATGCAATATACTGCTGCAATGAATAAACATATTCCCGGATGGAATGATGATATGTTCAAATGGAAATTCATTCGTGAAACAGACATTGCACATGATATAGATGGGTAACTAACTCAAGTTATCAAAGCTGGCATTCATAATATCTATGATTTAACTATTTGTATATATATACTGATGGTGATTCTGACTACAGGTGCTCAAGTGGATACCTTATTCTACAATATATGAATGCGTGGAATAGACCTAAAATCACACATATTTATACGGTACCTAAAACATACTTTGTTTTATGGTTTTACGAGAGATTTTCATTTCACGTAGTATTAATTATTTGGTAGAGAAATATTTACGTATATACATAACATGTGTACATGATCGTATGGTGATGCGGCGGAACTTATTCATCGATTTATTGGCACACGAAAGAAATGGATATCGAAGATATCTTCTTGTCGATATAAAACATTATGTCAGCCGTATCACGGAAAGACCTATACAATAGCATTTGTGAGTCTGCGATGTTACGAAACATTATCTTGGCCGCATCACTAGATTAAATGTTTTTTCAAATATGGTATTTAATTTTATAATATTGTTATATTATCGTGTGATCCATTTGTTTTTAGCATAATTTTTATGTTGTCCCGTAGCAACGCACGGGCACGCTACCTAGTCCAAATCAAAAAGATAGAGATATAGTATGTATATGTATCTTACCATATATCTTATATAACTAGAAATCCTAATTATAGACAAATAGATCCTATGATGATCCCATAAAACGTAAATAGGAGTTCTAATCAATGTATTTTGCTTTTCAAATTTCCTTCCTGGACCAATCATATATAGAAGTAGTGTATATATATATATATATGTGCTAACTACGTGTCCTTCCTTGACGAATCGATGAAGCCGTAGGGCGGAGTCCAAACCCAGAACAGCGAGGAGGGGCAGAAAAAAAACTACAACAAGACGACATTTTTTTATGGTAGAAATTTTTAAACAGTAACCGAGTCAAACTTTTAGTTGGACGAAAAATTAAAATTAGCAGAAATTTTGCTTCTAGAGAAAAAAAAAGAAGAAAAAAAAAGGTAGATATAGAGATATACGTAGATATAGATATAAATGAGAGGATGCCTAGTTATTTTTCTTAACAGTCCTTACCTAATACTACAACAACGATGTTGTAAATAGATTAGAACTCCTAGTTAGATTTACATTCGCGAAGTTAGTTACATGAGGTCATACCAAAAAAAATGGTACAAAAAAAGAGGCAAAATTTTTGACTCTTTATTATTATTATTATTATTATTATATATAATATATATTAGATATTAGGTAATTAGGTATAGATATAGATATAGATTATATTATATTATATTATATATATATATAGAATATATAGATATATAATGATCTTTATCTCTATCTCTTCTGTACTCTCTACAACTAAAACACCGAACGTTTTCGTACAGCCCGACTTTCACCGCGTGCCTGCGATCTCCATCTCTCTGGCTTTCACCGCATGCCTCGCGTGCCTGCGATCTCCATCTCTCTGGCTTTCACCGCGTCTTGCGATCTGCGCCTCTTCCCGGTCCTTCCTAAAAAAACCACATCCGATATCTCTCAGCTCTATGGACCGCCATATAAAAAGGAAACAAACCACCCGCCAATCTCGCAAAAAGGAATGAAACAATTGCCCACGATCAGAAAAGGCACGTTAAGGAAACAAACCACATCTCGCAAATCTCGCAAAAAGGAAGGAAACAATCGCCCACGATCAGAAAAGGAAGCAAACCACGTCTCTTGTGAAAAAAAAAATCCACGCCGGTCTCACACGATCGCTATTAGCGCCTCCTGCGACCCCCGCTTAACCCACACATGATGAAATGGTAAAACTGCCATCGCTGAGACCACTCGACGTCGACTCAATCTGCTACTCGGTCCGGTGCCGGAGCCGTGACACCCTGAGGACGGTAGCAGCAATCTGCTACTCAAAGTCACCGCCGCCCCGCGGCGACTTGACGCCAGAAGCGATCTGCTACTCGAAGCAGCTAACGCCTTCTGGTGCCGTCACCCAAGCCACCTGACGTTGATTGCAATCTGCTTCTCCTGCCATCACCGCCTCCATCGCGATCTGCTTCGTGGTTTGACGACGCCTATCTGGTGTCGTCACCGTGGCCACCCGACATCAACGACAATCTGCTTCTCTGACCTCGGGGTCTCCCTCGCAATCTGCTTCTTGGTCAGGCCTACACAAGTAAGGTTGAAAACGGTCGAAAACGGTCGAAAAACTCCTCAATTGTTTTCTACTTTTATATTTAAATACGAACACGAAAGCGGAAACGATATAGTCAGAAACGAAAACGAAAACGAACTTACGGTATTTCGAAAACGAATCAATCCGAACGAAATTATGTCGAACACGGTCGACGTACGAAAATTCAATACGGAATATCGACCCACAGTGCATAACTTTAAACATGTGCATCACCAAAGTAACAAGTGCATAATTTAGTTCAAGCACACATAATAGTTAACGAGTGCATGACCTAGGGTCTTAAATCTTAAGTACCATCACAAACACACAGTCGCCGACACACAAATACAAGTCTATAAGAAGTAATTAATAGGATATAAATATGAACATCTACAGTTCAGCAGTATCATCCATGATATCAGGATCACTTTCCATATCATTTGCTTCCTCATTGTCCACCTCATTGTCCTCATCCCCTTCCTTGTTATTTTCCTACAAGTTTGTGAAGTTAACTAAAATTAGATATAGCAACTAGTATATTTCATAGAAAACAGTCGATAAACATACCTCAATTTTCAGTTTAGTCACAGCATTAGTCAAAGCATCAACCTCAAGATCACTCACAATTGATCCAAGCTTTTTAGAATCTGAAAAAAAATAAAAAGGGAAAAAATCAATGCATTATTCGGCTGCAATAATAAGTATCTAATTGGAAAAAACAAGTAAAATAAGCACCTTTACTTGCTGCAGCAACCCAATCCTTTGTGCAAATTAATGCCTGTACCATCTCGGGATCAAGACGACTGCGATAGGGATCAACAACACGGCCAGCAGCACTAAAAGCAGACTCTGATGCTACTGTTGACACTTGGATGGCCATTACATCCCGAACAATTTGTGAAAGGATAGGATACTGTTCTCTCTTGTTTTTCCACCAAGCTAAGATGTCAAACTCACCACCAAGTTTCAGTAGTGGTTCTCCAATATACATGTCCAACTCATTTGACTCAACCATACCAGGTTCACTTGCTTCATACAAGAATTCTTCTAGGTCATGGTCTACATTTCCCATTAATATATCAGTTGTGTTACTAGGTCTAGGTGCAGCTCCTTGACTAGTTTTCTTTGATGATGCAGCAGCATTAACATAAAAGTTGTACAATTTCTTTACCACAGTAACAAACTCATCAAGTTCAGCTTGATAATAAATACCATGGGACTTCTTCATGTAGTACTCTATTAGCCTTTTCTTATACCTAGGATCAAGAAAACAGGCTACAGCTAGAGCAATGTTGGACTGCTCCCAATATTTGTCAAATTTTGCCTTCATAGAAATTGCCATTTGTCTAATTGTAATATTTTGATCACAACACCAGTCATCAAGCAAGACCTTTATATCACAAAAACCTCTATAAAATAAATTTGCAGTAGGGTATGAAGTGCCAGAGAGAATTTCAGTGAGATCATAAAATTTCTTCAAGCAACCATAAATTGTCAATGCATTGTCCCATTCAGCAGAAGATGGAGAAATCTTGGCATACTTACGGCGATCTGAAGACTTCAGCCTAATAAATGCATCCTTGTAGTACAAGGCATCTCGCAACATTAGGTAGGTAGAGTTCCATCTTGTTGAAACATCCATTTGAATACCCCTCTTTGTATCCAACCCAGCTTCGGTGGCACGCTTCATAAGCTCTTCCCACTACAATGGAGACCCTTTCACAGCTAGTACAAGTGATTTGATCTTGCTGAGTGTTCCTGAAATAACTTTCAACCCATCTCTAGCAACCAAATTGAGAATATGACAGGCACATCTAACATGGAAAAATATCCCATCACAAACTAGGGAACCATTAGCATTATCTTTCAGATCTGAAATTATATCGTTGACAGCCACTTTATTTGAACTAGCATTATCCAAAGTCAAAGCAAACAGTCTATTTTCAATGTACCATTTAACCATAACTTCAGTGAATGTTTCAGACAACTTTGCACCAGTATGTCTACCCTTTACATTGAAAAAACCAACAATTCTTTTCTGTATATGCCAATTATCATCTATCCAATGAATAGTAACACACATGTATCCTTTGTTTTGGCATGAGGTCCACATATCCATTGTTGCACTAAAGCGGCACTTCATAGTCTTCAAGTGTGCATATAAAGTTTCCTTTTCTTTAAGATATGTATCCATTATTTCTTTCCTAACAGTGACACGAGATTTTATCGGAAAGCTAGGACGGAGAGATTTGATGAAATCAACAAGATACTCATGCTCAACTATATTGAAAGGATATTCATGCATGGTTATTGCCAAATTTAATTTCTTCAAGCTAGCTTCTTGGTCATATTTGTAAGGCTGAACATGGGAAATTTCAGAGCCAGGGTTCTTACCAGCTTTGAGTTGTTGCTGTCCCTTCACAATACTGTGTTTTGAATGCAAATGGTGCTTGAATGATGTTGTCCCATTGATGCCCTCAGCTCTGTATTTCTGATCACACCTAGAGAAATTGCAGTGTCCCCACAACTCCTCAACTAGCTTTCCTTCTACCTCTACATACTCCTTTTTCTTGGTGAAATAATTCCAAACCCACGATGTGTATTTCTTAAACCTCTTGCCAGAAAGGCGAGCCTGCTCTGGATCGTCATCATCCTCTTGATCAACATTGTCAACATTAATTGGTACTTGAGTAGCTGGAGATGTTGTGGTTGTTGCTGGTGCACGTGCATCATTATCAACTGATGCTGCGACTGATTCTATCTGTTCGATACAATCCCGTGCCACTGATGCTGCTGTAGCTGGACTTTCACAAGTTCCACTAGATGCAACACTTTGAGATGAAGGTCTTCTACTCCCTAATCCTGCCAAGTGCCAACAGCCAAATGAAACAAACATTACTAAATCAGAAAAAAAAATAGAAGCAGCACCGGACGGACCAAACTGAATATGAAGCAGCACTACTCAATAGGGGTGCGTACTACGTACGTCGTTGCTGCCTACGGGATGGCACAAGTACGAAAGATTTAAAATAATTTCTCAAATAATCAAACAAAAATATCTCAAATAGGTAATCTTCATCACTGATAGTAGTAGGAACTAGGAAGAAGAACCTGCTGTTGGAGACGTCGTTGTTGCTGCTGGTACGGGCGGTGGCTCTAGCAGGAGACGCACGCTCTTCGTCTTAGGCTTGCTCCCCTTGCCCTTCGTTCCAGTAGTGGGCGCCATCGACACAGACGCGGGGGTGGCGGGCGCTGCCTCAATGCTGGGTGGCGGCCGCCGGCGTTGCTGCCTGGTGGGACGAGGACTGGAGTAGCGCGTGGTGGCCGGCTCCGGTGGGGTGGCGAGTGAGGAGTGGTGGCCGGCCGCCGGCGAGCCCTAGGGTCGGAGGCGCACTGGATCTGAGGAAAGGGAAAGGGAAAGGTTGCGCACTTGCGCCGCCACTCCGCCAGGAAGCCAAGCGACGGGAACGGGAATACGGATCACGGGACTACGGGACGGGAGTAATTCACGTACGTAGATCAGGTAGATGTGGATGGTAATGTTATTGGGCTGGGCTGGAAACGTGGGAGTAGAAAAATACTGGGCCTTCTACCGAATTTACAATACGGTTGTATACCGAATATAATATAGAAATATAGAAAACGGTCGAGAAAGACTCAAACCGAATTTCGCTCCGATTTCGAATTACCTGTCCGAATTTCGCTCTGATTTCGATTTTTTCCGAAAAAAATGAAAACGATCGGATCAAATATAGAAAACGGTGGGATTCGGTCGAAAAATTTCCGTTCCGTTTTCAACCTTATACACAAGGCACGAGTGAGTGATGCTCAAAAAACTGCTCTAATTGTATATATATACACCTATTTGTATACTCTTTATTTTTGATACATTGTCCCAAACTATAAACCCAAAATCAACTGTAACAAAATCAAAGAGGAGGAGGGCGTCGTCAAACAAAGTAAAATTGGATAAACAAAATCAAAGATTCTGATGACTCATTATTTCATTTGATAGTAGTAGCCAAGCATGCTCATTATGTTAGTAAATTGATAGTAGTAGCCAACAATTCAACCCATGGATCTGGCTTTTGCTGGCAAACAATAACAGCAGGTGAGCTCTCCATGCTCTCTGCCAACATGCCAACAACACGCTTCTTCTTGGCCCAATCGTTGGATAGGAGAACAGGGATAGATATATCACAAATGAGCAATTAAGACAAAATCTTGCTATTGTAACCAGTGCAGATTCCATTATACATCTGACTCAGCAAACAATTTCAAGATTTTGCATCAATTAAAATAGGGTTGCCATAATTTGAAGCTTCACAGTGCTAGAAAATTCTTGTTTTTCAGCTAACGTGGTAAAAAATGTAGGATTACAGAGCAATTAAACTTTCAGCAAAGGTGTATATACAATTTTGTGGAAAATAGAACTCGTAGAAATCTTATCAAGAAATCAGACGTAAAATAAAAAAAAAAGCCATGTCTTAAGAAGTATGTACTCCATTATTTCTTCTATAATGTCCCTTCCATTGACTAGATTTAAGTCTCTCCTAAAATCAAGTCGGTTATAAGAAATTTGAAATAGAACGTGTAGAAATCTTATCAAGAAATCAGACTTAAAATAAAAAAGCCATGTCTTAAGAAGTATGTACTCCATTATTTCTTCTATAATGTCCCTTCCATTTACTAGATTGAAGTCTCTCCTAAAATCAAGTCTTATATTATTGATAGAAATAAGAGGCAAAATGTTCAAGAATAATAGAAATGGAGACCAGTTCATCGAAGTCTCGCCTAAAGTCAAGTCTTATAATACTACATAAAGGAAAAAGTCTATTTACCCCCCTAAACTATGGAGGTGTGTCTAATCTAGGCCCTGAACTACAAAACCGTCTAACCTACACATTAAACTTTGAAAACCAGAGCAGGGAACCCCCCAGGTGTCAACTTAGGTGGACTAATATGTGTTTGAAGTGAATTACACAGGTGATTAGTCCATAGGTGATCATGTGTGAGCAACATATGCCATAGAGGTGAAATGGCTTGGAAGATGTTGCAAGGCTCACACATGTGAAGAAGGAGCTTAATGCACATGAAACATGACATGTGGTCATGTGGCTAAGATGGTGAAGATCAAGGCAAGACTTGGCTTGATGGACCGGTTGCAAAGGTGAAGAGCAAGTTGGAGGCTTTGAAGCCGTTGGTACCGAGTGTCGGGAGGCTTAAGCAAGACTTGGCGCCGAAGGACCGAAGCGATGGTGAAGAGCAAGTGATGTCAAGATCGATGGACCATGGAGGCCACGTGATGATATGAAGTGGATCATATCATTTGATGAAGAGGTTGGTGCATGTGTTGCATCAACACATGGAGGAGATGGAATGAAATGCGCAAGGCAAAGGTATACTTATAGGTCATTTCATTTCACCGGTCATAGGTGTGTAGAGAAGATTATGACCGGGTTTAGGATAGATGGCCGTACTATTAAGAGGAGCAAACTTGTTTGCATATCGGTCATCTAGTGCCACTTGAGCGATCTAACTTTGCGATGTTGTTAGGATCGAGTGGCGTGGTGAGAACAAGTGAAAATCCTTTGAAAAATGATTGTGAAAATGCTAACACACATGCACATGATGGTGTACACTTGGTGGTGTTGGCACATTTGCAAAGGAGAAGTTGTTGGAGTTGATTTGGAACAACACAGAGAAGAAAATGGAGTTTTCTGAGTGTGGTCGGTAGTACCGCCCAGGGGGGTCGGTAGTACCGCCCAAGGGTGCTGCGTGCAACCTTCTCTGTGTTGGGTCTGAAGTGACCTGGCGGTTGTACCGCCATAGGGTCGGTTGTACCGACCCTCGGTAGTACCGACCAGAGGGTCGGTGGTACCGTGGTCCTGAAGGGTTTTTGCAGGCTCCCTGTGTTGAGCTGAGTTTGGCCTGCCGGTAGTACCGCCATAGAGTCGGTACTACCGACCGTTGGAGGTTTCGAGATGTGAGGAGTTTGGAAGCTCTCTGGAAGTGGCCAGTTTTGGCCTACCGGTAGTACCGCCATAGGGCCGGTAGTACCGGGCTCGGTAGTACCGACCAGGGGGTCGGTAGTACCATGGTATGGAGGAGTTTTGGATGCTCTCAGTGTAGATCCAATGTTGGCCTGTCGGTAGTACCGCCATAGGACCGGTACTACCGACCTTTGGAAGATCCGAAGGCGAAGGAGTTCGGGGCTCTCTGTATAGTCCCCAGTTTGGCCTGTCGGTACTACCGCCATAGGGCCGGTACTACCGACCGTCGGTGATACCGACCAGGAGTCGGTTGTTCGTTTTGGTCAACGCGCCGTGTGTAACGGCTAGTTCTGACACTGTCGGTACTACCGCCCAGGGGGGTCGGTACTACCGACCGAAGCGCAGGAAAGGGGAAACGGCTAGTTGGCCGCTCCCCTCTATAAATAGGGGTGGAGGCCGGCTGTGGGCCGGTTGCTGGAGCACTCCAAAGCCTTGGTGGCTTGTGTGGATGTGCTTGTGAGCCCTCTAACACACATATGCTTTAGTGCTTATCCGATTGTGTGAGAGAGCGATCCTAGTGCGTTGCTTTGAGAGATAGCATCGAGTGACACTAGGTGTTCGAGTTGCAAGCCGGTGGTGCTTATTACTCTTGGAGGTTGCCACCTCCTAGACGGCTTGGTGCGTGTCTCCGTCGTGAAGCCCGCGTGAAGATTGTGCGTGGCTCCGGAGAAGCTTTGTGAGGGGCATTGTGCTCGCCCCGCGGGAGATCGCGAAGAGCAACTCTAGTGGAAAGAGGCGTGAAGAGCGCCAAGTGGTCCGGCCGGATCAAAAACTAGAGCTCTTGGTGAGCACTCCATCGTGGAGAGGTTGGCTTAGTGTCACCACTAGCGAGAGGATCGGCGGCAACCTTGGGCTTGCTTCAACGAGGACTAGCTTGGTGGCAACCAAGTGAACCTCGGGATAAAATCTTGTGTCCCCGTCCCTTGTTGCTCTTATTATTCTTGTTTGCTTGCATATTACGTTTGTTCTTGTGTTCTTCGTGTTCTTCCTCTCTCTATCACTCTATCTTAGGTTGGGAAGGCTCGATCCACATTTTGGCAAGGAATCAAGACGTAAGGAAGCTACAATCGTCATCTACAACATCTAGGGAAGTGGGGTAATTGCTAGATCTGAGATTGCATCTCACCCCCTTCGATTTCGTAGCTTCCTGCAGGTGCTCGGTAGTACCGGCTTGGAAGCCCGGTAGTACCGGCATCGGTAGTACCGGCCCTACAGCTCGGTAGTACTGACTGCCTGCTGTTTGCACTAGCTTGTATTGCAATATTTATTCTTGTGCTAGTGTTTAGTTGCTTAGTTTGTGTAGCTAAGTTGAGCTCTCTAATTTGGCTTGGGTAGCCTTGTTATTGAGCATTGCTAGTGAGCTTAGGCTTTGTGCTTTGCTTGCTAGATTGCTTAGGAGCTCCCCCGTGCTTGAAGTACTAGTTGCATAGGCTTGTGTGACCTTGCTTCTAGAATTGGTTAGGTGAGCTCTAGCTAGCCCGACACCTTATTTGCATTGATTAGAATCTTTTGTAAGGTGTCATAGAGTATAGGTAGAGGGGTGTAGTCTTGGCTAGACCGATAGTTTTAATTCCGCATTTGTTTCGGTTAGCCGCTCCAATTAAGTTTAATTTTAAAAGGGACTATTCACCTCCCCCTCTAGTCCGCCATCTCGACCCTTCACCTTCCTCCGCCCACCTGTCACGGGGGCGCGCTATTTGAGGGGGCACACTGACAGGTGGGGCCCACCTGTCAGCGGGAAGGAGTTGAGCAGCCCGCCCATCGCCTCGCCAGCGTGTAATACCACTGTCCACGGTGGCGGCCACGTCGCCAAAACCGTCCAGCAAAACCGCCCTGGCGGGTTCCCTGCCCTAGTTTTCAAAGTTTAATGTGTAGGTTAGACGGTTTTGTAGTTCAGGGCCTAGATTAGACACACCTCCATAGTTCAGGGGGGTAAATAGACTTTTTCCCTACAATAAATAAGAGGCAAAATGTTCACGAACAAAAAAAAAAAAAGGAGACCAGTTCATCAACATACATACATGTGGATGGGGCAGGATCATGAAAATGGATGTCTCACTAGCCAGAAATGCCTCCCTGCACAACAAAAAAAAGAATTATTCTGAAAAAAGGGAAATTGGAGGTAGGGCGCATCATTTAGCCAACCAGATATATGAGACGTCAAAAATATTGCAAATTTTATTGAACCTTTCCTTTCACCCTGTCTACTAGCTTTCTCAACAAGAGATCAAAGTAACACTAACAAAAATAAACAAGTGAGGCTAGCAAATGGCGCTGAGAAACAAAACAGAAAGTGTGGCAGCCAAGAAATCTAATATGGCTTTGGAATCCATGGCAATCGCAACTCAGCCAGGTGTGTCTGGCAGACTGGCAGTCAAATTAGAGAAGCCTACTTGTAATTGTCACAGGCAGAGACATGAGCTGGCGCCTCATACATATCATATTGCCGTGTGCCAGACTTCCTTTTTGTTTTCAGAGACCAGAAGAGGCTTCATAATTCACATCTCCCTTTCGCTTGCTAAGGTTGTTTGTCTACCTATTTTCTTCTTATTGTCTCCAACAGAGCACCCAAAGCATGATCCAAATGCATAATAGGTAGTTCACAGTGATTTTGTGTATAAAAAAATAGTGTCCAACAGCAGATGCAAACCAAATACCTATTTTGGGTATGAGCTGAGCCGGAACGCAAAGTCCTCTCTCCTCGACGCATTCTCTGGTGGTGGGCCCGTGACGAAGCGCGGCCGCAGTGGGGACCCGCCGGCGCTGTGGGGACACCAACGACGAGGATCTGGAGCACCGTCCACCTCCGCCCCACCCAGACCGCCGGCTCCGGCGGTGGCTCCAGCCACAGCGGATCCACATCCGGCCGCGGCGGATCCGTCGCCTCCCCCGCCGCCGCTGTCCTCCGGACCCGCCACCCGTGCACCGCAGCAGTAGAAGCACCGAGAGGGAGGGGAGGGGAGGAAGCGAGCCACCGTTGGCCGGATCTGGGAGGAGGGAGTGACGGCGTGCTGGAGGTGAGAGGGAAGGCCGGCGACGGTGGGGAGAGGGACGAGCAGCGCCAGGGAGAGAGGGATGGGAATGGGCGGCGCAGGTGCGGAGAACGCAGGCTTTGCTCGGAGATGCTGGGAGATGAGAGAGAACGCAGGCTTGGTCCTGAATCCTGATGGTCCTGAGCAAGTGGAGCAGATGAAGCCAATGTGTCGTGTGGTTTTTATATTAACTATATGGGACTCGCCTAATCCAAACCTAAACTCAGATGAGGGCTTATTTAGCTACACATAAGGCTCTGTTTAGATGTGTTTCAAAAAAAAATATCACCTATCACATCAAATATTGGAGACATGCATGAAATATTAAATATAGACTAATTACAAAACTAATTTGTTAGCCAGAATCTACTTCACAAGATGAATATATTAAGCCCAATTAGTCCATGTTTTGACAATGTGGTGCTACAGTAAACATATGCTAATGACAGATTAATTGGGCTTAATAGCTTCATCTTCGTTGAGTATTGTGCGGCGATATAATTATTTTTATAATTAATCTATTTTTAATAAATTAAATTAGTGCCACAACATCCGATGTGGCATCTCAATTTTTTCTCTCTATATCTAAACATAACATAAAGTTAAAGTAAGTCATAAAATTGTATATAATCCACCTTATAACTTTACTTCCGGTCCATCTCGTCATATCTGATTCATTCTTTATGTTTTATTATTCTTAGGTACATGGAACCCTTTGAGAATCATAGTTGTTGCACACCATTTAAAGGCTTCACAAACCAGATCAATGAAGGTAATATATCAATGTTTTGTAATTATAATGTAAATAAACAGTATTAGTTATTGTTTCTTTGACTTTTATATTATTACAAATCAGATGATCATCAAAGTGAATCCAATTTACTTACACAAGTCGTTGATCCTAAAGAACGACGACGTGCAGCCATGACTGAAGAGCAACGAAATGAATAAATAGTAGAAAGCGACGTGTTGCAATGATTGATGAACAACGAAGTGAATTAATAGGAAACGACGCGAAGCATATCATCGTAAAAAGACCAAATCTATGCTCACTAAAGTATCTAAAGGTAATACTACATATACACTATTAAATGGTTTAAGCTACAATAAATCAGACATCGCATCTTGAACTTCAAAATCTTCTGGATTATTTTATATTGGAGGTCAGCTGCAGCATTGTGTTCATGTAATGTAAAGCATGTTCTACTGGTCAAAGTATTGAGACATTAGATTTTGAATTTGTATAATATATTGTAAAACTTATTTGTACAACACAAATAAATGTGATGGAATATCTATTAAATTAATTAGATGTAAATGTGTTAATTTTACAAACTTTTATCTTTTGGATTAATTGTCAGTTTAATATCGATATTTAATTTTATAATATTATTATTTTATTATGTGATCCGTATCTTTTTAATACAAAAGTTTAGTTGCCCCGTAGCAACGCACGGGCACAAACCTAGTATATATACTCCCTCCGTCCCTAAATGTCTGTCGTTTGCGCTTCCCAAGAAACAACTTTGATTAAATATATATTAAAAAATATTAATATGTATGATACATAATTAGTATCGTTGGATAGATATTTGAATCTAGTTTTTTAACAAAATTATTTGGAGATACAAATGTTGCACACATTTGCTACAAATTGAGTCAAACTTATGACACGCACACCAACGACGACGGTCAATTAGGGACGGAGGGAGTATATACTTGTTCCTCACCAGAATTGCATACCTCCGCCCATGAATTATTGTATACATTTCTTTTTTGAGGAAAGCAGCATTGAGCATGATGACATTAAGGATCCTTTTACTAAGGTTTGAAAAAGGAAGGACAAAATTGGCTCTGTATCCTATTGATGATTCATTGGCTTAAGAAGCAGAGTGACACCGGTTGATAACAGGATATCGTCTCACTGCCTAAAAAAACTATACTGCATAGAGCTGCTCATTAATACATCATGGAAAATAATAGGGCTGATCTGAATACCGTTGCCTGCCTTTGATAGTGTGCATCTTTGCCTGCTGGTTTCCATGTTTAAGAAAAAAAATTTGATCATTTTTTCGAAGGATACATACTTTCGCCTATTCCTTATTTATGGTTGCAGGCCTGCAATGGTCCAGGAGCATTTGCATCCAAACGGTACTCATAGATGGCATAATTACATGAAATCCTCCAAAATAAGATATCTGAATATGCAAGGTTATTTGTTAAAACAATTTATTAGTCAATAAAGAATAATATGTTTCTGCTTGATGGTTGAGTCATATATTTCTTTTTCCATGTAGTGAAATCAAATTGGAGGCTGCTATTCTGCATTACACCTACACAGAGTTCTCGAACCTGATGTTGTTCGGCTGGTTGTTTTTACGCCTGTGAAAGGACCGTGACGCCTAAGAGGGGGAGGGGGTGAATTAGGCAACTTAAAACTTCTACTCTAAACTATGGCCTCTAATTTCCACCTAATCAAAATCTATGCAACAAGGTCAACTATTTAGAGTGCAACTAAGGTTCTGCTAAGTGTTTTGCTATCTCTACCACAAAAGAGTTTTGCAACCTATGATCCAAACCTATCAACCAGCCTATCAACTAAGCTAGGAAAGGTAAAGCACACAACAAAGGTAGCAAGTAAATACGGAAGCTAAAGAGTGTGATAGAGATGCAAACTCCCGTCGACGACTTCGATATTTTTACCGAGGTATCGAGAAGCGCGCAAGCTTCCCCCTAGTCCTCGTTGGAGCCCCTCGCAAGGAATCCCTCGTAAGGGTCAAGCTCCCGGTCAGGTAACTCTGTGGATAGCCCCGGGCCTTCCCCGCGCGCAAGTGGGTCTCCGGTTAAGCCACTCGTGGCAAAGCCTCTCCCGGATGCTCCTCGCCGTCTTCACTATCAAGCTTCTGGCCGAATCGTTGCGGGTCTTGTTCTCTTCGGTACACGGTGGCGGCCACACCACAAACGCAGTTGGTGTGGTCTCGCAAGACTACAAGCCCCTCCGAGTACAACAACGGTGCGCGCAAGCACCGGTATGCAAACTTCACTAAACACTAGGCCTAACACCTAGAGCAAGCGCAAAGCGGTGGTCTAACTAGATTAAGCACTTCGCAAAGCACCTACACTAATCACCTAGTATATCACTTAAGCACTTTGGTGGCTAGAGCAACTAAATATGTGTCTATACACTTGGTACACTTCCTTGAGCTCCAACCTGATGTTTTTGGCCGGTCATGGGGGTATATATAGAGCCCCAACCAAATAGAGCCGTTGGACACCAAAGATGGACTTTTCTGCGTAGCATCGGACGCTCCTATCGGGAGCATCGGACGCGCGTCTGATGTCACTTTAACGGCTAGTTGCCGACCTGGCATTGAGTCACATCGGACTCTGACAGCGTCCGATGTGGTAGCAACTAACGCGTCCGATGTCTTCAGAGCTTCTCTGGAACCTCTCTGCATAGGCATCGGACGCAGGGGTCCTGTAGCGTCCAATGTATGTTGTGCAGCTTTGCACATTGTTACCGTTGCGTCCGATGTGGCAACATCGGTGCGTTCGATGCTTCTGCAGGCGCTGACTTGAGCTAGGGTTTACCATCGGTGCGTCCGACGCTTGCGAAGCCAGCATCCGATGTCCCTTTTTCTTTGTTTCTTCGCGATTTCTTGCGCCGTCTTGGTTCCAGTCTTGTGCCTTGGACTTTGCTTGATCTTTGTGAGTCTTGTACTGAGCTTATAATGTCTTGCTTGAGGTGTTGATCATCGGATCACCACGTCGCCTTAGTCCAAGTCATATTTGCTCCCTATTGAACTTACAAAACAAACACTTGCAAACACATTAGTCCAACATGGTTGTGTTGATCATCAAACACCAAAATCCAAAGTCAAATGAGCCGAGGTCCATTTTCCTTACAATCTCCCCCTTTTTGGTGATTGATGACAACACGACCAAAGGAAGCAAAAAATAGATACGAAATTTAAAATGCAATCTACTTGCTAGGATGCAATGCAAAGACAAGATCATATGATGCTAAAAGATACCAAATTGAAACAATACTTAATAACATATCTTGACCTTGCCATAGAGTCCCTTTGTGGCATTATGGATTTAAGCCTCCCCCTATGTCCATAATCCACTTCATCCCTTTCTCGGACCACCCCAAGAGTAACCACAAAAAGATATTGATTTTTTTTATTTTGGTTATTTTGTTTTGTTTTAGTTTGGGCTTGCTTTGGTCCTTCAAATTCTCTCCCTTTGGAATCAAACACCAAAAAAGGAAGACACTAGAAGCACAAGGGAGGGTCAAATTTTGTGATCATTTTTATGTGAAGTGGAGTTGATCACAAAACTTGACTCTCATATTATATAAACTAAACTCCCCCTAAGTGTATGCATACATATGGTGTAAGGCAAAGCATATGCATAACCGACAAATTAATGCACAAAGGAGTTTAATTTATATAATGCACGGAGAAAGCATATAAGAGTATCAAAATGAAATCAACATAATGATATCGATTAGGAATACCACATGTAGATACCAAATGAATTATTGTCACACACGATGTTTGTCTCCGGGGACTCCATTTTCCTTGCAATGAGACTACTACACACATGATAAACTTGAAGGTAGTGTTAGTCTCAAAGCTTCCAAATTGTAGAGTAAACTCCCCCTAAAAGTGTGCATACAAGTTTGACATACTTGTAGGAGACATACACATTGACTTGTAAGGTCAAACTACTATTTTGCGAGTTGATATCACTAGAAATGTGACACCAATTGAAGATGGTAATCAAGGTAGTTTAACTACTATTTGGACTTTGGCACATATAAGATAAATACAGGTAAGAGAAGCTATGTGTCGTGCTCCTAAGCAAAATAAACCATGTAGGTTTGCTCCAAGGATGAGAGTGATACCGAGCAAAACTACCATATGATAAGCCTACTGTATGCATGACAAAGATTTAAATGTGCAAATGCAAATCTAGGCAATGGAAGGAACTAGATGCTAAAAGAAATTGCAAGAATTTAAATCTAGTTACCTCACATGGGTAGGGGAATTTGGGTCCATAGTATTCACTAACCTACTTGGCAATGACATGATCCAATGTGATGCACCCCATGATGTGCACCCAAAACTTTGCCAAGTCTCCAAATTCCCCGTAGTCCACTTGACTACTTACTTCCCTTTTGGAACCCAAACCTTTTTGGTGCTCTTCATGGTTGAGATAATGTCCTTAGGCACCCAAATACGTTTGGCTCCATTGTTGGCTTGCTTGTTTGCTTTGACGGCCACCACCTTGTCATTCTTCTTCTTCTTCTTCAAAAGGTAAGGTGTGGAGGCCTTTTTGTTCACCTTGTTGGTGTAGGTATTGGAGAGCTTGCTTGTTTGCTTTTTGTTTTTTCTCTTTCTTCTTTTTATCTCCCCCATGCTTCACCTTGCACTCATAGGACTTGTGGCCTTCCTTGTGGTACACATAACAAACCATGGTTTGCTCCTCATCAAGCTTCTTCACTCCCTTGATGGTGTTATCTTGATGAGTTCGGGTTTGCTTTGTCTTGCCTTTCTCTTGAGTCAAGTCCATGGTGAGGCGGGCCACTTCTTGCCTTAGTTGCTCATTTTCCATTGCAACTTCTTGTGTACATGTTTCTACAATCACATCCTTAACACAAGCTTGATTACACATGGGTGAGTCTAAATCAAGTAAATCAATGCAAGAAGTAGAGACATCCTTTTTAGGCATATCAAAGATTAATTTTTTAATTTTATGTGCCTCGGTGGGGTTTGCTCCGATGGCTTCTTGATTAGCAACTTTATTAGTTAGCTCATCACAATGTTTGCACATAATTTCTATTTTGGCAAGCAAACTTTTGTAAGCATCTTGTTTGCTAGCTAACTTTGCTTTTAGTTTTTCATTTTTCTTAGCAAGTTGCTCATCATTACTTGTGCTATCAGTTGTGCTTACACTAGCCTCAAGTTTCTCAATTTTATTAGATAGCTCAACATTTAAATTTGAAAAAGTTTCATATTGATATAGCATTGTAAGCTTGTTGAGAACTATCTAATTTTTCTTTTAAAGCATTAATTTTCTTTTGTTGGCTAGTGCAAGCCTTAACATAGTTGAGATTATCTTGCACAAGTTGATTATAAGAAGGTAGCTCATCATCACTATCACTAGAGATAGGGTGTGTGTTACCTCGTGCCATAAGGCACATACGTGAGGAGTTTGATGATTTGTGACCGCACCTCTTGTGTTGGGATTCATCATCACTTGATGAATCTTCCCATGTCTTGATGGTGGTGAGGGCCTTGGCCTTGCATCCCTTCTTTTTCCTATCCTTGGGTGTGGGCTTTTGTTTTGGACAATCCTCCACAAAGTGCCCTCTCTTGCCACATCTATAACATCCATTTTTCCTTTGCTCTCTTCTTTGATTGGTGAAGAGACAATCTTCAATTGTGATGGGCACACCCTTGACATTGAGCTTGCGGATCATCCTCTTCACTCCTTGCATTAGCTTGATTGTTTCTTCTTCATATAAGGAGGAGTTGGATGAGGTGGAGGCTCGATCATCATCACTTGATTCATCATCATCATTGAAAGGATCAAGATGCCCAAGAGGGGGGGGGGGTGAATTGGGCTTTTCTAAAACTTTTGCAAGAATTAAAACCTAACAAGCCCAATTAACCCCCTAGTGCCTAGAAGTGTGTTTCTCTAAACTCTACCGCACAAAAGACTATCGCTAAACCATTTCTACTCTAGCATGGCAATTCAACTTATGAAAGAGACAACAAGTAAATTGCGGAATTGAATTGCTCAAAAGTAAATACGAATGTAAAGAGAGTAGAGATGACACGACGATCTTTTTGCCGAGGTATCGAGGTGTTGGCACACCCCCCTAGTCCTCGTTGGAGCACCCGCGCAAGGGTATCACTCCCCCTTGATCCGCGCAAGGATCAAGTGCTCACTACGAGCTGATTCTTCGCCACTCCGGCCCGGTGAATCACTCGCTACCGGTCACAACATGGCTTGGGTCATTCACAATGCCTTCGGATGATCACCAAGCTCTCCGATCGCCACCAAGCCGTCTAGGTGATGCCGATCACCAAGAGTAACAAGCAAGAACTCTCACTTGACCAACGCAAGGCTAATGAGATGGGTGGATGCACACTTGCTACTCTCTATTCACTAATGAGGTGTTTGATCACTCAATTATCAAATCTCTCAACCTCACTACGCCTCTTGCACTCACATGCAATCACAATGTGTTTGGCAACCTTTCAAATGAGCAAGAGTTGACAGCATGAATGAGGGGGAGGCATATTTATACCCCCAACTCAAAACATGCACGAAGGGGTAAGTCCAGCCAGTTTACACACTGACCGGACGCACTGTCGGGGTGACCGGACGCGTGCGGTCAGTGCCTAACGGTTAAATGACATTAGCCCTGACACTCGTACGAAACGTTGACCGGATGCTCCCATGCGTCCGATCACCACTGACCGGACGCGTCCGATCAAGGATTTCCCTCTCTGAAACCTCTCTGTGTTGGACCGGACTCACCCCTGGTGCGTCCGGTCAACTGCTGAGGGAGCGTCTAGTCAAAGCCTGACCTGCCCCTCAGCGAGCACCACTGACCGGACGCATGCCCTAGCGTCCGGTCCCAAGGGCTCCAGCGTCCGGTCACCATTTGAAGTCCAAAACGACTTCGGTTTGCGACGCTCACTTCACGAACTTTCTTCCTTATGATCTTAGGGACCTTTCTAAGCTACCTAGGGCTTTGGTTAACAAGTGTGCACCACACCTAGGTCAAGCTACCCATTCAAACCCCCCTTAATAGTACGACCAAAGATAAAACAAAGACCTATGCTACTCTAAGTGTCCTTCAACACCAAATGACACTTAGAACTAGCCTATCACCGTCTTCGTCGTCCATCCTTTGAAAACCGAACAAATTCCATCAATTAGGGGACATGAATACCATAGTGCCCTCACGATCATCATTACCATGACCTAACTCAACTGTTTCTGCAAAACACACGTTAGTCATAGTAATTTACCGTTGTCATCCAATCACCGAAACCCACTGGGGGCCTAAATGCTCACAATCTCCCCCTTTTTGGTGATTGATGACAACCTCAAGTATGTTTGAAAGAGAGGTGAGGTTTTCAATTACTTGGTTTATATAAGCATGTGGCAATAAGATCAAAAGGGTTAGGCATGCTTATCCAAACCAAGTCCGCATAAGTACTCAACATATAAGAATTAACACAAGTACTTATGAACAAGCTCATTTATCGGAGTATAAGTGTGGAAGCAAAGTAAATGAGCATAACCAAGTGACATGTAATATATAACGAGTGAAGCATAACATGTCACAACCAAAAGACATACGCATATCGTACAAGTGCCAAAAGATAAACATGTATGCATATGAGTGCAAGGATCACACAAAAGAACTGAGACCCTAACACAAGCTCCCCCTAAGTCTAACATACGCTCTCTCCCCCTTTGGCATCAAAGACCAAAACCTAAGGGTCTGAAGGTGGGACGGGAGCAGACGGGTCGGGCGACGAGGTATGTGGAAGAGCCTGAAACTGAGCAAGAAGAGCCTCCTCGTCGGACGACGAACTGTAAGCTGGCTGACCCTCGGACACTGGACGTGGAGGTGAAGCAGTCTGGGTCTGCTCAGCTGACTCGGGAGCGGCCTCTGGCTCGGGAACCTCTGACTCTGGAGGAGGATCCACTGTCCCTGTCTCTGCCACTGACACGGTCAACGAAGTCTCGGGTGCGGAACTGATAGGCAAGGTCTGACTCTTAGAGACCGGAGGCTCGGACGACGCTACTGACGAAGGAAGAGTCTCTGTGGTACCAGTAGCGGGAGCAGGAGCTGGAGCTGAGGTCACCGGCAAGTGAAACTCTGGTGGGGTAGGCATGCCGATGAGCTCGCTGAACGGAGCCTCCAAACTCCTAGGGGTCACTAGAACCGACTCCGTCTGAGTAGGAGTGAAGCCCGAGCAGATCGGTGTGAACCCTGGCTGCTGCCCTGGCGCAGGTGAAGTGAACCACTGTGGATACTGCGGAAAGGGCAAGACCGTCGACGAAGGAAGTGTTGTATAAAACGAGGTCGACGGTCTGGGCTGCTGCAGCTGAAACGGAGGTGGCTGTGGTAACTGGGGAAGAGCCGCCATCCTCTCCATGAAAGCAAGAGTCTGAGTCTGAAGCTGAATCATCTGCTGTTGGAGAGCGTCCTGGCGCTCCTGAGCCTGTGCTGCTGCCACTGCCTGTGCCTCTGCGAGTCAGGCCTGCTCCTGGGCCTGATGGCGCTACTCCTCAGCCTGACGCTGAACCTCCTCAGAAAGCCTGGACTGCTGCTGCTCCATCCGAGAGAGTATGACAAGAAGAGATGGATTGGAGCCGGCCATACGTGACGAGGAGGCCTCTGAGTCGTGAGCTGCCAGTGGACGCATCCTCGGAAGAGGAGCGTAGTCGTCGTCGGAGCTATCAGTCGGGACCTCTGGAAGGTCGGGGTCCTCAGCCTCTGCCTCAAGTCCTGCTAGCTCAGCCTCTGCCAACTGACGAACGGTCTCATCCTGCTTTGCCTCTGTCTCGGTGACAACAGGCCTCTGACGCTGACCCCGGGGACGAGTGTCTGGACGAGCCCCGACAATCTGGGGCATGTCGTACATGGGGAACTCCGTCGGAGAGTGAACAAGCTCGGAAGACAGGGTCGGAATCATCTTCCTCATAATCACACAAATCCAGTGGGCATAGGGAAGCTGCCTGTGTCCCTTGAACCCCTCTGCTAGCGTGTCCTCCATCTCAGAAATAATAACATCCCAAATATCAAACTCAAGCTGGGAGACCAAGTGGTGAATAAGCCAGATCTGAATGCTAGTCAACTCCTCTCTGTAGCCTATCCGAGGTAGAATAGTACGCCTCATGACCTCGTTCACCAGACGGGCCATCGGCGTCAAGTCACGAGGACGCCGGCTGGACCCCTCTCCGAACGGCTCTCGGAAACAGGCACGAACCAAATCTGCTGGTGGGATCTCGCCTGCATGAGGACACCGAGGTGGCTCTGTCTCTCCATAGCACAATGTGTGAACCTTGGTCGCATAGGCTGTCAGACCAAGGTGCTCTCTGGCGCGGGCACTGTAGAGCCTGTAGGATCTCCCCCTGAAGGCAAAGTGAAGAAACCGGTGATCCGGGAAAATCCAGAGAGACGCGTAGAACTGGCGAACCCAATCCTCGACATACTGGCCACTCCATCCAAGGAGATCTGCTAAGCCCGACAGGTAAGATAACATGGGACGAATGGACTCTCCAGCAACTGCAACTATAGTCTCGAGCGGGCAAACTCTCTGTGGTCGAATATGGACGCCGCTGTTCACATAAGCTCTGTAGAAATCCTCCTAAAGTACGGTGTAGAAGCCCTCGGAGGCCTAAGGGTGCCTGGCAGCTGGGAACCACTCCTCGTATGGAACCAAACGCAGGGCCTGCACCTAACGTGCTGTCGCGAGCCGCAGGTCCAAGTGCTCCACAAGTGGGGGTGCCTGTGGCCTCGGAGGGGGTCGACCACCCCGCCTCTGCCCCTCGGGTCTAGGAGAAACCTGAGTGCGAGTACGGGTGGACCTGCGTACTGGCTGCTGAGCTGGCTGCTCCTCTGGCTGACCCTCTGCCTCGGTCGCTGTAGCTATGCTGGGCTCTGGAGCTGACCCACCGGCAGAAGCTGCTGCGAGAGCTGAGGCTGCCTCGGATGAAAACCGAAAGTCCAGAGGGAGGACCTCAACTGGGTCGTCGAGAGAGTACTGCACACCGTGAACCCAAACCACTCCTCCCTCGGTCTGAAGCAGAGCCTGCACCTGCTGCTCTGTAAGCAGATCACGAACCCGCTGTCCACTCTGCTGACCACTGCCCTGACTGCTCTGCTCTGAAGACTGGTCGCGAATACGGAGACCGCCAGCCTGACCACCCTGCTCTGCTCTCTCGGCTGCCCGTGCTGCTGCTAGAGCCATCTCTGAATCCCGATCAAGTCTCTTGCGCTTCTTGGTCACTAGCTTCTGCTTCGCCTTCCCCTTGCCACCAGAAGGAGGGCGAGGGGGAGGAGGATCTACCCCGGGACCTCCGCCGACATTCTTGCAGCGAGCCATCGCTACAAGAAGAGAACCACTGCCAAGGGAGAACCACTGCCACTGACATTGAGAACCACTGCCACTGAGAACCACTGCCACTGACAACCAAGAAACTGGACTGAACCTCAGAGGCTTGGCCTCATTCTGTATCTGCGAGCTTGGCCCCAGATTAAGCTGACACGGGCACACTGCTCACTGACACGGTCCCGACTCGCTGCAATAGATAGAGAGGGATATATATAAGCATATATAAACTAGAGATAAGAAGGCCCTATCGGAAGCAAAGCAGAGAAGAGAAGAGAGGAGGCATGGCTTTGCTACCTGAGGAGACGCGAAGAACGGACAAGCAAAAGATGAGATACCGACATGTTCAGGCACCACGACGTCTGGCCGGAAGGATCTGTGCGAGAATTAGGGCAAAAACGCGGTTAGATAGGCATGAACATTGGTTTAGGCATTTCGACGAGCACCTTGAGGGCAGGGTGGAGGGGAGAGGGAGAGCTCACTGCGGAGGGCTGATGCGGGCCAAGGAGCGAGCACCGGAGAGGGAGGGATGCTTGGAGACGAGTGGCACGAACTCCTGTGATGAGAGTGAGGAGCTCCGGCGAGGTCTGGTCCGGCCGAGAGCACCACGACGACGGGTAGGGGCGCGCGCGCGGGGGGGGGGGGGGGGTTCGGCGGCAGGAGGAGCGGCGGCGCGGGGCGGTGGAGGGTGGGGCACAGGCGGCGCGAGGGGCGGGGAAGGGAAGGTGGCGGCGGTGGGCGCGGCTGGCCGGCGAGCTAGGGTTGGGGTCGGCGGTGGCGAGCGAACGGGGGCGGTTCGGGCGCGGCTAGACGAAGAAGACAAGCGAAGGGGACCCACGTGTCTGTTGAAAAACTTACCGCGCCGTTTAAGTGGCAACCGAACGCACTCGAAGAGTGACCGGACGCACGAAGCCTAGCGTCCGGTCACGAACAGAGAGCTCCAGAAACGTATATTGCACAACTGGACGCGTCCTGTCCATGACGACCGGACGCACACCAGCGTCCGATCCGATTTCGTCCAACGACCGGACTCCCCTCCCTTCACCTGACCGGACGCGACTGAGACACTGTTCATCAGTGCGTGGAATGCACTGACTGGACGCTCGAGCAGAGTCCAGTCACAGCGTCCGGTCACAGGTAAGGCCCTGTTTCAACTCGATTTTCCGCGTTGGCTTCTCCCAACCAAGTTCCAACTCAAATAAGACGCAAATAAACACTAGTTGGAACCTAGGGGAGTGACTTCTCTCAAACCCTCAAATTTTTCAAATATTTTGCCATAGGCTAGTTTAGTTTTCTAGATAAAATAAGCAATAAAACCCGAGGAGACAACATGTGGCCACCAAAACTAGGGGTCTCAACCATTAGGAGCCTCAAATGCTCCCCCTAGCGGTGGAGGAACACAACGGTTGCTCAAAGCTTAACCGAAAAGAAATGACAAAGCAACAAGTATGCATATGCAATGCAATACGGAATTTGAATCTAGGTTGCTTGTCAAGTTTGCTCATGGGTAAGCTTCTTCACATGCTTTTTAGGGCGGTTATCTTAACCACGTCTGACAAGCTTATGTGCATAACATAATTTAAACATTGCATATGATACAATGCAATGCAAAGACAACCCCCTTTCACCTTTTGACAAAGTTACTTAGATTAAGCACATTAAGCTCACTTCGCAATCTACAAAGAGTGTTCTCATCTAGGGGTTTTGTGAAGATATCCGCCAATTGATCTTCGGTTCTAACTCCCTCTAAGGATATGTCTTTCTTTGAAACATGGTCTCTAAGAAAGTGATGGCGAATATCTATGTGCTTTGTGCGAGAGTGTTGAACCGGGTTGTTAGCAAGCTTAACCGCGCTCTCATTGTCACACAACAAAGGTACCCTTTCTAGAACTACACCATAGTCTAAAAGGGTTTGTTTCATGTAAAGGATTTGTGCACAACAAGCACCAGCGGCTATGTATTCCGCCTCGGCGGTAGACAAGGCCACACTATTTTGCTTCTTCAAACTCCATGGAACTAGTGACCTCCCAAGCAAATGGCACCCTCCGGATGTGCTCTTTCTATCAATTTTGCAACCCGCATAATCCGAATCGGAATACCCAACGAGTTGGAAGTTAGCTCCTTTGGGATACCAAAGGCCAATGCTTGAGGTGTGCTTTAGGTACCTAAGGATTCTCTTCACGGCTATGAGATGTGATTCCCTAGGATCGGCTTGAAACCGAGCACACATGCACACACTAAACATGATGTCGGGCCTAGATGCGGTCAAGTATAACAAGCTACCAATCATAGAACGGTAGAGAGTTTGATCAACCGGGTTACCTCCCTTATCTAGGTCGAGATGTCCGTTTGTTGGCATTGGAGTCTTGATAGGCTTGCAATCATCCATATTGAAGCGCTTGAGGAGGTCTTTTGTGTACTTCTCTTGAGATATGAAAGTCCCCTCCTTCAATTGCTTGAGTTGGAAGCCTAGGAAGAATGTGAGCTCGCCAATCATGGACATTTCGAACTCCTTCGACATCAAGTCACCAAATTCCTTGCAATAGGCTTCATTTGTGGACCCGAAGATGATATCATCGACGTAGACTTGACAAATGAAGATTTCTCCATCAAGCTTCTTGGTGAATGGTGTGGTGTCGACCTTCCCAATGGTGAAGCCCTTCTCAATGAGGAAGTCCCGGAGGCGCTCATACCACGCCCTAGGGGCTTGCTTGAGCCCATATAGCGCCTTGGACAACCTATAAACATGATTAGGATATCTAGGGTCTTCAAACCCGGGAGGTTGATCAACATAGACTAATTCATTTATGAAGCCATTCAAAAATGCACTTTTCACATCCATTTGATATAATTTAATGTCATGATGTGATGCATATGCAAGGAGGATACGGATGCCTTCTAGTCTTGCAACCGGTGCAAAGGTCTCTCCAAAATCCAAACCTTCAACTTGAGAGAACCCCTTTGCCACTAGCCTTGCCTTGTTTCTAACAACCTTGCCTTGATCATCTTGCTTGTTCCTAAACACCCATTTAGTTCCAATGACTCTTGCGCCTTTTGGTCGCTCTTCAAGTGTCCAAACTTGGTTGCGGGTGAAGTTGTTTAGTTCTTCATGCATGGCATTCACCCAATCCGGATCACCTAGAGCTTCATCTACAATGGTAGGCTCAACAAGAGAAACAAAGGAGTGATGTTCCATTGCAGATACATGGGTGTATGCCGGATCTTGAGTGATGAAGTGATTGTCAACGGGTTTGATGCGCATGTTCTTTGGCTTGTGTTGTGTAGGTGTCGAGCACGGATACAGTGATCGAAGGCAAGGTGAAGGTCAAGTAGAGACGTGCCGTGCCGACGGACCGGGAGCGGTGAAGGGCGGACGTGAGGCTTGGACTGAGGAACCAGTGGCCTGAGGATCAGCTGTGGTGGCTGACAGCCTGGGACAGCGACGAGCGGAGACTTGCGGGGCACGGTGTTGCTCGGGTCGAGGACCTGGGGACACGTGTCGGTGGACGGGGTGCACGGGCAGTGCATCCTTTCTACAGCTCGGTTTGGTGGTTGAGCCACAGAAAAACCACCGAGTGGACGGTTTCCAGGTTTGGGCCTCAAAACCTGGGTGCGGCCGGTTTCCGAGTTTGGGCCACAAAACTCGGGCTGAGGAAGGTTTCCAGGTTTGGGCCTCAAAACCTGGGCACTGGTGGGTTTCTGAGTTTGGGCCACAAAACTCAGGCGACGGATGACAGGTTTCCCGGTTTCGGCCTCAAAACCTGGGGATGGCCCAGGTTTCCCGGTTTCGGCCTCAAAACCGAGGGGAGGTCCGTGAAAAGGATGAGCAGAACGGTGGCGGCACGTGGCGGCAATCGGTGAGGTCGCGTCGAGGCGAAGCTACCAGTTGTGCGGGCGTGGCCGTCAGATCACCATCAACTTCAAGTTGGTCAGGAATACCCTTAGGGTTAGCCTGCTCGCTCATTAGCAGTAGGGGTAGAAGGGGAATAATTGTATTAGGCTATATAAGGAGAGGCAACCCCTCTCTCCAGACCATCTCAGTCATTTGCTATTTTCACTTAGGGCTTCCTGCTTCCCATTCCCTGTTGTAGCTACTAATGTGACACCCTAGTGTCAAGCACTGCATTGGGCACTGCAATTAAATACTAAGAAAGCATAAGCAATGCATTGCATCATTTCATGTGCATGAGAGTGCTTTTGTCTTTTGTTTATTTATTTGGATTTGGATTTCTATTGGACTTGATGATCTAAATGGATTTCTGTTTTGGCAAAGAGTTTTATAAAATAGAGAACATTGAGTAGAGTGCTTTTCATGTTGGAGTTTTGACCTAGTTCAAAATAGTTTGTTAAATAAAAATAAGTCAAACAAAATGATTTATATTTCAAAATTGGCTTTGTTTATGTGGAGGATTTAAAAATGGTTTTCAGAAAAAGTGTCCTATATGAAAGTTGTAGAGAAAATTATTTTGAGCAACTTTTATATTTGGGTCAAAACCTAGTTTGGAGTTTTTGAAACTGTTTTTGAGTGGTCAAACTTGGAAAATATTTGGAAAAAGAAAAAGAGAAAAAGGAATTTTTTTCCCGCGCCACCTTTCCGGCCCATCTGGCCTTTCGGCCCAACCCGTGCCCGCTCCCGCCAGCCCGCGCCAGCCGCTCGCCCGCGCAGCGCCGGCCCCTCCGCGCCAGCGCAGCCGACCGGCCCAACCGCCACCCCGCCGCCGGCCCACGTAGCGCCGCCGCTCGCCCGCCCCGCGCCGCGCCGCGTCAGCCGACACGCCGCGCCGTACGCCGCTCCGCTGCGCCACGTGGCGGCTGCCCTGCCTCGAGATCCCGCGTCGCGGCCGATCTCTCTCCGCGATCACGCAAGATCCGCGCAGCACTCCCGCTCTGCCTCGCCTGCCGCGCCCCTCGCCGCCGCGCCGCTGCTGCGACGTTCCCGTCGTCGGCCCCGCCACGACCAGTCGCCTGCGGCAGAGGCCCCGGCCGCCGCAAACCCAGACACCCTCGCCCCTCCTCACTCGCACTCGCTCTCTCACTCTCACTCACACTCTCCCGTGCACGAACCGAACCGAGCGCTCCCCGCTCCGCCTCGTACCACCGCCGGCAACCACCCTTCTCCGTTCCGACCACACACGCCTCCAATCGCGACCGATTCCTTCCGCACGCCGCTCCGCCTACGTCGTGCACACGCCGTGCGCTCGTCACCATCCACCGACCGAAGCCGCGACACCGCGGAACCCGAAGTCCCCCCTTTCGGCCGGCCGCCACCGCCAGAGGGAGCTCACCGCCGTTCTTTCATCAACCAAGCCTCCGCTGAGCCTCTTCTCCCTCCTCGAGCTTCACCGAGCCAAGGCAAGGTGAGAACATCACCCAGTCTCAACGCTACCATCTTTCTACCTCCCGCTTCTCTCCGGCCGAGCGCCATGGCCGCAGCCGCGGCCCTCGCTCGTGGCCAAGCTCCCCTGGAGCCATCCGAGCCAAACCAACCCCCGAGTAGCCTCCCTAGGGTTCGTGGAAGCCTATGCTTCCCCCACCTTCTCCGGCGATCGTCGGAAACGGCGAAGCCGTGAGTCGCCGCCGCCGCCGTATGCCGCCGCTCGTCGCCGGTACGCTCCGGTCATGCGCTGGCCGAACCAACCCCACCATCGGATGCGCCTCGCCGAGGCGAGTCGATCTAGCCTAGCCTCGCCGCCGGCGACCTCGCCGTCGACGAGCTCTCACCGGTCAAACGCCTCCCCTGTTTTTCTCTCTCTGACGGGTGGGTCCCGTTGACCAGCGGGCCCCGCGCGTCAGCCGCTCTCTGGCCCATGGACCGGGTTCACGCAGTGGGCCGGGATGAATTCAAATGTTTTTCTTTTTCTTTTATTCTTCAGGAATGCTTGTTAATTTTGTACACCATGTTTTATTGATCCAAATGGAGTGCTTTCAGTTTTGTTAGCTTGTTTGTGAGTAGATCTATCATGGAAAAATATGAAAGTATTTTTGGTAGGAGTTTATTTTACTATTTTTATTTAATTCAGTTTATATGCTTTTGTTGTGATAAATGGAAATAAGTGTTTTCTGGTTGAGATAATTCCTGGAAAATTTTGTGTAAGTGTATCATCCTGATTTGCACCTGTGAAAAATATATGATGCACTGTTTATGTGGAAAAGTTTCTGTTATGATCAAAAGTCATTTTTGGCTGATTTCTTAGAATAAATGTTAAGGTGTTTTATATGTCAAAATAAAATATGGGAAAAATGGTGTAGTCTCTGAGTGCCATCTCCAAGCTAAGGAAAATGCAAGCATGAGCTGTTGTATGGAGAAATCTGAAGTTGCTTTACAAATGTACTTTTCTGTGTTTTCCTTTGGAAATTCATGTAAGAAATAATATAATGTTTCTGTTCATGAAAATTTCTTGATAAACATGAATTATAGAGTAGAATCTGGGAAAAATATGAAATTGAGTTTAACACCCTTTCCCAGTAGGGTTGTAGTTCAAATGGTTTAAATTGGAATAAATTTGTTTATTTTGTGTAGGCTTGTATGTTTATGCTCTGGCCACAAGTTCTCTACAGTAGGATGTGTATGAGTAGGAAGAAGCCAGGAAAATTATGAAATCTGCTGTTTGACACTTTTTGAATGAGGAGCTAGTTCAAAGCACCTTCTGGGCAGTTTGCTTGTCATTTTTATATCTGCAGTTCTGTATTTTATTTTTGGCTGAAATTTGTTCAGTGGAGTCCAGCAACTGTTGTTTGCCTTCTGGAATTTTCGTGGATTTTTCTGAGTCCAGAAAAGTGCACTTGCAGTTCAAACCTAAGTTTCTTTTGAATTATTAAATAAGAAAAAGGTGAATAAATGGATTTTGTTTTATGAATTAAATAAGTATTTACCTCAATGTCAAAAGTGGTTCAACAAGTTGGGTTTGTTGGTTTGCAAGAAATGCTCTTTTCATACCACACATCTTGCACCCGCATTGTAATTATTTATTAATCATCGCATGCAATAGGATCGACCCCTCCGGAGCCCGACCAGGAGCCAGAGACAAACGCCGAGCAGCAGATCCCGGAGCTCCAGCAAGCCGAGGAAGCCGACCCCGCCTGCGACACTAACTTGCCCGAGTGCCCCTCCCACGAGGCCTCGGTCTTCACCCAAGGCAAGCCCCGGAGCATATTAAGCCTCCTATCTTTTGCAAATTAAATTACTTGAGTCCTTTTATATTGTGATGCATTAGGTTAGGAGTTGGAATGAATCCTACTTGCTGCATTACCATTCCTTGATTATTGATTAATATCTACCTTGTTATCCTGTTACTTATTTATAATGTAGAATTGCTTAGTTGCTTAATAAAAGTGGTAGTTAAGAATGTTTCCGTAATACCCTGATGGGTAGTTACCGGATCACGGTTGGCTATATTTGCTATCGTGGAAAAGAACCTGGAGTAGTAATGAAATACGGTCAACCGGGAGGCAAGGCACAAGTTTGGAAACTTGGGGCAGTCCATCCGTTGGATCGTGTAGGTTTGTATCGATGTTGGCCCTCGTTCATTTTTGAACGCGCCCTTTTACTTAGGGATACGTCGGTGCCGTAATCATCGACCCCAAAGCCGGTTAGAAGCTGTTCGGGCCGGTCTCAACCCGTGTCGTGCCCTCTAGTATGGAAATTGCGATCTGCCGCGTGAGGCCATCGCCAGGTTCCAATTGGGCGGTCCGTGCTGTGAGCCGCGACGATTACCACCACGAACAAGCATCGAGCGGTTGCCCAATGCATGGACCCGACGGGGAAAGTGTGGGCTGGTATTAAAGGTCTTTCACCAGCTGGTTTGGAATTCGATTCGAGTCGCCGTCTCCCCCGGTTAGTGGGAAACTATGGCGAGCTTCACCACGATACAACTCCATGTGATGATTTAAGGTTCAACTAAAATGTGGATAAGTCAACTGGATATGGTTATATTATTGATTGATAGATTCAAGTGAGTGCTCTAGTACAGGTGAAAAACCTAGAATTAAGGAATAGGTCTAAAAATGGCAGCTCATCATTATCATCAATTACCTCTTATCTGAAATTGAGCTTTTCGCAACTAAAAGATCCCAGCTCCACCCAAAAGACCTTGCATACCCTTGGAGTCTTTATTTTCAGTTGGACGGGTAAGTCTAGCTGAGTACATTCCCGTACTCAGGGTTTATCCCGTTGTTGCAGATGGCCAGGTCTACTTCGGCTATTGTAAGCACTGCCTCTACCCAGTGGAAGGTGATGAGGAGTAGGCCCAGGGCAGGGTCGTCCAGAAGCTTCCCTTTTTCTTTTGCTGGTCTGAGACTTCTAGTGGCACATTATCTAAAAAGGGAAGAGTGAGTTGTGTGAGTTGGTTTATCAAACAATGTTTTATTTGGACCACATGTGTAGTGGTCGTGTTTCAAACTACTTCAGCTTCCGCACTTTCAAAATTCAGTATTGTAATAACTCCGTTTTAAATTCCGCACTCTGGTGTTAAATTCGGTTTCGTTTTCGCTGTGATGTATCTTTACGAATGTAATCCTTGAACGATGCGATCCTGTATGATGTATGGTGTTAGAAATCCTTCGAGATTTTCGGACTACCGGGGTTATATGGGTTCAAGTATCAGTTGAAGTCAGACGGATTTGGCTAAGATAATACTTGAGCTCTTATAATCAGGACGGTTCCGCCACAGCTGGTATCGGAGCATGGTTCAAGTGATTACCTCCGTATAGAGCTATTTTCGAACTAAATGGGTATTTCAAAACTATTTTCAAAACTATTTTCGATTACTAAGTGTGCCCAGTCTCGTCCTTAAGCCCTATACTAGGATTCAGGTGGCTTAACTGCTAACAGGGTTCAGGGTTTTGCTTCATGCTGGATCTTTATTTGCTGGTCCATTCTCGGGGAAAAGAGAATGCGTCGATCGCGAAAACATGCATAAAATGATTTTGTGAGATATGAGAGCATGACCGTCCAACCGTCGGTCTAGGTGAGGGTTCTTATACCAAGTATGTGCGAGCTCCACGCGGACACATACGAGGGTATCAATGTTTTCAAGGGTGTTTTCTATGTTGGTGCATGGTGTTTAGTGTTGGCTTCTATGTATTTTGCGCATATTGGCCAATACTCAATTGTTTTATCATTGGGAATTGCTTTGGGCTGAAATGAATCTTCTGCAGGTACACTAACTGTGCGACCGAGTAGAACGTGTAGATAACGCATGAGAGATCGTTCTTGCCACCGACTAGAACGTTAGGACTTACGAGTCGTTATTAGTGAGTGAGAACGTAAGTACGATCATGCATCATGTTTAAATTCTTGCATTTACATTACCTCCCCTTAATTAAAAGTTGTCTCCTTTATATAAAAATTTGCCAACTTAATATCCGTCTCACGAGAGTTCGAAACCCCTTTTGTTTCCACAGATGGCCCGGACTAAGCTGACCGCTCGCAAGGCCACCGGAGGCAGAGGAGTTCCGCGTCACCGCTTGGCCACCAAGCTGACCCGGAAGACGTTCTTGTCCTACTTCGGCTTGCCGACTATCCTTTGGAGGATTCTGCAGGCCGTGGGCTATGAGGAAGGACAGGAGCCCAGGTACTCGTGGCAGAAGGAGATCTACGGGCAGGATTCCTTGGTCATGGTGGAGATCAAGGTCAAAGCCTTGCCTGCCAAGCCCCACTGGACAGGGTGGACAGAGATCACCAGAGGCACCTGTGCCAAGGATGGAGCCAACAGGGCAGCATACCTAGTGCTGAAGGATATCATCGCCCGCTTCCCCGCCGACCTGGCAAGTGCGATGGCAGGAGTGTTTCCCCGTGGATCACTTTTCCCATTGCGCTGGAAGCAGACTTCGGAGTCAGTCTTGACAGGGAGCCCAGAGGAGAGGTTCTACTGTGAGACGCCTGCGATGAGCGCCACCGGAGCTTTGTTGGGTGTATGTGAGAGTTTGGAGCACACTCTCGGGAGCGTGTCCTTCACCCTCACAGCCACCTACCAGAGCAAGAGGAAGCTTACAGGAGGACTTCGACGCTGAGGTTGCTCGTCTGCAGGAGAGGATTCAGCAGCTCACTCTGGAGCGTGACGATGCCCGCACCACAGCAGCAGCACAGTCCACTGCCAGGACAGTTGCAGAGCAGATGTACCTGACCACCGCTCTTCAGAGAGATGAGGCCCGCACCGCGCTCACCTAGCTCAGAGAGGGAGCCCACCTGTTGATACAGCAGATCCACGGACAACAGGCCTACATCGACCAGCTCCACGAGGCCGTCCATCAGATGCATCATGCCGCACAGGAGGCCGCCGCCCCAGCAGCTGCCGAGGTTCCCGCCGCCGAGGCCCAGGATCCCCAGGACGGAGAGGTCCTTGGTCCCGACGCCCCTCTGGAGGAGGATCACGCTGACGAGCCGATGATCGACGTCGACGCAGAGGACGCCGCATCCGCCGCTGGAGACCCCTGAGCGCTAGTTTGTTAGGGATCGTTTTCTTTTGTATAGCTTGAGCTTGCTCGCTAAGTGATGTAACGCCCTAAACATGTGCTGGTTTTATGTTTAAAATGTTTGATGGCATGTAAGCTTTTGGACAAAGTCCGGACTTCGATCCGGCATCTTTTATGGAAATCCGTCGTTTGCATGTCTAATTTCGAGCGATTATTTTGTGATGTTGTATGGAAATGAGTAATTATACTTGGTCGTGTGCTAAATTTCCGAATTATGTACAGCGCAGTATTTATTCATGATCAATGTAACATCACCTAATGATTGCTTATTAATGCGATATGCAGATGCCGGCACACACTCGCAGCCAACGCGGACAGGGGGCAGGACAGGAGGAGAACTTGCCACCTCCCCCACCGCCGCCGATGACGCCGGAAGCGTTTTTCGGCCAGTTCTTGGGCAGCCAAAGGAATATGGAGGAAATGCAGAGGCACATGGAGGCCACCCTCCGCAATATCGCTAACAACACTGCGCAGCAGCACCATCAACGCCAAGGCCCAGAGCCCAACCAGTACAGCTCCTACCGTGACTTCTTGGACACTCGCCCTCTTGTGTTCAAGGAAGTCACCGAACCGCTTGAGGCTGATGAATGGCTCAACTCCATCACCCAGAAGTTCCGTCTGCTTCGTCTGACGGAAGAGCTCAAGGCGGAGTACGCCGCCCACATGTTGGAAGGACCCGCGGGTTTATGGTGGGCCCAGTACCGTGCATCCTTGCCTGCAAATGCACGTGTCACTTGGGATCAGTTCTCTACCGCTATGCGCAACCACTATATCCCTAGTGGTCTGATGGAGATGAAGATTGCAGAGTTCATGAGGTTATCCCAGGGAACCAGGTCTATGTCGAGTACCTTCACAGTTTCAACAACCTAGCTCGCTACGCCCCAGACTTTGTGGATACTGAGGCCAAGAAGATCGCAAGCTTTAAGCGTGGCATGAGTGCCGCCATGCTTTCCAAGATGGGCAACAGTCACCGTACCACTTTCAGTGATTTCGTCAGTGACTGCCTAAATCAAGAGGCCAATGACATCCGGCTGGCAACAGAGACGCGCCGTCGTGCGAACGAAGGAGGTTCGTCTCAACAGAGGACCCCTTTCGGAGCACGTACCCCGTATCGCCCGCCTGTTACAGGAGCAAGACACCGTCCCCCACAGAGGAAGATCACCACCAACCGTCCCCGTCCCAGTTTTCAGAAGCCCTACACCGCCCCCATGATGCAGAACAAGAGCAAAGCAGGGAGTGCAGGAGGTCCCAAGACCCCGTATGTGATTGGTCCATGCTATAATTGTGGTCAGACTGGACATCTGTCACGTCAGTGCCCTCGCCCAAAGAAGCAATACACTCAGCCCCCACCTCGTACGGGTCATGTGCATCACACCACCGTGGAAGAAGTGCCAGAAGGAGAGCCTGTCACCGCTGGTACGTTTCTTGTTAATCAATGCCCCGCAGTCGTGCTGTTTGATTCTGGAGCATCGCATTCTTTCATAAGTGAGAATTTTGTTATAAGAAGTAATCTTGAGTTGATAGAGTTAGACCGGGGATATCAGATAAGTTCCGCCGGAGCTGTTCTCTCCGCGCGTAAAATGGCTAAAGGAGTGGAAATGACCTTTGGGAATAAGAAGGCCATAGTGGATCCTATCGTAATTCCTGGTCTAGGTCTGGATGTAATCTTGGGAATGGGTTGGATGAAACTCTGGAGGGTCAACCTTGATGTCGCAACACGAGTAGTTTCTATGGTTAGCCCTCGTAGTGGGTCTACCTTTCGGTTCAGGTTACCTCGAAACCCCCATGAGATCGGAGTGTTGTTCAATATCACGGCAGAGCAGATAGCTGAGATCCCAATAGTGTGTGAGTTCCCAGATGTTTTTCCTGATGAGTTGCCTGGACTACCGCCAGATAGGGATGTGGAGTTTGCTATAGAATTAATCCCTGGAATGGCACCCATATCTCGGAGACCGTATAGAATGCACGCTAAAGAGTTAGCAGAGCTCAAAGTTCAGTTGCAAGAGCTTTTGGATAAGGGTTTAATACGCCCTAGTTCGTCACCTTGGGGATGTCCCGCTATCTTTGTGAAGAAGAAGGATAAAACTTTAAGGATGTGTGTGGACTACCGACCGCTTAACGCAGTAACTATAAAGAACAAATATCCCTTACCCCGAATCGATGTCTTGTTTGATCAGTTGTCAAAGGCGAAAGTATTCTCCAAGATCGACCTGAGGTCAGGATACCATCAGATTAAGATCAGAAGAGAGGATGTACCAAAGACAGCTTTCTCTACTAGATACGGACTCTATGAGTATCTAGTTATGTCCTTTGGGTTAACCAATGCACCAGCACATTTCATGTACCTGATGAATTCGGTCTTCATGCCAGAGTTGGATAAGTTTGTTGTAGTGTTCATCGATGATATCTTGGTATACTCTGAGAATGAGAGGGACCATGCTGAGCATCTACGAGTTGTTTTGACCCGGCTTAGAGAGCATAAGTTGTATGCTAAGTTCAGCAAGTGTGAGTTTTGGTTGAAGAAGGTACCTTTCCTTGGTCACGTCCTTTCAGAGGAAGGGATCTCTGTAGACCCTTCTAAAGTACAAGAGGTTATGGATTGGGAAGCACCCACGAGTGTTTTTGAGGTTCGCAGCTTTTTGGGTTTGGCAGGATACTACCGTCGGTTTATTCCGGATTTTTCAAGAATAGCCAAGCCTATGACCCGTTTAACGCAGAAAAACAAGAAGTTCGAATGGACTCCAGAGTGTGAAGCAGCTTTTCGTACTCTGCGAACGTTGTTGACATCCGCACCTGTTTTAGCTCAGCCAAACTTGGAGGAATCTTTTGATGTGTTTTGTGACGCATCCAAGGTTGGACTCGGATGTGTACTCATGCAGAATGGAAGAGTTATCGCCTATGCTTCTCGCCAGTTGAGACCACACGAAGAGAATTACCCCACTCATGATTTGGAATTGGCAGCCGTCGTGCATGCACTCAAAATTTGGAGGCATTACCTTATGGGAAATCTATGTCATGTGTACACAGATCATAAAAGTCTGAAATATATCTTCACCCAGCCAGAGTTGAACATGAGGCAGAGAAGATGGCTAGAGCTAATTAAGGATTACAACCTGAAAGTGCATTACCACCCCGGAAAAGCAAACGTTGTAGCCGATGCCTTGAGTCGCAAGACTCATTGCAACTCCCTACAACCACTTTTGGAAGATGGATTTAACCTTATGCACCCCGTTATGGTGAACAATATCACTCTTCAGTGTACCTTGGAAAGTGACATCATCGAGAAACAAAAGACCGATGAAGAGATCTGTCAGATTAAGAAGAGGATGGAAACCAGTAGTTCTTTGAACTTCAGGACTGATGAACAGGGAATCTTGTGGTATAACCAGAGGTTGGTTGTTCCTAAGGACACAGAGCTGAAAGAAAGAATTTTGAATGAAGCTCACCATTCAAGGTTATCCATTCACCCAGGGAGCAGTAAGATGTACCAGGATTTGAGAACCAGGTATTGGTGGTCAAAGATGAGGAAAGAAGTTGCAGCTTATGTTGCAAGATGTGATACTTGCTGCAGGGTAAAAGCTATACACCTGAGACCTGCCGGACTGCTACAACCGTTGTCAATCCCAGAGTGGAAATGGGAAGAAATTAGTATGGATTTCATCACAGGTCTTCTCACTACTCAAAAAGGAAATGATTCTATCTGGGTTATCGTGGATCGGTTATCTAAAGTGGCTCACTTCATACCAGTTAAGACTACACACCGCCCTCATCAGTATGCAGACCTGTACATTCAGAATATCTTGAGGTTGCATGGAGTTCCAAAAAGGATTGTTTCTGATAGAGGACTCCAGTTCATAGCACGTTTTTGGGATCGGTTGCACAAGGAACTAGGAACTAAATTGGTAAGAAGTTCCGCCTATCACCCCCAGACTGCAGGACAGACGGAGAGAGTGAATCAGATTCTGGAAGATATCCTAAGAGCTTGTGTTCTATCTTCAGGAAAATCATGGGAGAAATGGTTACCCCTTGCCGAGTTTTCATATAACAACAGCTACCAGGAAAGTATAAAGATGGCACCTTTTGAGGTTTTATATGGACGAAGGTGCAGAACCCCGGTAAATTCGGTTGAATCAGGAGATCGAGGATTCTATGGGTCGGATTACGTAAAGGATGCGGAAGAGATTGTGCGGACAGTACAGCAACACATTAAGGTAGCGCAATCCAGACAAAAGAGTTATGCCGACACACGGAGAAGACCCCTGGAATTTCAAGTAGGAGACTATGTTTACCTTAAGGTCTCACCCATGAGAAAAGTCCAACGTTTTGGAATTAAGAAGAAGCTAGCACCTCGATATGTGGGACCTTACCAGATCATAGCAAAGAAAGGAGAAGTGGCATACGAAGTACAGTTACCCCCAGAGATGAGCACAGTTTTCCCAGTGTTCCACGTATCACAGTTAAAGAAGTGTCTTCGAGTTCCAGAACAAGAAGAAGTTCGGATTCCAGACGTCACCATCAGATCGGATCTGGAGTACTACGAGCAGCCCAAGGAGATTTTGGACACCAAGACCCGAGAGACTCGTAACCGAACGGTGAAGACTTACAAGATTCTCTGGAGCAATCACGGACCCAACGATGCGACTTGGGAAACAGAGGAGTACTTACGCGTAAATTACCCCGCTTTTTATAAAGACCGGTACGTAACTCAAATCTCGGGACGAGATTTCTTTAAGGGGGGAAGGGCTGTGACACCCTAGTGTCAAGCACTGCATTGGGCACTGCAATTAGATAATAAGAAAGCATAAGCAATGCATTGCATTATTTCATGTGCATGAGAGTGCTTTTGTCTTTTGTTTATTTATTTGGATTTGGATTTCTATTGGACTTGATGATCTAAGTGGATTTCTGTTTTGGCAAAGAGTTTTATAAAATAGAGAACATTGAGTAGAGTGCTTTTCATGTTGGAGTTTTGACCTAGTTCAAAATAGTTTGTTAAATAAAAATAAGTCAAACAAAATGGTTTATATTTCAAAATTGGCTTTGTTTATGTGGAGGATTTAAAAATGGTTTTCAGAAAAAGTGTCCTATATGAAAGTTGTAGAGAAAATTATTTTGAGCAACTTTTATATTTGGGTCAAAACCTAGTTTGGAGTTTTTGAAACTGTTTTTGAGTGGTCAAACTTGGAAAATATTTGGAAAAAGAAAAAGAGAAAAAGGAATTTTTTCCCGCGCCACCTTTCCGGCCCATCTGGCCTTTCGGCCCAACCCGTGCCCGCTCCCGCCAGCCCGCGCCAGCCGCTCGCCCGCGCAGCGCCGGCCCACTCCGCGCCGCGCAGCACCGGCCCAACCCCACACCGCCGCGCCGGCCCACGCGCGCGCCGCTCGCCTTGCCCGCGCGCCGCGCCGCGTCAGCCGACACGGCCGCGCCGTACGCCGGCCGGAGTGCCGCATGGCGGCTTGCTCCTGCCGCAAATCCGCGCTCGCCTATCGCCGCGCGATCTTCTCCTCCGCGATCACGCCACGATCCCGCTCGCCCACTCCCGCTCTGCCTCGCCTGCCGTGCCGCCCTCGCTCGCCGCGCCGCTGCTGCCGCCCGTCGCGTCGCCGGCCCCGCCACGACCACCCACCGGTCAAGGCCCCCGGCCAAGATCCCGGACACCCTCACCGCCCCCTCACTCACCCGCACTCACTCTCCCACTCTCACTCGCACTCTCACCCGCGCACGAACGCGAACCGAGCGCTCCCCGCTCGCCGCGACCACCGCCGCAACCACCCTTCTCCGTTCCGACCACCACCCTCCATCGCCGTCCAATTCCTTCCGCACGCCGCTCCGCCTACGCCGTGCACACGCGGTGCGCGCGAAGGAACCGCCGGCCGAGCTCTACATCGCCGTCACCATCACCTCCCCCTTTCGGTCGCCGTCGCCGCCGAAGGAGGGCAAGTTCCCGTTCTTCATCGACCAAGCCTCCGCCGAGCCCCTTCTTCCTCCTCGAGCCTCACCGAGCCAAGGCAAGGTGAGAACATCACCCAGTCTCAACGCTGCCGTCTTCTACCTCCCGCTTCTCTCCGGCCGAGCGCCATGGCCGCCGCCGCGGCCCTCGCTCGTGGCCAAGCTCCTCTGGAGCCATCCGAGCCAAACCAACTCCCTTGGTAGCTTCCCTAGGGTTCGTAGGAGCTTTTGTCTCCCCCAATTTCTCCGGCCATCGCCGGAAACGGCGTAGCCGCGCGTTGCCGCCGCCACCGTGCGCCGCCGCTCGCCGCCGGCATGCTCCGGCCATGCGCTGGCCAAACCATCACCACCACTCGGTGCGCCTCGCCGAGACGAGTCGATCTAGCCTAGCCTCGCCGCCGACAGCCTCACCGCCGGCGAGCAGCCGCCGGTCAACCCTCTCCCCTGTTTCTTCTCTCTCTGACGGGTGGGTCCCGTTGACCCGTGGACCCCGCGCGTCAGCCTCTGCTTGGACCATGGACCGCGTCCACCGAAGCCGAGCGCCGGGTGTTTTCAAAAGGATTTTTTCTTTAAATGTTTTTCCTTTTTCAGTAAATACTTGTTATTTTTGTGTAGCTCGTTTCAAAAGTCCAAATAGAGTACTTTCAGTTTTGCTAGCTTGTTTATGAGTAGATCTATCATGGAAAAATATGAAAGTATTTTTGGTAGAAGTTTATTTTACTGTTTTTATTTATTTCAGTTTATATGCTTTTGTTGTGATAAATGGAAATAAGTGTTTTCTGGGTGAGATAATTCCTGGAAAATTTTGTGTAAGTGTATCATCCTGATTTGCACCTGTAAAAAAATATATGATGCACTGTTTATGTGGAAAAGTTTCTGTTATGATCAAAAGTCATTTTTGGCTGATTTCTTAGAATAAATGTTAAGGTGTTTTATATGTCAAAATAAAATATGGGAAAAATGGTGTAGTCTCTGAGTGCCATGTCCAAGCTAAGGAAAATGCAAGCATGAGCTGTTGTATGGAGAAATCTGAAGTTGCTTTACAAATGTACTTTTCTGTGTTTTCCTTTGGAAATTCATGTAAGAAATAATATAATGTTTCTGTTCATGAAAATTTCTTGATAAACATGAATTATAGAGTAGAATCTGGGAAAAATATGAAATTGAGTTTAACACCCTTTCCCAGTAGGGTTGTAGTTCAAATGGTTTAAATTGGAATAAATTTGTTTATTTTGTGTAGGCTTGTATGTTTATGCTCTGGCCACAAGTTCTCTACAGTAGAATGTGTATGAGTAGAAGAAGCCAGGAAAATTTTGAAATCTGCTGTTTGACACTTTTTGAATGAGGAGGTAGTTCAAAGCACCTTCTGGGCAGTTTGCTTGTTATTTTTATATCTGTAGTTCTGTATTTTATTTTTGGCTGAAATTTGTTCAGTGGAGTCCAGCAACTGTTGTTTGCCTTCTGGAATTTTCGTGGATTTTTTCTGAGTCCAGAAAAGTGCACTTGCTGTTCAAACCTAAGTTTCTTTTTGAATTATTAAATAAGAAAAAGGTGAATAAATGGATTTTGTTTTATGAATTAAATAAGTATTTACCTCAATGTCAAAAGTGGTTCAACAAGTTGGGTTTGTTGGTTTGCAAGAAATGCTCTTTTCATACCACACATCTTGCACCCGCATTGTAATTATTTATTAATCATCGCATGCAATAGGATCGACCCCTCCGGAGCCCGACCAGGAGCCAGAGACAAACGCCGAGCAGCAGATCCCGGAGCTCCAGCAAGCCGAAGAAGCCAACCCCGCCTGCGACACTAACTTGCCCGAGTGCCCCTCCCACGAGGCCTCGGTCTTCACCCAAGGCAAGCCCCGGAGCATCCTAAGTCTCCCAGTTTTATAATTAATTTACTTGAGTATTTTATGTTGTGATGCATTAGGTATAGGAGTTGAATGAATCCCAATTGCTGCATTACCATTCCTTGATTATTGTTTACACCTGCCTTGTTGTCCTGTTACTTATTCATAAGTAGAATTGCTTAGTTGCTTAATAAAAGTGGTAGTTAAGAATGTTTCCGTAATACCCTGATGGGTAGTTACCGGATCACGGTTGGCTATATTTGCTATCGTGGAAAAGAACCGGAGTAGTAATGAAATACGGTCAACCGGGAGGCCAGGCACAAGTTTGGAAACTTGGGGCAGTCCATCCGTTGGATCGTGTAGGTTTGTATCGATGTTGGCCCTCGTTCATTTTTGAACGCGCCCTTTTACTTAGGGATACGTCGGTGCCGTAATCATCGACCCCAAAGCCGGTTAGAAGCTGTTCGGGCCGGTCTCAACCCGTGTCGTGCCCTCTAGTATGGAAATTGCGATCTGCCGCGTGAGGCCATCGCCAGGTTCCAATTGGGCGGTCCGTGCTGTGAGCCGCGACGATTACCACCACGAACAAGCATCGAGCGGTTGCCCAATGCATGGACCCGACGGGGAAAGTGTGGGCTGGTATTAAAGGTCTTTCACCAGCTGGTTTGGAATTCGATTCGAGTCGCCGTCTCCCCCGGTTAGTGGGAAACTATGGCGAGCTTCACCACGATACAACTCCATGTGATGATTTAAGGTTCAACTAAAATGTGGATAAGTCAACTGGATATGGTTATATTATTGATTGATAGATTCAAATGAGTGCTCTAGTACAGGTGAAAAACCTAGAATTAAGGAATAGGTCTAAAAATGGCAGCTCATCATTATCATCAATTACCTCTTATCTGAAGTTGAGCTTTTCGCAACTAAAAGATCCCAGCTCCACCCAAAAGACCTTGCATACCCTTGGAGTCTTTATTTTCAGTTGGACGGGTAAGTCTAGCTGAGTACATTCCCGTACTCAGGGTTTATCCCGTTGTTGCAGATGGCCAGGTCTACTTCGGCTATTGTAAGCACTGCCTCTACCCAGTGGAAGGTGATGAGGAGTAGGCCCAGGGCAGGGTCGTCCAGAAGCTTTCCTTTTTCTTTTGCTGGTCTGAGACTTCTAGTGGCATATTATCTAAAAAGGGAAGAGTGAGTTGTGTGAGTTGGTTTATCAAACAATGTTTTATTTGGACCACATGTGTAGTGGTCGTGTTTCAAACTACTTCAGCTTCCGCACTTTCAAAATTTAGTATTGTAATAACTCTGTTTTAAATTCCGCACTCTGGTGTTAAATTCGTTTTCGTTTTCGCTGTGATGTATCTTTACGAATGTAATCCTTGAACGATGCGATCCTGTATGACGTATGGTGTTAGAAATCCTTCAAGATTTCCGG